>CM038677.1:416490152-417738158 GCA_021605205.1 Aegilops longissima | reverse complement strand
ACAGAAGATACATGCTTGTGTGAATGATTGTATATTGTACCGTGGTGAGTACAAAGATTTGGTGCATGTCCCACATGCAAGCATGCACGATACAAGCGCAGGAGAGCAAAGGACAAGTACAAATTGGACGACGAGATCAAGATAGGAATCCCGTTCAAGGTTGTTTGGTACTTGCATTTAATTCCAAGGTTGAGGCGTTTGTTTGCAAACCCTAGAGAGGCAAAGAGGTTGCTGTGGCATCATGATGAGCGAATTGCGGATAGGTTTATGAGGCACCCGAAACATGGGGCTTAGTGGGAATTAATCAACAAAAAGTTTGAAAATTTTGCCAAGGATCCTAGAAGTATAAGGCTCGGGCAGTGTACTGACGGGATGAATCCTTTTGGCGATATGAGCACCAATCACAGCACATGTCCGGTGCTTCTGTGCATATATAACCTAGCTCCTTGGTTGTGTATGAAGAAAAAATACATTATGATGTCAATGATGATCCAAGGCCCGAAGCAACTTGGAAATGACATCGACATTTACTCTCAGCTACTGGTAGAAGAACTACTGACAGTGTGGATAGATGCGCCTGCTGTAAAATGTTATGATGCTTACAGAAAGGAGATTTTCGATCTACATGCGATGCTGGTGCACACCATTCAAGATATGCCAGCATTAGGCAACACATCGGGGCAAAAAACAAAGGGAGATGTAGGGTGTGTCGCATGCATGGATAGGACAACTAGCAGAAGACTTCCCAACTCACGCAAAACAGTGTATTTGCGTCATCGTAAGTTCTTAAAAATCACCCATACCAAAAGATGAAAGCTGAATTTGATGGTACGGCAGAGACAGGTGCGGGCCCAAGACCCTATGATGGGGATGTGGTCCACAACATCGCTAAAAAAATTAATGTTATGCTTGGCAAGAACCACCCTTTGATGGTGAAACTAACACCCAGGGATCAAGTGTTTAAGAAGAAATCGGTGTTCTAGAAATTACCTTACTGGGAGATTCTATGCGTACGTCACTGCATCGATGTCATGCACATAGAGAAGAACGTATGTGAAAGCATCCTTGGTACTCTGCTCAAGATTAAAGGTAAAAGAAAGGATGGTGACGGTTCATGGCTCAATATGCTTGCTGATCAATCACAACGCAAGAGTGAAGCAGAAGATGATGACAAATTCATCAAAGCTCGCCAGAGTTAAAATTTCTGTACAAGAGAAGCAACACAGTTCTTTACCTATTTGTTGTCAGTTAAGACACCCTCTTCCTACTGCGCAAACATCAGAAGTCTCGTGGATGTGAGCTCAAGTAAAATGAAGTTGGGACACATGAAGTCACATGATTGCCACGTAATGTTGACACAAATCCTCCTGGTGGCCATCAGGAATCTGATGCACAAAGATATAAGAAACACACTCATTGACCTCTGTGATTTCTTCAACCAACTATTGCAGAAAGTTGTAAATCCTGAAGAGTTGGATCATATGCAAGATGATATTGCAAGAATATTGTCCAACCTAGAGATGTTTTTCCCACCGTCATTCTTTGATGTCATGGTCCATCTCACTGTTCACCTTGTCGACGAGATAAAGTATTGTTGTCCTGTGTTTCTTCGCAACATGTATCCCTACGAGCAGTTCATGGGAATACTTAAGCGCTTTTGTCAGAACCAAAACCATCCAGAGGCAAGCATCCTACAAGGTTATACCACGGTGGAGGTGGTTGAGTTTTGCACCGAATACATGAAACAAAGACCTATAGGTTTGCCCCTCTCTCGCCACAAGGGAAGGCTGAAAGGTAAGCCGGTCCTTGCTGGCACGCAAATGGCTGCACCCGAAGAATTGGCAGAGAAAGCCCATTTGATGGTATTGCTTAACAGCCCAGTTCTCATGCTTATGCCGAACAACACTTGGCGGAGATATGCAAAAACTTCTTACCAATGGTGCCTTCATCAAATGTGGAGATGAAGGAGCACACTAAGAACTACGCCGAATGGCTAAAGAATCCTTTGGCACAACGATCCATCAATGACATTGCTACGTGGTTGGCACAAAAGCCATCACCTACGGTGTTGACGTAGCAAGCATATGACATAAATGGATACACGTTCTACACTGAGGAACATGATAAGAAGACCTCGACGTAACGAGCAGTCTGCATTGAATAGAATGCATGACTGTAAATGAAGTTGATAAAAGGGTATACTATGGAACCATCAAAGAGATTTGGGAGCTTGACTATGTGAAAGTTAAGGTGGCATTATTCAGGTGTGCATGGATCCCTCTTGGTCAGGTAAGGATTGATGAGTACACAAAGACATGTGTTAACAGGACAATGATGGCATATCACGCGGACCCATTCATTCTTGCCAGCGATGCTACCCAGATTTTCTTTGTGGAAGACCCCTTGCATAAGAACGACCATTTAGCGATGCATGGGAAGAGAAGGGTACTGGGTGACGATGATGTCGCCGATGAGGATGAGTACGATAAATTTGATGAGTTGCCAGCCAAGGAATCACGCACCCGTGTAACAGAGCAGCGTAAAATCATCAAAAACCCCAAGTTCATTTGGGGTCAACTTAATGACCCAAGTTCCCCCATGTACATGGGAATTAAGCCGTAAGACTAGTCTTTATGCCTACCCTGCAACTTAATTCGTTCAATTTAGAACTGTCGCGTGTACTGAATTTGTGAGTTATGCCCGGTTTTCTATTAATGTAAGAACCGTTAATATGTTGACCTTGATATGTCAGTCACCGTGCAATGAATATGAATTGTTTTTTGTTATTATTATTATTATTATTATTATTATCATTATTATTATTATTATTATTATTATTATTATTATTATTATTATTATTATTATTATTATTATTATTATTATTATTATTATATCATAGAGGTAGCACACTCAATTGATCTCACTACAGTATGTGTGAACAAAAATATGCAATCTGGTTTGCGAATAGTGCATGGTTCGTTGATGAAAGCCGTGTGCCGACCAAACCCCGCCACCGCACCCACGATCCGAGTCGTGCTTTCTGATTGGCCAAAACCCAAACCCCACGGATCGTATGTCTACATTGTTGGATGCTCCCAGATCGAACGCCGATCCTCATCCCTTTCGACAGCGCATGCAGTTCCGGTTGTAATTTTATTTTTATGCACAAAATGCACGTTAATCTAAAAAATGACTTAAATATAGCTAACGATACCTGAAATGCGCTAGGAATCAAACCCGTGGTATAATGGTGATTGCGTACCGTGGAAATTTTTATGAGGCCAAACGATGAAGTCACCGGCCACAGAGTTTGAATTGACACGTCTCCTTTTGGAAAACCATGATCCTTCATGTGAGATGCTCCGGTTTGGAAGGAGCGGTCATCAAAACTTGTGCCAAACTTTACCAATTTTTTTCCACGACGTCATGAGAGCACGCCATAGGCACACATCAATTTTGATGATGTTCGAACTCCATCTGAATTTCCTGTAATTAAAATACCAACTAGGCCTACGCCAGTGGCCGCACGTCGCAGCCGAAATGTTTGAAACTTCTCCCCGCTTCTCGAGCAAACGGATGAAAACTCACAAAGCGACGCACAAATGATGTGTACACCTTTGCTAGGCTTATAGTAAGGGGGTATCATAGATAGTATCATGCATGCCAACTAGGCAATTTTGATGAGCTGTCATAGGATTAATTAAGTTAAGAAAGAGAGGGTTAAGTATCATATCATGAAACAGTATCATAATAAATGCTATGCTACTATGTGTCATGCATGACAATATAACTAAAGTACTACATATTATACTAGCTGCAACACGACACCCAAGACACTTTGTGAGGATGTAAGGTGGGCCAACTATTGTTAAACTAGTACGTATATAAAACTTATTACTATACATGGCCGCTAAGAGGTTGGCTATATATGACATGGCAAATTCTTATAGCCGACCCTTGGATGTATTATTAACCATGCTCTTAGTGAGGTAGCTAGTATGTCATAGACGACTAGCTAGTATCAGACTAGCCACAGTGGGAGTAACTTCAGCAGTAACATCGACTCCAACTCAGCAAACTTGCTTATGTGGCAATAAGTTAATGAGGAGAGGGATAATTTCAGTAACTTAGCTAGTTATTGTAACATCATATGTCCCAATGCAATATGAGTATATAACCTAATAAATGAAGCTTTGCATGACACTACACTTATGTTACTACCCACTATGAAGGTAGTAACATATATAGTCTAGGGATATGTGTATGTTACTAATGTACTCTCCATTGTGGCTAGTCTCATATTCCCTCCTTTCCGGTTTAGGCTGGTTGTAATGGTATTATCATAAGCGGTATCATGCATGCCAACTAGACTTTCTAGATGATGTGGCACACAATTAAATGAGGAAAGAGAGGATGTGGTATCATATCATGATACCATGTCATATTAAATGTTGTACTACTACTTTGTGTGATGCATGACAATTAGTAAGGCAACCTAAGATGCTAACTTATGATACTATGCATTACGGAAGTAGTATCCTACACTATCATATGCATGATACTAGTATATATGATACTCCCCATTACAACCAGCCTTATAGGGCTCAATTCAAAAATCTCACCAACCAAGGTAGATGGTGAGTGGTGGAATACTTTTTGTAGTTTTCAAAAACACCCAATTAATGCTTTTGTTTTCCTCAAAAAATTATGTTTTCCAATGTATTAATTGCAATACATGCATGCATATATAAAGTACATGCATTGGTCAACTTTCTCTTAATACTTGCATGCAATGATTGAATGCACCTTGGAATCTGGATATGTGATGGGGAACAACCAAATTGAGCCTTATAAAATGGGAAAACTAAAATTTGGAGATAAGCCTATAAACCAGAAAGGAGGGAGTATATATGCATGACACTAGTATATGATCGGCAATACCTCCGTAATGCATGCATGCATAGTATCATAAGTTCGTATCTTAGGTTCCTTATTAATTTCCATGCATGACACAAAGTAGTACAACATTTAATATGATATGATATCATGATATGATACCACACCCTCTCTTTCATCATTCAACTGTGTGCCACATCATCCAAAAAGTCTAGTTGGCATGCATCATACCGCTTGACACTCCCATATTACGACCATCCTTATTAGGGTGGCCATAGTGGGGGTATCATAGTCGGCATCATGCATTCGGGAATAGAAAATATGATGATGTGGCAAAGAAGCAGTAACATGGGTAGATACCGTAACATATATATAATAAATGCTATACTACTTTGTGTCATGCATGACCATAAATACGGTCATCTATGATATATACTCCCTCCGTAAACTAATATAAGAGCATTTGGGTCACTATTTTAGTAATCTAAACGCTCTTATATTAGTTTACAGAGGGAGCTAGTACTACTCTATGATACTATATATGCACTATGAAGGTACGTACATAGTATCATACACTAGTATCATATGCATGATACTATATATATAGTATATGATACTCCCCACTATATAAGGCTGGCCATAGTGGTGGTATCATAGCCGGTGATGTCATGCACTCGGAAATAGCAAGTATGCTGATGTGGAAATGAATTAAATATATACAAAGAGGGTTAGAGTAGCATATAGGTAGATACCGTATCATGTTAAATGCGATGCTAATTTGTGTCATGCATGGCAATAAATATGATCTATATATGATACTATACTCTATGTATTATACTATGCGCTATAATCAATTAAAGGTAGTATCATACACTAGTATCATATATACTGTATATTCATGATACTGGTATATGACACTCTCCACTATACTCGTGATTTCTTACCGTGGAAAAAAATTGGAGGCAAAAAGATGAACTCATGTTTTCATTTGAACAAAAATATGATGTTAGGTAATGTAAATGTTTTCAAAGAGCACACGGTTCACTCACGAAAGTCGTGTGTCCACTAAACCGTGGCCGATGCACCCCCCGACCCCTCTGCCATGCGCGCGATCTAAGTCGTGTGTTCTGATTGGCCAGAACCCAAACCCCAAGGATCGTACGTCTGCACCGTTGGATTCTCCTTGATCGAACGGCGATCATCATCCCTTTCGACAACACATGTACATGTTTTCAAATAGCCCCTCCAAAAAATGTTTTCAAATAGCACACGGTTCACACACAAAAGCCGTGTGCCTACCAAAACGTGGTCGATGCCCCCCCTTGCTACGCGCGCGATCTGAGTCATGCATTCTGATTGGCCAGAACCCAAACCCCACGGATCGTACGTCTGCATTGTTGGATGCTCCCAGATCAAACGGCAATCCTCATCCCTTTCGGCAGGAAATGCAGTCCAGCTAGGAATTGATTTATATACCAACATGCACGGTAAATGCCAAAAAATGTCTTACATATAGCACACGAGACCTAAAATGTGCCAGCAAATCAAAACCGTGGTAAAATTGTGATTGGTTTACATGGAAAAAATTTAGAGGCGAAATGATGAACTCATGTCTTTAATTCAAACGAAATTATTCTGTTTGTGCACACGAGCACTTAGAGGCAACCGTTTGCACATGCCTTTCCGCGCGCGCAGCGATCGGGGATATTTTTCACCCTTTTCACCTAGGCCGCCAACACCCGGAGTCCCCAACACCCCCACCGTCCGCCCGCGTTTCACTCAACTAGTCCACCCAATCTCCTCCGCCAGCTCCCCCTCCCCCAGATCCACAGCAGAACCCTCTCCGGCACCGCTATGCTCACCCCGGCCGTGTGCCCGCTCTTCGGCGTCAAGCCTACCTCCACTGCCGTTCCGAACAAGCGGCGGCCTGCACCTCACCGTCTTTGTTTGCTCGCCAGCCACCCTCGAGCATATCGATGCAGTAACCCTCGCCTCTTTTGTGGCCCGGCCGGGTTTGCATTAAGAAGCCTGTTAGTTACTGCTCTCCATCGTGGTGAGGCATATTTCCTCATAATCCTCTTCCAATTTCGTTCAGATGTTCCCAAATTGGCTATAAAATAACAGAGAGCGATATATGTTCATTATCTACCTTCCTTACTACATATAAGCTGTATTTGTTCCAATAAGTTACTGCCTATTTACAGATCATGGCGCCGAGTCACACAAACTTAACAAATTAGCCGTACATTTTCTAAATTATTGCATAGCATGTTTAGAAAGCTTGAAACCAAGTTGTTAGTTTTATGCTTATCCTCCTTTCCTGAGTTTCGCATGTGTTCTCTGTAGATGCCGAGTAGCAGCGACAACACTCATTCAGGCCATGTATCTTCATCTGATTCGGACAACCCTAGGTCTTCAGCAGATGTGAGGGATCAAGTAGTCTTGAACGGGATAGAGCTGCAGCAATTACCCTTCTGGTCAGGACACGGAGGAACGCTCCAAGGAAGCCCACACACCAGCCTAAAGGTGTATATGAAGTAACCTAGATTGATTTAAAGTCCTGGATCCAACTAAACCAGATAAAGCACGCACGAGGTTCAGGAGTGTGTGTGGATTTGTTGGCAAGGCAAGGCTCAACATTAATCTACCGGGGATTCGGAGGCTGACACAGAAACACGGCGAAGGATAGTCTGAGAGATCATGGATCACTTCAACATTCCAAAGCAGTGGAGAATGCAGGTGGAACACGCTGCACTGGAAAAGGCTAGGGATGCTTGGAGAAACTGGAAGCACGTGATGTACAAGAAGTACTTGAGTGAAGGCAAGGACCCAATCCCCGCATACCCCCAAATTACAAAGGCAGACTGGGCATAATTCAAAAGGGTCAGGGCAACTACAAAGTTTGCTGAGAAGATTTTCAAGCAATCGGAACTTCAGAAGAAGAACATACACCTCCACCGTATGGGTGTGGCAGGATATTACGGCATGAAACTGATATGGGAACATGAGGAAAAAGAAGTAGTAGCGACGGGTGGGAATCCGACCTTAATTGAAATCAGGGGCGAACGCGCCAGAGACTACTTGCGGGCACGTGCCAAGAGGCGTGATGATGGAACTTATTACTTTGAAAACGCACGTGACGCCGAACTGTATGAAGTGATGTTAGAGGCTTCCAAGATCCCTAGAAGGTTCTACAGGAACTTGGGGCCATGTGACATTCCGTCCATTGCTCTGGACACAAAAGAGCCCCCTGGTCATGCAAGGGGTATAGGTGTTAATGTCCCACACAAGAGGGCTTTCACACTCAGCAAAGAAGAGAGGCTCAGCATGAAGAAAGCGAGGAGTGAAATGAAGCAGAATGCATTGTATGAAAGGTTGAAGAACGAGATTTATCTGGCTATTCGAAAGGATGTTGAGGAGTCAATGATGATGCAGAAGACTCTAACACTGACAGATAGCCAGTAGATGGGAGGGGAGGCGGGCATGGAGAATGCTGCTTATTGCGTGACAACACTGCAGAAGAGTAGTTGTGCATCAGCTGACCCCAGCGACACTGAGACTGCAGCTGCTCGTGATGATGATATATCTGATCTATCTGGAATGAAAGACAGACTGAAGGGCGTGCTTACACATTATGTAGGTACATTAAAATGTGCAACAGCCTGGCTTTTCCCAGCCTTCTTGGAAGATGACCTCTTCTTGGACAATGTGTCATTCAAGCCGGGCTGTGTGAAGTGCTACGTGACTGAAGTAAAGCCTGGATTCAATGAATTTGCCCTGAAAAATGTCCTAGGAGACTTCGATGAGCAATCTACCTTGGGAGAAACACTGTTACATCACATCCAGTGGCCACGAAAGGAAATAGAGTTCATCGATGAGATTGCTGAAGCCCCGCCAAGAGCAATCACTCTCGCCCCTCAATCGGTGACGCTCTCCTTGCCACAGCAGCTCTCGCGGGCTGATGCATCAGCCTGTGATCAGCCGGCCCGACTTTGTGGCGTACAGACCATGCCATCCTCCGCCCCAAAGCAGCCAGTGGCAAGGCCTACAACTGCTGATGACGCACCACCGATTCAGATGTCGGCCGCTGAAGCAGCGGGGAGACCTAATGCACATGCTCAGCAGACCAACCTGGTGGAACAGATCATTGTCCGGATGTGGGGTTCCAAAAACCCTTAAGGTTCAACACTGGGGGTGCTTGCTAAGTCTTTCCCTCCTACCGATCTATGCTCTAGCTCGCTAAGATATTGCGATTTAACTCGATTTAACTCACAACATAGAAAGAGACACGGGGTTTATACTGGTTCGGGCCACCGTTGTGGTGTAATACCCTACTCCAGTGTGGCGGTGGTGGATTGCCTCTTGGGTTGATGATGAACAGTACAAGGGAAGAATAGCCTCCTGAGGTTGAGGTGTTCTTGCGACTAGGCTCTCGATCTGTTGGATCAAGCTCGGATCAGATTCGCCTCCCTCCTACAGTGGTGGCTAGCTCTACTTATATAGGCCCTGGTCCTCTTCCCAAATGTTGAGCGGGAAGGGAGCCAACAACGGTGGGAAAATTTGAAGGGGGACAGCTAGTACAAGCTATCCTGACAAAAGCGGTCTTCGCCTGCGAAAAGCCCTGGGATGACGCCGTCTTGGGCTCCACGGTGACCTCCGCCTTCTCGTCCTCCTGGTCTTGGTCTTGTTGCACCAATATGGCAACCTTTGTCTGATGCCTCGGTACTCTTCGTTTGCGCTTGCCTCCTTAGCACCAAAGAGGAAATGGGGACGCTGTGTGCACTGGCGCCCGCCTGGCACCCGCCTGGCATCGTTCGTCATGGCTCATGTCACGAGTGCCTCGTGAGGTTTGCCCCGCCTTGATATCTCCGCTCCTCGTGAGTCTTCCTGGCTAGGCCACTCCAGAGGAGGTCTTGCGTCATCCGCCTCGCGAGGCTTGCACCCTCGCGAAGGTCTTGGATTCATTATTGATGAAGATGGGTCATACGGCCCGCTGCCTAGCCACGCTGTGGGCCGCAGGCAGGCAAGTATGGGGACCCCCATTCCCAGAACGTCGACAACTACTAAGCAGTCTGATGCTTTGGTACAACCTGCTAAGCAGTCTGTAGGTCCAGAACTAACTGCTCATCAGTCTGTCGGTCCGCAGGCGCGTGATCAGCATATCAATGCGTCAGCACTTCCTGCTCAGCAAACCAACGTGTTGGCACGGCCTCCTCAGCACATCGGCAAGTTTGCACCACCTGCGTAGAAACCCGACATAGCTTCAATGCATGGTCAGCATTCCGATGCCTCTGCTCCTATAGCCCAGCAGTCCATCACAGTAGCATCGCCAGCTCAGCGGTCCGGCATAGACAAACCGTCTGCTAAGCAGTTCGTCCAAGCTTCACCGTCTGCTCGACAGTCTACCTTGCAGCCAACCGGACGTTCTGCCAGAAATGCTTCAAGTACCAAGAAGGAAGTGGCCAAAAAGGCTACACCCACGACCACGGGGAAGCGCAGTGGGTGAGTGAAGAGGAAAGAGAACGATTGCCTCTTACTTAAAGCACTCATCGCCCAGAACCAAATTAACAACAGCTTGTTCGAATCGGGGAGTAATATTATTTCTGATGCCATGGATGATGAAGAAGTAGAATTGTTGCTTGCTAAAAGTAAAGCAGACGTACTTGAAGCACGCAATTACGTCCATGGGCAGCCATTTCTTGTTTGTGAATACTTTGATGAGTGCAGCTCCAGTTGCCACGAGTTACATGAATATTGCATGGATCAAATGTCAGCAGGTCATCCTGCTTTGCTAGTCCACTACAATAGAGAACATTTCCGACACGATGCTGGTTCCATCAATGTGAGTTTTGAGGACTTACATCTCTTATTCAACTTCAACGATGCTCGATGCCACTCTTGTTAGATGCCTGATTTTGTAAGTACTTAACAAACTCTGATCAACTTCTCCATACAAAGCTGTAAATGATAAACATCTAACTGCATTTTATTCCTCTCAGGGGATTGAATGTGCAGAGAAGAAAAAGGGAGAATGTGTATTTCATAGATCCTGCATTAGCAAATGGCACAACATTAGATGGTAAGGACCGATGGGACTGGGCCGTTAACACGATCGTCCGTATCTTCGAAAACACGTCCCATGCAAAATCATTTCTCTGGCCATATCATGAACGATAAGTCAAGTAAACAACCACACATACACTGATTGTCTTTCAGATTTCGACATCATTCGTAAGTTCATGGCTTTCTTAATATGTAGCAATCACTGGATATTGGTATTCATTGTTCCAAACAAGAACACAGTTTACTACATCGATTCTCTCAGAGAGTCAACAAACGCTCAGGATCTGACGCATGTTCAGCAATTCTTGGATATGTATTGAATTCTATGATGTTGAAATTAATTTGCATTCATATCTGGTTCAATAAGATTTTGTGAAAATTCATCATCATTTGTAGTGTGCTCGCATTGTGGAAAACTAAACCACGGAACCTGTTCAAGAGGGAACTACCTCTGCAGCACGAGATTGTTTCTCCAGTAACACACCGAAATCCATTATTTTCGGAAAATTTATCCAACAGTCTGAAAATACCTTTCCTTACGCTAGTCAAATGTTCAAGCTTCTAAATAAACCTCTTTCTATTTTGTCGAAAAAATAATACATCTAACACCGGTTAGGTTGTTCCTAACAGGACAAATACATGACTAATTTTGTACAAAAAATATCAGTGTCCTCAACAAGAAGCAGGGACCAACCTTTGTGGATACTATGTTTGCAGACACAAGATCTCCATCTGCAAATCTGCTGATAGTTGTGACGATCCTCGCGAATTAGTACCAGTAAGTCTATTTAAATAATATCTTCTACTCCACTCATATGGCACATTCTGATCTTAAAAATACTGCAGCTCATCTTAAAACTGAGGACCCCTGAACCGCTCCCGGCTGGTGAATTGCTGATGGTTCGGAGATTTATCAGCGACTTCTTCCTGGATCACTACATGAATCCCACTGGTGATAATAAAGATTTCAGCATGCGTTCTCCTGAAACATTGAGTAAGAGTTAGCCTCTAAACATATAACGCATGGATCCATTGTTTTCCATCTGATGAGGTCTTCGTATTTCGTACACTATGACCAATTATGTAATGCATATATGTGTGGACAAATCATTGGGATTTAGCTACCACATGTTCAATTGCAATTATTGCGAAATCTGATGAATGTTCTTCATGTGGACACTATTTGTTCAATTGAATATTGTGGCAAATTTTCTTTTTGCGTGCCGATTCAAAATGGGATATTTTTGTTTATTTGTTCAATTGAATATTGTGGTGAATTTTCTTTTTGTGTGCCGATTCAAAATGGGATATTTTTGTTTTAACCTGGCAATTGCTCCGCACACGGTTCAACTAAATGAGTGTGTGCGATCCACATCGGAAAGCATACGTCAATCATAGTGAAAGCATCGATGATACACAGCAGATCGCAAACGATTTGCAGCGCTACTACATGTGCGTAGGGTCTTCGGAACCGTTTGTGATATCGTTTTATCGCACACGAGAACTGGGAGTAAACCGTGCCCAATGCAAAATACAATCCCAGTCGTAATTTTTCAGGAAACGTGTGGGATCCCAACGAAAAGCACACGTCACTCTTGCGGCAACCGTCGGTGATACCCAACAAATCACAAATGGTCTGCAACACTTGTATGTGTGTGAAGGGGCTCCTGAACCGTTTGTGATAGAACATTATCAAAGACGATAATTCTTGGCAAATGTGTGCGATGGAGTCTAGCATGGCAGACGGGTTACGCAGAAAACTCGTGTGCGATGGGGCACAAATCGCACATAGTTCATATGTTGGCCCGTGTGCCTTACATACTGTTTCCCAAACGGTTCGTTACAACAGACCATATGGTTTCACTGCGTCATTACAACGCTTAATCACCAATACCACACGTGCGAAAGAATTTAGTGTGTCCTGCATCGCACACGATTACATTTTGGAAGGCGTCTGGATCACTGCTCCATATCTTCGACGGTTTCTGGGTCGTGTGGGAAGGACACCCTATAGCACACACTCACTTGGCGACGGTCCCAAATGCCGTCGCGGAAAGGGGTTAAAAATTGTTTATATAGCACCGACGCGTACCAGTGTCTGTCCACATAGTACGTTGGGTCCCACCAGTCAGAGGGTGAAACAAACAAATTAATAAGAAAAATTAAAAGCGCCAGCGGTGTATCTTACCTCACACATCTCGCCACTGCTCGTGAACGCTGTCCAGTTGATCCCTCTATTCGCTCACGTACTATTTTAAGTGAATCCTTATTATAACATGCACACAATTTTGGGCACTTGTATTCGACCTAAGTCAGTGTGCCACCGTATCTCGTACTACTCCCTCCGTCTAGGTGTAATAAGTCACGTTAGAAGGTGCAGCAGGACCAAGGAGCAAGCAGATTGGAGGAGAAGGAGAAACTTGACCGGTCCTTCCTCCAATCAAAGCCCTGATTTCTGTCTCTAAATGCAACAATTAATCACAACAACTGAGAGATGTCATTTTAGCTACCATGCAGGGCCACGTATTAACTTGCATGCAAGCCGACTTTGATTTCTGGACTGATTAATGCGTCGTTGCACTCCATGCATTGGGTTTCCGGGGGAGATAACAAGGCAGAGTAAGGAGCGTTTGGTTACATTGCTAGGCTAGTCATAGTGGTGAGTAACTTGGACTAGTAACATGCATATTTCACTAGTCTATGTTACTACCTTCATAGTGGGTAGTAACATATGGATGGTAACATGCAAGTCTTCATTAATTGAGATATAGACTCATTTTACCTCGGCGTGTGTGTGTGTGTGTGTGTGTGTGTGTGTGTGTGTGTGTGTGTGTTTAATAGCATGTGTGTGTTAGAGAGAGCGACACATCGACCTACTCCTACAAAGAGATGGTGTGTAGTGTACGATTTAGCCGCGAGAGTCGATGCATCCTCTCATTTCTGGGCGTCCGGTCGGGACAGGCGAACAGCTACCATGCCCGCTCCTGACCAGCCTGGCCCACCCAAATCCCCTCCATCGCCCACGCGCGCTTCCCGCCTGAAATAGTCAGCGCCACTCCAAAGAATCGGTGTCGCATGCATGCCCAGGCAGAGCGAACGCGACCTCTCACTGGCGCCTGCATTGAAGGGAGAAGCAGATTCAAGAGTGATGGTTGCTTCGTCTGTCCAACTTACTGCTGGGTCGATGTGATTTGACGGCTCATTGGTCATTTGAAACATCCCAAATTTTCAATTTGGAATGTCATACATAGGTCATCCATGCATATCATATTTTATCGCATCTTCGTTCCGCAATCCTCGAAATCCTAAGCAACTCAAGGACCCTCGGAGAGAGTTGGGGATTTTCCAGTTTTCATATTTGATTTCTATCAAATACTGAGAACGAGGATTTTGATTTTAATTACTTTTCTCTCGGAAAAAAGTATTTCATAATAAAAATAAATGAGAGGAGATAACATGACTTCTCCAAAATAATTGAAATATTGGAGGAAAAATGTTAAAATCATTATTTTGGATTTTATTTTAGTTTATTTGGATTTTATTTGCATTAGAATAAAATTGCACGTTTTAAAATTTTCATTTTTAGGGCCAAGAAAATGTTCATCTTGTTCTAAATATTTTATTTAGACGGTGAAAATTTGTTTTGGCATTTTTAGATTTTTTATTTTATTTTATAGGAATTTTTCTGTCGGCGGAACTATTTAAAGAAAAACTCCTCGCTCGACCGGGCCTAGGGCTCACCGAGCAGGCCGGCCCAGCCGAGCCGCCGCCGCCGCCTCACTGACGTGCCTGTCGTCGCCGCCGCCACTCGGACCGGATTCTGAGTTGGACTCCGCCTCCGCCGCCGCCTTGGCCCCTACTCCAAGTCGCCGCCCCGCCCCCTTTATATACGCCGCCACCCCGAGCCCCAACACCACCACCGCCGCCAACCCCGCCGCCCGCGGCCTTGCCGCCAGCGCCGCCGCTGCCATGCCGCCGCTTGCCGCCGCAGTCGCCAAGCCCCGCCGCCCCGTGAGCCACCGCCCCGCACCCCGCCTCGCCGGAACCCTTGCCGGAGGTAGCCGCCGGATCCGAGACCGCCGTTTTTTTTAAAACCGTTTGGTTTATTTCCTAAAACCCTAGTTTTCGTTTTTTTTAAATAGATCGGTTTTTCTCCGGTTTATTTATTTAGCGAGTGTCCGCTCGCTCGCTCGTTTTAACAAAAGCGTTTTTTTCATTTAGGTTCAGATAACGAACGTTCATTCGTTAAGCTGTTCGTCGTTTTTCTTTTTATCGGATTTATTCCGTGATTTTTTTATCGCGATTTCTGATGTGATGTTCGATCTAGTATAACTTTCCGCTCGTTTATCGGAATCAGGCGATTCAAGTGCCTAGAGTTTCGTCTCGAAACCCTCATCCCTAATAACCAACTCAAACAAGTTTTTGCCTCTGTAAAATTTGACCCTAGTTCAGATTAGTAAATGGATTTTATTTCTTTCGCTGTTTGAGTTTTGTTGCTTCGTTTGGTTTGAATCTTTTTGCAAACCGGAGTTCTTAAGTTGAACTTTCTGGTCAACCTCTTTTAGTTGAGTTTTACCTGTGCATCTTTGCTTGTTGCTTATGTATGTTATTGTTTGCTTGCGATAGAATTCCCGGAGTGCGAAGCGTGTTACTACGAGTCTCTAGGATTCACGGATCGTCAGCAAGGCAAGTAACACATTGATCATACTCTTTTCATACCCAGTTTTTATGCATTAGCTCAATCCTCAAACATTGCATGATTAGGATATCATTAATTTGTGGGTTGGGAAGCAGTTGTTGAGGTAGAACCTATTGCCCTGTTAATATCAAACCCTTGGGAGTTACTTGTACGTTTGCTTATACTGCTATGCTATGCTCGTAGACGTGGTTGGGTTTGAGTGTATCCATGACAGATGTGAGATTGTTAATTAATGGTTTACTTTAAGGTGGCAACTTAAATACACATCTGGGTGGATTGAGGTACCTGGGTATTCCAGGATTGCCTATTTTTTTATGGACCGCCACCCAGGCTCAAAGGGAACTAAGATTATTCATGCTAGAAACTTCCGTGTGCAGCCACAAGCAATTATGGGCTCTAGCATAGTTGAGTAAGTTACGTGAAGCTCTTGAACAGGTAGATCAGCAGGTAGTGGGTTTACTAGGTTTGGTATGGTCTACCCGGAGTAGAGAGTTAATGTTTCTGAAAGACTGTGTCTCGGTCATCCGTTTCTCAAACACCATGCAGTGCGAGAAATCAACGGAGGCGATCGAGTCTTGTGGGGAAAAGTGTGCAAACCTCTGCAGAGTGTACAATCTAATCATGGTTAGCCGTGTCCCCGGTTATGGACAATTCTGAGTATCTAGTACTTGAGTATTCACATGTATCCCATCACTCTTAAATTAAAACTGTTGGGTTGTTAACTACTTTAATTGGGATTGAGAATGCTGTCAACCATTCTCAATGATGTTTCAACCACCATGATAGTTAAATTAAAATATATTCCTTTGTTGTAGGGAAAAATTAGCTTTTCACGAAAACTATAACCATAGAGCTTTCCACTAGCCAAATATGCATGTATTGATAGCATTATTTTTTTCTTGCTCTACTGTGTTATTGCCAGCATATTCCATGTGCTGACCCGTTCTCGGGCTGCAACGTATTATGTTGCAGACTTTTCAGACGAGGAGTAAGGTTCGATAGGTCGTTGCCGTGCAGCTCAGCCATGCCGTTGGAGTTGATGGACTCACTTTATCTTCCAAGCCTTCCGCTGTTATCACATTAGATGGCATTAAGCCATATTATTGTAATAAGTTCTCTTTTGAGACATCGATGTAATAAGTGTGTGATTGCTACTCTGTTATAAATCCTTCGAGTACTGTGTGTGTCAGCATTACCGATCCAGGAATGACACTGAAACACAGAGACTTGACCATCTGAGGTCGGGTCGCTACAAGATGGTATCAGAGCACACGTTGAGTGTAGGACACGACCACTAAGATAAACCATAGGTCACTCTTCTCTACTCATTTCTGACTCCTCTCCATTTTTCCACTCTTTAGGATGACGGAGATGAAGAACAAGTTTGCACAACCGGATGAAGACACACCTTTTGGACGCCACTTGAAGGAATTCACTAGGTACTTGAACATTGGAATACCAAGTTTCACCGGGACGTACAATGCCACCTTACCAGAAGAGGAGCGCTGGATGATTCAAGTACAAGTTCCAGGAAGGACATTCTCGCCAACTTCTAAGCCCATAGAGTTTTCTTTCGAAGCACCCACCTGGAGTTTAGGTAAGAGCATGGCAGCCCACATTACCATGGGACGTATTGGATAAGTCTACAACAGGGAGCTAAAGGACACCATCAACCAAATATGTGGACGCCGAGACGAGCAATGGGAAGTAATCAGCACCAAGAAGGAAAGATCCATTGCAGCTTTCATCCAGGAGCTAAACCAGCACATTCGACGTCAGGAAAACCAGATGTGCGCAGATATGATGGAGTTGAAGAAGGCGAAGACCAGGATTATCAAACTGGAGGAAGAACTCAAGTTTACACGCGACGGATACGAGGAGGAAATCAAGACACTACTGGAGAAGAACGACGACCTGGTTAAGAAGATCGGAGTATTCATGGGAGGACCAGCACCGGAAGAAGAAGAAGAAGACCCCACTTGCCCGGACAACTACATCATCATCGATGACACCGATTCCGATCCAAAGTGATGATGACTACGAAGACGAAGTTGGAGCAGACATCATGGAGTCTTCCACCGATCAAAATTTCTAGATGACCACCATCTATTAGTAGTATTTCCCCCATGTATCTAATAGTAGTTGAGCACTTTTGCGATAGTTCTAGACCGTTTGTATGCCCTTGCTTGTTTGATTGAGTGAATTGATTGTGTTTGCCTCATATGCACATGGGTAGTGTTATCTCATTAGACCTCTTTCTATTCTAATCTCTTCCCTCTAAACCCATCAGATGCCTCCGAGACGTGACCCCGGTTTTGTTTTCCCACCGGAGCTCACCCAGTTCATCCAATAGCAGAATACCCTGATGCAATTGCTAGTTCAGAATCATGGAAACAATAACAACAACAACCCTCCGCCAGTAGATAATTTAGCCCGTTTTCTAATGTTACAGCCGCCGGTGTTTTCCAGCAGCACCGAGCCAATAGTTGCTGATGACTGGCTACGCCGTATTGGAAGGGAGTTAACCACCACAGGATGCACGGATGCTGAGAAGGTGCGCTTTGCCACACATCAATTGGATGGACCAGTAGCCGCATGGTGGGAGAATTACACGGCTACTTTTCCTATAGCCAATGTTACTTGGGACCAGTTTCAGCAAGCCTTTCGCACCGCCCATGTCTCAACTGGAGCCATGCAGATGAAGAAGCGTGAGTTTCGCAACTTACGCCAGGGGAACCGTGTTGTGGCTCAGTACGTGGATGATTTTAGTAAGCTATCACACTATGCCCCTCATGTTGTAGCCACAGATGCCGCGAAGCAGGAGAAGTTCATGGAAGGGCTGAAAGATGAGATCAGCATGCAGTTGATGGTGGCAACTTTCAACAACTACCAGGAGTTGGTAGATAAGGCCCTTATGATTGAAGGAAAGCAGCAGCAGATTGAGAGCCGTAAGAGGAAGTATGGACAAGGGAAGTATAATCTAGGAGCTCAACAGAAGCCCCGTTTAACCCTGAACTCGGGAGGACTTGTTCATAACCATGGAGGTCACAACCATACTGGAGGAGGATCGCATAACCACAATGGTGCGAAGAATAGCAATGGGAGCAGTGAATAACAATCGAACCGCTCCAACCCATCTACACCCGCCAAAAGAGACCTAAGTCAAGTTACTTGCTACAAGTGCGGAAGACGGGCATTATGCTAATGAATGCCCGAAGGAAGGAATAGGAGCGGTAATGGGGCGCTGGAAAGAAGCCCAACCCATTCAACAAAGGACAAGTAAACCACGTTAACGTGGAGGAGGTTGCAGAGCAGCCGGACGCGGTAATAGGTAAGTTTTTGGTTAAGTCATTTACCGCTCTTGTTCTTTTCGATACTGGTGCATCGCATTCATACCTATCAAGGGGATTTGCGGGTAAGTTTAAGTTACCAACCCAAACCCTTAGGACCCCTCTTTTAGTAAGCTCACCTAGAGCAGAGTACATGGCTAGCCAATGGTGCACCCAGATACCCCTAACCATTGGCACACATGTTTTTCCGTCTGACCTAATTATCCTGGAGTCGCAAGGATTGGATGTGATATTAGGTATGGACTGGATGTAAAAGTATGGAGGAAGCATTGACTGTGCTAGTAAGTCGATTTATCTTACCACCCCGGAGGGAAAAAGGATTAAGTATGTATCTAGGAATGTGCCTAGGAGGAGCCAAGTGAATACCCTCACGGGAGTTGTGCAAGAGGAAGTGCCTGTAGTAAAGGATTACCCAAATGTTTTCCCAGAGGAGTTACCAGGCATGCCCCTGGATCGAGATATCGAGTTTTTGATAGAGCTATTGCCAGGTACAGGGCCAATATCCAAGAGACCCTATCGGATGCCCGCAAATGATCTGGAGGAAATTAAGAAACAGATCAAGGAGTTATTGGAGAAAGGGTATATTCGCAGGAGTTCATCACCTTGGGGAGCACCAGTACTGTTGGTCGGGAAAAAAAGGATAAATCCCTGAGGATGGTAGTTGATTACCGAGCCTTGAATGAGGTAACGATTAAGAATAAGTATCCGTTACCGATGATCAATGATCTGTTTGATCAATTGCAAGGAGCTAAGGTGTTTTCGAAGATTGATCTATGGTCGGGATACCATCAGTTAAAGATCCGAGAGAAGGATATACCAAAGACAGCATTCACCACGCGGTATGGATTATATGAGTATACGGTCATGTCGTTTGGACTGACTAACGCCCCTGCCTATTTCATGAGCATGATGAATAAGGTGTTCATGGAGTATTTGGACAAGTTTGTTGTGGTGTTTATTGATGATATTATGGTATACTCGAAGAACGAAGAGGAGCACAAGGAACATTTGCGTTTAGTTCTCGAGAAACTCAGGGAACACCAGTTATACGCTAAATTTAGCAAGTGCGAGTTTTGGTTGAAGGAAGTTGGATTTCTTGGGCATGTTATATCAGGAGAGGGTATAGCAGTGGACCCGATGAGGTTCGATCGATCCTTTGAATGGTTGGCACCCACTTGATTAGCGAGATCCGCAGTTTCCTTGGACTCGCAGGATATTATCGGAGATTCATTGAATTTTTTTCCAAGATTGCCAAGCCAATGACTGAATTGCTAAATAAGGATACTAAGTTTAAATGGACAGATGACTATGAGGCAAGTTTTCAGGAGTTGAAGAAACGTTTGACTACAACCCCAGTACCAACACTGCCAGATATACATAAGGAGTTCCAAGTTTATTGCGACGCCTCTTGCTTGGGACTTGGATGTGTGCTTATGCAAGACGGAAAGGTTGTTTCGTATGCCTCACGACAACTGAAGCCCCATGAATTAAACTATGCCACGCACGATTTGGAGCTATCAGCCGTAGTGCATGCATTGAAAACTTGGAGACACTATCTTATTGGAAACCGTTGTGATGTGTACACGGATCATAAGAGTTTGAAGTACATTTTCACCCAGAAGGAGTTGAACCTTAGACAAAGGAGATGGCTGGAGATTATAAAGGATTACGATATGAAGCTACACTATCATCCGGAAAGGCCAATGTCGTAGCGCGCTTTGAGTCGGAAAAGTTACGCTAATATCCTTGAAAGTAAGGGATTGCCCAAGGAGTTACTGAGGATATCATGGAACTCGGTTGGAGATTGTTCCAAGAGGTTTCATTGCAACAATGGAGGTTCAGCCTACATTGTTGGATAAGATCGAAGCTCGGAAGAATGACAAGGAGATTGCTGAGATAAGGAGAAGATGAGCAAAGGAAAAGCCAAAGGTTTTCGAGAGGATGAGCACGATACCTTATGGTTTGAGGACCGAGTTTATGTGCCTAATAACTCGTAGATCGGAAGTTAATACTTGAGGCTCATGACTCACCATACTCGATACACCCGGAAACACCAAGATGTATTTGGATTTGAAGGAACGTTTCTGGTGGACTGGTATGAAGAAGGATATTGCCAAGTATGTAGCCGTATGTGATGTATGTCAGAGAGTGAAGGCAGAGCATCAGAAGCCAGCAGGACTACTACAGCCTATGCCGATACCCGAATGGAAGTGGGATAAGCTTGGCATGGACTTTATCACCGGGTTGCCCAGAACCAAGGCAGGATATGACTCAATATGGGTAGTAGTGGATCGCTTGACCAAAGTAGCTCACTTCATCCCAGTCAAAACAACTTACACAAGTGCAAAGTTGGCCAAGATATATATGTCCAGGATTGTATGTTTGCATGGAGTTCCGAGGGCCATCGTATCAGATAGAGGAACACAGTTTATTTCAAAGTTTTGGCAGTAGCTACACCAGACCCTGGGTACCAGATTGGAGTTCAGTACAGCATTCCACCCACAAACGGATGGACAAACAGAGAGAGTCAATCAGATTCTGGAAGACATGCTGAGAGCCTGTGTGCTAGATTATGGATCTAGTTGGGATGACAATTTGCCTTATGCAGAGTTCTCATACAACAATAGCTACCAGGCCAGTTTGAAGATGGCACCGTTCGAAGCTCTGTATGGACGTAGATGTAGAACACCTCTTATGTGGGATGAGGTAGGAGACCGTCAGTTGTTTGGACCAGATTTGATCAAAGAGTCGGAGGAGAAGGTTAAACTAATCCGAGACAGATTGAAGATTGCTCAGTCCAGGCAGAAGAGTTATGCAGATTCAAAACGTAAGGAAGTAACTTATGAAATTGGAGACAGAGCCTATCTGCGGGTATCACCTTTGCGAGGAGTGAAATGTTTTGGAGTTAAGGGAAAGTTAGCTCCAAGATTTGTAGGACCGTATCATGTTTTGGAACGGATGGGAGAAGTTGCCTACAAGCTGGAATTACCTGAAGGATTGTCAGGAGTTCACGATATGTTTCACGTATCACAGTTGAAGAAGTGTCATGCTAAGATGGCAGATATACCGTTAAGAGATACAGTGCCCCTAGAGGCGATACAGTTGGACAGTAATTTGACTTATGAGGAGAAGCCAGTAAGGATTCTTGACTTTGACAGCCGAGTCACCCGCAGCAAGGTTATCAAGTTTTGTAAAGTTCAGTGGAGCCACCATACCGAGGAGAAGCCACATGGGAACGAGAAGATGATATTCGCAAGGACCACCCGCACCTATTTTCTAGCCCACCCGAATCTCGAGGGCGAGATTCATCTTAAGGGGGGTAAGTTTGTAACATCCCAAATTTTCAATTTGGAATGTTATACATAGGTCATCCATGCATATCATATTTTATTGCATCTTCGTTCCGCAATCCTTGAAATCCTAAGCAACTCAAGGACCCTCGGAGAGAGTTGGGGATTTTTCGGTTTTCATATTTGATTTCTATCAAATACTGAGAACGAGGATTTTGATTTTAATTATTTTTCTCTCCAAAAAAAATATTTCATAATAAAAATAAATGAGAGGAGGTAATATGACTTCTCCAAAATAATTGAAATATTGGAGGAAAAATGTTAAAATCATTATTTTGGATTTTATTTGAGTTTATTTGGATTTTATTTGCATTAGAATAAAATTGCATGTTTTAAAATTTTCATTTTTAGGGCCAAGAAAATGTTCATCTCGTTCTAAATATTTTATTTAGACGGTGAAAATTTGTTTTGGCATTTTTAGATTTTTTATTTTATACTATAGGAATTTTTCTGTCGGCGGAAATATTTAAAAAAAACTCCTCGGGCCCGACCGGGCCTAGGGCCCAGCCGAGCCACCGCCGCCGCCTCCTACGTGACGCTTGCCGCCGTCGCCGCCGCCACTCGGACCGAGTCCGAGTTGGACTCCGCCTCCGCCGCCTTGGCCCCTACTCTAAGTCGCCGCCCGCCCCTTTATATCGCCGCCACCCGAGCCCCAACACCACCACCGCTGCCAACCCGCCGCCCATGCCGCCGCCGCCAGCCAGCCGCCGCCAGCCACCACCTCCCGCCGCCTTGAGCCGTTCGCCGCTTGCCGCCGCCGCCAAGCCCAGCGGCCGCCGCCGCCGCCGCCGCCGCCGCCATTACGCCGCTTACCGCGCCGCCAAGCCCCGCCGCCCCATGAGCCACCGCCCCGCACCCCGCCTCGCCGGAGGTAGCCGCCGGATCCGAGACCGCCGGGTTTTTTTTAAACCGTTCGGTTTATTTCCTGAAACCCTAGTTTTCGTTTTTTTTAAATAGATCGGTTTTTCTCCGGTTTATTTATTTAGCGAGCGTTCGCTCGTTCCTTCATTTTAGCAAACGCGTTTTTCGTTTAGGTTCAGATAACGAACGTTCGTTCGTTAAGCTGTTCGTCGTTTTTCTTTTTATCGGATTTATTCCGCGATTTTTCTAATCGCGATTTCTGATCCGATGTTCGATCTAGTATAACTTTCCGCTCGTTTATCGGAATCAGGCGATTCAAGCGCCTAGAGTTTCATCTCGGAACCCTATTTCCGAATAACCAACTCAAACAAGTTTTTGCCTCTGTAAAATTTGACCCTAGTTCAGATTAGTAAACGGATTTTATTTCTTTCGCTGTTTGAGTTTTGTTGCTTCGTTTGGTTTGAATCTTTTTGCAAACCGAAGTTCTTAAGTTGAACTTTCTGGTCGACCTATTTTAGTTGAGTTTTACCTGTGGATCTTTGCTTGTTGCTTATGTATGTTATTGTTTGCTTGCGATAGAATTCCCGGAGTGCGAAGCGTGTTACTACGAGTCTCTAGGATTCACGGATCGTCAGCAAGGCAAGTAACACATTGATCATACTCTTTTCATACCCAGTTTTTATGCATTAGCTCAATCCTCAAACATTGCATGATTAGGATATCATTAATTTGTGGGTTGGGAAGTAGTTGTTGAGGTAGAACCTATTGCCCTGTTAATATTAAACCCTTGGGAGTTACTTCTACATTTGCTTATCTTTGCTATGCTATGCTCGTGAGCGTGGTTGGGTTTGAGTGTATCCATGATGAGATCTGAGATTGTTAATTAATGGTTTACTTTAAGGTGGCAACTTAAATACACATCTGGGTGGATTGAGGTACCGGGTATTCCAGATTGCTGTTTTTATGGACCGCCACCCGTGCTCAAAGGGAACTAAGATTATTCATGCTAGAAACTTCCGTGTGCAGCCACAAGCAATTATGGGCTCTAGCATAGTTGAGTAAGTTACGTGAAGCTCTTGAACAGGTAGATCAGCAGGTAGTGGGTTTAGTAGGTTTGGTATGGTCTACCCGAGTAGAGAGTTAATGTTTACGAAAGATCTGTCTCGGTCATCCGTTTCTCAAACACCATGCAAAGTCACGAGAAATCAACGGAGGCGATCGAGTCTTGTGGGGAAAAGTGCGCAAACCTCCGCAGAGTGTACAATCTAATCATGGTTAGCTGTGTCCCCGGTTATGGACATTTCTGAGTATCTAGTACTTGAGTATTCACATGTATCCCATCACTCTTAAATTAAAAATGTTCGGTTGTTAACTACTTTAGTTGGGATTGAGAATGCTGTCAACCATTCTCAATGATGTTTCAACCACCATGATAGTTAAATTAAAATCTATTTCTTTGTTGTAGGGAAAAATTGGCTTTTCGCAAAAACTATAACCATAGAGCTTTCCACCAGCCAAATATGCATGTAGTGATAGCATTATTTTGTTCTTGCTCTATTGTGTTATTGCCAGCATATTCCATGTGCTGACCCGTTCTCGGGCTGCAACGTATTATGTTGCAGACTTTTCAGACGAGGAGTAAGGTTCGATAGGTCGTTGTCGTGCAGCTCAGCCATGCTGTTGGAGTTGATGGACTCACTTTATCTTCCAAGCCTTCCGTTGTTATCACATTAGATGGCCTTAAGCCATATTATTGTAATAAGTTCTCTTTTGAGACATCGATGTAATAAGTGTGTGATTGCTACTCTGTTATAAATCCTTCGAGTACTGTGTTTGTCAGCATTACCGATCCAGGGATGACACTGAAACACAGAGACTTGACCATCTGAGGTCGGGTCGCTACATCATTATTACTGAGGTGGTACGACTGCTGGATATCTCACGCTTTCGACTAAAGGAGGTACTACTAGATTACAATTTTCTCCATTCTTACAGCGGAGAAGTGTGAAAGCACTGAAAACACAGAGGCTCAATGATTACATGGCCCATCTCACAGTATCACCATATTTTCTGGACACCGTGTGACACCTAACTCTTTACGTTGTACTATACTAGTATAGTACGTACTGTAGTTTCTCAGCGAAATAAATTTATACAATGCTATGAAGCTTCCAGCTTCTGTTTCATGTATCTTGCATCCAAGGTTGCCCGTTGCAACATTTCATCAAATACGAAGGAGACTAACATGCATGCTATTGCATCTCAATGATTGACAGATCATAGCCAATATGTACTCCCCCCGTTCCAAAATAAGTGTCTCAACTTTATGCAAACTTTAGTACAAAGTTGTACTACTACTAAAGTTGACACTTATTTTGGAACAATGATAGCTAAAGAAAAAAATGATCCATGCAGTCCCTAGCCCTTGAACCGTAAACCCTAACCAAGCTTTAATTTGTTGGCAAAGTTGGAGCTTCCGAAGAAATGAAGTTTTCAACCCTTTGACCATCGGATCATTTTGTGTAGTTTCACCAAAATCGAGATGAGCATCCCTGTGGCAAAGAAATTGAAGAAGCGTGATTAGAATAAGATTACTGGGACTAGTTGATGATACATTAACTCATCACAAATACAGTACGTAGAAGCCAGTAGAGGTACGTGTGGGGCAAAGAAGTAGAGAAATATCCACATGGAGTGATGTGGGCAGCTGGAGCAGTGGTGCAAGCCGGCTGTAAAGGAAGTTGTACCTGAGGGTTGTCGGGACGTAGATCAACCTAGAGGAGGGCGGCGGGAGGCGGCAACTGCCCACATAACGGCAGTGAGCAAGGGACGAAGGCAACCTCACCAGCTTTGTGAGAGAGAACGGCGGGGACCCCTGATCGGGACGTGCCGACAGTGGGTTTTCACCATCGGCGACAGCGACCGCATCTACACTAAGCATCTACCCCTTCCCCCGGCGGACGTGATCCACCGGGATGTTAGAGATGTGGCCATAGTCTTTTTGTGCCAGAGAGTGTGAAGAGAGCAACCCCAGCAAGCAACCGTGTAGGCTTGTCCTGGCTATGTATATAGTGGAGCGGTTTCCTTTTGTCTCCATATGAACCTATTTATATTGCGTACGTGCTAGTGAAGAAAAAAAAACTTTATTTATAAATGACGCGGCACCATTCATGCATGGTTCCCAACCCTCCATTATTTATAAGTGAGTAACTACTACTAGACACGTCAAATTATCACGTGGGTTGCACCATCTTATAGAAATGAGCTCCACCGTGTCACGTGTGTGGTTGGGGAAGACGCAAAGAGTGCTACTAGTACACTATGTGCGTGGGTGCGTGCACCTCTTCTCTTCGAGCATGGTTATTAAAAGTATAGCTCACTACTGTACTACCACGCGGTTATTATATATGGGCAAAGTGTATAGGAAGTAATAATGACTAATAAGCCGTGAAATCACGAGGCCCACCTTTCTCTATGCTTGGTCGAGGAAGCAGCCATCATTTCACTCCTCGTTGAATATCCATCCACTGCTACCTCCGCGAATAAATGAAAATCCGCTTCTACCTCCGTAGCATGGTTAATAATGTAGCCATGTCAATCACGGCGCAGAAATATCATTCACTGATACAATAGGGCTGGATCTAAGGCTGGTGATTTTTTTTACTTTGTCTCTTTCTCTTTTTGTCTCATTTACTCATTTTACATAGGAGCATGTGTAGAGGATGGCTATTCCTTTCGATGGGACTTCTTCATGGGGTTTAAGACTAAGCAGCTCCGAATTATGCCCGCTGCCCACCACTCTGAATCGTGCCATCTATGATAGGGAGTAGTCCCATTGCAACAATGAGGTCCACTAGGTCTAGCACGTCTTGTAAGAAGAGACTGTCACGCAAAACATACATCTTGTTGCCTTCTTCCTCGTACAATATGTACCACTCGTACGTACTACTAGTACTACTACTACTCGTTCTCCTATAAACCTTGCGCTTGGCATCTCCAAAATATTAACCTTGCGATTGGCTCTTCGCCCCTTTGGGAAGTCGAGCAATAATGGTACTGCAGTATATATCGTTCTGGCTATATGAGACCAAATGAATTGTTGCACGTCCACCATGTGGGCGAGGGTCGAGGGGCGAGGGAGAGTGCGTACTATTACGTCCGTTTCAATATTGACTACATACAGAGCAAAATGAGTGAATCTACACTCTAAAACACGTCTATATACATCAGTGTTTGGAGTATGTGTTGGGGAACGTAGTAATTTCAAAAATTTTCCTACGATCACGCAAGACCATGGTGATGGCATAGCAACGAGAGGGGAGAGTGTCCGTCCACGTACCCTTGTAGACCGAAAGCGGAAGCGTTATAACAACGCGGTTGATGTAGTCGTACGTCTCCACGATCCGACCGATCCAAGCACCGAGCGTCGGCACCTCCGAGTTCTGCACACGTTCAGCTCGATGGCGATCCCGGACTCGATCCAGCAAAGTGTCGGGATGAGTTCCGTCAACCGACGGCGTGGTGGCGATGTTGATGTTCCACCGACGCAGGCTTCGCCTAAGCCCGTGACGATATGACTTCTCCGCGCGGGGCTTCGCCTAAGCTCATGACGATATGACCAAGTGGAATATGGTGGAGGGGGCACCGACACGGCTAAGGAACGATCCGTAGATCAACTTGTGTGTCATGGGGTGCCCCCCTGCCCCCGTATATAAAGGATGGAGGAGGAGGAGGCCGGCCAAGGCAATAGGTGCGGCCATGGTGTGGAGTCCTACTAGGACTCCAAGTCCTAGTAGGAGTCCACCAAGAGGGAGGAAGGAGAAGGAAGTGGAGGAGAAGGAGAGGTGGCCGGCCCCCTTTTCCCTAGTCCAATTCGGACTAGAGGGAAGGGGGGGCGCAGCAGCCTTTTTTCCTCTTCCCACTAAAGCCCATCAAGGCCCATTACTTCTCCCGTAATCCCGTAACTCCCGGTACTCCAAAAAATACCGAATCATTCGAACCTTTCCGAACTCGAATATAGTCGTCCAATATATCGATCTTTACGTCTCGACCATTTCGAGACTCCTCGTCATGTCCCCGATCTCATCCGGGACTCCGAACTCCTTCGGTACATCAAAACTCATAAACTCATAATATAACCATCATCGAAACCTTAAGCGTGCGGACCCTACGGGTTCGAGAACTATGTAGACATGACCTAGAACTATTCTCGGTCAATAACCAATAGCGGAACCTGGATGCCCATATTGGTTCCTACATATTCTCTGAAGATCTTTATCGGTCGAGACCGCATAACAACATCGTTGTTCCCTTTGTCATCGGTATGTTACTTGCCCGAGATTCGATCGTCGGTATCCAATACCTAGTTCAATCTCGTTCTTGGCAAGTCTCTTTTCTCGTTCCGTAATACATCATCTCACAACTAACACATTTAGTTGCAATGCTTGCAAGGCTTATGTGATGTGCATTACCGAGAGGGCCCAGAGATACCTCTCCGACAATCGGAGTGACAAATCCTAATCTCGAAATATGCCAACCCAACATGTACCTTCGGAGACACCTGTAATGTACCTTTATAATCACCCGATTACGTTGTGACGTTTGGTAGCACCAAAAGTGTTCCTCGGGCAAGCGGAGTTGCATAATCTCATAGTCATAGGAACATGTATAAGTCATGAAGAAAAGCACTAGCAACAAACTATACGATCAGGTGCTATGCTAATGGAATGGGTCATGTCAATCAGATCATTCAACCAATGATGTGATCCCGTTAATCAAATAACAACTCCTTGTTCATGGTTAGGAAACATAACCATCTTTGATTAACGAGCTAGTCAAGTAGAGGCATACTAGTGACACTCTGTAGGTTTATGTATTCACACATGTATTATGTTTCCGGTTAATACAATTCTAGCATGAATAATAAACATTTATCATGATATAAGGAAATAAATAATAACATTATTATTGCCTCTAGGGCATATTTCCTTCAGTCTCCCACTTGCACTAGAGTCAATAATCTAGTTCACATCGCCATGTGATTTAACATCAATAGTTCACATCTATATGTGGTTAACACCCATAGTTCACATCGACATGTGACCAACACCCAAAGGGTTTACTAGAGTCAGTAATCTAGTTCACATCGCTATGTGATTAACACCCAAAGAGTACTAAGGTGTGATCATGTTTTGCTTGTGAGATAATTTTAGTCAACGGATGCATCACATTCGAGCCGTAAGTATTTTGCAAATTTCTATGTCTACAATGCTCGCACGGAGCTACTCTAGCTAATTGCTCCCACTTTCAATATGTATCTAGATTGAGACTCGAGTCATCTAGATTAGTGTTAAAACTTGCATCGACGTAACCTTTTACGACGAACCTTTTTCACTTCCATAATCGAGAAACATATCCTTATTCTACTAAGGATAATTTTGACCGCTGTCCATTGATCTACTCCTAGATCTCTATTGCACTCCTTGCCAATCTTAGTGGTAGGGTATGCAATAGATCTGGTACACAAGATGACATACTTTATAGAACCTATGGCTGATGCATAGGGAATGACTTTCATTCTCTTTCTATCTTCTGCCGTGGTCGGGTTTTGAGTCTTACTCAATCTCACACCTTGTAACGCAGGCAAGAACTCTTTCTTTGACTGTTCCATTTTGAACTACTTCAAAATCTTGTCAAGATATGTATTCATTGAAAAACTTTATCAAGCGTCTTGATCTATCTCTATAGATCTTGATGCTCAATATGTAAGCAGCTTCACCGAGGTCTTTCTTTGAAAAACTCCTTTCAAACACTCCTTTATGCTTTGCGAATAATTCTACATTATTTCGATCAACAATATGTCATTCACATATACTTATCAGAAATGCTGTAGTGCTCCCACTCACTTTCTTGTAAATACAGGCTTCTCCAAAAGTCTGTATAAAACCATATGCTTTGATCACACTATCAAAGCGTTTATTCCAACTCCGAGATGCTTGCACCAGTCCATAGATGGATCGCTGGAGCTTGCACATTTTGTTAGCTCCTTTAGGATTGAAAAACCTTCGGTTGCATCATATACAACTCTTCTTTAATAAATCCATTAAAGAATGTAGTTTTGACATCCATTTGCCAGATTTCATAAAATGTGGCAATTGCTAACATGATTCGAGACAGACTTAAGCATCGCTATAATTGAGAAAATCTCATTGTAGTCAACACCTTGAACTTGTCAAAACCTTTTTTGCGACAAGTCGAGCTTTGTAGATAGTAACACTACTATCGGTGTCCGTCTTCCTCTTGAAGATCCATTTATTCTCAATGGCTTGCCGATCATCGAACAAGTCAACCAAAGTCCATACTTTGTTCTCATACATGGATCCCATCTCAGATTTCATGGTCTCAAACCATTTCGCGAATCTGGGCTCATCATCGCTTCCTCATAGTTCGTAGGTTCATCATGGTCTAGTAACATGACTTTTAGAATAGGATTACCGTACCACTCTGTGCGGATCTTACTCTGGAAGACCTCACGAGGTTTGGTAACAACTTGATCTGAAGTTTCATGATCATCATCATTAACTTCCTCACTAATTGGTGTAGGAATCACTTTGGAACTGATTTACGTGATGAACTACTTTCCAATAAGGAGAAGGTACAATTGCCTCATCAAGTTCTACTTTCCTCCCACTCACTTCTTTCGAGAGAAACTTCTTCTCTAGAAAGGATCCATCTTAACAACGAAAAACTTGCCTTCGGATCTGTGATAGAAGGTGTACCCAATAGTTGCCTTTGGGTATTCTATGAAGACGCATTTCTCCGATTTGGGTTCGAGCTTATCGGTGAAAACTTTTTCACATAAGCATCACAACTCAAACTTTAAGAAACGACAGCTTAGGTTTATCGCTAAACCATAGTTCATACGGTGTCATCTCAGCGGTTTAGATGGTTGCCCTATTAAACGTGAATGCAGCTGTCTCTAATGCATAACCCCAAAACGATAGTGGTAAATCGGTAAGATACGTCATAGATCGCACCATATCAAAATAAAGTACGGTTACAACGTTCGGACACACCATAACGTTGTGGTGTTCCAGGTGGCGTGAGCTGTGAAACTATTCCACATTGTTTTCATTGAAGACCAAACTCGTAACTCAAATATTCGTCTCCACGATCAGATCGCGAAACTTTATTTTCTTGTTGCGATGATTTTCCACTTCACTCTGAAATTCTTTGAACCTTTCAACTATTTCAGACTTATGTTTCATCAAGTAGATATACCCATATCTTCTCAAATCATCTTGTGAAGGTCAGAAAATAACGATACTTGCCACGAGCATCAACACTCATTGGATCGCATACATCGGTATGTATTATTCCCAATAAGTCAAGAGCTTGTTCCATTGTTCGGAGAACGGAGTTTTAGTCATCTTGCCCAAAAGGCACGGTTCGCAAGCATCAAATGATTCATAATCAAGTGATTCCAAAAGTCCATCAACATGGAGTTTTTCTTCATGCGCTTTACACCAATATGACCTAAACGGCAAGCCACAAATAAGTTGCACTATCATTATTAACTTTGCATCTTTTGGTTTCAATGTTATGAATATGTGTATCACTATGATCGAGATCCAATGAACCATTTTCATTGAGTGTGTAACCATATAAGGTTTTATTCATGTAAGCAGAACAACAATTTATTCTCTTACTTAAATGAATAACCGTATTGCAATAAACATGATCAAATCATATTTATGCTCAACACCAAATAACACTTATTTAGGTTCCACACTAATCCCGAAAGTATAGGGAGTGTGCGATGATGATCATATCAATCTTGGAACTACTTCCAACACTCATCGTCACTTTCCCTTCAACTAGTCTCTGCTTATTCTCAGAACTCCTGTTTGAGTTACTAATCTTAGCAACCTAACAGTATCAAATACTCGGGGCTACTATAAACACTAGTAAGGTACACATCAATAACCTGTATATCAAATATAACCTTGTTCACTTTGCCATCCTTCTTATCCACCAAATATTCAGGGTAGTTCCGCTTCCGTGACCAGTTCCATTGCAGCAAAAGTACTCGGTCTCGGGCTTAGGTCTAGACTTGGGCTTCTTCACTCGAGCAGCAACTTGCTTGCCGTTCCATTTGAAGTTCCCTTCTTCCCTTTGCCATTTTCCTTGAGACTACTAGTCTTGTCAACCATCAACACTTGATGTTTTTCTTGATTTCTACCTTCGCGATTTTAGCATCGCGAAGAGCTCGAGAATCTTTTTCGTCATCCCTTGCATACTATAGTTCATCACGAAGTTCTACTAACTTAGTGATGGTGACTAGAGAATTCTGTCAATCACTATCTTATCTGGAAGATTAACTCCCACTTGATTCAAGTGATTGAAGTACTCAGACAATCTGAGCACATGCTCACTAGTTGAGCGATTCTCCTCCATCTTTTAGCTATAGAACTTGTTGGAGACTTCATATCTCTCAACTCGGTATTTGCTAAAAATATTAACTTCAATTCCTGGAACATCTCATATGGTCCATGACGTTCAAAACGTCTTTGAAGTCCCGATTCTAAGCCGTTAAGCATGGTGCACTAAACTATCAAGTAGTCATCATATTGAGCTAGCCAAACGTTCATAACGCCTCAGATCGCTCATATTGAGCTAGCCAAACGTTCATAACGTGCGCATCTGCTCCTGCAAATAGGTCTGTCATCTAGCGGTGCATTAAGGACATAATTCTTCTGCGCAGCAATGAGGATAAACCTCGGATCACGGATCCAATCCGCATCATTGCTACTAACATTTTCAATACAATTTTCTCTAGGAACATATAAAAGCATAGGGAAGCAACAACGCGAGCTATTGATCTACAACATAATTTGCAAAATACTACCAGGACTAAGTTCATGATAAATTAAAGTTCAATTAATCATATTACTTAAGAACTCCCACTTAGACAGACATCTCTCTAGTCATCTAAGTGATCACGTGATCCAAATCAACTAAACCATGTCCGATCATCACGTGAGATGGAGTAGTTTCAATGGTGAACATCAATATGTTGATCATATCTACTATATGATTCACGCTCGACCTTTCGGTCTCCGTGTTCGAGGTCATATCTTATATGCATAGCTCGTCAAGTATAACCTGAGTATTCGCGTGTGCAACTGTTTTGCACCCGTTGTATTTGAGCGTAGAGCCTATCACACCGATCATCACGTGGTGTCTCAAAGACGAAGAACTTTCGCAGCGGTGCATACTCGGGAGAACACTTCTTGATAATTTTGGTGAGAGATCATCTTATAATGCTACCGTCAATCAAAGCAAGATAAGATGCATAAAGGATAAACATCACATGCAATCAATATAAGTGATATGATATGGTCATCATCATCTTGTGCTTGTGATCTCCATCGCCAAGCACCGTCATGATCACCATCGTCACCGGTAGCGACACCTTGATCTCCATCGTAGCATCGTTGTCGTCTCGCCAACTATTGCTTCTCGACTATCGCTACCGCTTAGTGATAAAGTAAAGCAATTACATGGCGTTGTATTTCATACAATAAGCGACAACCATATGGCTCCTGCCAGATTGCCGATAACTTCGGTTACAAAACATGATCATCTCATACAATAAAATATAGCATCACGTCTTGACCATATCACATCACAACATGCCCTGCAAAAACAAGTTAGACGTCCTCTACTTTGTTGTTGCAAGTTTTACGTGGCTGCTACGGGCTGAGCAAGAACCGTTCTTACCTCGCATCAAAACCACAACGATACTTCGTCAAATAGACTCCGTTTAACCTTCTCAAGGACCGGGCGTAGCCACACTCGGTTCAACTAAAGTGAGAGAGACAGACACCGCCAGTCACCTTTAAGCAACGAGTGCTCACAGCGGTGAAACCAGTCTCGCGTAAGCGTCTGGCGTAATGTCGGTCCGGCCGCTTCATCTCACAATACCGCTGAACCAAAGTATGACATGCTGGTAGGTAGTATGACTTGTATCGCCCACAACTCACTTGTGTTCTACTCGTGCATATGACATCAACGCATAAAACCTGGCTCGGATGCCACTGTTGGGGAACGTAGTAATTTCAAAAATTTTCCTACGATCACGCAAGACCATGGTGATGGCATAGCAACGAGAGGGGAGAGTGTCCGTCCACGTACCCTTGTAGACCGAAAGCGGAAGCGTTATAACAACGCGGTTGATGTAGTCGTACGTCTCCACGATCCGACCGATCCAAGCACCGAACGTACGGCACCTCCGAGTTCTGCACACGTTCAGCTCGATGACGATCCCGGACTCGATCCAGCAAAGTGTCGGGGATGAGTTCCGTCAACCGACGGCGTGGTGACGATGTTGATGTTCCACCGGCGCAGGGCTTCGCCTAAGCCCGTGACGATATGACTTCTCCGCGCGCAGGGCTTCGCCTAAGCTCATGACGATATGACCGAAGTGGAATATGGTGGAGGGGGCACCGCACACGGCTAAGGAACGATCCGTAGATCAACTTGTGTGTCATGGGGTGCCCCTGCCCCCATATATAAAGGATGGAGGAGGAGGAGGCGGCCAAGGCAATAGGTGCGGCCATGGTGTGGAGTCCTACTAGGACTCCAAGTCCTAGTAGGAGTCCACCAAGAGGGAGGAAGGAGAAGGAAGTGGAGGAGAAGGAGAGGTGGCGGCCCCTTTTCCCTAGTCCAATTCGGACTAGAGGGAGGGGGCGCAGCAGCCTTTTTTCCTCTTCCCACTAAAGCCCATCAAGGCCCATTACTTCTCCCGTAATCCCGTAACTCCCGGTACTCGAAAAATACCGAATCATTCGAACCTTTCCGAACTCGAATATAGTCGTCCAATATATCGATCTTTACGTCTCGACCATTTCGAGACTCCTCGTCATGTCCCCGATCTCATCCGGGACTCCGAACTCCTTCGGTACATCAAAACTCATAAACTCATAATATAACCATCATCGAAACCTTAGCGTGCGGACCCTACGGGTTCGAGAACTATGTAGACATGACCTAGAACTATTCTCGGTCAATAACCAATAGCGGAACCTGGATGCCCATATTGGTTCCTACATATTCTACGAAGATCTTTATCGGTCGAGACCGCATAACAACATCGTTGTTCCCTTTGTCATCGGTATGTTACTTGCCCGAGATTCGATCGTCGGTATCCAATACCTAGTTCAATCTCGCATTGGCAAGTCTCTTTTCTCGTTCCGTAATACATCATCTCACAACTAACACATTTAGTTGCAATGCTTGCAAGGCTTATGTGATGTGCATTACCGAGAGGGCTCAGAGATACCTCTCCGACAATCGGAGTGACAAATCCTAATCTCGAAATATGCCAACCCAACATGTACCTTCGAGACACCTGTAATGTACCTTTATAATCACCCGATTCGTTGTGACGTTTGGTAGCACCAAAAGTGTTCCTCGGGCAAGCGGGAGTTGCATAATCTCATAGTCATAGGAACATGTATAAGTCATGAAGAAAAGCACTAGCAACAAACTATACGATCAGGTGCTATGCTAATGGAATGGGTCATGTCAATCAGATCATTCAACCAATGATGTGATCCCGTTAATCAAATAACAACTCCTTGTTCATGGTTAGGAAACATAACCATCTTTGATTAACGAGCTAGTCAAGTAGAGGCATACTAGTGACACTCTGTAGGTTTATGTATTCACACATGTATTATGTTTCCGGTTAATACAATTCTAGCATGAATAATAAACATTTATCATGATATAAGGAAATAAATAATAACATTATTATTGCCTCTAGGGCATATTTCCTTCAGTATGTACTAATAGTTCATATTGAAATGTACTAAAGGACATATATTCCAAACAATATGATAATATCTCGAACCAAGGTAGGGACGAGGAGTAAACGGAGGGAGTAGTAAAATTTTCTCATCGTCCTGCGAGCCACCACGCGCGTGGGCGAGGGAGTGGGCATAAGGCATAGTAAGCAAGCTTCACCTCGTCCTACGAGCCACCACGCCCGTGGGCGAGGGAGACGGCGTACTAAGCAAGCTTCTCCTTGTTCTGCGAGTTGACGGGACACATCAAAAGTAATACGCACAGAGCATCTCGACTGTATAGAGATTGCCTCTAAGGTAGGCCCCACATGGTTTGCCTCTTTTTTAACATAACGCGTCAAGTTGCAATTTGTTTGTTCAGCCGTGGTAGACGATCCTCCATCAAGTGGACAACTAGTACACGTGTCAGATTAGCACGTGGGCTGCCTTTTCGTACAGAAATGAGCTCCACCGTGTACCCGCGCGGGTGTGGTTGGGAAAGAGACGGGAGTACGTGCGTCGTGCGTGCACCTCTTCTCTTCATGCACGTCCCCCAACTACGTGTGTGTGTTTGAGAGAGAGATACAAACCTAGACAGATAGTGTGTGCGTTCGTGAGTGTTTTTTTGTTTGGGGGGTGATTTCGTGAATGTATTTGTGGGAATATGTGTCGATGACATCTCAAAGAAAAATTTTACACATGCAATGTGTGTGAAATAGAGGCCTATCGATATCATATATAGAGGGGGCAATCCACGAGAAGAGAGGGAGGGGCCATAGATATTGATAGAGTCGAAGAGAGGATCAAGTGGGTGGGTGCGAGATCGATGAAGAGAGCAATCGAAATTGTGTGTGTGCAAGTCAAAGATATAGGGCGACTGGCCTACAGGAACGTCAGAGGGCACAGGGCAAGTTTGTGTGTGGGAGGGAGACATGACTAGAGCGCTCGATGTATCGGTGTGTGTGGGGGGAGGAGGGGGGAGGCAGAGGCCTAACTAGAGAGGTAGAACAACTCGTATATGTGTTGAGAAGGAGAGACCCAGCTATGTCTTGAGGGAGATCATTCGACATCCATACATAATTGAAGGACGGAAAATAGGTTGGGACAAGAGAGATAGAGAGAGATAGAGAGAGAGAGAGAGAGAGAGAGAGGAAAGAGAGAGAGGGAGGGAGAGGGGTAGAGTGCTGAATGGGTGATGGAGTTGCTTCTCGAAGATGGTGGGAGAGGCTTACTAGACAAACTGAGGGTAGAACTGCAATATTATCAGTAAGAGTGGGGATGTGTTTCTCTGTGTGCCTGTGCATGATAGATGTGTCGGGACGCATGCATGGATGATGAAGGGGAACCATGTGTTTCGTAAGCAAACCTAACTAGATCGGTAGATCAATTGTTGTTTGTCGGAGGAAGGGGGAGACATAACTAATGAGGTAGATCGATCGACGCGTGGGGAAAAATGAGTTATGAGGACCTAGCTAGCTATATGTATAGTGGGAGATCGGTCGGTGTGCATCCATTTGTTAGAGACAAATAAGGCCCAGCGAGACGGATAGACAGAGAGAATGGAACTAGGAGGTGGTGCGAGAGGCCGAGCTACTATCTAGATAGGGGGAGGAGTGTGCGATTGTGAGATCGATGAAAAGAGGGGCGAGAGTTTACACGTGTGGGGGACCGTATGAGAGACACGAGGCACGGACACAGAAAGGAGGAGATGGAAGGTGCGTGTGTATGTTGTAGGCAGACATCGCTGGAGAGTATTATCGATTGGTGTGTGTCGGAAAGGAGTTGTGGAGACTGTTGGAGAACGACCTAAAGAAAAAAATGAATGTGCGTGATGGATAGAATGCTGAGGGAGGGGGAGGGCAAGGAGGGCGTGTGCATGCACGAGAGAAAGTTAGTTCTAGCTACAAAGGTTAGAGGATTTTGTGGGTGTAAGAGACTAACAAAGATGACAATTTGATATGGAAGTGGATTCATATATTTGAATAGGAGATCATAGTGTTATAAACATATGCATGCATGAATATAGCGGTGATACGTGTGCTGTGGTTTTGCACATGTTATACCATAACGTGATAATGCATGGCGTTTGCAACTCACAGCTAAATGTCAAACAATATAAACCATATTATACATCAAACAATCTCACATTTTATTTGAATTTGTGATAATGTGTGGCGTCTGCAGCTTACAACTAAATATCGAACAATCTAAACAATATTGTATATCGAACAATCTCACATTTTATTTGAATTTGTGGTAATGTGTGGCGTTTGCAACTCACATCTAAATACTTGTAGGAGTAGGGGGTGGGGCACCATACATTATGTGATAAACACATTATACATATGAGACATGGTTTAGATTATGAAGATCTAGCTAGAGCTTGAAATGTACTGTGATTTGAAATCAACATAAAGTGAATTCAAAAAAATCAAGCTCGAGTTCATATAGTACACAGTTCATATCTAACTCGACAGTAATCATGTGGTGTGCTGTGAAGATAATACACAAATGATGGTTTAACTTGACAATAATGATGATTGTAGATCTTACTAAAATAGAGAAACGAATTCAAATGGTTTGACTTCACAACAATCATTATTGTAGATCTTATTCAAATGGATAAATGAATTCAAATTTAGTTCATATTGAAGCGGTAGTATATACGTTTGGAATGCACTAAAATGTTCATTTGAGTAGCAGGTTGCATGCATTATACACGTAGCGAAATATTTTAATTGAGCATAACATGAATTCAAAGTTTTGAATGGCATTTGTAGTGCAAATTGATTTGGTACAGTACAGGGGACTAGACTCTTGTGTGGTTCGAATTGATTTCTTTTTGTTTTTTCGTCGACGGAAGTGCGAATTGATTTGGTACAGTACACGTTAGGCTTGTCCAGAAATTTCAACCCGCACCTTGTTACCCCGAAATATTTAAGATATATGTTTGCCTCGTTGTGCTCCGAAAACTCCCTCCATCTCAACCCGCGCCTTGCTATCCCAAAATTACAATGCGCGCGAAAACTCCCACCTCCTGCAAAATCCTGACACGCGAAATGCCCGTGATACCCCTGAACCAAAAGAACCGCCTAGCACAAATCAGTGGGGGTACTTTCGTAACTTACCCCACATTTCGGACAAGCGCGTCCCTAAGCCATGGTTCCCCACTCCCATCCCATCAGCCCACCCATTCATACACCAATGCCGCGAAAACCCGCGATCCGCCACCCAGCCGGAGCCTCTTCCCCGACGATGTCGTCCACAGCAACACCTCGACGTCCCTCATCCACAGTACCGGATGAGGATTCGTCGTCGATCTCGTCGTCCCGCCGGTTCAGCCACCCCGCCCTCCACCTCCAAGGAGCTACCCCGACGTTCCCCTCGTCTTTTGCGCCACCTCCATTCCCACACCGCTGTCTTCACCTGCACCACCGGAAGAGCAGCATCATCATTGTTTCCACGGATGAAGCTGATACCTAATCGGTGCCACCAAAGAGGTTGTACACTAATCGCCGCATTTTCTTCTTGATTCGATCGCACGGTGTTGCCGGCGCTCGGTCCCGAGCTGACATGGCGCGGCTCCATCCACGACGGCGTCGCCGGCCACTTCCTCCACGGTGTCGCTCCCTCGGCGGCGACGTCCACATCAGTAGGAGTTGCTGCTGCTTTTGCTCTCGCTCGCGCTGCTGCTCTGCTCTTGCTCTCGGTCCCCTGCCTGGTCTGCTCTTGCTATTTCTCTTGCTCTTGCTTGCGCTGCTGCTCTCGCTCTTGCTCTTGCTTGCGATGCTACTCCGATTTGGCTACACTTCAGTCAACTGAATCAACTTTTGGGTCAGTCGATTTTTAGGGGATGGGGGCGGGGCTCGCCGGAGTTAAGGAAGAACCAGCCGCAGCGGGGAGGGGGGCTCGCCGGAGAGGTACCCCACTATCTACCTTAGGGTTCAGGGTGGGGGCGGTAGTCGCCAGCGGTGGTGGGGCAGTGGCGTGGGGATTACCGGAGAAAAAGCTCAGCACGGGGGGGCTAGAGGGATGGCCGGCGGCGGTGGACCGGCGGGGGGAGTGGTTTCGGGGTGGGCGGGGTAGCACACCGCCGTCCGCGGGTGGCGGGGGGCGGCGGTTTGGCCGGTGGTGTCAGTCGATTGATGCTGCTACACGACCAGCTGCCCCGGCTCTCGCACGCGCTGCTGCTACAGCTTTTCTGCTACTAGTGTGTTCAGTTTCGACAGCAAAATTCAGTTTCGACGGTTAAGTTCAGTTTCGACAGTTAAATTCAGTTCCGACAGTTAAGTTCGAAGATGAGCGGCTGATGTATTTTACATCTAGCACTTTGTGCTTATGTATTTTACGTCGTCTATTAGAGATGCTATGAGAATTCCACTCAGGTTAACGTTGTCTCTCTTGTCATGCTTCAGCCTCGGCGTCTTACAACTCAACGGAGCTGCTCCAACGACGAAACCCTCCATCACAGCGGAGCAGTACCCCGGGCTCCATCTTAAGATGCCTAAGATCTTCTTCCCCTCCTCCGACAGCCAAGTCAGCTGGATCATCCTTACCGACCAACCCAATCACGCTGAGATCGACATGGCTTTGCCAAAGAGGTTGTACACTTGTTGCTTCTCTTTTTTACTCTACATGTTATATATATTTTCCACTTAGCACACGTAGTAACGTGAAATACGATTAATTTCTCCTACTATATGACAAGCAGTGAGGTACCAGGCAACTGAGCTATTCGTGATGGACTCTCTTGAATGCCAACATTATTTATCTCTGCGCGTTTGAGCTCTGTATTTGTCGATGGGCCTGGGAGTTGAGCTAGTAGGGCAGTGGCCTGGGTCCAAAGTAGTAGAAGTAGCACAAAAACATTTTTTGAGTGTAGGCTTTTCCTTGCTCAAGCCTGCCTACTAGAATCGATAGTGCTTGAAAGGAAAAGGAAGTAAAACATAGGAATTGGAAAGTTTCCTATGGTACTACTATTCATGCATTTGGTTCAAAGGAATGGAGCAAAGGAAAACTGTAGGATTTGTTCCTTTAGTGTCTCCTTGAAATAAAAACCGTAGGAATTTTAATATCCACTTGTCCTCCTTTTCAAATTCCTATTCATGAAGCACAAGACTAAGAGATAGTAGCATAATAGCATTATAACCGTACATTTTCTTGTGGTTTGACTTAATCTCACCATGCTTCTTTGCATCCTATGATCTTCTAATTATTGTGAATCAAACACCCAGATTGGCAGAAATCCTGTGTTTTTAAATTCTCTGTTTTGCACGTGCATTCCTATCCTATTACTGTGTATTTCCTTTCCCTGTGTTGTTAGAATCCTCCAATTCAAACGAGCCCTTACAGAATTACTTCTCTTATAGATAGTTGTCAAAGAGAACCTTGTGTGGTTTTTCCCGCTCCTGCTGCACCATCATCCACCCCAGCTCAGCTGCTCCAACGACAGAAGGGTCCAGCACAGCAGGGGTCCGACCTCCAGACTGTCATTCGCCGCCTCAGATCTTCTTCCCCGTCACAGGCAACCATGGCAACTGCATTAACATCATCAACCGAGCAGATGACCTCGAGGACTACAGGGGTCCGCAAGAGAGGTCGCACTCTTTCGTGTCTGCTTACGTTATGCATCGCTTAATATTACATGCTACTTTATCGTCCTGTTCACCGATTAGACTATGAGTCAGCTCCAAACTAATGGTCAAACTTGAGTTTTTAAATGGTTGTGGGGTACATATCGGGGCCTCAATCAATAGTATATATCTACTATCTAGTTAATCTCTGGTGTCTACTATGAGTTTCATGTTGGGTGGGAAACAAACAGTAAAGAAGCCATTATCTGTATTTTTTAACTGAAGCCATTATCTGCCTGCTATCATTGGTTTTGGGTCTATCCACAGGTTGCTACCATCACTCTGGATTTCTGCATGCACTCCTTACATAATCTCACTATGTTTTATTCCTATGCATGTTAGTTATGGTACACAATGGAACTGAACATGTAGAGCAAACGAGACGAGCCTTGCGTGGCAATAAAATTTCATTCAGACGTTGCTCCATGGTAGGCGCAAAGGCAGCCCCCCTCCACCCATTTTGGATTGTAATCGAAAGGAAGTTATCTATTCTGAGGGGGATTCAGAAGGAGAAGACCACTCCTATTTACCCCTGATGTCTTCGCTCTAACTTGGCATGCTGATGTTGGTTATATCATGCATATGGTGCCTTGCATTGCTTACTTTATACATCAAATATGTCATCTACTTAATTTAGACATGCTTTGTGTGAATGCCATCTCTTTAGTTTATTCATCGTTTATGTGAATTATGCAACGCCATCTTCTTTAGCTAGACATCATATATGTGAATTTTGCAATACCATCCTGCATAGCAAGTCATCTTATGTGTGAATTATATCAGGCCATCCTTTTTTTGTTATGTATTACATTTGTCAACAATGTTAGTACATTCAACTACTCTTCGTGTGCATCAGCCATTTGACACGGTGATGGAAAATTCTGGAGTGAAAACAAGGTCTTCAGAGCAGACTATGCTATCTGATGAAGTGCATATCTCGCTGGTTACGTATAGCTCCTCATAGGAGGATTCAGAGACAGATGACCAGTCCTATCCCCCCCCCACAAGGTGTATGCTCTAACTTGGCAGGGTTATGTTGCTCATATCGTGCGTATGGTGTCTTGCATTGCTATGTCATTTGATTAGTTTAGACATGCTTTGTGTGAATGCAACATGTTTAGTGTCTAATTACCATATATGTGAATTATGCATTGCCATCTTGTTGCAAGACAGTATATATGTGAATTATGCAATGATATCTTGTTGCAAAGGCATTATATATGTGAATTATGCAAAGCCATGTTGTTTAGCCAATCATCATGTATGTGAATTATATCATGCTCATTGTTCGGGAATTCAGTAACTGGTAACTGCTCGGTCGACTACTGATTAGCGATTAATCGGTTAATCGGCCATTTAACTGAATTAATCAGTCGATCATTAATCGGCTGCACATGAGAATATATTGGCAACATGTAACTAGTTTTTCACGTATTGTACCATATAATCCAATGATCACAGCTACTCCCTCCGTTCCATAATGTAGTGCCTGTAGATTTTTGTAAAAGTCAAACGTTACAAACTTTGACCATATTTATAGAGAAAGGTAGGTACATCTAGAATACCAAATGCACATCACTAGATACATCATGAGTTATATTTTCAGAATGTACGTGTTTGGTATTGTAGATGTAGACAGTTTTCTCTATACACTTGGTCAAAGTTGACAAAGTTTGACTTCCACAAAAATCTATAGGCACTACATTGTGGAATGGAGGGGGTACGTATTATACATTTATACTAAAATATAATGTCGCAAGCATATAAAAAGCATGGACAAGAGGTAGAATTGTTACCTGGATGGTTTGGTCATGATGCATCCAAACCGGAAGGCAAAAAACCTACAGAATTGATGATAGATATGCATTCGTATATGCTCTAAACTTGTCAAGGTAAATGATTAAATGACAGCCATACATGTGACAACAAGCAGCCATACATGAGACATGATAAGATAAATTAAAATGACAGCCACACAACTTGGCAATATGCAGCCACACATAACAAGATTAATGGATGCCGCTTCAGTTACCTAACCCATCACCGATTAATCGGTTTCACAACCAGTTAATCGTCTAACAACCGATTAAATGCCAGTTAATCGGCTTGACCATTTAATGAACTGAGTATGTGCTATTCGCCTTAGTTAGGCACCAAGTAGCGATTAAATGGGCATTTAAATGGTAACTCGGCCGAGTTCTTGAACAATGATCATGCTATCATCTTTTTGTATTATGTGTTCCATTTGTCGAAAACGTTCGTATATTCAACTACTCTTCCTGTGCATCAGCCATTTGAAGCGGTGATGGAAGTATCTGGAGTGAAAACAAGGTATTCAGAGCAGATAATGCTACTGCTGAAGCGTACATCTTGTTGGTTACAGAGAGCTCCTCGAGGAGGATTCATAGACTGATGACTAGTCCTATTTCCCCCTGAGGTCTATGCTCAAACTTGGCATGGTTATATTACCCATGTCATGCATGTTGTCTTGCATTGCTTAGTTTTTACATCATATATGGATTGCCATCTGCTTACTTGCTTACTATATAAATCATATATTTGAATTATATCATGCCATCATGTTTACACACACAGCGTCTATCTGAATTATGGCATGGCAACCCATTTAAGAAAGACATCATATAGTTATATCGTCTCATCCTGTTTAGTGTTTACAGTCATCATATTTTGAATTATGTCATTCTATCCGTGAATTATATCATGCTATCATGTTTCCATAGGCAGCATGTATGTGAATTATGGCATGCCAACCTATTTAATAAACACATTATGTAGTTATATCATGTCATCCTGTTTGCATAGTCATCATATTTTGAACTATGTCTTTCCATCTTTTTTAGTTAGCCATCATAATGTGAAATTGTGTCATGCTATCCTGTTTAGTTAGCCATCATATATGCGAAATCGTGTCATGCTATCATGTTTGGTTAGACAACATAAATGAGAATTATTTCATGCCCTCTTTTATTCCCCACTATCCATTGCACTTGTCTATCATACAATGTCTCTACATTCAATTACTTTTCTTGTTTATCAGCCATTTGAATTGGAGAGGGTGACGGCAGTATCTAAGGGAGTAACAACACGGTCTTCAGAAAAGATAGTGCTACCAGTTGATGCAGATAGAACCACAGTTGTACTTGCCCAAGAACCAGCCCCAAAACACATAACCCAGACTCTCGCAGATTGTACCCCTACCCAGTTGGACAGAGAACTAGCTACACCCCTTCTAACCTCAACCCCAGCAGATAGTAACCCAGTTCCAGTTGACACAGCACCGCCCACCATAGAGCACACAAACATGAGCAGTTAGTAAGGGAACTGCAGTGCCCAAAGCACGAGGACCACCACTCCGAATCCCAACTCAATGCTTAAAGGAGAAGAAAAATGATCTCTGGTCAGGTTCTGTAGCTATGGTTCATACCCCTTTGCTCTTGCATCACTGTATTTACTCATACCAACTATTTTCAAATTTGAAGGATGGAATTGAAACTCCAATGGCGCAACAGGTATGTTTTAAACCTGTTTCTTTAACTGGTTTGCTATTGTAAGTTGCTCTATGTTGATTTCAGTTTCAATTGAATAAACAGTTATGTTCTCATGTCATGCACATTACAAGTGTTGTTATTGCTCTATAGTTTCCCAGACTTATATTATGTCTATTCTGCTTTGCCTTGAACAAATATTATTTGAACTGTGTCTCTATCTTGATTTGGCAACAAAAACTAGAGGGATATAGACCATAAAGTGACCATGGTACATAGATATATGTTTGTTTCATGTTGTTATCCTTTCCACTTTACTACTGAACTGATTTAGCAAAATGAGTTTCATATACAACATGGTAGACCTGTGATGTGTCTGCTTGTTTTTCTTTTAGAATGCAGACAAAATATTGGAGAACAGTACCCCGTTATGCAATGGTAAAGGAAGTAATGCAGATAAGGTTCAAGATAGTGAGACATCCATGTCCATCTCCAAGAAAGGTGATAAAAACTATCTTGACGACAGTGAGAGAACCCAAAAGTCCTTTCTTGATGTAGTGTTCGAGTTACTGGCCACTACTGCTGGCGCAAGCTCTTCGAACTAACTGCCTGAATCAGTTCGTCTTCTTGAGTCTCAACTTCAAGTTGAAAGACATCGATCAGATGTGCTGCGACAGGAAGCTGAAGGACTGAGGAAGTCCCTGCAGAATTCAGATGCATACTTTCTGGTGCAACAAAGAAGTTACCGGAGGATTTAAGCGCCAAACAAGAGAAAGTTAATAAGCTTGCTAAGCATCTTGCCAGCATTATGGGTACCCAGGATATTGTTTCTTGAGCTCTTCTGAAGTGGTTTCAGTTCTGGACTTGTTTTGCTGCGACGTTTATTTGCACTGGTCGCCAACATTGACAACCAGTGTATATGATATGCGGCTTTGTTCCCTATATTTGCACTGGTGGTGAACTTTGATGCCCAGTGGATGTATATGTGTAATAGCCGTAATAGCCTAGTGTAAGTTGCTTGCTTATTTATTTCCTTATTGTCTTGTTTATTTGTTTGCTTGTAGTCAGTGTAGTTCTTTTTCCGCGGTTTGCTAGTGGCCGCAATAACCTATTTTTTAAAACTAGGCCACAATAACCATGGGCTACATATTTACAGTAGTTACCATGGGCCTCCTACGGGCCATGGAAACAATGGGCCTTCTAAGGGCCGTAGAAACAATGGGCCTTCTACGGGCCATAGCATCAATGGGCCTTCTATGGGCCATAGCATGAATGGGCCTTCTACGGGCCGTAGAATCGATCAGCCAAACATGGGCCAATAACAGACCGCATTATGGGCCGTAAACGGGCTAGATTTGGAATCGTCCGTTCATGGGCCGACCATAATGGGTCGTCGATAATCGGTCATATTTGATGACGCTATGAAAACGACCCAACGGATTAACGGGCCGATTGTAACCACGGGCTGAATTTGGCCCACAAGCAGAAAAGGTCAGTAACGGGCCGTAAGTAACCGAATGCTTGAAATAAGCCCAAGAATATATGGGCCCTGAGAAGGCCGAAAGATAACACGGGTTGGAAACGGACCAATGGAATAATGGGCCGTTAATGGGTATAAAGCGATACACTGTTCATTGCGGGCCAGATTCACCACAGGCCATTAATGGGCCAAGAGTTACAAATGGCCTCGTATGGGCCGAAAGACATCATGGGCCATACATGGGCCGGAAGTTACAACAGGCTGGAATCATATTGGACGGCCTAGATGAAGCTACCGGGCTTAATTCCGATAGGTCGTAACGGGCTTTGAGTTAGCGGGCCGTAAATGGGCTATATACGAACAGGTCATTAACAGGCTTTCCGTGGGCCGGCCCGTTACCTTTTGACCAAGTCAAACGGGCCGGCCTTTTCACTGGAATGGGCCTCTGTTGGGCCGTGCCACGTGTCGACCTATCATAGGCGCCTCCTGTCCAATGAATGGATGACATCTGTTCCAACGTTGAGCCAACACGTGTTTCCTCCGGCCAATGAAAATTTTACACGTGGAAAATCCTCATTGGTCCGGGCTGTTAACGGGTTATCGGATCCAAAACCGGACCCGATAGCTTAACGGCAAACCGTTACGGTGGATGCCACGTGTCGGTCACCCTTGACGAAAGCACTTCTATGACGTGTGATTTATCGTCATGGAAGTGCACACTTCCGTGATGATAATTTTGGTAATGTCATGGAACACTTCTACGACAGCACAGGTATGACTATCTTGATTCTGTCATAAAATTCTCATGGATGTACATGCATGACAGAAAACGTGACCTACTGTGACAAACACGTATCATCACGGAAGTGTATTTTTTTGTAGTGGAAGAAGATGGCAGAGGAGACATGCAGGGAGATGGAGGTTGTGGAGCCGATGAAGAAGCAGTTACGACTCCGCGGCCAGCAACCCTTCATGTAGTAGAGAGCAGCGCCCCAGACTTGTGTGTGCGTCTTCCTTCTTTTTTTTGGGGTGATAATCTTCCTTCTTCTTTTGCTCCTGTGTTTCTTCTTTTGCTTCGGGTGTTTCGCCGCATGTTTCATGTTCTCTGCGAGGCATGAACAGAAAAATGCTAACAATGAGATGACTAGCAAATTAGATCATTTTTTATCACCACATGGCACTGGGTTGCCGTGTTTCGTGCTCCTCCGTCATACTCCAGTGGAAAAGTTGAGTATACCGCACGGTTCTTTGCTCCTCCTCAGGTCATCGACACATTTATACAAGCAGTCAAATCCCAAAGCCCCGCCTTCCAGCAATAATGAGCCGTCAAATCACAAAGGCCCTCGCCTCTCATGAAACCGACCAAGCTAGACTGCCCCGCCATCTAGCCTTTGAAAAAATGTATACTTTTGTACAGTAGTAGTATCCATGGATTGCGCCATGGAGCAAAACTAACAAGATGAAATCAAAGAAAAAAGGTGGTACATATAGAGAGCGCTCGTCGCCAAATTATGCATATAGTACTATTAAAAAAGCTAGTACATGCTTAAATGGGGTGCTAAATTCTATTAAAGAAATTAGCATACCTATTTAATTCTTGGGTTCTTATTATTTATGCCACTAGTTGTGTATCACTACTCAGCTTTGCCATTAGAAGTTACAACTACTCAAAAATGCCATCCATCCGTGAGAAGCCTGCTCAAAAATGCAATTAGATATCTCAAAAATGTCATCGTTAAGTTAGATGTTTGCTCAAAAATGCCATTAGACATTGTTATTTTCACGTCAAACCCGTTGACCATGTTATATGAACAAAATAAGCCGATTCTCACAATGATAAGTGTGGCCCCGCTTGTCAGGAGTAACCAAGCGAATAATTTTACAGGAAAATAAGAACGTTGTTGGGATCAAGTAGGCCCCACACTTTATTTTACTGTAGTGAGATAGAGGGAGAGCTGGCATGTTGGTCCATCGGTATTTATTTCATTATAACATGGCAAAAGAGATTTGAGTCACAATAATGGTGTCCAGCACAACACACCCCTCAAATAAAACTAAGCACCCTGAAATTCTTTGACAAAACTAAGCACCCTGAAATTCTTTGACAACTAAACTGCTGGCTATATGATGTTGGCCATATATATATTGTACGTATATAATGTGAAGAAATGAGTGGTAGTACTATACCAACTAAAAGATGAACTATAAGAAATACTAGTATGTACGCATCAAGAGTTAAAGTAACGAGAAGGAACATAACATAGTTCTATTGGGGCTCAAAGACAACACACCCCTCAAATAAAACTAAGCACACCTAAAATTAGACTAAGCAACTAATCCGGTAGACACTGCATTAGAACCACCATGAGCAACGACACTGCCACCTTACTCGGACTCCTCGTCCACGTGCTCGACTTCGTCCTTGTCCCTCTTCCTCTTGGCCGATACTTCTTTGCTTGAACCGCACACTTGGCTCTTGCTCTTCATCCAACCCTTGTAGATATTGAAACAAAGTTAGCCATCCATTGCAGTGTAGTGGATGTGGTCTATATCTAGTACATTCCACTGCCATGCACGATGAAACTTGGGCGGAGGTTTCTTCAGTTTACCGTACGAATGATGAACCATGGCTCCTGCCAGGGTCAGCATTGAAGGCTGATCACGGGAGGGCACCAGCCCATTCTTCTGGAGGTCGAAGGGATTGCCTACAATGAGGCCTATCTGACCCAGGACTCTTATGTCGGTCATAAAGTCTAAATTAATGAATTTGACTAGGTCGCCCGTGAGGAACTTCTTAAATTCCTCGCACTCAACATCGGCATGTCATATGTGGTAGACCAAGCACAAGTTATGCACGCAAACCTGGATCATGGCGGGCTTCATCTTCTCTTCCTCCTTTATATTCTTCTCTTTGCCCAGGGTTGTGGCATACTCAACATCTAGCCCAGCGACCCACTCATCATTTGAGTTTTCGAACATGCGTCTGAAGCGAGCAAGGCATCCTTTCATCGTCGCGGAAGAACGGGCGTAGATGACGTCGAACTCATCGCGGTGATGGTTCTAACCTTGTACTCACCGCCGATCATGGAGATTTGGGACGCCATGGATTTGGGAGGAGGGTTAGGATTAGTGAAACTACCGTAATGTCAAAGGACGGGACGACTAGGTGCGAACTGCCGTGATGTTAAAGGACGTCCGGGGACGAGTAGGAGCGAACTGCCAGCAGTTTTTTGATTGTAAAAATGCTGAGTGGGGCGTGCGAACGGCAAGGTAGTGGCTTGCTTGGTGGATAAATGGATTCATGCACAGTACTATGGGGGCCAATTAGATGTCATGTCTACTCGACGCCCAATTAAATGGCTTTTGATGTCAGGTCAAGCGTCAGGAAAATTACAGGTGATACGAAGCTTTCCATTCTCCCATGATACGGGCTTCCAAGAGCCCTTGGATTTGAGATCGAACGGTTGCATGGCGTGATTCTAGACCTATGGGTGAATATCCTATCCTAGAGGGTTATTCTGCAAATTTTCAGCAACTTAGCATGTGACCGTTCGATCTTAGATCCAAGGGCTGCCAGCAGCCCGTATCATGGTCGCGCCTACCACGACCGTTGCCTCGCTCGCTTGGTCGCGCCCTTGGAGATTTAACACGGTGCATTAGGCTATCTGATGTTGGCATGTCATACATAGTCATCACTTAGTCACTCATACAACAAGGTTTAGCTATAAGGTTGGCTATAAGAGTATTATTTTTTACTTCTCTCTATCTCTTTCTTTGTATTATTTATTGCATTTGCCAAGGAGTGACCTCTTCCAATGAAATGGTGCTTAGATGAGGTGCTATGGGCATTAAATGGCTTAGCAACTCAAGTCCCAATGCATAGGTGCTTAGTTTTTTGTTGCTAAGTTTGCTTCATTTAATTAGCTATAGACTCAAAAATTTATTTTCACCTAGGTACACGCGCTTAGCACCGTTTCTTCCTGGGGTCACCAAACTAGTCTCTCTCTTCTTAATTAACTTGCCACATCAGACTTTATGCCTATGTGGCAGGCTTAGCACCTGTACGAGCAAGTACAATAGTTGGCTATAAGCCCGCTAACATGGCATTTTTGCATATGTGGAGGAAAGAGGCAAGGAAAAAGTGGAGGAGTGGGCTCTCATGCGAGAGCCAGCCTCTACATGGTGAAGCATTGGGAGAGGCACCTGTATACCATGGAGGTGGTCAGGAATCGGGAGACTCACGCCGGTCGTAGCGCCGCAGTTAAAATGATAATGGCAAGTCAAATCACGGGGCCCCACCTGTCCAGTAGTAACTCGTTGTCAAATCACACAGCCCTACGTTTGCAGCAGCCTACTCCCTCATCTTCTCGCGTCTCTGTCGAACCGACTAGGTGGAACTGCCCCACCTACCGCACTGGAAAAGCCCCGCCCTCGACTTTTAGATAGTACGGTATACTAATTTTGTATCCATGGATTGCGCCATGGAGCAAAGCCTCAAGAAAATGGCGGTACACATATATGGAGTATACAGCATGTGCATCGCGTTTGCGTCGCACCCCAGACGGTCGGTCAATTTGGGACGCCGCTCTCCGAATTGAACGCGCGTCATATTGCATTTGCACACACATGTGGGACCGCAATTGAGAACCGACCATAGGCACACTCCCCAGCCCCGCAAGTCGGGCTAGTTAATAGAAGAGAGTGACGAGCGATAGTACTAGAGAAGTGTTGTACAAACGTTGGTGCCTTGACGATCCCTGCATGACACGGAAGATCGGTTCGTCCATGCATGTGACCAGACTCCAACAGACACGCCTGGATTGGCTATCGTCTTAATATCATGCAGGCTGTGTTGTACAGGGTTGTAGTTCTGATGAGAAATCTAAAAAAGGTTTCTTGTCATCTCACAATATTAGGTGTCATGTGCTTCAGATCACTGCGAGGGTTAAACAGCGACAACTGAGTTCCTCCAAGGCGCTGGTCATTGGGGGCACATGCATGAAGACTACTCGGCTACCATCTAGGTCAAGCCGACTATGTTAATTAGGACCTCCATCGATGGACCTCTTTTCTACGAGTTTATCTTTAATTTGAGCTTTGATCCTCGTCTAGTTTGTCCGTCGAGATTCATGTTGTCTCCTTTGGGCAGTGAGGTTATGGTTTCTTGTCATGTGGCATTTTTTCGTGTTATATGTTACAATCCGGTGCTTCATATCAAAATGACGGCAACTGCACCTCCGGGGCACGCGCATGAAGACTTCTCGACAGTCATTGACGAGGTCAAGCCGACTCCAGTAGACAAAAGAAAACTAGTACTCCACTATATAGGTAGGAGCCTCCGCACTTGCTTGCTAGTGTTGCTCTCTTCACACTGTCTCGTCCTCTCCAGATCTAAACACGACAGCGGTGGCCACACTCTCTCTGCTCACCGCTGGCCACAGATCCAGCCAGATCCTCTCTGCTGGGGAAGGTGAGAAGGTGCAACGTTCACGTGGTCGTCCTCGGTGATGGCTCTTACCCACTGCCGGCACGTCCCGATCAGTGTGCCTTGCCGTTCTCTCCCAAGCACCGCTGGCTAGGGAGGGCTCCGACCCCTTCTTCCTCGCTACCGTAGTGTGGGCAGATCCGGCCTCCCGCCGCCCACCTAGCGACATCCCAGTGACCCTCAGGTATAACTTCCTTCAAAACCGGCCTTGCTCTACTTCCTGAGCTCCTGACGTTGCTGCATTTGTATCTTTTACTATTTCTCAGGCCCCTCATAGATAGGATCGATCAGCTGTTCGAAAGCCACCTAAATTTTTACTGTTAAGAGGTAAAACTAGTTCATGCACTTGAATCTAGTACTACTTGGTTCAAACAAGGAAGAAAGGGGTGGGGGGAGATTTGTTACCTGAATCTAGGACTTGGTCGAAAGAGGAAATAATGGGGGCGAAAAGTAGCAGAGACTGGCTATCCAACTGGTCTCTTGGTCTAATAGGGAAATAAAGGGAAACATAATACAAATTCAATATAAACCCAATCTATTGGTTGAAAAAGGAAAGAAAGTGGGGACCGGGGACAAGTCAACAGAGTATGTCCAGCACTAGATTTGCTAGCCTCACACAGTATAAGGTGGCTATACCAAATGTAAATGGGACCAACCCGGATATCCTGCTCGATGTTTGTTGCCCGAGCCACTCTTATGTAATGCCACCGGTAAAATGTAGCAATCGCCTTTTAAAAGAAAGGACACATTAAACCAATGTTGTTTTCAATGTAATGCCTCCAGTAATATGAATCAATGGCACTTTTTTTCATGTCCTACTAAATTTCCCATTAAGATAAGTTGCTTCTTTTCGTTAGAAATGCAACTGTCCTGGTCCGCCTACTCTCCCGTGCCCAAATACCAACTCTGTAGCAGTTGTTAATGTAATGTTGCTGGTAAAATGAAGCAATGGCACCATTAAAGTAATGTCGCATTTAATGATTTTCATAGTTAATCCTAATGCCCACACTAATATCTAGCAATGATGCTGCTTTAGAAATTGCTACTGTCCTTGTAGGATTGCCATTCAGATAAGGAACATGCTTCTTTTCATTTGATGTATGTTTCATCACTTATTAGTCACCCTCATTTCCACCTTTTTTGTGCAAACAGAGATATACATTTCACGCTTGATCTAAGTTGAACTGCACAAATGATATCCAAATTATAGTTGAACATTCCAGGAGCTTCACAACCAACCTTGATGTTGCTCAATTTTATTGCAACTAATGAAGAAGAAGCTCTGTGGGTTTCGTTTTTTGATGGAAATGGAACCAGGGCTGGAGCCCTTTTCTTAAAAAAAATGAAGAAGAAGATGCTAGCTCATGGGACATTGCTTCATTTTAGGTGAACTGCACCAAAAGGTCCCATGAATTGAATCATCCATGTTGGTGACTGGTGTCATCCCTTCTATGATGGCGTTGACTGCAGATATTGTTCACATCACGGGGTATGTTCCTTTTTGGTCTGACCATTTGCCAAAGACCCTACATGTTAAGTCTGCTCTTGTGATGTTGTTTTGGCACTGCCATGATAAACCGGTAATGTTATTATTTTGCACCTTAATCTAGTGGCACTATTAATTTGAGGCAATGTTTTGACACCGCTAGTGCCACTAATTTTTTTATATATCGAAAGAGGGGGTTTCCTCCGATTTCATTACAGAAACCCTACCATAGAGAACCATTATCCGACAACATCACACTGTAAACTGACAGTTATGCAACTACTACTAGAATGGACTGAGTACTAGCAGGAGACAAGTTCGCCACATAAGCTAGGCAGGTAGGGGGACGTAGCACCAGCTCGACCAAGTTTGGATTACAACCTAAATGCTACCACAGAAACATCAGGGGGAGATAGGGACCGAAAGAGCCACTTGACATCCCATCCTAAGCACCCCGGCCTCCATCCTTGTGTATTTAACGGTACACCTCGCTTGCCACCGCTCAACCCTAGTGCCACTGATAAAATGAAGTAATAATACAGTTAAAATAGAGCGAGTGTCATTTCTATCATGTCATTTCCAATGTAGATAAAGAAAGTGCTCCTCGTTGTTAGTATATGTTTCATCAACTAGTCCCATTGTTAATGCTTTAGCGCTTTACGCAAACCGGGTGCTTAATTTTAGTTGATCTGCACAAAATAGAGATTGGAATGTCTCAAGGCCCCTCCTTGTACTACCGCTATACACTAATGTTCATCACTGGCAGAAGGTGTATCGGGGAGACTTGGGTCGATTTCTAGTATGAGTCGTACCGCATGAGGTGTCGCAGGGCCCATCTCGCCCTCGCAGCATGGCATACCATGATACTATCACAATATTTTCTTATATTTATTAGTGTATGTTTCATCAACTAGTGCCACTATACTGTAATTAGGCTTTTTCATTATCTGCGCAAACAAGGTTATTCAGCTGCATTTTGGTGGAACTGCACAAATGTATGGATGGAACCGGCATATATGCAGAGTGCGAGGTGCGCCAAGTAAAAATTACCGACACCAACCATGCTCCATGCACGATTGGCATCCACCACCACCAAGGGATGTGTGGCGCTCTCGTGGACGGATCTTTCTCGCAAAGAAATCCTCTAACCAAATACTAGTAGCTTCTATTGGCAGTTTTCTAGGGAGTACTCTTTTCTGAAAGAAGCACCAATCTATTTTTCTTTATTTATACACAGTGTCACAACTTTGACCCAAAGGTCCAGAGTTATTTTAGGGTGATTTGCGTAGTACTCGGAGACTGATTGTAAGCATGATTTTCATTAGCTGTCACACTGATTGTAAGCATGAGCAGATGGAAGATTAGGTTAGTGCGAAGCTTACCTTAAACCCTACCGCCGCCATTGAAACGAGGCGAGCGTCGAGGGAACCGTGGAGAACGGCGGGGAAGCGACGTCGCATCATCCGACCTCCTCTTGCGGTGGGAGAACGAATACTCCTGTGACTCCGGCTGGCTCTGCACCCTCGCGAACGGCACACTGTAATTGATTGATTCATTATCCTCTGGGTGCTCGACCTTCGACCTGTACACTCACCACCTCTGCCCGACTTTCGCCTCGGGCGAATCTATCTGCTCCATCGCCCATAGGAGATACTCGATGAACTCAAAGGACTACAGCGTGACTGCCGCTGAGGAGTACATAGCCACCCTCATCGCCGCCCTCATCGCCGACGTCTCGCTCTTTCACATACATTGCCAAATGGCCCTCGCCGTCCTTGAAATCTCCCACTCATTGTCAAACCAAGTAAGGATCTCCTTCAACCTTGCTAACTTTGCTTGGTCGCCGCTGGTGATCTGCCCGATTTGTTGCTGCATCCTCTCCATAGATGTCCTTCTGAGTGGTCTGGTGCTAGCTTTGGAAGATGGGAGGAGAGACAGTGGTCTTGCAATAGAGAAGAGGGAGAGGCAAGACGGTGGTTTTGGAATGGAGATGATGGAGAGGAGAGGGGGTGGTGTGGTTTTGCAATGGAGAAGAGGGAGAGGCGAGACGGTGGTTTTGGAATGGAGATGATGGAGAGGAGAGGAGGTGGTTTTGCAATGGAGAAGAGGGAGAGGAGCGTGCGACAGCGATTTAGGATTGGACGAGAGGGCCGGCGTGTTGTGACTGGATCAAAATCAAAATCAATTTACCCTTCAATTAAGAAAGCGACCCCACAATAACTAGTCTCCCTTCTATTCTGGGTCATAATTGACCATGATTTTCACAAAGAAAATATATGTTATACGTTGCAAAAATAATATAATTTGAAAGTACATTCAGATACGAACCAAACGATACAATTTTTGGTGACATGCATTCACATTTTGCTTGTCAAATACAATACGTGGTCAAACTTTGACCCAAAATACGCAAAACAAAAATATACTTCCAAGACCAGCGTCGCTCCTCTCCTCTTAAACTACCTCCGCTCCTCTCTTGTTCCAATCCAAATCCAGCGTCGCTCCTCTCCTCTTCCATTTCAAAACCACCGCCCCTCCTCTCCCGTTCCAATCCAAAACCAGCGTCGCTCCTCTCCCGTTCTAATCCAAAACCAGCGCTGCTCCTCTCCTCTTCCATTCAAAAACCACCATCGTCGAGTGAAGGTGCTGTGGAGAAGTAGATCGACGGAGGAGTACAACCGATACGTGAGGATCGCAGACGGCGACCCTGTGAAGCTAGATAGGATGTTGGAGATTCAGTCTTGGTTTGACAACAAGGACCAACTAGCGGCGATGGCGACATCCATGGCCAAATATCTGCAATAGAGCGAAAAGGTGGCGATACTCCCGAAGGGAGTCGCATGGGAGTACATAGAGCTGCTCCTCTGGGCCATGGAGCAAACAGATTCACGGAATCCGATCGTGAGGGAGCGGTGGCAGGAGTATCGATCCCAGATGGACCATCCATCAGAGATTGAAGGATTGAGGATCTACAGGGTGCCGTTTGTGAGGGTGTCATGCCAAAGCGAGCCGGTGGAGTCTTCGTCGACCGAACCCAACTGCAAGAGGAGAAAAGCAGTTGGCCCGACGACGCTTCCCCGCCATCCTCTCCCTCGCCATTCACATCGTCTCACAGGGCAGCTGTCTGCCACCAAGGAATAGGAGGGGACTGCCCCCCCCCCCCTAGCCCAATAGTCGGGCAGGTTGTGAATTGTCAGGAGGAGCTTAGGGTTGTCAGTATTTGCGGGTTGTGAATTGTGTTTTGTGTTGTGTATTTTGAGAGTACTTCCAGATATGAATGTCTTTTGAATTTCTGATTTGCAGTATTGAGCATATGAACTATTTTATGAATTCTAGAGATCTATTTTTAGGACTTAAAAAATGTAGTTTCATAGGAGTATAAAAGTGCATACAATGTGATTCTCAGAGAAGAAACTGCAAGTTTCAATTTCAGATAAGAAACTGCAACTTTCAGAGGCAAAGCATTTATATTAACACGGCCTTTTCAAATAGGGATAACATCATGTTGGAAGTTTTATTCATGGTCGGAAATGAAACTACCAGCCAGTTAACATCATGCGGATCAACATTCATGCTTAGCACATCTTCATATGATGCACAGTCAAAAAGATATGTTATTTTCAAAATGCCCACACAATGTCGAGTGTGTGAAAAAACAGAGAAAATGAGGGACGAAGTTTTGGCAAGTGTTGGACGTGGTGTGCCTAGATGACAATGGGGACCCACATGTCAATAATGGAAGAGGCAAAAAATTTAGAGATATTTTCCCTGCATCAGGTGGAATCGAACCCGGGCGGAACAGCGGCGGGTAGTGTCACTTGGCCACTGGGCTAGTTCAGTAGTTTCGGTACAAATAAGGCACTGCCTCAGGTGGTCCCAACTTGTCCTGCGCCTTTGTGCGCTCGCCGTGGCGCCGCTGTCTGCCGTTGTGAACATGCTGAACAAACAAGAGGAATCTTGAGAGGACTGTACGTGGAGAGGCGGACAGTTGGGACCCACCAGGTCTATGGCCGTACACAAGCAAGTGCCTCATTGAAAAAAAATACTTCCTCCTAATGCTACACTGACATTGGGGCCCACGGATTTGTCAACATAGTTACATTTTTTAGGTGCTTCAACGTAGTTACTAAAGGAGATAAATTCACAATGAAGCCGGGGAGCTGGCAGGTATCATTTATTATCACTGGGCAGCAAGTATCAGCTGGGTTGTGGGCTGCCCCGTCTAGGCTTTCTTTTTTAACATGCACAACCCACGACATGCCAGTTTGTATTTTCTTGAGGGCCGTCATGTATCGACCGGCCTATGGACCTCCCATCCGAGGTTTTATTTTTCCTGAAACATCGGCAGCCCAGCTTATGTGTTTTTTTGAAGAAAACACAGAGGTCTGTTCTATTTTTCTATATAAGAATAGGAACGCCTGGTCCAACTTATGTTTCCCTTCTAACTATATTATATATATTTAAATTATTTTATATGTTATTATATATTATTGTTATTGTCATCATATATTTCACAGATTCTTACATATGTAAGAAAACAATATCCCACATCTTATTAACTTATAAAAATAATTTCTTAACAATAAAATCCTGGATTTTTTTGGCAATGAAAATCCGGGTGATTGTGTACAAAAGCTTGGTAAGATTTAAGGACCAATGTAATAATAAATCACTTATTATTCAAATATATTTATAACAAAATGCTCAGCCCCTGTTTATTTTTTGATAACACTGCTGCGCCCAACTCAACATTATAATTAGAATCAGCCCAGCAAAATCGTGTATTTCGATAAAGTGCAAATGGCCTGTAATTTTTTAGGAAAAAATAAATGGGCCGCATGGTCGCTACATTATTTTGTCACCTAGCCCAGCAAATGGACTGTAATTCTAAAAAAAGATCAAATTGACTGTAAATTCTGAAAAATTGGGTTGAATATGTGCCACATTTTTGGAGGCTGAAATGTGGGCCAATAGGTTGAAGCCAACACAAGTCGTTGTCAACTTAGTCAACAAATGATTCTGACATCGTTAGCCGTAGGATTTACATCCAACAACCGGCATCCATCTTCAATCTCTCGTCTTCTTATTCCAGCGCCAACGGGACCATCTGCTCCCGCCTCCTGCTGCTAGTAGCTCCGCTTAGCACGCTTCGATGTGAAGCGCTACCCCACCGCCGGCCAGGCCATCCCTCCACCCCTCCACACCTCCTATTCTTCTCCACCGACTGTCGAACCACACCGCACTGTAACCGCTAACCTCGTACACCTCTCCGTCTGTGACTCCACTCCGCGTCTTCCCATCTCCGGCCCGTTTCTTTCTGGGGCCTCGCCGTCGTCCACCACCTTGGATGCGCTCGGCGCGGCATGGTCAATGTGGTCAACGAAGGACATCCGTCGGAAGTGGACTATACGTGGAGAGGCTGACAGCTGGGTCCACGGCCGCACACAAGGAAATGCCTCATTATTACGTGCAAAATAATTATTCCTCCACCTGACAGCTGGGACCCATTGGAAGGGCCTCCGTATTTCACGAAAGAACTTCCCCCCGCTGACAGGTCGGACCCACCAGCTATACCTTCGCATGCATGGAAGTGCCTCCTTATTACGCACAAAAAATGAATACTCCCCCTGCTAGCTGGGACCCACCATAGTGGGTGGCTGACTTGTGGGCCTACTAAGTTGACGGGGACGGAGGGCTTTGTCAACTTAGTCAATATGAACGATTCTAGCTCCAGCAACCATACGATGTCCATCCAACTGCCGTAGTGCTTCTTCAACCTCTATTCTTCTTGCTCCAACCGCCCAAACCAGCGCCGGTAGTGTCGCGAGCTCCTACCTCCCATGGTCGGCTGTGATGCCGTGGAGGCCTCACCGCCCCCTACTACTCCACCGCTGGCCAGGCCATCCCTCTACTCACCCACACCCCCTATTATTCTGTAGCGATGACAGCCTCACACTGAAGCCGGACCAGTGAACCCTCATACTCCTCTCCACGTGGGCATCCACTGCCGCATCTTCCCCGGCTCCGCGTCGTCCCCTTCCTAGGCCTCACCGTCGTCCACTGCCTTGGTGCTCTCGGCGCGGCGTGGTCAATGTGGTCAAGGAACGACTTCCATTGGAAGAGTACTGTACGTGGATAGACTGACAGCTGGGTCCATGGCTGTATCAAGGAAGTGCCTCCTTATTACGCGCAAAATAATGATTCCTCCACCTGACAGCAGGGACCCACCGGACAGGCCACCCTATTTCGCGAAAAAATGTTTTCCCCCTGACTGCTGGGATCCACCAGCTACATCTTCTCACGCAAGGAAGTGCCTGATAGTCGGGACCCACCTGGTCGAAGCGTACGTAGCGTTGTCATTCTGGTCGCGAACGTGTACGTACATACTGGTTGATCAGTCTGTCTGCAGGATGCAGCGATGAGCCGAGTAAGGAAGGGCACGTGTCGTAGTAGAGCCACGCATGTAGCTTGTACACGTACGTACAGCGGCCAGGGTGCAAGAAAGTAAATACGGCCACGTATGTACATATGGGCAGGGTCTCAAACGCCTACTCGCGCATACGTATGGCCAAGGCTTGTGTACATGGCTAGGTCAGAACGGAGAAACTGCGTCGTCGTGTTCATCGGGTGCCAACCGACTTGGACAGAACAATCGATCGAAACGAGGCCCAACGTACCGCAGAACGGAGGAAACGGCCTTTTGTTCGACCGGCCACAGTCAAAACGGGATCCTGTTCATCGGGAGGGGTCAGGCATACCGCAAAACGGAGGAAACAGACTTCTCTTGGACCTCCTACGGTCGAAACGGGGTCCTGTTGATCGGGAGGGGTGTGGCGTACCGCAAAACGGAGGAAACGAACTTGTGTTGGATCGCTACGGTCGAAACGGGGGTCCTGTTCATCAGGAGGGGTGTGGCGTACCACAAAACCAGACTCCACGGGATAATGTACATCTCCATCGTCGACCTCCTCTAGCCTCCACGGGCTACTGTTCATCCACCGTCGACCTCCTCCAGCCTTCACCTACGACTGTTCATCCGCGGGCTCCTGTTCATCCAGCCTCCACCGCTCCTCCACCGGCTACTATTCAACCAGCCCTCTCCACGGGGTCCTGTTCAACCACCCCTCCACGGGCTACTGTTCATCCAGCCCTCCACCGGCTACAGTTCAGCCATCCCTCCACGGGGTCCTGTTCATCCAGCCCCAACCGGCTCGATCGATCGGGGTCCTGTTCATCCAGCGGCAACACCACGGGGTCATGTTCATCCAACCCCCCATCAGGAACTGTTCATCCAACCCCCCCCCCCCCTAACAACACTCACTGTTCATCAAGAGGAAGCATCGATCGGCTTCAGTTAGCAGCAGTAGGAAAGGAATCACTCGGGTTCAGTTAATAGCAAGGGATCGATCGGGGTTAAGTAACGTAGCTAGTGCAATAGCTCGGGTTCAGTTAGAGCCCAACGCCTCGCTCGGGTTTAGTTAGAGCACAACGCCTTGCACACACGCTCGTACATGTACGAGAGAAACGCGTAAACCTCCGTGCATCGCTCGGCCCCGACCACCCACCGTAACCGGGAACTCACCGATATTTTCCTCACCCTGGCTTCTACCACGGTTTTTTCCGTCATGCACGGCCCAAAGAATGTCATGCAGCTGCGTCTCCGGCCCGCCCAGGATGAAAAGCCCATTTTCTTTCATGATTTTTTGTCATAGAAGTAGGAGCCCACCACATCTATGATGACACCGGGTTTTGTCACAATTATCGTCATAGAATTATCATAAGCATGACAGAAAAAAATTCGTTCGGCTCAAAATGTCACGGATGTGTCTTTTTTTTGTAGTGATGGTTCATACCCCCTGATACAAACCATAGATTCATCAAAATAAGCGAACAACACATAGAAAACAGAATTTGTTAAGAACAGGACAGTCTGTAGCAATCTGGTTCTTTCGCATACTTCTGTAACTTCAAAAATTCTGAAAAATAGGAAAATATAAACAATTTGCAGAGCAGTAAAGTATAAAAATTTCAAGATTTTATCATGCTCCAGTAAAAAATAAGAATTCAAACACTACAGCCAAAGTTTCTGTTTTTCTGCTGCAAACACCAAACAAGCAATTTAAACATTCTAAGACCAAACGTTGGCACATTATTTTTATAATACAATGAATATATACAAGGGGATACTTATTTTTGAGAAACTTCCATGAAAAATCTACATTGTTTACATGAGCATGAACACAAGTGTTCAAGGTCGACCCTCACTTCTCCAATGCATAACTGTCCAATCACTTCTCTTTTTGAAAAAGTTTTTAGGCATAAGAGGCAAGTAAAATTTCTTTTATGTATTTTAATTTTGTAATTTTTTTTTGTTTCACCCACAACTAAACAAAAACCAAATCTACTTAGTGAAGAAAGCAAACAAGCATACACGAAAATATCAACCCAACGCTATTGCTCCCCGGCAATGGCGCTAGAAAATAGCTTGATAATCCCCAAGTGCAAGGAATCATCATAGCAATTCCCAAAGGTGGAAGTGATAAGTATGGAGTGTCGAATCCACAATGAGCTAAAGGTAAGATCAATATTCTCCCAAGTCCTATCTGCCACTAATACGACTCTACGTACACCAAATGTTTGCTTCCATCTAGAAACGAGAAATAAAACTAAGTTGTGGGTATGAAGAGGATAACTTTGCATGATATCGGAGAACTAAAATATAAAAGTTGGTGTTGTTAATATAAAATTAGAATATATTACTATATATTATAAATAGCAAGTGTGGAATAATGATGGATCGGTGTGTGGAATTGTCCTAGGCAATTGTGAACAAGATCGGTAATCATTATTGCAATTTCATATGAGGGAGAGGCATAAGCTAACATACTTTCTCTTATTGGATCATATGCACTTATGATTGGAACTCTAGCAAGCATACACAACTACTAAAGACCATTAAGGTAAAACCCAACCATAGCATTAAAGCATCAAGCCCCCTTTATCCCATACGCAAAAACCCCCTTACTCGGGTTTAAGCTTCTGTCACTCTAGCAACCCACTATAAGTGAATCATGGACGTATTGCGACACCCTACAACGGGAATCCCTCACGTGTGCGCGGCACGGAAGGCACCACAGGACAGCACCAAAATAAAACATACAACTCAAACCAATATATATCATCAATCAACCCAAAGGACAAAATAAATCTACTCAAAACATCATTAGATCATAATATGTGGCATAAAGCACCATGTTCAAGTAGGGGATTACAGCGGGGTGCAGGAGAGTGGACCGCGTAAAAGAGATGAGGATGATGATGATGATGGTGATGTTGATGAAGACGATCACCACGGTGATGGTTCCCCTGATGGCACTCCGGCGCCAACGAGCGAGAGGGGAGAGGTTCTCCCCCTTGTGCTTCCTCCTCCATGGCCTCCCCCCTAGATGGGGAGAGGTTCGCCCTCTGGTCCTTGGCCTCCATGTGCTTCCTCCTCCATGGCCTCCCCCTAGATGGGGAGAGGTTCTCCCTCTGGTCCTTGGCCTCCATGGCGATGATGGCCCCCTCCGGGATCCTCCTCCATGGCCTCTGGTGACGATGGCCCTCTCCGGCAGGGTGCCAAAGAGGGCCTAGATTGGTTTTTCGTGGCTACAGAGGCTTGCGGCTGTGGAACTTCCGATCTCACTTCTGTTCTGGGTTTTTTAGGATTTATAGGAGGGGTTGGCGTTGGTTTCACGTCATGGGGCCCCATGAGGCGATCACATGGTCGGAGGCTGCACCCTAGGGGGGTGGGGGCACCCTCCACCCTTGTGGTTAGCCTGGGACTCTTCTTCTGTATCTTTTTCTTCCAGTATTTTTTATATTTTCCAGAAAAATTCTCCGTTAATTTTCACCTCGTTCCGAGAACTTCTATTTCTGCGCAAAAACACCAGCACGGTAGTTCTGCTGAAAACAGCGTCAGTCTGGGTTAGTTCTAATCAAATCATACCAAAAATCATACAGAATTGTTGTAAACATGGCATGAATACTTCATAAATTATAGATACGTCAGGGACGTATCACGCTACTACTACTTAGTAGTACCGCGTGCCAATAAAGCGCCCTACAGCTATGGTTGTAGCAGTAGCGCGTCTGCATGTAAAAGCGCTACTACTGTAATTCCCACAATGTTATCGGTAGGCTAGGAATAGTAGTAGCGATGCTGCAAAAAGCACGCTACCGCTAAGTGCCTTGTAGTACCGTGTTTCCTGTATTGAGCGCTACTGCTAAAAAAAGAAAAGAAAATGGAAAAGAAAATGAAAATGAAAGAAGTAGAAAAAGGAGAAATGAAAAAAATATATAAAGATAAACAAAGGAAAAATAAAATAAAGGAGAAAGGCATAGCAGTAGCGCTTGTTGCCACAAAGCGCTATAGTTACTCTAGCAGTAGCGCGTTTATAAGCCCGCACTATAGCCACGTTCCTTAGATAAAAAGAAAAGAAAAAGGGAAAATAATAACTACTTCCTATAGCAGTAGCACGTTTTCGTAGAAAGCGCTATAGCTAACTTAGCTATAGCGCTTTTTGCCTACTTGCGCTACTGCTAATTTGACTTAACCCCGCGCGGGCTCAAAATTTTGCTAAGTCCTTTCCCGCCCTCTTCCCCTCTCCCCCAACTCCTCTATCGCCGCCGTCGACCGCCCTGCCCGATCGAGCACGCCCTCGACCACACCGCCGCCGCCCGAGGCCGCCCTTGACCTCACCGTCACCAGCCTCGACCTCACCGCCGCCGCCCAAGACCGCCGCCGCCCGCGCCCGAGCCCGCCCTTGCCGCCGACTGTAAGGCTCTCCCTCTCCTCTCCCCTGCCCTTCCTCTCTCTCTCTCTCTCTCTCTCTCTCTCTCTCCTCTCTCTCTCTCTCTCTCTCTCTCTCTCTCTCTCTCTCTCTGGTAGGGCAATTCATATGTTGCTGTTGTGATGATGCTCATATGAACCCTAGGTGTTCATATGAACCCTAGATTTGTTTAGGGCGGTAGGCATTTTTTAGCATTTAGGAAAAAAGATTAGCAATTTTTTTAGGAAATTAGCTAGGGAAAATTTTGATGAAAATGCCTAAACAATAATTCTATTTAGCTTTAAATTAACAAAGGGTATATAAATAATAGTAGCATTTAGCTTCAAATTAATAGAGGCTATAAACAAAAAAGAGTAGCATTTAGCTATAAAAAATTATTTGGACTATGGACCTGAATCTGGTCCAAATTTCATTCAAATGAAATTTGAATTATTTGGACTGTGGACCTGAATATTTTGGAAGAAATTGGGTGTAGGTACTAAGGTCTTGCTGTGGAAATTTTGGTGAGGTCAGAAGGGTTAGAGAAAATGGAGTTCCTTTGCAATTTCTAATAAGGTCAAGTATTGTTGGAATATTTGCTCTAAAACAATTTGGATGAAAAGAAAATAATATGTGTGTGTGTGTGTGAGAGAGAGAGAGAGAGACAGGAATAGCTAGAACAGAATTTGGGTTCTGTCCTAGGCAGGGAAGTGTTTAGTGAGGTCATTCTGCAAAGGACTTTGGTTTTTGAAAAGACCACTATTTTTCAAGGAAAATAATTTTGGCAAGTTTTATTTTAAAGATGATCCCTTCCTAGACTTTTAGTTTTAGACAAAAAACAAAAGTATTTAGCTATAAATAAAAAAACAGAAGCTATGGCATTTAGCTATAAACAAAAAACAGAATTGTTTTTATTTTCAAAAACTTGGTTAAAGTAATTGTTGCTATGTAAACGAAAAACAAGATTGATATTATATGATATATGTCATTGATGTTCATTTGCATATTCCATTATTGTTGGTTATATCTTTTCACTGAAGTGGTCATGTTATATGCAAATTCCTCAATAGTGTTTGCTCATGTTATATGCAACATTGAAGTGGTACGATTGTGCCCAAGTGGCCTTTTGTTGTTTGCAGGGAATGATTCCGAGTGGCCTATGTTTTGCCAGAATGTTGATTCATTTATGTTTCGGCAAATTTCAGGCGTTCTATTTGTCCAGTTTGTAGCAAAGGCCATGCCAAAAAATTTCGTGAATTTCGGCATGGCTTGTGCTACAAAGTAGGACATATCGAGTGCCCGGATTTGCCGCAATGGGAATGAATCAACATTCCTACAAAACATTGGCCTTTTATGTCATTATTCATTTAATTAGGTCTAGAATTAATTGACTAGATTTAATCGTAGGAAACATGGCTAGCAACAATGAAGGACGGGGTTCTGGTGATTGGAACGTCTACATGGCGACAGACGCCAATTTGAACCTTCTCAATGAGCAATGGTTGTTGCAGGGCCCACCTGTCACATCTGAGGCTGAGACCGACATTGAGACCAGCGCCGAGACCGGCACCGAGACTGGCGAAGCCGATATCGAACCGAAACCAAAGAGGCAACAGCGCCCAAACCAGCTCATCACTACTAGACTGGTGGTCACGGAGGTGGACGGCGGCAATTTTGAGCTAAAAGAGCCTACGGAAGCATGCGCGTGCTCCAACAATCAAATAGGATGCATCCTATGGGCAACCGCCACCATCAACGATGCGAAACTAAGGAAGATACTAGATATGAAGCACTCCCTCCTAAGGAAGCTGCACCAGGTGTTCTTGCTCCCGGGCTGGGACGAAATCAAATATAAAAATCCAGATGAAGATCCGGAAATGAAGAAGATAAACAGACGCGCCATGGGCAAGTTTAGCGGTGCGTTGTCCGCCTAGAAAGTAAGGGTGAAAGCAAGGATCGTCGACAAAAAGGAACCCTACTCCAAGATTGTAAAGGATAATCAACCTAATTTTGGAAGAGCAGATTGGAATATTCAAGGCGGCTTGCGTTGCCGAAGCTGCCAAAGAAAATTCGGAGAACATGAAGGGGCTTCAAGAGAGGAACATGGGGTGCCACCACCTCGGAAGCCGTGGTTACGCGGCGAAGAGGTCTATATGGGCCAAGGAGGATGCGGAACGCGAAAGTCCGGGCATCCCAGACCCCTTGGCGGAGTTCACCGTCCCGCAGGAGCTTGACGTCCTCAGGGCCCGGTACCATTGGGACCTAGTCAAGAAGGTTTTTGAGATGGACGCGGTCACGACGGAGTTCATGAGACTACTGGTATTTGTAAGTGCATCTAGTGCCCCTTAGTGATTTTGGAGTATTGAATACTTATATGTTAAGGGACTAATGAGTTTGTGAGTGTACACAGGTCTATTAGTCTATGAGGAGTTTGATATTTACGATCAAAGTCAACCCCTAAAAATGAATGTCTTCAGCTGCAGACTTTGGTTTTCTGAAGACTTTGAAAGTGAAGAAATTGGTGTAACCATGAAGACTTGATATTCATGCGAGGAACATGAACCGTGAAGACTTTTGTTTTCGTAGTTTCATTTTATCTTTCTTGAGTCATAGGAAACACCGTACTGTTAAAGGGGGTCGAGATAAAACTAAGGAAAAGTTTCCAAGTGATGCTCATCTCAAAATCCCACCCTACCAAATCCTTTCAAGTGAAGCCATTGGAAATCTCATACAGTTCAGTCAATTTCTTCAGTGACAGAGACAAAGATCTTCTGGTCTCTGAGGAATTTGTTCTGACTGAGGAGTTACGAATTTGACAGTGCAGATTGCCTACAAGTGAGGAACATGATAGCCCTGAGAAATTTGATACTCAAATATCCGACTGTTGTTGTGCTACGCACCAGCTGTCCCAAAATATCTACCCACCTAACGGTCATATCATTGAAGGGCATTTATGTCTTATCATGTCAGGCTTCTCCCTAGGCTATAAATAGCCGCCCCCTACAACCACTAGTTGGTTAGCTGCTCCGAGAGAAACTTACACTTGTCGTTGAGAGCATCCATCCACCAAGGACTTTGAGCGAAAATCATCAAGTGAGGAAAACCCAAACCCAAACACCTACAAACCCAAAGTGATTGAGCATCACTGAAGAGATTGTTCTTGTGTGGAACCGATGCTTGTTACCTTTGAGGACAGTGCATCCTCCAGACGGTTAGGCGTCATGGTCTAGAGCATCCAAGAGGAAATTGTGGGTCGCCGAGTGACCAAGTCTGTGAAGGTTTGAAAGTCACCTGAAGACTTACCACGAGTGATTGGGTGAGGTCTGTGTGATCTTAGCTCAAGGAGAATATGGTGAGGATTGTGCGTCCGGGAATGTGTGTCCTCAGGTTTAAATACCTAGGCGCTCCAACCGGACGTTAGACTGTCACAACAGTTGGAACTGGTCTACCAAATCATTGTCTTCACCAAGCTACTGGTTCTATTTTCCTCAACCCTTTCATTTCCTCATTTCTATGTTGAAGTACTTGATCATTACTGTTTGAAGACTTTCTCAATTTCCTCAATCGTATTTCTTCAGTCAGTTTGTCTTCAGCCTGCTTATCATGTTTACATGCTACTTGTACTTTGTGCTTGTTTTCATCTCATCATGATGAATATGATTATGTTCTGTTATGCATGCATCTGAGTACTTATTCCGCTGCCAAGTAGTCTATTGCTTAGGAATTTCCTCACCTTGAAATTCCTCAGTGACAAATTTGTAAAAATTGCCTATTCACCCCCCCCTCTAGTCGATATAACACACTTTTAATTGGTATCAGAGAAAGGTACTCCCTTGTTCTATGTGATTTTGGTTTAACCGCCTGGAGTTTAGTTATGTCGACCGCAGGAATGAAGAAAGTGACATGCCCCATCTTTGACGGTCATGATTATCCCAAGTGGAAGGCCATGATGAAGAAGCGCATCATGGCGATGAACAGCGAGCTGTGGACCGTCACTGAGATTGGTGTTACCGATCTTTGCAAGATGGCGGAGGCTGATGATATTCGCAAGTACACTCGACTTGACATCATGTCGAAGGATATCATCTGCTCCTGCTTATCCCGAAATTAGTTCAGGAATATTATGCATCTCTGCCATGCGAAGCTTATCTGGGACCGACTCTCTGATGTCTATGAAGGTCATCAAACTCGTCATGATCCCTGGTTTGAGGATTTCAAGGAATCGCTCAAAATGATGACTTTCGACCCTGAACCATCATCCTCTGCACCATGCCTCATGGCAAAAGGTGCCAAGGATGATCAACCCAAAGCTACTGAGTGGGTCCTCGACAGTGGATGTACAAATCACATGACCGTGACAAGAACTTATTGATGGACACTGCTTTATCTCCAATTCTCCATCACATCTGAAGCATATCACCAACCCTGACAAAGGCAAAGGAAAGGTATTGGGTCTAGGTAGGGTTGCGATCTCAAAGGATCGACACATGGACAAAGTCATGCTTGTCGAGTCCTTAGGATTCAACCTCATGTTTGTCTCAATGCTTTGTGATCTTGATACGGTTGTTGTCTTTGGCAAGTATCGTTGTGTTGTGATAATGGAAGCTGACAATTCCAAAGTCTTCGAAGGCTTTAGGAGAGGAGACTTGTATATTGTTGATTTCTCTACAGGACCATCGCCTGCCACATGTCTACTTGCAAAATCTTTAGAAGGCTGGTTATGGCATCGACGACTAGGTCATGCTGGCATGAGGAACTTGCACACACTCGCGATGAAGCAGCGCGTCATTGGCATCGAGGGTGTCAAATTCCTCAAGGATCACATGTGTGGAGCTTGTGAAGCTGGAAAGATGACCAAGTCCAAGCATCCCTCAAAGACCATCATGACTACCACTCGTCCATTTGAACTGCTTCACATGGATCTCTTCAGCCCTACTCATTATGCCACATTCACTAATGATGTATTTATATGGCTTTGTTATTGTTGATGACTATTCTCGTTACACATGGGTGCATATCATCACTTACAAAACTAAAGTACAGGAAGTATTCAAACGATTTTCCTCGAGGGCTTCAACAAACTTCGGTGTGAAGATCAAGCACATTAGAAGTGACAATGGGACCGAGTTCAAGAATACTGGTCTTGATGACTATCTTGATGAACTTGGTATTACTCACGAGTTATCTGCTCCTTATACTCCTCAGCAGAATGGCGTCGTGGAGCACAAGAACAGGACACTTGTTGAGATGGCCCACACTATGCTTGATGAATACAAGACACCTCCTCGCTCCTGTCCTGAGGCAATTGATACCGCGTGCCACATCATCAACAGGGTATATCTTCACAAATTCTTCAAAAAGACCTCATATGAACTCCTCACTAACAAGAAACCCAATGTGAGTTATTTCAAAGTCTTCGATGCTAAATGCTGGATTGGAGATCCTCATCACAATTATAAATTTGCACATGAAGGTTTTATGCTTGGTTACGGAAAGGACTCGCACACCTACAGAGTCTTCAACACCGTTCATCACAAGGTTGTTGAAACTGTAGATGTGCGGTTCGATGAAACTAATGGCTTGCAAAGAGAGCACCTACCTCCTGTGCTAGATGAAATGTCACCTGAGGAATCCATTAAGTTCAAGGATATTGAGGATGTCATTCCTACTAAAGAATCTGCTGAAGAAGTCGTTCTAGACCGTGAAGAACATCATGCTGGTGCACCTGAGGAAATTGGCCCTGAAGAAAATGCTGAGCCCAATCAACGTCGTCAACCTCCTCATCCTCGCGTCACAAATGAAGTGCAGATCGAGAAAATCATCGACGACATCCACGCACCAGGTCCTCTCACACGCTCAAAGGCTTCACGTTTGTCTCACTTTTGTGGGCACTTTGCTTTTGCCTCTATCACAGAGCCCACCAAAGTAGATGAGGCATTTCTGGAGCCTGAGTGGATTCAAGCGATGCAAGAGGAATTACATCAATTCGAGCTCAACAATGTCTGGGAATTCGTCAACCGACCAGACCCATGCAAGCACAATATCATCCGCACCAAATGGATCTACCGCAACAAACAAGATGAAAATAGCCTTGTGGTGAGGAATAAGGCTCGTCTAGTAGATCAAGGCTACATACATGTTGAAGGAATTGATTTCGATGAAACTTTTACACATGTTGCTAGACTTGAGGCTATTCGCATATTTCTTGCTTATGCTAACCATCATAATATCATCTTATATCAAATGGATGTAAAAAGTGCATTCCTCAATGGTAAGCTTGAGGAAGAAGTATATGTTGCTCAACCCCCAGGTTTTGAAGATCCTAAGCATCCTGACAAAGTCTTCAGACTTGTGACGCCCGGATAATCAAGCTACAGTAACATCTGCTAATGATGCCATGTCACCTCGATTACTGTTGCTAATCTCGCGTTAGTTCGAAACCGATTCAAATTCAAATTCAAAATAGAGGCAAACATCAAAAGCTTTCAAATATTAAAACAAAAATGTTCGGATTGTGCCAAATATTACGTAGGTAATTATAGTGAACAAAACACATGTTTTGTAAATGCTAAGATGCTCTAAGAAAATAAGACAGAAATGGGAAAAGAATAAAAACAGAAAAAAAACAAAATCAAAAGAAAAGCCCCTCCCACTGGACCGACCGGCCCATCTGGCCTCCAGGCCGACTAGGCCGGCCCACCCCACTCCCTATACACCCCCTGCCGAAACCCTAACCGACACCCAGCACCCCCACTCCCCCACTCGCTCGCCTCTCCCCCTTTCTTCTCGATCCCATCTGGATCGGGGAGGGGCCCGATCTCGACGCGCCGACTGCGCCGCCCGTCCTCCCCGTGACCCGACGCCGCCGCCACACACCGTCGCTGCCTCATCCCGCCTGGACCCCGCTGTTCGCCGGACTCCCTCGCCGGATCTCAACCTCACTGGACTGCCTCCTCTGCGTCGCATCGTCCCCATCCCCCACCACGAGCCCCGCTGCCCAGTCCCCTACATCCCTTCGTGAGCCCCCCTCTCCTCGTCTCTTGCTCGCACCCGCCGCCATCCTCGCCAAGGCCGCCGCCACTAGCCCGCCACCCACAGCTCGCTGGGCCCGTCCGCGCTTCATCGCTGCTCTAGCTGCTGCTCATTGCCGCCACATATGCTCGCCCCACGCCTGCTCCCGCAGACGCTGCAGGATCTGTCGCGTTCTCGTCCGGCTGCGCCGGGCCGCATCCACCTCGCCGCCCCCTATCGCGCTGCCATGATTTTCATCTCACAAGACGATGACCTTTGCCGCGCCCCGCCCGGAACCCGCCGCCCGGCTCGCTCATCGCCGCGGTCCCTCGCGTCCCGCCGCCAAGATTGCTCCCGCCTCTGCCAGACCACCCGTGCAGCGCCAACCCCCCTCACTGCACCGGCCATCGACGTTCGCCGTCGTCGCTCGGTCCGGTCTAAGGCAACCGGTCCGCCGCACCCACAACCGCCTGCCGCTGCTTGCTGGCTCTGCGCGCACCCCCTGCTCCCCTTGCCCTACTCCAGTCCCGCACCTCCGTCGCCTCCCTTGGCCGGGGTCAGGCGCCAAGCGGCAGCGCTGTTGGTCTCGCCGAGGCCAGCCCTGGTTCGCCCGCTCGGCGCTCACACGCTGCGCACCAGAAATCACAGAATCACATACCATAAGGCCTTTGGCCACGACAATGGGCCCAGCCCTTGGAACGTTTAAAAAGGAAATAAAAATAATAATAAATATAAATAAAAGTATTAATTAATTAATTAATTAACTTAATTAATTCTGTTTAGATTAACCTAATCACTAGTTAAACTAATTAAACCTGTTTAGTTAGCCTTAGACAATGACAGTGGGACCCACATGTTAGTTTGACTAAGTCAACTGACCGGTTAATTGCTGACATCAGCCTGACATCATGCTGACGTCATAATTACATTTTCTAATTAAATTAATTCTATTAATTCTAAAATGAATTAAATCTTTAAAAATTAATATAAAATAAACCGTAACTCGGTTGAAAATACTTTGTACGTAAAAGTTGCTCAGAACGACGAGACGAATCCGGATATGTAGCCCGTTCGTCCGCCACACATAGCTAGCATAGCAAACATGCAACTTTCCTCCTCCGGTTCATCTGTCCGAAAACGCGAAACACCGGGAATACTTTCCCAGATGTTTCCCCCCTTCGTCGGTATCACCTCCTACCGCGTTAGAGCACACCTAGCACCGCTCATTGTCATGTCATGCATCGTCATGCTTATGTTTATGTTATATTTATTGTTTCTTCCCCCTCTTCTCTCGTTAGACACCGAGACCGACGCCGCTGCTACCCAGTACGACTACGGTGTTGATGACCCCTCCTTCTCGGCTGAGCTTCCAGGCAAGCCCCCCCCCCCCCCGGATCACAAGATATCGCCTATTCTTCTCTCTACTGTTTGCATTAGAGTAGTGTAGCATGTTACTGCTTTCGGTTACTCCTATTCTGCTGCATAGCATGTCATTGTTGCTACAGTTGGTACCCTTACCTGCAATCCTAAATGCTTAGTATAGGATGCTAGTGTTCCATCAATGCCCTACACTCTTGTCCGCCTCGCCATGCTATATGATCGGGCCGTGATCACTTCGGAGGTGATCACGGGCATATGCTATATACTTTATACTGTTACATTACTTATGATACTGTTCGAGATGGGGGCTGAAGGGGTAGGTGGTTCCATCCCAAGAGAGGTGGGCCAGGTTCCCGACGGTTCTGTGTGTGACGGCAGGGGCAGGTTGAGACCACCTAGAGAGAGGTGGGCCTGGCCTGGTCGGCGTCATGGATACTTCAATTAACACGCTTAACGAGATCTTGGTATTTGATCTGAGTCTGGCCACTGGCCTATACGCACTAACCAACTACACGGGAACAGTTATGGGCACTCGACGTCGTGGTATCAGCCGAAGCCTTCTTGACGTCAGCGACTGAGCGGCGAGCGCCGGGTTGGACCGCGTAACGCAACTTCCTTGTTAATGGAGGTTGCTAGGTCTGCTCTCCGGCCGCCCATGCAACGTGCAGGTGTGCAATGGGCGATGGGCCCAGACCCCTGCGCACATAGGATTTATACCGGAGTGCTAACCTCTGTATTATGCCTATGTGGGGCTGCGAGGTGTTGATCTTCCGAGGCCGGGCATGACCCAGGAAAGTGTGTCCGGCCAAATGGGATCGAGCGTGTTGGGTAATGTGGTGCACCCCTGCAGGGAAGTTTATCTATTTGAATAGTCGTGATCTTCGGTAACAGGACGACTTGGAGTTGTACCTTGACCTTATGACAACTAGAACCGGATACTTAATAAAACACACCTTTCCAAGTGCCAGATATAACCCGGTGATCGCTCTCACACAGGGCGACGAGGGGAGGATCGCCGGGTAGGATTATGCTATGCGATGATACTTGGTGAACTTACCATCTACTCTCTTCTACATGCTTGCAAGATGGAGGCTGCCGAGCGTAGTCTTGACGGACTAGCTATCCCCTCTTATTCTCGCATTCTGCATTCACCACCGATATTGCCTGCTTACACGATACCCATGCATATGTAGTTTAGATCCTTGCTTTAGTACTTTGGATGAGTACTCACGGTTGCTTTTCTCCTCTTTTCCCTTTCCATTCTACCTGGTTGTCGCAACCAGATGCTTTGGAGCCTGTGAGTCGACGCCATCGTTGACGATGACTCCTACTACACCGAGGGTGCCTACTACTACGTGCAGGCCGCCGCCGATGACCAGGAGTAGTTTAGGAGGATCCCAGGCAGGAGGCATGCGCCTCTTTCAATCTGTATCCCAGTTTGTGCTAGCCATCTTATGGCAACTTGTTTAACTTATGTATGTACTCAGATATTGTTGCTTCCGCTGACTCGTCTATGATCGAGCACTTGTATTCGAGCCCTCGAGGCCCCTGGCTTGTATTATGATGCTTTTATGACTTATTTTATTTTTAGAGTTGTGTTGTGATATCTTCCCGTGAGTCCCTGATCTTGATCATACACGTTTGCGTGTATGATTAGTGTACGATTGAATCGGGGGCGTCACAAGACTCAATAAGGCCCTCTATGGCCTCAAGCAGGCCCCTCGGGCATGGTATGATACTTTGAAGGAATTCCTCATGAAGAAAGGCTTCAAACCCGGTTCACTTGACCCAACTCTTTTCACCAAAACCTATGATGATGAATTATTCGTGTGCCAAATATATGTTGATGATATTATCTTTGGATGTATTAACCAACATTATAGTGACGAATTTGCCTATATGATGAGTGAGGAATATCAAATGTCTATGATGGGAGAATAGAAATTTTTCTTAGGTCTTCAAATCCATCAACAGCGCAATGGCATGTTCATATCTCAAGAGAAATACCTCAAGGATGTGTTGAGGAAATTTGGCATGCAAGATTGCAAAGGCGTCAAAATCTCTATGCCCACAAATGGCCATCTATGCGCTGATGAAAATGGTATAGACTTCAATCAAAAGGTATATTGCTCCATGATTGGCTCTTTATTGTATCTATGTGCATCTAGGCCAGATATTATGCTTAGTGTTTGAATGTGTGACCGTTTTCAAGCTACACCGAAGGAATCACACCATAAGGTTGTGAAGCATATTCTTTGATATCTAGCTCACACTCCAAAACTTGGATTATGGTATCCCAAGGGCTCGGTGATACGTCTCCAACGTATCTATAATTTTTGATTGCTCCATGCTACTTTATCTACTCTTTTGGACTATATTGGGCTTTTTTTCCACTTTTATATTATTTTTGGGACTAACCTATTAACCGGAGGCCCAGCCCAGAATTGCTGTTTTTTGCCTATTTCAGTGTTTCGAAGAAACGGAATATCAAACGGAGTCCAAACGGAATGAAACCTTCGGGAACGTGATTTTCTCACCGAACGTGATCCAGGAGACTTGGACTCTACTCCAAGAAGTAATAGAGGCGGTCACGAGGGGGGGCGCCCCTAGGCGCGCCCCGCCTCGTGGGCCCCTGTTGCTCCACCGACGCATTCTTCCTCCTATATATACCTCGCACCCCCAAACGATCGAACAGAGCCAAAACCTAATTCCACCGCCGCAACTTCCTCAGATCCACGAGATCCCATCTTGGGGCCTGTTAGGAGCTCACGGAGGGGGCATCCACCACGGAGGGCTTCTACATCATCACCATAGCCCCTCCGATGAAGTGTGAGTAGTTTACTTCAGACCTTCGGGTCCATAGCTAGTAGCTAGATGGCTTCTTCTCTCTTTTTGGATCTCAATACAATGTTCTCCCCCTCTCTCGTGGAGATCTATTCGATGTAATCTTCTTTTTGCGGTGTGTTTGTTGAGACTGATGAATTGTGGGTTTATGATCAAGATTATCTATGAACAATATTTGAATCTTCTCTGAATTCTTTTGTGTATGATTGGTTATCTTTGCAAGTCTCTTCGAATTATCCGTTTGGTTTAGCCAACTAGATTGGTAGTTCTTGCAATGGGAGAAGTGCTTAGCTTTGGGTTCAATCTTGCGGTGTCCTTTCCTAGTGATGTAAGGGCAGCAAGGCACGATTGTATTGTTGCCATCGACGATAACAAGATGGGGTTTTTATCATATTGCATGAATTTATCCCTCTACATCATGTCATCTTGCTTAAGGCGTTACTCTGTTTTTAACTTAATACTCTAGATGCATGCTGGATAGCGGTCGATGAGTGGAGTAATAGTAGTAGATGCAGGCAGGAGTCGGTCTACTTGTCTCGGACATGGTGCCTATATACATGATCATACCTAGATATTCTCATAACTATGCTCAATTCTGTCAATTGCTCAACAGTAATTTGTTCACCCAATGTAGAATACTTATGCTCTTGAGAGAAGCCACTAGTGAAACCTATGGCCCCCGGGTCTATTTTCATCATATCAATCTCCATCACTTTAATACTTGCTTTGTTTTTACTTTGCCTTTTACTTTTCACTTTGCATCTCTAGATCAAAAATACCAAAAAAATATTATTTATCATCTCTATCAGATCTCACTCTCGTAAGTGACCGTGAAGGGATTGACAACCCCTAATCGCGTTGGTTACGAGGAGCTATTGTTTTGTGCAGGTTTGAGGGACTTTCGCGTAGCCTCCTACTGGATTGATACCTTGGTTCTCAAAAACTGAGGGAAATACTTACGCTACTTTGCTGCATCATCCTCACCTCTTCGGGGAAATCCAATGCAGTGCTCAAGAGGTAGCAAGAAGAATTTCCGCGCCGTTGTTGGGAGGCTTACGCAAGAGCAAGTCAAGACTTGGACTCCTAATAACGAGCCACTTCGCACAAGCTAAAGTCTACATACCAAGTACCCATCACAATCCCTATCTCCCGCATTACATTATTTGCCATTTGCCTCTCGTTTTCCTCTCCCCCACTTCACCCTTGCCGTTTTATTCGCCCTCTCTTTCCCAATCTCCTCCTCTTTTTCCCGTTTGCCTTTTTTCTCGCTTGCCCTTTGTTTGCTCGTGTGTCAGTTTGCTTGTTTGTCGCGATGGCTCAAGATACTACCAAATTGTGTGACTTCACCAATACCAATAATAATGATTTCCTTAGCACTCCGATTGCTCCTCTTGCCAATACTGAATCTTGTGAAATCAATACTGCTTTGTTGAATCTTGTTATGAAAGATCAATTCGCCAGTCTTCCTAGTGAAGATGCCGCTACTCATCTGAATAGCTTCGTTGATTTATGTGATATGCAAAAGAAAAAGGATGTCGATAATGATGTCATTAAGTTGAAGCTATTTTCTTTTTCGCTTAGAGATCGTGCTAAAGCGTGGTTCTCATCTCTGCCTAAAAATAGTATTGATTCTTGGAACAAGTGCAAAGATGCTTTTATCTCTAAGTATTTTCCTCCCGCTAAGATCATCTCTCTTAGGAACGATATTATGAATTTTAAGCAACTTGATCATGAACATGTTGCACAAGCTTGGGAGAGAATGAAATTAATGATACGTAATTGTCACTCATGGTTTGAACTTGTGGATGATTATACAAAACTTTTATGCCGGATTGAATTTTGCTTCTAGAAATCTTTTAGATTCGGCTGCGGGAGGAACTTTTATTGAAATCACTCTAGGAAATGCTACTAAACTTCTAGATAATATCATGGTTAATTACTCTCAATGGCATACCGAAAGATCTACTAATAAAAAAGTGCATGCGATAGAAGAAATTAATGTTTTGAGTGGAAAGATGGATGAACTTATGAAATTATTTGCTACTAAGGTTGTTTCTTCTGATCCTAATGATATGCCTTTATCTACTTTGATTGAGAACAATAATGAATCTATGGATGTGAATTTTGTTGGTAGGAATAATTTTGGTAACAACGCGTATAGAGGGAATTTTAATCCTAGGTCGTATCCTAGTAATTCCTCTAATAATTATGGAAATTCCTACAACAATTCTTATGGAAATTTTAATAATATGCCCTATGAATTTGAGACTAGTGTTAAAGAATTTATGAGTTTGCAAAAGAATTTTAATGCTTTGCTTGAGGAGAAATTGCTTAAAGTTGATGATTTGGCTAGGTACGTTGATAGAATTTCTCTTGAAATTGATTCTTTAAAGCTTAGATCTATTCCTTCTAAGCATGATATCAATGAGTCTCTCAAAGCTATGAGAATTTCCATTGATGAGTGCAAAGAAAGAACCGCTAGGATGCGTGCTTCCAAAGATGCCTTTATTAAAGCGTGTTCTTCCAATTCCTATGAAAATCAAGATGAAGATCTAAAAGTTATTGATGTGTCCCCCATTAAATATTTGTTTTGCAATATGAATTTTGATGAAACTGAATATGATCTTCCTTTACCTAGAAGGCGTTCCAAAAATTCGGAGTATTTAGATCTTGATGACGAAATTGATAAATGTGGGATTGAAAGAAATAAAAACCTAGATGTTGCTAAACCCACTATATTGGATTTCAAGGAATTTAATTATGAAAGTTTCTCTTTAATTGATTGTATTTCCTTGTTGCTATCCGTGCTAAATTCTCCTCATGCTTATAGTCAAAACAAAGCCTTTACTGAACATATTGTTGATGCCTTGGTGCAATCTTATGAAGAAAAACTTGAGTTGAAAGTTTCTATCCCTAGAAAACTTTATGATGAGTAGGAACCAACTATTAAAATTAAAATTAAAGACCATGAGTTTTATGCTTTGTGTGATTTGGGTGCTAGTGTCTCCACTATCCCCAAAACTTTGTGTGATTTGCTAGATTTCCATGACTTTGATGATTGCTCTCTAAACTTGCATCTTGCGGATTCCACTATTAAAAAGCCTATGGGAAGAATTAATGATGTTCTTATTATTGCAAATAAGAATTATGTGCCTGTATATTTTATCGTTCTTGATATAGATTGCAATCCTTCTTGTCCTATTATTCTTGGTAGACCTTTCCTTAGAATGATTGGTGCAATTATTGATATGAAGGAAGGGAATATTAGATTCCAATTTCCATTAAAGAAAGGCATGGAACACTTTCCTAGAAAGAAAATAAAATTACCATCTGAATCTATCATGAGAGCTACTTATGGATTGCCTACCAAAGACGTGAATACTTAAATCTATCCTTGCTTTTATGCCTAGCTAGGGGCGTTAAACGATAGCGCTTGTTGGGAGGCAACCCAATTTTATTTTTATTTTTTTTGTTTTTGCTTATGTTTAGGAATAAATAATCCATCTAGCCTATGTTTAGATGTGGTTTTCTATTTTAATTAGTGTTTGTGCCAAGTTAGACCTATAGGATCTTCTTGGATGATAGTTATTTGATCTTGCTGTAATTTCCAGAATCTTTCTGTTCACGAAAACAATTGTTAAAAATCACCAGAACGTGATAAAATACTGATTACAATTGCTTCTGATCGTTAAACAAATTTTATAGGTCGTCCTATTTTGGTAGAATTTTTGGAGTTCCAGAAGTTTGCGTTAGTTGCAGATTACTACAGACTGTTCTGTTTTTGACAGATTCTGTTTTTCGTGTGTTGTTTGCTTATTTTGATGAATCTATGGCTAGTAAAATAGTTTATAATCCATAGATAAGTTGGAATACAGTAGGTTTAACACCAATATAAATAAAGAATGATTTCATTACAGTACCTTAAAGTAGTCTTTTGTTTTCTTTCTCTAACGGAGCTCACGAGATTTCTATTGAGTTTTGTGTTGTGAAGTTTTCAAGTTTTGGGTAAATTCTTTTGATGGATTATGGAACAAGGAGTGGCAAGAGCCTAAGCTTGGGGATGCCCATGGCACCCCCAAGATAATCCAAGGACACCAAAAAGTCAAAGCTTGGGGATGCCCTGAAGGCATCCCTCTTTAAATCTACTTCCATCGGTAATTTACTTGGAGCTATATTTTTATTCACCACGTGATATGTGTTTTGCTTGGAGCGTCTTGTATTATTTGCGTCTTTGCTTGTTAGTTTACCACAATCATCCTTTCTGTACACACCTTTTGATAGAGTCATACATAAATTGGAATTTTATAGAATACTCTATCTGCTTCACTCATATATTTTGAGCTTGATAGTTTTGCTCATAGTGCTTCACTTATATCTTTTGAGCGTGATAATTTTTGCTCTAGTCTTCACTTAGATCTTTTAGAGCACGGTGGTGGATTTGTTTTAAAGAAACTATTGATCTCTCATGCTTCACTTATATTATTTTGAGAGTCGTTAATAGCATGGAAATTTGCTTAAAATTAATATACTTGGTATTCAAGATATGTGAAACTTTCTTTTGAGTGCGTTGAATACTAAGAAAAGTTTGATACTTGATAATTGTTTTGAGATATGGAGGTAGTGATATTAAAGTCATGCTAGTTGGGTGATTATGAATTTAAAGAATGCTTTTGTTGAAGTTAGCAAATCCCGTAGCATGCACGTATGGTTAAAGTTGTGTAACAAATTTGAAACATGAAGTGTACCTGGCTTGTGCATCCTTATGAGTGGCGGTCGGGGACGAGCGATGGTCTTTTCCTACCAATCTATCCCCCTAGGAGCATGTGCGTAGTACTTGATTTTTGATGACTTCTAAATTTTTACAATAAGTATATGAGTTCTTTTGACTAATGTTGAGTCCATGGATTATACGCACTTTTACCTTTCCGCCTTTGCTAGCCTCTTGATGCCGTGCATTGCCCTTTCTCACCTTGAGAGTTGGTGCAAACTTCACGGTGCATCCAAACCCGTGATACAATACGCCTATCACACATAAACCTCCTTATATCTTCCTCAAAACAGCCACCATACCTACCTATTATGGCATTTCCATAGACATTCCGAGATATATTGCCATGCAACTTTCCACCGTTCCGATCATCATCATGACATACTTTAATTTTGTCATATTGCCATTTCATGATCATGTAGTTGACATCGTATTCGTGGCAAAGCCACCATGCATTATTTTTCATACATGTCACTCTTGATTCATTGCACCATCCTGCACATCACGGAGGCATTCATATAGAGTCATATCTTATTCTAGTTTCGAGTTGTAATCCTTATGTTGTAATCAATAGAAGTGTGATGATCATCATTATTAGAGCATTGCCCAATCAAAAAAAAGAGAAAGGCCAAAAAGAAAAAAGAAAGGCCCAAAAAAAGAAAATAAATAAAAGGGCAATGTTACTATCTCTTTTTCCACACTTGTGCTTCAAAGTAGCACCTTGTTCTTCATGTAGTGAGTCTCATATATTGTGCTTCAAAGTAGCACCATGTTTTTCATATAGCGAGTCTCATAAGTTGTCTTTTTCATACTAGTGGGAATTTTTCATTATAGAACTTGGCTTGTATATTCCTACGATGGGCTTCCTCAAATGCCCTAGGTCTCGTGAGCAAGCAAGTTGGATGCACACCCACTAGTTTTCTTTTGTTGAGCATTCATTTATAGCTCTAGTGCATCCGTTGCATGGCAATCCCTACTCCTCATGTTGCCATCAATTGATGGGCATCTCCATAGCCCGTTGATTATCCTCGTCAATATGAGACTTTCTCCTTTTTTTGTCTTCTCCACACAATCCCCATCATCATATTCTATTCCACCCATAGTGCTATATCCATGGCTCACGCTCATGTATTGCTTGAAGGTTGAAAAGGTTTGAGATTATTTAATTATGAAACAATTGCTTGGCTTGTCATCGAGGGTATAGAAGTTGGGAACATCTTTGTGTGACGAAAATGAAGCATAGCCTAACTATACGATTTTGTAGGGATGAACTTTCTTTTGCCATCCTATTTTGAGAAGACATAATTGCTTAGTTAGTATGCTTGAAGTATTATTATTTTTATGTCAATATGAACTTTTGTCTTGAATCTTTCAGATCTGAATATTCATACCACAATTAAGAAGATTTACATTGAAATTATGCCAAAGTATCACTCCGCATCAAAAATTCTCTTTTATCATTTACCTACTCGAGGACGAGCAGGAATTAAGCTTGGGGATGCCTGATACGTCTCCAACGTATCTATAATTTTTTATTGCTCCATGCTACTTTATCTACTGTTTTGGACTATATTGGGCATTATTTTCCACTTTTATATTATTTTTGGGACTAACCTATTAACCGGAGGCCCAGCCCAGAATTGCTGTTTTTTGCCTATTTCAGTGTTTCGAAGAAAAGGAATATCAAACGGAGTCCAAACGGAATGAAACCTTAGGGAACGTGATTTTCTCACCGAACGTGATCCAGGAGACTTGGACCCTACTCCAAGAAGTAACACAGGCAGTCACGAGGGTGGGGGCGCCACCCCCTAGGGCGCGCCCCCTGCCTCGTGGGACCCTATTGCTCCACCGACGTACTCCTTCCTCCTATATATACCTACGTACCCCCAAACGATCAGAACAGGAGCCAAAACCTAATTCCACCGCCGCAACTTCCTGTATCCACGAGATCCCATCTTAGGGCCTGTTCCGGAGCTCCGCCGGAGGGGGCATCCACCATGGAGGGCTTCTACATCATCACCATAGCCCCTCCGATGAAGTGTGAGTAGTTTACTTCAGACCTTCAGGTCCGTAGCTAGTAGCTAGATGGCTTCTTCTCTCTTTTTGGATCTCAATACAATGTTCTCCCCCTCTCTCGTGGAGATCTATTCGATGTAATCTTCTTTTTGCGGTGTGTTTGTTGAGACCGATGAATTGTGGGTTTATGATCAAGATTATCTACGAACAATATTTGAATCTTCTCTGAATTCTTTTATGTATGATTGGTTATCTTTGCAAGTCTCTTCGAATTATCCGTTTGGTTTGGCCAACTAGATTGGTAGTTCTTGCAATGGGTGAAGTGCTTAGCTTTGGGTTCAATCTTGCGGTGTCCTTTCCCAAAGGATGTAAGGGGCAGCAAGGCACGTATTGTATTGTTGCCATCGAGGATAACAAGATGGGTTTTTTTATCATATTGCATGAATTTATCCCTCTACATCATGTCATCTTGCTTAAGGCATTACTCTGTTTTTAACTTAATACTCTATATGCATGTTGGATAGCGGTCGATGAGTAGAGTAATAGTAGTAGATGCAAGCAGGAGTCGGTCTACTTGTCTCGGACGTGGTGCCTATATACATGATCATACCTAGATATTCTCATAACTATGCTCAATTTTGTCAATTGCTCAACAGTAATTTGTTCACCCACCGTAGAATATTTATGCTCTTGAGAGAACCCACTAGTGAAACCTATGGCCCCCGGGTCTATTTTCATCATATCAATCTCCATCACTTCAATACTTGCTCTGTTTTTCCTTTGCCTTTTACTTTTCACTTTGCATCTCTATATCAATAATACCAAAAAAAAATATTTATCATCTCTATCAGATCTCACTCTCGTAAGTGACCGTGAAGGGATTGACAACCCCTAATCGCGTTGGTTGCGAGGAGCTATTGTTTTGTGCAGGTATGAGGGACTTGTGCGTAGCCTCCTACCAGATTGATACCTTGGTTCTCAAAAACTGAGGGAAATACTTACGCTACTTTGCTGCATCATCCTCTCCTCTTCGGGGAAATCCAACGCAGTGCTCAAGAGGTAGCTCTCGGTTTTTGATCTCATTGGATATTCAGACTCTGACTATGCTGGTGATCGTGTGGACCGCAAGTCAACATCAGGCACATGCCATTTCCTCAAATGATCCTTGGTATGTTGGTCCTCGAAGAAGCAGAACTGCGTATCACTCTCTACTACTGAAGCTGAGTACATTGCTGCTGGTTCGTGTTGTGCTCAATTGCTATGGATGAAGCAAACCCTCAAGGACTACAGCATCAATGTGAAGAATGTGCCACCCTTCTGTGACAATGAGAGTGCCATCAAGATTTCTCATAACCCAGTTTAGCACTCGAAGACTAAGCACATCCAGATTCGTCATCATTTTCTTCGAGATCATGTGTTGAAGGACGACATCTTTATTGAGCACGTGAAGACTGAAGAACGACTAGCCGATATCTTCACAGAGCCCTTGGATAAGAAGAGATTTAGCAAGCTACAGTGTGAGCTAAATATCTTAGAATCTTAGAATCTTCGAATGTTCTTTAAAAAGGACACACATCCTAACACTTATGCAAAATTGATGACTTAGACGTGCAACACATGAAGTAATGTTTTTCTTCAATCAATGAAGACTAACCCTCAAACTGTGAAGAAATTAACGAAGAATTTGATTCTCAGAGCCCTACGACAACTGTAAGCGGCGTCTGAAATCATCATTCTTATACAGTGGGTCACACTAATGTCTACTACACAACTTTATTCTTGTAGACACGTGTTGGGCCTCCAAGCGCAGAGTTTTGTAGGACAGTGGCAATTTTCCCTCAAGTGGATGACCTAAGGTTTATCAATCCGTGAGAGGTGTAGGATGAAGATGGTCTCTCTCAAATGACCCTACAACCAAATACAAGAAATCTCTTGTGTCCCCAACAGACCCAATACAATGGCAAATTGTATAGGTGCACTAGTTCGGCGAAGAGATGGTGATAAAAGTGTAATATTGATGGTAGAAATATATTTTTATAATCTGAATAAATAAAAACAGCAAGATAGCAAATATTAAATGGGCACAAAAACGGTGTTGCAATGCTTAAAAACAAGGCCTAGGGTCCGTACTTTCGCTAGTGCAATCTCTCAACAGTGCTAACATAGTTGGATCATATGATTATCCCTCAAAGTGTAGTAAAGAATCACTCCCGAGTTCCTATTAGCGGAGGACAAAAGATAGATATTTTTTGAAGGGTACGAGACCAACTCAAAACTATTCTTTCCGTTCGATCTATTCAAGAGTTCGTACTAAAATAACACAAAGCTATTTTTCTGTTCGATCTATCCTAGAGTTCGTACTAGAATAACACCAAAGCAAATTCATATTCATAATACTCAATCCACACAAAGAACTATAAAGAGACTCCGAAGTTTCTACCGGAGAAAAACATGCATCAACCCCTATGCATAGATTACCCCAATATCACCGCGGGAATCCGCGTGTTGAATGCCGTAACATATATCAAGTGAATCAATAAGATACCCCAATTGTCACCTCAAGTATTCATACCGCAAGACATATATCATGTGTTCTCATCTCTGAATATTCAATACGACATGACAAAACTTCAAAGGGTAAAGATTCAATTCATCACAACAAGAGTATAGAGCGGAGAAACATCATATGATCTGACTATATTAACAAAGCCCATGATATAGATCACGAGAGAGAGATAAAACACATAGCTACTGGTACAAACCCTCAGCCCCGAGGGTGGACTACTCCCTCCTCATCGTGGTGGCCGCCGGGATGATGAAGATGGCCACCGGAGATGATTCCCCCCTCTGACAGGGTGCCGGAATGGAGCTAGATTGGTTTTCGGTGGCTACAGAGCCTTGCGGCGGCGGAACTTCTGATCTAGGTTAACCCCGATGGGTTTCGGAATATTTGGGAATTTATAGTGCAAAGAAGGGGTACGGGGGGCCACTGAGGGAGTCCTGGACTAGGGGGTGTCTGGATAGCCGAACTATCATCTTTGGCCGGACTCCTGGACTATGAAGATACAAGATTGAAGACTTCGTCCCTTGTCCGGATAGGACTTTCCTTGGCGTGGAAGGCAAGCTTGGCAATACGGATATGTAGATTTCCTACCATTGTAACCGACTCTGTGTAACCCTAACCCTATTCAGTGTATATATAAACCGAAGGGTTTTAGTCCATAGGACGAACAACAATCATACCATAGGCTAGCTTCTAGGGTTTAGCCTCTCTGATCTCGTGGTAGATCTACTCTTGTACTACCCATATCATCAATATTAATCAAGCAAGAGTAGGGTATTACCTCCATCGAGAGGGCCCGAACCTGGGTAAAAACATCGTGTCCCTTGTCTCCTATTACCATCCGCCTAGACGCACAGTTCGGGACCCCCTACCCGAGATCCGCCGGTTTTGACACCGACATTGGTGCTTTCATTGAGAGTTCCTCTGTGTCATCACCTATAGGCCCGATGGCTCCTTCAATCATCAGCAACGACGCAGTCCGGGGTGAGACTTTTCTCCCCGGACAGATCTTCGTATTCGGCGGCTTTGCACTACGGGCCAATTCGCTAGGCCATCTGGAGCAGATCGAAGCTACGCCCGCCATCAGTCAGATTTGAAGCTTGAACTATACGGCCGATGTCCGCGGAGACTTGATCTTCGACGGATTCGAGCCACAGCCGAGCGTGCCGCACTGTCTCGATGGGTATGATCTAGCTCTGCCGCCGAACAGCGCCCTGGAGGCCGCACCAGTATCCGCTCCGACCCTTAATCCGGAGCCGATTTCGCCGATCGAGGACGGTTGGTTGGACACCGCCTCGGGGGCTGAAATCTCCACGGAGATTGAGCCGAACACCATCCCTGTCCTTTGCGAAGCTCGTGACTCCTAGGTGCCGGACTCCTTTCTGGACTTCGAACCTCCGCGCTTCTACCACCGAATCTGATCGGGCGCCGTTATGGAGTTCACCGCCACGGACATCTTTCAAAGACTCGCCTTTGGCGATATCCTAAACTCATTAAAGTCTCTCTCTTTGTCGAGGGAGCCCTGGCGAACTATGGTCGAAGGTTGGGATTCGGACGACGAAGAAATTCAACGCCCACCCACCACCCACTTTGTAGCCATTGTCGATGATTTAACCGACGTGCTCGACTTCGACCCCGAAGACATCGACGATATGGACGACGGTGCCGGAGACGATCAAGAGCCAGCGCCCACGTGGCACCGGAAGGCCACCGCCATATGACATATACATGGTGGACATCCCAAAAGATGGGAATGGCGATGGAACGCGGAGGATGACCCTCCAAGAACAACCCAAGCGCCGACGTCAACAAGCGCCGCTCTAAATCCCGCCACGGTAAAACGGCGATTCCGCACGGAGACAATAATACCCTGGACAGTGCGAAGACGACCCCTCCAAAGCAGGACTCAAAGCGAGAGGAGGAGAGAAGCAAGTCCGCACGACAATGCGGCGAAAAGAGAGGTAGAGGACGATAATTATGCGCCCCTCCAAGACAAGGCAAGCCTCGACGACGCATTTAATTTGTCGTGCTGCAGGACCTCGTCGAACAAGAGCGTTTTAAACGCAGGCTCATGGCCACGGCAAGCAGCCTCAAGAAAAGCAGCAACAGCTTAGAGCTGACTAAGACCTGCTAGTCGACAAATGGATCAAGTCCTTGCAGCCAAGAGTATGAACTCGAACGCCTCCAAAAGCTACCCCAAACGCAGGCCGTCGCCTCGATCGAGGAGGAAGCACCCACGCCACCAAGGCACGACATGGCAGACCGCCACCCTGTGGCGCGACAGAAGCCTCTCGGCCCTCCGCTCAAGCCACGCCCGACGCTGCTCAAAAGTACCAAGGCACGGAAAACGCTACGGACTTGCGAGATATATTGAGGATAAGGCAAAGCATACAAGATCGATCTACAGATCGCGTGGGCGTAATGACTCGGGATGATTACCGCCACGCGGATACAACAAACCCGCCGGGCGAACACATGAGACAAAGCTCATATGAGCTACGCCAGATATAGCCCAATACAGTAGGCGCCAAGACACCCACTATGCTTCACGGATGAAGTAATGGATCATCAAATCCTCGAGGGCTTCAAACCCGTAAACATCGAATCATACGATGGTACCACAGATCCTCGCGGTCCGGATCGAGGACTATCTCCTCCATATCCACATGGCCTGCGGTGATGATCTACATGCCATCAAATACCTCCCACTCAAGCTTAAAGGACCAGCTCGGCATTGGCTCAACAGCTTGCCGCCAGAGTTAATCGGTTGTTGGGAGGACCTCGAAGCCGCATTCCTTGATAACTTCCAGGCACATATGTGCGACCACCGACGCGGATGACCTTAGCCATATAATTCAGCAGCCGTAAGAATTGGCCGACAATTCGGGCGGTTCCTAACAAAGAAAAATCAGATCGCCGACCGTCCGGATGCGAGGCGCTTAGTAGCCTTCGGACACAACATCCGCAACGAGTGGCTAGCCCGCACCTAGGACAGGAAAAGCCGAAATCCATGGCAGCCCTCACCACACTCATGACCCGCTTATGCTGGAGAGGACAGCTGGCTAGCTCAAGCAACAACTGGCCAAACACCCGGTATTTCGGATACCAAGGATAGCAATGGCGGTCGCGTCAAGAACAAGCATAAACGCCGATTAACGGTGATAATGCTGAAGATACAACGAAAATGCCGGATTCAGAGGCTCTAAACCCGGTCACGGAAGAAGCCATTTAAAAGAAATACCTGTGGCCCGTCCCAACTTGGACCAAATACTCGATCGCTTGTGCGGATACATGGCACCCCGAAAACCAGCCAATCACACCAACAGGATTGTTGGGTGTTCAAGCAAGCAGGCAAGCTAAGCGCCGAAAACAATGACAAGGGGCTGCATAGCGATGACGAGGAAGAGCCCCGCCGTCCGAACAATAGAGGATGAGGGCTTTCCCACACAAGTGTGGACGGTGAACATGATATACGCAACCCACATACCCAAAAGGGAGCGAAGCGCGACTAAGGGACGATACACGATGGAGCCACGCCGCAAGTTCAACCCATGGTCTTCCTGCCCGATCACCTTCGATCGAAGGACCACCCCACTAGCATCCGTCCACGGCGGTTTCACCGCATTGGTTCTTGACCCAATTATTGACAGATTTCACCTCACCGAGTCCCGATGGATGGCGGCAAAGAGCCTCGAACCTGATTTATCAGATACAAGTCGCAAAATGGGCATAGACCAGAAGGATCAAACCCACAAAGACGACCTTTAAAGGCGCCATTCCGTGTAGAGGCCAACTGCACAGCTCCGCTACACTTGAAGTGGTCTTCGATCCCGGATAACTTCCGGAGTGAGGAGTTAATCTTCGACATAGCCCTGCTCCGCAGCGGCTATCACGCGACTTTCCGGACGAACCGCATTCGCAAAATTCAATGCGGTGCCGCACTACGCTGCACCTCAAAGTCAAGATGCCAGGCCCTCGAGGCGTAATCACGGTCAATGGAAACACCAACGCCCCCTCCGAACGGAGGAGCATACGGCCGCCCTTGCGCGTAGTGCGTAACAGCCTCTTAAGGCAATTCTCCATCCGCCAATAAACAATCGGACACCGCTGCCGCGCCGGAGTAACCTACAGCAAGACCACCGCACGCTCCGAACAAGCGAGTAATGCAGCCCCAACCCCAGCCCTCGCAAACTCGCGAGGCTAGTACTCTGGCGCACGTAATTGCGCCTCAAGCACCATGGGCATAGGGACGGGCCACGACCACGACACGCCTGAATGCGGCTAGACCGCACTAGGGGCCCCGCTTGTGTCATTCCTTTTTTTCTTCCTTTTACTTTCAGGACTCTGTTCTCCGAAGCCCTGTCCGCATTCGCGTCGAATACACGATGCAACAGCCAGGAAGCGTAAAACTGCGCCGAGTGTCCAGGTGGTCTCTATTACGAGCAGATACCTATTTTACATACCACACCGCAAACTTACCCTCGGAAGGGGACATGTCAAAAGTCCTGCACCTTGCTTATCGCACAATTTGTATCGCTCGCTTTTATTTGCAGTTTCTTTTGAATAACCAATATATAGCTCTTGCCTATTATTGCATTCTTTCCCATTATATATGTTCGTTTATGACATTGCGCAACTGCACAATTTGGTACGGCCAATACACCAGGGCTTATGTACCCCAAAAACATGGTGTGACAAGTCCGAACACTTTCACAAGTGCGGCACCTCAACTTATAGCATTATATGCATCGGCTCGAATCATGTCTTGGGTCAATAGTTGGGTTTGCCCGGCTCCCATGTTTTGGTACCTTACGCCCGTTATATCGGCTAAGGTAGCGCTGGGAGAACCACTGCGATTGTGCCCCGGTTGAGCTGGGTTGAGCACCTCAGTGGAGAAAGCTAAAACTGACCGTCATGATAAGGCGAGAGCCGGTCGCTGTTCGAGAGGTTTCTTCGAGCCCCTAAAGACTTATGCCGCTTATAGCGAGGAACCGGCATTGTCCGACCAAGGCGTGGATAGCGCCTCGAACTCGGTCTTCCGAATACTAGGGGCTTCGCCGAAATTTAAAATTATAGAATTCTATGGCTAAGTGAGAGTGTTCAAGCATTATATTCCGGTTGCCTGGTTCGTTGTGTTGAGCACCTCCCTCGAAGGACCCAAGAATGGGAACAAGAGCGCTCAAGTTTATCCCTAACACCCCAAAGACTGTGGCATGGGGCTGAAGCCAACGACTCGCCATCTCTCAAATTTGATAAACGGCCGCATGAAGGTAATATTTTAAATTCAAAAGCGTTGCTTAGCGCATATGAAAAAGTTTTCAGCGACAGATAACAAATGCGAGTCTACTCAAATATTACATCTTTGGAGCATTCACCGCTATAAGACGGGCACCCTTCAGACTCCCTCATAATACTTCTCGGCTTGCGATGTTCTTTGCCATGGCGGTCCGTCTGTCCACACCAGCTTCTCCGCGTCCAGCTTGCCCCAAAGGCACCTTGGCACGGGCAAGGCCCCTGACGGCACCTTCAATACAGACGGAGCGCTTGATGACTTCGATCCATGGACAGCATCCACCACCGCCGCACTAGCCCGGTAGCTCCTGTGCATGGCCTCATTTGGCCACACCGAGCTATAAGGCCCTTCATGGCCTGTTCGGCGACCTTGTGGAGCTCGACCAATTGCTTCAGCTTGGTCGCTCAAGGGCACTGGTGTTCGGCCTCAAGATACTGAGACCAAAATACCTTTTCGCCGAGCTCCCTTCTTCGGCTCGGTAGAAAGCGGTGGCATCGGAGACACTCATGGCAGATCTGCGAACGCCTCCGGAGAGCTCCGGATTCGGGTAAGTACTAGATAATTGACTTTTACATTCTTGCTCTGCATAAAGAATGCCTTACCCGCCGCGATCTTCTTTATTGCCTCAATCTCCGGAGGGCTTTTGGGCCTCGGCCTTAGCAGCTTTGGCACTCTCAAGAGCCGAGGCAAGCTTGGACTCTCGGTTCTTGAGTCACGCTCCAAACCCTCGTGTTTTTCCACGAGACTGGAGCTCTTGCCGCATTCTCCGCCAGCTGTGCCTCCCCTTCTCTCGCTCAGTGCGCTCATGGCCGCTTTGTTTTCGTCATGACACCACCTCCTTCGTGGTCGCCACTCGCCGTGGCCCCGCAGTACCCATGTTATTCCTGTTATCTTTGCAACCACATTTTTAAATTCCATAAGGTATTACTTACCTTCCTTGTCCTCGAGCTGCTTCTTGGCTTGGCCGAGCTTGTTCTCGGACCGCCGAGGCTCTCCTTCAATGCATTGACCTCCAGCATCGGTCTGGCAGAAGTCAACAGGGCAGCCTGCATTCCCATATTGACATAATTATGTTAGACTCCTGCAGATATCTTTTAGATCCTCATCCGCTTTTCTTTCCGAACACCGAACTAAGCATCAGGGCTACCGTCTATGCGGTAATCTTCTTACATATATTGAAAACTTACCTCAAAGCCTGTTAGAAGGTCGTTGCAGCCTTGAACCAGCCCGCTCTTGGCGGATCGAACTTTCGGATCACCACACTCATAACAAAGGTGGTGCTCCTCCTCGATGGAGGCGCTAAGCGCCCAAGAGCTATCTGGTGCCTCCGGTTGGACGGAGGACACGGCGCCTTACCCTTCCTACGAAGGGGCCGCTTGGGACTTCGAACCGCTGAAGGTTCCAGATGGAGTCCGGACAAGGGTCGGGCTTAGAGCCCTGGGGTCTCGCCTCCTCGGCTGAGTCCGGGAGGCTGCCTTGCGCGCCTCCTGCGCCACCTCCTCTTGACCAGGCCCCCTTGGGGCCCCACCTCAGCGTCGTCGGCAGCGTGAGGTGAGGAGGCGGCCGGAAGTGAAGTACTCTCCACTTCCGACGACCTGGGAACCGCCGACGGCGGCGAGCCTGTCCTGGGCGGGCTGCATGATTGTTCGCATTAGAGAACACTATGCAATGAAAAAGCCATGGGTACCCGGACACTTACGATCTTGCTAGGGGCTTGGCCCTCGAGGGCCACCTCCTCGCCGTCGTTGGCGTTAGTGGAGACGTCCGGAGGAAGGGTTCTTCCTTCTTGAACCCTCCGCCTCCCCACTGGGGAGGCCTTTCTTTCTTCTCTCCCACTGGGAGAGGCTTGCTTCTCCTCCTCGTTTTCACGGGAGGAGTCCGCCTCGAGTCGTCTGACGATGAGTCCGACAACACCGGCGTCGAGCACTCCTTCGAGTCCCGTGGCCTTCTTCTTGGCCTTCTTCTCCGGCACCACGTAGGCGCGGAGCAGCAGTCCCGCCAAGCGGGCGCCTCTGGTCTTCGAAAAGGAGCGGACAGCTAACCTGCCCGGATGTGCTCCGCCACCTGTCAAAGGCAAGGGAGTTTAGATCCCGCATAGAGTCAAACTATGAAAAGCAAGATTCCCGTGAAGGGCAAAATAGCTTACCTCGGTAGCTTGACGCTGCGAGCTGAATCCGCGATCTTCTGTAGCGAATGAGGGAGCCTCGGCGCCCTTGAACACCACCTTCCAGGCATCTTCGTACGTAGTGTCGAAGAGCCTCTTCAGGGTTGGATGTTGTTCCGGATCGAACTCCCACAATTTGAAGGCCCGTTGTTGGCATGGGAGGATCCGGCGGATGAGCATAACCTGGACCACATTGACGAGCCTGAGATTCTTGTTCACCAAGGTCCGCATGCAGGTTTGGAGTCCGGTCATCACTTCCGAATTACCCCATGCCAGGCCAGTCTCCTTCCAAGAAGTGAGCCGCGTGGGAATACCAGACCGAAATTCGGGGGCCGCCGCCCATTTAAGGTCGCGCGGCTCGGTGATGTAGAACCACCCTGATTTCCACCCCTTCACGGTCTCCACAAAGGAGCCATCGAGCCATAAGACGTTGGCGATCCTGCCGACCATGGCGCCTCAAGACTACCGGGCGCGGCCGCCCACAACCTTCGGCTTGACATTGAAGGTCTTCAACCATAAGCGAAGTGGGGCTGATGCAGAGGAAAGCCTCGCACACGATGATGAACGCCGAGATGTTGAGGATGAAATTCGGGCCGATCGTGGAAGTCTAGGCCGTAGTAGAACATGAGCCCCTGGACAAATGGGTGAAGTGGAAACCCAGTCCAGCGGAGGAAGTGGGCAAGAAATACGACCCGCCATGGGGCTCTGGGGTGGGATGAGCTGCCCTTCGTCGGGCAGCCGATGTGCGACGTCGCCCGGACAAGTATCCGCCTTCCGCAGTCTTTTACTTGGCCCTCCGTGACGGAGGAGACCATCCACCGCCTCCCGCCCGGACATGGCTGGAGATGGTTGAGGAAGGATGTGCGGACTTGGGCGCTGGAGCTCGAGTGCACGGAAATGGATGAGCAAGGGAAGAGGAAGGCGTAGGTGAAAAGGGTGGATCCTTATCCCCTTATATGGACGGACGAGGCTATGCGTCCCCCACTAGCCTGATAAAACTCGCTTATCTCCCAAGCGCCGCAATCAATGGCGCGGTTGGGTTACCCACGTCCGTATTGATGAGAATTCCAGAATAAGGGGGCATGATCTACGCTTTGATAAGACATGCCAAGGAAACCCCCTCGCTAAACGCGCTGAGGTGGGACGGTAAAAACGATTCGAATAAAGGCCTAGCCGTGGTGTGATGTCACGCCGCGGAATACGTCAGCAGATCTGTGCAAAAATTATTCTCTCTACGGTGGTATGTGGAACTTGTTTTGCGAGCGGACACTATCCTTGTGTTCAAAACCTTCTATGAAGTATTCGGAGGAGGAACCCGCCTTGCAATGCCGAAGACAATATCGCGCCCCGGACTCGTCGTCATTGAAGCCTGGTTCAGGGCTACTTGAGGAGTCTGGACTAGGGGTGTCCGGATAGCGAACTATCATCTTTGGCCGGACTCCTGGACTTTGAAGATACAAGATTGAAGATTCGTCCCTTGTCCGGATAGGACTTTCCTTGGCGTGGAAGGCAAGCTTGGCGATACGGATATGTAGATTTCCTACCATTGTAACCGACTCTGTGTAACCCTAACCCTATTCGGTGTATATATAAACCGAACGGTTTTAGTCCATAGGACGAACAACAATCATACCATAGGCTAGCTTCTAGGGTTTAGCCTCTCTGATCTCGTGGTAGATCTACTCTTGTACTACCCATATCATCAATATTAATCAAGCAGGAGTAGGGTATTACCTCCATCGAGAGGGCCCGAACCTGGGTCAAAACATCGTGTCCCTTGTTTCCTGTTACCATTCGCCTAGACGCACAGTTCGGGACCCCCTACCCGAGATCTGCCGGTTTTGACACCGACAGCCACCGAGGTGGGTTGTGGGCGCGCCAGGGGGGCCTGGCGCGCCCTGGTGGGTTGTGCCCCCTCGAGGCACTACCCAGGTGCAGCTCTGGCCCATTGGGTTCCTTCTGGTCCATAAAAAATCTCCGTGGAGTTCCGTTGCATTTGGACTCCGTTTGGTATTGATTTCCTGCGATGTAAAAAACAAGCAAAAAACAGCAACTGACACTGGGCACTGGGCCAATAGGTTAGTCCCAAAAAATGATATAAAGTCGCTATAAAATGATTGTAAAACATCCAAGAATGATAAAATAACAGCATGAATACTTCATAAATTATAGATACGTTGGAGACGTATCAACATCCCCAAGCTTAATTCCTACTCGTCCTCAAGTAGGTAAATGGTAAAAGAAATAATTTATGAAGTGTGAATGCTAGCAAAGTGCACAAGTTTTATCAATGATAATCTCAATCACTTTTCCTAGCATCGTAACAACAATTATTTCTTATAAAACTACTCATGTTATAGTGGCAACCAATTCACATGTTAAGGTTCAAACAATGAACTCTCTTGAAACTCAACAACCTTTGTTCTTAGTCACCAAGCAATTGCAATTCAACTTTTTCAATAGAGTTTAGGTAAGAGCTCCACATACTCAACCATCATATAGTCTTCTATGATTTCTAACACTCACCGCGTACACATGAGCAAAACGTTTCAACCGGACACATAGAAAGATAGGGGCTTATTGTTTTGCCTCCCAACGTATTCACCTCAAGGGTGATGTCAACAATAATAACTCATGCTACCCATATTCAACTGGACATATGTGCCTAGATCTTTCCTCACCACATGATGCTTGCCAAAAGAGAAAAATAAAAAGGAATAGAGAGAATAACTTTGACTCTTTGCATAAAAATAAATACTGAAAATTTAAAAGATAGGCCCTTCGCAGAGGGAAGCAGAGGTTGCCATGCGCTTATTTGTTTGTATGCTCCATCCCTTAGTGCAAAAGAACGTCACGTTATATTGCCCCTTATGATAGCAACCTTTATTATGCAGTCGTCGCTTTTATTGCTTTGCCATCATAAGTTCATATAATGCTCAATTTTCTCTTACACTAAATGATCTAACACTTTTAGAAGCAATTTTTATTGCCTTATTGCACCGATGACAACTTACTTGAAGGACCATGCTCAATCCATAGGTAGGTATGGTGGACTCTTGAAAATAAGATTTGGGTTTAAGGATTTTTGGATGCACAAGTAGTATCTCTACTTAGTGCGGATTTTTTGGCTAGCAAAGATGGGGGGCAAGCACCACATGTTGAAGGATCTATGACAATATAACTTCTATGTGAATATGAACAAACATAAATCATTACGTTGTCTTCCTTGTCCAACATCAACAATTTTGGCATATAATATTTTGATGGGGGCTCACAATCACAAAAGATTTCTAGGATAGTGTATTTTCATGTGAAAGTTCTCATCCTTATACTAATTATTCGTGAATTGCTTGTATGACCAATAATATTGTGATTGTCAAGCCTCAAAAGGTTTCACTTTCTAAACCCAAATGTGAAGCTACCACTAGGCATGATATGATTTCGACTTCATGATATTCAATTCATTCAACAATTTTACTCATAGGATATAAGTGAAGCACAAGAGTAAATGACAAACTACTCCAAAAAGATATTAGTGAAGATCATGCAAGTAGTTAAGCAAATGGGTAGCTAATTGAGGACTCTCTTTTATTTAAAGCTTTCAGCTCTAAGTATTTTATTCAAATAGCAAGCAAAACAAAATAAAATGACATTTCAAGAATAGCACACATCATGTGAAGAAGCAAAAACTTAGGCTCAACCGTAATTGTTGAAGAAGAAAGGTGGGATGCCTACTGGGGCATCCCCAAGGTTAGATGCTTGAGACTTTTTGGAATATTATCTTGGGATGCCTTGGGCATCCCCAAGCTTGAGATTTTGTGTCTCCTTAATTCCTTTTATTTCACGGTTTTCCTAAATCTTGAAAGCTTCATCCACACAAAACTCAACAAGAACTCGTGAGATAAGTTAGTATAAACTAATGCAGAAACCTTATCATACTCTACTGTAGCAAATCACTAAAATTATTATTCAACATTGCATACTAAATGCCTCTGCATATTTAATACTCCTGTCCTCAAATAGAATCATTAAACAAGCAAACATATGCAAACAATGCAAACATAACAGCAATCTGCCAAAACAGTACAGTTTGTAAAGAATGCAAGAGTATAAATACTTATTCAACTCCAAACATTATGAAATTATACCACAATGTAGAAAAATTATCAGATCTTATTATGCAAAAAGTTTCAACATTTTATCACATTATGACTTTCCTCGGGAATTTTTGCAACATCGATAAACTTTCTGTTTTCAAACAGCAACATGTATACTTGCAAGATAAGCATGTAAAAGGCTATCAATGCCACTTTTATTGAATAAAAGTTGCAAAATATTATTCTAAATAATAGCAAGCAAATCCTAACAAAATAAATTGACGCTCCAAGCAAAACTCATATCATGTGACGAATGAAAACATAGCTCCAAGTGAGGTTACCGATAATGTTGGAGACGAAAGAGCTTAGTTGCTTGGATATTCCTTGGATATTAACTTGGGGTGCCTTGGACATCCCCAAGCTTAGGTTCTTGTCACTCCTTATTCTCCTCATATCGATATTTCACCCAAAACTTGAAAACTTCAAACACACAAAACTTAACGGAACTTCGTGAGATAGGTTAGTATGATAAAGAGTAAACCATTCCACTTTTGGTACTGCCAAAGACAAGATTCATAATTGTTCTCACACAAAGCCTACTGTAGCATATCATTTCCACAATTTATATTGAGCAATATAAGCCATAGAAACTAGAAAACAAGCAAACTATGCATTGAAAACATAATCTGTCAAAAACAGAACAGTCTGTAGTAATCTGTACTCAAACCATACTTCTGCTATCCAAAAATTATTAAAAAAGTTTAACACGTGAGAAATTTGTATATTAAACTCCTGCAAAAAGAATCAACTCAAAAGCACTCTTCTATTAAAAATGGGACTTATTTTCGTGAGCGCAAAAGTTTCTGTTTTTCAGCAGGGGCAAATCAACTATCACCCAACATGATCCCAAAGGCTTTACTTGGCACTTTATTGAAACAAAAGCAATAAAACATGATCAATACAGTAGCATAATCACGTGAACATGCAAAAACAGTAGGTAAAAGTGTTGGGTTGTCTCCCAACAAGCGCTTTTCTTTTATGCCTTTTAAGCTAGGCATGTTGATTTCAATGATGCTCGCATAAAATATAAGAATTGAAACATGAAGAGAGCATCATGAAGCATATGACTAGCACATTTAGGTCTATCCCACTTCCTATGCATAGGGATTTTTTGAGAAAACAACGTATGGGAACAAGAATCAACTAGCATAGGAAGGCAAAACAAGTGTAACTTCAAAACAATCAATACATTGAGAAGAAACTTGATATTACTGAGGTATGTAAGAGCATAAGTTCCTTTCTCATAATAATTTTCAGAGGCATCATGAATGGATTCAACAATATAACTATCATATACATCACTATTTTCATGATGCACAAGCATAGAAGATTTATCACTCTTTATGGCATAGATGTCATCATAATAGTCATCATAGATAGCAACTTCATTGTCATAATCAATTGAAACCTCTTCCAAAATAGTGGATGTATCACTAAATAAAGTCATGACCTCTCCAAATCCACTTTCATCAATATTGTAATAAGATTCAACACCCTCCAAAATAGTGGGATCACTACTACCTAGAGTTGACACTCTTCCAAACCCACTTTCATCAATGTAATCATCATAAATAGGGGGCATGCTATCATTTCTTATCGAAAGTAGAAGGAATCAAAGGATCATATTCATTAAGCAAAACATCCCCAAGCTTAGGACAAGCATTATTTCCAGCAAATAAATCTTCAAACATATCATACTCATCAAAACTAGCATCCCCAAGCTTGTGGTTTTGCATATCATCACAATCATTCTTATCAATAGCATGAATGGCACCAATAGTATAGCAAACATTATTATCATATTCTTCCAAGCAAGTTCTAAAAAGATTTTCAAGATCATAATGGATATCATTGTCTTCCCAATCATAATCATCACAACAAGCAATAGGCATAACAAAATCATCATCAATATCATCATCCTCCATCAACATATTTGATTCACTTTCATGAGGCACGATGGTGATGGGAGCAACATTATTTGGGAGAAATACTTTTTTACCTCTCTTCTTTATTCTTTTCTTCTTCTTCACCACATCATGTGTAGGTTTAATTATTATTTTCAAGCTTCTTGTTGAAGAGATTGATTGGATAGGAAGCTCCTCCTCGTTACCTGGTTCATCATAATAAACAATAGGAGGGTATTGGGAAACATTTTACCTTTCATTAGTACTCTCTTCATATTCCATTTGTTTTCTTTTCTTTAGGTAGTTGGCAATATAAGGATTCTCAATGCAATTTACCGCACAAAACATATAAATTTCTTCTAGATCAAAATCATGAAATCTCTCGAGATTAAATTTTGGAATACCCTTAGTTATACGTTTCATTTCTTCATACCCCAAAAGAACACTAAGCTCTTTATGATGCTCAAGGGTAATCAAGTTATCACGATTTTTGGACACAATTTGATCACGAAAGAATTTGCATTGGAGATTTAAATGACCATGTTCATTGCAAAGTTCACAAGGATGGCGAAAAAAGTTAAATCTTCAGCACAATCATCTAGCCTCTGTTGCAACTTTCTTGTTTCTAAATATTTATGCTTCTTACAAAATCTATCTTCCCTTTTTGGTGTGCAAAGGCACTCCCAATTAACTCCACAAAAAGTGACATGCTCATAAGAAACATTTTTGTAATGACTTGTGCAATCATCATTAGCATTTTGGATATTCAAAGAATTCACACTAACAACATTGCAAGCATCCTCATCATTCAAATAATTTGTGCCAAGCATTTTATTGACTACTTCTTCCAACAATTGAGCACAATTTTCCGAACCATCATTTTCAAGAAAGACATTATAAAGATGATCAATAATACGATGCAACCTAAATTCCATTTTTTAGTTTTCTTTTATAAGCCAAACTAGTGATAAAACAAGAAAGTAAAAGATTCAGTTGCAAGATCTAAAGATATACCTTCAAGCACTCACCTCCCGGGCAACGGCGCCAAAAAAGAGCTTGATGTCTACTACGCAACTTTATTCTTGTAGACACGTGTTGGGCCTCCAAGCGCAGAGTTTTGTAGGACAGTAGCAATTTTCCCTCAAGTGGATGACCTAAGGTTTATCAATCCGTGAGAGGTGTAGGATGAAGATGATCTCTCTCAAATGAGCCTGCAACCAAATACAAGAAATCTCTTGTGTCCCCAACACACCCAATACAATGGCAAATTGTATAGGTGCACTAGTTCGGCGAAGAGATGGTGATAAAAGTGTAATATTTATGGTAGAAATATATTTTTATAATCTGAATAAATAAAAACAGCAAGGTAGCAAATATTAAACGGGCACAAAACGGTGTTGCAATGCTTAAAAACAAGGCCTATGGTCCATACTTTCGCTAGTGCAATCTCTCAACTGTGCTAACATAGTTGGATCATATGACTATCCCTCAAAGTGTAGTAAAGAATCGCTCCCGAGTTTCTATTAGTGGAGGACAAAAGATAGGTACTGTTTGTAGGGTACGAGACCAACTCAAAGCTATTCTTTCCTTTCGATCTAGTCAAGAGTTCGTACTAAAATAACAAAAAGCTATTTTTCCGTTCGATCTATCCCAGAGTTCGTAATAGAATAACACCAAAGCAAATTCATATTCATAATACTCAATCCACACAGAGAACTATAAAGTGACCCCAAAGTTTCTACCGGAGAAAAACATGCATCAACCCCTATGCATAGATTACCCCAATATCACCGCGGAAATCCGCGAGTTGAATGCCATAACATATATCAAGTGAATCAATAAGATACCCCAATTGTCACCTCAAGTATTCATACCGCAAGACATATATCATATGTTCTTATCTCTGAATATTCAATCCGACATGACAAAACTTCAAAGGGTAAAGATTCAATTCATCACAACAAGAGTATAGAGGGGAGAAACATCATATTATCCGACTATATTAACAAAGCCCATGATATAGATCACGAGAGAGAGATAAAACACATAGCTACTTGTACAAACCCTCAGCCCCGAGGGTGGACTACTCCCTCATCATCGTGGTGGCCGTCAGGATGATGAAGATGGCCACTGGAGATGATTCCCCCCCTCCGACAGGGTGCCGGAACGGAGCTAGATTGGTTTTTGGTGGCTACAGAGCCTTGCGGCGGCGGAACTTTTGATCTAGGTTAACCCCGATGGGTTTCGGAATATTTGGGAATTTATAGTGCAAAGAAGGGGTACGGGAGGCCACCGAGGTGGGCACAACCCACCTGGAACAACTCAAAGTCTTCATTTGAGTTTTCCAGTCCTCTACAACATTCACTTATTGCTAATTCTTCAAGTTGCTTTTCTGCTAAGTGAATGTGATCGGACCCTTCCCCCCCTATGCTAAACTCAACCTAGTCTATTCACAAATTCTTCCTGTGCGTTCTATTTAAAACCCGTTCAAATTCTTCACTGTGTCCTTGTCAGCTGAAGAATTTGCGAACGAAACATTAAAATTTTCATATCTAAATTTTCGGCTTTTGCCGCTCAAACCGCTTTGCATCCCACGATGAGATTATTATATTCACCCACGATCTCCACTTCACAGTACGTGGGTGACACATGTCGCTAGGATGAGAAGGGTCAGGGGCATGTTCGTCCATTTTCCCCGGACGAGCGGTTTTTCACCTCGGCTATAAATACCCCTCACCCTCCTCAGTCTTCATTTACCCCGCTCGACCTCACTTCCCTTGCTCGAGCTCTCTGACCTAGCGCCGCCGCTACCTTCCATAGTTGCCAGTGAGGAAGAGCTTCACTGCCTCGACCTCATCGCCATCGTACTCGCGCCGGCCGCGGAAATCTTCACTCCGCGGCCGCCAAGTTAGGGCGTGGAAGATCTGAACGGGCGAACTTCCCATCTTCAACTCCCAGTTCGTCGTGTTCTTCGTCAAGGGTAAATAAAATCTATTTTTACTGCCCTTGTTGATTCTGATGATTTCCACAAAATCTTCAAAAGGTATTTATTCTTCAACTTCCACACTCTTAAACACCACACTTGCATCTGTTTCTTGATTTGTTTCTCTAAGAAACGTTTTTCCTCAAGATTCCTCAATTGTGTGGATTTTCAATCTATACAACTCTGGAACCTAAGTCAAAGACCGCTTAGTGAAATTCCTCAAGACACCCCTGGTCAAATTCCTCAAACTTGTTTCTTTTGAAAAACTTCTGAGAACGCATATGACCTCTCCAAATTCTTCGCACCTATACTCTGTTCACAGGTACACATGTCCGCTGTTGAATCTCTAGGTTCTCATCAACTTAACTCATTTGCAGCGTTCCTTGAAGACAAATTGCATACCTCATCAGAGAATTCTATTGTTCAAAATCCTCAGTTAAAGAAAATGGCTGATGGCAAAAGACCTCAGAAGGGAGGCAAGAGACCAGAAGTGAATACTGCCTTTGAGATCCCTGATGACATCTATGAGGAATACTGTACTCCAGATGAAGCCAAACATGGCAAGGAGAGCAAAAATCAGCGCATGGTGAGGATTCGGAGGATAGAGAGGAGATGGGCACGGGAATGGCGGGAGTACAGATATATGACTCTGAAGTATATGAAGAAATTCGCCTTACACCCTCCTTGCCCAAGACCTCCATTGGCAGCCGGCCAAGAAGCTGATCCCACAAGCATCAAGCGTGGTGAGGATTTTCCACAAGAATGGGCCAAGAGGCAAGCTAAGTTGGCCAAACTGGCCAAAGAAGCAGTGAAGAAATTCAATGAAGATTATGCTGCTGCCGCCGCTGAGGCCTCTGCTAGCAAGCCTAAGAAGGCTATGCCAAAGAAGCCTGCTCACAAGCCTAGTTCCTCAGCTGCAATGCCCTCATGGCCAAGCTCCTCAAAGACCTCACAACCTATTCCTCAAGCTACTTCCTCAAAAGCAGCTCCAGTTCCCACTGCAAAATCCTCAGCAACTGCTACAAAGTCCTCGGCACCTGCGCTTCCTCTTGCCTCTTGCCAAAGGACCACCAGTATATCAATTGCTTCAGGAGCATCTGCAAGTTCTTCAGCTCCTCCTCATTCCTAAAAAGCCCCTACCTTGCTGAAGAAAAAGGCAACTGTTGGACGAGGCACAAGTCCAAGTCCTCACAAGAAGCAGGTGTGACGCCCGAGTAATTAGGCTACAGTAATCCCACGTTAATGATGCCACGTCACCTCGATTATTATTGCTAATCTCGTGTTAGTTCGAAACCGGTTCGAATTCAAATTCAAAATCAAGCAAACAATAAAATATTTTCAAATATTAAAACTAAAATGTTGGGGTGTAGCCCAAATAATGCATAGGTAATTATTGTGGAGAAACCACAATTTTATAAAAGGATTAAGTGCACTAAATTATTTAAAACAGCAGCAAAACATTTAACTACCTACCCTTTTCAATTTGATAAAATATTAAACTGTTTGTTTTATTGACAAAAACTTATAGGGCAGTGGCATACTTATTAAAACTAAATTAGGAACCAGTGGTGTAGTTTATAAAACCAAATTCAAAAGGAAACTAAAATAAAACAGTAAAGAAGAAATATAAAATAAAACAAAAATAAATAAAGAGAAAGCACTCACCCCCCGGGGCTCCGCCCAAGAGCCACCGCCCAATCACCCACGACCTACCAGCCGCCCAACCGCCACCCTCACTCCCCATATCCCCCACGCTTGTAACCCTAACCCCCCCCCCCCACTCGCTCCCACTTCCCGATCTCTCTCACCCGCCCCTCGATCCAGATCGGATCGGGCGATCGCCCTGCGCCTCGTCAAGACTCGCCGCTCATGAACTCCTACCCGCCGCGCCCGTCGGACCTTCCTGGAGTTGCCCCGTCGCTGGCCTTCCTCCTCCTCCCCACCGTACTGCTTCCGCTCCGTCCCGGTCGTCTCCGTCGACCACCCCGACACCCACCGCCTGTTCCTCACGCCCCAATGTGAGCCCCGCCAGCCTGCCTCCGCCTTGCTCCTCCCTCCTCTCATCTCTGCGCCACACTGTGTCGCCGCGCCTCTCGTGTGCGCCCAGTAGCACAAGAATCATGACCTCTTCCCACTCGCGCTTTCTGCCATGGTTGCACATGCTGCAGTGCACAGGCGTGCCGCCCGATCGCCGCCCAGAAGCGAGATCGCGGCCACCCTCCCGCGTGCCTCCGCTGCTGACGGCTGCTTTCGTCCACCCTTTCCCCACCCGGCGATGCTCATTGGAGCACCCCGCCGCTTGCAGCCGTGGCCTTCCCCTCGCGCCCGCGTCGCTGCCCGACGTCGCGGCCAACAGGCGCCGTGGCCGTCGTCCCCGCCTCTGGATGCACCCCTTCTGGCCTCCCGCTCCCGCTCCCGGTCTTGGCGCCCGCCACCGCGTCCCTAACGTTGGCACAGGCAGCGCCCATCGGCACCCGCACCCACACGCTCGCGCCCAGAGCCCGGTGCTCGCTAACCGCCTCACAGCTTGGCCTTTGGGTCATCAGCCAAATGGGGCCCCAGCCGCCTTGAATGTTTTAAAAAAGAAATTAAAATAATAATAATAATAATAATAATATATTAAAAATTAATTAATTAACTAGTAAAGAATTAATTAACTTAATTTATTTTGATTAATTAAACTAAACTAATTAATTAGTTAATTAGTTAACTAAGTAGTCAATGACAAGTGGGGCCCACCCCTAATTAATCCTGTTTAGGTTAATTAAAATGCTTAATTAAAATGTGTCACCGACCGCTGGGACCCATTGGTCAGTTGACCATCAACCCTCGTGATTGTCGACGTCAAGATGACATCATGCTGATGTCATAAACCCATTTTCGGGTTAAATTAAATAATTAATTAAATTCTAGAAATTAATAAAATCTTTAGAAAATCATATCTTTTAATCCGTAATTCGGATTAAATTATTTTCAACATGAAAGTTGCTCAGAACGACGAGCCAAATCCGAATACGCAGCCCGTTCGTCCGCCACGCGTCCCTAGCATAGTGAACCTGCAACATTTCACCTCCGGTTCATCTGTCCGGAAACACGGAACACCGGGGATACTTTCCCGGATGTTTCCACCCCTTCACCAGTATCACCTCATACCGCGTTAGAACACGTCTAGCTCTGCTTGTTGTCCTATTATGCACTTGCTTGCTATGTATTTACTGTTTCTCCCCCCTCTTCTCTCCTGTAGACCCCGTGACAATGCCGATGCCCTCGTGGTCGACTACGCCACCGACGACCCCTCCTTCTTGTCTCGAGCAACCAGGCAAGCCCCCTTGATCACCAGATATCGCCTATTCTTCTCTATCTGCTTGCATTAGAGTAGTGTAGCATGTTATTGCTTTCGCTAATCCTATCTTGTTGCATAGCCTGTCCTTGCTACTCTTGTTTGTTACCTTTACCGCTATCCTACTACTTAGTATAGGATGCTAGTGTTACATCGGTGGCCCTACATTCTTGTCCGTCGCCATGCTATACTCTTTCGGGCTGTGATCACTTGGGAGGTGATCACGGGCATATACTATATACTTTACACTATTACATTACCTGTGATACTTTGTTCGGAGATGGGGGCTGAAAGGACGGTGGCTCCATCCCGGTGAGGTGGGCCTGGGTTCCCGACGGCCCCGATCGTTACTTGTGGCGGAGCGACAGGGCAGGTTTAGACCACCTAGGAGAGAGGTGGGCCTGGCCCTGTTCGACGTTCGCGGATACTTAACATGCTTAACGAGATCTTGGTATTTGATCTGAGTTGGGTCGTTGACCTTATACGCACTAAACGCCACGTGGGACAAGATATGGGCAACCGGCGTCGTGGTATCAGCCGAAGCACTTCGTGACGTCAGTGACTGAGCGGCGCGCGCCGGATTGGACTGGAACGCCTGTTAGGCTAGGTCTGCTTCCGGCCGCGTACGCAACGTGCAGGTGTGCTAAGGGAGATGGGCCCAGACCCCTGTGCGCTTAGGTTTAGACCGGCGTGCTGGCCTCTCTGTTGTGCCTAGGTGGGGCTGCGACGTGTTGATCTTCCGAGGCCGGGCATGACCCAGGAAAGTGTGTCCGCCAAATGGGATCGAGCATGTCGGGTAATGTGGTGCACCCTGCAGGAAGTTAATCTATTCGAATAGCCGTGATCTTGATAATGGGGCGACTTGGAGTTGTACCTTGACCTTATGACAACTAGAACCGGATACTTAATAAAACACACCCTTTCAAGTGCGGATACAACTCGGTGGTCGCTCTCTAACAGGGCTACGAGGAGAGGATCGCGGGTAGGATTATGCTATGCGATGCTACTTGGAGGACTTCATCTACTCTCTTCTACATCTTTGCAAGACGGAGGCTGCTGAAGCATAGTCTTGACAGGATTAGTTATCCCCTCTTATTCGGCATTCTGCAGTTCGGTCCACGATATGGCCCTTTACACATATATCCATGCATATGTAGTGTAGCTCCTTGCTTGCGAGTACTTTGGATGAGTACTCACGGTTGCCTTGTTCCCCCTTTTTCCCCTATCTCTATCCGATTGCTGCGACCAGACGACGGAGCCCAGGAGCTAGACGCCACCGTCAATGACGACTACTACACCGGAGGTGCCTACTACTACATGCAGCCCGCTGACGACGACCAGGAGTAGTTAGGAGGATCCTGCGGGAGGCCCGGCCTCTTCGATCTGTATCCCGTTTGTGCTAGCATTCTTAAGGCAAACTTGTTTAACTTATGTCCGTACTCAGATATTGTTGCTTCCGCTGACTTCGCCTATGATCGAGCACTTGTATTCGAGCCCTCGAGGCCCCTGGCTTGTATTATGATGCTTGTATGACTTATTTATGTTTTAGAGTTGTGTTGTGATATCTTCCCGTGAGTCCCTGATCTTGATCGTACACGTTTGCGTGCATGATTAGTGTACGATTGAATCGGGGGCGTCACAAGTTGGTATCAGAGCAACACTGCATGTAGGAATCCCCCTTCCACACTCCTTGGCCGAAGTCGAGTCTAGACGTTGCAAAAACTTTTACTAACATGGCTGTGTGTCTTACGGGCACACGTCGCCATTGGGTGGTAGTAGTATCTTTTATTCCTCGACCTATACTCTGGGATTCTGACATCTCTTCTATTCGGCTTAAACGATTTTACTAACTCGGACTCTAGGTTCTCGATAATACTTTCTCCTGGAGAGCCCCTTCAGTCCAGATGATCACCGGCTGCACCAGAAGATTTCGAAGATACTCTCCGATTTTTTCTCGAGACATTGTGCCCGTTTCTTTTGCAATTCCCTTCCACCAAAATATCCCTATGGATAAATACATACATCTGTCGTTCTTACTTTTGTTCCCAGTTGATCTTGTCATTGGAAGATACCCTGAAATTCTCTCTATTGATCCGAGAATACTTTGTGCCTACTGCCTTGCAGTTCCTTACCACCTGAATACCCCTACGGATAATTTCTTGCCCTTATCGAGTATCCACTCATCCCCAGTTGTTCATGTGTTTCACAATGGTCGTTGAAATACTATTCGATCCTCCAAAATTCCTCAGTAGCTTATTGCTCTGCGAGATTTGTCTGCTTGCATTATGGATGCTTTCGGATGTCCGCAATATTCGTTAGTATCCTTAGACACCGTCATTTTGATCCTATTGATTCAACATGAGTGCGAATGCACGCAATCATCAGTTGATCCTTTTAAATTATCTTTCTGGCCCAGACGTCATTTTGAACATGGGCTTGTCCTCGACCAATCAAATTGCCATCGATTGTAGCCCTAAGTCTGTTCAACTTATCCATCCTTAATCAGAGCGTTGCTTCTGATCCCTTGAATTTGAAATCATAATTCCTTTGCAATTGAGCTTTGAACTAGTCAGTTGTTTCTATAATCCAATGCCTTTGCATTGTTTCTTCCTTTGATTATGCCGGTGCTCACATCAGCTTTGTTATGGACCATCAGATCCTTGTTGGATTTTAACTGACAACATCCTTCATGTTCAATCACTTTGGAAGTTCTTTCCCTGATACATAATGCCATTGGTAAATCCTATCCCTTGATGTGGCCAACCATGCTCTGCTTTCGAGCTGGTGATATTTACTATTGAAGCTTGTGGTATATGTTTCCACGATGCCCTGATGGGTTGAACCTATGCCTTCCTTAATATGTGTGAACTCGAAAGTTTTCATGAGTCATACTCTTCTGGTATTTTGCCAGATAAAATTTCAACACTACATCTTCAACGAACGTGAGAAGTGAATGAAAGATTATACATTGAAGAAGTGGGAGTCGACCTTGAACCTTGCATTCATGCCCATGGACACGATGTATAACTTATCATGGAAGTTTCTCGTAAAAATAGTTACCCCCTTGCTATAAGTTCATCTTGTATCCGTGGTTCGATCATTTATGATCTTGGTTTCCGACCATGTTCTTCTTTAAATACCATTTCTCGTGCAAGTTTAAGCACTTGTCTTCTGCAGAGTTTTACCCCAGTCCAACCTCTACTTTGATTTGTCGTCGAGTATTACCCCCTGGTATCTCAAGATTATCACGGAACTGCATAACTTCTTATGAGTTCTTCATCAAGTGCTACATTCTCATTGGTTCCAATTTTTCATGGGCTCTGAGTTATTAAACACTCAAAGACACCGATAACTGACTCGAGTCCATATCGCGATTAAGCAACTCTTGGTAACCTTCATTACTTACGAATTTGAACTCAATCACGACATTCCTAGCCTGATTGGCTATATCCTTGTCGTGTCGATTTTAACTGTGCTACCTGGTCCTTCTTCGCGGAGCACAATTTTTTTTGACGATGAGCTAAGCTTACGTCGATCTTTCCTCATCTTATCATTTCGCTTTGGACAACAAGCTTGCTTTGGAGTTTGTGTCGTACCCTTGGTTCCATTAACCTTTCGCTTCATCATTCCTTTGACTTGATGTCATCGTCGATCTATTACATCTTCGTGGAGCATCTCGACAAAATTTGTTGTGATCATCATCAACATCTTGACTCCTTCTTGGATATCAATTGAATTCATGATGAGAAATACCATCCTTGCCCTCGATGAATTTTATTATCATCGACCACTTTATTGCCTTCCCACCAACACAGCTTGTTCGTGTTTGGTGTTATACCTTGAGTTCCCTGCCATCCAGCAATTGTCCTTCTTACTCGGAACATTACCATCTCTTATGTCATCAATGTTGCGAGAATTACACCACCTCTTAAGAATTTGTGATACAGTGATGCTTCTCACCATCACCATTCTTTTCTTGGTCCCCGTGTTGAGTGAACTCTGTTGTGCAAATTTAATATCTCTAGCAACCCTATTGCTTCAGAGTTATTGGACAATAATTCCAATTTAGTGTGTTGGTTGCTCAATCGCCATTCCGGCGATGGCGTGCAACCCAACCCATATTTCGAGTGCACCTTTCAACCCATGTTTAATTGTGTATGTTCTCCTCCGGCATACATCATTAAGTCATTTGTTCTGGCTAATGTTATCTCCTTGTTCACATAGTTGTGGAAATCCATCCTTTTTGGAAATGTCAATGGATTGTCGCTGAGTCCATCAGTCACCTCCTCATCCTCTCCTTGGTTTAATGATAAAATCTCCTTTCGGAACTCACTCCCATAGTTCATTCCCTGAGTCTGAGTTATCCTGCCACCTATCCGAACTGAATCTTGGTCAGATATGATGGTTGGAACATACTTTCAAGAGTTATAACATTGGTCCACTTATGACTCGGTAAGGTGATGTCATGCCTAGCACACCTGGCTGGAGGACCTATCATTATAATTTCTTTTGCAAGGATATCCATTCTCCCATGAGGAAATTGTAAAACTTATTCTAAAAGTTGTTCTTGATGGATCCTTTGTGTATCTGACGTCTGACCTTTGCTTGAAGACCATGTCAATGCTATCTCGAAGCATGTCTGTGGTACTCCGATTTTTAATAAGAACATCTGAAGCACAATGCTAAATTTTCTTTATCAAATTATCCAAACACCGTTGTATGGGCAATGTCAGGAAATTTCTTCCCCCTTTCCTAAAGGGTTTTCTACATTATATCCTGTTGTGCATATCATGCTCTGTTTGTCCTTGGGAAGGATATACCCTTGAATAATGTGTTTAAACACATTTTCCTTTCCATTGTTCTATTCAATCTGATGATCACATCTTTCTTTCCATTGGTTTGTTTAACCTTTCTTGTGATCTATATGTTCTAAGCAGTAATATTCCCTGCTTATGTAAACACCTCGGTATACAATTCTGACAGTAAGACCCTGTTACTTTTGTTGGTGACATTCTGGTAACCACCGATGGACGCGAACTTTGCCTACTGGTCCGCCTAGTTTCAACGAGTAGGAAAATGGTTCTCTTCGTCCCTCGCCCTTGGTACCAACGATGCTGCCAACATAACTGACCGGTTATTCTCTGACATGCCTTGCCGTCACCCCTCTTCCTACTTTTTACCCACATGGTGGGCCCATAACCCACAGTTCCACAGATCGAAACTGACTCTTACAGACACCTGTTGTCAAAGTTATTCCTCGCTTGACTTCATATGTAATTCACGGGCCACCTGCCTAGTGATCTGTTCTGGTATCAGACGCAATACTTGTTCTCGTTGCTCTGAACCCCTTTCACCTTCTGTCTGGGCATTGAACGATTGCCTGGCTGCTTGAAACTTCCTATTGTACCTTCAGACTTTACTCTCGATGTGTTTTAATTGTTCAACTCAAGAGGTTCTCATATGCTCATTCATGGGTTAATCCCAGATTATTACCCTTATAGCATTCTGTCATTGTCGATCTGCCCTGTTACCTATTCGTAAGTACGAAGGAACCCCCAAAGAAAGGATTACGACTTCATAATGATGACCTGGAGCAGAGAAATAAAGACTTCAACGTAATGGATCGACCTCTTCGAGAAGAGCAACCAAGACCGAGAAGACCCGTTAGATTTTTCGTAACCTAATCCCTTCCCCCTTACTCCCCTCTTAAATCTTGGGACGAGATTTCTTGTAGTGGAGGAGAATTGTGACGCCCGGGTAATTAGGCTACAGTAATCCCACATTAATGATGCCACATCACCTCGATTATTATTGCTAATCTCGCGTTAGTTCGAAACCGGTTCGAATTCAAATTCAAAATCAAGCAAACAATAAAATATTTTCAAATATTAAAACTAAAATGTTGGGGTGTTGCCCAAATAATGCATAGGTAATTATTGTGGAGAAACCACAATTTTATAAAAGGATTAAGTGCACTAAATTATATAAAACAGCAGCAAAACATTTAACTACCTTCCCTTTTCAATTTGATAAAATATTAAACTGTCTGTTTTATTGCCAAAAACTTATAGGGCAGTGGCATACTTACTAAAACTAAATTAGGAACCAGTGGTGTAGTTTATAAAACCAAATTCAAAAGGAAACTAAAATAAAACAGTAAAGCAGAAATATAAAATAAAACAAAAATAAATAAAGAGAAAGCACTCACCCCCGGGGCTCCGGCCCAACAGGCCACCGGCCCAACTGGGCCACGACCCACCAGGCCGGCCCAACCGGCCACCCTCACTCCCCATATCCCCCACGCCTGTAACCCTAACCCCCCACTCGCTCCCACTTCCCCCGATCTCTCCCTCACCCGCACCCCTCGATCCAGATCGGATCGGGCGCATTGCCCCTGCGCCCCTCGTCAGCACCTCGCCGCTCGCCGAACTCCTCCCCGCCGCGCCCGACGGACCTTGCTGGAGTTGCCCCGTCGCCGGCCTGCCTCCTCCTCCCCACCGGACTGCTTCCGCTCCGTCCCGGTCGTCTCCGTCGACCACCCCGACACCCACTGCCCCGTTCCCTACGCCCCAATGTGAGCCCCGCCGCGCTCGTCTCCGCCTCGCTCCTCCCCTCCCTCTGTCCTGCGCCGCGCCTGGGCCGCACGCCTCGCTGTGCCCGCACCGGTAGCGCCATCATGCCTCTTCCCACTCGCGCTGCTGCCGCCATGGCGCACCACTGGCCGCAGACGCCTGCCGTGCCCGCACCAGCGCGCCACTGCGGCCTCTTCCCACTGCGCTGTTGCCATGGTCGCGCATGCCTGTGCCGCGCGCAGCCTCGCCCCGCCGCCGCCTCAGAAGCGAGATCGCCGCCCACACCCCCGTGCCTCCGCTTGCCGACGCGCGCTGCTGCTCGTCCACCCTTTCCCCACCGGCGATGCTCATTGAGCACCCGCGCTTGCCGCCATGGCCTTCTCCTCGCGCCCGCGTCGCTGCCCGACGCCATGCAACAGCGCCGTGGCGTCGTCCCCGCCTCTGATGCACCCATTCGGCCTCCGCTCCGCTCCGGTCTTGGCGCCCGCCACCGGCGTCCCTCTAACGTTGGCACGGGCAGCGCCCGTCGGGCACCCGCACCCACACGCCGCGCGCCCGAGCCGGTGCCCGCTAACCGCCTCGTGGCTTGGCCTTTGAGTCATCGCCCGGTGGGGCCCCAGCGCCCCAGAATGTTTAAAAAAAGAAATTAAAATAATAATAATAATAATATATATTAAAAATTATTAATTAGCTAGTAAAGAATTAATTAACTTAATTAATTTTGATTAATTAAACTAATCAATTAACTAAACTAATTAATCGATAATTAGTTAACTAAGTAGTCAATGACATGGGGCCCACCTCCTAATTAATCTGTTTAGGTTAATTAAAATGCTTAATTAAAATGTGTCACTCACCGGTGGGACCCGTTGGTCAGTTGACCATCAACCCCGTTGATCGCCGACATCGACATGACATCATGCTTGATGTCATAAATCCATTTTCGGGTTAAATTAAATAATTAATTAAATTCCAGAAATTAATAAAATCTTTAGAAAATCATATCTTTTAATCCGTAACTCGGATTAAATTATTTTCAACATGAAAGTTGCTCAGAACGACGAGCCGAATCCGGATACGCAACCCGTTCGTCCGCCACGCGTCCCTAGCATAGTGAACCTGCAACATTTCACCTCCGGTTCATCTGTCCGGAAACACGGAACACCGGGGATACTTTCCCGGATGTTTCCCCCCCTTCACCAATATCACCTCATACCGCGTTAGAACACGTCTAGCTCTGCTTGTTGTCCTGTTATGCACTTGCTTGCTATGTATTTACTGTTGCTCCCCCCTCTTCTCTCTGGTAGACCCGTGGCGATCTTTGATGCCCCGTGGTCGACTACGCCACCGACGACCCCTCCTTCTTGTCTCGAGCAACCAGCAAGCTCCCCTTGATCACCAGATATCGCCTATTCTTCTCTATATCGCTTGCATTAGAGTAGTGTAGCATGTTATTGCTTTCGCTTAATCCTATACTTCTTTGCACAACATGTCCTTGCTACTCTTGTTGTTACCTTTACCTTTACTATCCTACTACTTAGTATAGGATGCTAGTGTTACATCGGTGGCCCTACATTCTTGTCCGTCTCGCCATGCTATACTCTTGGGCTGTGATCACTTGGAGGTGATCACGGGCATATACTATATACTTTACACTATTACATTACACGTGATACTGTTAGGAGATGGGGGTGAAAGGACAGTGGCTCCATCCCGTAGAGGTGGGCCTGGTTCCCGACGGCCCCGATCGTTACTCGTGGCGGAGCGACAGGCAGGTTGAGACCACACGGAGAGAGGTGGGCCTGCCTCTGCTCGGCGTTCATGGATACTTAACACGCTTAACGAGATCTTGGTATTTGATCTGAGTTGGGTCGTTGACCTTATACGCACTAACCGCCACGTGGGACAAGATATGGGCAACCGGCGCGTGGTATCGGCGGCACTTCGTGACGTCGCCGACGAGCGCGCGCGGATTGGTGGAACGCTGTTAGGCTAGGTCTGCTTCGGCCACGTCGCAACGTGCGTGTGCTAAGGCGATGGGCCCGGACCCTGGCGCTTAGGTTTAGACCGGCGTGCTGGCCTCTCTGTTGTGCCTAGGTGGGGCTGCAACGTGTTGATCTTCCGAGGCGGGCATGACCGAGAAAGTGTGTCCGCCAAATGGGATCGGCGTGTCGGGTAATGTGGTGCACCCTGCAGGGAAGTTAATCTATTGAATAGCCGTGATCTTGATAGTGAGGACGACTTGGAGTTGTACCTTGACCTTATGACAACTAGAACCGGATACTTAATAAAACACACCCTTTCAAGTGCCAGATACAACTCGGTGGTCGCTCTCTAACAGGGCTACGAGGAGAGGATCGCCGGGTAGGATTATGCTATGCGATGCTACTTGGAGGACTTTAGTCTACTCTCTTCTACATCCTGCAAGACGGAGGCTGCCAGAAGCGTAGTCTTCGATAGGATTAGTTATCCCCCTCTTATTCTGGCATTCTGCAGTTTAGTCCACTGATATGGCCCTTTACACATATATCCATGCATATGTAGTGTAGCTCCTTGCTTGCGAGTACTTTGGATGAGTACTCACGGTTGCCTTGTTCCCCCTTTTTCCCCTATCTCTATCCGATTGCGCGACTGACGACGGAGCCTGTGAGCCAGACGCCACCGTCAATGACGACTACTACACGGAGGTGCCTACTACTACGTGCAGCCCGGACGACGACCAGGGAGTAGTTAGGAGGATCCCAGCGGGAGGCCAGGCCTCTTCGATCTGATCCCAGTTTGTGCTAGCCATCTTAAGGCAAACTTGTTTAACTTATGTCTGTACTCAGATATTGTTGCTTCTGCTGACTCGCATATGATCGAGCACTTGTATTCGAGCCCTCGAGGCCCCTGGCTTGTATTATGATGCTTGTATGACTTATTTATGTTTTAGAGTTGTGTTGTGATATCTTCCCGTGAGTCCCTAATCTTGATCGTACACGTTTGCGTGCATGATTAGTGTACGGTTGAATCGGGGGCGTCACAGCAGGTCACCTTTCAAGTGCCGTCTAGTGAAGACGAAGCTGATGATGAAGAGTTAGCTAAAATCATTAGAGATCGACAAGCCAAGGCCGCTAGAGCCAAAGGCAGTGTTGTGCCCCTCATGTCGGATCTAAAGTTGATCCTTGACTTCATTGACATATGGCACAAGGACCCAAACACTCCCCTGCCTGGTCTGAACCTCACTCCTGGCCAAAGTCATATGTTGACGGTCATCATAAATGAAGAAAATTGGAAATTTGAACAGGGGAGGAAAGTGAAGAAAGACCACTACAAGAAAGTGCGCTTTTTGAAGAACAATGTTCTAAATCTATCTCCTGATGAACTTTTAGCTATGCAAATAGAAATCAAGGGACTTAGTGATGAATTTGACAAATACTATGCTGATTGGATGGGAGCCAAAGTAAGATTTGTCAAGCTGACGAAAGGACTAACTTCATCGCAAAATGAAATTCCTCAGGCTGAGTCATCTGCTCAGCCTACTGAAGAACATGTAAGCACAACTGATGACAATCAGGCTGTTGATGATTCTGACAGTACCAGTGCTGCTGAAGAAATTCTGCCCACTGAAGAAACTACCAGGGCAACCTCTAGTATTGCGCCTGAAGAACAAGCTAGGCCAGTTGAAGCATCTGCTACTGCACCTGGGGAAACTGAACATGTCAGGGCAACTACATCAGTTGCGCCTAAAGAAATTGCACCTATTTTCTATGCTCCTCCTGCACAGATGACAAGCATCAACCTTCCTTCTGCATCAGAAGCGAAGAAAACCAAAGCTGCGGAGCGAGCAGTGATACATCCATTTTGCATCATGTTTACCTACTGTTATTTATAATGTTTTTATCCATAATAATGCTTTTTGGAGTAATTCTAATGCCTTTTCTCTCATAATATGCAAGGTATATACAGATAGGGAGAATTCCGGCAGTTAGAAATCTGGACCTGGAAAAGCTACGTCATGCCACCTATTCTGCACAACTCCAAACAAGCTGAAACTTCACGGAGAATTTTTATGGAATTTATGAGGAATATTGGAGCAAATAAGTACCAGAGGAGTCCCACTAGGTGGGCACAACCCACCTGGGCGCGCCAAGTAGCCCAAGCGCGCCCTGGTGGGTTGTGCTCACCCAGGGCCACCTCGGTGCCCATCTTGTAGTATATAAGTCATTTTGACCTAGAAAAATAAAGAGAGGACTTTCAGGACGGAGCGCCGCCATCTCGATGCGGAACTTGGGCAGGAGCACTTTTGCCCTCCGGTGGAGCGATTCCGCTGGGGGAACATCCCTCCCTGAGGGGGAAATCATCGTCCTCATCATCACCAACAACTATCCCATCTTGGGGAGGGCAATCTCCATCAACATCTTCAACATCACCATCTCATCTCAAACCCTAGTTCATCTCTTGTGTTCAATCTTGTTACCAGAACTATAGATTGGTGCTTGTGGGTGACTAGTAGTGCTGATTACTATATGGTTTATTTGGTGGAAGATTATATGTTCAGATCCAATATGCTATTTAATACCCCTCTGATCTTGAGCATGATTATCATTTGTGAGTAGTTACTTTTGTACTTGAGGTCACGGGAGAAATCATGTTGCAAGTAATCATGTGAATTTGATATGTGTTCGATATTTTGATAGTATGTATGTTGTGGTTCCCTTAGTGGTGTCATGTGAACGTCGACTACATGACACTTCACCATATTTGGGTCTAAGGGAATGCATTGTGGAGTAGCAATTAGATGATGGGTTGTGAGAGTGACAGAAGCTTAAACCCTAGTTTATGCGCTATTCCGTAAGGGACCGATTGGATCCAAAAGTTTAATGCTATGGTTAAAATTTATTCTTAATACTTTTCTTGTAGTTGTGGATGCTTGCGGGAGGGTTAATCATAAGTAGGAGGTTTGTTCAAGTAAGAGCGGCACCTAAGAACCGGTCCACCCACATATCAAATTATCAAAGTACCGAACACGAATCAAACCAACATGGTGAAAGTGACTAGATGAAATTCCCGTGTACCCTCAAGGAAGCTTTGCTTATCATAAGATACCGTTTTGGCTAGTCCTTTGCCTCAAAAGGATTGGGCTACCTTGCTGCACTTTTGCTACTATTATCGTTACTTGCTCGTTATAAATTATCTTGCTATCAAACTACTCTATTACTTACAATTTAAGCACTTGCAGTCATTACCTTGCTAAAAACCACTTGTCATTTCCTTCTGCTCCTCGTCGGGTTCGACACTCTTACTTATCGAAAAGAGCTAAAATTGATCCCATATACTTGTGGGTCATCAAGCAGCTGTGAAGAAAAGGAAAGCATTTGCATCCTTAGAGTCTCCAGCTACGAAGAAAGTGAAGACTTTGACGAGCTCTTATGCAAACCCCATAGACGTTGTTCCAATATCAAGAATGCCATCAAAGGAGATTGTTCCCTTTGGTGAGGAATATGTGATTCCCAGTGAATCATATGAATAAAATCCTTCTGCTGCTACGTCAGAGCAGTTGGAGGAAGAAATTGAAGTGGGTAATATCCCTTCGACCCCGCTGGTATCATCGCCCATGCCTCAGTTCACAACTGAAGAGGCAGGCGTTGAATAAATTGATGAAGAAGACGAGGATGTGGACATTGGGTCAACTACTCCTATTCTGAATGATGACTATTGGGAAAGTCATCACCCCAATTCACCACTGACAACCCCTCTGCATCAACTTCCTCAGTCCCCGGTCCAAACAGAAGAAATTCATACCAGCTCTGAAGAACGACAAGCTTCACTTCCCTTAAGAAGCTCCAGCCGCTAGTGCTAAAGAAATGGAGGCCATGGCTGCTGCTGATGAAACTGCTCCTGAGATTCCTCAGCCTGTGACTCCAGAAGTTGTGCATCAAGAGGCTGTGAAGACTTCAACTATAAATCTTCAGCCCAAGCCACAGAATCCATCCTCCAAGAAGCAGAAGTTCAAGGTTGATGACTTCTTTGCTCAGCATCATTTCTTCTCTGACTACAATCCTTACGACTCTACTCGACTTTGATGCAAGCGTTTTTGGACTACCAGCCAGATGAATTTCTATTCCTCACTACTATTTGATAAAGACAAGATCTTTGACCATGAGCAAATTCCTCATGTGGACATGGAGTCTCTACTGTGCTTTGATACGTCTCCAACGTATCTATAATTTTTGATTGTTCCATGCTGTTTTATTATCAACCTTGGATGTTTTATAATCATTTTATATCATTTTTGGTACTAACCTATTGACATAGTGCCAAGTGCCAGTTGTTGTTTTCTCCATGTTTTTTACATTGCAGGAAATCAATATCAAACGGAGTCCAAATCCCACGAAACTTGACGATGATTTTTTTATGGTCCAGAAGGAAGGCAATGGGCCCTGGTTGCACCTGGGGTGCCCCGAGGGGGGCACAACCCACCAGGGTGCGCCAGGAGGCCCAGGCGCACCCTAGTGGGTTGTGCCCACCTCGGGTGCCCCCCGGACTGCCCCTTTGCTCTATAAATACCACAATATTCCAGAAACCCTAGAACAGGCGTCGAAATATTCATCCAGCCGCCGCAGAGTCCAGAACCACCACATCCAATCTAGACACCATCACGGAGGGGTTCACCACTTCCATTGGTGCCTCTCCGATGATGCGTGATTAGTTCTTTTTAGACCTTCAGGTCCATAGTTAGTAGCTAGATGGCTTCCTCTCTCTCTTTCTCTCGCTGGATTCTCAAACAATGGTCTCTTGGAGATCCATATGATGTAACTCTTTTGCGGTGTGTTTGTTGGGATCTGATGAACTTTGAGTTTATGATCAGTCATATCTTTTTATATCCATGAAAGTTATTTGAGTTTCTTTGATCTCTTATATGCATGATCTCTTATAGCCTCATATTTCTTCTCCGATATTTGGGTTTTGTTTGGACAACTTGATCTATTTATCTTGCAATGGGAAGAGGTGCCTGGTAGTGGATTCGATCTTACGGTGCTCGATCCCAGTGACAGAAGGGGAAACGACATGTATGTATCGTTGCTACTAAGGATAAAAAGACGAGATCTATATCTACCGCCATATAGATAAACGGATCTTGTCTACATCATGTCATCATTCTTATTGCATTACTCCATTTTTCCATGAACTTAATACACTAGATGCATGCTGGATAGCGGTCGATGTGTGGAGTAATAGTAGTAGATGCAGGCATGAGTCGGTCTACTAATCTTGGACGTGATGCTTATGTAATGATCATTGCCTGGATATCATCATAATTATTTGATGTTCTATCAATTGCCCAACAGTAATTTGTTTACCCACCGTTTGCTCTTTTTCTCGAGAGAAGCCACTAGTGAAACCTACGGCCCCCGGGTCTTCTTTCTCATATATTTGCCTTGCGATCTATTTGTCCTTTGCATTTTTATTTAGATTTATTAAACCAAAAAAAACAAAAATACCTTGCTGCACTTTATTTATTTGCGATCTATTATTTCAATCTACTACAATTTACCTCACGTCCGCTTGCCAATTTCTGGCGCCGTTACCCGAAAGGGATTGACAACCCCTTTAACACGTCAGGTTGCGAGGTGTTGTTATTTGTGTGCAATTGCTATTTACGTTGTGTTGCTTGGTTCTCCTACTGGTTGGATACCTTGGTTTCATAACTGAGGGAAATACTCTACCGTCGCTGTGCTACATCATCCCTCCCTCTCCGGGGAAATACCGACGTAGTTCTAGCTACCATCAGGGAGAATTTCTGGCGCCGTTGCCGGGGAAGATCTTCAACATAACCAGGTTCCTAATAACAAATCTCATCTCCTCGCAATTTACATTATTTGCCATTTGCCTCTCGTTTTCCTCTCCCCCACTTCACAAAAAATTGTTGTTTTATTCACCTCTCTTTTTCCTTTCGCCGTTTTCTGGTCAGATCTATCCTTTGCTTGCAATCATGAGTGATTTCGGTATGGCACCAACAGTTTATGGCCTGGCTCCTAAGATTGTACGTACAGGCAATCTGGATGCTAAAACTTTTATCTTGGGGCAAGGGAACATTATGGGAAAAGAACGTATCCAAGAGTTTTTTTAATTGTGTTGGGAATCTAAGTCTTGATGATGCTCCTATACTTAAAACTACTAGATCTTATGCAGATGCTATTTCAGCACTAGTTCTGAAACTTGAAAGCAAATTTATCCGCACTCATCATACTTTGCAAAGATTGTTTTTTGAGCTTCCCAAAATAAAGAATCCTAGAGCCAAAAAGTTGGCCACTCTTATTCTCATGAACGAGTTCGACTACATAATTCAGGAAGCTAGGGAAATCTTTGATTTTTATGGTATGAATCGTGAAAAACCCGTGATAGACGAAATTCTTTACAATAGTGACTATGCACTAAGGCATTTCTTGGGGATAATAAGATCTTTGATGAGCATCTTAAAAAGGAGGTCCTCGTTCTAGATATAATCCAACAAGTTTTTAATAATGTTAATCAACACTATTCTTGGATTGTAGCGGGAAATCAAAGGGGTTATGATGAAAATCAACTAAGGAATGCTAAAGTTTCCATGGATAACATATTTTATGTTGTGTTTACAAAACCTCCTGATAAAAATACCCCAAGAAAACTAAGAAGAAGAAGGATGACAAAACTTAGATCCTTGCTTTATGCCTAGCTAAGGGCGTAAAACTATAGCGCTTGTTGGCAGGCAACCCAATGAATAAAGATTACTTTTTATTTTTGCTTTCTGTTCTTGAGTGTTAGAACAATTATTCTACTATTATGATTTTGTTTTTTATGTTTAGTTTAGTGTTTGTTCCAAGTAGAACCAATATGATCTTCTTGGGTGATAGTTGTTTGATCTTGCTGAAAAAGACAGAAACTTTGTGCTCACACAAATAATTGCCAAAATTCACCAGAACATGATAAAATGCTAATTCTTTTTGCAGAAGATCAATATACAAATTATCTAGGTTGTCCTAGTTTTTCAGAATTTTTGGAGTTCCAGAAGTATTCGTTTAAATCAGATTGCTACAGACTGTTCTGTTTTGACAGATTCTGTTTTGTTTGTGTTGTGTGCTTATTTTGATGGCTCTATGGTTTTCTTTGATGAGTTTTTGCCATAGAAAAGTTGGAATACAGTAGATATAATACAAAAACAAAATATGAATTGGTTTGATACATCACTTATAGTAGTGGTTTATTTTCTTACACTAACGGATCTCACGAAGGTTTTGTTGAGTTTTGTGTGATTGAAGTTTTCAAGTTTTGGGTTATCTTTCGATGGATGCAGGAAGGATGTAAGAGCCCCAGCATCCCAAGCTATTATCCAAGAATGAGCAACCAACTAAGCTTGGGGATGCCCCCGAGTGGCATCCCCGCTTTCTTCCAACAACTATCGGTATTTTACTCGAGGCTATATTTTTATTCGTCACATGATATGTGTTTTGCTTGGAGCATCTTGTTTGATATGTATCTTTGCTTTTTTTTATTTTGTGTTTTAAGTCATCAATCCTTGTTGGACACACCTATTTGAGAGAGCCAAAATTATATCCTGACTTGTTAGAATTGCTCTCTATGCTTCACTTAAATCTTTTATGAGCTAGGACTTGCTCTAGTGCTTCACTTATATCTTTTTGAGCATGGTGTGCGTTGTTATTTCTGAAGAAATGCTCTCTTGATTCACTTATATTTATTTGAGAGTTAGTAAAATTTTGAAGAAATTCTCTCTTACTTCACTTAAATTATTTTGAGAGAAAGAAAATTTGTTATGTTCATGATCTTCACTTATATTTGTTTGAGCTTATGAAAAGCAACACATAAAAGTTAGTCCCAAAGTGATAGATATCCAAGAAGGATAAAGTAAGAAAATGTCGTTAAGATCATTGGACAAAATAAACGTGATTCTTAGTAATAGTTTTGAGATATGATGATGTGATATGTGAGTTATGTTGATGAGTAATTGTGCTCTAGTAAGAATATTAGTGTTAAGGTTTGTGATTCCCTATGCATGCACGAAAGTCAATAGTCATGCAATGAAAATTATATCCTACTTGTGGTGCATTATTCAGTGTTAATTATGCTTAATACTTGCTTATGAGATTATTCGTTTCTTGGTTGGTCGCTTCCCAATCTTTTGCTAGCCTTCATTTTGCACTAAGTATGACCTCTACTTGTGCATCCAAAATCCTTTAAACCGGTTTTGCCACATGAGTCCACTATATCTACCTATATGCGGTATTATTTTGCCGTTCTAAGCAAATTTGCATGTGCCATCTCTAATTTTCAAAAATAAACTTCTCTTTTGTGTGTTTGTTTAGCTCACGAACGGTAACGGGTGGCTAATATTTCCATGTTGGATGTTTTATTCTCAATATGAGTGTTTATTCACTTGTCATTGCACGAGAGTAAGGAAAAGGACTCAGGGGTGCCTAGTCCCAAAATGCAAAAAAAATATTTACTTTATGTTGTCAAATAATAAATTCCTTGGAAAGTGTTGGTATGGAGGGCACCCATGGATACGGTTAGCCATGGAAAGTGAAAGTATGGTGGAAAAAGAAATAAACTTTATTTTTTGTTTGGGAACCTCCTATGGCATATCTAGCATGGAAAGTGTTGGGAACTCTAAGTCGTTTTCGTTGGTGGGATGGATACACCTCCCAAAATGTTTTTATCTCTAAATTTTCGCTTTGAGCTCTGGCACCTCTACAAATCCCTACTTCCCTTTGTGAAGGGTCTTTCTTTTACTTTATGCAATTTTTATTTTGAAATTTGAGTCTCCATCTTCTCTCATAAAAAGCACCAACTAGGAGGCAATATGATCGTGCTCAAGTATTGGGTGTAGTTAATATTCGAGTGTGTTTCATGAATGGATCAATGTTTGAGCATGATGAGCTAGGGATAACTTATTTTAGCGTTGATATTTTGAAACACATGGTTGCTTGTTGATATGCTTGAGTATCTAAATTATTATGTCAAAACTAGAATATTGCTTTGAGTCACATAAAAGTCCAAATGTCCATGCTATAAAGAAAAGAATATGATATGACTTGATGAACAGCACTCCACATCAAAAATTATGTTTTCATCACTTACCTACTCGAGGACGAGTAGGAGTTAAGCTTGGGGATGCTGATGCGTCTCCAACGTATCTATAATTTTTATTGTTCCATGTTGTTTTATTATCAATCTTGGATGTTTCATAATCATTTTATAGTCATTTTATATCATTTGTTGGTACTAACCTATTGACATAGTGCCAAGTGCCAGTTGATGTTTTTTCCATGTTTTTTACATCGCAGGAAATCAATATCAAATGAAGTACAAATGCCATGAAATTTCACGATGATTTTTTATGGGCCAAAAGAAAGGCAATGGGCCCCGGTTGCACCTAGGGGGTGCCCCGAGGGGGGCACAACCCACCAGGGCGCGCCCTGGTGGGTTGTGGCCACCTTGGGTGCCCCTCGGACCGCCCCTTTGCTCTATAAATAACACAATATTCCAGAAACCCTAGAACAGGCGTCGAAATATTCATCCAGCCGCCGCAGAGTCCAGAACCACCAGATCCAATCTAGACACCATCACGGAGGGGTTAACCACTTCCATTGGTGCCTCTCCGATGATGCGTGAGTAGTTCTTTGAAGACCTTCGGGTCCGTAGTTAGTAGCTAGATGGCTTCCTCTCTCTCTCTTGCTGGATTCTCAATACAATGGTCTCTTGGAGATCCATATGATGTAACTCTTTTGTGGTGTGTTTGTTGGGATCTGATGAACTTTGAGTTTATGATCAGTCATATCTTTTTATATCCATGAAAGTTATTTGAGTTTCTTTGATCTCTTATAGCATTGTATTTCTTCTCCAATATTTGGGTCTTGTTTGGCCAACTTGATCTATTTACCTTGCAATGGGAAGAGGTGCCCCGTAGTGGGTTTGATCTTGTGGTGCTCGATCCCAGTGACAGAAGGGGAAACGACACGTATGTATCGTTGCTACTAAGGATAAAAAGACGAGATCTATATCTACCGCCATATAGATAGACGGATCTTGTTGTTGACACCAGATTTTGGCACGGTCAATAACTTATTTAAGATGGCCTCAAATGGAGAAGTGATCTTCATGAAAGAGTTCCATATTGTCGATATGAACATCTTTGAAGTTTGGGTCATCGCAGTCCGATTTCATCTCGAAGGCCGAAACTATGCTCAAAGTACTAAGATCTTATATTCAGAGTACAGTTTGGCTGATTAAGCCCCCAAGACGACCTCAAATGGAAAACTTATCTACACTAATTGTCTTCGTCTCGTTGAAACAATTGATTTTGATATAAAAATCGTTCCAATCCGAGTTCGTATGCAAAAATTAGAGCCATCAGAATGCAGCCCTGTCAAGAGACGAAATATGACGCGGGAGACCAGACATGTCTTGGCAAGTGTCTGACGTAATGCGTTTGTGTTTTGCCCCAGAAGATGGCCTCGAATCGGAAAACGTTCAACATAAAAGTTGTTCGTCTCGTCGAAACGGTCAAGATTGCTTTTGGGCTCGTTTCCATCCGAGATCGTTTACCACCACAAAAAAGACCCGCAAGGTGCAGCCAGTTTAAACCGAGCAGTTTTGGAAAGTTCGGACAAAATCAATCCGAATTTGACTAGGGTTTTGGACGTGAATCCAAGCCTTTTCCTTGCACGGGAAGTCCAGCCGCCTCTTATATACCCAAGGGGTGACGGCCGATTGAACAACACACAATCGAACAAATCAATATATCATCTTTTACCTTTATCTTTATCTCTCTCCCTTGTTCTTCTTCTTCCTCGTTCTTCGTTCGTTCTTCTTCATTGCAGGGCGGCGAACCTCGAGGCCCTAGGGGCGATCAGGTCGACCTAGGGCAGCCCATAGCCGCCGCGCGCCCAGACGGGGTCCCTCCCGGGCGTGTGGGGTTTCGGGTCCCAAAAGCGCCGGCTTGTTGTCTTGCGTGTCGCTACTGGAAGTCGGCCTCCAGCGGTGTGAGTTGCGGAGCATCTCCTCGGCGCCCTGGGTACACATCGGCGTGTTCGTGTGGCCGCGTTCAGCGTCAACACACTTTTTGGCGACTCCGCTGGGGACGAAGCTTTGAACGGTCTCCAGCCCGTTCTTGCTACGAAGAGATCGTCATCTAGGGTTTGCAATCTACAAAGGTAACATGAATACCCAGTTCACTTATGTAGATGCAAATAATACATATGTTGTTGCTAGATCGTCTAATGAGCATATTGTATCGGCTAGCCCTAGTTTTATCAATCATGCATCTAATTATGTGCAACAGCCGATTCAGAATAATCTTCATGCTTCAACTTCATATAATTTTAGCAACATGCAACATATGTATCCCAACTCCCATGCATCGGCAACCCCACAAATCTATATGCCGATGAACAACATGAGGAGTTCGGTTAATCATGTTGAGACACCCCATGTAGGAACTTCCAATTGTATGCAACAAAGTGTTTCGACTTTTTATTCATCGGCAAATAACTTGCAGTATGTTAATCCAAACGTGTCGGTGGATAGGGGAATTGGCCATGCCACTACTAGTTATTCGGCCAATTACCCTCAAACATCGTATGCTACACCTCATGCTACGAATTTTTCGGCACCATACGCAATTGTAGATATTCGTGATTCGGCTCCGCACCTTCATGCTCATGGACGAATAAGTGAGAATTCTACCAGAGCGCATGTGTCTTTACCTAGTAACGTAGCATATCATGTTGCCCCTGTACAATTACAGAAATTCGGCAACACACCATTGCCGAAAGCGTCTCAAAGTATTGGGGGGCAATCCGATGAAGATTGGGCTGAAATTGGTCGAAAAAAGCTTAAAGATAGACTAGCTACAATGTTTGCTGAATTTAGACAAGAACAAGCAACCTTGCAAATCAAAGAAAGAAAGAGTGGTGATTCGGATAACAAAGTTAATTCGGTTATTAAAAAATCCGAATCAAATAGTATGTGTACCGAATCTATCAAAGAAAAAGAGGATGCCAAGGCATTGGAGAGTCATTCAAAAGTGGAACAAAGTATTATTCAAGTGATACAACCATCATGCTCTCCCAACGTAATTGAAGAGGTATGTCTAGCAAGTGACTTGCCTATCTTCCGATTTGGTCGCAACTTTATTGTCGATGCTTCTATAAGAAAAATTCTAATAAGTAATTTTGAAAGACCAATGAAGAAGGGTAATTTACTTGTTAGCAACAAAATTGTTATAGACTATATCGGTCAACCCATTGCACCATTTATAAAGACCGATAATGACTTATTGTTGTGGCCAAAGCTTTCCCCGTTGCTTTATCTAAAGTTCATATCTAGTTGGGTAGCTTTGCTTATTTCTTACTTGGCTTGCACTTTGTCTCAATTGAGACATGTGTGTTCTAAATATTTTCGTATCGGAAGTTTAAAGCCAAGGTTAATTTCTTTTGAGAAATCCGATGCTAATATAATATCTTATCCAAAGACACCGGAGATAGAGTGGAAAACACAATGTATAGCCGAATGGGAAGATTCTAAATCTGAACCATTCGTTTTCTTATCTTCAAAGCCGTTCACACAGCAAGGTCGGCTAGAAAGAAAGAAGTTTACCTTCAATTCAAGCATGTGTGACCAAATATTTGATTTATTGCTGAAAAATAATTACATAAGAATTCTTGATCACCATGTCAAGCCATCAGTTCAAGGACGAATGTATTGTAGGTTGCATCATTCGTTCAAACATAATTTTGAGGATTGCAATATGTTTCGTCAAATAGTTAAATCGACCATTGAAAAAGGACAATTGAAATTTGTTGAGACACCAAGAGATGACCAGTCTATTCTGATTGGTCTCGATGGCAGAAAGTTTTTGCATCGGCTGCTTCAAGCCGATCCATTTAAAGAGGAGGTAAAAACTGCAGGTGATGGGGTCAAGCTTTCAAGTAAAGAAGTTGTTGAAGAGCATAATGAACATAATTTTGAGGGCGAGAATTCCATCGAAGCTACAATGGAGACGCCAAGGACTGGGGGGCAGCAAGAAGATCCAATGATCGATGGAAGCAAACCAAAAGAAAACAAAGGCCGAAATAAGCGCAAGTGTAAGAGATCAAAAATCACCTTCGCTGAACTATTGGAGAAATATCAAAAGAAGAGTGAAGAGAAGAATGCTTATCGGCCAAATCATGCAAAGAAACCAAGATCACCCCCAAGGCGCAAATATGAGGATCGGTATTGGCAAAGTGCGAATTTTAATGCAACATATTCATATCCTTATTTTGGGCCGCCAATGCCAATGTCGTGGATGCCTCCCTATGCTCATATAGATACATATTCATCATGGGACAGGTATGATACAAGGGCGCATTCTCCATCTTATTTTAGATCATCTCACCAATATTATGCAGCTCCAAGAAGATCATCATCTGAACAATCACATGTTAAAGACCGTTTCAATCATAAGGAATCGGTCCAGAGCTCAAGGAAGAAGAAAGAGGTGGTCAAACAAGTTTACCGCGTTAAAAGAGAAGGTCGTAAGAGTGCTACTTCAGATTTGTTCTCAAATGAAAAAGAGCCAATGAAAGTGTTGACATTGGCTACTAAAGGCAATGAGATGAAGCAACCAATTATTAAGAGTCAAAGTGCCAAATCTGAAGAAAAGAAGTTGAGAGTGCACAAGGCCGAGAAAGAATTGCCATTGGTCAAAACAGAATCATAGCTGAGATGCCCACTCGGCTTATCGTATTGGCAAAAGAAGGAATTACAAAATCTTAGTGCACAAGAGCTGAGAAAGAGGAACATGGCATGGGTTCCCAAGAAGATCAATCAAGACAAAAATGATGTGCATGCTTCTGTTGCAACAAGTACAATAAAAGTGAAGAAGGAAAATAATGAAAGCCACAAACAATTAAGCCGAAGGTGCGCATCACAACATCAAAATCTTCGGTTAGCACATCATCCATTTTCTTCAACAATGCCATTGATGCCTTTGCCATGGAATTCATCCACAGGTATGATCAGTTACCCTCCATGGACTTATTTTGATCCATGGATGCAACATAATTTTCCATGTCATGACAGAGTATTACCAAATCACTATACATTTGGTTAGTTACATTTTTGTTGCTAAGACAAAGGGGACGAAATATTTTATTGCTATTTTATTTGTTTATTTCGGCTATACATGCTTCAATGGATGAATTCTACATGGACCTCATGATAATGGCCGATAATTAACTATCGTCCTAAGAAACTATCCGATCATGGCCGGTGTAATATTCTTACATCGTCCTTAGTTCGAATGGAGAGCGAGACAAGTACTGTGGAGATTATGTTTTGATAGTTGAATTCATAACAATGTCCATGGTGTTGGTGTTGTTTATATATCTCCATATGGTGCTGTTATGTGAAGCCTCATGCCTCTTAAAATATTTTTACACAATAATCAAAGCCGAATATGAAATTTATTCGGTTTGGAGCTTTTGGTTGCTATAGGTGCTATACAGATTGAGGCTTTCATTGATTCATTATAAGTAGTACAACAAATATCCAAGGGTTATCAATGCTTTGACGAGTCACTTATAGTTTATCTTAAGGTATGTCTAGATGCAAAATTACCTTGGGTTGCTATAAAATTGTTCATATTTCTAGACATGACAATTTGAAAGAGTTGGCACAGCAAGCATCCGGCTACTATGTTAATCATGGTGTGTTGCATTTCTATCAATAGCCGATGCTAGGTCTTGTGAACATAGGTAAGGCTGAATCGAAGCCCACCACTTCGGCCACTAATGAAACTTTTATGCAGGCGAAGTAAGGATTGGAGGAAGTTAATTCTTGATTATCTGCAAAATCCTAGCGAAAGGGTGAACGATATGGTTCGGAGGATAGTTTTGATCTATGGAACCTTATCACCAGATTGTTATCAGAAGCTGATAAGTTTTCACCCAAGTTTGCATCAAGAGGTTCAAACAAGCAATGGCCGATATATACTTGTCGTCCTAAGAACATGCAAAATGGCCGATGGAGTGTTGACATCGTCCTTAGAACAAGCTATGCGGAAGTTATTTTTCGGCACACAAACTTTGCCGAAAAACAGGGGGGCATGTGTTGACACCAGATTTTGGCACGGTCAATAACTTATTTAAGATGGCCTCAAATGGAGAAGTGATCTTCATGAAAGAGTTCCGTATTTTCAATATGAACATCTTTGAAGTTTGGGTCATCGCAGTCCGATTTCATCTCGAAGGCCGAAACTATGCTCAAAGTACTAAGATCTTATATTCAGAGTACAGTTTGGCTGATTAAGCCCCCAATACGACCTCAAATGGAAAACTTATCTACACAAATTGTGTTCGTCTCGTCGAAACGATTGATTTTGATATAAAAATCGTTCCAATCCGAGTTCGTATGCAAAAGTTAGAGCCATCGGAATGCAGCCCTGTCAAGAGACGAAATATGACGCGGGAGACTAGACATGTCTTGGCAAGTGTCTGACGTAATGCGTTTGTGTTTTGCCCCAGAAGATGGCCTCAAATCGGAAAACGTTCAACATAAAAGTTGTTCGTCTCGTCGAAATGGTCAAGATTGCTTTTGGGCTCGTTTCCATCCGAGATCCTTTACCACCACAAAAAAGACCCGCAAGGTGCAGCCAGTTTAAACCGAGCAGTTTTGGAAAGTTCGGACAAAATCAATCCGAATTTGACTAGGGTTTTGGACGTGAATCCAAGCCTTTTCCTTGCACGGGAAGTCCAGCCGCCTCTTATATACCCAAGGGGTGACGGCCGATTGAACAACACACAATCGAACAAATCAATCTATCATCTTTTACCTTTATCTTTATCTCTCTCCCTTGTTCTTCTTCTTCCTCGTTCTTCGTTCGTTCTTCTTCATTGCAGGGCGGCGAACCTCGAGGCCCTAGGGGCGATCAGGTCGACCTAGGGCAGCCCATAGCCGCCGCTGAACCCAGACGGGTCCCTCCCGGCGTGTGGGGTTTCGGGTCCCAAAAGCGCCCGGCTTGCTGTCTTGCGTGTCGCTACTGAAGTCGGCCTCCCGCGTTGTGAGTTGCGGAGCATCTCCCTCGGCGCCGCGGGTACACATCGACGTGTTCGTGTGACGTGTTCCAGCGTCAACACTTGTCTACATCATGTCATTGTTCTTAATGCATTACTCTGTTTTTTCATGAACTTAATACACTAGATGCATGATGGATAGCGGTCGATATGTGGAGTAATAGTAGTAGATGTAGGAAGGAGTCGGTCTACTAATCTTGGACGTGATGCCTATGTAATGATCATTGACTGGATATCGTCATAATTATTTGAAGTTCTATCAATTTCCCAACAGTAATTTGTTTACCCACCGTTTGCTATTTTTCTCGAGAGAAGCCACTTGTGAAACCTACGACCCCCTGCTACCTCTTGAGCACTGCGTTGGTTTTCCCTTGAAGAGGAAAGGGTGATGTAGTAAAGCAGCGTAAGTATTTCCATCAGGTTTTGAGAACCAAGGTATCAATCCAGTAGGAGGCCACGCACGAGTCCTCGCACCTACACAAACAAATAAAATCCTCGCAACCAACGCAATAAACGGGTTGTCAATCCCTTCACGGTCACTTACGAAAGTGAGATCTGATAGATATGATAAGATAATATTTTTGGCATTTTTATGATAAAGATGCAAAGTAAAGAAAGCAAAATAAAAACGGCGCCAGAAATAGCTTGTTGTCGGGAGATTAAATATGATGGAAAATAGACCTGGGGGCCATAGGTTTCACTAGTGGCTTCTCTCGAGAGCATAAGTATTACGCTGGGTAAACAAATTACTGTTGAGCAATTGACAGAATTGAGCATAGTTATGACAATATCTAGGTATGATCATGTATATAGGCATCACGTCCGCGACAAGTAGACCGACTCCTGCCTGCATCTACTACTATTACTCCACACATCGACCGCTATCCAGCATGCATCTAGAGTATTAAGTTCAAAAGAACAGAGTAACGCTTTAAGTAAGATGACATGATGTAGAGGGATAAACTCATGCAATATGATATAAACCCTATCTTGTTATCCTCGATGGCAACAATACAATACGTGCCTTGCTGCCCCTCATCCTTTGGGAAAGGACACCGCAAGATTGAACCCAAAGCTAAGCACTTCTCTCATTGCAAGAAATATCAATCTAGTAGGCCAAACCAAACTGATAATTCGAAGAGACTTGCAAAGATAACCAATCATACATAAAAGAATTCAGAGAAGATTCAAATATTGTTCATAGATAAACTTGATCATAAACCCACAATTCATCGGTCTCAACAAACACACCGCTAAAGAAGATTACGTCGAATAGATCTCCACAAGAGAGGGGGAGAACATTGTATTGAGATCCAAAAAGAGAGAAGAAGCCATCTAGCTAATAACTATGGACCCGAAGGTCTGAGGTAAACTACTCACACATCATCGGAGAGGCTATGGTGTTGATGTAGAAGCCCTCCGTGATCGATACCCCTCCGGCGGAGCTCCGGAAAAGGCCCCAAGATGGGATCTCACGGGTACAGAAGGTTGCGGCGGTGGAACTAGGTTTTTGGCTCCGTATCTGGTAGTTTGAGGGTACGCAGGTATATATAGGAGGAAGAAGTACGTCGGTGGAGCAACGTGGGCCCCACGAGGGTGGAGGGCACGCCCAGGGAGGTAGGCGCGCCCCCCTACCTCGTGCCTTCCTGGTTGATGTCTTGATGTAGGGTCCAAGTCCTCTGGATCACATTCGTTCTGAAAATCACGTTCCCGAAGGTTTCATTCCGTTTGGACTCAGTTTGATATTCTTTTTCTGCGAAACTCTGAAATAGGCAAAAAACAACAATTCTGGGCGGGGCCTCCGGTTAATAGGTTAGTCCCAAAAATAATATAAAAGTGTATAATAAAGCCCATTAATGTCCAAAATAGAATATAATATAGCATGGAACAATAAAAAATTATAGATACGTTGGAGACGTATCAAGCATCCCCAAGCTTAATTCCTGCTCGTCCTCGAGTAGGTAACTGATAAAAACAGAATTTTTGATGCGGAATGCTACTTGGCATAATTTCAATGTAATTCTCTTAATTGTGGTATGAATATTCATATCGGAAAGATTCAAGACAAAAGTTTAATATTGACATAAAAATAATAATATTTCAAGCATACTAATTAAGCAATTATGTCTTCTCAAAATAACATGGCCAAAGAAAGTTATCCCTACAAAATCATATAGTCTGGCTATGCTCTATCTTCACCACACAAAGTATTTAAATCATGCACAACCCCGATGACAAGCCAAGCAATTGTTTCATACTTTTGATGTTGTCAAACTTTTTTAATCTTCACGCAATACATGAGCGTGAGCCATGGACATAGCACTATATGTGGAATAGAATGGTGGTTGTGGAGAAGACAAAAAAGGAGAAGATAGTCTCACATCAACTAGGCGTATCAACGGGCTATGGAGATGCCCATTAATAGATATCAATGTGAGTGAGTAGGGATTGCCATGCAATGGATGCACTAGAGCTATAAGTATATGAAAGCTCAACAAAAGGAACTAAGTGGGTGTGCATCCAACTCGCTTGCTCACGAAGACCTAGGGCATTTTGAGGAAGCCCATCATTGGAATATACAAGCCAAGTTCTATAATGAAAATTTCCCACTAGTATATGGAAGTGATATCATAGTAGACTCTCTATCATGAAGATCATGGTGCTACTTTGAAGCACAATGTGGTAAAAGGATAGTAACATTGTCCCTTCTCTCTTTTCCTCTCATCATTTTTTTGGGCCTTCTCTTTTTTTTATGGTGAAAGCACAAGTGCTCCATAGGTGGTTTTGGTAATTAATGTCAACATATCTCTTGTTGGACTAACACTTTTAACTAGTATGTTTCAGATAGGTTCAACAATGAAGTGGCATGGACTAGAGGATGTGGAATCCCTTCAAGATGCTAAGGACAAAGGATAGGCTCAAGCTCCAAGCTCAAGACTCTACATTTTCTATTTTAGTGATCCAAGATCACATTGAGTCTATAGGAAAAGCCAATACTATCAAGGAGGGATGAGGTGTTGCTTAATGAGGCTCTTGCTAAAAATGCTTAGTGATATGCTCCAAAGCCCTCAACTACTTTCTCACATCCACATATGACCTAAACCAAAAGTCAAACTCGGCCCCACTGATTCTTTCTATCCGGCACCACCGAGTTCAGATGTCATAGCCACTGCCACAAACTCTAGGCAAATCGGTCTCACCGATAGGGATCTCGGTCTCACCGAGATGGGGTTGCAATCTCTCTGTATGGAACCATCACCAAAATCGGTCTCACGAGTCTGCGTAATCGGTCCTACCGAGTTTGCAATGTAAACTCTCTGGTTCCTGTTGTAACATTTCAGTCTCACCGAAATGAGCGAATCGGTCCCACCGAGTTTACCTGACCAACTCTCTGGTTAGCTTATTACCAAAGTCGGTTTCACCGAGTTTGTGTAATCGGTCTCACCAAGATTACGTTATGCCCTAACCCTAACCATATCGGTCCTACCGAGTTGCATATCGGCCCCACCGAAAATCCTAACGGTCACTAGATTTGCTGAATCGGTCCGACCGAGTTTACCAAGTCGGTCCCACCGAGTTTGGCAAGTTGTGTGTAACGGTTAGATTTTGTGTGGAGGCTATAAATACCCCTCCACCTCCTCTTCATTCGTGGAGAGAGCCATCAGAACGAACCTACACTTCCAACCTACATTTTCTGAGAGAGAACCACCTACACTTGTGTTGAGGCCAAGATATTCCATTCCTACCATATGAATCTTGATATTTAGCCTTCCCAAGTTGCTTTCCACTCAAATCTTCTTTCCACCAAATCCAAATCCTGTGAGAGAGAGTTGAGTGTTGGGGAGACTATCATTTGAAGCACAAGAGCAAGGAGTTCATCATCAACACACCATTTGTTACTTCTTGGAGAGTGGTGTCTCCTAGATTGGCTAGGTGTCACTTGGGAGCCTCCGACAAGATTGTGGAGTTGAACCAAGGAGTTTGTAAGGGCAAGGAGATCGCCTACTTCATGAAGATCTACCGCTAGTGAGGCAAGTCCTTCGTGGGCGACGACCATGGTGGGATAGACAAGGTTGCTTCTTCGTGGACCCTTCGTGGGTGGAGCCCTCCGTGGACTCGCGCAACCGTTACCCTTCGTGGGTTGAAGTCTCCATCAACGTGGATGTACGATAGCACCACCTATCGGAACCACGAAAAAAACATCCGTGTCTCCAAATTGTGTTTGCACACTCCAAACCCTTCCCTTTACATTCTTGCAAGTTGCATGCTTTACTTTCCGCTGCTCATATACTCTTTGCATGCTTGTTTGATATGTATTGTGTTTGTTAAACTAGTGCCAAAACTCCACTTCAACATAAGGAAATTAAAAACTGTAACTTTTGGTACTTAGTGTCTAATCACCCCCCCCGTAGACACCTCTTCTCGATACTTTCAATTGGTATCAGAGCTTTGGTATCCATTGCCTTGGTTTAAACACCTTTGGAGGAAGATGGATGTGTCTACTTTGGGGAGTCTTAGAAATAGAGTGCCCATTCTTGATGGAGAATATTTTCATGAGTGGAAAAATGAAATGCTTGAGATTTTCAATGAATATCATTTAAACAAGTACATTACTAGCCCTTATGCACCTCATATTGATCCCTTGCATCCCACACCCGAAGAGGATCTTGACATGATTCACAATCTTAGAACTATCAATCTTATCATAAGAGGATTGCCCAAAAATTTGATTGCTAGTTTGCCTACTCTTGATTGTGCCTATACTATATGGAGATTTCTTGAGGAACGATTTCCAGATTATTCCCTAAAAAATCTAGATGAAATTCTCCATAAGTCTATTTCCTTGAGTAAGATGAACTCTAGTGATCCTAGCTTTGGTGATTGTTTATTTGAGCTTACAAATCTCAAGCGTGCCATAGGAGATGTTGGGATCATTAGCAATATCATTTCCGAAGCTATTAGAATCCATAAAGACAATCATAGAAATGATCATTTTTCTAATGAATTAACCTCTCTAGGAATTGATCAATCACAAGATGATGTTGAACATGGATACTATGATGAGTATGATGATAGTGACTATGATCTTGATGATGCGATGAGACACTTTGGTCTTATGGAAAATCTTCGTGGCTACATGGCCGGAGGAAAGGAGTGGGTTGTTGATACTGGATGCACCGATCACATGACCAGAGATAAAGACATGTTCCGTGAGCTAGCCGAAAATGACGGCCCTCGAAAGTATGTCACTTTTGGTGATAACTCAAAGGGTAAGGTGGTTGGCCTCGGTAAGGTGGCCATCTCACATGATAGCTCCATACAAAATGTCATGCTCGTTGAATCTCTTGGGTACAATTTACTTTTAGTTTCTAGACTTGCTGATTTCGGTTTCAATGTCCTATTCACTGAAGTAGATTGCCAAGTGTTTCGTAGAGACAATCATAAAATGGTATTTACCGGTATACGTAGAGGTGATCTTTACATTGTTGATTTCACTAAAAAGGCTCAACCTAGAACTTGCTTAATTGCTAAATCTTCTAAGGGTTGGCTGTGGCATAGAAGGCTAGGTCATGTGGGTATGCGAAATCTTGACAAACTTATTAAAGGTGATCATATCCTTGGAGTAAAAGATGTCATAGTTGACAAGGATAGACTTTGTAGTGCTTGTCAGGCAGGGAAACAAGTTGGAGGAATTCATGCGCGAAGAACATCATGACCACGAGAAGACCACTTGAGCTACTTCACATGGATCTCTTTGGTCCAAATGCCTACAAGAGTCTCGGTGGTAACTCATTTGGACTAGTCATGGTTGATAATTTTTCAAGGTTTACGTGGCTGTTCTTTCTTGATGACAAATTGCAGGTCCAAAAGATCTTCAAAAGCTTCGCTAGGAAGGCCCAAAATCAATTTGACGTGAAGATCAAGAAGGTTCGAAGCGACAACGGAACAGAGTTCAAGAACGCAAATGTGGATACCTTTCTTGATGAAGAAGGGATTTCACATGAGTTCTCGGTTACGTACACAGCTCAACAAAATGGAGTCGTTGAGAGGAAGAACCGAACTCTTATTGAGATGGCAAGAACGATGCTTGATGAGTACAAGACGCCAAAACACTTTTGGGCGGAAGCGGTTGAGACAGCTTGTCATGCAACAAATCGCTTGTATCTTCACAAGCTACTCGGCAAGATGGCATACGAGCTCCTCACCGGTAACAAACCCCAAGTTGGATACTTTCGAGTATTTGGCTCAAAATGCTACATTCTTGATAAGCATCGTCGTTCTAAATTTGCTCCTAAATCTCACGAAGGTTTCCTACTTGGTTATGGCTCAAACTCTCACACTTACCGTGTCTACAACAATTTCACCCGAAAGGTTGAAGAGACAGTAGATGTGAACTTTGATGAATCTAATGGCTCGCAAGTAGAGCAATTGCCAATTGATGTAGGAGACAAAGACCCTTCGGAAGCAATCCAAGACTTGTCTATTGGCAAGATTCGTCCAACGGAGGTGAAGGAGAGTACCTCGTCCGTCCAAGTGGAAGCTTCTACCTCACAACAAGGAGAACCAAGAATTGATATGGAAGCATCCACAAGTGGGACACATCAAGATGAAGAAAACGAGGAAGCACACCAAGATGAACATCAACAACCTCCTTCTCCACCACGACAAGAGAATGACAATGTCAACAATTGTAACATACCAAATTTTCAATTTGGAATGTTATACATTAGGTCATCATGCATATCATATTTTTCTCGCATTTTTCCGATCCTAGAAAATTTCACGCAACTCAAGGACCCTCGGAGAGAGTTGGAAGTTTCATTATTTTCATATTTGGGATTTCTCAAATTTTGAAAATAGGATCATTTGGATTTATTTAAATTATCTTCATAAAGTTTTTCTTATAAAAAATTTTAAGAGAGGGAATAATATGACTTTCCCAACATTTAGGAAAAACGAAGGTATTATAAATAAATCAAATTTGGCTTTTGGAAGATTTATTTTGCTTAGGCAAAATGAGCATTTAAAAATATATGCATGTTTGCCGTTTTAAAGTTCATTTTGTTCGACTCATTTTTAGGAGTCGGGAAAATTAATTTTATTAAAATCAGAGTTCGTTTGGTATTTTTTTAACTCGTTTGGTTTTGATTTAAAAAATCGCTTCCCCCCCAAGGCCCAGCTGCCCAGCCAGCAGCCTGCCCACCTCCCTCTCTCCTCTCAAGACGCCACCACTGGAGCCCGCCACCGCCGCCACCACCCGCCGCCAGGTCCGGGTCGGACACGAGGTCGCCACCCCCAGCCCCTTCCCAAGCCGCCAACCCTCCCCCTCTCTTAAATACCGCCCCCCCCCTCTCTCTCATCCCGCCGCCCGCCTCCAAGCCGAGCCCTTGCCGCCCGTTCCCCGCCGCCGAACCTCCCCCCCCTCGCCGCCCCTCCCGACCCATGACCCCCCGAGAGCCCACGAGCCCCGCCGGCTGAAGCCCCGGAGGTAGCCGACCTCGCCGCCCCGCCCGATCCGGTTTTCCCTATAAAAACCGATCCGGTTTTATTTTGTGATGTTCGGTTTTTTTTTTAAAAAACCCTAGATGGTTTTATTTTTATTCGGTTTTCTTAATTAACGATCGTTCACCGAACCGTTCGTTTCAATGAATGTGTTCGTTGGATTAGTTCTGTTAACGAACGTCCGTTATTTAAACCGTTAAATCGTTTTCTTTTAATCGGATTTAATCCGTTATTTTTCCGATTCGATTTCCGATCCGATTTTCAAATCTGTTTATTTTCTCGCTCGTTTATCGGAATCAGGTGATTCAAGCGCCTGGAGTTTCATTACGAAACCGCCGTTCCGACTAACCTACTTACACAGAGTTTTGTTACTGTAAAATTTTGACCTAGTTTCAGATTGCTAAACCGAGTCGTTCTCTCTCGAGTTTCGACTTTCGATGCTTTATTTGATTCGATTCTTTTTGCAACCATGGTTCTTAAGTTGAACTCTCTGGTTAGATCTTTTATTCGAGATTTCCCCGTGCATTAGATGAGTACTTATTGTATGCTTGTTGTTTGTCTGCGTTAGATCACCCGGAGTGCGCCGCTTGTTACTTCGAATCTCTAGGTCTCGCGGATCATCAGCAAGGCAAGTAACACTTGATCATACCTTTTCTACTACCCAGTTTTATTGCATTAGATCAAACCCTCAAACACTTGCATGTTTAGGATCAAATTAAATTGTGGGTTTGGGAAGTAGATTGAGGTAGTACCTATTACCTGTTTACTTATGAAACCTTGGGAGTTACTTCTACGTTTGCTTATTGTGCCATGCTATGCTAGTAGACGTGGATTGGGTGAGTGAATATCCATGACAGATGTGAGATTGTTAATTAATGGTTTATCTAAGGTGGCAACCTAAACACACATCTGGGTGGATTGAGGCACCTGGTTTCTATCAGACTTGCTGTATTTCTTGGACCGCCACCTGTGCTCTAAGGGATCATAAGATTATTCAAGCTGAAACTTCCGTGTGCAGCCACAAGCCAATTATGGGCTCTGGCGTAGTTGACTAAGTTGTGCGAACTCTTACGGGTAGGCTAGCTGATGTAGGGGATGTAGGTTGGTACGGTCTACCCACATGTAAGGTGCTAGCGCTTCGAAAGACTATGTCTCGGTCATCCGTTTCTCAAACACCATGTAGTCACGGGAACCAAGCGGAGGCGATCGAGTCTTGTGGGGAAAAGTCATAAACCTCTGCAGAGTGTATAAACTAATCATGATTAGCCGTGTCCCCGGTTATGGACGTCTTGAGTATCTAGTTCTTGAATATCATGTGAATCTCAACATGTTACTTCTAAATAAAAGTTATTGGGTTTTGATGAGTACTTTTAATTGGGATTGAGGATCTTGTCAACCATTCTCAATGTTTAACAACCACCATGATAGTTAAATAAAGTTATTCCTTTGATGTAGGGAAAAATCAGCTTTATGCAAATGTAACAGTAGAGCCTTACCACCAGCCAAATATGCATGTAGTATAGGCTTATTCCTTCATTGCTCTTATGTGTTACATTGCGGCATATTCCATGTCTTGACCCGTTTTGGGCTGCAACTTTCACGTTATGCAGACTTTTCGAACGACGAGTAAGGTGTTAGGTCGTGGTTCTATACTCAGTGATGCCGTTGGAGTTGATGGACTCGCTTATCTTCCAAGCCTTCCGCTGTTATCATTAGATGGCCTTAAGCCATATTATTGTAATAAGTTCCCTTGTGGACAACGATGTAATAAGTGTGTGATTGCTACTCTGCTATAAATCCTTGAAGCTTGTGTGGTGTCGGCATTCTTGATCCGGGATGACATCGAGCACGAGACTTGATCCATTCGGTCTGGTCGCTCTGAGAATGGTATCGAGCACACGTTGACCGTGAGGACACGACCACTAAGTTAAAGCCATAGATCACTACTCTCTTCTCATTTTCTAACTCCTCATCTTTTCTACTCATTAGGATGACGGACGCGAAGATCAAGTACACCCAACCGATGAAGGCACACCTTTTGGATTTCACTTGAAGGAAGTCACCAAGTACCGAACATTGGACTACCAAGCTTCACGGGACTTTCAACGCCACTCTGCTGAAGAGGGCTGGAAGATTCAAGCTCACGTTCGGAAGGACATTCGCCCCAATCACCAAGCCTATAGATAGTGTTTTGATGCACCAACTTGGAGTGCAGGAAAGAGCATGGCAGCTCACATCACCATGGGACGCATTGGAGAAGTTTATCAAGAAGACCTCAAGGACACTATCTACCAGATTTGCGGACGCCGAGATGACAAGCTGGGACGTCGTCGGCACCAAGAAGGATAGATCCATTGTAGCTTTCATCCAGAGTTAAATCAGCACATTCGGCGCCAGAGAACCAAATGTGCAATGATATGTTGGAGTTGCGAGAATACAAAGGGAAGGATCATCGAACTGGAAGGAGAACTAAAGACTACACGCAAGGACTACATGGACGAGATCGTAGCTCTGGCAAGACACAATAACGATCTTAAGTACGAGATCGAAGAACTCAAGAAGAAGTTGGCGCTCAGGAATGAAGACCAGTATGTCAATTACCCAAGCGACTACATCAACATCGACGACACCGATTCGGATCCAAGTGAACCCGACTTTGAAGACGAAGCTGGAGCAGACATCATGGAGTCTTCCACCGGTTCAAATTAGTAGAAGTCCCCCACATAATTAGTAGTATTTCCCTCCATGTAAACATTATAGTACACGCACTTTTGCGATAGTTAGATCGATGTAAGCCCTTGTTTGATTGAATGAAGTGATTTTGTGTGCATTTGCTCATGTGCATTTGGGTAGTGATTCCCCTTAGACCTCATTCTATTCTACATTTCTCTTCTTTTCTAAACCCATCAGATGCCTCCGAGACGCGACCCCGGATTCGTTTTCCCGCCAGAAATCACCCAATTGATCCAGCAGAGAATACCACGATTCAAATATTGGTGCGAACCAGGGAACAACAACAACAACAACAACAACAACAACAACAACAACCACCACCACCACCACCGCGGATCATCGACTCGTTTCCTTAGACTGAATCCGCCGGTGTATTCCAGTAGCACCGAGCCGATTGTAGCAGATGACTGGCTCCGCAAGATAGGAAGGGAGTTGACCACTGCAGGATGCACAGATGGTGAAAGAGTGAAGTTTGCAGCACATCAGCTTGAAGGACCCGCAGCAGACATGGTGGGAGAATTTCACAGCCACTTACCCGTGACACCGCCACATGGGATCAATTTCAGCAAGCTTTTCCGCCCATGTTTCAGCAGAACCATGGCCATGAAGAAGCGTGAGTTTCATAACTTACGCCAAGGAGGAAGGATGTTGGCGATCGTGGATGACTTTAGTAAATTAGCACGTTATGCCCCGGATGCGTTACTCTTGATGCAGCTAAGCAGAGAAGTTTTAGAAGGACCAATGATGAGTTCACATGCCGTTGATGGTAGCAGTTTCAACAACTACCGGAGTTGGTAGACCGAGCCCTCATGATTGAAGGAAAGCAGAGTAAATTGAGAACCGCATAGCGAAAGTATGGACAAGGGAAGTATAACTCGAGCTCAGCAGAAACCTCGTTATACCCTAAATCAGGAATTCAGTTTCAGATACCCATGGAGGAGGAAATTAGCATAACCATAATGGCGCCAAGAATGGGAGCGGGAATGGAGGAAGCAACGGCCAGAATCGCACCAACCCGTCAACACCATCCAAGGTAGACTTGAGTCACATTACTTGCTTTAAGTGCCGCAAGACTGGCACTATGCAAATGACTGTCGTAAGGCCAAAATGGAAATGGCAATGGAAGCTCGGAAAGAAGCCCAACCCTTTCAACAGGGGACAGGTGAACCACATTGATGTGGAGGAGGTTGAAGATCATCCGATGCAAGAATCGGTAAGTTTTGGTTAAGTCATTTCTGCGGTTGTTCTTTTCGATCTTTGGTGCATCGCATTCATACATATCAAGGGATTTGTGGATAAGTACAAGTTACCGACCCAAGCCCTTAGGTCACCCATGCTAGTAACCTCACCCGAGCGAGTACATGGCTAGTAAATGGTGTGATCGATTGCCACTAAGGATTGGACACTATGTCTTCCCCTCGGACCTAATAGTTACGGAATCCCAAGGATTGGATGTGATATTAGGAATGGATTGGTTATCAAAGTATGGAGGAAACATAGATTGTACCACAAGGTCAATTTTGCTCACCACACCGAAGGAAGAAGGATTAAGTATGTATCACGGCACGAGCCGAGGAGAGCACAAGTTAATTGCTTATCAGGAGTGGTACAGGAAGAAGTACCAGTGGTGAAGGATTATCCTGATGTATTTCCGGAAGAATTGCCAGGAATGCCACCGGATAGAGACATTGAGTTTTGATTGAGCTGTTGCGAGAACAGGCCCGATATCGAAGCGGCCGTGACAGATGCCCGCAAAGGAATTGGCGGAAATCAAGAAGCGATTAAGGAACTATTGGATAAAGGTTTTATTCGCCCAAGTTCTTCACCTTGGGGATCACCCGTTTTGTTAGTAGAGAAGAAGGATGGATCTTTGAGAATGGTTGTTGATTATCGTGGATTGAATGAAGTAACAATCAAGAACAAGTACCCACTACCTATGATAAATGATCTGTTTGATCGCTTGCAAGGAGCCAAAGTGTTTTCCAAGATCGACTTGCGATCGTGGTACCATCGATTGAAGATTCGGGAGCAAGACATACCCAAGACAGCATTTACCACGAGATATGGACTGTATGAGTATACCGTTATGTCATTTGGACCGACTAACGCGCCAGCCTATTTCATGAACCCGATGAACAAAGTGTTTATGGAGTTTTTGGATAAATTAAATCGTGGTGTTCATTGATGATATTTTGATTTTCTCGAAGAATGAAGAGGAACACAAGGAACATTTGCGATTGGTTTTGGAGAAACTGAGGGAACACCAGTTGTATGCCAAGTTCAGCAAATGTGAGTTTTGGCTAAAGGAAGTTGGATTTCTCGGACATGTTATATCCGGAGAAGGGATAGCAGATTGACCCCACAAAAGTTGAGACCGTAACCAAATGGGAAGCACCAACGACAGTTGGAGAGATTCGAGTTTCCTCGGACTCGCGAGGATACTACGAAGATTCATTGAGAATTTCTCAAGGATTGCAAAGCCTATGACAGAATTTTTGAAGAAGGATAACAAATTCATATGGACGGAGGACTGTGAGGCAAGTTTTCAGAGTTGAAGAAAAGATTGGTTACCTCACCAGTTTGATATTGCGGATCGGACTAAGGATTATGAGGTGTATTACGGCCTTCACGCCGAGGACTTGGAGCCGTGCTTATGCAGGAAGGAAGAGTTGTTTCAGTATGCTTCACGACAACTTAAGCCCCATGAGTTGAATTATGCCACTCGTGATTTGGAGTTAGCAGCCGTTGTGCATGCCTTGAAGACGTGGAGACATTTTCTCATTGGAAATCATTGTGAAGTATATACGGATCACAAGAGTTTGAAGTACATCTTCACACGAAGAATTGAATCTCGATAAAGGAGATGGTTAGAACTTATCAAGGATTATGATATGAGGTTGCATTATCACCCGGAAAGGCTAATGTCGTGGTCGACGCATTGAGCCGTAAGAGCCACGTCAATACCCTAATGATGGGAGGAATACCCAATGAGTTAGCCGAGGACCTTGAGAGCTATGTTTGGAAATAGTTCCAGAGGCTATGTAGCAGCATTGGAGATTCAATCGACACTAATGGACAAAATCGAGAAGCCCAAAAGGCGGATAAGGAAGTTGCCTCCATAAAGGAGAAAATGGGCAAAGGAAATGCTAAAGGATTTCGTGAGGATGAGCACGATACCCTATGGTTTGAAGACCGTGTTTATGTGCCCAATGACCCGAGATCGGGAAGTTGATTTTGCAAGAAGCCCATGATTCACCCTATTCGATTCACCCAGAAATACCAAGATGTATTTGGATTTGAAGAATATTTTCTGGTGGACCGGAATGAAGAAGGATATTGCGGAGTATGTAGCAATTTGCGACGTATGTCAGAAAGTAAAGGCGAGCATCGAAGCCAGCAGGATTGTTACAACCGTTGCGATACCGAATGGAAGTGGGATAAACTAGGCATGGATTTCATCACAGGTTTGCCAAAGACTCGTTCAGATATGACTCGATTTGGTTCATAGTCGACCGTTTGACCAAGGTAGCTCATTTCATTCCAGTCAAGACTACCTATAGCAGTGCTAAGTTGGCAAAGATATACATGACCAGAATTGTGTGCTTACACGGAGTTCCAAGGAGCATCATATCGCATGAGGAACCCGGTTTACCTCGAAATTTTGGAACCAGTTACACGAAACATTGGGAACCAGACTAGAATTCATACAGCTTTCCACCCACGCACCGATGGATGACCGAGAGAGTCAATCAGATTTTGGAGGACATCTTTGAGAGCTTGTGCACTAGATTATGGATCTAGTTGGGATGATAATTTGCCGTATGCAGAATTTTCCTACAACAACAGCTACCAAACCAGCTTAAAGATGGCACCTTCGAGGCTCAGATGGAAGAAGGTGCAGGACACCGTTGTCATGGGACTAAACCGAGATCGCCGGTTGTTTGGACCAGATTTGATTAAGGAGTCCGAACGAAAGTTAAGTTAATTCGAGACAGGCTCAAGGTAGCCCAGTCCAGACAGAAGAGCTATGCCGATTCAAAGCGCAAAACGATTGAGTATGAGGTTGGAGACAGAGTATATCTTAGAGTATCCCCGCTTCGAGGAGTTAAGCGTTTTGGAGTTAAAGGAAGTTAGCACCCGTTTCGTTGGACCATATAAGATTTTGCAACGCATGGGAGAAGTTATGTATAAGTTGGAATTGCGGAAGGACTGTCGGGAGTTCATGACGTATTCCATGTTTCTCGATTGAAGAAATGTCACCCGAAATAGCGGAGGTACCGTTAAGAGATACAGTACCACTGGAAGCAATTCAGTTGAAGGATGACTTGACATATGAGGAAAAACCGGTTAAGATTCTCGATTATGCCAGCAGAGTTACCCGCAGCAAGGTTATCAAGTTTTGCAAAGTGCAGTGGAGCCACCACACTGAGGATGAAGCCACCTGGGAAAGAGAGGAAGTTTTGCTCAAGGAACACCCTCACCTATTTTCTAGCCAACCCGAATCTCGAGGGTGAGATTCATCTTAAGGGGGTAGGTTTGTAACATCCCAAATTTTCAATTTGGAATGTTATACATTAGGTCATCATGCATATCATATTTTTCTCGCATTTTTTCGATCCTAGAAAATTTCACGCAACTCAAGGACCCTCGGAGAGAGTTGGAAGTTTCATTATTTTCATATTTGGGATTTCTCAAATTTTGAAAATAGGATCATTTGGATTTATTTAAATTATCTTCATAAAGTTTTTCTTATAAAAACTTTTAAGAGAGGGAATAATATGACTTTCCCAACATTTAGGAAAAACGAAGGTATTATAAATAAATCAAATTTGGCTTTTGGAAGATTTATTTTGCTTAGGCAAAAATGAGCATTTTAAAAATATATGCATGTTTGCCGTTTTTAAAGTTCATTTTGTTCGACTCATTTTTAGGAGTCGGGGAAAATTATTTTTATTAAAATCGGAGTTCGTTTGGTATTTTTTTTAACTCGTTTGGTTTTGATTTAAAAAATCGCGCTTCTGGGCCAAGGCCCACCGGCCCAGCCAAAGCGCCCTGCCCACCTCCTCTCTCCCTCTCACAGACGCTCCGCCACATGAGCCCGCACCACAGACGCCACCCGCCGCCGCTGCTGCTCGTGTCCTGGTCGGACACGAGGTCGCCACGCCAGCCCCTTCCCCAAGCCGCCAACCCCCCCCTCTCTAAATACCGCCTCCCCCTCTCTCTCATCCCGCCGCCGCCCCAAGCCGAGCCCGCCCTCGCGTTCCCCCGCCCCTCCGACCCTTCGCCCCACCGGAGCCTCACGAGCCCCCGGTGGCCCCGGAGGTAGCCGCCCGCCGATCCGGTTTTCCTATAAAACCGATCCGGTTTTTTGTGATGTTCGTTTTTTAAAAAAACCCTAGATGGTTTTATTTTATTCGGTTTTCTTAATTAACGAACGTTCACCGAACCGTTCGTTTCAATGAATGTGTTCGTTGGATTAGTTCTGTTAACGAACGTCCCTTATTTAAACCGTTCGTCGTTTTATTTTAATCGGATTTAATCCGTTATTTTTCTGATTCGATTTCCGATCCGATTTTCAAATCTGTTTATTTTCTCGCTCGTTTATCGGAATCAGGTGATTCAAGCGCCTGGAGTTTCGTTACGAAACCGCCGTTCTGACTAACCTACTTACACAGAGTTTTGTTACGGTAAAATTTTGACCTAGTTTCAGATTGCTAAACCGAGTCGTTCTCTCGAAGTTTCGACTTTCGATGCTTTATTTGATTCGATTCTTTTGCAACCAGGGTTCTTAAGTTGAACTCTCTGGTTAGATCTTTTATTCGAGATTTCCCGTGCATTAGATGAGTACTTATTGTATGCTTGTTGTTTGTCTGCGTTAGATCACCCGGAGTCGCCGCTTGTTACTTGAATCTCTAGGTCTCATGGATCATCGCAAGGGCAAGTAACACTTGATCATACCCTTTTCTACTACCCAGTTTTATTGCATTAGATCAAACCTCAAACACTTGCATGTTTAGGATCAAATTAAATTGTGGGTTTAGGAAGTAGATTGAGGTAGTACCTATTACCTGTTTTACTTATGAAACCTTGGGAGTTACTTCTCGTTTGCTTATTGTGCCATGCTATGCTAGTAGGCGTGGATTGGGTGAGTGAATATCCATGACAGATGTGAGATTGTTAATTAATGGTTTATCTAAGGTGGCAACCTAAACACACATCTGGGTGGATTGAGGCACTGGTTTCTATCAGACTTGCTCAGATTTCTTGGACCGCCACCTGTGCTCTAAGGGATCATAAGATTATTCAAACTGAAACTTCCGTGTGCAGCCACAAGCCAATTATGGGCTCTGGCGTAGTTGACTAAGTTGTGCGAACTCTTACGGGTAGGCTAGCTGATGTAGGGGATGTAGGTTGGTACGGTCTACCCACATGTAAGGTGCTAGCGCTTCGAAAGACTATGTCTCGGTCATCCGTTTCTCAAACACCATGTAGTCACGGGAACCAAGCGGAGGCGATCGAGTCTTGTGGGGAAAAGTGCAAACCTCTGCAGAGTGTATAAACTAATCATGATTAGCCGTGTCCCCGGTTATGGACGTCTTGAGTATCTAGTTCTTGAATATCATGTGAATCTCAACATGTTACTTCTAAATAAAAGTTATTGGGTTTTGATGAGTACTTTTAATTGGGATTGAGGATCTCATCAACCATTCTCAATGTTTAACAACCACCATGATAGTTAAATAAAGTTATTCCTTTGATGTAGGGAAAAATCAGCTTTATGCAAATGTAACCGTAGAGCCTTACCACCAGCCAAATATGCATGTAGTATAGGCTTATTCCTTCATTGCTCTTATGTGTTACATTGCCAAAGCATATTCCATGTGTGACCCGTTTTGGGCTGCAACTTTCACGTTATGCACTTTTCGAACGACGAGTAAGGTGTTAGGTCGTGGTTCTATACTCGATGATGCCGTTGGAGTTGATGGACTCGCTTATTTTCCAAGCCTTCCATGTTATCATTAGATGGCCTTAAGCCATATTATTGTAATAAGTTCCCTTGTGGACAACGATGTAATAAGTGTGTGATTGCTACTCGCTATAAATCCTTGAAATCTTGTGTGGTGTCAAGATTCTCGATCCAGGGATGACACTGAGCACAGAGACTTGATCCATTCGGGTCTGGTCGCTACAACAATGAAGAAGGCTAAGAAGAAGAACAAGATGAAGAAGATGTTCCACCCTGAGCCAAGCCAAAGCTCCCACGAGTTCGAGCTAGAATCGCCAAAGATCATCCCGTCGAGCAAATCTACAATGATATCCAAACCGGGAGAATCACTCGCTCTAAAACTCGTTTAGCTAACTTTTGTGAACATTACTCATTCATATCTAGCACTGAACCTATGAAGGTTGAAGAAGCATTGGAAGATCCGGGTTAGATAAACGCTATGCATGAAGAGCTACACAACTTTGAGAGAAATCAAGTATGGACATTGGTTGAGAAGCCCGACAACAACCACAACATCATCGGTACCAAATGGGTGTTTCGCAACAAGCAAGATGAAGATGGTCAAGTCGTCCACAACAAAGCACGCCTAGTCGCCCAAGGCTACACTCAAGTCGAAGGTATGGACTATGGTGAGACATATGCTCCCGTTGCTAGACTTGAGTCCATTCGCATCTTACTTGCTTATGCTAATCACCATGATATCACCTTGTATCACACTTACTTTTTCTGTAATTTTCAGCAAGATTAAATAACTATCATCCAAGAAGATCCTATAGGTTAAACTTGGCACAAACACAAACTAAAACATAAAAATACATCTAACCAGAGGCTAGATCAAATATTTATTCCTAAACAGAAGCAAAAAGCAAAAAACTAAAAATAAAATTGGGTTGTCTCCCAACAAGCGCTATCGTTTAACGCCCCTAGCTAGACATAATAGCAAGGATAGATCTAGGTATTGCCATCTTTGGTAGGCAATCCATAAGTGGCCCTCATAATAGATTCATAAGGTAATTTTATTTTCTTTCTAGGGAAGTGTTCCATGCCTTTCCTTAACGGAAATTGGAATCTAATATTCCCTTCCTTCATATCAATAATTGCACCAATCGTTCTAAGGAAAGGTCTACCAAGAATAATAGGACATGAAGGATTGCAATCTATATCAAGAACAATAAAATCTACGGGCACATAATTCCTATTTGCAACAATAAGAACATCATTAATTCTTCCCATAGGTCTTTTAATGGTGGAATCCGCAAGGTGCAGGTTTAAAGAGCAATCATAAAATTCGCGGAAACCTAACAAATCACACAAAGTTTTTGGAATCGTGGAAACACTAGCACCCAAATCACACAAAGCATAGCATTCATGATCTTTAATTTTAATTTTAATAGTAGGTTCCCACTCATCATAAAGTTTTCTAGGGATAGAAACTTTCAACACAAGATTGCATTAAAGCATCAACGATATGTTTGGTAAAAGCTTTATTTTGACTATAAGCATGTGGAGAATTTAGCACGGATTGCAAAAAGGAAATACAATCCATCAAAGAGCAATTATCATAATTAAATTCCTTGAAATCCAAAATAGGGGGTTCATTAATATCTAGAGTTTTGATCTCTTCAACCCTGCTTTTACCAATTTTTGCATCAAGATCTAAGAACTCCGAATTTTTGGAACGCCTTCTAGGTAAAGGTGGATCATATTCAGTCCCATCATTATCAAGACTCATATTGCAAAACAAAGATTTAATAGGGGACACATCAATAACTTTTAGATCTTCATCTTTATTTTCATAGAAACTAGAAGAACACGCTTTCACAAAACAATCTTTCCTAGCACGCATCCTAGCGGTTCTTTCTTTGCACTCATCAATGGAAATTATCATGGCTTTGAGAGACTCATTGATATCATGCTTAGGAGGAATAGATCTAAGTTTCAAAGAATCAACATCAAGAGAAATTCTATCAACGTTCCTAGCCAATTCATCCACTTTAAGCAATTTTTCTTCAAGCAAAGCAGTGAAATTCTTTTGCGAATTCATAAATTCTTTAACACTAGTCCCAAATTCAGAAGGCATCTTATTAAAATTTCCATAATAATTGTTGTAGGAATTACCATAATTATTAGAGGAATTGCTAGGATACGGCCTAGGATTAAAGTTTCCTTGTGACGCCCTCGATTCAATCGTACACTAATCATGCACGCAAATGTGTACGATCAAGATCAAGGACTCACGGGAAGATATCACAACACAACTCTACAAATAAAATAAGTCATACAAGCATCATAATACAAGCCAGGGGCCTCGAGGGCTCGAATACAAGTGCTCGATCATAGACGAGTCAGCGGAAGCAACAATATCTGAGTACGACATAAGTTAAACAAGGTGCCATAAGATGGCTAGCACAAACCGGGATCAGATCGAAGAGGAGCAGGCCTCCCCTCGATCCTCCTAGGTCACTCCCGGTGCGTCGCCGCCGGCTGCACGTAGTAGTAGGCGCCTCCAGAGTAGTAGTCGTCATAGGCGGCGGCGTCTGGCTCCTGGGCTCCATCGTCTGGTTGCAGCAATCGAGTAGAGGTAGGGGGAAAAAGGGGGAACAAGGCAACCGTGAGTACTCATCCAAAGTACTCGCAAGCAAGGAGCTACACTACATATGCATGGATATATGTGTAACGGGCCATATCGGTGGACTGAACTGCAGAATGCCGTAATAAGAGGGGATAGCTAGTCTTAACGAAGACTACGCTTCGACACTGTCTTGCATGCATGTAAGAGGACAACGGAAGTCCTCCAAGCAACATCACATAGCAATAATCCTACCCGCAATCCCTGCTCATAACCCCGAGCGAGAGCGACCACCGTTGTATCCGCACTTGGAAGGGTGTGTTTTATCAAGTATCCGGTTCTAGTTGTCATAAGCTCAAGGTACAACTCCAAGTCGCCCTGTTATCAAGATCACGGCTATCCGAATAGATTAACTTCCTGCAGGGTGCACCATCTTACCCAAAGACGCTTGATCCCATTTGGCGGACACACTTTCTGGGTCATGCCCGCCGCGGAAGATCAACACGTCGCAGCCCCACCTAGGCACAAGAGAGGCCAACACGCGGTCTAAACCTAAGCGCCGCAGGGTCAGGGCCCATCGCCTGAGCACACACTGCGTTGCCTCTGTGGCCGAAGCAGCACCCTAGCCAATGAGCGTTCCAGTCCAATCCGGCAGCGCCCGTCACGACGTCTGAAGTGCCGGTGATACCACGACGGGGATACCCATAACTACTCCCGCGTAGATGGTTAGTGCGTATAAGCTCGTAGCCAACCCAGATCAAATACCAAGACCTCGTTAAGCGTGTTAAGTAACATGAACGCCGAACAGGCCAGCCCACCTCTCTCTAGGCGGTCTCAACCTGCCTGCCGCTCCGCCTCAAAGATCCACTCATGGGTGCTCCATCACCAACCCGACTTTAGTCTCGCATGTATCATGTATAAGTATATAGTATATACCGTGATCAACTCCCGAGTGATCACGGCCCGATAGTATAGCACGGCGGACGGACAAGAAAGTAGGGCCACAGATGAAAGTACTAGCATCCTATACTAAGCATATAGGATTGCGTAAGGTAACAACGAAGTTACAAGGACAAAGCTATGCATCAAGATAGGAGTATCCGAAAACAAGAATATGCTATGCTACTCTAATGCAAGCAAGTAGATAAGAGTAGGCGATATCCGTGATCAAGGGGGCTTGCCTGGTTGCTCTGGCAAGAGAGAGAGGTCGCCAACACCGTAGTCGAACCGCCACCGCAGCTGTCTTGGTCTCGTAGTCTACCGAGAGAAGAGGGGAAGAAACAATGAATACAAAGTAACGGATGCATAACGATGCATGACATGCCAAGAAGCGATGCTAGGTGTGCCCTAACGTGGTAAGAGGGTACCGGTTTAGGGGAAAACATCCGGAAGTTATCCGGTTCCGGACGTCTGTCACGATGATGAACCGGAGAGGAAAGTTTGCAGGTTCGATAGGTTAGAGACGTGTGGTGGACGAACGGATCGCGTATCCGGATTCGCCTCGCCGCTCGAGCAACTTTCATGTTGAAAATATTTTAACCGGATTACGGATTAAAAGATATGATTTTAAAAGATTTTATTAATTTCGAATTTTATTAATTATTTAATTAATTTCGAAAATGCATTTATGACATCAAGATGATGTCATGCCGACGTCATCATCAACAGGGTTGATCGAGTCAACCCCGACAGTGGGTCCCGCATGCCATTCACTAATGACTAATTAACCTAATCGAGTTAATTAACATTGATTAATTAGGTTAATTAATGATTAGGTTAATTAACTCGAAGTAATTAGTTTAATTAATTACTCAATTAATTAATTAATTAATTAGTTAGTTAATTAATGTTTATTCATTTTCATTTTCTTTTTATTCTGTTTTTAATTAAAACATTCCTTTTTTTTTTTTGGGGGTGGGGCCCCACGCTGATGGCCTATGGCCAAATCAGGCAGTGGGTGGCGGGCTATCGGGCGATGCCGAATGGACCCGATCCAGGCGGGTCGGGCGCGACCTGTGGGGAATCGGGCGCCGAGGCACGGGCCACATGCCCGAGGCCACGACGCCGTCCTGGCGGCCGGCGCGGCGGGCCATGAGGTGAGGCGACAGGCGGGGTGGTGGCTCGGCCGGGGCAGTGGCTCGGTCGGGGCGGCGAGGTTGGGGCGCCTGGGCGCCGGAGGGGTCGCCGAGGAAGGAAGGAAGGGGAAGAGGGAGCGCGTTGGCCGGGCAGTCGGGGCAGGCGACGAAGGGGGTGGGCGCCGGGGAGTTGGTCTTGGCCTTGCGGCGGAGGGTCAGCGACGGGGAAGAGGGGGAGAGAGAGCCTCACAGAGGGGGCAGGGTCTCGGCCATGGGCTCGATGGGGGCAGGGAGTCCGTCGGGAGGGTCGGGGAAGCCCCGCGACGGGCGGGGAGAGGCCGAGCCATGGCATGCGGAGGCCGCTGGGCTCGGGGCGACGGAGGGAGGGAAGCGGTCCCAGGCGGCGATGGGGAGGAGGAGAGGGGTCCGGGGCGCGGTGGGCGGGGACAGCGGCGAGGTGGGGCGCGGGGGTGGTCCGGTCTGGGTGGATCTCCGCCCGATCCGATCGGGAGAGGAGAGGGCGAGGGCGCGCGGGGATGGTTTGGGCTAGGGTTAGCCGGTGGGAGGGGTAAGTGGGGTGGCGGGCTGGGCAGTGGGCCGCCTGTGGGGGAAGGGGAATGGGCCAAGGAGGGGGCCGACCGGTGGGCTGTGGGGGTCTTCCTCCACTGCTTTTATTTTATTTTTCTTTTATTATTTTTCCTTTTTCTGTTTGGTTTATTTAAAATGCTCGGCATTTTGTAAAAAATTATTGAACCCCACCAATATTAGGTTAGTTATTTTAGAAAACCCCTAACATTTTAGAACTTATTTTCGGAACTCCTATCGTTTGATTTAGTTTTAATTTTTGTTTTAGGACGGGTCCGAATTAACGAGAGGTTAATTAACCGAACCGGGATGATTACTGTTGCATAACCACCCGGGCGTTACAAATCTCCTCCACTACAAGAAATCTCGTCCCGAGATTTAGGAGGTAGAAGGAAAGAGTGCGGATATTCATCTCGAGACGATCCTCGCGTTCCTGTGTGGCTTCATCTTCGAGTGATTGACCATCGGACTTTGAGGAATTTGATCGCCTTCCGACGTGTGCGGCGTTCAGACAGGTCGAGAATACGGACCGGATGCTCTTTATAGGAGAGGTCCTGCTGCAATTCGAGCACTTCATGGTCCATCGCCGGATTGGGTCCTTGAAGCATCGTCGGAGTTGGGACACGTGGAACACATCGTGAACTCCGAGAAAGGTTCGACGGAAGCTCCAGTTGATAGGCCACTTTTCCACGCCTTTCGAGAATAGTGAAAGGGCCAATATAGCGAGGAGCTAACTTGCCTTGATCCCGCGGTGAGCACCCTTCATTGGTGTAACGCGAGATAGGCCTTTTCGCCAAAGTTGATAGACCATGTCTTTGTGATGACGGTCATAATTACTCTTTTACGCGTGGTGGCAGTCTTGAGATTCTCGCGAATAACGCGGACTTGTTCTTCGCATGTTGGATAATATCCGGATCAAGAGTGGACGTTCCCGCTTCGACCAGTTCGGAGGGTTCGCACTTTCGTCCATATAACACTTCAAGAAGGGCCATCTTCGACTAGCTTGATAGCTATTATTATAAGAGAACTCAGCATATGGGAGAGATTCCTCCCATTTCTTGCGAAGGAAGCGACACAAGCTCGAAGCATGTCTTGAGAATTTGGTTGACACGTTCAACTTGCCCTTGAGACTGCGGATGAAAAGCGATCTTGAAAGATAAATGAGTCTCCATAGCTTCTTGAAAACTTGCCCGAATCTTGAAGTGAATAAGCTGCCACGGTCCGAACGATAACCAGTGGAATACCGTGCGGTGAAACAATTCTGGACATATAGAGCGTTGCAACCGTGGCTAGCGGTGATCGTTTCTTTGACCGCCGGAAAATGTGCAACTTTAGAAAGCCGGTCAATGACGACAAGAATAGCATCATTACCTTTCTGCGATTTGGGAAAACCAAAGGACGAAGTCCATTTCAACATGGTCCCATTTCCATTCGGAAATAGAGATAGGTTGCAGAGTTCCAAAGGGCCTTTGATGTTCTGCTTTGATCTGACGGCAAACGTCACACTCGAAACATATCGAGCAATGTCCTCGCTTCATATTAGACCACGGAATCTCGGCGAATGTCTTGATACATCTTTGTACTGCCAGGATGGATACATAGAGGCGTATCATGAGCTTCTTTCATAACCTTCCGAGTCATATTCAGGTTTTCCTTCTTACATCGGCACCACTAGGCGGCCTTTGAAGTACAAGGCGCCATCATCAAGAATAGTGAAGGATGAGGATTTCCTTTCCGATGTCTTGTTTAAGCTTGTAGACTTGAGTCAAATCCTGCATTGTCTTTATGGTGCCCACGAGATCGGGTTCAACAGCCAGGGTATAGAGGAACCACGGGGAACAACACGGAGATTCATCTTGCGGAACTCCGGAGGAGGGGAGCGAGTGCACCGGAGGAACAATATGGAGGTTCAGCTTTCAATTCTTCACAAGTGGGGCTGAACTTGGTGAACTCAAGGTGGTTGCAGATGACTTGCGGCTCAAGGCATCAGCCATTACATTAGCCTTGCTCGGCGTATAGGAAATACCCAAATCAAAGTCTCAATAGTCTCCATCCATCTCTGTTGGATGAGGTTCAGGTCTGGCTGAGTAAACAGATACTTCAGACTTTGGTGGTCAGTGTAGATCTCGCAGCGATTACGAGAAGGTAATGTCGCCACTTTGCTTTAGTGCATGAATGACGGCAGCAAGTTCGAGGTCATGAACTGGGTAGTTCTCCTTGTGAGGGCGCAACTGTCGAGAGGCATAAGCAACCACTTTGCGCTCTTGCATTAGGACACCGCCTAAACCTTGACGAGATGCGTCGCAGTAAATGACGAAGTCCTTCTTAGTATCAGGAGGAGCTAGCACTGGGGCAGTTGTCAGCTTGTCTTTGAGTGCCTGGAAACTTTCCTGACATTTATCTGTCCATTGGAACTTGACGCCTTTATGCAACAAAGTTAGTCGAGGCTCGGCAATCTTGGAGAAGTTCTCGGCGAATCGACGGCAATAGTCAAGAGACCGAGAAAACTTCGACTTGCTTAACGCTCTTCTGAGGAGTCCAATCGAGAATAGCCTCTAACTCGTTCAGGGGTTGACGGCAATACCATCCTTAGAGATGACATGTCCAAGGTAGGTTACTTGAGAAGCCGAATTCACACTTGGAGAACTTGGCATAGAGTTGATGCTCACGTAGCTTTTCCAAAGACAAGAGGAAGATGTTCAAAGATGTTCTTCTTCATTCTTGGAATAGATCAGATATCATCCAGATAAACCACGACGAACTTGTCGAGGTAATCCATGAATATATAGTTCATCAAAGCAGAGAATGTGGCTGGAGCATTGGTTAAGCCGAAGACATGACGGTGTACTCGTATGAACCATAGCGAGTCACAAATGCGGTCTTGGGGATATCCTCCTCACGAACACGGATCTGGTGGTAACCCAACCTCAAGTCGAGTTTGAGAACAACGACGAACCAGCCAATTGATCATAAAGATCATTGATCCGAGGAAGAGGATACTTATTCGAATGGTAGCTTGATTTATAGGACGGTAGTCTTGGACCAATCGGTTTGTCCCATCCTTCTTCTTGACAAAGAGAGAAGGTGCTCCCCAAGGAGAGCAACTTGGGCGAATGAAGCCGCTTTGGAGAGATTTGTCGATTTCCTCCTTTAGCTCAAGGAGTTCATGCGGCGGCATCTTGTAGGGTCGCAGCTATAGGAGTGGTGCTGGTTTCAAGTCGATGACGAATTCGACAGCTCTAGCGGGGGGAATCCTGGAAGTTCTTCAGAAAGACGTCTTGGAAATCGCAAGCGCGTGAATGTTTTCAATTCCCTCGAGGGTGCGGCGTTCAATGCATTCAATGCATAGAGCCTTGCCTCGGCATCTTGGACCGACGAGCATTGTAGCTACGATTTCATCGAAGGGTGTAGCAGATGGGCGGTCTTAGTGGCGCAAATGATTGACGCCAGTATCGCTTTCAACCAATCCATCCCCAAAATGAGGTCGATGTTAGGCGTCTTGAGGATAATGGGGAGGCATAGAATTCCAACCCTTCGATTTCCACGGGACGTCGACGCCAACCATGGAGGTTTGACATTGTCCCAATGGGGTTTTACCACTACCAAGAGTTCATCTCTTCACACTTAACGTCATGCTTGTATGCAAAGTCTTGAGACATGAATGAATGCGATGCTCTGAATCAATAAAATGAGATGCAGTACTGAATTTACGAGGAGTGTACCCATCACGATGGCAGCTGGTCATGAGCTTCGTTCGGATCAACGTGGTTGGCCCGAGCTTGCCCATAAGACTTGCCGGTGTTGTTGCGGTTCGTTGTTTCCACGGCCACCTTTGGAAGGGCGATTGATTCGGTTCGGTTGCATTCTCTAGCACGGTGCCTGGTTGTCCGCTTTGAAGCATAAGCCATTATTGGGAGTGGGAACAGGAGCTTGGGGTGGTGGAGCTGGAAGCTTCGCTGCTTAGTTGTAGGCGCATTTAGGTGTAGCATAGTTCGCTTTGGAGCAGTGCATTAATTGGTACATGCTGTTGGGAATCCATATCTTGCGCTTCTGCGGCGGGCCCGAAGATGAGCCCGTGTCACGGTTGCGCTTGTTAGAGCTCTGGTATTCCTGCAGACCAATTTCGACGTTGATAGCTTTGTTCACCAAGGTGGCGAAATCAGCAAAGTCGTGCACTAGGAGTGCGAGCTTGATGTCAGCTTGAAGACCGTCACGGAACTTCTCTTGTCTGCGTGCATCAGTTGCAATATCCTCTTCAGCATAGCGAGACAAGTCCAGGAACTCTCGCTGATGGGCTTCAACAATCTTGTTGCCTTGGGTGAGGTTGCGGAACTCACGCTTCTTCCGGTCCATGACCCCTTGAGGGATGAAGCGGGCACGGAAGGCAGCCTGGAAGTCTGGCCAGGTGATGAGTGTTCCAACTGGCAGAGTACGCCGGTGGCTGTCCCACCATTGAGCTGCGGGTCCCTTCAGGAAGAAGGAAGCAAAAGTGACATAGCTGGCAGGGGCTACATCAGCAGACTCCATCTCATAGGTGATGTCACGGAGCCAGTCATCAGCATCCAGTGGCTGAGTTGAGCTGCGGTACACGCTGGGGTTCAGGCGTATGAAATCCTGCAGAGTTGTCCCGTTTGGGTGCTGGTGCATATTCGGGCGAGGGAACTGAGCCATCATGTTCTCCATGAACTGGCGATTCATCTCAAGCTGTTGGATCATACCAGCCATGTACTCAGGCGGTGGTGGGAAGTTGGCCCCACGACCACGACCTGCTGGCCTAACCATCCTGCTTTTATATAACAGGTAGTTCAAATTTGAGAAATTAAGCAAGAGACAGAATCATTCATGATGAAACATGCATAATGAAAGCAAGATGATGGGAACTACATAGTAGTTGGCATATCTTACAAAAGGAATCATGCATAGAGTTCGATACATAGAGTCCAATTACATAGACTACTACATCATAGGCGGCACGCAGCTCGCGACGAATACATCAAACACTATCAAGCAAGTCTACATCAGTCCCACGCGGTATGCGGAGGTAGTCAGAGCCCGAAAGCTGATAGTCGGCAGTGGATAGTCCTCCACGTCGGTGACACAGGGGCCGCGGATACTCGGTGCTGAATCCGGCGTCCGGTGATGAAAAGGGCCAAGTGTGGGAGAGTAGCCTCCCGTCGTAACCGACACCGGGGCATCACGGTCTGGCTGGGTAGATCGCAGAACGCGGCAGCTCTCCGGATCGGACAAAGGGTGCATCAGCGTCGAGCACGGTAGAGGTGCCGACGGGTGATGTACAACTCGTGGCGAAGAGCTCGGTTAGCTCGATCCAGCCCATCGGCATGCGTAACAAAGTTACGATGGTGGAAGGCTCTCTGGTGACGATGGTGTAGACAGCGGTGTAGTAACCCTCCTCACCAACATCGACGCGATAGCAATGTGCACGAAGGGGAGGTGTCCAACTCTCGATACTCGCGCGAAGACGTGTCGGTGCAGCATAAGCAACATCGTGGACTGCCATATCGATAGTCACTCCAACACCATGTGCGGTGTGCAAGACAAGAGTGGACTCGTACTCCGAGAGTAGAGGTGGACGATGGCGCTGCATCGCTCTCGGTTATAGTCCCGGTACTCCTCATAGACGGTGTACTCGGGTGCCAGGCGATAACCCAGATAGGTCATCATCTCGGCTAGCACCACAGTGATCCCGAGGCACCAATGGCCGTCGTGTGGCGCCGACCTGCCTCGTGGGCTCCATCCGAAAACAAAGACGTTTCAAAGGAGTCAAATGACAAGGTGGAAATTGCTCAAATTCAATTCCAAAAACAACTAAGGCTATATCCATCTTCGGGTGAATGCGGTCACGGGATCCTAGTGATAGTTAGTAAAATCGCTTAACCCGAGTAGAAGAGAGTTCAGAGTCCCGAGTAAAGGTCGAGGAGTAAAAGATCCTAATACCACCCGATGGCGGCGTGGGCCCGAAGGCACACAGCCAAGTTAGTAAAAGTTTTGCAATGTCTAGACTCGACTTGACCAAGGAGTGTGGAAGGGGATTCCTACAGCAATGGGCTCGATACCAACTTGTGACGCTCGATTCAATCGTACACTAATCATGCACGCAAATGTATGCGATCAAGATCAAGGACTCACGGAAGATATCACAACACAACTCTACAAATAAAATAAGTCATACAAGCATCATAATACAAGCCAGGGCCTCGAGGGCTCGAATACAAGTGCTCGATCATAGACGAGTCACGGAAGCAACAATATCTGAGTACGGACATAAGTTAAACAAGGTGCCATAAGATGGCTAGCACAAACCGATATCTGACGAAGAGGAGCAGGCCTCCTGCCTCGATCCTCCTAGGTCACTCTGGTCGCCGTCGTCGGGCTGCACGTAGTAGTAGGCGCCTCCAGTAGTAGTCGTCATAGGCGGCGCGTCGCTCCTGGCTCCATCGTCAGTTGCAGCAATCGAGTAGAGGTAGGGGAAAAGGGGAACAAGGCAACCGTGAGTACTCATCCAAAGTACTACAAAGCAAGGAGCTACACTACATATGCATGGATATATGTGTAAGGCCATATCGGTGGACCGAATGCGAATGCCGAATAAGAGGGGATAGCTAGTCTTAACGAAGACTACGCTTCGACACCTGTCTTGCATGCATGAGAAGAGGACAACGGAAGTCCTCCAAGCAACATCACATAGCAATAATCCTACCCGCAATCCCTGCTCATAACCCCGAGCGAGAGCGACCACCGGTTGTATCCGCACTTGGAAGGTGTGTTTTATCAAGTATCCGGTTCTAGTTGTCATAAGCTCAAGGTACAACTCCAAGTCGTCCTGTTATCAAGATCACGGCTATCCGAATAGATTAACTTCCTGCGGGTGCACCATCTTACCCAAAGACGCTTGATCCCATTTGGCCGACACACTTTCTGGGTCATGCCCGCCGCGGAAGATCAACACGTCGCAGCCCCACCTAGGCACAACAGAGAGGCCAACACGCGGTCTAAACCTAAGCGCGCAGGGTGCGGGCCCATCGCCTCGAGCACACACACGCGTTCGCTCTGTGGCGCGAGGAAGACCTAGCCCAGCAGCGTTCCACCAATCCGGCCAAGCGCCGCTCCGTCACGACGTCAAGTATTGCCGGTGATACCACGACGCGGGATACCCATAACTACTCCCGCGTAGATGGTTAGTGCGTATAAGCTCGTAGCCAACCCAGATCAAATACCAAGACCTCGTTAAGCGTGTTAAGTAACATGCGAACGCCGAACAGGCCAGGCCCACCTCTCTCTAGGCGGTCTCAACCTGCCTGCCGCTCGCCTCAAAGATCCACTCATGGGTGCTCCATCACCGACCGACTTTAGTCTCGCATGTATCATGTATAAGTATATAGTATATACCGTGATCAACTCCCGAGTGATCACGGCCCGATAGTATAGCACGGCGAGACGGACAAGAAAGTAGGGCCACAGATGAAAGTACTAGCATCCTATACTAAGCATATAGGATTGCGGTAAGGTAACAACGAAGTTACAAGGACAAAGCTATGCATCAATAGGAGTATCCGAAACAAGAACATGCTATGCTACTCTAATGCAAGCAAAGTAGATAAGAGTAAGCGATATCTGGTGATCAAGGGGGCTTGCTGGTTGCTCGGCAAGAGAGAGGTCGTCAACACCGTAGTCGAACCGCCACCGCAGGCGTCGGTCTCGTAGTCTAACGGAGAGAAGAGGGGAAGAAACAATGAATACAAAGTAATGATGCATAACGATGCATGACATGCCAAGAAGCGATGCTAGGCGTGCCCTAACGTGGTAAGAGGGGTACTTGGTTTAGGGGAAAACATCCGGAAGTTATCCGGTTCGGACGTCTGTCAGACGATGAACCGAGAGGAAAGTTTGCAGGTTCGATAGGTTAGAGGCGTGTGGTGGACGAGCGGATCGCGTATCCGGATTCGCCTCATCGTTCGAGCAACTTTCATGTTGAAAATATTTTAATCCGGATTACGGATTAAAAGATATGATTTTAAAAGATTTTATTAATTTCTAAATTTTATTAATTATTTAATTAATTTCGAAAATGCATTTATGACATCAAGATGATGTCATCTTGACGTCATCGATCAACAGGTTGATGAGTCAACCCCTGACAGTGGGTCCCGCATGCCATTCACTAATGACTAATTAACCTAATCGAGTTAATTAACATTGATTAATTAGGTTAATTAATGATTAGGGTTAATTAACTCGTAATTAATTAGTTTAATTAATTACTCAATTAATTAATTAATTAATTAGTTAGTTAATTAATGTTTATTCATTTTCATTTTCTTTTTATTCTGTTTTTAATTAAAAACATTCCTTTTGTTTTTTTTAAAGGGGTGGGGCCCACGCTCGATGCCTATGGCCAAATCAGGCAGTGGGTGGCGGGCTATGCAGGCGATACGAATGGACCCGATCGTATGGTCGGTCGGCGCGACCTGAGGGGAATCGAGGCGTCTGAGGCACGGGCAGGCGGCCGAGGCCACGACGCTGCCGGCCGGCCCAGCGGCGCCAGCGAGGTGAGGCGACAAGGGGGTGGTGGCTCGGGCGGGCCGAGCGAGGGGTCGGTCGGGGCGGCGAGGTTGGGAGCGCCATGGCGCGGAGGGGTCACGGAGGGGAAGGAAGGGGAAGAGGGAGCCACGCGTTGGCCGGGCGGTCGGGGCAGGCGGCGAAGGAGGGGGCGCGGGGGTTCGGTCTGGCAGCGGCCGGGCGGTCGCCACCACGGGAAGAGGGGGAGAGAGAGAGCCTCACAGGGGGGCAGGGTCTCGGCAGGCCTGGCTCGATGGGGGCAGGGAGTCCGTCGGGGAGGGTCGGGGAAGCGCCCGGGCGGCGAGGCCGAGCCAGCCAGCGGCGGAGGCCTTCGGGCTCGGGGCGACGGAGGGAGGGAAGCGGTCCCAGCGGCGATGGGGAGGAGGAGAGGGGGTCCGGGGCGCGGTGGTGGGCGGGACCGGGCGGCGAGGTGGGGCGCGGCGGGTGGTCGGTCTGGGTGGATCTCCGCCCCGATCCGATCGAGAGAGGAGAGGCGAGGCGCGCTGGGGCGAAGTGGTTTGCGGCTAGGGTTAGCCGCTGGTGGGGAGGGGTAAGTGGGGTGGCGGTGGGCGGTGGGCGGCCTGAAGGGAAGGGGAATGGGCCAAGGAGGGGGCCCATTGGTGGGCAGAGGGGGTCTTCCCCTCCACTGTTTTATTTTATTTTTCTTTTATTATTTTTCCTTTTTCTGTTTTGGTTTATTTAAAATGCTCTGGCATTTTGTAAAAATTATTGAACCCCACCAATATTAGGTTAGTTATTTTAGAAAACCCCAGAACATTTTAGAACTTATTTTCGGAACTCTTATCGTTTGATTTAGTTTTAGTTTTTGTTTTAGGACGGGTCCGAATTAACGAGAGGTTAATTAACCGAACCGGGATGATTACTGTTGCATAACCACCCGGGCGTTACATTCCTCTATACGCGTTGTTACCAAAATTATTCCTACCAAAAAAATTCACATCCATAGAATCATTATTATTCTCAATGAAGGTAGACAAAGTCATATCATTAGGATAAGAAGAAACACTTTTATTAGCAAATAATTTCATAAGTTCATCCATCTTTCCACTCAAAACATTAATTTCTTCTATCGCATGCACTTTTTTATTAGTGGATCTTTTGGTGTGTCATTGAGAATAATTAACCATAATATTATCTAGGAGTTTAGTAGCTTCTCCTAAAGTGATTTCCATAAATGTACCTCCGGCGGCCGAATCTAAAAGATTTCTAGAAGCAGAATTCAATCCGGCATAAAATTTTGTATAATCATCCACAAATTCAAACCATGAGTAGGGAAATTACGTATCATTAATTTCATCCTCTCCCAAGCTTGTGCAACATGTTCATGATCAAGTTGCTTAAAATTCACAATATCGTTTCTAAGAGAGACGACCTTAGCGGGAGGAAAATACTTAAAGATAAAATCATCTTTGCACTTATTCCAAGAATCAATACTATTTTTAGGCAAAGACGAAAACCAAGCGTTAGCACGATCTCTAAGTGAAAAAGGAAATAGCTTCAATTTAAAAATAGCATTGTTCACATCTTTCTTCTTTTGCATATCACACAAATCAACGAAGCTATTTAGATGGGTAGCGGCATCTTCACTAGGAAGGCCGTGAATTGATCTTTCATGACAAGATTCAACAAAGCATCATTAATTTCACAAGATTCAGTATCGGTAAGAGGAGCAATCAGAGTGCTAAGGAAATCATTGTTGTTGGTATTGGTAAAGTCACACAATTTGGTATTATCTTGAGCCATCGTGACAAGCAAGCAATCCAACACACGAGCAAACAAGAAGCAAGCGAAAAAGCGGCGAACGGAAAAGAGAGGGAAAATAAAATGGCAAGGGTGAAGCGGGGAGAGGAAAACGAGAGGCAAATGGCAAATAATGTAATGTGGGAGATAAGGGTTTGTGATGGGTACTTGGTATGTTGACTTTTGTGTAGACTCCCCGGCAACGGCGCCAGAAATCCTTCTTGCTACCTCTTGAGCACTGCGTTGGTTTTCCCTTGAAGAGGAAAGGGTGATGCAGTAAAGCAGCGTAAGTACTTCCCTCAGTTTTTGAGAACCAAGGTATCAATCCAGTAGGAGGCCATGCACGAGTCCCTCGCACCTACACAAACAAATAAAATCCTCGCAACCAACGCAATGAAGGGGTTGTCAATCCCTTCACGGTCACTTACGAAAGTGAGATCTGACAGATATGATAAGATAATATGTTTGGCATTTTACGATAAAGATGCAAAGTAAAGAAAGCAAAATAAAAGCAGCGCCAAAATAGCTTGTTGTCGGAGATTAAATATGATGGAAAATAGACCGGGGCCCATAGGTTTCACTAGTGGCTTCTCTCGAGAGCATAAGTATTACTGGGTAAACAAATTACTGTTGAGCAATTGATGAATTGAGCATAGTTATGAGAATATCTAGGTATGATCATGTATATAGGCATCACATCCGCGACAAGTAGACCGACTCCTGCCTGCATCTACTACTATTACTCCACACATCGACCGCTATCCAAATGCATCTAGAGTATTAAGTTCAAAAGAACAGAGTAACGCTTTAAGTAAGATGACATGATGTAGAGGATAAACTCATGCAATATGATATAAACCCCATCTTGTTATCCTCGATGGCAACAATACAATACGTGCCTTGCTGCCCCTCATCCACCGGGAAAGGACACATAAAATTGAACCCAAAGCTAAGCACTTCTCCCATCGCAAGAAAGATCAATCTAGTTGGCCAAACCAAACTGATAATTCGAAGAGACGTGCAAAGATAACCAATCATACATAAAAGAATTCAGAGAAGATTCAAATATTGTTCATTGATAAACTTGATCATAAACCCAAAATTCATCGGTTTCAACAAACACACCGCAAAATAAGATTACGTCGAATAGATCTCCACAAGACAGGGGGAGAACATTGTATTGAGATCCAAAAAGAGAGAAGAAGCCATCTAGCTAATAACTATGGACCCGAAGGTCTGAGGTAAACTACTCACACATCATCGGAGAGGCTATGGTGTTGATGTAGAAGCCCTCCGTGATCGATACCCCTCCGGCGGAGGTCCGAAAAAGGCCCCAAGATGGGATCTCATGGGTACAGAAGGTTGCGGCGGTGGAATTATGTTTTTGGCTCCGTATCTGGTAGTTTGGGGGTACGTAGGTATATATAGGAGGAAGAAGTATGTCGATGGAGCAACGTGGCCCCCACGAGGGTGGAGGGCGCGCCCAGGGGGGTAGGCGCGCCCCCCCTACCTCGTGCCTTCCTGGTTGATGTCTTGACGTAGGGTCCAAGTCCTCTGGATCACGTTCGTTCCGAAAATCACGTTCCCGAAGGTTTCATTCCGTTTGGACTCCGTTTGATATTCTTTTTCTGTGAAACTCTGAAATAGGCAAAAACAACAATTCTGGGCTGGGCCTCCGGTTAATAGGTTAGTCCCAAAAATAATATAAAAGTGTATAATAAAGCCCATTAATGTCCAAAACAGAATATAATATAGCATGGAACAATAAAAAATTATAGATACATTGGAGACGTATCACCCCCGGGTCTTCTTTCTCATATATTTGCCTTGTGATCTACTTTTCCTTTGCATTTTTATTCAGATCTATTAAACCAAAAAAATACAAAAATACCTTGCTGCACTTTATTTATTTGCAATCTATTATTTCAATCTACTACAATTTACCTCACGTCCGCTTGCCAATTTCTGGCGCCGTTACCCGAAAGGGATTGACAACCCCTTTAACACGTCGGGTTGCCAGGTGTTGTTATTTGTGTGCAGGTGTTGTTTACGTTGTGTTGCTTGGTTCTCCTACCGGTTCGATGCCTTGGTTTCATGACTGAGGGAAATACTCTACCGTCGTTGTGCTACATCATCCCTCCCTCTCCCGGGAAATACCGACGTAGTTCTAGCTACCATCATGCTTCACCCCAGTCCTCAGTGTTCTTCATGACGCTGGGCTGCTCAACTTCTGCACCGACATCTGCGATTGGAATGAAGAACTCATTCTTCAGTTCTATGCCGCGCTGCACATTGATACGTCTCCAACGTATCTACTTTTTCTCACACTTTTCCTCTTGTTTTGGACTCTAATTTGCATGATTTGAATGAAACTAACCCCAGACTGACGCTGTTTTCAGGAGAACTACCATGGTGTTGTTTTGTGTAGAAATAAAAGTTCTCGGAATGGAACGAAACTTTGTGAGGACTTTTTTATATCAATAAAGAGAATTTCTGGAGCCAAGACCTGCCGGAGAGGGGCGCCTGGGTGGGCACAACCCACCGTGGCGCCCCCTCTGGCGCCCAGTGGGTTGTACCCACCTGGTGGCCCCGCAGACCTCAACCCTGACACTATAAATTCCTATTTTAGGAGAAAAATCAGGGAGAAAGAATTATCACGATCCACGAGACGGAGCCGTCGCCAAGCCCCGTTCTTCCTCGGGAGAGCAGATCTGGAGTCCGTTTGGGGCTCCGGAGAGGGGGATCTTCGTTCTTTGTCATCACGAACCCATATCCATCGCTAATTCCATGATGCTTCCCATTGGGAGTGAGTAATTCCTTCATAGGCTCGCTGGTCGGTAAGGAGTTGGATGAGATTCATCATGTAATCGAGTTAGTTTTGTTAGGGCCTGATCCCTAGTATCCACTATGTTCTTAGATTGATGTTCCTATGACTTTGCTATGCTTAATGCTTGTCACTTTGGGCACGGGTGCCGTGAACTCAGATCTGAACCATTTATGAATTCATCATTATATCCATGTTTTAGATCCGATCTTGCAAGTTATAGTCACCTACTACGTGTTATGATCTGACAACCCCGGAGTTACAACAACTGGGCTCACTCCCGGTGATGACCGTAGTTTGAGGAGTTCATGTATTCACTATATGTTAATGCTTTGTTCCGGTTCTCTATTAAAAGGAGGCCTTAATATCCCTTAGTTTCCAATATGGACCCCACTGCCACGGGAGGGTAGGACAAAAGATGTCATGCAAGTTCTTTTAATAAAGCATGTATGACTATTTACGAAACACATGCCTACATTATATCAATGAACTGGAGCTAGTGCCGTATCGCCCTAGGTTATAACTGTCACATGATGAATATCATCCAACAAGTCAATGATCCAGTGCCTACGAATTTATCCTATATTGTTTCTGCCAAGTTACTACTGCTATCATACTGTTACACTTGCTACAAAATTACTGCTATCACTGTTACTGTTACCTTGCTGCTGTCACTACTATCAAAACTATCAAACTACTTTGCTATTGATTACTTGATGTAGATAATTAATCTCCAGGTGTGGTTGAATTGACAACTCAGCTGCTAATACCTTCAAATATTCTTTGGTTCCCCTTGTGTCGAATCTATAAATTTGGGTTGAATACTCTACCCTCGAAAACGGTTGCGATCCCCTATACTTGTGGGTTATCAAGACCTTTTTCTTGCGCCGTTGCCGGGGAGCATAGATATATTTGTTGAGTCACTTGGGATTATTATCATATTATCACTATGAAGAATCTGAAGGATCCGAAGACCAAGATTTATCCCTATAAGACGAGGGGAGGTAAGGAACTGCCATCCAGTTCTGCTTTAGATTCACCTTCTGTTATGAGTAAACTTGCAACACCACCACATGCTATCAATTCTAATATGTCGCAAGTTATTGATGATGCTACTTCTACTATGAATGATGCTTATGATGATGCTAGTACCTTGCTTGATAATGATGATGTGCCACTTGGTGAATTTCTTGATGAACAAATTGCTAGAGTAATACAACATGATGTTGTTGAATCTGATGATGAGCTTGAAACTGAAACTCCTGAAACACCTGCTAGAACTAGCCTTCATAGATATGAATTGCCTAAGGTACCAGAAGGTTATGTTATGAGTGAATAAACAACTAGAGATATTCTTGCTTACAATGATAGAGATGATCTAGAGAAATTATTATGTAAGTATAAAGAAAAATATCTGAATGCTAGAATGAAATGTGATCCTTAGTTTGCTACTTCACCTATCTTTTGATGATAAGGATTATGAATTCTCTGTCGACCCAGAATTAATTACTCTGGTTGAATCTGATCTTTTTCATGGTTATGAAAAATAAACTGTTGTGGCACATCTTACTAAGTTGAATGATATAGCCACCCATTTTACTCATGATGAGAAAACTCGCTATTACTTTATTCTCAAATTATTTCCTTTCTCAATAAAGGGTGATGCTAAAGCTTGGTACAATACTCTTGCTCCTAGTTGTTGATACGTCTCCAACGTATCTATAATTTTTTATTGCTCTATGCTATATTATCTACTGTTTTGGACATTATTGGGCCTTATTATTCACTTTTATATTATTTTTGGGACTAACCTATTAACCGGAGGCCCAGCCCAGAATTGCTGTTTTTTTTTTGCCTGTTTCAGAGTTTCGTAGAAAAGGAATATCAAACGGAGTCCAAATGGAATGAAACCTTCGGGAACGTGATTTTCAGAACGAACAAGATCCAGGAGACTTGGACCCTACGTCAAGAAATAAAGGAGGAGGCCACGAGGTAGGGGGCGCGCCTACCCCCCCGGCGCTCCCTCCACCCTCATGGGCCCCCTGTTGCTCCACCGACGTACTCCTTCCTCCTATATATACCTATGTACCCCCAAACGATCAGATACGGAGCCAAAAACCTAATTCCACCACCGCAACCTTCTGTACCCATGAGATCCCATCTTGGGGCCTGTTTTGAAGCTCCGCCGGAGGGGGCATCGATCACGGAGGGCTTCTACATCATCACCATAGCCCCTCCGATGAAGTGTGAGTAGTTTACCTCAGACCTTCGGGTCCATAGTTATTAGCTAGATGGCTTCTTCTCTGTTTTTGGATCTCAATACAATGTTCTCCCCCTCTCTCGTGGAGATCTATTCAATGTAATCTTCTTTTGCGGTGTGTTTGTTGAGACCGATGAATTGTGGGTTTATGATCAAGTTTATCTATGAACAATATTTGAATCTTCTGAATTCTTTTATGTATGATTGGTTATCTTTGCAAGTCTCTTCGAATTATCAGTTTGGTTTGGCCTACTAGATTGATCTTTCTTGAAATGGGAGAAGTGCTTAGCTTTGGGTTCAATCTTGCGGTGTCCTTTCCCAAAGGATGAGGGGCAGCAAGGCACGTATTGTATTGTTTCCATCGAGGATAACAAGATGGGTTTTTATCATATTGCATGAATTTATCCTCTACAAAGATGTCATCTTGCTTAAGGCGTTACTTTGTTTTTATGAACTTAATACTCTAGATGCATGCTGGATAGCGGTCGATGAGTGGAGTAATAGTAGTAGATGCAGGCAGGAGTCGGTCTACTTGTCTCGGACGTGATGCCTATATACATGATCATACCTAGATATCCTCATAACTATGCTCAATTCTGTCAAGTGCTCAACAGTAGTTTGTTCACCCACCGTAAAATACTTATGGTCTTGAGAGAAGCCACTAGTGAAACCTATGACCCCCGGGTCTATCTTCATCATATTAATCTTCCAATACTTAGTTATTTCCTCTGCTTTTTTACTTTGCTTTTATTTTACTTTGCATCTTTATCACAAAAATAGCAAAAATATTATCCTATCATATCTATCAGATCTCACTCTCGTAAGTGACCGTGTAGGGATTGACAACTCCTTATTGCGTTGGTTGCGAGGATTTATTTGTTTTGTGTAGGTGCGAGGGACTCACGCGTAGCCTCCTACTGGATTGATACCTTGGTTCTCAAAAACTGAGGGAAATACTTACGCTACTTTGCTGCATCACCCTTTCCTCTTTAAGGGAAAACCAAAGTAGTGCTCGAGAGGTAGCAAGAAGGATTTCTGGCGCCATTTCCGGGGAGGTCTACGCAAAAGTCAACATACCAAGTACCCATCACAATCCATTATCTCCCGCACTACATTATTTGCCATTTGCCTCTCGTTTTCCTCTCCCCCACTTCACCCTTGCCGTTTTATTCGCCCTCTCTTTTCCGTTCGCCTTCTTCTTTTGGCCCCTCGCTCTTTCTGTCGTTATGTCTGAAATTGCGGAAATTATTGCCGATATGGACAATAATAATATCATGGAAAATTCTGATGCTCCTGCTGAAGAACCACCTACCTTGCATACAAAAAAAATTCGAATTGGTAGTGGTAATATTATTGGAAAAGGGGTTATTCAATATTTCTTTACTTGTGCCGGTGCTTTGCCTTCTATGGGCGGTTCTATTCTTCATAGAACTAGTAGTCTTGTGGACGATATTGCCATGCTTATAGTTGAACTTGAAAGGCAATTTATGCACATGCACCCTTGCATACAAAGGATTTTCCTAGAATTTTCTAATATTGAGCACTCTTCTGTTAAGCGTGCCGCTACTATCTTTTTGTCTAATGAGTTCAGATTTATAATAAAAGAGGAGAAAGAAATATTTGTGCATTATATGGTGGACGCTGGCCGTCCTCCCATAGAAGCTATCCTCTTTGATCAAGAAGAAATAATGTGTTTTCAATCTCTAGACTATGTTGCTTTCAATGAAAACCTTAGAAAAAGGGTCCCTACCAATGTTCTAGTTGATAGAATTTCTGAACTTAATGATGATTTGGCTATTCGAAATAATGAGCTAGGATATTCTCTCAAGAGTATAGGCTCACCAAGTTCTGTCAAAAGAATCCTTATAATGATGAATTGGTTGTGCAATACGAAGGGCCGAAGGAGGAACCTATACCTCCTAAAATTGATCTTGGGGACTTTTGTCCCATTAAATTTAGCCCTTTTGATTAATTTTGCTTGCCTCAAATAAAACTTGCTGCCGAACGTAGAGAGTATGAGATGAGTTTCACCGATCTATCCTATTATTATGGCACTACTTAGATCTATCCTTGCTTTTATGCCTAGCTAGGGGCGTTAAACGATAGCGCTTGTTGGGAGGCAACCCAATTTTATTTTTAGTTTTTTGCTTTTTGCTTCTGTTTAGGAATAAATATTTGTTCTAGCCTCTCGTTATATGTGCTTTTATGTTTCCATTAGTGTTTGTGCCAAGTTAAACCTATAGGATCTTCTTGGATGATAGTTATTTGATCTTGCTGTAATTTCCAGAAACTTTCTATTCACGAAAACAATTGTTTAAAATCACCAGAACGTGATAAAATACTGATTCCAATTTCTTCTGATCAATAAACAAATTGCCTAGGTCTTCCTATTTTCTCTGATTTTTTGGAGTTCCAGAAGTTTGCGTTAGTTACAGATTACTACAGACTGTTCTGTTTTTGACAGATTCTGTTTTTCGTGTGTTGTTTGCTTATTTTGATGAATCTATGGCTAGTAAAATAGTTTATAAACCATAGAGAAGTTGTAATAAAGTAGGTTTAACACCAATATAAATAAATAATGAGTTCATCACAGTACCTTGAAGTGGTGTTTTTTTTTTCTTTCGCTATCGGAGCTCACGAGATTTTCTGCTAAGTTTTGTGTTGTGAAGTTTTCAAGTTTTGGGTGAAAGATTAGATGGATTATGGAACAAGGAGTGGCAAGAGCCTAAGCTTGGGTATGCCCATGGCACCCCCAAGATAATCTAAGGACACCAAAAAGCCAAAGCTTGGGGATGCCCCGGAAGGCATCCCCTCTTTCGTCTACTTCCATTGGTAACTTTACTTGGAGCTATATTTTTATTCACCACATGATATGTGTTTTGCTTGGAGCGTCTTGTATGATTTGAGTCCTTGCTTTTTAGTTTAACACAATCATACTTGCTGTAGATACCTTTTTAGAGAGTCATACATGATTTGGAATTTGTTAGAATACTCTATGTGCTTCACTTATATCTTTTGAGTTATATAGTTTTGCTCTAGTGCTTCACTTATATCTTTTAGAGCACGGTGGTGGATTTGTTTTATAGAAACTATTGATCTCTCATGCTTCACTTAGATTATTTTGAGAGTCTTAAATAGCATGGTAATTTTCTTAAATAATCCTAATATGCTTGGTATTCAAGATTAGTTAAACTTTCTTATGAGTGTGTTGAATACTAAGAAAAGTTTGATGCTTGATAATTGTTTTGAGATATAAAGATGGTGATATTAGAGTCATGCTAGTTGAGTAGTTGTGAATTTGAGAGATACTTGTGTTAAAGTTTGTGATTCCCGTAGCATGCACGTATGGTGAACCGTTATGTGATGAAGTCGGAGCATAATTTATTTATTGATTCTCTTCCTTATGAGTGGCGGTCGGGGACAAGCGATGGTCTTTTCCTACCAATCTATCCCCCTAGGAGCATGCGCGTAATACTTTGCTTTGATAACTTGTAGATTTTTGCAATAAGTATATGAGTTCTTTATGACTAATGTTGAGTCCATGGATTATACGCACTCTTCTTCCTTTCACCATTGCTAGCCTCTCTAATACCGCGCACTTTTCACCGGTATCATACACCCACCATAAACCTTCCTCAAAATAGCCACCATACCTACCTACCATGGCATTTCCATAGCCATTCCGAGATATATTGCCATGCAACTTTCCACCATTCCGTTTATTATGACACGCTCCATCATTGTCATATTGCTTTGCATGATCATGTAGTTGACATCGTATTTGTGGCAAAGCCACCGTTCATAATTCTTCCATACATGTCACTCTTGATTCATTGCATATCCCGGTACACCGCCGGAGGCATTAACATAGAGTCGTATTTTGTTCTAAGTATTGAGTTTTAATTGTTGAGTTGTAAGAAAATAAAAGTGTGATGATCATCATTTTTTAGAGCATTGTCCCAAGTGAGGAAAAGGATGATGGAGACTATGGTTCCCCCACAAGTCGGGATGAGACTCCGGACGAAAAAAAGAAGGCCATAAAAAAGAGAGGAAAAGACCCAAATAAAAAAATGAGAGAAAAAGAGAGAAGGGACAATGTTACTATCCTTTTACCAGACTTGTGCTTCAAAGTAGCACCATGATCTTAATGATAGAGAGTCTCTCATTTTGTCACAATCATATACTAGTGGGAATTTTTCATTATAGAACTTGGCTTGTATTTTCCAATGATGGGCTTCCTCAAAATGCCCTAGGTCTTCGTGAGCAAGCGAGTTGGATGCACACCCACTTAGTTTCTTTTGTTGAGCTTTCATGTACTTATAGCTCTAGTGCATCTGTTGCATGGTAATCCCTACTCACTCACATTGATATCTATTGATGGGCATCTCCATAGCCCGTTGATACGCCTAGTTGATGTGAGACTATCTTCTCCCTTTTTGTCTTCTCCACAACCACCATTTCTATTCCACATATAGTGCTATTTCCATGGCTCCCGCTTATGTATTGCGTGAAGATTGAAAAAGTTTGAGAACGTCAAAAGTATGAAACAATTTCTTGGCTTGTCATCGGGGTTGTGGATGATTTAAATACTTTTTGTGGTGAAGATAGAGCATAGCCAGACTATATGATTTTGTAGGGATGACTTTCTTTGGCCATGTTATATTGAGAAGACATAATTGCTTTGTTAGTACGCTTGAAGTATTATTATTTTTATGTCAATATTAAACTTTTGTCTTGAATCCTTCGGATTTGATTATTCATACCACAATTAAGAAGAATTACATTAAAATTATGCCAAGTAGCACTCCGCATCAAAAATTCTGTTTTTATCATTTACCTACTCGAGGACGAGCAAGAATTAAGCTTGGGGATGCTTGATACGTCTCCAACGTATCTATAATTTTTGATTGCTCCATGCTATATTATCTACTGTTTTGGACATTATTGGGATTTATTATTCACTTCTATATTATTTTTGGGACTAACCTATTAACCGGAGGCCCAGCCCAGAATTGTTGTTTTTTTTGCCTATTTCAGAGTTTCGTAGAAAAGGAATATCAAACGGAGTCCAAACGGAATGAAACCTTTGGGAACGTGATTTTCAGAACGAACAAGATCGAGGAGACTTGGACCCTACGTCAAGAAATAAAGGAGGAGGCCACGAGGTAGGGGGCGCCCCCTCCACCCTCGTGGGCCCCCTGTTGCTCCACCGACGTACTCCTTCCTCCTATATATATACCTACATACCCCCAAACGATCAGATATGGAGCCAAAAACCTAATTCCACCGCCGCAACCTTCTGTACAAACGAGATCCCATCTCGGGGCCTGTTCCAGAGCTCCGCCGGAGGGGGCATCGATCCCGGAGGGCTTCTACATCATCACCATAGCCCCTCCGATGAAGTGTGAGTAGTTTACCTCAGACCTTCGGGTCCATAGTTATTAGCTAGATGGCTTCTTCTCTCTTTTTGGATCTCGATACAATGTTCTCCCCCTCTCTCGTGGAGATCTATTCGATGTAATCTTCTTTCGCGGTGTGTTTGTTGAGACCGATGAATTGTGGGTTTATGATTAAGTTTATCTATGAACAATATTTGAATCTTCTAAATTCTTTTATGTATGATTGGTTATCTTTGCAAGTCTCTTCGAATTATCAGTTTGGTTTGGCCTACTAGATTGATCTTTCTTGCAATGGGAGAAGTGCTTAGCTTTGGGTTCAATCTTGCGGTGTCCTTTCCCAAAGGATGATGGGGCAGCAAGGCACGTATTGCATTGTTGCCATCGAGGATAACAAGATGGTGTTTTTATCATATTGCATGAATTTATCCTCTACATCATGTCATCTTGCTTAAGGCGTTACTCTGTTTTATGAACTTAATACTCTAGATGCATCTTTGGATAGCGGTCGATGAGTGGAGTAATAGTAGTAGATGCAGGCAGGAGTCGGTCTACTTGTCTCGGACGTGATGCCTATATACATGATCATACCTAGATATTCTCATAACTATGCTCAATTCTATCAATTGCTCAACAGTAATTTGTTCACCCACCGTAAAATACTTATGCTCTCGAGAGAAGCCACTAGTGAAACCTATGGCCCCCGGGTCTATCTTCATCATATTAATCTTCCAATACTTAGTTATTTCCTTTTCTTTTTTACTTTGCTTCTATTTTACTTTGCATCTTTATCACAAAAATACCAAAAATATTATCCTATAATATCTATCAGATCTCACTCTCGTAAGTGACCGTGTAGGGATTGACAACTCCTTATCGCGTTGGTTGCGAGGATTTATTTGTTTTGTGTAGGTGCGAGGGACTCGCGCGTAGCCTCCTACTGGATTGATACCTTGGTTCTCAAAAACTGAGGGAAATACTTACGCTACTTTGCTGCGTCACCCTTTCCTCTTCAAGGGAAAACCAACGCAGTGCTCAAGAGGTAGCAGTTGTGTGCGTAGTCCCCAGGATTTATTACTTCTTTGAAAAATATTTTCCTGCTCATAAGAAACAAGCTGCCTTATAGGAAATATTTAACTTTGTGCAAACTTAAGAAGAGTCTCCCACAAGCTTGGGGGAGGCTTTGCCAGTTACTTAATACTTTGCCTGATCATCCTCTTAATAAAAATGAAATACTTGATATCTTCTATAATGGACTAACCGATGCTTCTAGGGACTTCCTAGATAGTTGTGCTAGTTGTGTTTTCAGGGAACGAACTATTGCTCAAGCTGAAGAATTATTGAATAACATATTGAAAAATTATGATGATTGGACTCTTCCTGAACCACCGCCTAAACCCACTCCGAAGAAGAGGGGTATACTATATCTCAGTCCTGAAGATATGCAAGAGGCAAAGAAATCTATGAAGGAAAAAGGTACTAAAGCTGAAGATGTTAAAAAATTACCTCCTATTGAAGAAATACATGGGCTTAATACACCACCACTGCCTAAGTTGGTAGAGGTAAATTCTCTAATGAAGTTCAATGAAAATGATAATCCTCACAATATGCATCCCAGTCAATGCCTTTATGAGTTTGAAAACTATATTAGAAAGGAAGATCACTTCAATGCAAATGTTATGAAACAATTGAAATATAATTCTGATATGATTGCTCGCTTAAGTGACTTGTTATTTAGAATATCAAATGATGTTAGAGGTGTTGGAAAACATGTTTCTATGGTTCAAACCCAGTTAGAATAAGTTGCTAAATCACAAAAATAATTACTTGATGAAATGAATCAAAAGATGCATGACTTTGCTGTTAGAGTTGCAACTAGAGGAGATAAAATGACTCGGGAACCACTTTATCCTGAGGGACACCCCAAAAGAATTGAACAAGATTCACAAATAGCTAACACTAGTGCACCTAGTTGTTCTAAAAGAAAAGGAAGAAGACAAATGATAGGACTTTGCACACTTCTAGTGAACTTGAAATAGAAAAACCTCCTGATAATGAAAATGAAACTTCTATCTCAGATGCTGAAACTCAATCTGGTAATGAACACTCACCTAGTGATTATGAAAAAGATAATGATGAGTTTCATGAAGAATCTCAACCAAACAATGATAAGGAACTAGATAATTATGTTGAGATAGAACCACCTGTTGATCTTGATAACCCACAACCTAATAATAAAAGATATGACAAAAGAGACTTCATTGCTAGAAAACACGAGAAAGAAAGAGAACCGTGGGTTCAAAAACCTATGCCTTTTCCACCCAAGTTAACTAAAAAGAAATATGATAAAGAATTTGAGCGCTTTGCTGAAATGCCGAGGCCAGTCTTTTTGCGTACTCGCTTGACTGATATCTTGAAAATGCCTCCTTATGCATAGTATATGAAAGACATCATCACAAATAAGAGAAAAAATACCGGAAGCTGAAATCTCCACTATGCTTGCTAACTACACTTTTAAAGATGGAGTACATAAAAAACTTGGAGATCCGGGAATAGCAACTATACCTTGCTCTATCAAAAAGAATTATGTGAAAACTGCCTTGTGTGATTTAGGAGCTGGTGTTAGTGTTATGCCTTTCTCTTTATATAAAAGACTTGACTTGAATAACTCACACCTACTGAGATATCTTTGCAAATGGCTGACAAATCAACCGCCATACCTATCGGTATCTGTGAGGATGTGCCCATTGTTGTTGCTAATGTTACTATTTTGACTGACTTTGTTATACTTGAGATGCCCGAGGATGACAGCATGTCGATTATCCTTGGTAGACCCTTCTTGAATACTACAGGGGCTGTTATTGATTGCAATAAAAGCAAGGTCACTTTTCATATTAATGGTAATGAGCACACGGTGCACTTTCCGAAGAAACAATTCCAAGTGAATGGTATTAATGTTATTGAAAAAATTTCGACAATCACTATTGGAAGTTTTCAAATACCTCTACCTACTGTCAAAAATAAATATGAAATGCTTATTGTTGGGGACATCCATATCCCCATTGAGGTAACTTAGTGATTTACGAAAGTTCTTTGGTTTCATGCTAATCGAAAGTGGTTGTTAATAAGACTTGGTCAACCTTATTAATGAATCATTTTTGAGCGGTATGAAGTTGATGAAATTAGTAAGCACTACTTTTTGTCCCTACTTTTTATTCTCTGTTTTTATTAGTTAAATAAAATAAAATGCCATGTCTTGTCTGTTTTTTGAATTTCTCGTGCAATAAAAAATGACCCAAAGATAAAAGTTCTCAGAATGCCCTGAAAATTGAACACGGTTTTTTTTTCTGAAATTTTTGGTGCAAATAATACCAGAGGGAGGTTCACCAGGTGGGCACAACCCACCTGGGCGCGCCAGGACCCCCAGGCACGCCCTGGTGGGTTGTGGTCCCCACGTGGGCCCCCTCACTTATCTCTTTAGCCCACATCATCACTTACCTCCAGAAAAAAAATCTCCATTGCTCTCTCTCCCGTGTTCTTGAGCTCAAACCCGCGGATTTCAATCTCTTTGCTCGAAGCTCCGTTTCCGAAACTGTTTCGGGGATTGTTGCTTAGTATGTGACTCCACTTTTTGTCCAATTAGTTTTTGCTTTAGTGGTTTATACTTTGAATAATTAGCTACTCTTGGTGCTGTTGTAGATGTGTTTGCATGCTCACTTCTTAGTGTTCTAAGTAGTTTGAATGCTTGCTATGGCCTCTATGTATCCCTATGAGTAGTTGCTATCAATTTTATAAAGTTTTGTTGACAAATTTTTGTCACCCCAAAAATTTTATTTTCAGAAAATTGTACTTGGACATGATGAACCTATTTGGAAGAAGTTCTTCGAGGAGGCGATCCTCGGGGGCATCTTCTAGTGACAGTTCTGCTCGCCGTTCTTATGTTGAACCAAGTGAAAGTTCCACGTGAGATGCCGCCACCAAAACATGCTTATGGCCTTGCGATGAATATATGGTGCGTGTGGGCATCAAGGAGGAATTTGAGCAATATGTTCACAATGCTGGTCTCGGTCCCTACCTCTTAGGTAAGTGTGAACAACACCAACTTCTCACAGAATCATTTGTCAAAGGATTTACATATTTTCCGCGTGAGTCTAGGGTCTCGTTTATGCTTTATGATAATCCATTTACTATTCCACTAGAGAACTTTTCTTACCATTGCAAACTTCCATTTTGGGGTTCGCTTGATGAGCCACCAACAGCAGAGTTCGAGTCTTTCTTGACTAGCCTTTGTTACGGTGAAAATAGGGGAGTGAGACAAGGAAGAATAAAGAGCATTCATTTTCCCGCGATTCAATATTTTGCATTATTTAACGGGAAATGCATAATAGGCAAGCAAGACTGTAGCATACTTTGTGCACCAGACTTGAGCCCCATTCACACTGCTCTCACTGGTGAAAGGAATTATAACCTTGGAGCGATTGTTGCACGTAGACTTCAACATAATGCTAACAGTGCTTGGTTCTATGGTAGAATTTACACCACGCGTTTAGCATGAGGGTTGGGTGTTTCACCTTTTCCATTCGATCCTATCCTACCCACGCGGTATTTAGATTTTGCCACATTAAAAGAACATAAGATCCTTAAGGGAAAGATTGATAATTTCACTTACAATCTAATGTTTAACCAAAAATCTGTCGTGGACACATATTTACCTGCGCCTGCTCTTTTTGATTATCACAGTAAGGGGAGATATTTTGTTCTTGAGAGCGAGGTCCGAGCTCATAACACAGCAGCGGTAGCAGCACGGCAGGCCGAGACATCCGCACCAAGAGCCTCCGTGAGCTACCACGCCGACTACTACCCTCCAGGCTACTGATCGATTACCAACTTAGGCCAAAAGCCTAAGCTTGGGGGAGTACGTGTTTCTCACTGACATTACATTTATGTCTACATATCATTCTATTTGTCGGTGTTCACACTTTTTCATTCTATTAACCATGCTTAGATTTATTTTCTTGCTTTCTTCTGTTTGAAAAACTTTAGAAAAAAAATTAGTTGTAGTAATTTACTTTCTATGCATGCTTAGTAGTAGTATTAAAAAGAAAACCCAAAAAGATTTCCTTGTTCTTTTTTTTTCTTGTTGGGAGCTTTCCCGTGTAATTAGTTTTTCTCGTTTTTGCTTTTTATTTGCTTGTTGAAGAAAACCAAAAACTCCAAACATATTTTAATGTGTTTCTCTTAATTTCTTTTCTTTCTATTCGAGTTGTACCAAGGAGAAGACCACGATGAAAATGTTGAGTGGCTATCACATGAATAATTGTTGATCTAATAAAGAGCCCATTTTACCTTGTCTTCTCCTGTTGAATAAAATGTTTGCAGATTCCAGCTTAGTCCACGGCACTCTTGCACTATTATTATTTTCACATCATTCGGTCGTGCAAGTGAAAGGCAATAATGACGATATTCAATGAGCTGGCCGTGGCAGAGAGAAACTGGTATGAACTCGACTTGTTCTGTTTGTGTAAATATGTTTAACCTAGTATCCATGATTTAGCCCATTATGATTAAATATGCTTGCAATGACAATTAGAGATTATAGTTTCTCATGCCATGCATAAGTAGCTGGGAGTTGATAATGATTTATCTTGGATATCAACATAGCATTAAAATGATTATGATGTAGTATGATGATATGGTATCCTCCTCTGAATATTCGAGTGGCTTGACTTGGCACATGTTTATGCATGTAGTTGAATCAAAACCAACATAGCCTCTATGATATTTATGTTCATGGTGTTCATATCCTACTCATGTTAGTGTCCAATGTTACTTATGCATAATGCATGGTTATGATTGTTGTTGCTCTCTAGCTGGCCGCTTCTCAATCTAAATTGCTAGCCTTTGCCTGTACTAAGTGGGAATTCTGCTTGTACATCAAAAACCTTGAACCCAAAGTTATTCCAGATGAGTCCACCATACCTACTTATGTACGGTATTACCCTGCCATCCTAAGTAAATTTGCATGCACCACCTCTAAAAACTTCTAAAAAATTATCCGTTCTGTGTGCTTGGATCATTCATGGAACGACAGGAGGTGGTCGGTATCTTCCATGCTAAGCGGGTTATTCTCAGGTCGAGTGTTTATTCACTCGCCATCGCACGAGAAAAGGGCGGTAATAGGGATGCCCAGTCCCGAACTGCAAACATGAAAAGGAGTTCATCTCTGAAATAATCAAACAAAAACTCCCAACGGAGTCAAAACCTTTACTTTTATCGCTTGCGAACCGCCACTAGCGTGCTTAGCATGGAATATGTTGATAACTGATGGCCGTGATGTGAATAAGAAGGGTGCAAGTCTCAAAATATCATTTATCTCTGTTTTAAAAATTGAGCTCTGGCACCTCTGCAAATCACTGCTTCCCTCTGCGAAGGGACTTTCTATTTACTTTAATGTTGTGTCACCACCTTCTAAAACAAGTGCCAGAAACTGAGTAGAGCACAGTTGTCATGATTTATGTATTGTGTGTAGCTAACGTTGGGTGCATCATGACTGGATCTTTTCTACAATGAATTACAATGTTTAGTTGCTGCTTGTACTTTGGAGGTGCTTTGCATTTATGTTTTGCGGTCTCAGAAAGGGCTAGCGAGATACCACTATTGTCATATTATATCATGGTTGTTTTGACAACGTGTTGCTGTTTGAGATATCTTATTATTGCTCGCTAGCTGATTATGTCATTGATATGAATCATTATAATCTTTAAGAGTTATTGTCGACATGGTTAGTTATAATGTTGGCTGAAAACCTGGGTGTTGTTTAAGCTTATTTATGAAAACAAGAGCAAAAGAGTTCGTAAAGGTTTTTCTTTCTCACTTTCAGTTTATCAACTGAATTGCTTGAGGATAAGCAAAGGTTTAAGCTTGGGGGAGTTGATACGTCTCCAACGTATCTACTTTTTCTCACGCTTTTCCTCTTGTTTTGGACTCTAATTTGCATGATTTGAATGAAACTAACCCCGAACTGACACTGTTTTCAGCAGAACTACCATGGTGTTGTTTTTGTGCAGAAATAAAAGTTCTCGGAATGGAACAGAACTTTGCGATGATTTTTTATATCAATAAAGAGAATTTCTGGAGCCAAGACCTGCAGGAGAGGGGCACCTGGGTGGGCACAACCCACCAGGGCGCGCCCCCTCTCCTGGCACTCCCAGGTGGGTTGTACCCACCTGGTGGCCCCGCAGACCTCAACCCTGACACTATAAATTCATATTTTTAGAGAAAAAATCAGGGAGAAAGAATTATCACGATCCACGAGACGGAGCCGCCGCCAAGCCCTGTTCTTCCTCAGGAGGGCAGATCTAGAGTCCGTTTGGGGCTCCGGAGAGGGGGATCTTCGTTCTTTGTCATCACCAACCCATCTCCATCGCCAATTCCATGATGCTCCCCACCGGGAGTGACTAATTCCTTCGTAGTCTCACTGGTCGGTGAGGAGTTGGATGAGATTCATCATGTAATCAAGTTAGTTTTGTTAGGGCCTGATCCCTAGTATCCACTATGTTCTTAGATTGATGTTGCTATGACTTTGCTATGCTTAATGCTTGTCACTCTGGGTCCGGGTGCCATGAACTCAGATCTGAACTGTTTATGAATTCATCATTATATCCATGTTTTAGATCTGATCTTGCAAGTTATAGTCACCTACTACATGTTATGATCTGGCAACCCCGGAGTGACAACAACCGGGCCCACTCCCGGTGATGACCGTAGTTTGAGGAGTTCATGTATTCACTATGTGTTAATGCTTTGTTCTGGTTCGCTATTAAAAGGAGGCCTTAATACCCCTTAGTTTCCAATATGGACCCCGCTACCACGGGAGGGTAGGACAAAAGATGTCATGCAAGTTCTTTTAATAAAGCATGTATGACTATTTACGGAACACGTGCCTACATTATATCGATGAACTGGAGCTAGTGCCGTATCGCCCTAGGTTATAACTGTCACATGATGAATATCATCCAACAAGTCACGGATCCAATGCCTACGAATTTATCCTATATTGTTTCTGCTAAGTTACTATTGCTATCATCACTGTTACACTTGCTAGAAAATTACTGCTATCACTGTTACCGTTACCGTTGATGTTTTCACTACTATCAAACTACTTTGCTACTGATTACTTGCTGCAGATAATTAACATCTAGGTGTGGTTGAATTGACAACTCAGCTGCTAATACCTTCAAATATTCTTGGGCTCCCCTTGTGTCGAATCTATAAATTTGGGTCGAATACTCTACCCTCGAAAACTGTTGTGATCCCCTATACTTGTGGGTTATCACACATCACTAGCAATGTTGAAGATGTGAATTCATGGGTACTGTACTGGATGATTGAAAACACTCACTTCAAAGCTCCGGCCTCTGAATTGCTTCACGCCGTCCCAGTCAGTCCTCCCACTGAAGGTGCAAGGCTCATCTATGCTGAACCTGAACTCTCAAATCATCTGATGCGAGTGCTGATGAAGCCTTTGAAGCCTGGGCAAGCTCCAAGGACCAAATTCCTCGTCAAGGAATTGCTCTATGTGCCAAGGACAGTATACAAAATATTGACCAAAACCCTCGGTCCAATCAAGGGCCACAACTTTGATAAGAAGAGGTTGTTGGTATAATGAAGAATCTGCTATTCTATATCATACATGGTATTCCTATCAACTAACACGATTTCTTCATGAGGACTTTGGCCAATCTAGCTCTGTCACCATTTAAGTTGAAGCCTTACGCTCCCTGGATCATGAGATTCATCAGATCAAGATTTTCAATCAACTATAAGGCTGATTTTCAAAATCATCTCAGCTATTTGCCCCTGATTGAAGTCTTCAAAAGGACTAGTTCCTCAGCTGATGATAAGGGCAAGGTGATGTCTACTACACAACCTTCTTCTTGTAGACATTGTTGGGCCTCCAAGTGCAGAGGTTTGTAGGACAGTAGCAAATTTCCCTCAAGTGGATGAACCAAGGTTTATCAATCCTTGGGAGGCGTAGGTTGAAGATGGTCTCTCTCAAACAACCCTACAACCAAATAACAAAGAGTCTCTTGTGTCCCCAACACACGCAATACAATGGTAAATTGTATAGGTGCACTAGTTCGGCGAAGAGATGGTGATACAAGTGCAATATGGATGATACATATGAGTATTTGTAATCTGAAAATATAAAAACAGCAAGGTAGCAAGCGATAAAAGTGAGCGTAAACGGTATTGCAATGCTTCGAAACAAGGCCTAGGGTTCATACTTTCACTAGTGCAAGTTCTCTCAACAATAATAACATAATTGGATCATATAACTATCCCTCAACATGCAACAGAGAGTCACTCCAAAGTCACTAATAGCGGAGAACAAACAAAGAGATTATTGTAGGGTATGAAACCACCTCAAAGTCATTCTTTCGGATCGATCTATTCAAGAGTTCATACTAGAATAACACCTTAAGACACATATCAACCAAAACCCTAATGTCACCTAGATACTCCAATGTCACCTCAAGTATCCGTGGGTATGATTATACGATATGCATCACGCAATCTTAGGTTCATCTATTCAAACCAACACAAAGTACTTCAAAGAGTGCCCCAAAGTTTCTACCTGAGAGTCAAGACGAAAACGTGTGCCAACCCCTATGCATAAGTTCACAATGTTACGGAACCTGCAAGTTGATCACCAAACATACACCAAGTAGATCACGTGAATATCCCATTGTCACCATAGATAAGCACATGCAAGACATACATCAAGTGTTCTCAAATCCTTAAAGACTCAATCCGATAAGATAACTTCAAAGGGAAAACTCAATCCATTACAAAAGAGTAGAGGGGGAGAAACATCATAAGATCCAACTATAATAGCAAAGCTCGTGATACATCAAGATCGTACCACCTCAAGAACACGAGAGAGAGATCAAACACATAGCTACTGGTACATACCCTCAACCCCGAGGGTGAACTACTCCCTCCTCGTCATGGAGAGCGTCGGGATGATGAAGATGGCCACCGGTGAGGTTCCCTCCTTCGGCAGGGTGCCGGAACAGGGTCCCGATTGGTTTTTGGTGGCTACAGAGGCTTGCGGCGGCGGAACTCCCGATCTATTGTGTTCCCCGATGTTTTTAGGGTATATGGATATATATAGGCGAAATAAGTCGGTCAGGGGAGCCACGAGGGGCCCACGAGGGTGGGGGCGCGCCCAGGGGGGTAGGGCGCACCTCCCTGCCGCGTGGCTTCCTTGAAGCTTCCCTGACGTCTACTCCAAGTCTCCTGGATTGCTTCCGTTCCAAAAATAACTCTCCTGAAGGTTTCATTCCGTTTGGACTCTGTTTGATATTCCTTTCCTTTGAAACACTGAAATAGGCAAGAAAACAACATTTTGGGCTGGGCCTCCGGTTAATAGGTTAGTCCCAAAAATAATATAAAAGTGTATAACAAAGCCCATTAAACATCCAAAACAGAATATATAATAGCATGAATACTTCATAAATTATAGATACGTTGGAGACGTATCACAAGGCTGCTGTTATAAATGAAGGCACTCATCCATTGGATGGACAGTTTTGTAAAGCTACTTCATACTCCACCAATGATGACTCTACCACACATGACTCTGTCGCAAATGCTTCAAAGCAATATCCTTAAGCCACTGCTCCATGTGTAATGACTGATCGTGAATGTAGCGACCCGACCCGAATGGATCAAGTCTCTGTGCTCAGGTGTCATCCACGGATCGATAATCTTGACACCACACATGCCGAAGGATTTATAACAGAGTAGCAATCACACACTTATTACATCGTTGCCCAAAGGGACTTATTACAATAAATATGGCTTAAGGCCATCTAATAACGATAACAGCGGAAGACTTGGAAGATAAGTGAGTCCATCAACTCCAGCCGCATCACCGAGTATAGAACCATGACCTAAAGCACCTTACTGTCGTGCGAAAAGTCTGCAACATGAAAGTTGCAGCCAAAACAGGTTAGCACATGGAATATGCCGGCAATGTAACACATAGAGAATAATGAATGATAAGCCTGTACTACATGCATATGTGGCTGGTGGAAAGCTCTCGATTACAGCTTTGCATAAAGCCAGTTTTTCCCTACTGCAAAGGAATAAATTTGTTTGACTATCATGGTGGTTGTTAAACATTGAGAATGGTTGACAGATCCTCAATCCCAATTAAAAGTACTCATTAAAAACCCAACAATATTAATTAGAGTAACATGTTGAGATTCACATGATATTCAAGTACTAGATACTCAAGATGTCCATAACCGGGGACACGGCTAATCATGATTAGTTTGTACACTCTGCAGAGGTTTGCGCACTTTTCCCCACAAGACTCGATCGCCTCCGTTTGGTTTCTCGCACTACATGGTGTTTGAGAGACGGATGACCGAGACATAGTTTTTCGGAAGCGTTTGCACCTTACGATGGGTAGACCGTACCACCTACAACCCCTACATCAGCTAGTCTACCACTATAAGAGTTCACACGACTTAATCAACTATGCCAGAGCCCATAATGGCTTGTGGCTGCACACGGAAGTTACTAGCATGAATGATCTTATGATCCCTTTGAGCACAGGTGGCGGTCCAAGAAAAACAGGCAAGTCCTGATAGAAACCAGGTGCCTCAATCCACCCAGATGTGTGTTTAAGTTGCCACCTTAGATAAACCATTAATTTAACAATCTCACATCTATCATGGATATCACTCACCCAATCACGTCTACTAGCATAGCATGGCATAATAAGCAAACGTAGAAGTAACTCCCAAAGGTTTCATAAGTAAAACAGGTAATAGGTACTACCTCAATCTACTTCCCATCCCACAATTTAATTAGATCCTAATCATGCAAGTGTTTGAGGATTGATCTAATGCATAAAAACTGGGTAGTAGAAAAGATATGATCAAGTGTTACTTGCCTTGCTGATGATCCGCGAAACCTAGAGATTCGAAGTAACAAGCGGCGCACTCCGGGTGATCTATCGCAAACAAACAACAAGCATACAATAAGTACTCATCTAATGCACAAGTAAATCTCGAATAAAAGATCTAACCAGAAAGTTCAACTTAAGAACCCTGGTTGCAAAAAGAATCGAATCAAATAAAGCAACGAAAGTCAAACGACGAAAGAAAACAACTCGGTTCTAGCAAGTTGAAACTAAGTCAAATTTTACAGTAGAAAAACTTTGTTTAAGTTGATTAATCGGAACGGCGGTTTCGAGATGAAACTCCAGGCGCTTGAATCACCTGATTCCGATAAACGAGCGAGAAGATAAACTAGAAAGAAAATCGGATCTGAAATCGCTATCCGAAAAATAGCGGAATAAATCCGATGAGAAAGAAAACGACGAACGGTTGAACTAACGGACGTTCATTAACCGAAGCAAACCAGTGATCACGTTCGTTAGGACGAACGGTCCGCTAACGATTGCTAAACAAACCGGAAAGAAAAACCGCGAGAAAAACCGATCTAGGGTTTGGAAAGAAAACCAAACAAAAAACCGATCTAGAAAATCGAACGGAAACCGAACGATTTACAAAAACCGAACCGAGGAAAAGAAAAGGTGGCGCGCTGGCTAGTACCTCAAGAGGCGAGGGCTCCGGCGGCGGCGTGGCGGTGGCGGCGGCGGCGGGGAGGGCGGCGGCAAGGGGCGGCGGTGGTGAGGGGCGGCGGCGGTGGGGGCGCGGTGTAGAGAGGAGAGGAGAGGAGAGGAGAAGAGAGGAGAGGTGTTGGGTTGATGTGTTAGAGGGGGGGTGCTTGGGTATTTATATTGGGGAGTGGAGGGTTTTTGCTTGGGGTAGGGGACAAGAAATAGACTAGGATTAGGAAACAAGAGGAAAAGATCTAGAAACAAATCTGAAAAACGGAAGTAGTACAAGAGTCCTACTAGGATTAGGAAAAGAAGCGGCTCCTGGCTCCCTCGATTGCTGCTGCGATGGCCTTGGCCTCTTGGCGGCCGGCTCCTTAGCGGCTTGGGCCTTTGGCCCAAGGCGCCATGATTTTTTTAAACGGTCTCACGCAGAGAAAAATAAATAAAAAAAATCTAAACAAACTCCAAAATTAATAAAGTAAACTTTCCCCGACTCCTAAAAATGAGTCGAACAAAATGAACTTTAACACGGGGCCAAAATGCAATTTTTTGAAAACAGCATTTTTCCCTAAGGCAAATAAACTCCGAGAAAAATCCAAAATTTGATTTATTTATTAAATCTTCATTTTTCCTAAATTTTGGGAAAGTCATATTATTCCCTCTCTTATTTTTGTTATTGGAAAATATTTGAAGATATAATAAATAAATCCAATGATCCGTTTTTCATAGTTTTGAGAGAACTCAAATACGAAAATTTCGAAATCTCCAACTCTCTCCGAGGGTCCTTGAGTTGCGTGAAATTTCTAGGATCAACAAAATGCAAGAAAATATGATATGCATGAGGATCTAATGTAAAACATTCCAAATTGAAAATTTGGGATGTTACAGTGAACTTCTCCTCAGCCTTCATCAGAAGGTAGATCGCAATCACAAGTGGGTCAAGCGTCAGTTTGGTTCAATTCTTTAGAACATGACGATCACACAAAACACTGTGAAGAAGAACCATTACTACTTGCATGAAGTTTTTTATCGCACTTGGGCTATATTGTCTCACCGCTACGGTGATGAAGATCTCAAGCAGATGGGCTTCAAACAGGACTTTGACTGGTCACAGCCACCTTCGAAGAAATTCAAGAAGGTCAAAGTTCCTCACTTGGTTGCTAGTTCATATTCTTCATCGTGCGAGACAGATGAAGCCGAAGACTTGAACGACACCGCTGTCGGTGTCAAAACCGGCGGATCTCGGGTAGGGGGTCCCGATCTGTGCGTCTTAGGCTGATGGTAGCAGGAAGCAAGGGACACAATGTTTACCCAGGTTCGGGCCCTCTCGATGGAGGTAAAACCCTACTTCTTGCTTGATTAGTATTGAAGATATGGGTAGTACAAGAGTAGATCTACCACGAGATCGTAGAGGCTAAACCCTAGAAGCTAGCCTATGATGGTATGATTGTAATTGTGATCGGCCTTCTAAGGACCAACCTCTCCGGTTTATATAGACACCGGAGAGGGCTAGGGTTTACATGGAGTCGGTTACAAGGAAGGAAATATAATGTCCGGATCGCCAACCTTGCCTTCCACGCCAAGGAAAGTCCCATCCGGACACGGGTCGAAGTCTTGAGTCTTGTATCTTCACGCTTCAATAGTCCGGATGTTGTATACAGTCCGGCTGTCCGGATACCCCCTAATCCAGGAATCCCTCAGTAGCCCCTGAACCAAGCTTCAATGACGATGAGTCTGGCGCACAGTCTTGTCTTCGGCATTGTAGGGCGGGTTCCTTCTCCGAATACTCCAAAGTAATTGTCGAACACTTGAACCGTGTCTGGATCCACAAAATGATCTTCACATGCCACCACAGAGAGAATGGTATTTTCACAAATGCAATCTACTGACAACTTTTTAGGCAACGCGACGTGTCATTGCGGTCGGGTCATTATTCGAACCGTTTTCCCACAACCAGACACAGCGCATATTGCGAGGCGGTTTCCTTGACACGTCTTGTCAAAGCAGAGATCGTGTCCCCTTATCACGGGATTATCATCAATACGGGTATGGGTAATCCCACTACGCCATCAATCTTGGCACTTGGGAAGCAAGCGATTCCCAACGAGCAAGTGGGGAGGCACACCGCTTTCGTCGCCTCCATAAAGGGATACGAGTTCCCCATTTTTACCCACGCCTTCTTCCTCCTTTGCCCACTCTTGCCCCCTCGAGCTCCAGCGCCCAAGCCCAAATCTTCTCCGCACAGCTAAACATGTCCGAAGCAGGAGGCAAGTGGGTGGCTTCCACCGTGAGGGAGAAGCACATCGCAAATCTTCAGCGGCGGATACTTGGCAGCAGACATTCTTGCACCGGCTACGGACGTTGGGCAGGTCATTCCGACCCCGGGACCCCACGAGAGGGTCGTGTTCGTTGCCCACTTCGTCCATGGACTGGGGTTTCCACTTCACCCCTTCATCCGCGGGCTCATGTTCTACCACGGGCTAGATTTCCATGATCTAGCCCAATTTCGCCCTCAACATCTCGGCGTTCATCGTCAGATGCGTATGCGGCCTTCCTCCGCATCCGGCCTCACTTCGGCCTGTGGCTGCAAATCTTCTGCGTGAAGCCGAAGATTGTAAGCGGCCAGCAAGCGGAGTGCGGAGGGGCCATGGTGGGCAAGATGCCTAATGTCACCTGGCTGGACGACTCCTTTGCGGAGACCGTAAAAGGGTGGCAATCGAGGTGGTTCTACATCACCGAGCCGCGCGGTGCCAACTGGGCGGCGGCCCCCGAGTTCTGATCCGGCGCCCCCATGCGGCTCACCTCCTGGGAAAAGAAGGGCCTGACTTGGGGCGAACCTACAGAGCTGACTGGACTCCAAACTTGCATCAAGAGCATGAAGGACAAGAACATCAACCTTGTCAACGTGATCCAGGTCATGCTCGTTCGCCGGATTCTGCCGTGCCAAAGGCGGGCATTCAATCTGTGGGAGTTCGTCCCGGCCGAACACCAGACGCTTCAGAGGCTCTATGGCATGAAGCACAAAGACGCGTGGAAGGCGTTGTTCAAGGCCTCCAAAGTACCTCCTCCCACATCCGAGGACCGTGGGCTCCACGCCACGCGGCCTCCTAGCCAGGTGAGTTTTCAGGCCACCACCGGATTGGGTTCTTCCCAACATATTCATGGAGGAGACTTAAGTATTTGTGTATATTTGATCAGGACTATGTGGAGACTTCAGAGAAAATTCACTGCCCGACTCCGCTGCCAGAGGATCCAGTTGATGCTCTCCTGACGGAGATGCTGATCCCGGCGCCCTACAAGGCACCGGAGAAGAAGGCCGAAAAGAAGGCCCCGGGGACCAGGAAGGGTCTCCGGCGTAAGGTTGTGCCGGAAGCCTCGTCCGAAGATGACGAGGAACACTCCTCCCCCGAAGAGGGGGAAGAATAAGAAGAAGCCGCCCCATCCGGAAAGGATGAGGGGCCTGAGGAGACGGGCCATGGGGCCTGGAGAGGCCCTCCGCGCAAGGCCGTCATACCCACATTGTCCGATGACGACAAAATAGATTCCTCCCGCGGAGGCGGGGGGAAGCAAGAAGAAACTCTACCTCCCCTCGTTGGGGAGGAGAAAAAGAGGAAAGCCGCCCCGGAGGGGGAGGCTGGGATGCCCAAGAAGGGAAAGCCGTCCCTTCCGGACTACTCCACCACGGCCGCTCATAGCGAGGAAGAGTGGCTGCCCAAGGGGAAGCCCCTACCGCGATCGTAAGTGTCCGCACTCTATCATGATTTTACTTCATAGTTGTTTAATGACGCCGAACATATATGCAGTCCGGCCAGGGCTCATCCGGAGGTGTCGTCTTCGGATGGGTCTTTGAGCGCTTTAGAGATGAACTCGCTCCCGACGGCCACCACTCCTCAGCCTACGGATGACACGGAGGTGTTGTCCCGAAGGTTCCCCGAGTAGGGGGAGGTGACCCTGGAGATGCCCCAAGGCGGAGTTCCAGATGTCGGACACACGGGGTTCAAGATCCCCGCGGATCGCGTCAATGAGAGCCGCAGCAAGGCGGACTCTCGACCGAACACTGTTCCGGAACCCTTGACAGTTCCGGATTTAGGCGGGTAGCCCCTCGTTAGGGAGGGCGAGCCGTCCGTGCCGAGGGCTTCCGTCATGCCAGCGGCGCCGGATAGTCTGGTGGAAGCGCTTCGAGGCGCTTCCATGGATGACGAGCACCGTACTCTTATGAGTGCGGTGATTCAAAGGTTCTGTCCCGCCAAAGCGGACTAACCGGCTCACAAGCCTCTGACGGGCTTCGAGGTAAGTAATAAAATGTGTGAAATTACCACCCGATAGGTAGTAGCCTCGATACTCTGCTTGGTGTTCGGAAAGAAAAGCCAAACGGAGGGTCAATTATAATCCGCAGGAGTCTAATAAGCGTTTATGTGAATAAGCAGGCCGTGCTGCTTGCCGCTGCTGCTCGCACAGCCGAGGTTGCCGAACTAAAGCAGGACCTGGAGCAGGCGCAGGGAGAGCTCGAACCTCACAAAGAGGCGGCTCGAAGAGAGCAAAGGTGAGTAATTCTCCGCTCTTATGTATGTAAAGATAGATAAAATTGTTTAGTCTGACGACGAAGCATCGTGGATCAGGATGGGTCCACCACCGAAGTGGTGTCCCTGAAGAAAGCGCTATCCGAGGCCGAAGACAAGGCGGCCTTGGAATGCAAGGAGCGCGAAATGCAAGGTGCTAGAGTGGGCGAGGTACAACAAGAGCTCCAGGACCTCGGCAAGAAGTTCGAGTCCGTGGAGCATGATCTGAAAATGAAAGAAGCCGAGCTTGCGAAGGCGCTTGTGAGTATGAGAGACGCCAAGGCCGAAGCCGAGAAGGCACAACAGGAAATCCAGGAGGCCAAAAATATAACGGCGAGTAAGAAATTCTTTATGCAAAGCAAACGTGTGGAGGAGGTGTTTCTTTTACTTACCCGAATTCGAAGCTCTCTAGGGGCATTCGCAGATTTTCCACGCAGCGTCTTAGACGCCGTGAGTTCTACCATGCCGAGGAGGGGAGCTCAATGGAGAAGCTGTTCTGGTCCCAGTATGCTGGGGCCGAACATCCGATGCCTCTGAGTGACCAACTGAAACAGTTGGTTGAACTCCACAGGGCGGCCGAAGTGGCTATGAAAGATTTCATAGTCCGGATGTGGCCTGGTGAGCCCCTGCCCACTAGCTACTTCGGCCTGATCAAGCGGATGGTGAATGCCTGTCCGCGGCTTGAAGTAATCAAGCGATCCGTTTGCATTGAGGGTGCCCGCCGGGCCTTTGCCCGTGCGAAGGTGCATTGGGGCAAGCTGGATGCGGAGAAGCTGGTGAAGGACGGGCCGCCGGAGGGCAAGGCGCATCGCCATCCCGAGAAGTACTATGATGGCGTTATGAAGGGCGCTCGTCTCGTGGCCGACGAATGTACTAAAGACAAGATCTTTGACTAAATGTACCTCTGCCGCTGTTGTAATTTAAGGACGGAGTTGCCTGTGCTATGTAGCACTGTTTTGATTTAAAATATTACCATCTGTGCGGCCGTTTATCAAATTCTGAAAGTAGGCCAGTCGTCGGCTTCCGCCCCCACGTACCTAGTACCGGGGTGTTCCTGAAAAAACTCGGATACTCTTTATCCAAATGTTTGGTCCCTTAAGGAGGTATCCGACATAGCGAACAAGGCAATCGGACTATGTGGCTTTATAACTTTCACTTAGCCATGGAAGTCTATAATTTTAAATTTCGGCGAAGCCCCTAGAATTCGGAGGGCCGAATTGGGGCGCTATATACGCCTAAATCGGACAAGGCCGACTCATCGCCTAAAGCGGAAAAAATCTTTAAGGATTTTAAGACCTCTCGAACAGCGACCAGCTCTCGCCTCATCATGCCGGTCAGTTTTCGGCTTTCTCTACTGAGGTGCTCGTCCGGAAGAACCGGGACACAATCGCAATAGTTCTCCCTGCGCTACCTTAGCCGATATAACGGAACGTAAGGTACCAAAACAAGGGAGTCGGGCTAACCCAACTGTAGACCCAAGACATGATTCGGAGCTGATGCATATAGTGCTATAAGTTCGGGGTGCCGCACTGTTCAAAGTGTTCGGACTTTATTTGCCGTAGAGCGGGGCACCATAGGAAGCCCCTGGCAAACGGACCGTACCAAAGTGTACGGATGCAATATCAAAGAAACATTTGTAAGAAAAATGTTCAAATAAGAATAATGAGTTGACGCTATATATAATCTCCCATTGATGAAAATACGTTTAAGCGTATGTTTACAATGAATGCATTAAGCGGAGATAAATAGGACTATTTAACATGTCCTATCCAGGGGCAGGCCGCGTATGGATATATAAAACAGGTATAACGATCGTAAATAGATTCCACCTGGTGTTTCCTTCATCTTGTGAAGCCTGTTGCCTCCTTGGTTTTCTCTCCTATGTAAGTCCGGCAATCCATCTCTTCTGAAGAGGCTGCTCTAAAGCAATGTCCTGAAAAAGAAGAAGGACGAGTTATGAAGGTATGTGGCGGTTATCCCGCACTGTTGACTGAGTCGTTGTTGCGCCTCCACCTACGCCCATGGTATCTTGAGTGCGTAATTGTGTACGTGTGGCACGAATGCTACTTTGATGGGGCTTAAGCGGAGGCCGGACTGCTAGTCACGCTCTCGGCGTGCCTGATGATCCTGTTGCGGGGTGCTCCGGACTCTCTTGACGGTGCTTGAAGTTGTTGTCGCCGGATTGGTTTGTCGGAGGAGGCCGCATTGTACTTCCGCCGCGAGGGCTGCAGTATGTTCTTCTGTTCGGAGAGAGCGGTCCATATTTCCGTTCACTGTTATGACCCCGCGTGGTCCTGGCATCTTGAGCTTGAGGTATGCGTAGTGTGGTACCGCATTGAATCTAGCGAATGCGGTTCGTCCGAGTAGTGCGTGGTAACCACTGCGGAAAGGGACGATATCGAAGATTAACTCTTTGCTTCGGAAGTTATCCGGAGATCCGAAGGCCACTTCCAATGTTATAGAGCCCATGCAACGGGCCTGTACTCCAGGAATCACACCTTTAAAGGTGGTTTTGGTGGCCTAGATCCTTGAAGGGTCAATGCCCATTTTGCGCACTGTGTCCTGATAAAGCAGGTTCAGGCTGCTGCCACCGTCCATAAGGACGCACGTGAGGTGGAATCCGTCGATGATTGGGTCTTGGACCAATGTTGCCGAGCCGCCGTGACGGATGCTAGTAGGGTGATCCCTACGATCAAAGGTGATCGTACAAGCTGACCATGGGTTGAATTTGGGGGCGATTGGCTCCATCGCATAGACGTCCCATAGTGCCTACTTCCGTTCCCGCTTGGGGATGTGCGTGGCGTAAATCATGTTGACCGTTTTCACCTGGGGGGAATTTCTTCTATCCCCCTGTGTTCGGACGCCGGGGCTCCTCGTCATCGTCGCTGTGCAGCCCCTTGTCCTTGTTTTCGGCGGTTATTTTGCCGGCCTGTTTGAACACCCAGCAATCTCTATTGGTGTGGTTGGCTGGCTTGTCCGGGGTGCCATGAATTTGGCACGAGTGTTCCAGTATGCGGTCCAGACTGGACGGTCCCTGATTATTTCTTTTGAACGACTTCTTCCGCTGACCGGGTTTGGATCCGCTGAATCCGATGTTGACTGCCATGTCTTCAGTTCTGTCGCCGTTGTTCCGTCGCTTATGTCTGTTACGCCGTGGCTTGCCGTTATTATCGCGCCATCCGGTGCCGTAATATGGCGTAGTCTTTGCGAGCCAACCAGCTATCCTCGCCCGCATAAAAGCGGGTCATTAGTGTTGTGAGAGCTACCATGGACTTGGGTTTTTCTGGCCGAGGTGTCGGCGAGCCACTCGTCACGGATATTATGCTTAAAAGCCGCCAGGCTTGGCGTCCGGACAATCGACTATTTGGTTCTTTTAGTTAGGAACCGAGTCCGCATTTCCTGGCTGACTCTCCGGGCTGTTGAGTAATGTGGCTCAAGTCATCAGCGTCCGGTGGTCGCACGTATGTGCCCTGGAAGTTGTCGAGGAATGCGTCTTCCAGGTTTTCCCAACTGCCAATGGAATTTGCTGGCAGGCTGTTTAGCTAGTGCCGGGCTGGTCCTTTGAGCTTAAGGGGAAGATACTTGATGGCATGTAGATCGTCTCTGCAGGCCATGTGAATGTGGAGAAGGAAATCTTTGATCCATACTGCGGGGTCTGTTGTGCCATCGTATGATTCGATGTTTACGGGTTTGAACCCTTCTGGGAATTCATGATCCATTACTTCGTCATTGAAGCAGAGGGGGTGCGCGGCGCCTCTGTGCCGGGCTATGTGGCTACGCAGGTCGAATTGCTCTGGGTGGCTATGTTCGGCCCGGCCGGACATGTTGAAGGTGTATCCGGCGTGACGATCGTCGTCGCGTGCCGAGGCGCGCCCCCGCGATCCGTAGATCGATCTTGGCTGTCCTGTTTTGTTGCCCCGGGCCGTAGTATGTTGGCGTGGGGGTGTTGGTTGGTATGCGAACTGATATGCCGTTTTATCTCGGCCACGAGGTGGCCGGTCAGCCGTAAGGCGCTCGAGTCTGTATTCCTCGGCTGCCAGGACTTCAGTCCATCTATCTGTGAGCAGGTCTTGATCAGCTTGGAGTTGCTGCTGCTTCTTTTTTAGGCTCCTCGCAGTGGCTATAAGCCGACGCTTGAAGCGCTCCTGCTCTACGAGATCCTCAGGCACGCCGAACTCGTCGTCGCCGAGGCTAATCTCGTCTTCGGAGGGGGGGCATGTAGCTGTCCTCCTCCGGGTATTCGTTCGTCGCCTGTTGCCCTTAGCTGACCTGCTCATCCTCCTGTTCGGCCTGCTCGAAGGCGGGCTGATCAGGGTTGTATTCTTCTTCGGCACCATTCGGATTGTTTTTGTCTCCTGGGCCGGTATTGCTGTGGCGGGGCTTGGAGTGGCGCCGACGCCGCCGATTCTTTGCTTTTTTCCCTGAGGTTTTATCCTCCGTTGCCTCATCGCAATTTGTTTCCTTCGGAGTGTCCACCATATATATATATCATAGGAAGAGGTGGCTGTCCACCGCCCAGTGAGCGGTGGTTCATGTTCTTCTCCTGCATCGTCGTCCATACCGTCGTTGTCTTCGGAGTCGAAGTCCAGTACCTCGGTTAAATCATCGATCGTGGCAATGAAGTGGGTGGTGGGTGGGCAACGAATTCCTTCATCGCCTGCCTCCCACTCGAGCCGGCCATAGTTCGACCAAGAGCCTCCTGACAAAGAGAGAGACTTTAATGAGTCCAGCATGTCGCCAAAGGGCGAGTGTTGGAAGATATCCGCAGCGGTGAACTCCATTACCGGAGTCCGACCTGGCTCGACTGGCTCGGGAGTGCGCGGACTGGAACCAACGTCCGGATACGAATCCGGGGGTCGGGAGTCACAGGCCACCATAGAGGTAAGACCCGTGTTCGGCTCCACCGCTGATGAGTGTGCGACCTACGGGGCGGGGTCCATCCCTCCGTCCTTAGGCAGCGCAGCCTGCTCCGGATTTAGGTCCGGGGCTACTGCGAGGGTGATACCCCGAGCTTCGTCCAACAGCAGGTCTAAGCCGTGCTCGTCGTGACTGTCCGGTGCTCCTGGCATGGGCCCGAATCCATCGAAGATCAAGTCTCCGCGAATGTCCGCCGTGTAGTTCAGGTTTCCGAACCAGATCTGGTGGCCAGGGGCGTAGCTGTCGATCTGCTCCAGATGGCCAAGCGAGTTGGCCCGCAAGGCAAAGCCAGCGAACACGAAGATCTGTTCGGGGAGAAAGGTCTCACCCGGGATCGTGTTGTTGACGATGACTGGAGGAGCCATCAAGCCCTGTAGCGACGACACAGAGGAACTCTCAATGAAAGCACCAATGTCGGTGTCAAAACCGGCGGATCTCGGGCAGGGGGTCCCGATATGTGCGTCTTAGGCTGATGGTAACAGGAAGCAAGGGACACAATGTTTACCCAGGTTCGGGCCCTCTCGATGGAGGTAAAACCCTACTTCCTGCTTGATTAATATTGAAGATATGGGTAGTACAAGAGTAGATCTACCACGAGATCGTAGAGGCTAAACCCTAGAAGCTAGCCTATGATGGTATGATTGTAATTGTGATCGGCCTTCTAAGGACCAACCTCTCCGGTTTATATAGACACCGGAGAGGGCTAGGGTTTACATGGAGTCGGTTACAAGGAAGGAAATATAATATCCGGATCGCCAACCTTGCCTTCCACGCCAAGGAAAGTCCCATCCGGACACGGGTCGAAGTCTTGAGTCTTGTATCTTCACGCTTCAATAGTTCGGACGTTGTATACAGTACGGCTGTCTGGATACCCCCTAATCCAGGACTCCCTCAACCGCGACAGACCCTACTCCAACGAATGACCCCAACAACACTGGCACTCCTCCATCGACTTCGTGATGATATTCTTCAGGGGTGTTAGTCCTCACTTTTCGTCCCTTTTGGTCATTCGATGACAAAGGGGGAGAAATTTGAGTTAGTCTTCAAGCGGGTCTCTATATATGGGCGTTTTCTTGTTAAGTTACAACTCTCGCTCTTTTGAAGTGTTTGGATCGACTTGTAAACTTAAGTCCTATGGTGGTATGATACTTTTGCTCTATTTTCTGCATGCTATTTCCTCAAGTTGTTAACGCACGCATGCTGAATTACATCAGACACCATATTTCATCATGCATTTTAAATTCTTCATATCATATGTTAAATGCGTGTATGAATTACAAGATATAAGGGGAGATCTCCATGATTCTACTCTACAATGTGCATTTGCTTTTCAAAGAAAATTCCTCAAATATGCACATCTTGAGGGGGAGTTCTTCTATATCTTGCAATCAAATTCCTCAATATCTGTATTTACACTTCATATGTTTATCCCCGTTGAAAACTTAACCTATATTGTCATCAATCAGCAAAAAGGGGGAGATTGTAAGTGCATCTAGTGCCCCTTAGTGATTTTGGTGTATTGAAGACTTATAGGTTAAGGGACTAATGAGTTTGTGAGTGTACACATGTCTATTAGTCTATGAGGAGTTTGATATTTACGATGAAAGTGAAGAAAATATGCCCTAGAGGCAATAATAATGTTATTATTTATTTCCTTATTTCATGATAAATGTTTATTATTCATGCTAAAATTATATTAACCGGAAACTTAGTACATGCGTGAATACATAGACAAACAGAGTGTCACTAGTATGCCTCTACTTGACTAGCTCGTTGAATCAAAGATGGTTAAGTTTCCTAGCCATAGACATGAGTTGTCATTTTATTAACGGGATCACATCATTAGAGAATGATGTGATTGACTTGACCCATTCCGTTAGCTTAGCACTTGATCGTTTAGTATGTTGCTATTGCTTTCTTCATGACTTATACATGTTCCTATGACTATGAGATTATGCAACTTGCCGAATATCGGAGGAACACTTTGTGTGCTACCAAACGTCACAACATAACTGGGTGATTATAAAGGTGCTCTATAGGTGTCTCCGATGATACTTGTTGAGTTGGCATAGATCGAGATTAGGATTTGTCACTCCGATTGTCGGAGAGGTATCTCTGGGCCCTCTCGGTAATGCACATCACTATAAGCCTTGCAAGCAATGTGACTAATGAGTTAGTTGCGGGATGATGCTTTACGGAACGAGTAAAGAGACTTGCCGGTAACGAGATTGAAATAGGTATTGAGATACCGACGATCGAATCTCGGGCAAGTAACATACCGATGACAAAGGGAACAACGTATGTTGTTATGTGGTTTGACCGGTAAAGATCTTCGTAGAATATGTGGGAGCCAATATGAGCATCCAGGTTCCGCTATTGGTTATTGACCGGAGACGAGTCTCGATCATGTCTACATAGTTCTCGAACCCATAGGGTCCGCACGCTTAACGTTCGGTGACGATCGGTATTATGATTTTATGTGTTTTGATGTACCGAAGGTAGTTCGGAGTCCCGGATGAGATTGGGGACATGACGAGGAGTCTCGAAATGGTCGAGACGTAAAGATCGATATATTGGACGACTATATTCGGACATCGGAAAGGTTTTGAGTGATTCAGGTATTTATTGCAGTACCGGAGAGTTGCGGGAATTCGCTGGGGAGTATATGGGCCTTATCGGGCTTTAGGGGAAAGAGAGAGAGGAGGCTGCGCGCCCCCCAAGGCCTAATCCGAATTGGACTAGGAGGAGGGGCGGCGCCCCCTCCTTCCTTCTCTTCTGTATTCCCTTTCCTTCTCTCCTACTCCTACTACATGGAAGGGGAGGAATCCTACTCCCAGTGGGAGTAGGACTCCCCAGGGCGCGCCATAGTAGAGGGCCGGCCCTCCCCCTCCTCCACTCCTTTATATACGGGGGAGGGGGACACCCCATGGACACACAAGTTGATCACTGATCTCTCTTAGTCGTGTGTTGTGCCCCCTTCCATCATAATCCACCTCGGTCATATCATAGCGGTGCTTAGGCGAAGCCCTGCGTCGGTAGCTTCATCAACACTGTCACCACGCCGTCGTGCTGACGAAGCTCTTCCCCGAAGCTCTACTAGATCGTGAGTTTGCGGGACGTCACCGAGCTGAACGTGTGCTGAACGCAGAGGTGACGTACGTTCAGTACTGAGGATCGGTCGATCGTGAAGACGTACGACTACATCAACCGCATTGTCATAACGCTTCCGCTTACGGTCTACAGGGGTACGTAGACGACACTCTCCCCTGTCATTGCTATGCATCACCATGATCTTGCGTGTGCGTGGGATTTTTTTTTGAAATTACTACGTTCCCCAACAGAAAGTCGGCCCCTAAAAATGAATGTCTTCAGCTGAAGACTTTGAAAGTGAAGAAATTGGTGTGACCGTGAAGACTTGATATTCATGCAAGGAATATAAAGCGTGAAGACTTTTGTTTTTGTAGGTTTGTTTTCTCTTTCTTGAGTCATAGGAAACACCGTACAGTTAAAGGGGGTCGAGGTAAAACTAAGGAAAATTTTCCAAGTGATTCTCATCTCAAAATCCTACCCTACCAAATCCTTTCGAGTGAAGCCATTGGAAATCTCATACAGTTGAATCAATTTCTTCAGTGAAAGAGACGAAGATCTTTTGGTCTCTGAGGAATTTGTTCTGACTGAGGAGTTAGGAATTTGCCAGTGCGGATTGCCTACAAGTGAGGAACATGATAGCCTTGAGAAATTTGATACTCAAATATCCGCCCGTTGCTGTGCTACACACCAGCTGTCCAAAAATATCTACCCACCTAACGGTCATATCATTGAAGGGCATTTATGTCTTATCATGTCGGGCTACTCCCTAGGCTATAAATAGCCGCCCCCTACAACCACTAGTTGGTTGGTTGCTCCAAGAGAAACTGACACTTGTCATTGGGAGCATCCCATCCTCCGAGGACTTTGAGCGAAAATCATCAAGTGAGGAAAACCCAAACCCAAACACCTACAAACCCAAAAGTGATTGAGCATGACTGAAGAGATTATTCCTATGTGGAACCAACACTTGTTACCTTTGAGGATTGTGCATCCTCCAGACGGTTAGGCGCCATGGTCTAGAGCATCCCAGAGGAAATTGTGGATCGCTGAGTGACCGAGTCTGTGAAGGTTTGGACGTCATCTGAAGAATTACCACGACTGATTAGGCGAGGTCTGTGTGATCTTAGCTCAAGGAGAATACGGCGAGGACTGTGTGTCCTCAGGTTTAAATACCTAGCCGCTCCAACCAGATGTACGACTGTCACAGCAGTTGGAAATGGTCTATCAAATCATCGTCTTCACCAAGCTACTGGTTCTATTTCCTCAACCCTTTCATTTCCTCATTTCTGTGTTGAAGTACTTTCGTTACTGTTTGAAGACTTTGACTAAAAACTTTCTCAATTTCCTCAATCGTATTTCTTCAGTCAGTTTGTCTTCAGCCTGCTTATCCTGTTTACACGCTACTTGTACTATGTGCTTGTTTTCATTTCATCATGATGACTGTGCTTCTGTTCTATCATGCATGCGTCTGGTTACTCATTCCGCTGCCAATTAGTTCGTTTCTTAGGAATTTCCCCACCTTGAAATTCCTCAGTGACGAATTTGTAAAAATCGCCTATTCACCCCCCTCTAGTCGATATAACGCACTTTCAATAATCCCCCATTTCCGTTGCCTTTCGGATGTCTCACATCGCATACATGTCTTTGTAGGCCAACGTAACCCCGTGCACCATACTGTAAACCATCAGCGGCCAGAAGGTAGACGTGGGGAAGGCGACGACAGTGAAGACGAAGGAACAATTGTTCCACAACGGGCCGATCCCCCGTGACGTCTTCAAGGCTTCCATGGCCAGTGTCAACCGGGCCACGAGAATTTGGCTCCTCCCGTACTAGGGGGAGATGACGACAAGACCCCGCGGCGGCTTGGCGATTGCAAGCGTTGGGTCCTGTTGTGATCGAAGAGTCTGCTTCGTCTGGAGGCGGCCGGGAGCACACCCACGACCACGCAGCCTAAGCAAGGTATGAACATCAACACCCCACCTACCCAATTAGCGTCGGTTGTCGTGCCTGGTGATAGCGGACGGGGTGAGGAAGAGGCTCCACTAGTCGCTGATGACATCGCCACCGTCGAAGAAGCAATGCATGATGCCATCGACGAGGATGACGATAACCCTCTACATTATCTCAATACTGGCGCCTATGACGACGGAGGATTGATGGCTCAGAAGTATGAGTACTCAAGGTTTGAGCGTGATGAGTTGGTGCCTGAATTGCCGGAGGATGAACGTATTATAGACAACCTTCCAGTACCAAAGAAGCATAGGAAGAGACCAAAGAAAGGCAACAAAGATGCTTCTATGATCCAGCCGCCTCCGCAGCCTCGGGTTCAAGACCGTATACCTGTCATGGGTGCGTCAAAATACCATATCCCCGTTGAACCGATCCTACCTAAGGCAGCCGCAGAGGCCATATACGGCAATCTCAACAGACTTCATGACGATGTGCTGCGAAGAGAGAAAAGTCTGATCGCCTCGCAAAATCCAGGATACCTGCTCTACGTCGTTAACGTGTCGCAGCAAAGGTTGTACATTGACACATTCCTCGGGAAAAGTTCTTCCTTTGATTCGATTACATCTTCGATATGTTTCACTTAAAAAGCTGGATTTTTATGTTTGTCCGCCTTTTTGCGTTGTACATGAACTACATCATCAGGATTGAGCAGATACTTATATTGTGTCGCTGACCCGTACTTCATGCACGAGAGCTTCTTGGCAGTCTGCGAAAAGCACCGTGAATACGCGAGTAACTACATCGCCGATTTCATGGTCGGCAATAAAAGACAAGGAGACGATTCTCGTGCCTTATCATCCCATGTAAGTCATCCGCGCAGATATCCTTTCTTCAATTTCAATTATTTCATTTGCATGCGTGGAGGCTAATTTGAGGTGTACTTATTTTTGCGCAGCGATGGGCGCGTCATTCTCATCATCCTTTACCCCCGATTCTCCCATGCTCTTTACTTGGACTCGTCAAAGAACATGACGAAAAAGGATTACACCCACATCAAGTCTGTTTTCGACAGTGCTATCTTTAGCTACGGCCTACAGGGTGGAGAGATCATGACCAGGAAGACAAGGAACCACGCGCCCGCCTTCGGCCATAAGACCGACTTCTGCTGCATCCAGCAACCGAGTGGTACTCTCAGTGATGGATTCTATGTCCTCCACCACATGCTGGAGTACAAACGAGATCGGCAGAACCTTCGCATGTCACCTAGATCCGGTGATGCCCATATTCTGCAATGGGCAAAGAACCTAGGAGATGTTTCGGATCATCGACTCCGAGCTGAGTTCTATCACATCCACCGTGAACTTGCTCAAATCATCATGAAGGAGGTCCTCGAAAAAACAGGGATGTTCTACGAAGAAGGGCAAATGTCACGGGAAGACGTCCGAACACGCGTAGCCACTCAGCCTCTCGACCTGAAGCCTTTCACTGCGCTCGGGGGCTATCTCCCTAACTTGGATGGATGGCACGGCATGTTGGAGTGATTGACGATATATGACAATGTGTCCGTTTAGTCCATACTTTCTGTATGACGAAACTTTGAGTTATGCACGACGAAACTTTATTTGTGATGTAATTAAACCGTCCTCCTCAACTAGCGAAGATCACTCTAGTTAGGGCATTTTGGGTATGATGAACTTTGTTATTTATGCTTATGATATGTTGCTTCTATTTTTGCCAAGTCTGTCTCTTTCTGTTGCTCAACTATATATGTTGCATATCAACGACTCATGTGAAGATGTAGGTGCATAGATCATCGATGACAAAGAAGTGCTACGCCAGGAGTATAGGAGAGTGGCTGGAGTGTCGTGCCCAGTGTACGGTTTACGGTTTCGGCGACGACCGATGGTTAGTTTAGGTTCACGCTAGTGCAAGAGAGGGAAACGAACCGACGCCTCAAGAAATACTATATTATGTATGATGAGATATGTCATGTAACTTGTATAGCTATATCGTGATTATGATGTGACGACATGATCTGTGTTGGATGATATGATGAGACTATTATGTATATGATATGATGAGCATATTGCATGTTTATGATATGGTTAGGATACTGTATAAAACCTATACAAAACCATCGCAAATACATAGAAAAAAAGATATGAGAAAATATAGCAGTAGCGCTCTTTAGCGCTGGACAGGAAGACACTACTGCTAAAGCACTTAGCGATATTTGACGGAAAGCGCTTCTTGGTAAGTAGGTATAGCGATGGCCAGCGTCAAAATCTTGCTGCTTCTATTCTTTAAACTATGGCGCCCGTATCATGCAGCATTCGCCGCTCTGATACACCAAATACCCGCGCTACTACTAGGCTTTTCCCTAATAGTGTTGTGTTGAAGCTTTTTTTTGCTGCAGACGCCACAGGATGCAGGATGGAAGAACAAAGAGAGAAGACGACAACTTCATTTGCTGCCATCGAAGGGCCATCGCCTGTCACATCGGATGGGCTAGGCGGATGATTTCTCAGGAAAATCATCCTGTCTATAGCCGCCAAATATCAAGCTTCGATGGCCTAGTATATACAATTATGATCATTCTTTGAAGTTGTTATCGCAGAGAACATGATGAGAACGAGTTTTTACCATCACAGTGATTCAAACGATTTAAACAGGCTGTTTTGAACGTTTATTTTAAATGCCGGGACTGGCAAAAAAAAATAAAACACACACAAAAAATCAACGTTGTGCTGCTGGGCTGAAATTGTTCCAACTGAGCTTCATGGGCCTGGGCGTTCGCTTGACATCCGTCCCTTCGCCGCAGTGGTGACGGCGCCGCCCTTCTCCCGCAACTCGACGCCGACGCATCCCCATCTCACGCCGCCGGCTCTTTCCCATCCCCAACTAGTGAGCGTGAACCCGATGTGAGGCGCGCGAAATCCCTCCGCCATGGAGCATAGTGACGGCGAGACCGCCGCCAAGCGAGCCAAGCTCTCGGCCAGCGGCAGCGAGGACCTCCTCAGCGCGCTATCCGACGACGTTCTCATTCACATCCTTCTCAGGCTCCGCAACACCGCCGTCGCCGCCCGGACCAGCGTCCTCTCCAGCCGCTGGCGCCGCCTCTGGGCCCTCCTCCCGGGCCTGGACTTTCTCCCCGACACCAACCCATACAGCATACCCGCCGTCCTCGCCGCCCATCAAGCGCCGGCCCTCCGCTCTCTCCGCATCCTCGCCACGGACGCCTCTGCCGACTTCATGGCCGCGTGGCTCCCCATCGCCGCCCGCCGCCTCTCCGGCGATCTATTCTTCATCAACACTGTGTCGCCGGACGACGAGGCCGGGGACAGAGGCGCCTTTGAACTGCCATGCTTCGAGAACGCCACCTCGATCTCGCTCCACTTAGGGTTTCTTGGCATTGCAGTGCCAGCCTCCGCCATATCCTCTCGGCTCACCGATCTTCGCCTGAATAGCTTCCAGGTCCAGGGTCCGTGCCTGCTCGGTGACGTTGTATCCTCCGCGTGCTCCCCATGCTTGCAAAGGCTCACCATCAACGATGCCCGAGGCATCGACAAATTCACCATCCGCTCAGAGTCTCTCCTGCAATTGAAGCTCAAGGATCTAGATGGCCTGCAGCAGCTCACTGTCGTGGCGCCGAAGCTCAAAGAGCTAAGTGTGATCCTTTGCTTTGCTCCGAATCAACCTATTGCTAGCATCTCAGCTCCTGAGCTGGTGTCGCTCCACTGGAATGATGCCTATGATCCATGCTCTGTCCAACTTGGCGAGATGACACATCTACAATGTCTGCACGCTGGCATTTTTCTTGTATATGGACCAGTTGACTTTACACCCAATCGCGATTGCCTGAGGATCTTGCGGGACTTCAAGGTCATGCACAGTCTAACCCTCCTACTGCTCTATCATCCAGTAAGTTCAATCTTATATGTGAAGTTATGTCATCATGGCAAGTTTGTGTCACGCTAATAAGTCAATATATAATGGGACAAACATGTAGTTTAACTGAAGGAATGTGTCATTGGGACAATGTGATCAATTGATAAATTGATAATGAGACAAACATGTAGTTTAACCGAAGGAATGTGTCAATGGGACAATATCACATTCTAAAATAGCCATGCAAATTCTCGCTTGTTCTATACTTCTATTTGCTCAAATCTCTGTAATAGACATGTTGAGCCTGAGCGCGGCTGATGTTCATCTCTTATATTGTATTCTTTTTTTCTGACTAGAATATTCGTTATCCAAGAGGATAATGAACTTTTTGACTGTGATACATTACTCTCCTTTGTGATTTACCTACAAACCTTGATGGATGGCATGCCAAGGCTCCCGGACATTACATATAATCCTTTTTTGTGACGTCATCTGAACCTGCAGGATATAAGTAACTATCGATACTTGATGGAAGACATGACAAGGCTCCCTGACGTTATATGCTTGTCCCTGACTGTGATGTCAAACGGACATTGCTTTGGTGCCAGCTCATTCCACATTCTCGGACTGTGTACTGGTGTAAGAAAGTTGGCACTTAACTACTTTGAGGTAAAACTATCCTTAATTTCTTTATAACTCTTTTAAACATGTATAATGCTCGAGTTATCGGGTTAGTCACATAAAACAATACGCATTTGCACTTCCGGGCATACCTAGACTCGATTGCCAGTTGGCCTACTCTAGGTGTTGGTTTGATACTAATACCTTGTCTCCAAACTTTAACTGGGGAAATTATATGGCTCATGTAATTGCTAATACTTTCATCTTCAAGTTTAGCAAAGCGGCGTACTATTTTCTAATGTATGTGACGATATATTGGGAAATGCATTGGAGCTCCCAGGTGCCACACACCCCTATATGAATATAGTATTATTTTTTTAGGAAATTTCAAAAAATTCTGAATTTTTCAGATATCAAACCTGGGTGCCCATTGTCCACCCGTGTTCAATTTCTTTTGGAATGGGTGCCCATGGTATCCGTGGCGAAGGAAATATGGTCCGATAGACGATCCATCCAAATTGTTTTTCTATACATAGGAATTCTTTTGACTCTTTTACCGAGATTATCATGGGCACCCTTGCGGCCTTGCCCCATGAAACCGAACACGGGTATACAATGGACACCCAGGTTTGATATCCCAAAATTTCACAATTTTTTGAAATTTCCTGGTAATTTTTAATGCTATATTCAAATAGGGGTGTACGGCACCCGAGAGCCACAAATCTTCATCCACGATATATTGCGCTTTATTGCCTGGCAGGTTCAGTCGCACGCTCAATCTTGATAACAACCTTAGGCTGGTCGTAGTGGGGAGTATCGTACAATAGTATCATTCATATGAAACTAGTGTATGATACTACCTCCGTAGTGCATAGTATCATAGACTATATCTTAGGTGGTCTTATTTATTGTCATGCATGACACATAGTAGCATTGAATTTATTATGATACCGTACCATAATATGATACTCAATTCTCTCTTTCCTCATTTAATTCTACGCCGCCTCATCAAAATTGCCTAGTTGGCATGTATGATACTCCCATTACAATCAGCCTTAAAGCAAGTACTTGGAGATAATTTTATTTTCTTACGATATGCTTTTCTAAGATATTTCATTGACAATGAAGTTCAAAGGTCAAACTGAACATCATCATGCTTAAGAATTTGTGAAACTTCTATAATAGTGTTTGTCGTACCAGATTCTCTTTGTACACAGTAACACAGAACAAACACATTTTCTGCAGTATGCTGGCTTCACTATTTCCTGGTGGTGTTCTTTTGTAAATGTGCTTATGCATCTCGAAGTACTCGGACAGTCTGATAAATTATAATTTCATCTCTTTTTCATCATGAAACATATCGGTTAATCTTACGAAGTTGGTATGCTCCTCACTTCAGGCGCAGACTCCATGCCCATTGAGTTGCATCTGTGATCAGCCAAAACACTGGAAAACTGAGAAACTTGTGCTCGATCGCCTCCAAGAAGTAGAAATTAGTGAACTATCAGGAACTGAACATGAACGTGATTTTGTGCAACGGTTATTCAGTTGGGCAACTGCCTTAAAAAAGATGACAGTATCTTTTCATTACTCAATTACGGAAAGCAAGGCCAAGGGGTTGTGCCAGATGTTACGAAGCTTCTCCACATCGGAACTATATATGGAATTTTATGTGCACCGCTGTTTGGTGGGGAAAGTTCTGTATGTTCCTGAAGATTAACACACTGATTTGCGAATTCTCACAAGCTTCTGGTTTGCTTGGTCCTAATGTTGGCATGCTCAGGAGTGGTGACGAATTCATGTTGCCAGAATATGTCAATGCTGTTGGGATTGTCTTTTCTGGGATGCGTGTTTATCTGTAATCTGTATGCAACTATGGATGCTAATTAATTTGCTAGAATATTAGCAGCTTACCCTGACTTCTATAGATGCTGAGAGCATTTGTTAAGTGGGGTGCACTGCTATTTAGTAGTCTCATGGTGATTTCTGCTATGAATTTCTGTTATTGTAATGGTACCCGGGACTGGAAGGTCACCCTTTTGATATCTTGTGCTGGAATTTGTGTAAAGGTATGGTTCTTTCATGAATTGTGAGACTGAAATTAAGTAACTTGGTCTCATATATGGATTCATGTCATGAAGCTACATGTCCAATGGTCTCTCATGTTGGGTGAATTACGATAAGCTGTTTAGATGGGATATTAATATCCAGAGCATTAACTGCTAATCAAAGCTGGTGGTATGTATTTATCATGTGACGTGCACTTATGAATCTACTGCAGAGGGCAAGTGTTCCAAACAAGGTTGCCAGAACAGGACTCCTGGCCTGAGGTAATAATTAGTCTTCCTGCTTATGCTTTTATTCTTGTTGGTAGGTCACCCTTGGTTAATTATGTATGATTGATGGGTTGATGTTGTGAAGGCTGTGGATGAGTTTTGCTGAAATCTAACAAAAATGGGCGTCGACTCTATAGGTACCGTGGTTTTGCACTCGAAGACTCCAGTGGACAGTAGTAAAATAAATATGAAAGTTGAAGATATATCAGTAAAAGAAAGACTTTTATGTGGTATCTTTGCCGAGGAAGTTGTGCTGACAAAGGACAATCTTGCTCACTGCAACTGGCAAGGAAGCAAGAAGTATTGCTTTTTGTGCCCATGGCAAGACAATTAAACACCTTTTCTTTTAGTGCAAGTTTGCGCATTCTGTGTAGTCAGTCATCTAAATAATGTTCAATTTGTATCCGCCAAGAAGTGTTGCCAATTTGTACGGTCATTGTTCGATGACATACCTAACAAGTTTTGTATGATAACAAGGGTGGACGCATCTGCCTTACTATGGGGCGCTTAGACTATGTAGAAATGATATGATTTTCAATGTAAAAGTTCATCTCCGTTATCTACTGTGGGATGAATTGGCTTCATACGGGATCTACACTACTCCGAATGAAGCACCAACCGCTGTTGACAATGGTGTGCACGCGATCGGAGCATATTATATTTTGTGTTAATAAAAGTGTCCTTCATCAATCAAAACAGACACAAAGTATTCACGTGACGATGAATCCACAGCTAAAGTGGTAGTATCTTATTGGTAAACCAGCTGATATTGTTGATTGTGAAATGTATATAGTCTGGGTGGGGTCACTTGCTCCTGAAATAACAGGGCTCACTGGGAGGAACATGGACATTGTGATTGATGTCATCGTGCCAAAGGTTTCCTTGAGGAGATTGTCAAGTTCTATCATCAAGGTCCCACAAAAATAAATTGTATCATCAAGGGAGTGATACAGTATTTGTTTGGCTTGCACCATTGGTGGTGGCGGCGGCACGGCACCTTTGACATGACGTGAGAATTTTTGTTCCTAGACTGAGAATAGGTGCCTGTTCGGAGTCCCTCCGCTCCAGGAGCAGCCGGAGCTGTAGTTTAAAACAGCGGAGTGAGGAAATTGGTACTCCGTGGATTATGTGATTTCTGAAGCGGGTGGGTTTCCGAACAGCCCCTAGGTAAAGGAGCGGCCCTGAGCGTTAAGAAGGATTGTGGTTTCTTCACCGAGCATCAGCGATGGACATATATGTGAACAAGTCTCTTTTTGAAGTCTCAAACGTAGAAGAAAGAATATTTTCTATTAAAAATTTGAACAAGTCAATGAATTTTCTTCATATCACAACTTAAAAAAAAAACCGTAGAAGCGCACGCAACACTTTGAGCCCCACCACAAAGAAAACCATCCTTCCAAACAATGGAAATGGGTCAGGATATATAGCACTGGCGCAGCACGATGTGAAACATTGGGAGCTGACCGCAGTGCAGCCGTTATTAGCTGGTTGGTGGCGTTTCACTGTCCATTGGGACCTCCTTTCGCTGTGTCATTCATCTCGTCCCTTGGTGCTCACTTGGATAGTGCCACCACCAAGGCCTCTCGCCCCTTTATTAGCTAGTATCATCAGACCGACACAGCTCGAGAGACGCAGCAGCCATTCCACCGGCAGCAGCAACCTACAAGCAGTACAGATCTGGTAGAGAGGGAAGGAGGGAGGGCATGGGCAGCTCATCAGGGCTCGTCGACTGGAGGGGAAGGCCGGTTAACCCCAAGAAGCATGGAGGAGTGAGAGCTTCCATCTTCATTCACGGTATGGAATTGGAATTGGAACGCAACGCCTGCATACATACTGCATCGTTCATGTCATCCTAAGTTCCTTTGATTTGCTCGCTCCAGTAGTCTTGCCCATCCCATTTTTGTCAACAATGATAATCTTCTTTTCTCGAGTTAGTATATGTGTAAATAAACAATCGATCCATTTGGATTTTTCTCGCGCACACTTTTTCTCCCTCTAGCTAGCAAGCAAGCAGGCAGGTTTCTTGCACACTTTTCCCCTGCTATGCTGACTAGCTAGCAGTAGCAGGTCACTCTCACTCCCACTTTTGCCATCAGTCGTGTGTTTCCACAAACCATACTCGGTAGAAAGCTTAATCTTTTTGGCCAAGATTAGAGATGTTAATCACATTTTTTTTCTAATCTAATGTGTTGTTGTGCATGCATGCAGCTCTGGTGCTGCTGAGCAACGCTGCCAACATCGCCAACATCATGAACCTGGTGACCTACCTTCGCGGCACCATGCACATGGGGGTGGCGGAGGCCTCCACCACGGCCAGCAACTTCTTCGCCGCGCTGCAGATGTTCTCCATCCCGGCGGCCTTCCTCGCCGACTCTTACATCAAGCGCTTCTACACCGTCATCATCTTCGGCCCGATCGAGATTATGGTACTACTCGCTCTGTAAACAAATACTTCCATAGTTTAGATCACTATACTTCCATGTCTTTAGGAGATGGATTTTGTTTTTGTTACTACTTTTTATCCATGGAAGTGGAATGTGCTTTTTATTTATTTATCTACATCAAGCCTCTCATGCATGATTGCTCCATTATGCATTTCATTCAGTAACCGTCAGTATTTCCCAAACTAAGAAATCTAGTCAACGTTTTAGCCTGATAGCACACCTTGAGTTTAATGCTACGTACGAATACGATTGGCTAGCTAGCAAAGCAAAGGTGCTGGATTTTTCCATCAAGCGCTAGACAAAGGTGGCATGGGTGCCATCGGCGCGTCAACAGCAGGAGCGGAAAAAGGAGGAGCGACGAGACGATCAAAGTGGCATGCATACACAGCATAATAGGTGGGGTCGACACAACGGGGGAGTAGTTGGTGGTGGGAATGCCATAGTTGGATGACCCGCTTTCTTTCTCTTTCTCGCGTGAACCAAAATATCAACAAGTTTCTAGAAGCCCTGGGAGGCTGGGACCATTTATATTGGCTTTTCAGTTAGTTTCTTTTTTTACGGGGGCTTTTCAGTTAGTTTCAGCTGCACGCTTCTTCTTCCTTTTTAAGTTTAAAATTACAAAATAATCACTCAAAGCCGTGTAGATTACCCGGTTGATGATCCGTTTTTGTCCTTGGCTTCTCTGCGACTAGATCTTTGAAACATATGTTTTGCATTTATTTTTCTTGTCACCGATCGTCAGGTCATAGCTATAACTCTTTACCAGGTTGTGGATGTGTAGTCACTTTGTTATCAGGTTAGTCACTTGCTTACTACTCTTGCCGATTTAAAATAAGTGTCGCAGCTTTGAATTAAGCTTAGTTAAGTAGTTAACTTTTTTTTAGAAAAGAAGGATGACCCCGGCCTCTGCATCTGGAAGATGCATGCAACTACTTTATTAATTATTCATAAATACCTTACAAAGTAATACATCAATATGTCTGCTTCTACCTTACAAAGTAATACATCAATATGTCTGAAGCAGTCATCTTGACAACATCTGTGGCTACGCCTATGCATTAATGAAGGAATGCAGAAAGTATGAGCCAAATACCCAAACCTCTTACCTAACCGCGTAAGACTTGCATTGCATATGATCTTATTTGTGTGATATGGTATCTTCTTTTGTTGTAACATGCATGCACACGTCTCTCGTTTAAAATTTCATAATGGCATGCGCTGCATGAAAATACTAACCGGGGCACGTGCACTAGTTAGATTTTCCAAACAATTTGTCATTAGCAAAATTATCTTGTTTTGGTTTGGCAAATGGGGCTGGCGTCCATCCTGGAGCTCCTACGGTCCCTATCGTTGTGTTTCGCCATCAACACAAAAACAAACCAGCGGAGTGGCCCTCGCTGGAGAAGGCAGTTTGGCAAAACGTCTCACCAAAGTGGGCCTTCTCGTGTGACATGGCAGCCGCCCTTTCAACACTTTCTTTTTAGATATCCCAATTAGTTGGAGCTCCTCCTTTTTTTTCTTTAAAAATTGGAGCTCCTCCTTTTTCGAAGGTAACTAGAGATTTATTCAAGGATCATCAAATCCGGAATACAAGCAATTGGAGCTCCTCTAATCGGCGGTTCATGCCCCAATCGCTCAACTGGCGCTCAAGCAGCCGCTTCATTTGGGCCGGCCCAATAAAACGCGCTGGGCGCTGCCGCTTCCTTTCTTCAGGCTCGCTCCTCCTTGTCCTTCGCTCGTTCACGGTTGACAATTGACCAGTGAGAGTTGACTGGTCAACCATTTTCATCCGCGAACAAAAGAAAGAAGAAAAAAAGGAATAAGAGCCCTGGACTTGGCAAATCCAGCCCCTCAAACGCCGGGTGCGTCCGCAAACAGTGATCGGGCACGTCTCAAATTTCAGTAGTTGCATCCGGACATCTCATTCTATAAATTCTTAAATTCATACAAGGACATGCAAATGAAATAATCTACATACTACGTCGATCACCTATCTACTCATCGTCAGAGATGTCGACGATCTTCGTGTCCGGCTCCGGCAGTATGGACGACAGCTACAACTCCGGCTGCTCCGCTCCGACCTCCTCCGCCTCTATCTTTGCCTCAAGTTCGGCAAAGAGCGCGTCGGACGCCGCCTGCTCCTGTCAGAGGAACGCCCGGTTGGCCTCCATGTAGGCCTCATCCTGGATGGACACCAGGATGGCCTGCTGCTCCGCCATCTCCTCCGATTGGGCGACGACAAACTCCGCCTCTGCCTGCTTCATGTTGAAGCCCGCCAGAGCTGCGTCACGCGGCGCCACCGGTCCGACAGGAGACGAGCTTCAGACCGTCGGGTTTCAGGGTGTTTCGGGCTGGGACCCCTTCGTCAGTCCTAAGTGGCGGGCACGCCCGGGCGCCCCATTACCACCCCATATTTGGGCTGGATATGAGGGGTGCTGGTCAGTCCGGGCGTTTGAGTGGGCCGTCTGGGTCAAAAAATCGTGACCTGTCATTGACCGGGCGGCCTGCACGGACATATGAGGCGGGTTTGGGACTCGCGCTGTAGATGCTCTAAAGGATGGAAGTGACGTGATGAAGTGTCCCGGTAGATTACTGGAGTTTATATTGAATGAGGAAGCCGCGAGTTTGATTCACGTGCGGAAACCTTTTTGCATAGACTAACAAAGGAAATATTGGTAAATGGGCTGGCCCAGCATGGAGGGAGTGTGTGCGCCGGTTTGTGGATAACACACTAACGGGCGCAGAAGGCGTCAAACAGGACTTGGGCAATTAATTATTGTAGTACCCCAAAAAATATCAACACTTGTGTTATTTGATTTTTTTTGGAAGTTAGAGAAGTTAAGAAAAAAAATTTGGGGGAGGTGTTCGATGCATGCATGCTTTTAACGGAGTTGCATGGTTCACCCATCCCACCCCCATGCTTCTTCATTTCATTTACAATCTACTAGTATTAGATATTTTAAACAAAAAGTTCAAATTGAGTTTCATTTGTATATTTGTGTTTGTTGGTACACAAACTTTTGAACAAGACCATTCTTGAATACATGTTGAGAACTTCTAAATTTTACGAAGTGTCAAATATTTAAAACTTAATAGTCGTAATATTAATTTTTTACCAACTTTTAGCAAGTTTCATTTGTTTTCTTTTCGGATTTAGGGTCTAGGGTCTTGGGCTTAGGGTTTAAGTTTTAGTTTTGGAACTCGGTGAACTTGTCATTCGTCCCTATCAAGTTTTAGTAGTTGAAACTTGCTAGGTTTTTTAAACTTGTCAAAACGTATTCACGAATGGTCTTGTTTCAAAGCCCTCGTCCCAACGAAGACGGATATGCAAACCGAACATAAATTGAAGTTTCGATTGAAACGATATAATGGATCCAAATTTGAAAGTCAAAGAAAAATAATGGAAAGCGGGATGGGTGGAGCTGTCGAAAGTTGGGCGTATGGACCCCACCTAAGGTGTAAAGATCAAACCAATTTCTGAATCGCGAGGCAATCGGGCGACCAGGAATCTGCGTGCTCCCACACGTACGGGCCACAAATCCTCTCCCATTAAAAATGTTCAAATAACATCAACATCAGCCGACGATGCTGACAACCATAAGGTTTTTTTTCTTTTTTTCAAAAAGGAGGGACTCCCGGGCTCTGTATCAAAAAGATGCATACGGCCATCTTATTAACCGAATAAAGTAATGCCAACATGGTTCGAAAGGTCTTCAAAAATAATAAAAAAGCACAAAAAACTTACACAGAGCCAAAGAGGGCTAGAAACATCAACTAGCCAAGAAACGACGCCACAACCGGCTGGCTAAAACTAGATAGGGATACTAAATGCCTATCCTATTACATGACCGCCATCCAAACCGGTTGAAGATATCCCGAGCTACCATCTCCCAAATGGAAAGACCCAAGAACCATATGCTCCCGGCCTCCGTGCGGGTGAGTAGCGACCACAAACGGATCAGTGCCGTAGTTGAATAAGACCTGCAAAAATGTATACATGATATTCTGTTAAAACCAGATCATTTCGCAATTCCAGATAGTCCACAGAAAGCACAAACTCCAACCCGAATATGTTTCGCTAAGTCAGGCTCAATCCCATTAAGCCATGTCCCAAATAACGCATTAACATAATTTGGTGGATTGTGTTAAAAGCAATGTGGACCGTCTGCCAAAGAACCTTGGCCAACGGGCAATCAAAAAAGAGGTGTTTGATAGTCTCATCCCGATCGCAGAAACTACACCTAGTAGGTCCTATCCAATTACGCTTAATCAAGTTGTCCTTAGTTAAAATAACTTGTTTATGAACAAACCACATAAACACTTTTATTTTCAAAGGAACTTTGACATCCTAAACATGCTTGGACGTAGGAATGGAGTTCGAATTAATAACATCAATATACATTGATTTAACCGTGAATGCTCCAGACCTAGTCAACTTCCAGCGTAATTCATCGGGTTGTTATGAAAGCTGGACTTCCATCAGTCTCCTAACTAGACGGAGCCATTCTTCCCAACGATTGCCCACTAGCGTTCGTCCGGAACCGAATGTTAAGGGGTAGATTGAAGTACCAAACGCAGCGAACATCTCACGTCGTTGAACAATGCGGTACAAAGATGGGTATTGGATGGCCAAGGGTGTCTCGCCGAGCCAAGTATCCTCCCGAAGCGTGTACTCGAGCCGTTTCCAATAACAAACTTCGTACTATTAAACAAAGCCTGTTTAACTTTCATCGAGCCTTTCGGAAGGGTGAGTCGGTCGGCTGGATGAAACACAGGACAAAGTTTTTGTCTGGAGGTACTTGCTGCGAAGGATTTGAGCCCACATAGCATCATTCTCCGATGAGAGTTTCCACACCACTTGCTAAGAAGGCATTTATTCTTAACTTCTAGGTTCTCAATACCTAGACCCCTTGGTCTTCGGTCTACAAATGATATCTCATTTAGCAAGCCGATATTTTGTTTTAAGCTCATCACCCCGCCAAAAGAAACGCGATCGATAGAAGTCCGGTCTCTTCCTAACACCAATCGGGACCTCAAAGAGCGATAGGAGAAACATTGGCATACTCGTGAGCACCGAATTAATTAGGATTAATCGGCCTCCGTATGACATGAGCTTACCCTTCCAAAGAACTCATTTTCTTCTCAAATCGGTCCTCGATGCACTTCCATTCTCTATTTGTCGACCCTACGATGGTGGATTGGAATCCCCAAATAAGAGAAGGGCAACTCTCCCAACTCACACCCAAACAATTGCCTATAAGCATCCTGTTCAATTTTGGCCCTACCAAAAGCAGAACAGCTCGCTCTTATGGAAGTTAATCTTTAACCCGGTCAATTGTTCAAATAGGCATAACACAAGCTTCATATTTCTCGCCTTGGCCAAGTCATGCTCCATAAAAATGATTGTATCATCAGCGTATTGAAGGATGGAAACACCTCCATCAATAAGATGAGGTACCAATCCACCTACTTGACCATTTTCCTTAGCCCTTCCTATCAAAATTGCTAACATATCCACCACAATGTTAAACAAGATAGGGGACATCGGGTCTCCTTGTCTTAGGCCTTTATGTGTCTGGAAATAGTGACCGATGTCATCATTAACTCTAATTCCCACACTACCTTTTTGCGTAAATGATTCAACTTTGTCGGCGCCAGCTGCATCAAAACCTTTCATACGCAATGACTGTTGGAGGAATGGCCATTTGACCTTATCATACGCCTTCTCGAAATCCACCTTAAAAATTACTCCATCTAATTTTTTAGAATGGATTTCATGGAGCGTTTCATGCAGGACTACCACCCCTTCAAGGATATTTCTGTCCGGCATGAAAGCGGTTTGGGACTGTTGCACCACAGCATGCGAATCTGTGTGAGTCTGTTCGTCCCGACCTTTGTGAAAATTTTGAAACTAACATTGAGGAGACAGATCGGCCTGAATTGCTCAATTCTCACCGCATCCGTCTTCTTAGGAAGCAGTGTGATAGTCCCAAAATTCAAGTGAAATAATTGAAGCTGTCCAGAGAACAGATCATGGAACATAGGTAATAAATCCCCTTAATAATGTGCGGCACTTTTATAGAACTCTGCTGAAAATCCATCCGGTCCGGGAGCCTTATTGTTTTTCATCGTGCAATAGCATCAAACACCTCCTTCTCCGAAAACGGGCAACAGAATATCATTATCGGCAGCCGATAGCTGAGGTACATCCTCCGTCTGGACTCATCGAGGACACACAATTATCCTCCGGAGGTCCAAATAACTGCTTATAATATTCGGTAATATATGTCTTTAGGTTATCCTGCCCTACAATAGTGCCCTCGTCTTGCTCAAGCTGAAAGATACGCTTCTTTACGTGCTTGCCATTAGCTATCAAATGGAAGAACGAGTATTTGCGTCCCCTGGACCACTTTGCGGACTTTAGCACGCAAAGCCCACTTCAATTCTTCTTCATGAGCGATTCTTTTAACCTCTTCTCCGCCTCATTTTTAACTCAAGCTCGCTTGGCAATAAAATATTGGATTTGGCTTTGTATGTCCGGGCCTGTATAAGATTAAGGAGTCTATCCTTTTCAATCTTATCTGCCATCGAGTGCTTAGCCCAACCCGTAAGAAGCTTCTCGGATGCCTAATCTTATTCTCGCCAACGCTCAATCGCAGATTGCCACCAACACCTTTAACCCATTCCACGGCAATCAAGTCCAAGAACCCTCACGCTCAAACCATGACATCTCGAAGGAGAAGGTGTTCTTGTTACCCATGTGGTTCGGCTCCCGAGTCCACGAACAATGGGGTGTGATCGAAATTCCTCTCGAAAGAGCTTGCATTTGTAACGGAGGGAACTTTTGTTCCCACTCCACGCCGCAAGAACTTCGATCAAGTTTTTCATAGGTTGGGTTTGGCAGCGCATTAGCCAGTGAACTTTCTACCGAAAGCTCAATCTCTCTCAGATCCAAGCTCTCAATAATGGTGTTGAACATGAGCGACCATCTGCCGTCAAAGTTATCATTGTTCTTCTCCTCTCTCCTCCCGATGATATTGAAATCACCTACAACTAAACTTGGCAGCTGTTCGACCCACAGATTCGAACTAGGTCCGCGAAACTCCGGTTTAAGCTCGGGCTGTGCGGCACCATAAACCGCTACCAAAGCCCGGTTAAAACCATCTATCCTAGACCTAACTCGAAACTTCACCGCTAAGTCGCCCATCACTACACTTCGACTTCAAGCGAATCGCATCTCACACCTAGTAAGATACCACCCGATCTTCCTCGCGGAGGAGGCAATGCCAATCGAAATCAATACCACCTACAAGAGAAGAGAAAACTGGGGCACAAAGTTATCTCTCCCGTCTCCGATAGAGCAACAAAATCTAACTGCTGCTCTAAAGCTGCCTCACTAGGAATCTTCTTTTAGCCAAGTCCTTGGACCTCGATGTTCCAAAAATTCCTCTCATAATTCATCATGGAATTTTTAGTGGTTCAATCCTAGCACTCCTACGGACAGCGGAATCGGGATAGATCTTCCGCTTCCACTTACGCTTAGGTTTACTAAGCTCTGTCGCCCGGTCCTCATGATCGGGTTCACAAAAATTACTAGCATCATTCTCTAGGGGTACATCATCTTCCTCAGTCTCATTATTGGGGGGTGCTAGATCCGCACACAGATTATCAAGCACTCTAACCCCTAATGCATCAATGTCATCATCATTCATTGGTTTAACTGCTGCAAGATTACGAATAGTCTCTAAAGCACGTTCCACCTCCAAATCTAATAGATCATTCACCGAATTGGTAATCTCACTATCCGTAGCACCTAGTGAAACTCCTAATTGGTTTGCATTATTTATAATGTCCTCATTAGAAAAATGCAATAAGGAATTAGATAAGTTAACGGACATACCAGAAGATAAAGCAGCCTCCTGAAACTTGGCCGCCCTCATAGCGCACCGCTGCTGCATATCATCCACCTCAGGGATGTCGAGGATGCGAGCACTCATCCGTTTCCCCTCGGAGATAGGGTCCGGGATCCCACCAAACGCGATAACCTCCTCCCTAGTAACACCTGGCACTGAAACCCTCAAAGGTGGTGCCGAGGTTACCAGAGAGGGCGTCTGCGGACTCCGATCCCCAAAGACAGGTGCCCACACGTGGACCCCAACCAAAGGTAGGGCGAAGAGAGGAGGCGGGGCCGCCTGCCGCACCCTCCTCCCACCCAGCCAGGGCTCGGCGAAAGAGCCATCGGCGAGGGAGAAGCGGTCCTCCTGACCATCGGCGAAGAGGGAGGAGACAGGGCCGCCTGCCCCGGCGTCCCCCCGAACGCAGCTGCTGCCGCGGTGGTTACCGCCACCATCGAGATGGCAGGAGCCGAGGCCGCCTGCCTCGGGCTCCTCTCCAAAGATCGGCCGACCCCTCGGGGCCGACGTCACCGATGCCACCGGGATCGGTATGGGGATGGGAGAAGACGAGGCCACCTGCCCCGAACCTCCTCCTCCAAAACCCATCACACCCGCAGTCGCCGTCACCGGAGTCGCGTCCACGTGAGGCGCCAGGAGAAGAGAAGCACCCTCCGGCTTCCTCTTCGTAGCACCAACCGTAGGCCTTACCGGCCGTCCAGCAAACAATCCAGCAGCCCCCTCGAACTCCAACGGAGGGAGCGTGTGCTCAAGATCATCACCAGACTCTACCGGTCACTCCATAGCACAGGAGGTGCAAGCTGGCTCAAAAGACCCAAAACGCAGCGTAGTCATGGGCACCGTTGGTGAAACTGCGGGCTCAACCCCGGTACCATCCCGAGCGATCGAGAGGTGGGTGCGAGCCGTTAGACCCTCTCGCGTAGGCCCATCCGCGGTGCCCCTTGGCCCCTGCATTACCATCCCATGTCGTGCATGTCTACATCGTTGCCATTAATCGCCTCGGCAAATAAATCGGTGTCCTCAAACTCGATCTCTAGCGGGAACACCTCTCCCTATAGGTCCATTGACCCTATCGAGCACGAACTCAATATCCGAACACTTACTAAAAGCCGGGCCACCCCATGGGCAGCGTGAGCATATATCCACTTTTTCGTCTTTCCAACCATGATGCCCATCTGGCCACCACACGAGCATCCTGCAGAGGCTTAGATGGAGCCCCTAAAACCGCAACCAGACCTGCGTGGCGGCTTTCCCTTAGGCTCAACCTGCTTCCACTCGTTAAACTCCAGGATACACTTAGTACCGGGGACTTTACACAAGCCAAAGCTCAACAATCTTTGCAAATCATCCACAGATGGGAAATCAACCTTAAAAACCCTGTCCTCGATAGGCACCAACTCCCATCTAAAATCCCCAGGTGCTAGCTCCTCAAGCCTCCTCACAATCTGTGCCTTAGTCACCTCTCCCTGGGTCGCTCTCACAATCCCGGTAGTCAAGCTCAGGGTCTCCTCCGGGACCTCTCTCGCCGCCGGGGACTCAAAAAACATGAGCTCAGCACAGTAGACACCATAAATATTCAGCTCGGAGGCAGGTCACGCAAAAACGGGCAGTCCCCCGAGTCATGTGCAGGCTTGCCACACGACTCACACAGCTGGGCCACACACTCAGAATGAAATGGCCCTTCTCACCACAATGGTAGCAAATCATCCTCTCCTTCTTACGAGCATATTTGGACGCCCTCTCGGCATCAGACCTGTCGGTAGCCTCATCCACCGTCCCAGCCTCAGGAACCTCAACACCGCCAAGGCGCCACCACTTCCATCGCTGAGGAGGGAGCTCGGTGGAAGTAGGGTCGACTCCACTTGTAGCAGCCCGTGGGAACAACAGCCACAGGAGGGGCGGTCGTGAAATCTCCCACGTCCCTACCCGGCCACCAACGTGGCCACGAAAGCCTCCTCTCGACGGTGATCCGGGCCGAAGGCCCCCTCGACAAAACCACCTGCCGGGCCGAGAAACGGTCTCTCAGCAGACCCGTCGCTTTGCCAGGCATATCCACGACCTCCTCCCGTGAAAGAGGATCCTCGGTGCTGTCCGTCACCATACGCATCATACCCATCATCCCCCCACTGGCCTCGGGGCGGATCCTTGGGGTCTCTGTTGCTTGAATTCGGCCTCGCCTGTGTTGGACCCGCGCGGTTTTGAGTCGGCCTTGCGACGTAGTGGGGCGGAGGTGCGGCGCGAGGCGGACCACCAGAGGGAGTCTGCACCATCCCAAGGCCAGTAGCACCACGACCAGCCGGGGCCATTCCGGCGACGCCCGGCGCCGGCGACGCATGCTGCTTGTCGGAATAGCTCGGCGCCGACCCGGCGCAGCGGCCTCGGCCCGCCCGCCTGCAGCAGGGGCTGCTTCCACAGTGGTCGGGCATCCGAGATTCGCGCCCGCCCACGAGACCTAGCGGCCCTCCACGCCCGTCGGCGGTCTCTGTCCGGCGGCGCCATGGCCCTCGCCCGATCGCCGAAGAACGGAGCAGCCCGCCTTTCCCACCGCACGGTGGTCTTCCCAGCAGTGGCGGAGCGGTGCCACGGCCGACCATCGAGCGGGCGGAGGAATCCTCCTTGCCCGCCTAGCCCATAAGCGGAAAACCTCTCGACCCAACCTTGCGAACCCTAGATGGAAGGCGGCGGCGCAAGACGACAATCTCCCTCGCCCTCGTACGTGCATGAGGCATCGATTACGATACGGGCAGAAGCGCCTGGAGCAGCATGGGCCTCATACCCATCTGACTCCGGCCCAACTACACACGGGCCCAAATCCGTCCGAACCGGCCCAGCCGCACCCAGCAGACTGTTTCAAGCGAATCGACCTCGAGGTCGAGATCTCGGTCGCTGCCGCAGCCAAGACCGGCGCCCGCCGATCGCCGACGGCGTGCCGCCTCACCATCTTCCGCTTCTTCACCGTGATCCAAGATTCCGGTCTAATCATATCAAACAATGTAAGATTTGGAAGACTCACCTTTGGAATGGGTCCTTTCCAGGGCCGGATCGCCGACGCCGCCGTCTTCCGATGAACAACGCGCCGGATCATCTCGATCTTCTGCCCACGTGAAGACCTATCGTCGCGGATCATCCGGTGGTAGAACTGATCGATCGTAGTAGCCACCTCCTCTTCGTTGTATCCCGAATGGAAAAAATCACAGATGAGATCCGAAGGAGAGGAGACGGCGGCGACTCCACCAGCGCGCCTCCCATCCTCATCCGCTTCTTCGTCGTCGGCCTCGGCGGCGCCCGAACGTCCGCCGACCGCCGTTGATCGCCGGTCTTTGGGCGACCAGCCATGGGTCGGGCGTATGGTCGCCCGCCTAGTCGCCTAGTGTTGCAACGGGGGTAATTTTTAGAAACCCGCATTAATTACCATCAACGCATCCACATAAGGTAACAGGAGAGATCCTCCGACAACGGCGCTTCCAGAAAAGGAACAAAGCAGGAGCACCGTTGTTGTCGGATCCAAGCTGATGATAGATTATGGGGTTCAACCTAAACAGAAGCCTGAGTGAACTTCAAACAATGATTTTAACAAGGAAACGGTGTATGAATATCACTATTGTCAAGTTCAACCAAAGAAGGTCGGACCTAGAATTTCAGCCTGGAACTCAAGATCTAGCGCTCAAAGAGCACCACCTAACCAGAGTCGCCATATGCTGCATTCACCTGCCGTGTTTTTCAACTCTAAAGTCTTAACAAATGCGATATTTGCGTGCCACGTATACACTAGCCTACGCAACTGCACGTGTTTGTTACTAATATAAATAGTTTTTTATTGTGTTAGAAAAATAGTTTTTGATGTTGCAGAAAAACATGTGAATTCAATTAAACAATAATATGATGGGATTTTATGATCCCAAAATAGTCATTCACATATAACTCTACTTTGCTCTGGCTCTTGACGCGCCAAAACATGCCACCAGGTCATTGCAATTTGGGTTTGACACCTAAGTAATAAAATCTAGTCACTGTGCAAGCCTAATCTCACATTCAGAAAACTTTCCATTTGCAGGGCTACATCCTGCTAGCAGTGCAAGCGCACGTCCCGTCTCTGCACCCGCCGCCCTGCAGTCCTACTGGCGCGCAGACCTGCGAGACGGTCCGTGGCTCCAACCTGAGCCTGCTCCTCCTGGGCCTCTACCTGATCCCCATCGGCGACGGCGCGGCGCGCGCGTGCCTGCCGGCGCTCGGTGGCGACCAGTTCGACACGGCCGACCCCGTGGAGCAGCGGCAGGAGACGAGCTTCTTCAACTGGTACACCTTCGCCGTGTCCTCGGGCGGCTTCGTCGGCCTGGTGCTCGTCGTGTGGGTGGAGAACAGGAGAGGATGGGACATCGGCTTCACCGTGTGTGCCCTGTGCGTGCTGCTGGGGATGCTCATATGGATGGCCGGATTCCCTTTCTACAGGAATCAGCTGCCCGGTGGAAGCGCCATCACAAGAATCTTGCAGGTATATATTTATCCGCTGCGTGTTTGTTTTTTCAGATTCATTCAAGATTACAATCCGTTCCTAGTAGTAGTAATGGCAATTCGACCAAATACTTGGCATCAAACAGGTTCTTGTGGTGGCATTCAAGAAAAGAAATGTTCAATTGCCTGACAACGCAAGTGAATTGAAGCAACTGAACCAAGATGATCACAATATCCTTGAAGAGCTGCAGCGGACAGATGGCTTTCGGTAAGTAGCTCCCGTCAAATCTGAAGAACAGCCCTGAAATATACACTTGGCTGAAGCTAAAGCTTCCTACAGGTGCCTGGAGAAATCAGCGGTAGAGACCGGAGAGACAGGGCCATGGTCGCTGTGCACCGTGACCCAGGTGGAGGAGACCAAGATCGTCCTCCGGATGGTGCCCATCTTCCTCAGCGCCGTCCTCGGATACATCCCGGTGCCGCTCATCCTCAACTTCACCGTGCAGCAGGGGAACACCATGGACACCAAGCTCGGCAGCGTCCACATCTCCCCGGCCACGCTCTTCGTCATCCCCACCGTCTTCCAGATGGTGATCCTCATCCTCTACGACCGGTTCATCGTCCCCTTCCTGCGCAGGATCACCGGATACGTGGGCGGCGTCACGCATCTGCAGCGCATCGGAATAGGGTTCCTCTCGGCCACCGTGGCCACCGGCGTCGCCGCCCTGGTGGAGGCCAAGAGGAAGAGGGTCGCGGAGGACAACGGACTCATGGGAGCCACCACCGGGATCCCCATGTCCGTCTTCTGGCTGACGGTGCAGTTCTTCCTCCTCGGGGTGGTGGACGTCACCTCCTTTGTGGGTCTCCTCGAGTTCTTCTACAGCGAGGCGTCCACGGGGATGAAGTCCGTTGGCAGCTCCATCTTCTACTGCATCCTCGGGGTGTCGGCTTGGCTGGGGAGCCTGCTCATCCAGGTGGCCAACCGGGTCACCAGGCGCGCCGATGGGACGGGAGGCTGGCTGGACGGCACCAACTTGAACATGGGCAAGCTTGATAACTTCTACTGGCTGCTTGCTGTGCTTGAGCTGGTGGCACTCTTCGTCTACACCTTCTTCGCGAGGAGGTATGTGTATAGGAATGAGCAAAGGGTTGTGGACACCAAGGTTCCAGTGGAAGGTGCCACCTTTGGCGATGTGATGATCTAGACTAGACTAGATGATGATACACGACCAAACTAGAAAATGCAAAACTTCAATTGTGACGTACAACTACCACACAGTGTTTTGAGTTTTGACTAGACCAATGTGGATGGCCCTGATGTATATGGCTTTCTTTACTGTTTCACTACCGTGCAAAATTTGGGAAAGAAATAACATTCTATGTGCTCAAGATAAAAAAACAGCCATAAGAAAATAAAATCAGTACTGTAGGAAGGCCATTTTGAAGCGTTTTGGAATGCATGTTTTGTTTCTTTACCCAAAGTATCACGAATGCCATCTGTTCACAAAAATGTATACCTAGGGAGCACTCAATAATATTTGAAGGACAAACTCAGTGTTGGAAGCTCCTATCCCAAACAAGATCTGGGAAACAATTATATGAGCCATGTTTTACCTCTTTGTAGTGCAATGCAGAGAGGTCGCGTCGAATTCAGGATCTTTTGGCACAAGTGGAAAATACTTCACCACCGCGCCAGGCCTATCCTTCACACTCAACAATGTTAAAGTCCAAAAAAATATATCTTGCAAATTTTCAGATTGTATTATTCATCTAGCATAATGCACTTGAGAACAGAATGTCACTTTCGAAGGATGGTTGTTTTGGGATGTTCATGACAACTAGTTCGTCAATTTTAAAATAATACTAAAGAATCTAAAAAATGTTCATTGTTGTTTTAAACACATATTTAGAATAATATTTTTCAATTTTAAACAAATGTTTCGAAATTTATAAATTTGTTTATGGATTCTTAAAATATGCTTGAATTAAAAAAAACATGAATTTTTGAAAATGAACATGAATTTGAATTTGTTCATATAAATGTAAAATGAATAATAGAAGAAGAAGAAGAAGAATTAAATGACATAAAAATTTAAAAAACAGTACAAAAAGCAACATGTTTTCTTTTACAAAGAGAATGCGGAAAAGAAAAGGCAGACAGAAAACCAGTGGAAAAGCTAGCAGAATGGACAAGAAAAATGTCACTAAAACCTAGTGAATGGGGGAAAAGCAGCTGAAATGTGCCCTGCCGCGTGTTTTATACGGAAAGATTACTATTCCATGCAGCAAGCATGGAATAGAAAATTCCATTGACTAGTCAGAACTTAGAAGGTATCTACTCCCTTCGTTTCTAAATACAAGTCTTTTTAGATATTTCAATAAGGGACTTACGGAGCAAAATGAGTGAATCTATATTCTAAAAAATATTTATATACATCCGTATGTAATTTGTATTGAAATCTTAAAAAAGACTTATATTCAGAAACGGATGAAGTACTACCTAGCAGGTTACTATTCATACAGGAACAATATGGAACACTCTGTCAGGCCTTGAGCGTACTGTCCAAAACTTTATTTATTTAATAGATTTCTTTTGGATTTTATACTTATTCCTCGCGGGAATTGTTCAGTCCACGTGCAGCACATGAGCAACCGTAGGGTTTGGCCAAGAATCTAAGACCACCTTAAACTCTAACATGGTTATAAGCTCATGTGGTATAAACAAGATTTCTTTTAAAAGGGACGAGTCCCCACTCCTTTGGCGCAAACGAATCGCGGAACGGGAGAGTGGAGCGGGACCAAGGACGTGGAGGAGACTTGATGATGGACAAGGTTAGGAAAAAATTGTCACAAGCACATATTTTTGTCTTGGTGACAAAATTTTGAAACATATTAAGTTGTATTTTGGTATGAGAGGATCTCCTAGTTCTTGTTCACGTTTAGTATGTACTCTCTCTGTTCACAAATATAAGATGCCCTAACTTTTTAATGTATATATAATTATGTTTTAGTGTGTTTGTTTACTTATTTCAGTCCGCATGCACTTCATATTAAAATATCTAAAATATTTTATATTTGTGAATGGAGGAAGTACTAATTGAGACGGAGATACACTTGTTACTTTGAGAGGGTCCATCGGACGAATGTTGTTTACGTGCATTTTGTAGTCATATGTGACAGATGTTGTGCGTGAATTTTTAAAGTCATATATTTGCATGATTGTAAGGTCCATCTGACAGCGGGACACGATTACATAAATCTAATGGTTATCATTTGTCCGATTAAGATGAGACCACCAAAAGAAATGTTGGGTGTTTCTAATTTTTGTGGGAATTTTCAGGATACTTCTATATTTTTAACATGCAGTAGGCTTTTTCGTATATAATAAAATAGTGGGGGTCGCAATTTGTTATGTATGTTCTGAAAACAAGTTAACTAGATGTGGCTCATCTCACCTTATGGCGCTCTTTTTACACTTATTGTACTGTTTTTAAACTTCAATTCATATGTTGTTGATACCTATTTTATTGTCTGATCTTGGAACATTTGCTGAATTGCTATATTAATTGATACCTTGCGCATACTCAAGGAAAAGGAGGTGTGTTTTTGCAACAACCCTCCACTAACAGAGATTTAGCTGCACTCTAATCTCAAATAAAACGGAATGGAAGATTTGCCTGATTGTAGATACGTAGACAAGTGCATCTACCACTTTATAAAATACATGAATTCTATCTACTACTCCCTTCGTTCTGATTTACTCGTCGTGGTTTTAGTTAATAAAATTTGAACGCTTTATAAAATTTAAACTAAAACTACGACGAGTAAATCAGAACGGAGGGAGTATCCTTGTAGAACAAGGAGAGCAACAAACCAAACCAATTTTACTTGTACATATTTCTGATCGTACGGTGCACACGTGGCTTCAATGTTTAGCACCAAACACATTTAGCGCTAAAGTCTCTATTTGACCTTAACTATCAAAGTATGTTGATCCAAAGACGCAGACTGCCTCATCAGTGTTTTGCACGGAAAGTAGTTACCTCTTGGTAGTTGTCTATAATGAAGAGCGGTGTTTTGGTTCTTGGTTGCATCTGCATTCGCGGGTGAAGTGTAAAATCGGTTAAAATAGCAAAACAACTCAAAAAAAATCTGATGCGATATACTCATGTGCGTGAAGTCCATGCCAAATTTGTGGAGTTTGGACATCTCAGTAGCTTTCAGCAAAAACACAAATTTGGGGTCTGTGAAAGTTTACTGTTTATGCATTGTTTGAAGCGATTTTGTTTTTCTGCCACAAGCTTCTCAGATGTCCGAATAAGCTGAACTTTGGTATGGACATCACACACTTGAACATCTTCCATGCAAAAAAGAATCAGATTTTTTTAGTATTTTTTAAATTTATTGTTCAGCATGAACCCGGGCTAAAAAATGAATAGTCGTCGATAATTAGACCTCGTAATTCTTCTAGAATCTGCTCCATCCCCCCAAAGACTACACCAGAAATACCGAAGATATAGGACAATAATTGCCTGGACCAAGGAAAAGCTCTTATTGAATATAAGTTGAATTCTTGAAACAGTTTGTCTAATTCACATCTAAATATTTTTTAAAGATGTTACATCTAAACTCCCACAAATATATAATGCAACAATGATAAAAAAAACTAGAAAAAAAATAGATCACATATAGAGTGGACATCAGCTTAGATATGTCCTAGACAAACCCTTCTCGAAAATTCTATTATTAAGGTCACCCAAATCTTGTCTTTAAACTATGGTTATTGAATATTTTCGAAAACACTAACGCCCACACGTGTGGCAAAATTGTAACTCGCCCACACACCTGGATCATCGTACAGTTAAGTTTGCATGAATCTTGACACACCGAGGCAGTTTTCACGTGCCACGTAGGATAAGGCCGGTGTGTGGGCGTTGGAGAGGTCGCCCACCGCCCCACATCACGCGGTTGCCAGCTGCGCTGTGTGGGCGAACTAGTTTTTGCCCACACAGCCACCACCTAGTCCACGCACGTGTGGGCGAACTATTTTTCGCCCACACGACAGTTGTACGTTATTGGATGGCAACTACAGTTGCACGTATATGACAACAAGGTAAACACACATGGCAACTATGATTCGTTTGCTAGACGGCAACTGCAGTTGCGCGTACGTGGCAATCAGGTAAACATACATGGCAACTGTGATTAACCACACGTGGCAACTAGGTAAACACACATGGCAACTATTGTTTGATCATATGTGGCAAGTAGTTAATCACACACGACAACTATGGTTTGATTGCACGCGGTAACTACCATAAATTAGACATGACAACTATAGTTAACCAAAACAGAGAGGACTTAGGACTGTGGGCTGGAGGACTTAGGTTACATGGGCGATCCTTTTACTTGGAGTAGAGGTGAAATTCGAGAGCGTCTTGATCGGGCAGTTTGCGATGTGGGGTGGGCACATAAATTTCCTCGTGCGGCGGTGATTAATGTAGAACATGTTCATTCTGATCGTCGGACACTGGTCTTGGACATGGATTATTTGGATGACAATATTTTCAGATGACCAGAGGGGGTGGTTAAAGGAAGAGACGGTCACTGAAATTGTTAAGGCTTCTTAGGAAAAACCAAAGTTAGCAGGTATTGGCCCTTCACCAGCTGATCGAACGAGAGTCGTGCATGCCGATTTGCATGCTTGGGATCGTGTAACTCTCAAGGGCCCGAAGCGGATAATAAATTAAAAAAAGAGTTAGAGAGACTGAGGCATGGTCCCTTGAACACAGAATCACGCTGCCGACAGAAGGAGATTATTGTGGTAATTGAGAACCTATTGGACCAAGAGGAAATTTTCTGGCTACAAAGAGGTCGTGCAAACTAGTTGATGCACGGGGATCGTAATACATCGTTCTTCCATAACGCAGCCACGACCAGGAAAAGGAGAAATAATATAAAGAAACTTTTAGATGATTCTGGGATTTGGAGAGAAGGTAAGGAGCTGAAGAATCACATTACTGATTATTTTTCAAAGCTCTTCACGTCGGAAGGCCAGCATCCGAATCAAGAGGTTTTGTCCCTAGTTCGTAGGAGAGTGACGACTGAAATGAACAATGCTATTCTTGTCCCTTATACTGCTGAAGATGTTCGCAAGGCACTGTTTGAGATTGGGGACTTAAAAGCTCCAGGGCCAGATGGACTCCATGCTATCTTCTATAAAAGATTTTGGCCTATGTTAGGGGACGATCTAGTTGAGGAGGTCCTACAAGCCATCAATACGTGTACTATACCAACTGGTTGGAACGATACTGCGATCGTGATGATTCCAAAGGTTAACACACCAGAAAAGGTAACCCAATTTAGGTCGATCAGCTTATGCAATGTGGTATATAAAATAATTGCAAAGATGGTGGCCCTTCGTTTGAAGGTTCTCCTGCCAGATATTATAAGCCCGACTCAGAGTGCCTTTGTGCCTGGCAGATTGATAACGGATAATATATTAGTAGATTATGAGTGTTTTCACACAATCAAGAATAAAAGAGAAGGTAGAGAGGGCTTGTGTGCTATTAAACTTGATATGCACAAAGCTTACGACAGAGTTGAGTGGCCTTTTTTGAAGGAGATTATGCTGAGGCTGGGCTTCTGTCAAGACTGGGTGAAATTTATTATGCAATGTGTCTCAACTGTCGAATACAGAGTAAGGATTAACGTGGAGGAAAGTGAGAGTTTTAAGCCTACAAGGGGTTTGAGGAAGGGTGACCTGTTGTCACCATAACTTTTCTTGTTGTGCACAGAGGGATTGAATGCTCTACTTACACGGGCGGAGGAAAATGAAAATATTTCAGGAGTAAAAGTTTGTAGAGATGCCCTGCCCATCACAAACCTTCTCTTTGCGGATGATTCTTTGATTCTCATGAAAGCCAACCAACACAATGCGGAGGCTCTGAAAACAGCGTTAGATTTATACTGTCAGGCATCGGGACAATTGGTAAGCGTTGAAAAATCTAGCATTTTCTTTAGCCCAAACACGAAGGTGGAGATTAGAGAACAACTGTGTACAACGCTGAATATAATGACAGAGGCCCTCGGCGATAAATATTTGGGCTTGCCAGCAAATGTGGGTGTAGATAAAACAGACTGTTTACAATTTCTAATTGAATGGATTGTTAAGAAAATTAGTGGCTGGAAGGAAAAAATATTGTCTTTTGACGGAAAGGAGATCCTGCTCAAGGCTGTGATCCAAGCCATACCCACCTATGCAATGTCGGTCTTTAAAATTCCTAGAAAATTGTAAAGGAATCATTGACGCGATATCGCATTTCTGGTGGGGAGACGAGGAGAACCAGAGAAGGATGCACTGGATGGCCTGGTGAAAAATGTGCGTACCTAAAAACCAAGGAGGGATGGGTTTTCATGATATTCACTGTTTCAATCTGGCACTGCTCGCCAAACAGGCATGGCGCCTTCTAGATAATCCTAATTCTTTGTGTGCTACAATTCTAAGGGCTAAATACTATCTTGATGGCGATTTGTTAAATTCTAAGAAAAAGAAAGGCTATTCTTTTACCTGGCAAAGTATTATGGCTGTCATAAATTCTCTGAAACGTGGCTATATCTAGCGTGTGGGGAATGGACAAAATATTAATATTTGAGAAGATGCATGGATCCCAAATTGTGCTACTAGGAAAGTTGTGACACCTAAGGGGGGACAACTGTTAACTAAAGTGGGTGATCTGATTGACCCTTCTTTGAATACTTGGGATGAAGACCTGATTACACAAACAATGTGGCCCACTGATGTTCAACGGATTCTCTCAATTCCAATCTCACAATATGATATGCCAGATTTCATTGCTTCGAGTTATACAAAAAATGGTATGTTCTCGGTTCGGTCTACTTATTTTGTGGAGTGGGACCATCAGTTAATCCTATTTGGAGTAAGATATGGAAGTTATCATGTCCGGCAAAAGTTTAATTTTTTTATATGGCGTACATTACATGGAACGCTTTCATGATGGGTTACGCTCGCAAATAGACATATGAAGGTCACGCCCATTTGTCCTACTGTGACGCCCGGATAATTAAGCTACAGTAATTCTCTGCTAATGGTGCCACGTCACCACGGTTACTGTTGCTAATCTCGTGTTAGTTCGAAACCGATTCAAATTCAAATTTAAAATCACATCAAACGGTAAAAGTTTTCAAACTTTAAAACTAAAATGTTTGGGTTGTGCCAAATAATGCATAGGTGATTATGGTGGTGAAACCAAACTTTTATGAAATGCTTAACTGCACTAAAATGATTTAAATAGTAGCAAACCTAATTATTTAAATGCCTTATAATAAAATATCAAACTAAATTATTTGGGGACTAGACTTTTTGTGATAGTGGACTAAACTGAAATACTAAATTAGATGCCAAGTATATATTTTACAAAAAACTAAAACAATAGAAAACAAAGATAAAATAGAATAAAATAAAGAAATAAACAAAACAAGAAATAATAATAAAAGAAAGGTCGAAACCCCCCTCTCCCTGGGCCTCTCGGCCCAACCGGCAGGCAGCCGGCCCACCCCGTTGCCCCTGGCCTATATGGCCTATTTCTCCATACCCGACCGAAACCCTAACTACTACCCCCACTCCCCTCGCTCCCCTCCCCCGTCTGGATTGGGGCAACCGCGCCCCCGACCCCGTCAAAGCCGATGCCGCGCGCCACCTCGCCGATGCCCCGGTGACCACTACCGTCGACGGACCTACCTTCGCCCCTGGATAACGCCGCCACCACCATGATGTCGTCGACCGCCGGAGCACCACCAGCCACATCACCGGAGCTATCCCGCCGTCCTCACCGTCGCCGGTGCCGCCTCGCCGGACCTCCCCGACTCCTCCTCGAGCCCGCTTTGCGCAACTACATGGCTCGGTGAGCCCCGTCCTCCCCTCCTCCTCTTTCCTCGTTCAGTCACCATGGCGAGTACCGCCGCCCACGCCTCTGGCGTCGGCCTCGGCCAGCCTCGCCATCGCCGCCACTCCACGCCGCCGCCATTGCCGCCGCCGCGTTACGCCTCGGCTCCACGTCGCCCGCTAGCGTCCCGGCGCTTGCCCTCGCCGCCATACCCTTGCCCCGCAGCGCCCGTTAATCTTTGGCGTATGCCGTCGCTTCGCCGCCACGTTCCTCGCGCCCGCCTCGCCGCATAGCAGCCAGCGCCCTGGCCGAAAGTTGCCGCCCACGCAGCGTGACCGCGCCCTGCTCCCTTGTCCCGCTCTGCCGCTGCCTCCCGCCAGAGCCGCCCGCCGATTATCGCTGTTGTGCCGCTCCCCACGCTAGGCCCGCGCCTTCCCTGGCTGACGCCGTGGCCACCGGCCTCCCCCTGCTCAGGCGCCACGCCGGATCTGCCCGCCCCTGGGCGTGCGCCCATTCGGGCTGGCGCCCGTCACCTGGACGCCCGACCCGCTAGGCCTATGGGCCTTTGACATGTGGGGCCCATGCCCAGAACGTTTTAAATAAAAAAGGAATTAAAAATAAAAATAAATAAAAATAAAAGAATATAAATTAATTAATTAATTAACTTAATTAATTCGGTTTAAATTCACTAATTAAGATTAATTAACCTAATAACTAGTTAACATAATTAACTACTGTTAATTAGCTAAGCAGTCCCTAACAGGTGGGACCCACCTGTCAGGTTGACCAGGTCAACGGTCAACTGCTGACGTCATAATTACCTTTTTCTAATTAAATTAATTCTGTTGATTCTAAAAAAGATAAAATCATTTTTAAATTAATATAAAATGAACCATAGCTCGGATGGAAAAACTTTATACATGAAAGTTTCTCAGAACGACGAGACAAATCCGGATACACAGCCCGTTCGTCCGCCACACATCCCTAGCATAGCAAACACGTAACTTTCCCCCTCCGGTTCACCTGTCCGAAAACGCGAAACACCGGGGATACTTTCCCGGATGTTTCCCCCCTTCGTCGGTATCGCCTCCTACCGCGTTAGGGCACGCCTAGCACTGTTTGTTGTCTTGTCATGCATTGTTATGCACCTGTTTGCATTGTATTCATTGTTTCTCCCCCCCCTCTTCTCTTTGGTAGGCTATGAGACTAACGCTGCTGCTGGTGCCCCGATCGACTACGTTGATGACGACCCCTCCTTCTCGGCTGAGCTTCGTGCAAGCCCCCCCAACCAGATATCGCCTATTCTTCTCTATACTGCTTGCATTAGAATAGTGTAGAATGTTACTGCTTTCCTTTAATCCTATTCTGCTGCATAGCCTGTGTTTGCCACTACTGTTGTTACCTTTACCTGCAATCCTACATGCTTAGTATAGAATGCTAGTATTCCATCTATGGCCCTACATTCTTGTCCGTCTGGTGTGCTATACTATCTGGCCGTGATCATTTGGGGGGTGATCACGGGTTTATACTATATATTTTATACATGATACATGTGGTGACTAAAGTCGGGTCGGCTCGTGGAGCACCCGCGAGTGATTCACGGATTCGGGGCTGAAAGGACCTTTGTCCCGACGGCCCTCTGGGTGGATCTTTGTGGCGGAGCGACAGGGGAGGTTGATACCACCTAGGAGAGAGGTGGGCCTGGCCCTGGTCGGCGTCCACGGTTACTTCATAATAACACGCTTAACGAGATCTTGGTATTTGATCTGAGTTGGGTCGTTGACCTTATACGCACTAACCGCCACGTGGGACAAGATATGGGCAACCGGCGTCGTGGTATCAGCCGAAGCATTTCGTGACGTCAGCGACTGAGCGACGCGCGCCGGATTGGACTGGAACGCCTACTCTTGTATAAGGGAGACTAGGTCTGCTTCCGGCCGCCCTCGCAACATGCAGGTGTGCAATGGGCAATGGGCCTAGACCCCTGCGCCATAGGATTTAGACCGGCGTGCTGACCTCTCTGTTGTGCCTAGGTAGGGCTGTGACGTGTTGATCTTCTGAGGCCGGGCATGACCCAGAAAAGTGTGTCCCGCCAAAGGGGATCGAGCGTGTCGGGTAATGTGGTGCACCCCTGCATGGAAGTTTATATATTCGAATAGCCGTGATCTTCGGTAACAGGACGACTTGTAGTTGTACCTTGACCTTATGACAACTAGAACCAGATACTTAATAAAACACACCCTTCCAAGTGCCAGATACAACCCGGTGGTCGCTCTCTAACAGGGCGACGAGGAGAGGATCGCCGGGTAGGAGTATGCTATACGATGCTACTTGGTGAACTTCCATCTACTCTCTTCTACATGCTGCAAGATGGAGGTTGCCAGAAGCGTAGTCTTTGACAGGACTAGCTATCCCCCTCTTATTCTGGCATTCTGCAGTTCAGCCCACCGATATTGCCTCTTTACACATATACCCATGCATATGTAGTGTAGATCCTTGCTTGCGAGTACTTTGGATGAGTACTCACAGTTGCATTTCTCTCTCTTTTCCCCCTTCGCATTCTTCTTGGTTGTCGCAACTAGATGCTAGAGTCCAGGAGCTAGAGATCCCGAGGATGATTCTACGTGGAGTTCTGCTTCGAGGAGTAGTTAGGAGGTCCCAGGCAGGAGGCATGCGCCTCTTTCGATCTGTATCCCATTTTATGCTAGCCTTCTTAAGGCAAACTTGTTTAACTTATGTTTGTACTCAGATATTGTTGCTTCCGCTGACTCGTCTATGATCGAGCACTTGTATTCGAGCCCTCAAGGCCCCTGGCTTGTATTTTTATGCTTGTATGACTTATTTATTTTTAGAGTTGTGTTGTGATATCTTCCCGTGAGTCCCTGATCTTGATCGTACACGTTTGCGTGCATGATTAGTGTACGATCGAATCGGGGGCATCACAAGTTGGTATCAGAGCCGACTGCCTGTAGGAATTCCCCTTCCAACTCCTTGGCCGAAGTTGAGTCTAGTCATTACAAAACTTATACTAACATGGCTGTGTGGCTTACGGGCCCATGTCGCCATTGGGTGGTATTAGGATCTTTTATTCCTCGTCTATACTCTGGGACTCTGATCTCTCTTCTATTCGGGTTAAAATGAATTTTGCTAAATCTAACATTAGATCTCGTTATCACTTTCACCCGGAGAGCCCCTTATTACTGATGATCGTCTGCTGCACGTGAAGACCCTGAAGATACTCTCCGCTGTTAACCTGAGAACTTGTGTTCATCGCGTTTGCAATTCCCCCTCCACCGTCAACCCTTATGGATAACTACATGCAGTTGTCATTCTTACATTCATCCCCAGTTGGTCTTGTTATTACAAGATACCCCGAAATACTCGTCGTTGTTTCGATAATCCTTTGAGCTTACTGCCTTGCTGTTCTTTGTCACCTGAATACCCCTACGGATAATTCTCACACTTATCGAGTATCCGCCCATCCCTAGTTGTTTATGTGTTTCACTAAGGTCTTCGAAATAATATTCGATCTTCCGGAAATCCTTAGCAACTTATTGCTCTTGAAATTCTTGCTTGCTTGCTTTATGGTTAATCCCATAAGCAGCCTTTGTCACTATCATTTTGAGTCCATTGATTCGATATGTTGCGAATGCTCGCAATCCTCAGTCAAGTCCTAGAATTCATCCTTCCGACTCAGACGTCATTTTAAACATGAGCTGGATCTCGACCAATCGGATTGCCATTGATTGTACCCCTAAGCCTATGCAACTTATCCATCCTTAATCAGAGTGTTTGCTTTTGATCCCTTGATCGGAAATCATAATTCTTTTGCATTTGAACTTTGAATTAGTCAGTTGTTTCTATAGTCTGATCTCCTTGCATTGTTTCTTCCTCTGGTTGAGTACCAATGCTCACATCAGATCCCTTGAGGACCACCGGATCCTTTGTTGGATTTTATCCGATAGCGTCCCTCATATTCAATCACTTTGGAAGTTCTTTCTCCATTGGTAAATTCTATCCTCTGATTGACCAACCATGCTCTGCTTTCGAGCTTGTGTTATTTACTCCTGAAGTTTGTGGTATATGTTCCTAAGAGACCCTGATGGGTTGAACTATGCCTTTTCTAATCTGTGTGAACCCGGAAACTACTACGGGTCATACTCTACTGTTGTTATGTCAGATAAAATTTCAACACAACTTCGTTGAAGACGAGAAGTGAATGAAAGGTTATGCATTAGAGAAGTGGGAGTCGACCTTGAACTTTGTGTTCATGCCCATGGACACGATGTAGATCCTATCATGGAAGCTTCTTGTAATAATAACTATTTCCTTGATAAGTATCATCTGGTATCTGTGAATTGACCCTTTGGAACCGTGGATCTGACCATGATTGTTCTCCTTTGATTCTATTTCTCGGACAAGTTAAAGTACTTGTCTTCTGCAGATCAGTACGCCTACCCAACCTCTATTTTGTTCTACCTTCGAGTATTACCCCCTGGTATCTCGAGGATATCACCCCATTGCACTACATGTTATGAATTTCTGATGAAATAGTAGCCTTCCCCGTCATAGTCACTCCACGGGTTCTGGGTTGTCGTCAACCGAGAACACCGATTAGTGAATCGAATCAACACTGTGATTCAATACTCCTAGTACTTTGTTGTTGAGACGTTTAATACTCCATCACGTCACTCCTAGCATGATCGGTTACTTCATGGTCGTGCTAATTTTAACTGTGCTACCTGGTCCTTCTTCCCAGAGTACAAATTTCGACGGTGAGCTAATCTTGCGTCGATCTTCCTCCTCATATCATTTCTCGTTGAACAACAAACTTGATTTCAATTTTGTGTCGTACCCATGGTTCCAATAACCTTTCGCTTCATCATTCCTTTAACCTGATGTCATCGCTGATCGATTACATCTTCATGAAATCTCTCAATAAATGTGTCGTGATCATCATCAGCATTCTGAGCTCTTCCAGGATATCAATTGACTTCATGATGAGAAATACCATCCTTGCCCTCGATGATTTGTTTTGTCATCGACCACTTTATTGCCTTCCCTCCAACACAAACTTGTTCGTGTTCTGTGTTATATCTTGAGTTCCTTGCTATCCAGCATTCGTTCTTCTTTACCTTGGAGGATTACCATCTTTTATGTCAAGAATGTCGTGAGGATTACTCCACCTCTTAAGAATTCTTGGTGTAGTGATACTTCTCACCATCACCATTCTTTCTTGGTCCCTGTGTTGATTCTAACCGGGATACCAACAAGTGAACGTTGTTGTTTGGATTATGCATTTATAGCAACCCTGTTGCTTTGAAGTTAATGATCGATAGTTCATTCTTAGCCTATTGGTTATTGAATCACCATTCTAACAATTGATCAGACTACCTATGCCCATATTTTGGGCACACCTTTCAACCAATGTTTAATTGTGTATGTTGCCTCGAGCATACATTATTATATCATTTAATCTGACAAATGTTATCTCCTTGTTCAGACAATTGTGGATATCCATCTTTTGGAAATCTCGATGAATTGTCGCTAAATCCATCAGCCGTCTCCTTACCGTCTCCTTGGTTTAATGATGAACTCATGTTTTAGAACTCGCTTCCATAGTTCATTTCCCTGAGAATCTTATAATGCCGTCTCGTCAATTTGTGATGCACCTTTTCTTCTCAGGCATCCCGAGTCTGAGGTATCCTAACGCCAATAAGATCTGAATCTCGGTCAGATATGGTGGTTCGAGCATCTTCCAAGAGTCATAACATTGGTATTTATGCCGGTAAGGTGATGTCATACGTAGCACACCCGGCCGAAGGACCTATTGTTATGGTTCTTCCCTTTTAGCAAGGTTAACCATTCTTCCATGAGGAAATTATAAGACTTACTTTACAAGTTATTCCTGATGGATCCTTTGTGTTTCCAAAGTCTGATCTTCACCTGACAACCATGTCAATGCTATCTCGAAGCGTATCTATGGTACTCCGATTTTCAACAAGAACATTTGAAGCCCAATGCTAAATGTTTCCTGCTCAATTATCCAAACACCGTTGTATGAGTAATGTCATGAAAATTCTCTCCCCTACCTAAAGAGTTTTCTACTTTATATCCTGTCACGGATATCTTGCTTTACTTGTCTGTGGGAAGGATATACCCCTGAATTATGTGTTTAAACACATTTTCCTTTCCATTGTTTTGTTTAACCGTGATCTATATGATCTAAGCAGTAATATTCTTCTGCTTATGTAAACACCTCGGTGTACCATCATGTCTAGTGTAACCCTTTTACTATTGTTGATGACATTCCAGTAACCGCCGATGGACGAGAACTTTGCCTACTGGTCCGCCTCGTTCAACGAGCAGGAAAATGGTTCTCTTCGTCCCTCGCCCTTGGTACCGATGTTGTTGCCGACATAACCGACAGACTATCCTCTGACTTGCGATGCTTATGGTCGTGCAAGATGTCACCGCTCCTATTTTTAACCCACATGGTGGGCCCATAACCCACAGTTCCACAGGATCGAAACTTGACTCTCATGTACACCCTGTTGTCAAAGTTATTCCTCGCGCTTGACTTTGTATGTAATTCACGGGCCACCTGCCTGTTGATCAATTCTGGTATCAGACACAATACTTATTCCCGTTGCTTTGAGCCCCTTTCACGCCCTATTTCAGGCATCGAACGATTGCCTGCCCGCTCGAAACTTCCCATGATATATCCTTACTTTGATCTCGATATTTTCTTAAGTTTCAATTCGAGAGTTACTTTCCGCCACCTTCCCCGATGTTAACTACCATGTAGTCAACCTTGCAGAGGTCCGTTCTTACAGAATAACCACCCTTTATTCTTTCGTAAGTACGATGGAGATCCTTAAGAAAGGATGTCGGCTTCATCATGATGACCTGAAGCAGAGAAGTGAAGACATCAACGTAGTGGATAGACCTCTTCGAGAAGCTCAACCAAGACGAGAAGATCCGTTAGAATATCGTAACCAGACCTTTCCCCCTTAACCCCCCTCTTAAAATCTCGGGACGAGATTTCTTGTAGTGGAGAAAAATTGTGACGCCCGGATAATTAAGCTACAGTAATTCTCTGCTAATGGTGCCACGTCACCACAGTTACTGTTGCTAATCTCGCGTTAGTACGAAACCGATTCAAATTCAAAATCAAATCAAACGGTAAAAATTTTCAAACTTTAAAACTAAAATGTTTGGGTTGTGCGAGATAATGCATAGGTGATTATGGTGGTGAAACCAAACTTTTATGAAATGCTTAACTGCACTAAAATGATTTAAATAGTAGCAAACCTAATTATTTAAATTCCTTTATTAATTAATAAAATATCAAACTAAATTATTTGGGGACTAGACTTTTTGTGACAGTGCACTAAACTGAAATATTAAATTAGATGCCAAGTATATATTTTACAAAAAATAAAACAATAGGAAACAAAGATAAAACAGAATAAAATAAAGAAAATAAAACAAAACAAGAAAAAATAATAAAAGAAAGGCCGAAACCCCCCTCTCCCTGGGCCTCTCGGCCCAACTGGCAGCCAGCCGGCCCACCCCGTTGCCCCAGGCCTATATGGCCTATTTCCCCACACCCGACTAAAACCCTAACTGCTACCCCCACTCCCCTCGATCCCCTACTCCCCTCGCTCCCCTCCCCCGTCTGGATCGGGGCAACCGCGCCCCCGACCCCATCAACGCTGATGCCGCGTGCCACCTCGTCGGCGCCCCGGTGACCACTGCCATCGCCGGACCTTCCGTGCCTCTCCCTTGCGGGATCGGTCCGCTCGTCGCGCCGCCCGCGTCGCCCTTCGCCCCTGGACAACGCTGCCACCACCACGACGACGTCGACCGCCGGAGCACCACCAGCCACATCGCCAGAGCTATCCCGTCGTCCTCTCCGTCGCCGGTGCCGCCTCGCCGGACCTCCCCGACTCCTCCTCGAGCCCGCTTTGCTCAACTACAGGGCTTGGTGAGCCCCGTCCTCCCCTCCTCATCTTTCCTCGTTCGGTCACCGCGGTCAGTATCACCGCCCGCGCGCCGGCCTCGCTGGCCTCGCCTACTGTCGCCACCCACGTCGCTCGCCCGCTGTCGCTGCCCGCGTTCTGCCTCGGCTCCTCGTCGCCCGCTAGCGTCCGGCCGAGCTTGCCCCCTGCTCGCCATACCCTTGCCCCGCGAGCGCTCGTTGACGCTGGTGCATGCCCGTCGCTCACCCCACCTTCCCCTGCACGCGCCCGCCTCACCGCATAGCCGTGTTGCGGCCTGGCCGAGTGCGGCGCCCAGCGTGACCGCACCCTCTCCCCTTGTCCCGCTTCTGCGCGGCCTCCAGCTCTTGCCGCCGCCTTGATTATCGCTGTTGTGCCGCTCCCGCGTTAGGCCGCGCCTTCCTCGGCCGACGCCATGCCGGCCTCCCCCCTTTCGGTGCCGCGGATCTGCCCGCCACAGGCGTCGCCCATTCGAATAGCGCTTCGTCGGCGTGCACGCCCGACCCGCTAGGCCTATGGGCCTTTGACATGTGGGGCCCATGCCACAAAACGTTTTAAATAAAGAGGAATAAAAATAAAAATATCAATTAATTAATTAATTAACTTAATTAATTTTTTTTAAATTAACTAATTAAGATTAATTAATCTAATAGCTAGTTAACCTAATTAACTACTGTTAATTAGCTAAGCAGTCCCTAACAGGTGGGACCCACCTGTCAGGTTGACCAGGTCAGCGGTCAACCTTGACTGCTGACGTCATGCTGACATCATGCTGACGTCATAATTACAATTTTCTAATTAAATTAGTTCTGTTAATTCTAGAAAAAGATATAATCCTTTTTATATTAATATAAAATGAACCGTAGCTCGGATGAGAACTTTGTACATGAAAGTTGCTCAGAACGACGAGATGAATCTGGATATGCAGCCCGTTCGTCAGCCACACATCCCTAGCATAGCAAACACACAACTTTGCCCCTCCGGTTTACCTGTCTGAAACACGAAACATCGGGGATACTTTCCCGGATGTTTCCGCCCTTCGCCGATATCGCCTCCTACCGCGTTAGGTCATCCCTAGCACTGTTTGTTGTCTTGTCATGCATCGTTATGCATCTGTTTGCATTGTATTCATTGTTTCTTCCCCCTCTTCTCTTGGTGAGCTACGAGATCGATGCATTGCTTGGTGCCCCGATCGACTCGTTGATGGCGACCCTCCTTCTCGGTGAGCTTTGAAAGCCCCCCTTGATCACGGATATCGCCTATTCTTCTCTATACTGCTTGCATTAGAATAGTGTAGCATGTTACTGCTTTCCGTTAATCATATTCTGCTGCATAGCCTGTCTTTGCCACTACTATTGTTACCTTTACCTGCAATCCTACATGCTTAGTATAGGATGCTAGTATTCCATCTATGGCCCTACATTCTTGTCTGTCTGCTATGCTATACTATCGGGTCGTGATCACTTGGGAGGTGATCACGGGTTTATACTATATATTTTATACATGATACATGTGGTGACTAAAGTTGGGTCGGCTCGTGGAGCACCGGCGAGTGATTCACGGATTCGGGGCTGAAAGGACCTTTGTCCCGACGGCCCTCTGGGTGGATCTTTGTGGTGGAGCGACAGGGGAGGTTGAGACCACCTAAGATAGAGGTGGGCCTGGCCCTGGTCGGCGTCTGCAGTTACTTCATAATAACAAGCTTAACGAGATCTTGGTATTTGATCTGAGTTGGGTCGTTGACCTTATACGCACTAACCGCCACGTGGGACAAGATATGGGCAACCGGCGTCGTGGTATCAGCCGAAGCATTTCGTGACGTCAGCGACTGAGCGGCGTGCGCCGGATTGGACTGGAACGCCTACTCTTGTATAAGGGAGGCTAGGTCTGCTTCCCGCAGCCCTCGCAACATGCTGACCTCTCCGTTGTGCCTAGGTAGGGCTGCGATGTGTTGATCTTCCGAGGCCGGGCATGACCCAGGAAAGTATGTCCGGCCAAAGGGGATCGAGCATGTCGGGTAATGTGGTGCACCCCTGCAGGGAAGTTTATCTATTCGAATAGCCGTGATCTTGATATGTGGCGACTTGGATTTATACCTTGACCTTATGACAACTAGAACCGGATACTTAATAAAACACACCCTTCCAAGTGCGAGATACAACCCGGTGGTCGCTTTCTAACAGGGCGACGAGGAGAGGATCGCCGAGTAGGAGTATGCTATACGATGCTACTTGGTGAACTTACCATCTACTCTCTTCTACATGCTGCAAGATGGAGGCTGCCAGAAGTGTAGTCTTCGACAGGACTAGCTATCCCCCTCTTATTCTGGCATTCTGCAGTTCAGTCCATCGATATTGCCTCTTTACACATATACTCATGCATATGTAGTGTAGATCCTTGCTTGCGAGTACTTTAGATGAGTACTCACGGTTGCATTTCTCTCTCTTTTCCCCCTTTGCATTCTTCTTGGTTGTCGCAACCAGATCTTTGGAGTCCGAGAGCTAAAGATCCCGAGGATGATTCTCGTGGAGTTGACGAGGAGTAGTTAGGAGGTCGGGCGGAGGCTTGCGCCTCTTCGATCTGTATCCCATTTTGTGCTAGCCTTCTTAAGGCAAACTTGTTTAACTTATATACGTACTCGGATATTGTTGCTTCCGCTGACTTCGTCTATGATCGAGCACTTGTATTCGAGCCCTCGAGGCCCTGGCTTGTATTATGATGCTTGTATGACTTATTTTATTTTTAGAGTTGTGTTGTGATATCTTCCGTGAGTCCTGATCTTGATCGCATTACGCGTTTGCGTGTATGATTAGTGTCTGATTGAATCGGGGCGTCACACCTACTTGCTCTGAGGGTTACGAAGATACAAAGCATATGCTTTTCGCTGCGATGAAACAAAGGAGGTTTGGACAAGGCTGGGGATGGATGATATCATTGATAAAGCTTGCAAGGTTGACCTTGCTGGAGAGGCGGTGTTGGAGTACCTACTACTTCTGCCATACCAAGAATTGAGGATAATGGGTTATCACAATGTGCGTGAAATGATTGCTGTCTCTGCATGGTATCTATGGTGGGAAAGACGGAAGTTAGTGCACAAGGAGACAACTCAAAATGCACTTCAAATTTCAACGGGGATTCTAGCCCTTACGTCAAACTTCGTAAGTGCATCATCCCCCAAGGATTCTATGAAAAAGGGGGGTTGGTCATGTCCTCCTAGGGGTTTTGTGAAACTTAACGTTGACGCTTCTTTTGACCACGACTTGCTTAGGGGCACGATGGGGACGGTTTTGAAAGTTGAAAAAGATAGGTTTGTCGCGGGAGGGAACGAGAAGATTGACTATTGCGCAGATGTGTTGATGGCAGAAGCCTCAGCTCTTAAATTTGGTATAACATTGGCGCAAAGGGCGGGATGTAATCGTCTTATTATTAACTCAGACAACCTGGATGTCATTGATACCATGAATAACGGAGGACAGTCGGCGGGTGCGGCGGCGGCAATTTTCGACGATTGTTTTCATTATGCTTGTGACTTTGTTGCTACTAGATTCAAACACTGTAATAGAGAAGCAAATAAAGTAGCTCATGAGCTTGCGAGTTTAGCTAGATTTTCGTTGATTTCTGATTGGTTTGAGGAACCTTTAAATGAAATTGTAATGATCCTCACAAACGATGTACTTTTTATCTCTAATGAATAAAGTTTTCATTTATCTAAAAAAACAAAACAGAGAGAATTGCCATGCTTTTACAACCATATTTGCCATCCCGGATAACTACATCTGCCATCCCGGATGGCAACTAAATCGTCATCCCGCGAGTACCTATTGTAGCTGCGCCAGGACGTGTGGGCATATTTGCTTCGTGCCACACGCGCGGGGTGAGGATAAGTAGTACTTGTTGGGCGTGTGGCACGAAGTAGCTGCGCCCACACGTGTGGACAATTTTACTGTTCGCCCATACACAACCCGTGTGGGCTGCCCCATGCTCATGCAACACACAGTGTGTGGGCGAATGCCTATTATGCCACACGTGTGGTGGATATCGGCGTCCAATATTTTTTATAAGGAAAAAAACTAAGGCCCACACGTGTGGCATGTTGCACATCACCCACACGCCTTCATTATCATTCATTTTTCCATGTGTGAACAAATGACACCAGTAGGAATCTTTTTGGTTTTTGGCTTAAAAATGTTTTATCTCATAAATAAAAAATTGAATTAAAAACTGTTTTCACCATCAAATCCGTCTCGATGAGATCTTCAAAACTAGACCCCATGTTGATATGTTTCGATGAAATTTTTTTGCCCAAAAGTTGCCATGATGTTTACATTATAGTTGCCATAGTGCTTAAACTAAAGTTGCCATGTGACAATTTTAGTTTGTAGAGCATGGCAATTTTAGTATTTCGACGATGGCAATTTCAGTACTTTAACCATGAAAATTATTTTTTGTATGAACCATGGCAATTTTAAGTGCATGTATCATGGCAATTTTAGTTTATGGTTCATGACAAGTCTAGTTTTTTAATTCTCTGTTTTATAATATGTCAAAATTTACTTTTAAATGTAGAAGAAAATAGCTGAAACATATCATAGCAATTTCAGCGTAAACATCATAACAAGTCATGTGCAATAGACATGGCAAGTTTTAACCAAAAAAAATTTTTAGTCGAAATAAATTGATATGAGGTCTAGTTTCGAAGATCTCGTCGCGAGGGATTTAATGATGAAAATGGATCTTCAATCGGAGTTTTCATTTAAGAGATAAAACAATTTTAAAACTGAAAATCCAAAAGAATTCCTAAATGCATGCATGTGATGACGTGGCGCAGTCTGTGTATTATAGGACATGTGGGCGGATTTTGCTCCCACCACACGTGTACGCGTTAGCGTTGTCCTTTTTGTAATTACATTTATGACATACCGTGCGGCGGTAACTAGTGAATACAAGTTGAATTCCCCGCAAAAAAACAACTAGTGATAGGAAAAGAAGAAGATTAACCGATTGGATCTGGATGTGGTGGACCGATTGACGGCGTCGTATCTTATGAATCCGGCATCCATCGTTGCATCCCTACATCCTTTGTATTTAGATCGTCCGATCAGAATCATGTGTGTCTCCTCACCTGGATGTATTTTTGCACTAAACCGCCCGCCTCCAGACTTCTTATTTTCAAAAGTGCCCTCTGGTGGCCTGGACAATGGAAAACATCAGAGAACTTTCTGTTCCCAATTCCTTCCGCCGACCCTGCTCTCCCGACGGCCCTACCGATCTGGCTCGCCCTATGCAGGTGCCGGCGAACCTCCGAACTCGTACAGCACGTTGGCGGTCACCGCCGGCCCCAACCTCCGCAGTCGTCCACCTCGTTACCGGCCCAGCCGCCGAGGGCACCGACGGCCGTTACCTCTGCACTCTGCAATCGTCCAGCACGTTGGCGGTCCTTGCCGCCGAGGCAACCGATCGCCCAAACCTCCACAGTCGTCCGCCTAGTCGTCGTCCCAGCCGCCGAGGGCACCAACGGCTGTAACCTCTGCCCACGCTGCAGACTTGTGTGGGCAGCGAGTACAACTGTGTGATGCGACTTGCTGCAGACTCCCTTGCAGAGCAACGACAACCAAATTTCTGAATGCATATAGTACTTGGACACTGAGATTCCGAACGCATGTAGTACTTGTTCTTGTTCTTCTTCCATGCAAGCATGCAATTGCACACTGAGCTTCTAAATGTGGATTGTGAGCTTGTAGAATGCAACTGTTGTTGGATGTACGTGCAGCTTCAGAGTTGTGAATGAAAATGAAAGAAATAAACATATACTCCCTCCGTCTGGAAATACTTGTCATCAAAATGAATAAAAGGGAATGTATCTAGATGTATTTTAGTTCTATATACATCCCTTTTTATTCATTTTGATGACAAGTATTTTCGGACGGAGGGAGTATTTCTTAGTACTTCTTCCTATTGGCAATTGAGGTGTCCCTTGCATACTACATGATGCAATATAACTCAAATGCTACTAGTCTGATGTATCTTCAAGAGTTCTGCACCTGATGCAAGTTAACAGTAGCTAGCAGCACAAAAGAATACATGGATAAAACAGTTTGCTGCTGCTCCTTGGAAATTTGGTGCCTTCTGTCTGCAATCAAATTTTCTTGAACTCGTACATAAACAAGAACAAACTTCCAAACCATCATACATAATTGGAACTCAGTAGCATGTTCTGACTGTTAGATGTGTATAGTCCCTTTTTTGGTATATCCCCATTGTATAAGGGGCTTTCTGCACTTTGACACACATGTATATGTAATGGCCTTTGGCCTTCAGGAAATACTAGTTGCTCACTTATCCAACATGGTATCAGTTGCCAGGTTCCTCTTCCTCTCTCGCACGCTGCAGCTCCGTGCCTAGCTTCCTCGTCGCCGGCCATCTCCTCCCCCATCGCCGGCCACCTTCTCCTGCCCGCGCCCGTGCTCGTGTGCCCAGCCACGACTAGGCCCGTCCGCGCCCCGGCCGCTTCTTCGCGCCCGGCAGCTCCTGCCCGTGCCAGCGCTTCGCGTGCCCAGCCACGACTAGGCCCGGCAGCGCCCGCCGCGAACTCCCGCCGCTGCGCCCGGCGCGACCTCCCGCCCTGCTTGTGCCCGAGCCGCACCCTGCCCCTTCAACGCCCCGGCCGTGCCTCGGTTGTCTTGCGCCCAGTCGCCTCGCCTTCACCCGTCGCCTCCACATCTGGCGGTTTGGCATTGCTGCTGCTCCACTGCCGCCGCGAGTGCAGCCCCGGCAGTCCTCCTCGCCTCCCGATCTCCCCACTCGGGGCTGGCTCGGGCTGGCGTGAGTTCTCGGCCCGATCCGGATCGGGGAGTTGACCTTATCCAAAAAAAAGGAGCCACCCAGAGTTTCGTCATGTCTTCTGCGGGCTATGTTGTTGTTCCTAGGTGCTCAGTGATCTTTGATGGCACCAACTATGCTGAGTTTGTGGGTTTCATGCGCATCCATATGCGGGGCTTTCTGCTGTGGGGCGTTCTCTCTGGCGAGATTCCCTGTCCGCCCTGCCTGTTGTTCGGTGGCCTGTTCCGCCCGGCACCGCCCGATGCTTCTTCTTGATGCTTCTCGGTGATCGGGATGCAGCCAAGGCTCGGATGATGTTGCGAGTTGGCGCCTATGATCAATAGGTATCCGCCTATTCGATGCTCTTTACATCTCACCGGATGATCATGCGCCTACACTCGGTGGTGCAATGATGATGCTCGAGCTGCTGCTGTTCTCCTGCTTGAGTGTCGTACCTCGGCTTGCTTGGAGTTCATGGGTCTCGGCAGATTGCAGCAATGTGGTCCTATCTTTGTCAGCGCTATCAGCCCTCTGGCGATGCTCTCTACCTCTCTGTGGTTCGTCAGGAGCATGCTCTTCAGCAGGGTGACTCGTCTGTTGATGAGTTCTATTCTCAGTGTTCTGCCATCTGGCGTCAGCTTGACTCACTGAAGACAGTTGTTTGTGGAACTTGCCATTGTTGTCAGACTACGCGGTCTGATTTGGAGTTTCAGAGGGTTCACGAGTTCTTATCTCGTCTCCGCTCTGAGTTTGAGCCCAGACGTGCTCACTTGCTTGCTCGTGGTCGTGTTCCTATCTCGGAGGTGCTTGCCGAGCTTCATGCTGAGAAGACTCGCCTTCGCTCTGCTGGTTTGCTGGTGGTCCCGTCTGTGCTGGCTGCTCGGACTCCTTTGTCGTCTGCTCGTCTCACTGCTCCGCCGCTCCTACCTACTCCTCCAGGGGGGGTGAGCCGTCCTCCTTATGCTGAGAAGGGCACGTCGCGCCGTGACACCGTCTGCGATTACTGCTCCCGGTCAAGTCACCCAGAGTCTGATTGTCACCAGAAGAAGCGAGACCGGGCGCTCCTCCTCCAGCCAGGCCTCCTGTGTCTTCCTCGACTCTGTCACTCACTTGATCAGGACATTGTTAGCCTCAAGCGTCTTCTTGCTTCCTCGGGCTCCTCGTCGGTGGCTCTGCTGCTGCTTGTGTTGCATCCTCCTCCTCACCATCACAGGCATCTACGGTCGGTACATCTTCGTGGGTTACGGATTCGGAGCCTCCTTTCATATGTCTTGATTCTTCTGCGTTGGCTTCTCTCCGACCTCTTGATTAGCCTATTAATCTTCTTCTGCCCGATGGCACATCTCTTCCTGTTGCTAGTCGTGGTATTCTTTCCACTCCATCTTTTTGTTCGAGTGTTTCATATGTTCCTCGCCTTACCATGAATCTTTTTCCGCTGCCCAACTCACTTGGTTACGGTTGTCGTGTCATTCTTGATACCGACTCTTGCTCCATTCAGGATCGTCGCACCAAGGCTTTGGTTGGTGCTGGCCCCGGCGCCGTGGTCGAGAGGGCCTTTGGGAGGTTGGCGGCTTTGTATTCCTTCCGCTGCCACCACTTCGCCAGACTCTCATGCTCTTCTTGCCTCTTCGTCTGCGTCCTTCCAGCAGTGGCATCATCGACTTGGTCACATCTGTGGCTCTCTCTTGTCTTCCTTAGTTCGTCAGGGCCTCTTAGGGCCTGTATCTGGAGATGTCTCCTTACATTGTAATGGCTGCAGATTTGGCAAACAGACTCAGTTACCTTATCCTACTAGTGAGTCTGTATCTCAGCGTCCTTTGGACTTAGTTCATTCGATGTCAGGGGTCCTGCTCCTTTGATTGAAAGGTGGTCATCGCTACTATGTTTTGTTTATTGATGATTTCTCTCGCTACACTTGGCTCTACTTCATGAAATCTCGTGGCGAGTTCTCCCTATATACAAACGTTTTGCTTTGTCATGGTTCACACCAGTTTGCCACGCCCATTCGTACTTTTAAATGCGACTCATTGGAGAGTATATCTCTCGGTATTGCGTGGTTTTCTCGCGAACAGGATACTCTTGCCCAGTTCTCTGTCTGGCGCTCATGCTCGAGAATGGCGTTGCCGGCGAAAGCATCGTCATTTGCTTGAGGCGGCCCGCGCGATGATTCTTGCTTCCTTCCACCCCATTTTTGGGCTGAGGTTGTTTCGCATCCACCTATCTCATCAACATTCAGCCATCGACTGCTTTCTGCGGTGGCATTCCTATGGAGTGTCTCCTTTGGTCGCTCTCGACTACTCGGTTCTTCGTATGTTCGGATGTATGCGCTATGTTCTTCTTGCCCCGATAACGCACTAAACCGACCGCTCGATCGGTTGAGTGTGTTTTCTTAGCTTCTGATGATGAGCACAATGGCTATCGATGTTGGGATCCTGTGGGTGCGTCGCTTGCGCATCTCGCGTGATGTGACTTTTGACGAGTCTCGTTCTTACTACCCACATTCTTCTTCCTCGAGTTTCTCTGTGGACGACCTTTCTTTCCTTCTTCTTCCTGATACACCCTGCTATATGCCTCATGAGTCACCTCTTCCTGTGGCCCCTCTCATTCCTTCTCATTCACCACCGACCCCGTCTTCTCCATCTTCCTCCTCCACCTCTCCCCCATCCTCTCCAGTCCGTCGCCCTCTCTCACCGTTTCCTCTCCACTATACTCGACGATCTTGTACTGAGGATGTCTCCTCTGACGAGCCTTCCACCTCTGGTGCACCTCCTCTCACACCTCCTCCGGTTCATAACCTCCGTGCTCGGCCTCGCCCTCCGCCTGATCGCTACTCCCCTGATCGGTACGGTCTCTCTGTTTTGATTGAGCCCACTTCCTATCGCACTGCCATGACTCAGCATGAATGGCAGCTTGCGATGGCCGAGGAGCTTGCTGCCCTTGAGCGCTCTGGCACATGGGATCTGGTTCCCTCCCTTCCGGTGTCCGTCCCATCACCTGCAAGTGGGTCTACAAGCTTAAGACTCGCTCTGATGGTTCTCTTGAGCGCTACAAAGCTCGTCTTGTAGCCCGTGGCTTTCAGCAGGAGCAGGGGCGCGATTATGATGAGACATTCGCTCCTGTGGCCCACATGACCACTGTTCGCACTCTTCTTGATGTGGCTTCTGTTCGTCAGTGTTCTATCTCTCAACTTGATGTTCAGAACGCTTTTCTCAATGGCGAGTTGCGTGAGGAGGTTTATATGCAGCCACCACAGGGGTACCATGCTCCTGATGGTATGGTCTGTAGACTTCGCCGCTCCCTATATGGTCTCAAACAGGCCCCTCGCGCCTGGTTTGAACGCTTCGCATATGTGGTTACCGCCGCTGGTTTCTTGCCAAGTGACCATGATCCCGCGCTGTTTGTTCACACCTCTCCTCGTGGTAGGACTCTTCTCCTTCTCTATGTTGATGACATGATCATCACTCGTGACGACACTGATTACATTGCCTTTGTTAAGGCTCGCCTTCGCGATCAGTTTCTTATGACTGATCTTGGTCCACTTCGCTACTTTCTTGGGATTGAGATCTCCTCGACCTCTGATGGCTTCTACATCTCCCCAAAAAATATATTCAGGATCTTCTTGCTCGTGCTGCTCTCGGTGATGAGCACACGGTTGTGACTCCCATGGAGCTCAACGTTCAGCTTCGTGCCACCGATGGTGACCCTCTTCCTAATCTCACTCGCTATCGTCATCTTGTTGGCAGTCTTGTCTATCTTCTTTATTCAGCGTCTTGACATCTCCTATCCTGTCCACATCATGAGTCGGTTTGTTTCAGCCCCACCTCTCTGTCCACTATAGTCATCTCCTCCGTGTTCTCTGATATCTTAGTAGCACGATCTCTCGGCGCTTTTCTTTCCCGCTCCAGCTCTCTTGAGCTCTAGGCCTACTCGATGCTACCTAGGCTAGTGATCCCTCGATCGGCCTTTCATTGTCTACTTATTGTGTCTTTCTTGATGGCTCTCTTATTGCACGGAAGACAAAGCAGGCTGATTTCTTGCTTTCAGTCTGAGGCTGAGTTGCGAGACATGGCGATGTTGGCCACCGAGGTGATCTGATTCTGTGGTTACTTGAGGATTTTGGTGTATGCGCTACTACCTCGACTCCCTTCTTGTCGAGACATCTTGGTGCTATCGAGATTTGCAGCGTGACCGGTGAAGCATGAGCTCACCAAGCACATCGGTGTGGATGCCCACTTTGTGCGTCTTCTTTGTGCGAGATTAGACTCTCGCTCTTCACTATGTGCCCTCTGAGTTCTGTTGGCGGACTTCTTCACCAAGGCACAGACTCGGCGCAAAGACGGCTTTTCCTCTCAAACTCGGTGTTGTTGATCCACCATGAGTTTGAGGGGGGTGTTAGATGTGTATAGTCCCCTTTTCGGTATATCCCCATTGTATAAGGGGCTTTCTGCACTTTGACACACATGTATATGTAATGGCCTTTGGCCCTCAGGAAATACTAGTTGCTCACTTATCCAACACTGACCACTACATAGATTGAATTAAGCACATGTCCAATGTGATAGAAATAAGACAAAAACTAGAGAATAAACACAGCTTATCATCCATTACATAGATTGAAAAATTCAGTAACTATTTTTATCCCCTCGTCTTGTGTAATTCCTTGAACACAACAATGGTCTTGCAGTGAACTACCTCATTTTCTAATTTCTTTGGCTGTCCAAGACGAACCCCAAAACCAGAGTGATGTGCGTAAGACTTGTAGAACTCCTCCACAGCCTTCAGTCCTTCAAATGTCATCCCCACATTAGGCTTGAAATTATATTCACATTCAGGTATAAAAGATGAGCACTGCCACATAAATAATTAATTAGTAAGCATCATCATGTACAAATTACTGAACAGAATACGGCAATGGCCGGTGAAAGCAATTGACTTACAATGACAGGAACACTTGCTTTATTTATGGGTGTACTAAATCCTTCCTTGTTCATCTGCATTTGCAAGTATTTGCAGATCCCATTGTATGTGCAGGTAAAATCATGAACAAAAATTCATGGCTTTACAGTAATATTGGCTGCACTTGTAGAGATGTCAGCATGAAGAGGTGCATTCAGCATAAAGTTTTTACAACTCTAATTCACTAAAAGACTCGCAAAATTTTCGAACAATGAATATGAGCCAGACCGCATCACCTGTACCACAGAATTCCCTGTTAACATCAAGTTAAGAAGAATCCCGCATACATACAAATCGGATCGTTCTTTACTCAATAGTTCTCCTGGGCTGAAGCAAAGCGATCTGGATTGAAACATTACGAACAGGGAACGGCAAGGCAAGGATTGAGGGATGGATTTGGGATACTGTATTGACCTTCGAGCGTATGCGTCTGGCAGCCGGAGTCTCGTCTTCGTGGAAGTTAGGGCGTACGTTCTTCTATCTTCGCAAGCCGCCGCCATGGTGATCGCGACGTGGGGTTCAAGGTTCAGGGGTGCCCGTGCAAATTTACATGACTAACTTACGGAGGCAGAGGGCTGGAGGGCGGGCGCTTTATTACAAAAAAATTCTTCAACTGAGCACATACGCACGATTTAGATCGTATGCTTCAAAACGAGAGAATACAGGGATGCACGAGGGATACCAGATTCACGTGATATGACGCCCCGATTGACCAGCCAAAGTGTGCAATTTACCATCCAAATGGATGATGCATACCAACATGCGAATAACCTAATGAAAATCTGAATGAATTTAACTTGATGAAGGAAAAACAGGCACATCGTTTTACTACTCCATCCGTTTCGAATTACTTATCGCAAGTATGGATATATCTAGATGTATTTTAGTTCTAGATATACCCATTTCTGCGACGAGTAATTTGGACCGAAGAGAGTAGTTGTTACACACAGACAGACCCTTCATCACAAAGGTGGACAGACGGAGACGCACTTCAAGCACTAATTTCACAGCTCATCTGTAGAGCGTCTCCCGTACAATGTCGAGTGTGGAGGCATTCAAATCATTGCCATCTTGGGCGCGACGACGAGCGGGTTCTGGCGCGCGATCTGCTCGCGGCCGGCTGCCCTGTAGTCGAAGAAGCAGCCGTGCGCGTCGGCGTGGCGGTGCGCGCCGCAGTAGGTGGCCCCGCACTGGCACACGAACCCCAGCAGCCCCACCTTCCTCTGGCACGCGCTGCATCGCTTCTGCTTCTTCGTCGACGACTCCTCCTCGCCTCCGGCTTTCGTCAGCGTGATGGTCAGCGACCGAAGGCCGGACATGACGGCGTCATCAAAGGCCACGACGTCCAGCAGCTGCTGCTCCTTGTAGCATCTGGAGCAGAGATCGCTGGTCGCGGCGCCGCCGAAGAAGCCGCAGCCGTTGGCGCACAGGGCCGCGCCGCCGGCCTGCTGCTTCGCGTCCATGTTCCTGGTCGTCGAGCAAGAGGTCGATCGATTTACGATCAGGCCTCGCGCTCAAGCACGTACGTACCCACTCTCGCCGAGACGATTAACTGCTCGCCGAGCACGGCCTCGGTCTGTTGGAGATTTCGTCCAGCAGCGAAAGCCGGGATTGGCTCTTGGATGATTACAGGGCGTGTGTCTATCGGTGGCCTTTTATACTGCCGAGCCCATCGACGATGATGTTTGGGGTCGGGCAGACCTTCTCACTCTCGTGTTCGCTGCCCGCGGAATCCGACGAGTGCGAGGAAGCCACTGCTAGACGACGGGCCGTGTTCTTTCTCAACACCAAGAAACACTGGCTGGTTCTTCGATGTTCTTTTTCTTTTTTGAACAGACTTCGATGTTCTTTGTAATGCTATATGATGTTTGATGTATAGATATAAAATTCCTGCAAAAACAAAAACGCATGCCATATTTCTTAATGGAAACATGTTAGTGTCTCAGTTAGCGGCAATAAATAGGGCCACAGTTAGTGCTCTGCCTAAGAGCATGTGCAGACTATAGCCACGGACATCAAATTCAGGCTTTCTAACGGGCGGCGTCCGCGGACGCGGACCGGCCACACCTTAAAATTCGTACGTCGCATCCAAGTACCTCAAGCTTGATACTTCAAATTCATACAAATCATGTAAAATAAAAAACAAAATCCATACAAACCATGCAGAATAAAAAGCAACCTAGGATGACGATGTAGCTCCCATCCACCCCACTAGTTAGACGACTCCTTCCGCCCCCGCGCCGCGCCGCTCCTTCCACGGGCCGACACGGACGGCGGCCCCCTGTCCCCTGCAGCCTCCCCCTCTCCCCGGCTCTCTCTTCCTCGCCGTCGCCGGTGGCCTCCGCGAGCAAAGCTCAGTCTTGAGCCGGGCGGCGGCGAAGCGAAGCAGCTCTTGTCGCTCGGGAAAAGGGATCTCGCGGGCGATAAGCGGCTGTCCGGCGCTTCGGCTTGGCGGCGTCTGGCCTTGGCGGAGGTGGTCTTGGCGCCGGCAAAGCGTTTAGTCACAGGGTGGGCGCTTGATGTGGTCTTGTGATCGCGATCATTCGCGCTTAAGCGGTCCTGATCTGGGTCCTCGCGGGCGGCGGCCGGCGCGACGGGCGGCAGCGTTCGACTTAGCGTCGGCTGCGGCGAGAGGTTGGGCGCGGGGCGGCGGCCTCGGTCCGGGCTCCGGCCGTGACCTGGGAGTGGACAGCGCACGTGGTTGGGCCGTCTCTCGGCTCTGGATGTGAGCGCGGGGCGCAGATCCTTGGCCGGGCGCGGTGGCTGGTGAGGCGTGGCGGGCGTGGCATCTCCGGAGCTCAAGGTGTGCTGCGGTGCAGGACCTACTCGTCTGCCCTGCTGCTTCGCTGGAGCTGCTCCGATCTGGATCTGGCCTTGGTGGTTCGATCTTCTTCTGCTGCTCCTTGCGATCACGATGGTTCTGCGGTGGTGGTGGTCACTATGGTGTTGCGGTGGTGGGCGGCGGCTACGGCCGGGGGTGGTGCGTGCTGGCGCGGTGGATCGTGGGATCCCGCGGCTAGGGTGGTCGACCTCGGCGGGTGGTGATTGGTGGGCGGCGGTCGGTGGGGTGGTGGTCTCGGGAGAAATCCTTGCTCTGGTCTTCGCCGGGCGGCGGCGCGGCGCCCGCAGTGTCGTGATCTTTCTTGGAAGCGTCGCCGTGGAGGTGCTCCTCCCACGGCTTTGGCTCGGAGAAACCTCGGATCCATTGGATCGGGCGATGGGCGTCTTCGCGTCTTTCTCTTCCTTGGGGCATCGTCTCGGGCCGGCTACGACCGAAGATTGGTGGATTGCGGCATCTTCGCTGTGGATGGTGGCATCTTCGCGCGTGGTTTCTTTGGCGGGCGTTGGTTTCTAGTTGGCAACGCGATGATGGCGTTGAGAGGAGCTCGGTCGCGGCTTGGACTTGGTAGTTGGTTCTTCCCGGCGTGTCCGAGGTGCTCTTCCGTGGGTTGCTTGGTTGCTTTGAAGTCGGAGCTGCAGTGGAGCGGATCCAGGTGGTGATGATGACAGGCGCTCGGTGGTCGTTTGCGGAGGGCACGGTCGGCGCAAGTCCTGCATATCTTCCTTGTGAGGCTTGCCGTCAAAGTCGGAGCTGTCGGTTGCTTGCGCGTGTGGCCATCTGATGGCATGTGCCGTCGGGGTTGTGTCCCATGTCGGTGGCCAGGATGGCCGGTGGTTCCCATGTCATGTGGGTTGGGTTGTATCGGTTTTAGCCTGGTTTTCCATCAATTAACCGGGCAATTCTCTTCTCCTTAATCAATGAAAATGGCAAATATTTTGCCTCGTTTCAAAAAAAAAGCAACCTAGTATATAGATGTCCTATCTATCTAGACTACTCATCATCGGAGATGTTTACCGTCTCCGTGTTGGGCTCCGGGTAGATGGGCGCCTGCGGCAGCTCCGGCTCGTCGTTGGGCTCAGTGCAGGCGAAGATTTCGTCAATCTTCGGCCTTTGCTGGCAGATGAAGCGCCAGTTGGCCTCCATCGTGGCCTCATCCAGGATGGACTCCAGAATGACGATCTACTCTGACATCTCCTTTGTTTGGGTGACCTCAAACTCCGTCATGGCGTCCTCCATGGTGAAGCCCGCAACCGGCTCTGCCTCCTCCTACAGACCAGCCCCCTCCATGGGCTGGGGGTCCTGGTCCGCTTCCGGCTGCTGCTCTCTATCCTCCTCCTTATCCGGCTCCGGCGAGTCCGGAGGCAGGTCAGTTCGATTGGGGCGGCGCGCCTAGCCCGGATCTTCTCGAGCAACTGGAGGTGCCGCTCTGGTATCAGCACAACGTAGGTGGTCACCCTCTGCCGGGCCATGACTTTCACGGGCGGCAAGCAATGAGAGAGGCCGAGAGGGAGAGAAGTGGATGCGGCTCGGGCTAGGGACACGGGAAGGGAGGAAGTGAATGTGGCTAGGGCTGGGGGTCCCTGTCCGACATAAATAGCCGAATTTTGGCCCTCGGGAGGCGAGCCAGAGCGGCGCCACGTGACGTTAACACACTCACGGAGGAGACGATCATCAGACCGTTACGTTTCCAAGTGATTTGGTGTGGGACTCGAACGTCAGTCCGACGTAACACGCCCGGACCGCCCATATCCGCGCCAGATTTTGAATGGATATAAGGTGTGCCGGTCAGCCCGGGCGTTTGAGGCCGGTCGGGTTTTTTTGATCGGTCTGTGGCCGGGCTGCCCGCCCGGGCGTTTGAGACCAGTTTGAGACGCCCCGACTGTAGATGCTCCGAATCCTAGCAATTCCGCTAGCCGGTCCAATAAATCCGGAAGGAAGAAGTAATATAGACCGATGGGTGCATCTCATGCACAAACAAGTTAATGTTCTAATAGGGTCTTTTTTTACCCCCTTAATGGCGAACGTTCGCCAGGAGAGTTGGCATTTGTTGTTGGAATTTTGCCAGTAGGCCTTTGGTCCAAAGCCCAACTAAAATTTTAAAATTCTCTTGGCCCATTCATGCACACAGGTGAGTGGAGTGAGTGAGGCTAAAGTTTAGTCCCACCTCATAAGTTAAGAGAGAGTTGCACCTCTTTATAAGGTGAGCTCTTCTACCACTTGTATGAGCATGAGAAGAGGAGACCTACACACGCGCTCCTCCTCCTCGCCCGTCACGCCACGTCACGATGCGCCGCGGGTTGCGGGATTGAGCCGAGCCGAGGACAGGGCTATGCACGTTGTCTATATTTTTGCTGTTCGGGAAAAAAATTAATGAGTCATTAATTAATAATTAACGGACGCATTAATTACTGAACCGTTTCCGATTCTTTTGGATCGTGACGACTTGGACATGGGGTTTACTCCCACGACCTACCCGGCCCGCACTATATAGTCAGGCAGACGTCTACCCTAGCCGCTGCCGCTCCGTATGTTTTCTCACCACCGTTCCAGATCATTGCGCCGCCAAGCAAGTCTTCTCCATCCTCCTTCGGCATGCAGGGAGAAGGGACAGCGAGCCTCGGAACCCGCCTCTCGTGATCCCATGCGGGAGAGGCGTCGGGTTTTGGGGGCGCTTTTCATGCGATTGCTGGCAGCGATGACTTCCATGACGGCGACTTCTTCCCGACCTCGGCAACCTCATCCTCGACGGCATGGGCGACAACGTCAACGCCGGCGGTGCTGCTCCCGCTGCACCGTATGTGATTCTATCCTTCTTGTTCAAGATCGTGGTAGAATTCATGTTTCTAGTATGTGCCCTAGATGTGATCTGTTCATCTGCTATGCTAGTTCGCATGATTAGTTTAATCTTTACTAGTGTAGTCATGATTTATCTTCTGTTTATTCGGATTAAATCTCGTAGTAATTTGCTCATATTTCCAACATTTGCGAATGATTTTGCTGGCAGTTTTAGTTGTAAAGGATGACATTTTGCTGGCAGTTTTAGTTGTAAAGGATGACAATTTCTTCACGGCAACATGGTAGTTTTTCTCAGAGAAAGCAATTTTTGTTCAAAACTGCACAGTTTGATCTCGTCTCAAAACTAAAACAACAATCAAAATGGGTTCATTTGCCATCACTCTTCCAGTGAACATCAGCTAGGTAAGATTTTTGCTTTTTTTGCAGAACGTGGCAACACGGGGGTGAGATGAAACTTTCTTTTTCAACGGAAGGGGTGGTTCGTATATGTGAACTTATCTAAAATGGGCGGCCACTAGATCACACTGCATAGCGCACGCTATAGCAGCGTCTTTTTGGTTAGCAAGCCAATTGCTTACCCAAGGGTGTAGGTTCAAGTCCCATGCCATGTGTTTTTTTTCTTCGATAGCTAGGTTGTGATTGGCCAATTTTCAGAAAACACTCTACACATTAATTCAAGTGTGAGCGGTCCAAGATACGCTGATGTAGCAGCCACATGGCCGGTTTTTTGCCGTCTGAAACCGGTTTTGACCCTATATGATCAGTAAACATTTTTATGGACAAAATTGATCACTTTTCAAGTTGTTGGTCTGAAGCGTGCATCCAGTTTGAGCTAATGGAGTAAGAGCAACTCCAATGGGGCGACCCATTTCATCCTCCGCCATCCATTTGGGTCGGTAGCGGACGAAAAAAATCGGCCCAACGCTACCGACCAAACAGATCTTGCGTCCGTTTCTCGTCATGAGCGACTCATTTCGGTCCATTTTAGCGGTTTGCGTCGGCGCGTACATCGGACGACGGACAGCGCTTCTCCACTCCCGGGCCCGCCATTTTTTTCTCATTTTTCCAAAAAACACTCCCGCCCGCGCACACTCCCGCCCCCAACCAGCCATGGAGGACACCATTGACCTCGACTCCGCCGCCGGCCTCGCCCCCCTCGCCTCGTCCAGCGCCGCGGCCCCCGCCAGGAAAGGCAAGCCTCGTGCCCGCGCAACACCGCCGCCGCGACCAAGCCGAAGAAGGCGCTGACGCCCGAAGAGCGGGCAAGGAAGTCGGCCAAGAGGAAGGGCCGGAGGCACGACGCGAACGCGAGGGGAGAGGCGCCCGCCACGAGCCGCCGTCGTTGCCGCCAGCAGCGAGAGGTCACTAACGCCAGCGTCGCGGCAACAGCGAGGAGGCACTCTACATGCTAGGGTTAAACCCTAGCCAAGACGCAACCTCGTCAAGCCGTCGTCGCCGCGGCCAGCACCGGCCCGTCGGCGTTTCCTCGGATGGTGCTGCCCGACTCGCCCCGCGCATCGGCTTGCAACCCGATCCCCGGCTTCCACGTCTACCTGCAGGCCTCCCGCCTCTCCGGGGAGTGCTCGCCCGACGTGAGCGTGGTCGCGCCTTTCACGCCCGCGCCCATCGACCTCAACGCCACCCTGGTGGTCGGTGGCTCGCCATCCGGCGGCATGAGGAAACACGCACGGCAGACGCCGACCGGCGGGCTCCCGGACGCCCGCAACCTGTTCGAGGAAATGTCGTCCGCCGTCGACGAGGACTACATGCAGAACCTCATCTTCGAGGGTGGTGCGCCGGCCGCTGGCTACGATCCCGACGAGACACAAAGCCAGGACAGCCGTGGGGCGTTCACGCCGGCCGCTGGCTATGATCCCGATAAGGCGGCCTTCATGTGTGATCAGGTCGGCATCGACCTGGATGGCTTCCCCCTCGACCACGAGTTCCCGGACGACTACGGGCTAGAGGAAGAGGACGAGTGCGACATCGAAGTGGAGCCTTTGTTCGAGGACGAGCTCGCCAACCAAGCCGCCGGTCCTAAGCCGAAGCGCAAGAGCAAGCGCACGAAGGCGTACACAGCGGTCGAGGACAAGCTTCTTTGCGAGTGTTGGCGAGACATTGGACAAGACCCCAAGACGGGCACCGAGCAAAAGCATTCAACCTTTTGGATTCGTGTCCACCGAGAGTTTCATGAGCGCAAGAAGTTTCCACCTTACCAATTTGTGAGCACGCGCGGGTGGGTCTCCATTTCCAAGCGGTGGAGGGTGATCCAACAAGAGTGCGACAAGTTTTGCGCCACTCTTGAGAGCGTCAAGGCCCGCCCCGTGAGCGGCATCGACATGCAAGACATGGTATGCTAGCAAGCAAGCCGCCCTCTTTTGTGTCATCAAGTTCATCCTTTGCGTGTTCATTTGCATATCACTTGCCCATATGCTTGCATGGAAACATTTTGTAGGCATTTCAAGCTTTGGAGGCATTGAAGGTTCAACACAATGGCAAGTGCTTCAACCTCTCCCATTGCTATCGGGTCATCAAGGACGAGGAGAAGTTCAAGGCGCAATATGCCGCACTCAAGGCACGTGGGGGGAAGAAAGCCGTGGAGGATGTTGGGGAGGGAAAACCGGCACGGCCGGCGGGGAAGACCAACTCCAAGAAGGAGGACAAGCGAGATGCAGCCACCAACGCCTTGATCGCAAGCGTGGACGACATGATGAATAAGAAGGACTCAAGGGAGGAGGAGCGCCGGTGTTTCAAGGCGGAGCAAATAGATGCTTTCATGGAGATCCAAAGGAGGAGGCTTGATCTGGACGCCGAGAAGCAAGCCAAGATGTTCGAGCTTGAGGCGGCGAAGCAAGCCAAGATGCTAGAGATCGAGGCCGCCAACGCCAAGACCAAGGCAAAAGAAGTGGCTCTCGCGAGCATGATGACCGGGGTGGAGATCATGAAGGTGGATCTCAACACCGTGTCGCCAAGGAAGAGGCCGTGGTTCGAGAAGATGCAGGCCGACATGCTCAAGTTCGACGACGAGTGATCTATGGCGGCGAGCGCCATATTTTTTGTATGCCGGCATGACCACGGGAGCCGCGATGGCGTGGTCGAACTCAAGTCCCACCCTTTTTTGTGTGCTGCCATGTGTGCCGGCCGGCTGGCGAGTGCGCCAGCATGAACTGTGATGATAATTTCTGAAGCCGGCATTGTATGCTGGCGCTCGCATGGTGCCAGCATGAGACATGGCCGCTGGCATGATCGGATGCGGGTCTTTTTTATTTAAAAGTTGAATGCGGATATAAAATAGGTCGGCGCGTTGGGTGCACTGCCGATCCAAATACAAAATTGGGCGGACGTCAGGCGGGCGGCCAACTCAAATGAACAAAAAACGGACAAATGCGCCGTCCATTTAGGTCGTCCCGTTGGAGTTGCTCTAATGACACATTTCACTTGGCACTTCTGAGTTCTGAAAGGAGCCCACTTAGCCCCATTCTCTCCACAGGACCCAAGAGACGACCTGGTCATAATCGAAAGACCAAAATCCAAATGAGTAGCCTCAATTGATTGTGAGGTTTTTAAAATTAGGAAGCATAGTGATTTTGGGCACGGATCCTCTGACGTAGCTAACTTTGCCTTTCCCTTCTTTTGGGTCGCTGACAAGTGAGCCCCACGCTTGATGGCACCCATACAATGGCAGGTTTGCCAACGTCAGGGGATCCTCGTCCAGTGATTTTAAGGATGACCCTGCAGTTTTGTTCCACTGTTGGTAAAATTTGCTTCATCGTATTCTCCAGACAATCCATACTCACGCACAGGTTATTTTTGGCCAATGTATAGAATTAAAAGGAATGTTAGCGCAGCTCAAATAAACTTTCTGAACAGGAAAAAATAAAACCTGTTCTGTACAATCTCTCAATAAATAATCGATGGTAGAACAAAAAGATAGTTACATGGCAACATATAGCTACACCTGATTCCTACTAGAGAGGGAGAGAGATGAACTTTCAGCTTTATCTACAGCTAATCCTAGTTCTATGTTACACAATAAATGCCAGCAATATTTCCCCGAAAGAAAGGGCACCCATGCTCTCATGGATCTCCCATTCATCAGCATTCGGTTGTCACCATACTTTGAGTCTTGACAGCCTGACAAAAACATCTAGTCTTTGCTACTTATTATATATACATCAACCCGATAAACTGTGGGATATCATACATGCAAGTGCAACTGCTGCTCAATTACTAGAAGTTCAGATGGCGTCTGCGAAATATTGATGTTTTCTGTCACATGACTGTTGGTGTAGGAAGGGATCTGCATGGATGCGGTGTTCCTTCCACTATTACCACGTGCAGCTGATCCTTATAAAGTTTCTAGCTGCGCGAGATTTCATCTCCCTCTCTTATATTTCCTTTCTTTCTCTGTTATGCTTTAATCAGTTCTTGATTGGTACTGTGCAAAGGAGCTGTGCACCTGAACAAGATCCCAGATATCAGTGGCATTACCCATTGCATGCAGCCCCCCTTTTTTTTTTGAGACAATGCATGCAGCACCTTATATGCTTAGAAGAGAACCTCCTTTCCATTGGGCCTTGGCAGTGGGCTAGGCTGAGGATTCGCCATCGGAAAATGCATGGGGTTCGTTGAGATGGCAAAGGAACCAGGATTGGAGGCTAAACCAAACGGTTGAGGGGCGAAGTTAGGTGCGACTTCCTGGATTGTTAGTGGCGTCAGTCGAAAGGCTGACGATTCGAATGGCCTAGAATTGTTTGGTTCACTGGCAATGAAAAGAATTAAAGTATCTTAGGATCTCTAGCAAATGAAACTGGAAACGGTTTATTAGGTACTAACAGAACAATAAATAAAAGGAAGCTACTCACCCAATAGTATTTCTTCCTTTCACATATGGTTCACTCTTGGAGGATGTTTTGTCCCTGAAACCGTATCCGTTATCCTGTCATTCAACAGTGATATCAGTTATATTTACGCCAATCTCGGGATCTTTATAGTGGGGGGATGCCATGCAGGAAGAGACAGACTTACATGGACTTTAATCCCCGCAAACGCATGTATGGAACCATGTTTGCTGTAGTGACTTGAATTCCGGATAAATGGATGGTCCAACAACTCACTTGCGGTCGGCCTCTCTGCTGGATTCCTCTTGAAACAGCATTGCAGAAAATCTTTTCCCTCTAGGGATAAATTCTCAGGAATTGGTGGGTCTTTATGCAAAACCTTAAACATTGCAGCAGGCTGTAGTACAGATAAGGTTCCTTAGAATAACGTTTTAGAATATAAAGTTATGATGTTCATACCCAGATTACCAAGTTATGGATTCCGATAAACTAATAACATCATTTTTGTTAACTTCTGTAACTATTTATGTGATCTGGTGCTACTCCTATAAAATTAAGATTATACTACCACAGAAACACAGGCCCTCTAGCCACATTTTTCTTGTTACAGCCCCAAAATGAGACTATGAGAAGTAAAGCTTCAAGCTTTCAAAACTCACAATTTGTGTAACATGGACCATTTCTTTGAGAATATCATGCATTTATTTGCATGCCAATTTCACAAATTCAGTGAGCAATCACATGGCTGCATCTATACCACATAAACATGTAAGAAGGGTTATACACATAATGACCATGTATGTGAAACTAACGCGAAAAATCTTTATTTTCAGACCAATATTTTCGTTGGGTGAAGCTCTTCCGTTTTGATTAATTTTATCCTTGGCAAATGAAAATGATTTTATGCATACTAGGCAAAGTCATGAAATGCATGTTAGTAAGCTTACAGTAAAGCTAAACGCTCCAAGTTATTACCCCTTCAAGATCACTCCAAGGAGGTTTTCCATCGAACATCTCAATGATGGTGCAACCAAGACTCCAGATATCAACAGCGAGATCATATCCTACATCTTTAGCTAGTGTAGCCTGAACCATCTGCAGAAGAAGAAACAAACCAAAATGCAGTCAGAATCAGCTGAATTTGTGTAGCCTCAAGAATGCTAATTAACTCGATTCTGCTGAATAAAGAGTCACCAAAATACTTTATCAGTATTGTTTGTAACATGGTATTTTAATTTCCATAAGGGACCTAATAACTTGCATTGTGCACCAGAGAAATGCAGTGCTATTGAGGTTGTTTCAGCCTTTCAGGTCACATATCGGTTGTCTACTTTTGTTAGGGGAACCATCTTCCCCGTGACGAGATAGATATGACAAAAATTACTGCTAAGGTTGTTGCTTTAACTGCTTTCAGGCAAAGAAATGACAACTAATCCCATCTACTTAAGAACGGTTCACATTTCTTTTGTTACATAAACCGAGTTTCGAGCTGTAGCGGCCCATGTAAGATCTAATAGACACATGCTTTGGATAGTGTACTTTTACTTTGCAATGTCATTACATATTGCAGGTCTGCAAGCAAGCAATCGTATGTATGCAATCCGGAAGTAAAGTGAGCTTGAAGAACCACGACAGTGGTATAAGGTTAAAGAAAAACATTGTGTGCAAGAACTATCTAGGCATACCTCTGGGGCCATCCAGTATGGTGTTCCCTTCAATGAAAGATTCGGGGCTGCAGTACTTAACTGGTAAAACAGAAAAGTGTCAACAGGGTATAATGAGAGGATACTTAGGATATGTTTCCAACTATTTAGCAGAGTGAGCTTTCAAAAATTTGTGGAGTGGCCCTTCTCTTAACAAAGTTATTGCGGATGATACGATAGCACAACAAAAGATGACAATACACCAAATAATTGTGCAAACAATGAGCACGATTAAATTAATAGCATCTTTAGTTTTAGTTGTTCGACTCAAAAACAAGCCCATACATCTGTAATTATTGGTTCTGATGAAAAGGCAGTGCTCCTGCCAGTTTCCCAAAAATAAATCAACCAATAGGACTACGCAAAATGCTACCAAACACAATTCTATTTGTTTGTAGTGATCAATAACATGCAGCAGACGAGATATGCACTCAAACTACTTTTAAGCACATCCAACAACTAGCCACTATCGTAATGCTAGACATATTTAGATGGTTGCCTCAGTTGGTATTCAACTAATATTTTTGCCAATGCGCCTCTAAAAGTTAAAATGGATAGACATAGCACAGTACCATGTGAAAAAACTGCTATGCAAGGATATACTCACATGCTTGGCCATTCCAAAATCGGCCAATTTCACTACACCATTGATATCAACTAGCAGATTTGCTCCTTTGATATCCCTGTAAGAGTAAATTCACTTACTTTTACATACATGCCACAGAGTGATATCAAATGCAGGAGTGCATATCAACAAAAAATAATCAAGAAGTTGACCATAAAGACTTGGTAGAATGAAAAATTCATCCAAGTCCTCCTCCAATGTAAATTCATCTAAAGCACGTACAAAAGTGAATGAACATTCACACAACCATTCTACCTAGTAACTAAACTCAGCCAGAACACAGTAAAATAAACAGACAAGGGTAAGTCGTGCATGATGGTTGATGCGCAAAAATCTAAAATAGCAGAAGGATAAGGATACAGAAAATCACATGCAGTGGTGAGAGGCAAACCATGAGTTCACATAACAGCTGATCTAGCAATAAAAAATCGTATAAACAAGTATATGTATGAGCACACACCTATGCATAATCTTTTGGCCATGCAAAAAAGCTAGGCCTCTAAGAATATGTCGGGTGAAGTTACGGACAACTGATTCTGTTATTGCTCCATAGTGTTGTTTGACATACTTATTAATCGAACCCGGATGTACATATTCCAGGTAAATGTAGAAACGATCTTCAATCTGCAAGGGTCTCCAAGAATAAGATGTCGTTACAGAAGCACAAGAAATACTTAGCTCAGCATAGTGGGCAACTTACCGTGTCACTGCCATAATACTGAACTATGTTTTCATGTTTAAATTGACTTAGGAACTTTATTTCCTGAAATATATGAATATAGATCAGCAAAGGCAGCTTGTAACTTGCATATAAATCATTATCAAGGATAAAAGGCAAATACTACATTGTAATAACAAAGATCAATTCTCAGAAAGGTGCTACACTAGAGTGTTCTAGATACTAAGTTCGTCCGTGTTGAAGATCACAAGTATTTCAATGAGCACATGGCATACTACTGTCATATTTAATTGTTGGAAGAAGCTGGTAGAAACTAGGGTTCTACCGGGTCTAGGCCGGAGGTTGTAGGGGAAGGAGGGAGCTGGTCATGGATTTAACAACACCGGCCGCGGGCGCTGCGCTTGCGTCGTCGTCTTGTGAGGCGGCGACTGAGATGGAGATGGCGCAGCGGAGGAGGCGGCTAGGGTTAGGTCTCCCGGCTCCCTAAGGAAGCCGAGCAAATATGATTGCTTCTTGCTTAATTCCAAAACGGATCCTTACACGAGTTTATATAATCCTCCTAATAAGATAATTGGGCTAAGCCCCTAATCACGATAAGATAGACTGGGCCACAACTAACTGGGCTAAGCGCCGGTCATAACATTTCTCCCCACCTGCACAAACAGCTCGTCCTCGGGCTGGTAGGCGGGAAAGCGCTTGCGGAACTCCTCGAGGTGATCAACCGTCGCCAAACACCTCCGCGGCAGCTGGGGCGGGCAGGTCGCCGAGGCCGGCGGCGGCGGCGTCCTCCTCAATGTAGTCCGCAGCCTCTAGGTAGAAGAGTCGCGGGCAGACGTAGCCGGGCACGTAGGGCTCGTCGTAGTTGAAGCACAACCCTTGGCAGCGACGCTCGAGTTGCTCAGCCGGGGTGAGCCGGCGGAACGGGCGCGCCGCGGTCGCGGCGAGGGGTGCCGTGGAAGCCTGAGCAGGCCGACCCTGCGCGGGAATGTCCGGCCAGGGTGGCGGCCTAGCGGCTCGGGACGGTGACGCCTGCTGGATGGCCACCACGCAGCGCTCGAACGCGCGGGTGTAGTACATGGACGTTTGGAGGTCTTGGGGTCCCCGCAGCTCCACGTCCACACGGATATGATCCGGCAGACCGCCGACGAAGAGCTCGGCCCGCTGGCAAGCCGTCACGCCGGGTGCGTGGCATGCTAGGGCCTGAAAGCGGTCGGTGAAGTCCTGCACCGTAGAGGTGAAGGGGAGACGGCCCAACTCCGCCAGCCGGCTCCCGCATATCGGCGGCCCGAAGCGAAGGAGGCAGAGCTCGCGAAAACGCTCCCATGGAGGCATGCCACCCTCGTCCTGCTCGAGGCGTAATACCAAGTCTGTCGCGAGCTGGGAGGTGATATGAAGCGAGCCAGGTGCGGTCCGACGCGAGCGTGTGTTGCCCCCGGAAGAACTGGTCACACTGATTAAGCCAGTTGAGGGGGTCCTCGGTGCCGTCGTAGGTGGCAAAGGCGAGCTTGGCAAAGCACGGCGCCGTCTAGGTAGACCGCCGTGGGGGTACGGCTCGGCGGTGCGGAGCAGCGGCGCCGGGTCGGTGATCACAGGGGGCCCCCCGTGGAACGGCGGCGCGTCGAGGCAAACGTAGGGGCCCGCGGAGCTGGAGGACCCGCCGTACTGCGCCTGCTGTGACGGCACGTGCGGCGGTCCCGAGGCCATCGTGTAGACCGGCTGAGACGACGAGTCGGTCAACCAAGCAGGTAGTGGGGACGGCGAGGGCGGGAACCGGACCTGGTGGATCGGGACTCCCACCGGCGTGGTCGATGTGTGGCCGGAGCTGACCGGCGGTGGCTGCAGCAGCTGCAGCTGGCGCTGCGATGTCGCGCCGGGCAGCGGCAGCGGCTGCTGCGGTGGAAGCGCCAGCGCGGCGGAGGCCGCCAGAGCGGCGGCTGCCACTGCAGCCAGGCGAAGCGGTGGTGGCGGTGGATGGCAGCTGCAGCCCGGCGCCTTGGGCGGAGGCCGCTGGTCGGCGGCTGCCACGGCGGCGGCAATGGGCGGCGCAGCCGGGTGCAGCCCGTAGGACCCGGCCAAGAACAGGCGGATCTCCTGGACCGCCTGGGTTAGGTCCCGCAGCGCCTCGGACACCTCCTCCGGGGTGAGGACGGCGGGGGCGGGCGCGATGGAGGAGCCCGGCGCGGGCAGGAGTGGGGCGACGGTCGCGGTGGTCGCTGGAGGCGAAGAGGTGACCGGCAGCGGGAGAGACGGGTTGGGCGGCGGTGAAGACATGATCGAACCGAAGCTAGCTGATACCAAACTGGTAGAAACTAGGGTTCTACCGGGTCTAGGCCGGAGGTTGTAGGGGAAGGAGGGAGCTGGTCATGGACGAACACGCGGCCGCCGGCGGCTGGGCGCCATCGTGCGCGAGGAGGCGGCGACTGAGAGGGAGAAGGCGCAGCGGAGGAGGTGGCTAGGGTTAGGTCTCCCGGCTCCCTAAGGAAGCCGAGCAAATATGATTGCTTCTTGCTTAATTCCAAAACGGATCCTTACACGAGTTTATATAATCCTCCTAATAAGATAATTGGGCTAAGCCCCTAATAACGATAAGATAGACTGGGCCACAACTAACTGGGCTAAGCCCCTAATATGCCGGTCATAACAGAAGCACAATAAACTGAAGCAGCTAAGACTTGATTATCAGAATAAGAAATTCAATAGGAAAAATAACATATGAAAGATTCCCAAAGAACCAATGGAACTGATTGAAAAGATGGTCAAATTCCCTGTTTTTGCAACAAAATCCAGCATGCACTTTCTTCAGATAATAAGTCAAATTTGATAACCTGCTCCAGTTGATTCAGCGACTCGGCAGATTTAGCATCATCAGGAATTATGTTGACCTCTTTCATTGCACAAAGAGCTCCAGTGTTCCTACAAGCAAATGTCAGTACACAAACATCCAGAAGTCAATGAAGTAATAGTCACAATGATATGGAGAATACACTTCCATACCTATTGGTAGCTTCATATACACAGCCAAATGTACCACTACCTAGAAGTTTTCCTTTTTGCCACTGACAAGACACCGAAGGCATTTCAACTTTTGGAGCAGGCTGGTTGCTGAAAGATGTTTGCATTGGGCTTATAGCACTAGGAGGAAGTGGTAATGGATGCAAACTAGCACTTCCATTGACTTCAGTACGTGAAATTTGGTTTTCTGGGAATAACTTTGGGAGTGGCGATGGAGGGGCACTGGTATTCCTTGGCATAAGAATAGGACTTCTGAATGTACTAGAGTAAGGAGATGGCTCTGAAGCTCCTGTAAGTTTTTCAGGCGAAGTCCGAGGAGATAAAGCTCCCAGAAAATCAATAGTGTGGATCGATGGAGCTGACCATGCTTGAGGAGCATGAGAAGATGCCACAGTAGATGAGACGTCAGCATTGCTCAATCTTGGAGGGCTGCCTACGGGACTGGAAAATCCACTGGTTGGAGCACTTCTAGTTGGAATGTTCAAACGGAAGTTCCCTGTTTCAGCTGAACTCTTATCCTGGAACTTGTCACGGAGTGCTTTTCGGTGGTGACTAGAGGTAGGCCGCTTTGTACCATTTGAGCAGAAATCATTATGTTCAGGGAACTTTTGCACAGTCTGACCTGTCACCCTGTAACCACATGATTAGTAAGAACCCGGAAATGATGCAAGGAACAATGCAAGTTTAGATACAGATTTCTTTCAAGCTTAAATACAATATGGAGTATATCATTAAAAGTAGAGAGGGAAAGGACCGGTCAGCAAATGAGACTTAATAATGCAACTAATTTGCTAGTAACAGCAGCGGATCCTACCACCCAAGTCATTCTGGTTACCCCACAATTTTTGTTCTTCAGTCAGATGTCATAGCGTACGAACGGAGGTAAACCATTGATAAGAACTGCAATAACACCATCTCCCAACCAGGAACATTCTAGTTCAGAGAATGTTCTGACTTCTGAACCCCTGTCCCTTCATTTCTGTAACCTACAATAAATACAAGCAGTGGCCAAACATCATAGCAGGCTTTCGACTATTAGCTACTTCTACCTGTAGATGGTTGGATTGCAACCCCACCTATCTTTCACCTCAATGTAAATCCTGAAGAGATTCATCTATATTGCAATGGCTGGATGGCGTAATGAAAAAACAGAAGGTAGTATAATTCATTGCAATCCTTGTACTAGCTTCCTACACATGTCAATCCCATTAACAGGTCGCAAATTGTTTACGTGATAAAAGATCATAATTCTATCGTCGTTTCCTCAGCTCAGCGACCACGTTCAATCACACGACGGCACACAATTCGGAGCAGTCGACGATAGGGAAAATAAGATATCGCAAGTTGCAACGATTTTTATTTATTCATGATGAATCAACATTACCTCGGTATTTGCAACGACGCCCTCTCGTTCCCGCCTTCCGCGACCCCCGCCGAGTCCGTCGTCTCCAGCTCTGCGGGGGGCTTCGGTGACGGTGACGGCAACGGCAGCGGGTGCAACACGGGGGACGACGCGGACCTCGGAGGCGGAGCTACCACCCCGTCCGCGGCGTTGGAGGACCTCGAGATCGGGGGACTGAGCCCGACGGCATCGGATGCGGAGGCGCGCCCCCTGGCGTGCGGCGGCGAGGAGGAGGACGCGACGTCGATGCCGAGGTCGGCGAGCAGCGCGTCGATATCGTAGACGTGGCGCAGCTTCCGCTGGCGCGTGAGCTGCCGCGGCTGGCGGTGTGGCCGCGCGAGGAGGAGGTCCCCGGCGTCTTCGGACCCCGCGCGTCGCGGCTGTGAGCGCGAGGTGGACGCCCGCGCGGGGGAGGCCGGGGCGGAGGAGGCGGCGGTGGTGGCGGAGCGGTGGAAGGCGGTCTTGGAGCGCTTCCACCACGACGGCATCACGGGGGCTCGCGACGAGAGGCTGGCCGTGGGAGTGGGGTTAATGGCATCGGAGGCGGAGAGGAGGCAGACGGAGACGACGACGACGACGACCACCTCCTCCCAGAAAAAAAATCAACTTTTTTTTGGGTGGTCTGTCGTTGTGATGTGCGGCGTTTTCGGGAGGGAAAAGAATGGAACGCACGCGGCATCCAGGAAGAAGGAAGTCTTTCCAGTCAACTCGCGCCAGGGAACCCGTCCACTGCTTATTTCCATTTTTGCCACTGATAGCTCAGATAAGCTAGATATATGAAATGAAAGGAGCGTCTGCATGAGTTTGGCGTTTTGGAGCTCGGCCTTTATGGAGGCTGAAATTTTTATTCTTGAATATGAGGAGTGTGCGTATCATTTTCGCAGCTCTAGGTAAGAATTCCATACTTTAACAAATTAGATGGATGATATTTTAAAGAAAGAAATCCGTTTTAAAGAAAAAGATCTTTACTTTACACAATCTCAATATTTGATGAACCAGACATCTCGAAAAAAGACAATAATAAGAAGAGATGTATAAAAGAGGAAAAAGACTTCGCACGTACAATTTTGCAACGGCAGTTGCACAGATATCGCCGACCATATATGTTTATATATGAAGCAACTACTCTCCCAATTCTCACCTTCACCTTGTTAAATCCGCAAACACTCGTCTAGGTCCCCTTTCAAGAGCCCTGCTTGCCTAAGAGCAACTCCAACGCTTTTGTCCGATTTTTGAACGCTTGGGTCGGCCGACCGCCCGGTGTCCGCCCTGTTTGAGATTTGAATCGGCAGTGCGCCCAACGCGACGACCCATATGTGCCGGCGTGGCCGACTGGCCGCCCTTTTTCATCAAATAGCACAAAAATTGCATTATTTTACACACAACTTTTGCATTATTTCACACACAACTTTTGCATTATTTCACAAGCAAACATATAGTCCACAACCAAATAAATAGCATAGTTTCAACCAAGCCGAATAAAAATAAAAATATCTCGCATAGTTTTGCAAGCCGAATAAAAGAGATACATCTGTTGGTTGCCAACATGAGCCCACATATGCTCAACCAAATCATTTTATAGTTGCATGTGAGTTTCCCAATCACGCATGTCATGATGAAATTGGGTGAACTGTTCAAACGTTGCCGCTCCTCCATTCTTAGGCACAACATTCTCACCCTGAAACTGAAACCCTTGATCGTACAGACGTTCCGGGCGCTCATCTTCTACGATCATATTGTGCATGATCACACAAACAATCATCACCTTCCATAGTTTCTGCGTGCTTCAAGTATTAGCAGGATACCGAACGATGCCCCATCAAGATTGCAAAACACCAAAGGCACGCTCGACGTCCTTCCTAGCACTCTCTTGTTCTTGGGCAAATCTTTTCCTCTTCTCTCCGATAGGGTTGGGGATTGTCTTCACAATAGTGGTCCACTAAGGATAGATACCGTCACCCAGGTAGTATCATTTGTCGTAGTTGTGGCCGTTGATAGTAAAGTTCACCGGTAGGTTGTTGCCTTCGGCAAGCCTAGCAAACGCCGGCGAGCGTTGAAGCACGTTGATATCATTGTGTGGTCCGGCCATGTCAAAGAAAGAGTGCTATATCCAAAGATCTTGAGATGTGGCAAGACGACGGTGGCAGGCGACGTGGGAGGTGGCGGTGTTGCAGAGGGGGGGTTGTGGCGCCGGCAGCTGGCAGAGTCACCGGAAAAATGGGCAGCGGCGTTAGCGGCGAAGGAGGCGGGCGAGGGTTCGCTGTTGGAATGGGAGAGGATGGCCAATGTGCCACCGACCAGCGGGCCAGGGGAGGAGTAGGCGGGCGCGCGCGTCCGTCTCCTGTTTGCGCCAACGCAAATCCGGCTCAAAAATGGGTCGGGAATGGGTCGACAGGCGGACGAAAATCGGACGCGCATCCGTCTGGGTCGGTGCCTTGGGCCGACTTTTCTGTCTGCGCCGACCCAAACGGACGCGTGCGGACGGAATGGGTCGCCGCGTTGGAGTTGCTCTAAGTCCTCCCTTCGCTTTCAATTCATCTGAGAACTTGGGAAGCGGAGGGAATCATGCCATTAAAGACAATATCATTCAGGTGCTTCTAGAGCACCCACATGCCAAGCAGGCACAATACTCGCATTATTCACTAGTGATCTCGTCGTTGCTCTTGCCTCATGCACCATGAGCCCAAGGTGTCGTCAGTACCGGGTTCCAACTCCGGCCGACCAGTCACCATACTAATCCAGTGCCACACCTCCTTAGAAAAGGCGCAACTCACCATGAGATGATTCATTGTTTTGTCTTGTTGATCGCAGAAAGGACATGCATCCTGGTGAGGTAGCCCATGCCTAGCAAGTCTTTCGGGTGTCCAACAATGATTCTTGAGGGCTAACCACGCAAAGAAGCGGCACTGCAATGGCGCTCTCGATTTCCACGTGAATGAGGCCATCGGCGCGACCTCAAGCCCCAAAACCTTGCCATGTAAGCCGAGCGTGCAGAGAAACCATCTTTTCCCATGCCCAGATGACCGAGTCTGGCGCGTCAATATCCAGCTGTACAGTCTCCAATCTCAATCAGAGGAGCGGGAACTGCTGCAACGCGGCCTCACTTATGTTTGGTCCAATGTCTCCTGCCCAAGTTACGCCCTCCAGAGCTACCGAGACTGTTCTCGCCAATCTTATTCTCATGGGAACCCGATCATAAATCAATGGTGCAAGCTCACAGATGCGGAATTCCTATAACCATCGGTCCTCCCAGAACAACATTCTATTCCCGTCGCCAACAACAGCCCAGTTGTCGCACGGAACAAGGACATCGAGTCCTTTGGCACTTTGATGGGTAGGCCTGACCATGGCCTCAACTTGTCCGTCCTCTGGAGCCAGGTGAGGGTGTCCTGGACTAAGGGGTCCTCGGGTTGCCAGCCTATTTCTCGTAGGCCGGAATAATGAGCTGCTTGTTGTTCATCAGGGCAAGACCAGACTTTGGACGATCCCGTGCTCCAGAAGGAAGCCTCCGAAGACTTTATGTATCCTCCAAGTCTTGTTTGACGTGACTTACTTGCTTATCCTTTGTTGGTAATGGACTTGTGTAACCCTAGGAACCCCTGGTGTCTATATAAACCAGAGGGTTTAGTCTGTAGAGGCTAGAACCATCATCCTACCCATCTAGGGTTTAGTTCATCCGATCTCGTGGTAGATCAACTCTGTATCCGTCATACAAACACATCAATACAATCAAGCAGGACATAGGGTTTTACCTCTTCGAGAGGGCCCGAACCTGGGTAAATACTGCCTCTATGTTCCTTGTTCCCATTGATCCAATATCTACAGCTCGGGAACCCCTACCCGAGATCCGCTGGTTTTGACACCGACATTGGTGCTTTCATTGAGAGTTTCGTTGTAGGATCATCGTAAGATCGATGGCTCGCTTAGTCATCAGCGATAGCATCCGCGATGGGGACGTCTTGGTTCCCGGATAGCTTCTCGCGTTCGGCGGCATCGTGCTGCACGCTGGCCCGACCAGCCACCTTGGCCGAGTCGACAGTCTCACCCCCGACTAGGAGATCTGGTTTGGAAGCTTAGAATTCGTCGCCGACTCCCGAGGAGATCTTATTCTGACACGGTTCTCAGCCTCGCCTGAAGAGCCCGTAAATCCCGAGGCCTTAACTTCGGGTGCAGTGTACCCCGTCACGGAGGTGGCCGCCACATCGGATCCGGCCATAAGCATGGATCCAGTCTCCAACCCTGATGGCCTGGAGCTAGCCTTGGTTGGACACTACCCCGACGCGATCTCAAACGCCCCCGAAGCAGCAATACTACGAACCGACCTCGAGTACTCCCGGAACATGGACCCGACAGATCTCTCGCTATTAAACGAGTTACTAGACCGGATTCAAGCCATGGGGATTACCGATGGCCAGTCCTCGGATTACGATCAGATCGGGCTTAAACCCGCCGACAGGAATCTCTATGTCCCACGCATCACCCACTTGGTTGCCACCATCGAAGACCTGGCCAAAAACTCACCCCTGCGATCTTCAGAGCTAGGGACGGATTGTGTGCAAGTCTCCGATCGCCAGGTTCTGTCATCCAACCTCTGTCTCGGAAGGAGCCCGAAGTCGAGCTACGATCCAGCACACAACCTCGGGTCTATGCAACTGTGTCCGGTTAATAATCCAAATTATGAGCCCAGCACGTCGGATTCACGATGACGTAGGACACATCCGCAAAAACTCTGGACTCGGACCCTGTCGGGATACAAAGTTTTTTCCCACCCTCCGCCCACATCGAATACTCTCCAGGCAACTCAGGTCGCCCGACATATGGGATCTAGTGTACATCAAACAACAGCCCGGAGAAATGGTCTGGCAATTCTGGACTAGATTCCTCCTAGTCAAAAAACAAAATGGCAGATTGCGACAGCTAGGAAATTCTAGTGACCTTCCGGTATAACTGCCGAGACGAAGGAATCCTGAATGCCCTCTCCCGCCGTCACGTTCAAAACTTCACCGAGCTATCAGATCTGGTACGTAAGTAATGGGCTATGGAAAGCGTGTGGCAGGCTTAGCAAGGGCAAACGGGGTCAAACCATGCCGGAGAACCCAGAAGAGCTCGTGTGAAATGCATGCTCCTATGCCGGTTAGCCGAACACGAGCCGACCGAGAAAAAGAAGAAACCACTTGCAAGATCCACAACGGTCCTCAACAAGCTGTTGGACAAGCCGTGCCCCATACATTATGTCCTGCTGAATACAAACCCAACTCACATCCTTCAAGCTTGCTGGGTGATTAGGCAAGTTGCAAAAAGCGGAGAAACTGTTATCGGAGGCTCACCCTCAAACAGACGTTCAACAATGCCCCTGGATGACAACGCTGAGATCCTAACGATCTACGAGACGTTTTCCTTAAAAAAATTAGAGGAAGAGAGCCCCTTCAAGAGGTCGGTCAAATCCTCTAGGTGGCAGCAACAAATTCATGGACAGACACACCCATCACCTTCGACGAGGAGGACGGCCCAAAGTCATGCCCCATCCGAGCACCTGCCGCCCTCGTCCTTGACCCCATAGTGGACGGATTTAAACTACAAAAGGTACTAATGGATGGTGGCAGCGGGTTAAACCTCATTTATGAGGACACCCTGGACAAAATGCAATTCGACGGATATCGTATCGAGAAAAGCCAAACCACCTTTTGAGGGATTATTCCTGGAAAAGAGGTGCGTTGCACTGGACGAGTTACTCTTGATGCAGTATTCGGTACTTCCGAAAACTACTGGTCCGAAGAATTACTCTTCCACATTGTGCCCTTTCATAGCGGTTATTACGCCCTATTGGGGCAAGACGCATTCACATGACTCCACGTTATACCACATTACGGGTATATGAAGCTCAAGATGCCAGGGCCTAATGGTGTGATCACAGTAATAAGTGATCCAGATAGAGCTCTTCGGACCGAGAACAAAACAGCATCGCTGGCCCTCGAAGCACTATCCGAGGCTCTCGCAGCCGAAGAATTAACCACGCTCCGCTCAATGGTGGACAGAGACGATGTAATCCTCAGTACGAGATCCAAATCCACATCTTTCAAGCCAGCTGATGAAATCGTCAAATTTCAGGTGCATCTGAGGGACCCTAACAAGACAACGTCCATTGGAGCTCAGCTGGACCCCGCGGTTGATGAGGCATTGAGCGCATTTCTGTGCAAAAACTGGGACATATTCGCCTGGCACCCCTCAGATATGCCGGGAATCCCACGAAGACTAGCTTAGCACAACCTGAACATAATTAAAGGCTTTAAGCCAGTCAAACAGGCGCTACACCGATTTTCAGAACCCAAGCATCAGGCTATGGGTGAGGAACTAGCAAAATTACTCGAAGCCGGATTCATCCGAGAAATCAAACACCTCGAGCGGTTGACTAATGAGGGAGTCCCGGACTAGGGGGTGTCCGGATAGCCGGACTATCGTCACGGCCGGACTCCAAGACTATGAAGATACAAGATTGAAGACTTCATCCCGTGTCCGGATGGGACTTTCCTTGGCATGGAAGGCAAGCTTGGCGATATGGATATGTAGATCTCCTACCATTGTAACCGACTCTGTGTAACCCTAACCTATCTGGTGTCTATATAAACCGGAGGGTTTTAGTCCGTAGGACGAACAACAATCATACCATAGGCTAGCTTCTAGGGTTTAGCCTCCTTGATCTCGTGGTAGATCTACTCTTGTACTACCCATATCATCAATTTTAATCAAGCAGGAGTAGGGTATTACCTCCATCGAGAGGGCCCGAACACAGGTAAAAACATCGTGTCCCTTGTCTCCGTTACCATCCGCCTAGACGCTTGCAGTTGGGACCCCTACCGAGATCCGCCGGTTTGACACCGACATTGGTGCTTTCATTGAGAGTTCCTCGTATGCGTCACCGATAGGCCCGATGGCTCCTTCGATCATCAACAACGACGCGGTCGGGTGAGACTTTTCTCCCGGACAGATCTTCGTGTTCGGCGGCTTTACACCTGCGGGCCAATTCGCAGCCATCCGAGCAGATCGAAAGCTACGCCCGCCATTAGGTCAGATTTGGAAGTTTGAACTATACGGCCGATATCGCGGAGACTTGATCTTTGACGGATTCGAGCCGCAGCCAAGCGTGCCGCATTGTCTCGATGGGCATGATCTAGCTCTGCAGCGAACGGTGCCACGGAGGCCGCGCCGATATCCGCTCCGACCCTTAATCCGGGCGGATTCTGTCGAGGGCGAGTGGTTGGACACCGCCTCGGGGCTACAATCTCTACGGTGATCGAGCGAACTCCATCCTGTCGCTGCGAAGACCTTGACTCTGGGTGCGGACTCCTCTCGGACTCCGAACCCTCCGCGCCCGCCAATCGAATCCGATTAGGCGCCGGTCATGGAGTTCGCTGCCACGGACATCTTTCAAGCACTCGCCCTTTGGCGACATCCTGAATTCACTAAAGTCTCTCTTTATCCGGAGAGCCTGGCGGACTACGGACGGGAAGGTTGGGATGCGGACGACGAAGAAATTCAACGCCCACCCACCACCCACTTGGTAGCCACTGCCGATGATTTAACCGACATGATAGACTACGACTCCAAAGACATCGGCGGTATGGGCGGCGATGCGGAGACGACCAAGACCCAGCGCTGCGCAGGGCAATCGGAAGGCCACCTCGTCATATGACATATACATGGTGGACATCCCAAAAGATGGGAACGACGATGGAACAATGGAGGATGACCCTCCAAGAAACAGCCAAGCGCCGACGTCGTTGGCGCGCTCTAAATCCCGCCACAATAAAAGCGGTGATTCCGCACGGAGATAATAACACCCCGACGGTGCGAAGAGAACCCCTCCAGCAGGACTCGGCGCAGGAGGAGGGAGAAGCAAGCCCGCACGACGGTCTGCGAGAAAAGAGAGGTTGAGGGCGATAATTATCGCCTCCCTCCGAAAATGAGGCAAGCCTCGGCGACGATTTAATTTGTCGTGCCGGAGGATCCGCCCGAACAGGGCGTTTCAAGCGCAGGCTTATAGCCACGGCAAGCAGCCTCAAGAAAAGCAGCAACACTTAGAGCTGATCAAGACCTGCTAGGCGGCGGATGGACCAAGTCCTTGCAGCCGAGGAGTATGAACTCAAACGCCCTCAAAAGCTACCGCAAACGCAAGCCGTTGCCTCGACTAGAGGAGGAAGCACCCAAGTCACCAGCGCATGACATGGCAGATCGGCCACCCGTGGCATGACAGAAGAAGCCTCTCGGCCCTCCGCTCAAGCCACACCCGGCGCCGCTCAAAAGTACCAAGGCACGGAAAACGCGCGGACTTGCGAGATATATTGGAGGATAAGGCAAAACATACAAGATCGATCTACGGATCGCGTGGGCGCCAAGAATGCGGGATGATTACCGTCGCGCGGATACAAAGAAACCGGCGGGCTGAACACGAGACAAAGCTCATATGAGCTACGTCGCGATATAGCCCAATCAGAGGCGCCAGACACCCACTATGCTTCACGGATGAAGTAATGGATCATCAAATCCCGAGGGCTTCAAGCCCGTAAACATCGAATCATACGATGGTACCACAGATCCTGCGATGCGGATCGAGGATTATCTCCTCCATATCCACATGGCCCGCGGTGATGATCTACATGCCATCAAATACCTCCCACTCAAGCTTAAAGGACCAGCTCGACATTGGCTCAATAGCTTGCCGCCAGAATCAATTGGTTGTTGGGAGGACACGGAAGCCGCATTCCTTGATAACTTCCGGGCACATATGTGCGACCACCGACGCCGATGACCTTAGCCACATAATTCAGCAGCCGGAAGAAACGGCGGACAATTACGGACTCGGTTCCTAACAAAGAAAAATCAAATCGTTGACTGTCCGGATGCAGAGGCCCTTGCAGCCTTCAAACATAACATCCGCGACGAGTGGCTTGCCCGGCACCTAGGACAGGAAAAGCTGAAATCTATGGCAGCCCTCACAACCCTCATGAGTCGCTTTTGTGCGGGAGAGGACAGCTGGCTAGCTCGAAGCAACAACTTGGCCAAACATCCTGATAGTCCGGATACCAAGGACAACAATGGCAGGTCGCGTCGCAACAAGAACAAGCGCCGCGTGCGGCGATATAATACGAAGATCGACCATCAATGCCAGATTCAGAGGCTCTAAACCCGGTCAGCGGAAGAAGCCATTCAAAAGAAATACCCAGGGCCCGTCCAACTTGTGCCAGATACATGGCACCCCCGAAAAACCAGCCAATCACACCAACAGGGATTGTTGGGTGTTAAAGCAAGCAGGCAAGTTAAGTGCCGAGCTTAATGACAAGGGGCTGCATAGTGATGACGAGGAAGAGCCCCGGCCGCCGAACAATAGAGGACAGAAAGGTTTTCCCACACAAGTGCGGACGGTGAACATGATATCGCAACCCACATACCCAAAAGGGAGCGGAAGCGTGCTGCGAGGGCGTATATGCGATGGAGCGGTCGCCCCAAAGTTCAACCCATGGTCTTCCTGCCCGATCACCTTCGATCGAAGGACCACCCACTAGTATCCGTCCACGGCGGCTTTGCGCATTAGTTCTTGACCCAATTATCGACGGATTTCACCTCACCGAGTCCCGATGGACGGCGGTAGCAACTGAACCTGCTTTATCGGGATACGGTCGCAAAATGGGCATAGACCCTCAAGGATTAAACCTACAAAGACGACCTTTAAAGGCATCATACGGGTGTAGAGGCCAATTATGCGAGCTCGATCACACTCGAAGTGGTCCTCGGATCTCCGGATAACTTCCGAAGCGAAGAGTTAATCTTGACATTGTCCCATTCTCGCAGCGGCTATCATGCATCGCTTTCAGACGAACCGCATTTACAAAGTTCAATGCGGTGCCGCACTACGCATACCTCAAGCTCAAGATGCCAGGCCCTCGAGGAGTAATCACGGTCAATGGAAACACTGAACGCTCTCTCCGAACGGAGGAGCATATGGCGGCCCTCGCGGCGGAGGTGCAAAGCAGCCTCTCGCGGCAATTCTCGAGTCCGGCCGCTAAGCGTCCGGACACCGCCAAGCGCGCCCGGAGTAACCTGCAACAAGACCACCTGGCACGATTCAAGCACGAGTAGCAATTCGGCCCCAACCCCAGCCCTCGCGAAATTGCGAAGATAGTATTACGCGTACATAATTACGCTCTGGAGATACCATGGGCATATGGTGAGGGGCAAGACAACGGCACGCCAAGAATGCGGCTCGACCGCACTGAGGGCTCCGTTTGTGTCATTTCATTTTCTTTTCCTTTTTCTTCCTTTTTTTTACTTTCAGGACTCCGTCTTTGAGAAGTCCTGTCCGGCACTTGAATCGCCGAACTCACGATGCAACAGCCAGGGAAGCGGAAAGCCACGTCGAGTGTTCAGGTGGTCTCTATTATGAGCATTATACCTGTTTTACATATCATCCAGCAGCTTACCCCTGGAGGGGACATGTTAGATAGTCCCATCCCTTGCTTATCGCACTATTTGTATCGTTCTGCTTCCATTGCAGTACCTTTTTGAATAAACAATACATAGCTTTTGCTTATTATTGTTCTACTTCCTTTATATATACATATGTTCATTTCATGACATGTTGCAACCGTACACTTTGGTACGGCCAATACACCAGGGGCTTAAGTATCCTAAAATTATGGTGTGATAAGTCCGAACACTTTCACAAGTCGGCACCCGAACTTATAGCATTATATGAATTGGCTCGAATCATGTCTTGGGTCAATAGTTGGGTTTGCCCGGCTCCGTGTTTTGGTACCTTCGTTCCACTATATCGGCTAAGGTAGCACCGGAGAACCATCGCGATTGTGCCCCAGCTATCTTGGGTCGAGCACCTCAGTGGAAAAAGCTAAAACTGACCGTCATTATAGGGCGAGAGCCGGTCGCTGTTCGAGAGGTTTTTTCAGGTCCCTAAAGACTTATGCCGCTTAGAGCGAGGAACCGGAATTGTCCGGCCAAGGCGTGGATAGCGCCCCGAACTCGGTCTTCCGAATACTAGGGGCTTCACGAAATTTAAAATTATAGAATTCTATGGCTAAGTGAGACTGTTCAAGCATTATAAGTCCGATTGCCTTGTTCGTTGTGTTGGCGCCTCCTAGATGGACCCAAGAATGGGAACAAGAGTGCTCAAGTTTATCCCAACACCCCAAAGACTCGTGGCATGGGGCTGAAGCCAACGACTTGCCATCTCTCAAATTTGATAAGCGGCCACACGAAGGTAATATTTTAAATTAATAACCGTTGCTTAGCGCATATGAACAAGTTTTCAGCGTACATGATAACAAATGCGAGTTTATTCAAAAATTACATCTTTGGACCACTCATCCGCTATTCGGCGGGCACCCTTCAGGAGGCCCTCATAGTACATTTCGGGCGTGCGATGCTCATGGCCCTTCGGTGGCCCGTCCGTCACAAGCCTCTCCGCATCCAGCTTGCCCTAGTGCACTTTAGTACGGGCAAGGGCCCGATGGACACCTTCAATGCAGACGGAGCGCTTGATGACTTCAAGCCGCGGACAGGCATCCACCAGCCGCTGCACCAAGCTGAAGTAGCTCCGGGCATGGCCTCCAATGACCACAGCCCGCTATAAGGCCCTTCATGGCCTGTTCGGCGACCTTATGGAGCTCGACCAGCTGCTTCACTGGTCGCTCGAGGGCACCGGATGGTCGGCCTCAAAGATAGACCGTAACACCTTTTCGTCGAGCTCCCTTCTTGGCGCGGTAGAATGCGGCAAAGATCGGACACACTACGGGCAAATCTGCGAATGCTCTGGAGAGCTCGAATCCGGGTAAATGTCGTAATTCACTTTCACATTCTTGCTTTGCATAAAGAATGCCTTACCGCCGCTATCTTCTTTAAAGACTCAATTTCTTGGAGGGCTTTTAGGGCCTCGGCCTTAGCAGCTTTGGCACTCTCAAGAGCCGAGGCGAGCTCGGACTCTCGAGTCTTGAGTCACGCTCCAAACTCTCATGTTTTTCCACGAGCTTGGAGCTCTTGCCGCATTGTGGCCAGCTGCGCCTCCCCTTCTCTCGCTCGGTGCGTTCTGCAGCCGCTTTGTTTCGACCACGGACACCGCTTCCTTCAGTGGTCGCCACCTCGTTAAGTGGCCCTGCAGACTCCAAGTTATTCCTGTTATTTTTGCAACCAAAACCTTTTCTATAAGGTATTTCTTTAATAAGGTATTACTTACTCGATGTAGGGCGGAACCCTCGTGGGCGATCTTTCACGTTTGGAGTGGGATCCTCGAAGAACACGATGAAAGCGGGAAGAGCGGAGAGAAATCACAAGGGAAACACTCAAGAACAAGTCCAATCACACATCCACTAGACAATCAAACACACAAGATCACAAGGTACATGAACAACAAAGGAAAGATACAAGGTAAGGTTCATCTCCAAGAGGAGGTCTTGATGATATCCTAGACGGATCTTCCCAAGAAGTCTTGATGATATCCCGCAGGATCTTCTCACATGGAGGTCTTGAACTCCATGGGAGTGGTAGTCTCTCTCTCAAGAGTAGAGGTAGGAGCAAAGCTCACCTAAGAATGAGCTATCATATTTGCTTGACCCTAGCAAGGAAGTGGAGGTGGTCTATTTATAGTCTAAGCCACGAAGGGTAAGTGGGAGGGATACAAGGCCAAAGGCCAGCAGGCCATGCCATGGCAGGGGCGGTAGTACAGGGTTCATGGCCGGTAGTACCGCAATGAGCGGTAGTACCGCTTGGAGGGGCGGTAGTACCGCTCGTTCTGGAGCGGCCAGGTTCTCTTCCTCCTTCTCTTCCATGCTTCCCTCGCGGACGGTGTAGTCGTTCCTTGGCGCTTGCACTCCTCCTCGACATCAGTGAAGCTCCGACAATACTTATGCATGCACACGGGAGAAGTGTCAAGTAGTATACCATCCTCGAAGGGGTCAAGTGAACACGTGTAAAGGAGAAGATTCACCTTTATGTATGAGAAGTAGAGGTTGCACGTGTCACTTGCCAAACGGACTTTTGACATGGTGATGACCGTAGGATGCTCCGCATCATCCCCTCCCCCTTGGGAAAGATCCGACCTCGGATCGAAGACCAAATCACCATGGGAAAGAGATAGCGTCGCCGTGTTGAAGTGGACGATCACCAAGTACTTGTCATCTTGAAGCTCGAAATGGGCACTCTCCAATGTCGCTCCATCTTGTGATTCCTTCAAAAGGAGTAAATAGAACAAACACTTGGAAAAACAAATGTGGTCAGCGTTAGTGCAAAACCAAGCATTCAAGAGGTGATTCACCAAACAAGTGTTGTCATCAAGCATAGCATAGGGTGTGACAAAGGATTGTGACATGGCATGTAAGCATATCAATCGAGCACAAGCAAAAATATCATGGGAACAAGCATGTAAATGTGAGGTAGAGATGCAAATATGTGTGACAAGAGCACAAGCATCCACCTCAAGGTCATAGCAAGCATGCATAAAGCGCTCGACAAATGGTCGATGGTAGGCATAGGAAGTATTCACAACACCAAATAAAATGAAGTGTCTAAACACATGGGTCAAGTGCAAGACAATCCAAGCATAATGTGCATAGGGTGTAGTGAATATAGTGTGGCACTCAACACAATAGAAAGAGCAATTATTCATCATGTGTGAGGCCATCAAGTCAAGCATGTAGCAATCAATGGGATATGGCATATGTGAAGAAATGATATTGGTGCAACCAACCATATGATAGTAGCAAGTAGTCCAAGAATTGGATGCAACACACAAGGTATATATATCATGAAGCATGGAAATGTGGCAATCATTGGTGAAAGCAATATCTCTAACATGCGGGCAAATGGTGCAAGCAACACATGAAGTATGATCCACAATATCCAAGCTCAAGAAGGATGTCACCTTGAAAGTGTGTCCTTGTGCATTCTTCATAATGCGAAGTGGAAGCAAATATGTTGTAGAAGCGAGTGGTGGTAGAATGTATGAGGCTCGCTCTCAAGAGCTCGAATGGTCAATTCACGTGAAGTGGAAGTCGACACAAAGTCCAAGTATCCTACACATGCACAAAACAAAACAAAGAACGTAAATGCATGGTAGATAAACACATCATCCATCATGATGGTTCTCATCTTTGCACAAAACCATTAGAAGCACAAGTGCATGAATAATATGATGCAACAATGGCTAAATTCATGGCACTAGGTATATGGTGCAAAGAAGTAAGACAAGCATGCTTCACAAGAATTATGTCAAAATCTCCAAACATATGTGAGAATGCTATGGGGGCAAACTCATGAGCAAGACGAATAGCATGGTTGCACTCAATACATGGAAAATCTAGTATGAGGGAGGCAACATATGGAGATATGTGACAAGAAGCAATAACAATGATGTGCAAAGCATGTAGATGGTTGTCATCAACCGCATGAAATGAGCAAGTATGAATCATTGGTGATGCAACATAAGCAAGCATTGTAATCAAGTCGTGCAAACTAGTGGAGCGAAGATGCAACACACTAGAGTAAATCATGGCAATCATGTCATGTGAGCAAATAATAGGCAAAGAAAATGCACATGACATATCGCAAGCACGAACACAAAGCAAGATCATAGTGTCATCATAGGCATGGGGCACAAAGCAATCATGACAATAACAAACAATATCTCCACCACGCTTGCAAATACACATACAAGTACTAGAATCAATCATCATGTGTAATGCAAAGCATGGGTCACAAATGCATGGCAAAGGCATAGGAATGGGCATATCATGCAAAGTGAACATGGCAAGATGGGCAAAGGATATATAATGGACAACTACCCATAACCATGTGAGAGCCATGTAAAAGAAATGCCAAAGTGTTTGCGCGAAGTGAGCGGTGGGAAAGGCAATCCATGGGATCCCAAGTCATCATTGCTCTCTAGAGCTCGTTTTGTCAACTCGTGGGATTGCGAGGTCGACAAGTATTCATGGGTACCTACACAAAAGAGACACAAACCAAAGAAATTGTGCGCGTGGTAAATGTACACATCATCCATCATGATGTGTATGTGTACATGTGAGTTAGCACAAGATAAGCATCGCTCAAAGAAATTTGATGCATGGTATAAGAACATGTCATCCATCATGAAAGAATAGTTATTATGTATGACACGATGCGGACACAAATTGAGAATGCATGTATATGGCACATCAATATCATGTTTATTCATGGGGAGCATATGGTGCACACAAGTATTGGGATCATGCAATGTATAGGATGAATCAAAATCTCCTAAAATGTATGAGGAAACTATGGGGTCTCCTCATGAGCAATATAGGAAACATCATATGGAGAAAATGGAAAACATCCAAAACAATGCATATCCGAAGCTAGGTAGTTATGGCATGGCATATGAGATAAATGATGCAAAGGAAGCATATCAATATCATCACAAGAAAAACAAATGCCAATAACCATGGGCTTGTCATCTATGCCATATGTGCAAATTGGGTTCATTTTAATGGCATATGCATAGTCACTATGAAGAGATTGCAAATAAGACATATGGTTGATCTCATGCATAGCATATGACAAGTCAAGCGGATTATCAAACATGATGTGACCTAAAGAATTGTCACAAGAAATCCTATGTAACATGGCATCACTACTAATAGACTCCACATGAGAATCATCATATTCATCATAAATGGGCAAATCATCACATGGGAAATCATACTAGCATGAAGTAAGGTACTAGGTGGATCAACATCATGCAAGCAATCAATGTCAAGAATGTCCACTAGTGGGACTTGAGCATCACCTTCACCTATGTTACCTTTGTCATTCCACTCAAGTGGTGTAGGTGAGGTGGGAAAGACCAAATGGTGGTCATCTTCATCTTGATGGAACCATGTGGGGGGTGCATCATAGTCCACCATGGCCATCGTCTTGTCCAAAGGGAGGACAAAGTCGTCGAGGATCGGCGCGTCATCATAAATGGGACCTAGCACCAAATGAGAAGACACAATAGAGCTAGAGGTCAAGTCGTTAGAAATGCAAATGGCCTCACGAGACCTATCAACTATCCCACTCTCTCTATGTGGTGGTTCACTCACTCCCTCAAAGTAGGTGCACTCAAAGTCACATATGGTGGAGTCACTCATCTCACTCAAGTGGTGGGGGTTGTGGCTCTCCTCACATGGGATTTGTGGCAACACATCATATATAGGGCTAGTGGTGAAGGCACTCTCACTCTCAATATGGTGGCACAAGTCACTCAAGTCATCATACGTCGCCGTGCTCGAGGTGAAATACTCAACCATCTCATCGTCGTCGCCATGGATGAAGGCCGAAGATGGCACATCATCACTCTCCTCCATGACCGAAGGGAAAATCCCATGCTCGATCATCTCGTCATCGTCGCTGTGGATGAAGGCCGAAGATGGCACATCATCACTCTCGCCTCCTAAGATGGAAGCATCATCCTTGCTCTCCACCTTGTCGCTTGCCTCCAAAGCTTGGTCCTTGAAGGTCTCCGTAGTCGTACTTGTCGCCGCACCATCTTGAAAAAGAGTCAAGGTAGACTCGGCATCATCAATGCCACAAAGAGGGATGGCGGTGAAGTTGCACTTGGGAGCATCGTCTTGGAGCTTGTCGGGCTTGGACATCGTGGTGGTACTAGCCTCATGCTTGTCGTAGAGCTTGGTCACCGCGAAGTGTGCTTGGGGTGGAGAAGCCTTGGCCTTCATGAATTCTTGTTCCGCCTTGAGAGCACCAATGTAGTAGTCGTCGATGGACTTGAAGTTCTCGAGGAAGATGGTCTTGGAGATGTCATTGTGCAATCCCATCATGAAGTGGAACTTCATTGACATGGGGTCGTCCACGCCGGCTCGTCGCAAGGCAATCTTCATCTCCTTGAAGTACGCGTCGATGGACTTGGATCCTTGGATGGTGTTCTCCAATTGGCTTGAAGTTGTTCCGTGTAGGTTGGAGGCACGAACTCTCGCCGCAAAGCTCTCTTCATCTTGGGCCAACTCATCTCGTAGCACTCAGAAGGTGTGTGAAGCCACCATGTCGAGGCGTAGTCGTGGAAGTTTCTTGTGGCGCACTTCACTTGATCTTCGGGAGGAACTTGATGTAGCTTGAGGTAGTCGTCCATCAAACGCTCCCACTCGAGGTACTCCTCGGGTTCTTGAGTCCCATAGAAAGGAATCTCGTGGTCGATGTCGAGGTCGTAGTAGCTCGTGGAAGTCGCGGACTTGAGCTTGGGGAGCTTCTCTTGGCGTAGTCTTGGGGTGCTTGTTGGCGAAGATGCGAATATCCGGCGAAGATGCCTTGAAGTCGCTTGGCGAAGATGCCAAGGGAGATGGTGAAGTCGTTGAGCGGTTGTTGATGTTGAGCTCTTGACCTTCACGTTCTTGTTGATGATGGTGTCGATGCCGATGTGATGTTGCCGGAGATGGTCGCTCGGAAGGATGTGCTCTTGAGCGTCTTCTCGAAGATGAGGAAGATCGCTTGTAGGACTTGATGAGGGATTTGATCTCCTCCATTTTAGCTTGCATCTTGGCGTCATAGTTGTTTTCCATGGCATCGAACTCGTCGTTGTTGTTGTAGACCGAAGATGAAATGCCTTGCCTATCCATCACAAGACTCGAGTAGAGGTGAGTAGGAAATGAGATAAACAATACCAAGTTACCTTTTCCCAAAGTTGAGGATGTATCCGTTTCACTCAATGTGAGATGAAAGAATAGTGGAATTGGTACGGACTTGTTCACTCACACCTATCAAGTAAAGCTTATGGTAGAGCTCGGTGAGGATAGTGGCACAAAATTTGATGCAAAATGTTAGCAAGAGTCAATAATGTTGAAAGAGATTCACAAATTGCAAGCGAAACAAGTAGACCAATAGCAATATGTGGCACACGGAAACACACACACGGATAGATAAATGGGGCCGTGCAACCAAGGAATGAGCTCAAAATGTGGAATCCACCAAAACGCTCATGTTGCACAACTCAAGAGAGACGCTAGCACGATTGCTCAATAGGCGGATACGACACTTGTGCACAACCTATAAGATGCAAAATGGATAAACTTTCTATCCCAAGTATGCTATGTATGTATGGTTCCCGATGTTTCTCTCACAATGATCCAAGATGATCAAGTATGATACCATATGATATATTTGGATGCTATGGCTATTGCTTACAAGCTCTTTGCTATTTCTCTTTTGCTTAAAAGCTTTATTTCTCTTTTTTTTATGGCCACTTTTGCACAATGCACAAACCAAGATAGCTATTGTGTATATGCGGGAACGATATTGTGACACAATGGATGATATGATGATACCAAGATGATATGGTATGTATGCAATGGATGGTGTAGATCACTAATGTGCACAAGTAACGTTGCCGGCAATACTCAAATGGCTAGTCTCGATAGGCAAGTAACGCAAAATGGGCTAGGGTTATCAATGCAATTTGCAAGGGGAATATACAATGGTGTCGTCGAGGTTACCGTCCTTTGCGATGATGAGTGGCGGTGTTCTTGATGTAGATACCAAGATGATGGAGGCTCGTCCCTAAGTAGCCGAAACACCTTAGGAAACGGAAAAACCACGAACTCAAAATCTCAAATGACAAATGTCAAATGGTGGTAGCGGGAATGTGGTGGTGGTTTGCACTTGGCAATGCGGAAGTGGAATGATGGGCTATACACGTGTCGGAGTTGAAGTTGCCATCCCTAAGTAGCCGAAACACCTTAGGAGACATAAGCCACAACTCAAACAAGCTCAAACAACTATTGGGTTAAGTTGGGTTGTCGGAAGTGTATGGTGGGCAAGGTTATGTGGAAGTGGTGGTGGTGGTTGATGAAGAACCAATCGTCCCTAAGTAGCAAAACACCTTAGGAGACTCGAATCACTACTCAAGCAACCACTAATGCTATGGGGAACAAATTGGTTAGGTTGCGGAAGTCGGTGGTGGTTATCACGGAGGATGTGGCGGAAGCCCTAGGCAAAGATGCCAAAGTTCACAAAATTTTATGGAGTCAAATGGTGATGGTAGTATTTTTATGGAAAGGGGATGTCAATAGCTTCAAACGAGCTAAAGAACGTCAAAATTGGACTCGGATGAATTAGTTATGGGCAAAGCGGTGAAACTCGGAAAGCTGAAACTGGGTAGGGCGGTAGTACCGCTCGGGGCGGTAGTACCGCTCGAAGCGGTAGTACCGCTTGGAACGGGCGGTAGTACCGCTCGTGTCGGGTTTTCGCAAAATCTGGCTTTGGGAGGCGGTAGTGCCGCTTGGAAGGCGGTAGTACCGCTTGAGGTGCTAAGCGGTAGTACCGCTTGGAAGGGCGATAGTACCGCTCGTGTCGGGATTTTCGCAAATCCGGATAGGGGCGCGATTTTGGGGCGGAAATGGATGATTTGAGGTCAAAATTGGAGAGATTTCATGGATGGAAAGTGGGAAACTTGGGGAAATGCTAGATCCACTCGAAACCAAGCAAATCCATGGATCAAAATCAACAAAACATCATCAAAACTAACAAATCACAAAAAAATTGGGGCTATTTTTGGTGGGGATTTTCGGATTTAGGACGAAATCAACAAAATCAAGCTAGAAAAAGAGGGTAGGGCTCCAAAAGCGTGATCAACCTAAGCTCGATCCATAGATGATGTAGGGCGGAACCCTCACGTGGACGATCTTTCACGTTTGGAGTGGGATCCTCGAAGAACACGATGAAAACGGGAAGAACGGAGAGAAATCACAAGGGAAACACTCAAGAACAAGTCCAATCACACATCCACTAGACAATCAAACACACAAGATCACAAGGTACATGAACAACAAAGGGAAAGATACAAGGTAAGGTTCATCTCCAAGAGGAGGTCTTGATGATATCCTAGACGGATCTTCCCAAGGGGGTCTTGATGATATCCCGCAGATCTTCTCACATGGAGGTCTTGAACTCCATGGGAGTGGTAGTCTCTCTCTCAAGAGTAGAGGTAGGAGCAAAGCTCACCTAAGAATGAGCTATCATATTTGCTGACCCTAGCAAGGAAGTGGAGGTGGTCTATTTATAGTCTAAGCCACGAAGGGGTAAGTGGGAGAGGGATACAAGGCCAAAGGCCCGCGCTGCTGCCAGCAGGCAGAAGCGGTAGTACAGGGCTCATGGCGGTAGTACCGCTTGAGCGGTAGTACCGCTTGGAGGGCGGTAGTACCGCTTGCGTCGGAGCGACAGTTCTCTTCCTCCTTCTCTTCCATGCTTCCCTCATGGACGGTGTAGTCGTTCCTTGGCGCTTGCACTCCTCCTCGACATCGGTGAAGCTCCGACAATACTTATGCATGCACACGGGAGAAGTGTCAAGTAGTATACCATCCTCGAAGGGGTCAAGTGAACACGTGTAAAGGAGAAGATTCACCTTTATGTATGAGAAGTAGAGGTTGCACGTGTCACTTGCCAAACGGACTTTTGACATGGTGATGACCGTAGGATGCTCCGCATCACTTACCTTCCTTGTCCTCGAGCTCCTTCTTGGCTTGTCCGAGCTCGTTCTCGGACCGCTCGAGGTTCTGCTTCAATGCATTGACCTCCATGATCGGTCTTGGCGAGTCAAAATAGCAGCCTGCATTCCCATATTGACATACTTATGTTAGACTCTGTGTATATCTTTTAGATCCTTAGTCCGGCTTTTCTTTCCGAACACCGAACTAAGCATCGAGGGCTACTGTCTATGCGGTTATATTTTACATATTCTAAAACTTACCTCAAAGCCCGTTAGAAGGCTGGTATAGCTTGGTCGATCCGCTCTTAGCAGATCGAATCTGTCCGGATCACCGCACTCATAACAGTGCGGTGGTCCTCCTCGATGGAAGCGCCGTTAAGCGCCTCCAGTAAGCTATCCGGTGCCTCCGGTTGGACGGAAGACCGGCGTCTTACCCTTCTTGTGAAGGATCCGCTGTCCGGACTTCGGAACCGCTGATGGTTCCGCCATGGAGTCCGGACGAGGGTCGGGCTTAGAGCCCCTGGGGGTCTTGCCCCCCGCGCGCCTGGAGTCCGGGAGGTTGCATTGTGGCACCTCCTGCGCTACCTCCTCTTGACCAAGCCCTCTTGGGGCCCCTTGTGGCGTCGCCCATGGCGTGAGGCGCAGGAGGCGGTCGGCGAGGTACTCTCCATTTCCGACGAGCCTAGGGACCCGCTCGATGAATCGGCGAACTTCGCCCTTGGGCGGGCTGCACGGTTGTTCGACATTAGAGAACATTCTGCAATAATAAAAAGCCATGGGTATCCGGACACTTACGATCTCGCCAGGCTTGGCCTCGTGGGGCCAATCCTCCTCGTCGTCGTCGGCGTTGGTGGAGAGGTCCGGAGGAAGGGTTCTTCCTTCTTGGACCCTCCGGCCTCCCGGTCAGGGCGGCCTTCCTTTTCTTCTCCTCCCCTGGGAGGAGCTTCTTCTTCCTCCTCGTCTTCTTGGAGAAGATTCCACTTGAATCGAAAGGCACTGGCGTCGGAGCTCCTTCGAGTTCCGTGGCCTCCTTCTTAGCCTTCTTCTCCGCCCCACGTCGGGCGCCGGAGCCAGCAGCCCCGTCAATCGGGCATCCTCCGGTCTTCGGTAAAGGAGCCGGACAATTAATCTGTCCGGGCGTCTTCAACCGATCTGTCAAAGATTAGGGAGTTTTAGATCCCACGAGAGTCAATCTATGAAAAAAGAGTCCGTGAGAGGTAAAATAACTTACCTCGCCGGCTTGACGCTGCGGGCTGTATCCCCGATCTTTGGTAGCGGATGCTGGGGCTTCGGCGCCCTTGAACAGCACCTTCCATGCGTCTTCGTACGTAGTGTCGAAGAGCCGTCTCAAGGTTCGGTGTTGTGCCGGATCGAACTCCCACAAGTTAAAGGCCCGTTGTTGGCATGGGAGAATCCGGCGGATGAGCATCACCTGGATTACGTCGACAAGCCTAAGATTCTTGGCCACCAGGTTTCGAACGCATGTTTGAAGTCCGGATGTCTCGTCCGAATTCTCCCACGTCAGGCCCGTCTCTTTCCATGACGAGAGCCGTGTGGGGAAGCCAGATCTGAACTCGGGGGCCGCCACCCATTTGGTGTTATGGGCTCGGTGATGTAGAACCACCCGATTGCCACCCCTTTATTGTCTCCACGAAGGCGCCTTGAGCCATGGGACTTTGGCCATCTTGCCAACCATGGCGCCTCCGCACTCCGCTGACGGCCGCCCACTACCTTCGGCGGACGTTGAAGATCTTCAACCATAAGCGAAGTGGGGCTGGATGCGAGGAAATCCTCGCACCCCACGATAAACGCCGAGATGTTGAGGATGAAATTGGGGCCAGTCGTGGAAGTCCAGGCCGTAGTAGAACATGAGCCCCGGACAAATGGGTGAAGTGGAAAACCTAGTCCATGGAGGAAGTGGGGAGAAACACTACCCTCTCATGGGGCACAGGGGTTGGAATAAGCTGCCCGCATCGGGCAGCTGTGTCTTGTGATGTCGCCGGACAAGTATCCGGCCTCCCGCAGTCTTGTGATGTGCCCTCAGGACGGAGGAGGCCATCCACCGCCTCCCGCTCGACATGGTGGGAGAAGGTTGAGGTGGGATGTGTGGACTTGGGCCCCGAGCTCGAGTCTGCGAAATGGAGAAGCAAAGGAGGAAGAAGGCGTGGGTGAAAAGGTGGATCCTTATCCCTTATATGGACGGACGGAGCTATCGTCCCCACCACTGGTAAAACTCGCTTATTTCCCAAGCGCCGTAATCAATGGCGCGGATCGTTACCCACGTCCATATTGATGAGAATCCCGGAATAAGGGGCACGATCTATGCTTTGATAAGGCGTGCCAAGGAAACCGCCTCGCTAAATCGCTGAGGTGGAACAATAAAAAACGATTCATATAAAGGCCTGGCCGTGGTGTGATGTCATGCCGCTGAATACGTCGCCAGATCTGTGCAAAAATTATTCTCTCTACGGTGTTATGTGGAACTTGTTTTGCGAGCGGACACTATCCTTGTGTTCAAAACCTTCTATGAAGTATTCGGAGGAGGAACCCACCTTGCAATGCGAAGACAAGATCGCGCCGGACTCGTCGTCATTGAAGCTTGGTTCGGGGGCTCTTGAGGAGTCCGGACTAGGGGTGTCCGGATAGCGGACTATCGTCACGGCGGACTCCAAGACTATGAAGATACAAGATTGAAGACTTCGTCCGTGTCCGGATGGGACTTTCCTTGGCGTGGAAGGCAAGCTTGGTGATACGGATATGTAGATCTCCTACCATTGTAACCGACTCTGTAACCCTAACCTATCCGGTGTCTATATAAACCGGAGGGTTTTAGTCCGTAGGACGAACAACAATCATACCATAGGCTAGCTTCTAGGGTTTAGCCTCCTTGATCTCGTGTTAGATCTACTCTTGTACTACCCATATCATCAATATTAATCAAGCAGGAGTAGGGTATTACCTCCATCGAGAGGGCCCGAACCTGGGTAAAAACATCGTGTCCCTTGTCTCATGTTACCATCCGCCTAGACGCACAGTTCGGGACCCCCTACCCGAGATCCGCCGGTTTTGACACCGACAACTAATCTCGTCATTATGCCCAAGAAAGACAAATCCTGGCGGTTGTGCGTTGGTTTAAAGGACCTAAACAAAGCCTGCCCTAAGGATCATTTTGCTTTACCCCGCATAGACCAGATCATCGACGCCACCGCCGGACATGACTCACTGTGCTTCCTGGGTGCCTACTCCGGATACCATCAAATAAAAATGAAAGAACCGACCAGGCTGCAACGGCCTTCATCACCCCCTACGGTCCATTCTGCTTCAACACAATGCCCTTTGGATTAAAAAATGCAGGCGCTACAAACCAGCGCATGATTCAGACATGCCTGAAAAAGCAAATCGGCAAAACAGTTGAGGCATATGTGGATGACGTGGTCATCAAGAGCAAACACGTCAGTCAGCTAGTGGATGACCTACGCCAAACCTTGGACGGCCTACGGGCCTACAATATATGGCTTAATACGGACAAATGTGTCTTCGGAGTCCCTGCGGGCAAGCTACTCGAATTTATTGTATCCCATAGAGGAATAGAGGCTAATCCGGCTAAAATCTGTAGCGACCAGACCTCAAACAGTCTGATCTTTGTGCTCAGTGTCATCCCTGGATCAGTAATGCTGACACCACACAGTACTCGAAGGATTTATAACAGAGTAGCAATCACACACTTATTACAATCGAATGTCTCAAGAGAGAACTTAATTAAATAAATATGGCTTAAGTCCATCTAATAACGATAACAGTGGAAGGCTTTGGAAGAATAAGCGAGTCCATCAACTCCAACGGCATCACTGAGTATGGAACCACGACCTATGCACCTTACTCGTCGTCTGAAAAGTCTGCAACATGAAACGTTGCAGCCCGAAAACGGGTCAGCACATGGAATATGCTGGCAATGTAACACATAGAGAACAATGGAATAATAAGCCTATACTACATGCATATATTGCTGGTGGAAAGCTCTATGGTTACAGTTTTTGCGTAAAGCCAATTTTTCCCTACTACAAAGGAATAAATTTACTTAACTATCATGATGGTTGTTAAACATTGAGAATGGTTGACAGCATTCTCAATCCCAATTAAAAGTACTCATTAAAAACCCAACATTATTAATTAGAATTTAGAAGTAACATGATGAGATTCACATGATATCCAAGTACTAGATACTCAAGATGTCCATAACCGGGGACACGACTAATCATGATTAGTTTATACACTCTGTAGAGGTTTGCGCACTTTTCCCCACAAGACTCGATCGCCTTCGTTGGATTTCTCGCACTACATGATGTTTGAGAAACGGATGACCGAGACATAGTCTTTCAGAAGCACTAGCACCTTACTTGTGGGTAGACCGGTACACCTACTTTCCCCTACATCTGCTAGTCTACCCGTAAGAGTTCGCACAACTTAATCAACTATGCCAGAGCCCATAATGGCTTGTGGCTGCACACGGAAGTTTCTAGTTTGAATAATCTCATGATCCCTTTGAGCCCGGGTGGCGGTCCAAGAAATACAGAGCAAGTCTGATAGAAACCAGGTGCCTCAATCCACCCAGATGTGTGTTTAAGTTGCCACCTTAATTAAACCATTAAATAACAATCTCACATCTGTCATGGATACACTCACCCAATCCACGTCTACTAGCATAGCATGGCATAATAAGCAAACGTAGAAGTAACTCCCAAGGGTGTGATAATAAACAGGTAATAGGTACTACCTCAATCTACTTCCCAAAACCCACAATTTAATTAGATCCTGATCATGCAAGTGTTTTAGGATAGGTCTAATGCATAAAAACTGGGTATGAGAAGAGGTATGATCAAAGTGTTACTTGCCTTGTTGATGATCCGCGAAACCTAGAGACTCGAAGTAACAAAGCGCAGCGACCGGGTATTCTATCGCAGACAAACAAAAAAGCATACAATAAGTACTCATCTAATGCACAGATAAAACTCAAATAGATCTAACCAGATAGTTCAACTTAAGAACTCCGGTTTGCAAAAAGAATCAAATCAAACGAAACAACGAAAGTCAAACGGCGGAAGAAAACAGCTTCGTTTTACTAATCTGGATCTAGGTCAAATTTTACAGAAGCAAAAACTTGTTTAAGTAGATTATTCGGAAAGAGGGTTTCGAAACGAAACCCCAGGCGCTTGAATCGCCTGATTCCGATAAACGAGCGAAAAGTTATACTAAAACGAAAATCGGATCTGGAATCGCGATCAGAAAAATCGCGGATTAAATTTGAGAAAAAGAAAAACGACGAACGGGTTAACGAATGGACGTTCGTTAACTAAACTAATCTGACGAACGCGTTCGTTTAAACGAACTAACGGACGAACGTCCACTAATTAGCCTAAACCGAAAAAAAACCGAAAACTAAAAAAAACCCGAAGAAAAACCGCTCGGTTTTTCTTTTTTTTAAAAAAACCGACACGGAAAACGAGGCAGCGGCGAACCTCGGCGGCGTCGTCATGGTCCGGCGGCAGCGGCAGCGGCGGCGACGGCGTCGCGGCGCGCGCGACTAGGGTTAGGGTTTCCAAAGGGTGGGCGGCGGCGGCGGGTGAAATTTGGTGGGTGGCTCGGGTGGTTGGGCCAGGCGCTTATTTAAAGCGCCCCGGCGGAGTCCCGCTGGACACGCCCAAAGGCGGTTCATTTTTTTAAATAATTACGCGCAGAAAAAATAAAAAGAAATACTAAACGGACTTCAAAAATCTTGAAATAAATTTCCCCGGCTTCTAAAATCAAGCCGGACAAGATGAACTTTTATTTGGGGCCTAAATGCAATTTTGAAAAACGCGCATTTTTCCTAAATTCAAATAAAAAGGCGAAAACTCCAAAATAAAAATCTTATTTGATTTTATTATTAAATCTTAATTTTTTCTTTATTTTGGGAAAGTCATTTTATTCCCTCTCTCATATTTTGATAGTAGAAATAATTGAAGATAAAGTAATTAAAATCAAATGATCCTATTTTCAAAATTTGAGAAAACTCAAATATGAAAGTAACGAAATCCCCAACTCTCTCCGTGGGTCCTTGAGTTGTGTAGAATTTCTAGGATCGAGCAAAAATGCAACAAAAAAAATGATATGCAATGATGCTCTATGTATAACATTCCAAATTGAAAATTTGGGATGTTACAAACCTACCCCCTTAAGATGAATCTCGCCCTCGAGATTCGGGTTGGCTAGAAAATAGGTGAGGGTGGTCCTTAAGCAAATCCTCCTCTCGCTCCCAGGTGGCTTCATCCTCAGTGTGGTGGCTCCACTGAACCTTGCAAAACTTAATGACCTTGCTGCGAGTGACTCTGCTGGCATACTCCAAAATCTTAACTGGTTTCTCCTCATAGGTCAAATCATCATTCAACTGAATCGCTTCCAGTGGCACTCCATCTCTGCTGACACTTCTTCAACTGAGAAACATGAAACACATCATGGACTCCAGACAATCCTTCGGGTAATTCCAACTTGTACGCAACTTCTCCCATGCGTTCCAAAACTCGATAAGGTCCTACAAATCGGGGCGCTAACTTTCCTTTAACTCCAAAACGCTTAACTCCTCAAAGCGGCGATACTCGAAGATAAACTCTGTCTCCGACTTCGTATTCTGTCTCCTTGCGTTTTGAATCCGCATAACTTTTCTGTCTCGACTAGGCTACCTTGAGCCTATCGCGAATCAACTTTACTTTCTGTTCACACTCCTTAATCAAATCCGGTCCATACAACTGGCGGTCTCCAACTTCATCCCACAACAACGGGGTCCTGCACCTCCTTCCGTACAAGGCTTCGAAAGGGGCCATCTTCAAACTGGATTGATAACTGTTGTTGTAAGAAAACTCCGCATATGGCAAGTTGTCATCCCAACTTGATCCATAATCCAAAGCACAAGCTCTAAGCATATCCTCTAAAATCTGGTTGACTCTCTCGGTTTGTCCATCTGTCTGTGGATGAAAAGTTGTGCTAAACTCCAGCCTGGTTCCTAAAGTTTCGTGCAACTGCTTCTAGAACTTTGAGGTAAATTGGGTTCCTCTATCTGATACGATACTCCTCGGAACTCCATGCAAACATACAATCCTTGTCATGTATATCTTAGCCAATTTGGCAATCGCTGTAGGTAGTCTTTATCGAATGAAATGAGCTACCTTCACAAACGATCGACTACAACCCAAATCGAGTCATAGCTTTGAACGAGTCTGGGCAATCCGTGATGAAATCCATACCTAGTTTATCCCACTTCCATTCGGGTATAGGAAATGGTCAGTAATAATCCTGCCGGCTTCGATGTTCGCCTTCACCCTCGACATACATCACAAACTGCTACGTATCGCAATATCCTTCTTCATTCCGGTCCACCAGAAAGTATTCGTCAAATCCAAATACATCTTGGTATTTCCTGGGTGAATCGAATATGGTGAATCATGTGCCTCTTGTAGAATCAACTTCCTGATCTCCGGGTCATTGGGCACATAAACACGGTCTTCAAACCATAGGATATCGTGCTTCGTGCTCATCCTCACGAAATCCCTTAGTTTTTCCTTCGCTCATTTTCTCCTTTATAAAGGCAATCTCTTTGTCAGTCTTCTGAGCTTCCCTGATTTTATCCATCAAAGTTGACTGAATCTCCAATGCTGCTACATAGCCTCTCAGAACTATTTCCAAACATAGCTCTCGAAGATCCTCGGCTAACTCCTTTGGTATTTCTCCCGTCATTAATGTGTTGACGTGACTTTTGCAGCTCAACGCGTCTGCTACAACGTTAGCCTTTCCGGGGTGATAATGTAATCTCATATCGTAATCTTTGATGAGTTCCAACCATCTCCTCTGCCTGAGATTTAGCTCCTTCTGCGTGAAGATGTACTTCAAACTCTTGTGATCCGTATACACCTCACAATGGTTTCCAATGAGGAAATGTCTCCATGTCTTCAACGCATGCACTACGGCTGCTAACTCCAAATCATGCGTGGCATAGTTTAGCTCATGAGGCTTAAGCTGTCGTGAAGCATACGAAACAACTCTTCCATCCTGCATTAGCACTGCTCCAAGTTCTTGACGTGAAGCATCGCAATACACCTCATAATCCTTGGTTTGATCTGGCAGAATTAACACTGGCAAGGTAACCAAACGTTTCTTCAACTCTTGGAAACTAGCTTCACACTCCTCAGTCCAAACGAACTTGGTATCCTTCTTCAACAATTCTGTCATAGGCTTCGCAATCCTTGAGAAATTCTCAATGAATCTCCGGTAGCATCCAGCGAGTCCAAGAAAACTCCGGATCTCTCCAACTGTTGTTGGCGCTTCCCAGTTTGTTACAGTGACAACTTTAGTGGGGTCTACTGCTATACCTTCTCCGGATATAACATGTCCAAGAAATCCAACTTCCTTCAACCAAAACTCACATTTGCTGAACTTGGCATATAACTGGTGTTCTCTGAGCTTCTCGAGTACCAAACGCAAATGCTCCTTATGTTCCTCTTCATTCTTCGAGTAAACCAAAATGTCATCAATGAACACCACGACGAACTTATCCAAAAACTCCATAAACACTTTGTTCATCATGTTCATAAAATAGGCAGGTGCGTTGGTCAGACCAAATGACATAACGGTATACTCATACAGCCCGTACCTGGTGGTAAAAGCCGTCTTAGGTATATCCTGCTCTCGAATCTTCAACTGATGGTACCCTGATCGCATATCGATCTTGGAAAACACCTTAGCTCCTTGCAATTGGTCAAACAAGTCATGGATCATCGGCAGCGGGTACTTGTTCTTGATGGTCACTTCATTCAATCCGCGATAATCAACAACCATTCTTAATGATCCATCCTTCTTCTCCACTAGAAGTACTGGTGATTCCCAAGGCGAAGAACTTGGGCGAATAAAACCTTTATCCAGTAACTCCTTAATCTGCTTCTTAATTTCCTCCAAATCTTGGGCTGGCATCCTATACGGTCTCTTAGATATCGCCCAAAGGTTCGGCATAGTTCAATCAGAAACTCAATGTCCCTATCCGGTGGCATGCCTGGCAACTCTTCCGGAAATACGTCCGGGAAATCCCTTACCACTGGTACTTCCTCCTGCAAAACTCCTGTTAAGGAATTTACATGTGCTCTCCTCGGCTCATGCCGTGATACATACTTGATTCTCCTTCCTTCTGGTGTCGTAAGTAAAATTGTCTTACTGGCGCAATCGATGTTTCCTCCAAACATTGACAACCAATCCATACCAAGAATTACATCCAAACCTTGGGATTCCAATATAATTAAATCCGTTGGGAAAACATGCCTCCCTATGCTTAATGGCACTTGAAAACATCCTTGACTGGCCATATACTCCGCTCCCGGTGAGCTTACTAGCATGGGTGTCTTAAGAGTCCTAGTGGGCAGGCTAAACTTATCCACAAATCCCCTTGATATGTATGAATGCGATGCACCAGTATCAAAAAGAACAACTGCAGTAAATGACTTAACCAAAAACTTACCTATTACTGCATCTGGCTGAACTTCAACCTCCTCCACGGTAACGTGGTTCACTTGTCCTCTGTTGAAAGGATTCGGCTTCTTTCCTGAGCTTCCATTGCCATTTCCATTCTGGGCTTCTGGACATTCATTTGCATAATGCCCGGTCTTGCGGCATTTAAAGCAAGTGATGTGGCTCAGGTCTACCTTGGATGGTGTTGACGGGTTGGTGCGGTTCTGTCCATTGCTTCCTCCATTCCCGTTCCTATTCTTGATGCCATTATGGTTGTGCGAGCTACCTCCTCCATGGGTATGCTGAAATTGTCCTCCTGGCTTCGGGGTAAAGCGAAGTTTCTGCTGAGCTCCAGAGTTATTGTTCCCCTGTCCATACTTCCTCTTGCGATTGTCAATCTGCTGCTGCTTCCCTTTAATCATGAGAGCACGATCTACTAACTCCTGGTAGTTATTGAAGGTGGCTACCATCAACTGCATGCTCAGCTCATCATTCAGTCCTTCTAGAAACTTCTCCTCGCTTAGTCATGTCAGTAGTAACGCTATCCGGGGCATAACGTGCTAGCTTATCAAATCATCCACATACCGCCAACCGTCTGTCCTCCTTGGCGTAAGTTGCGAAACTCACGCTTCTTCATGGCCATGGCTCCTGCTGAAACATGGGCAGACGAAAAGCTTGTTGAAATCGATCCCATGTGACAAAGGTGTCTCTGTGGTAAGTAGTCAGTAAATTCTCCCACCATGCTTGCTGCGGGTCCTTCAAGCTGATGTGCGGCAAACTTCACCCTTTCTCCATCTCACATCCTCGGTGGTCAGCTCCCTCCCTATCTTACTGAGCCAATCATCTGCAACAATTGGCTCGGTGCTATTGGAAAACACCGGCGGATTTAGCCTTAAGAAACGGGTCAAATGGTCAACAGGTGGTGGTGGTGGTGGGTTGTTGTTGTTGTTGTTGTTGTTGTTGTTGTTGTTGTTGTTGTTGTTGTTGTTGTTGTTGTTGTTGTTGTTGTTGTTGTTGTTGCCTTGGTTCTGTACCAATGTTTGAATCAAGGCATTCTGCTGCTGAATCAACTGAGTGATCTCCGGCGGGAAAACAAATCCGGGGTCGCGTCTCGGAGGCATCTGAGGGTTTAAGAAAAGACGAGAGTTAAGAATGGAATGAGGTCTAGAGAGAAACACTACCCATATGCACATGAGACAAATCACACAATATCACTCCAATCAATTCAAACAAGGCATACAACGGTCTATCTATCGTTACAAAGTGCTGGAACTAAAACTAATATAAAATGGGGGAAATCTACTACTGTTATGGTGGTCAACTAGAAAAACTGCTCCGATGAAGACTCCATGATATCTGCTCCAGCTTCATCTTCGAAATCATCATCACTAGGACCAGAATCGGTGTCGTCGATGATGATGTAGTTCTCTGGACAGGTGCTATCTTCATCTTCTCCTCCGGGTGCTGAATTTCCCATGAGTTCTTTAATCTTCTCCTTAAGATCGTCGTTTTGTCCCACTAGAGCTACAATCTCCTCCATGTAGTCCTTGCGAGTGGCCTTCAGTTCTCCTTGTAGTTCGATAATCTTGGCTTTTGCTGTCTTCAACTCCATCATGTCTGCGCACATCTGGTTCTCCTGACGTCGAATGTGCTGGTTTAACTCCTGGATGAAAGCTGCAATGGATCTATCCTTCTTAGTGCCAACTATCTCCCATTGTTCATCTCGGCGCCCACAAATCTGGTAGATAGTATCCTTGAGGTCTTCTTTGTAAACTTCTCCAATGCGCCCCATGGTTATGTGAGCTGCCATGCTCTTTCCCAGACTCCAGGTTGGTGCATTGAAAACACACTCTATGGGCTCCGTGATTGGTGCAAACGTCCTTCCGGGAACTTGAGCTTGAATCTTCCAGCGCTCTTCTTCGGGTAAAGTGGCATTGTAGGCCCCGGTGAAGCTTGGTATTCCTATGTTCAGGTACTTAGTGACTTCCTTCAGGTGTCGTCCGAAGGGTGTATCTTCATCCGGCTGAGTGAACTTGTTCCTTGCTTCCATCATCCTAACAGAGTAGAAATGATGAGGAGTTAGAAATGAGAAGAGAGAGTAGTGACCTAGGGCTTTAGCTTAATGGTCGTGTCCTACAGTCAGCGTGTGCTCTGATACCATCTTTGTAGCGACCAGACCTCAAACAGTCTGATCTTTGTGCTCAGTGTCATCCCTGGATCAGTAATGCTGACACCACACAGTACTCGAAGGATTTATAACAGAGTAGCAATCACACACTTATTACAATCGAATGTCTCAAGAGAGAACTTAATAAAATAAATATGGCTTAAGTCCATCTAATAACGATAACAGCGGAAGGCATTGGAAGAATAAGCGAGTCCATCAACTCCAACAGCATCACTGAGTATAGAACCACGACCTATGCACCTTACTCGTCGTCTGAAAAGTCTGCAACATGAAACGTTGCAGCCCGAAAACGGGTCAGCACATGGAATATGCTGGCAATGTAACACATAGAGAACAATGGAATAATAAGCCTATACTACATGCATATATTGCTGGTGGAAAGCTCTATGGTTACAGTTTTTGCGTAAAGCCAATTTTTCCGTACTGCAAAGGAATAAATTTACTTAACTATCATGATGGTTGTTAATGTTGGGAACGTAGTAATTTCAAAAATTTTCCTACGATCACGCAAGACCATGGTGATGGCATAGCAACGAGAGGGGAGAGTGTCCGTCCACGTACCCTCGTAGACCGAAAGAGGAAGCGTTATAACAACGCGGTTGATGTAGTCGTACGTCTTCACGATCCGACCGATCCAAGCACCGAACGTACGGCACCTCCGAGTTCTGCACACGTTCAGCTCGATGACGATCCCTGGACTCCGATCCAGCAAAGTGTCGGGATGAGTTCCACAAGACGACGGCGTGGTGACGATGATGATGCTCCACCGACGCAGGGCTTCGCCTAAGCTCCGCGACGATATGACTTCATCGGCGCAGGGCTTCGCCTAAGCTCATGACGATATGACCAAGTGGAATATGGTGGAGGGGCACCGCACACGGCTAAGGAACGATCCGTAGATCAACTTGTGTGTTCATGGGTGCCCCTGCCTCAGATATAAAGGAGGGAGGGAGGAGGAGGCCGCCCTTAGGAGGGGCGCGCCATGGTGGAGTCCTACTAGGACTCCCTAGTCCTAGTAGGATTCCACCTCCTTGTTGGAGTAGGAGAGGGGAAAGAGGGGAGAAGGAGAAGGAAAGGGGCTGCGCCCTTGTCCACCTCGGACCTGAGGAGGGCGCAGGCCTCCTCCCTTTGGCCTTTCTCCTCTATTCCCGTATGGCCCAATAAGGCCCATATACTCCCGGCGAATTCCGTAACTCTCCCAGATCTCAAAAATACCGAATCATTCGAACCTTCCGAACTCCGAATATAGTCGTCCAATATATCGATCTTTACGTCTCGACCATTTCGAGACTCCTCGTCATGTCCCCGATCTCATCCGGGACTCCGAACTCCTTCGGTACATCAAAACTCATAAACTAATAATATAACTGTCATCGAAACCTTAAGCGTGCGGACCCTACGGGTTCGAGAACTATGTAGACATGACCTAGAACTATTCTCGGTCAATAACCAATAGCGGAACCTGGATGCCCATATTGGCTCCTACATATTCTTCGAAGATCTTTATCGGTCAAACCGCATAACGACATACGTTGTTCCCTTTGTCATCGGTATGTTACTTACCCGAGATTCGATCGTCGGTATCCAATACCTAGTTCAATCTCGCTATCGTAAGTCTCTTTACTCGTTCGTAATACATCATCTCACAACTAACTCATTAGTTGTAATGCTTGCAAGGCTTAAGTGATGTGTATCACCGAGAAGGCCTAGAGATACCTCTCCGACAATCGGAGTGACAAAACCTAATCTCAAATACGCCAACCCAACAAGTACCTTTGGAGACACCTGTAGTACTCCTTTATAATCACCCGATTCGTTGTGGCGCTTTGGTAGTACCCAAAGTGTTCCTCCGTAAACGGAGTTGCATAATCTCATAGTTATAGGAACATGTATGGGTCATGAAGAAAGCATTAACATACTAAACGATCAAGTGTTAAGCTAACGGAATGGGTCATGTCAATCAGATCATTCAACTAATGATGTGACCTTGTTAATCAAATAACAACTCCTTGTTCATGGTTAGGAAACATAACCATCTTTGATTAACAAGCTAGTCAAGTAGAGGCATACTAGTGACACTCTGCTTGTCTATGTATTCACACATGTATTATGTTTCCGGTTAATACAATTCTAGCATGAATAATAAACATTTATCATGAAATAAGGAAATAAATAATAACTTTATTATTGCCTCTAGGCATATTTCCTTCAGCCTCCCACTTGCACTAGAGTCAATAATCTAGTTCACATCATCATGTGATTCAACACTAATATTCACATCTCGTATGTGATTAATACCCATAGTTCACATCGTCATGTGACCAACACCCAAAGGGTCTACTAGAGTCAATAATCTAGTTCACATCGCTATGTGATTAACACCCAAAGAGTACTAAGGTATGATCATGTTTTGCTCGTGAGAGAAGCTTAGTCAACGGTCTCATCACATTCAGAGCCGTATCTATTTTGCAAATATTCTATGTCTACAATGCTCTTGCACGGAGCTACTCTAGCTAATTGCTCCCACTTTCAATATGTATCCAGATTGAGACTTAGAGTCATCTGGATCAGTGTAAAATGCTTGCATCGATGTAACTCTTTACTGACGGGCTTTTTTTACACCTCCATAATCGAGAAATATTTCCTTAGTCCTCACTAAGGATGTTCTTGACCAATGTCCATGGATCTACTCCTAGATCACCATTGTACTCCTTGCCAAATTCAGAGCAAGGTATACAATAGGTCCGGTACATAGCATAGCATACTTTATAGAACCTATGATCGAGGCATAGGGAATGACTTTCATTCTCTTTTCTATTTTCTGCCGTGGTCGGATTTGAGTCTTACTCAATTTCACACCTTTGCAACACAGGCAAGAACTTTTCTTTGATTGCTTCCATTTTGAACTACTTCAAAATCTTGACAAGGTATATATTTATTGAAAAAACTTATCAAGCGCCTTGATCTATCTCTATAGATCTTGATGCTCAATATGTAAGCAGCTTCAACGAGGTCTTTCTTTGAAAAACTCCTTTCAAACACTCCTTTATGCTTTGCGTAATAATTCTACATTATTTCCGATCAAAATATGTCAATCACATATACTTATCGAAAGGCTGTAGTGCTCCCACTCACTTTCTTGTAAATACAGCCTTTCAAAAAGTCTCAGATAAAATCATATGCTTTGATCAACACATCAAAAGCGTATATTCCAACTCCGAGATGCTTGCACCGGTCCATTGATGGATCGCTGGAGCTTGCACATTTTGTTAGCACCTTTAAGATTGACAAAACCTTCTGTTGCATCATATACAACTCTTCCTCCGTAAACCCATTCAGAATGCAGTTTTACATCCATTTGCCAAATTTCATAAATTATGGCAATTGCTAACATGATTCGGACAGACTTAAGCATCGCTACAGCTTGAGAAAATCTCATTGTAGTCAACACCTTGAACTTGTCAAAACCTTTTGCGACAAGTCGAGCTTTGTAGATAGTAATACTACTATGAGTGTCCGTCTTCCTCTTGAAGATCCATTCATTTAACATGACTTGTCGATCATCGAGCAGTCAACCAAAGTCCACACTTTGTTCTTATATATGGATCCTATCTCGATTTTATGGCCTCAAGCCATTTCGCGAATCTGGGCTCATCATCGCTTCCTCATAGTTCGTAGGTTCATCATGGTCTAGTAACATGACTTCTAGAATAAGATTACCGTACCATTCTCAGTGCGATCTTACTCGGAAGACCTACGAGGTTTTAGTAGCAACTTGATCTGAAGTTTCATGATCATCATCATTAACTTCCTCACTAATTGGTGTAGGAATCACTGGAACTGATTCTTGTGATGAACTACTTTCCAATAAGGGAGAAGGTACAATTACCTCATCAAGTTCTACTTTCCTCCCACTCACTTCTTTCGAGAGAAACTTCTTCTCTAGAAAGGATCCTTCTTAGCAACGAAAAACTTGCCTTCGGATCTGTGATAGAAGGTGTACCCAATAGTTGCCTTTGGGTATTCTATGAAGACGCACTTCTCGATTTGGGTTCGAGCTTATCGGTGAAACCTTTTCACATAAGCATCACAACTCCAAACTTTAAGAAACGACGACTTAGGTTTCTTCGTTAAACCATAGTTCATACGGTGTCGCCTCGGATTTAGATGGTGCCCTATTAAACGTGAATGCAGCTGTCTCTAATGCATAACCCCAAAACGATAGTGGTAAATTGGTAAGATACATCATAGATTGCACCATATCCAATAAAGAGCGGTTATGACGTTCGGACACACCATTACGTTATGGTGTTCCATGTGGCGTGAGCTGTGAAACTATTCCACATTGTTTTAACTGAAGGCCAAACTCGCAACTCAAATATTTTTCCTCTGCGATCATATCGTAGAAACTTTTATTTTCTTGTTACGATGATTCTTCACTTCACTCTGAAATTCTTTGAACTTTTCAAATGTTTCAGACTTGTGTTTCATCAAGTAGATATACCCATATCTGCTCAAATCATCTTTGTGAAGGTCGAAAATAACGATACTTGCCACGAGCATCAACACTCATTGGATCGTATACATCGGTATGTATTATTTCCAATAAGTCAAGAGCTTGTTCCATTGTTCCGAGAACGGAGTTTTAGTCATCTTGCCCAAACGGCACGGTTCGCAGTACCAAGTGATTCATAATCAAGTGATTCCAAAAGTCCATCAAGATGGAGTTTCTTCATGCGTTTACACCGATATGACCCAAACGGCAAAGCCACAAATAAGTTGCACTATCATTATTAACTTTGCATCTTTTGGCATCAATATTATGAATATGTGTATTACTACGATCGAGATCCAACAAACTATTTTTATTGGGTGTATGACCATTGAAGGTTTTATTCATTTAAACAGAACAACAATTATTCTTTGACTTTAAATGAATAACCGCTTCAAAACTATTTTCATTGGGTGTATGACCATCGAAGGTTTTATTCATTTAAACAGAACAACAATTATTCTTTGACTTTAAATGAATAACCGTTTTGCAATAAACATGATCAAATCATATTCATGCTCAACGCAAACACCAAATAACATTTATTTAGGTTTTAACACTAATCCCGAAAGTATAGGGAGTGTGCGATGATGATCATATCAATCTTGGAACTACTTCCAACACTCATCGTCACTTCCCTTCAACTAGTCTCTGCTTATTCGTAACTCCTGTTTGAGTTACTAATCTTAGCAACCGAACGAGTATCAAATACTCAGGGGCTACTATAAACACTAGTAAGTTACACATCAATAACCTGTATATCAAATATAACCTTGTTCACTTTGCCATCCTTCTTATCCACCAAATATTCAGGGTAGTTCGCTTCCAAAGGACCAGTTCCATTGCAGCAAAAGTACTCGGTCTCGGGCTTAGGTCTAGATTTGGGCTTCTTCACTCGAGCAGCAACTTGCTTGTCGCTCCTTTTGAAGTTCCCTTCTTCCCTTTGCCATTTTCCTTGAGACTAGTGGTCTTGTCAACCATCAACACTTGATGTTTTTCTTGATTTCTACCTTCTCCGATTTTAGCATCGCGAAGAGCTTGAGAATCTTTTTCGTCATCCCTTGCATACTATAGTTCATCACGAAGTTCTACTAACTTAGTGATGGTGGCTAGAGAATTCTGTCAATCACTATCTTATCTGGAAGATTAACTCCCAGTTGATTCAAGCGATTGAAGTACTCAGACAATCTGAGCACATGCTCACTAGTTGAGCGATTCTCCTCCATCTTTTAGCTATAGAACTTGTTGGAGATTTCATATCTCTCAACTCGGGTATTTGCTTGAAATATTAACTTCAATTCCTAGAACATCTCATATGGTCCATGACGTTCAAAACGTCTTTGAAGTCCCGATTCTAAGCCGTTAAGCATGGTGCACTAAACTATCAAGTAGTCATCATATTGAGCTAGCCAAACGCTCATAACGCCCATCTCCGCTCCTGCAATAGGTCTGTCACCTAGCGGTGCATTAAGGACATAATTGTTCTGCAAAGAATGAGGATAAACCTCAGATCACGGATCCAATCCGCATCATTGCTACTAACATCTTTCAATACAATTTTCTCTAGGAACACATATAAAACATAGGGAAGCAACAACGCGAGCTATTGATCTACAACATAATTTGCAAAATACTACCAGGACTAAGTTCATGATAAATTAAAGTTCAATTAATCATATTACTTAAGAACTCCCACTTAGACGACATCTCTCTAGTCATCTAAGTGATCACGTGATCCAAATCAACTAAACCATGTCCGATCATCACGTGAGATGGAGTAGTTTCAATGGTGAACATCACTATGTTGATCATATCTACTATATGATTCACGTTCGACCTTTCGGTCTCCGTGTTCCGAGGCCATATCTGTTATATGCTAGGCTCGTCAAGTTTAACTTGAGTATTCGCGCGCGCAACTGTTTTGCACCCGTTGTATTTGAACGTAGAGCCTATCACACCGATCATCACGTGGTGTCTCAAAGACGAAGAACTTTCGCAACGGTGCATACTCGGGGAGAACACTTCTTGATAATTTTAGTGAGAGATCATCTTATGATGCTACCGTCAATCAAAGCAAGATAAGATGCATAAAGGATAAACATCACATGCAATCAATATAAGTGATATGATATGGCCATCATCATCTTGTGCTTGTGATCTCCATCTCCAAGCAATCGTCATGATCACCATCGTCACCGGCGCGACACCTTGATCTCCATCGTAGCATCGTTGTCGTCTCGCCAACTATTGCTTCTACGACTATCGCTACTCCTTAGTGAGAAAGTAAAGCAATTACATGGCGTTTGCATTTCATACAATAAAGCGACAACCATATGGCTCCTGCCAGTTGCCGATAACTCGGTTACAAAACATGATCATCTCATACAATAAAATATAGCATCACGTCTTGACCATATCAAATCACAACATGCCCTGCAAAAACAAGTTAGACGTCCTCTACTTTGTTGTTGCAAGTTTTACGTGGCTGCTACGGGCTGAGCAAGAACCGTTCTTACCTCGCATCAAAACCACAACGATATTTCGTCAAATAGACTCCGTTTTAACCTTCTCAAGGACCGGGCGAGCTACACTCGATTCAACTAAAGTGAGAGAGCAGACACCCGCCGGTCACCTTTAAGCAACGAGTGCTCGGAGCGGTGAAACCAGTCTCGCGTAAGCGTCTGGCGTAATGTCGGTCCGGGCCGCTTCATCTCACAATACCGCTGAACCAAAGTATGACATGCTGGTAGGCAGTATGACTTGTATCGTCCACAACTCACTTGTGTTCTACTCGTGCACATGACATCAACGCATAAAACCAGGCTCGATACCATTTGTTGGGGAACGTAGTAATTTCAAAAATTTCCTACGATCACGCAAGACCATGGTGATGGCATAGCAACGAGGGGAGAGTGTCCGCCCACGCACCCTCGTGAGACCGAAAGCGAAGCGTTATAACAACGCGGTTGATGTAGTCGTGCGTCTTCACGATCCGACCGATCCAAGCACCGAACGTACGGCACCTCCGAGTTCTCGCACACGCTCAGCTCGATGACGATCCCGGACTCGATCCAGCAAAGTGTCGGGATGAGTTCCACAAGACGACGGCGTGGTGGCGATGATGATGCTCCACCGACGCAGGGCTTCGCCTAAGCTCCGCGACGATATGACTTCACCGGCGCAGGGCTTCGCTAAGCTCCGCGACGATATGACCGAAGTGGAATATGGTGGAGGGGCACCGCACACGGCTAAGGAACGATCCGTAGATCAACTTGTGTGTTCATGGGGTGCCCCTGCCCCAGATATAAAGGAGGGAGGGAGGAGGAGGCCGGCCTTTAGGAGGGCGCGCCATGGTGTGGAGTCCTACTAGGACTCCCTAGTCCTAGTAGGATTCCACCTCCCTTGTTGGAGTAGGAGAGGGGAAGAGGGGAGAAGGAGAAGGAAAGGGGCTGCGCCTTGTCCACCTGGACCTGAGGAGGGGCGCAGGCCTCCTCCCTTTGGCCTTTCTCCTCTATTCCCGTATGGCCCAATAAGGCCCATATACTCCCGGCGAATTCCGTAACTCTCCGGTACTCAAAATACCGAATCATTCGAACCTTTCCGAACTCGAATATAGTCGTCCAATATATCGATCTTTACGTCTCGACCATTTCGAGACTCCTCGTCATGTCCCCGATCTCATCCGGGACTCGAACTCCTTCGGTACATCAAAACTCATAAACTAATAATATAACCATCATCGAAACCTTAAGCGTGCGGACCCTACGGGTTCGAGAACTATGTAGACATGACCTAGAACTATTCTCGGTCAATAACCAATAGCGGAACCTGGATGCCCATATTGGCTCCTACATATTCTTCGAAGATCTTTATCGGTCAAACCGCATAACGACATACGTTGTTCCCTTTGTCATCGGTATGTTACTTACCCGAGATTCGATCGTCGGTATCCAATACCTAGTTCAATCTCGTTACCGATAAGTCTCTTTACTCGTTCCGTAATACATCATCTCACAACTAACTCATTAGTTGTAATGCTTGCAAGGCTTAAGTGATGTGTATCACCGAGAAGGCCTAGAGATACCTCTCCGACAATCGGAGTGACAAAACCTAATCTCGAAATACGCCAACCCAACAAGTACCTTTGGAGACACCTGTAGTACTCCTTTATAATCACCCAGTTACGTTGTGACGTTTGGTAGTACCAAAGTGTTCCTCCGTAAACGGAGTTGCATAATCTCATAGTTATAGGAACATGTATGGGTCATGAAGAAAGCATTAACATACTAAACGATCAAGTGTTAAGCTAACGGAATGGGTCATGTCAATCAGATCATTCAACTAATGATGTGACCTTGTTAATCAAATAACAACTCCTTGTTCATGGTTAGGAAACATAACCATCTTTGATTAACAAGCTAGTCAAGTAGAGGCATACTAGTGACACTCTGTTTGTCTATGTATTCACACATGTATTATGTTTCCGGTTAATACAATTCTAGCATGAATAATAAACATTTATCATGAAATAAGGAAATAAATAATAACTTTATTATTGCCTCTAGGGCATATTTCCTTCAGTCTCCCACTTGCACTAGAGTCAATAATCTAGTTCACATCATCATGTGATTCAACACTAATATTCACATCTGTATGTGATTAATACCCATAGTTCACATCGTCATGTGACCAACACCCAAAGGGTTTACTAGAGTCAATAATCTAGTTCACATCGCTATGTGATTAACACCCAAAGAGTACTAAGGTATGATCATGTTTTGCTCGTGAGAGAAGCTTAGTCAACGGTCTCATCACATTCAGAGCCGTATCTATTTTGCAAATATTCTATGTCTACAATGCTCGCACGGAGCTACTCTAGCTAATTGATCCCACTTTTAATATGTATCCAGATTGAGACTTAGAGTCATCTGGATCAGTGTAAAATGCTTGCATCGATGTAACTCTTTACTGACGGGCTTTTTTTACACCTCCATAATCGAGAAATATTTCCTTAGTCCTCACTAAGGATGTTCTTGACCAATGTCCAAAGATCTACTCCTAGATCACCATTGTACTCCTTGCCAAATTCAGAGCAAGGTATACAATAGGTCCGGTACATAGCATAGCATACTTTATAGAACCTATGATCGAGGCATAGGGAATGACTTTCATTCTCTTTTCTATTTTCTGCCGTGGTCGGGATTTGAGTCTTACTCAATTTCACACCTTTGCAACACAGGCAAGAACTTTTCTTTGACTGTTCCATTTTGAACTACTTCAAAATCTTGACAAGGTATATATTTATTGAAAAAACTTATCAAGCGTCTTGATCTATCTCTATAGATCTTGATGCTCAATATGTAAGCAGCTTCAACGAGGTCTTTCTTTGAAAAAACTCCTTTCAAACACTCCTTTATGCTTTGCGAATAATTCTACATTATTTCCGATCAACAATATGTCAATCACATATACTTATCGTAAAGGTCAGTAGTGCTCCCACTCACTTTCTTGTAAATCTGAGCCTTTCCAAAAAGTCTCATAAAATCATATGCTTTGATCAACACATCAAAAGCGTATATTCCAACTCCGAGATGCTTGCACCAGTCCATTGATGGATCGCTGGAGCTTGCACATTTTGTTAGCACCTTTAAGATTGACAAAACCTTCTGGTTGCATCATATACAACTCTTCCTCCAGAAACCCATTCAGGAATGCAGAAAAAAATAAAAAGAAATACTAAACGGACTCCAAAAATCCCGAAATAAATTTTCCCCGGCTTCTAAAATCAAGCCGGACAAGATGAACTTTTATTTGGGGCCTAAATGCAATTTTGAAAAACGCGCATTTTCCTAAATTCAAATAAAAAGGCGAAAACTCCAAAATAAAAATCTTATTTGATTTTATTATTAAATCTTAATTATTTCTTTATTTTGGGAAAGTCATTTTATTCCCTCTCTCATATTTTGATAGTAAAAATAATTGAAGATAAAGTAATTAAAATCAAATGATCCTATTTTCAAAATTTGAGAAAACTCAAATATGAAAATAACGAAATCCCCAACTCTCTCCGTGGGTCCTTGAGTTGTGTAGAATTTCTAGGATCGAGCAAAAATGCAACGAAAAAAAATGATATGCAATGATGCTCTATGTGTAACATTCCAAATTGAAAATTTGGGATGTTACAAAATCCAAGCCCTGTCTCAACTAGCGGTCCCCACGGAGCTGAAGCACATCCAAAAATGGCCGGCTGCATGGCGGCCTTAAGCCGCTTTATTTCCCGCCTTGGGGAAAAGTCCCTACCGCTCTACAGGCTCGTTAAACGGACAAAACTTCGAGTGGGCTGATGAAGCCACGGCTGCACTGGAATAAATTAAAACGTTGTTGGCTGGCAACTGATGTCTACTACACAACCTTTCATCTTGTAGACTCGTGTTGGGCCTCCACGCGCAGAGTTTTGTAGGACAATAGCAAATTTCCCTCAAGTGGATGACATAAGGTTTATCAATCCGTGGGAGGCGTAGCATGAAGATGGTCTCTCTCAAACAACCCTGCAACCAAATAACAAAGAGTCTCTTGTGTCCCCAACATACCCAATACAATGGTAAATTGTTGATACGTCTCCAATGTATGATTGTTCCATGCTATTGTATTATCTGTTTTGGATGTTTAATTGACTTTATTATGCACTTTTATATTATTTTTGGGACTAAGCTATTAACCGAAGGTCCAGTGCAAATTGCTGTTGTTTTGCCTATTTCAGTGTTTCACAGAAAAGGAATATCAAACGGAGTCCAAACGGAATGAAACCTTCGGGAGAGTTATTTTTGGAACAAACGCAATCCAGGAGACTTGGAGTGGACGTCAAGGAAGCAACGAGGCGGCCACGAGGTAGGGAGGCGCGCCCCCGCCCTAGTGGGCCCCTCGTGGCTCCACCGACCTACTTCTTTCGCCTATATATACTCATATACCCTGAAAACTACTGAGAGAACCACGAAACTCTATTTCCACCGCCGCAACCTTCTGTACCCGTGAGATCCCATCTTGGGGCCTTTTTCGGCGCTCGGCTGGAGGGGGAATCGATCACGGAGGGCTTCTACATCAACACCATAGCCTCTCCGATGATGTGTGAGTAGTTTACCACAGACCTTCAGATCCATAGTTATTAGCTATATGGCTTCTTCTCTCTCTCTCTTTGGATCTCAATACAAAGTTCTCCTTGATCTTCTTGGAGATCAATTCGATGTAATTCTTTTTGCGGTGTATTTGTCGAGATCCGGTGAATTGTGGGTTTATGATCAAGATTATCTATGAACAATATTTGATTCTTCTCTGAATTCTTTTATGCATGATTTAATATCTTTGCAAGTCTCTTCAAATTATCAGTTTAGTTTGGCCTACTAGATTGATCTTTCTTGCAATGGGAGAAGTGCTTAGCTTTGGGTTCAATCTTGCGGTGTCCTTTCCCAGTGATAGCAGGGGCAGCAAGACACGTATTGTATTATTGCGATCAAGGATAAAAAGATGGGGTTTATATCATATTGCTTGAGTTTATCCCTCTACATCATGTCATCTTGCCTAATGCGTTACTCTGTTCTTATGAACTTAATACTCTAGATGCATGCTGGATAGCGGTCGATGTATGGAGTAATAGTAGTAGATGCAGAATCGTTTCGGTCTACTTGTCGTGGACGTGATGCCTATATATATGATCATGCCTAGATATTCTCATAACTATGCGCTTTTCTATCAATTGTTGGACAATAATTTGCTCACCCACAGTAAATTATGCTATCTTGAGAGAAGCCACTAGTGAAACCTATGGCCCCCGGGTCTATCTTCCATCTCCCGCCAACTAGCTAATTCTGTCGCCATTTATTTTGCAATCTTTACTTTTCAATCTATACAACAAAAATACCAAAAATATTTATCTTATTTTTTTTATCAGATCTCACTTTTGGAAGTGGCCGTGAAGGGATTGACAACCCCTTTATCACGTTGGTTGAAAGGTTCTTGATTGCTTGTGCAGGTACGAGGGACTTGCATGTAGTCTCCTACTGGATTGATACCTTGATTCTCAAAAACTGAGGGAAATACTTACGCTACTTTGCTGCATCATGCTTTCCTCTTCAAGGGAAAACCAACGCATGCTCAAGAGGTAGCAAGGAGGATTTTTGGCGCCGTTGGGGGACATCTACACACAAGTCAAGACATACCAAGTACCCATCACAAACTTTTATGCCTCGCATTACATTATTTGTCATTTGCCTCTCGTTTTCCTCTCCCCCACTTCACCTTTGCCATTTTATTCGCCTTTTTTTTCGTCCATCTCTTTTTGCTTGCCCCTTCTGTGTTTGTGTGTTGGATTGATTGTTTGTCACGATGGCTCAAGACAATACTAAATTGTGTGACTTTTCCAATACCAACAACAATGATTTTATTAGCACTCCGGTTACTCCTAGTACCGATGCTGAATCTTGTGAAACTAATGCTGCTTTGTTGAATCTTGTCATGAAAGATCAATTTTATGGCCTTCCTAGTGAAGATGCCGCTACACATCCAAATAACTTTGTTGATTTGTGTGATATGCAAAAGAAGAAAGATGTGGATAATGATATTGAATTGAAGCTATTTCCGTTTTTGCTTAGAGATCGTGCTAAAACTTGGTTTTTGTCTTTGCCTAAAAATAGTATTAATTCATGGAATAAGTGCAAAGATGCTTTTATCTCTAAGTATTTTCCTCCCGCTAAGATCATCTCTCTTAGAAACGATATTATGAATTTTAAGCAACTTGATCATGAGCATGTTGCACAATCTTGGGAGAGGATGAAATTAATGATACGTAATTGCCCTACTCATGTATTGAATTTATGGATGATCATACAAAAAATTTATGCCAGATTGAATTTTGCTTCTAGAAATCTTTTAGATTCGGCCGTGGGAGGAACTTTTTATGGAAATCACTTTAGGAGAAGATACTAAACTCCTAGATAATATTATGGTCAATTATCCTCAATGGCACACCAAAAGATCTACTAGTAAAAAGGTTCATGCAATATAAGAGATTAATATTTTGAGTGGAAAGATCGATGAACTTATGAAATTGTTTGCTAATAAGAGTGTTTCTTCTGATCCTAATGATATGCCCTTGTCTACTTTGATTGGGAATAATAATGAATCTATGGATGTGAATTTTGTTGGTAGTAACAATTTTGGTAACAATGCGTATAGAGGAAATTTTAATTATAGGCCGTTCCCTAGTAAGTCCTCTAAAAATTATGGCAATTCCTACAACAACTCTTATGGAAATTTTTATAAGATGCCCTCTGATTTTGAGACTAGTGTCAAAGAGTTTATGATTTCGCAAAAGAATTTCAATGCTTTGCTTGAAGAAAAATTGCCTAAGATTGATGAGTTGGCTAGGAACGTGGATAGAATTTCTATTGATGTTGATTATTTGAAACTTAGATCTATTCCACCTAATCATGATATCAATGAGTCTCTCAAAGCCATGGGAATTTCCATTGATGAATGCAAAGAAAGAACCGCTAGGATGCGTGCTAAAAGAGATTGCTTTATGAAAGCGTGTTCTTCTAGTTTTCATGATAATAAGGATGAAGATCTAAAAGTGATTGATGTGTATCCTGTTAAATCTTTGTTTTGCAATATGAATCTTGATAATGATGTGACCGAAGATGAGTTAACTTTAGTTAAAAGGCATCCCAATGACTCGGAGTTTTTAGATCTTGATGCAAAAATTGGTAAAAGTGGGATTGAAGAGGTCAAAACTTTACATAGCACTGAACCCACTATTTTGGATTTCAAGGAATTTATATATGATAATTGTTCTTTAATAGAATGTATTTCCTTGTTGCAATCCGTGTTAAATTCTCCTCGTGCTTATAGTCAAAATAAAGCTTTTACCAAACATATCGTTGATGCTCTAATGCAATCCTATGAAGAAAAGCTTGAATTGGAAGTTTCTATCCCAAGAAAACTTTATGATGAGTGGGAACCTACTATTAAAATTAAGATTAAAGATCATGAATGTTATGCTTTGTGTGATTTGGGTGCTAGTGTTTCCACAATTCCAAAAACTTCGTGTGATGTGCTAGGTTTCCGTGAATTTGATGATTGTTCTTTAAATTTGCATCTTGCGGATTCCACCATTAAGAAACCTATGGGAAGGATTAATGATGTTCTTATTGTTGCAAGTAGGAATTATGTACCCGCAGATTTCATTGTTCTTGATATAGATTGCAATCCTACATGTCCTATTATTCTTGGTAGACCTTTCCTTAGAACGATTGGTGCAATTATTGATATGAAAGAAGGAAATATTAGATTCCAATTTCCATTAAGGAAAGGCATGGAACACTTTCCTAGGAAGAAAATTAAATTGCCTTATGAATCTATTATGATAGCCACTTATGGATTGCATACCAAAGATGGCAATACCTAGATCTATTCTTGTTTTTATGCCTAGCTAGGGGCGTTGAACGATAGCGCTTGTTGGGAGGCAACCCATTTTTATTTTTGTTCCTTGCTTTTTGTTGTTGTTTAGTAATAAGTAATTCATCTAACATATGTTTAGATGTGTTTTTATGTTTCAATTAGTGTTTGTGCCAAGTACAACCAATAGGATCTTCTTGGGTGATAATTGTTTGATTTTGCTGAAAAAGACAGAAACTTTGCGCTAACAAAAATAATTTTTAAAATTCACCATGATGTGATAAATTGCTAATTATTTTTGCAGTAGATCAATATACAAAATTTCCAGGTTTTCCTAGTTTTTAAGAATTTTTGGAGTTCCAGAAGTATTTCGAAAAAAATCAGATTTCTACAGACTGTTCTGTTTTTGACAAATTCTGTTTTTCTTGTGTTGTTTGCTTATTTTGATGAATCTATGGCTAGTATCGGGGGTATGAACCATAGAGAAGTTGGAATGCAGTAGGTTTAACACCAATATAAATAAATAATGAGTTCATTACAGTACCTTATTGTGGTGGTTTGTTTTATTTCGCTAACGGAGCTCATGAGATTTTGTGTTGAGTTTTGTGTTGTCAAGTTTTCAAGTTTTGGGTACAGATTTGATGGATTTTGAAACAAGGAATGGCAAGAGCCTAAGCATGGGGATTCCTAAGGCACCCCAAGGTAAAATTCAAGGACAACAAAAAGCCTAAGCTTGGGGATGCCCCGGAAGGCATCCCCTCTTTCGTCTTCATCTATCGGTAACTTTACTTGATGCTATATTTTTATTCACCACATGATATGTGTTTTGCTTGGAGCGTCTTGTATGATTTGAGTCTTTGCTTTTTAGTTTACCACAATCATCCTTGCTGTACACACCTTTTGGTAGATACACACATGAATCGGAATTTATTAGAATACTCTATGTGCTTCATTTATATCTTTTGAGCTAGATAATTTTGCTCTACTGCTTCACTTATATCTTTTAGACCACGGTGGTGGTTTTATTTTATAGAAATTATCGATCTCTCATGCCTCACTTATATTATTTTGAGAGTCCTTTAGAACAACATGGTAATTTGCCTTGGTTAAAATTTTAGTCCTAATATATTGAGCATCCAAGATAGGTATAATAAAAACTATCATATAAAGTGCATTGAATACTATGAGAAGTTTGATTCTTTATGATTGTTTTTAGATATGAAGATGGTGATATTAGAGTCATGCTAGTTGAGTAGTTGTGAATTTGAGAAATAATTGTGCTAAAGTTTGTGATTCCTGTAGCATGCACGTATGGTGAACCATTATGTGATGAAGTCGGAGCATGATTTATTTATTGATTGTCTTCCTTATGAGTGGCGGTCGGGGACGAGCGATGGTCTTTTCCTACCAATCCATCCCCCTAGGAGCATGCGCGTAGTACTTCATTTCGATAACTAATAGATTTTTGCAATAAGTATGTGAGTTCTTTATGACTAATGTTGAGTCCATGGATCATACACACCCTCATCCTTCCACCATTGCTAGCCTCTCTAATACTGCGCACCTTTCGCGGGTATCATACACCCACCATATACCAAACAGCCACCATACCTACCTATTATGGCATTTCCATAGCCATTCCGAGATATATGGCATGCAACTTAGCACCGTTCCATTTGTTATGACACGTTTCATCATTGTCATATTACTTTGCATGATCATGTAGATGACATCGTATTTGTGGCAAAGCCACCGTTATAATTCTTTCATACATGTCACTCTTGATTCATTGCGTATCCCAGTACACCGCGGGAGGCATTCACATAGAGTCATATTTTGTTCTAAGTATTGAGTTGTAAGTAAATAAAAGTGTGATGATCATAATTATTGGAGCATTGTCCCAAGTGAGGAAAGGATGATGGAGACTATGCTTCCCCCACAAGTCGGGATGAGAATCCGAACGAAAAAAAAGAGGCCATAAAAATAAAACATAAAATAAAAAGGCCCAAATAAAAAATGAGAGGAAAAGAGAGAAGGGATAATGTTACTATCCTTTTACCACACTTGTGCTTCAAAGTAGCATTGTGATCTTCATGATAGAGAGTCTCATATGTTGTCACTTTCATATACTAGTGGGAATTTTACATTATAGAACTTGGCTTGTATATTCCAATGATGGGCTTCCTCAAAATTCCCTAGGTCTTTGTGAGCAAGCGAGTTGGATGCACACCCACTTAGTTTCTTTTGTTGAGCTTTCATACACTTATAGCTCCAGTGCATCTGTTGCATGGCAATCCCTACTCACTCACATTGATATCTATTGATGGGCATCTCCATAGCCCGTTGATACGCCTAGTTGATGTGAGACTATCTTCTCCTTTTTTGTCTTCTCCACAACCACCATCCTATTCCACATATAGTGCTATGTCCATGGCTCACACTCATGTATTGCGTGAAGATTGAAAAAGTTTGAGAACATCAAAAGTATGAAACAATTTCTTGGCTTGTCATCGGGGTTGTGCATGATTTAAATATTTTGTGTGATGAAGATAGAGCATAGCCAGACTATATGATTTTGTAGGAATAACTTTCTTTGGCCATGTTATTTTGAGAAGACATGATTGCTTTGTTAGTATGCTTGAAGTATTATTATTTTTATGTCAATATTAAACTTTTGTCTTGAATCTTTCGGCTCTGAACATTCATGCCACAATAAATAAAATTACATTGAGAATTATGCTAGGTAGCATTCCACATCAAAAATTCTGCTTTTATCATTTACCTACTCGAGGACGAGCAGGAATTAAGCTTGGGAATGCTTGATAGGTCTCCGACGTATCTATATTTTTTTATTATTCCATGCTATTATATTTGGATGTTTAATGGGCTTTATTATTCACATTTATATTATTTTTGGGACTAACCTATTAACCGAAGGCCCAGTGCAAATTGCTATTTTTTTTGCCTATTTCAGTGTTTCATAGAAAAGGAATATCAAACAGAGTCCAAACGGAATGAAACCTTCGGGAGAGTTATTTTTGGAACAAACGCAATCTAGGAGACTTGGAGTGGACGTCAAGCAAGCAACGAGGCAGCCACGAGGTAGGGAGGCGCGCCCCCACCCTCGTGGGCCCCTCGTGGCTCCAACGACCTACTTCTTTTGCATATATATACTCATATACCCTGAAAACATCCGAGAGCACCACGAAACCCTATTTCCACCGCCGCAACCTTCTGTACTCGTGAGATCCCATCTTGGGGTTTTTTTCGGCGCTCCGCCGGAAGGGGAATCGATCATGGAGGGCTTCTACATCAACACCATAGCCTCTCCGATGATGTGTGAGTAGTTTACCACAGACCTTCGGGTCCATAGTTATTAGCTAGATGGCTTCTTCTCTCTCTTTGGATCTCAATACAAAGTTCTCCTCGATCTTCTTGGAGATCTATTCGATGTAATTTTTATTGCGGTGTGTTTGTCGAGATCCGATGAATTGTGGGTTTATGATCAAGATTATCTATGAATAATATTTGATTCCTCTCTGTATTCTTTTATGCATGATTTAATATATTTGCAAGTCTCTTCGAACTATTAGTTTGGTTTGGCCTACTAGATTGATATTTCTTGCAATGGGAGAAGTGCTTAGCTTTGGGTTCAATCTTGCAGTGACCTTTCCCAGTGACAGCAGGGGTAGCAAGGCACGTATTGTATTGTTGCCATCGAAGATAAAAAGATGGGGTTTATATCATATTGCTTGAGTTTATCCCTCTACATCATGTCATCTTGCCTAATGTGTTACTCTGTTCTTATGAACTTAATACTCTATATGCATGCTGGATAGCGGTCGATGTGTGGAGTAATAGTAGTAGATGCAGAATCGTTTCGGTCTACTTGTCGCAGACGTGATGCCTATACACATGATCATGCCTAGATATTCTCATAACTATGCACTTTTCTATCAATTGCTCGACGGTAATTTGTTTACCCACCGTAAATTATGCTATCTTGAGAGAAGCCACTAGTGAAACCTATGGCCCCCGGGTCTATCTTCCATCTCGCGCCAACTAGCTATTTCTGTCGCCATTTATTTTGCAGTCTTTACTTTTCAAGCTATACAACAAAAATACCAAAAATAGTTATCTTTATCAGATCTCACTTTTGCAAGTGGCCATGAAGGGATTGACAACCCCTTTTCGCCTTGGCTGCAAGGTTCATGATTGTTTGTGCAGGTACGAGGGACTTGCGTGTAGTCTCCTACTGGATTGATACCTTGGTTCTAAAAAACTGAGGGAAATACTTACGCTACTTTGTTGCATCACCCTTTCCTCTTGAAGGGAAAACCAACGCATGCTCAAGAGGTAGCAATTGTATAGGTGCACTAGTTCGGCGAGGAGATGGTGATAAAAGTGTAGTATGGATAGTAGATATAGGTTTTTGTAATTTGAAAATAAAAAAACAGCAAGGTAGCAAGTAGTAAAACGGAGCAAAAACGGTATTGCAATGCTTGAAAACAAGGCCTAGGATTCATACTTTCACTAGCGCAAAATATCTCAACAATGAAAACATAATTGGGTCATATAACAATCCCTCAACATGCAACAAAGAATCACTCCAAAGTTCATATCGGAGAACGTAGGACGAAAACGTGCATCAACCCCTATGCATAGATTACCCCAATGTCACCTTGTGAATCCGCGAGTTGAGTGCCAAACATACATCAATTGAATCAATATAATACCCCATTGTCACCACGGGTATCCATATGCAATACATACATCAAGTGTTTTCAGACCCAATATTCAATCCAACATAACGAAACCTCAGAGAGCAAGACTCAATTCATCAGAAGAAGGTAGAGAGGGAAGAACACCATAAGATCCAAATATATTAATAAAGCTCGCGGTACATCAAGATCGTGCCAAATCAAGAACATGAGAGAGAGAGAGGGATCAAACACATAGCTATTGGTACATACCCTCAGCCCTAAGGGTGAACTACTCCCTCCTTGTCATGGAGACCGTCGGGATGATGAAAATGGCCTCTGGTGATGATTTCCTTCCCCGACATGGTTCCAGAACGGGGTCCCGATTGCTTTTTCATTGCTACAGAGGCTTGCGGCGGCGGAACATCTCATCTAGGATTCTTTCTAGGGTTTTGGATATTTATAGAAATTTTTGGCCTCGGTCTCATGTCAAGGGGGTGCCCGAGGGGCCCACAAGCTCGGGGGGCATGCCCTAGGGGGGTGGGCGCGCTCCCCAGGCTTGTGGCTCCCTCGTCCACTTCCTGGCCCAACTCCGGTGCTTCAGGGGTCTCTTTTGGTCCATAAAAAATCACTGTAAATTTTCAGCCCATTCCGAGAACTTTTATTTCTGCACAAAAAACGACACCATGGTAGTTTTGCTGAAAACAACGTCAGTCCATGTTAGTTCTAGTCAAATCATACCAAAACCATATAAATTGTTGTAAACATGGCATGAATACTTCGTAAATTATAGATACGTTGGAGACGTATCAGCATCCCCAAGCTTAATTCCTGCTCATCCTCGAGTAGGTAAATGATAAAAGAAATAATTTATGAAGTGTGAATGCTAGCAAGTGTACAAGTTTGATCAATGATAATTTCACTCACTTTTCTAGCATCAATATAAATCATAAAATAGTAGCTCATCTCATAAAACTTCTCATGATCAAGTAACAAGCTATTCACATGTTAAAGCGTAGACCATAATCTTTCTTGAAAACTAACAAACTATGTTCTTAGTCATCAAACAATTGCAATTCATCTTATTTTCTGGAAGGGTCTATGTAAGAGCTTTGATTTAGCAAATTCCACATACTCAACTATTATATAGTCTTCCATGACTGCTGACACTCAAAGCATAGTTTTAGAACAAAAAACATCCATCGAACACAGAGAAAGATAAGGGCTTAATGTTTCGCCTACCAACTTATTTATCATATAGATAATTGTTAACAATAATAATTCATGATCAAATATATTTGAATGGCCATATATGCTTGGATCTTTCCCCACCACATGATACTGCCAACTAGAGAATAATTGAGGCCGAACTGAGAAGGAATACTACTGACTCTTGCATAAAGGGAAAACATTGTTTTTGCCACTCTAGTTTTTGCCGACTTTGCTTATGCCACTCTAGAATTTGACATCTCACTTTTTCCACTCCTACCTTTTGACAATACATCACAAATGCCATTGGATGAAAAACAATAATTTTTTATATCACTTTTGCCACTCTTAGATTTTGAAATGTATCACAATTGCCACTTTGAAAATTTTGTTTTTGCCACGGAATGGCAATTGTGATAATTGTCAAAAGCTAAGGGTGGCAAAAGTGATATGTCAAATTCTAGAGTGGCATAAGCAAAGTGGGCAAAAACTAGAGTGGCAAAAACAAAGTTTTCCCTTGCATAAAAGTAAAAGATAGGCCCTTCGTAGATGGAAGCAGTGATTTGCAAAGGTGCCAGAGCTCGAAGCTTTTAAAACAGAGATGAATATAATTTTGAGAGGTATGCTTTCATTGTCAACGTACCGACCGAGAGTTCCCAATATCTTCCATCCTAGACACATTATAGGCGGTTCCCAAACAAAAAGGTGAAGTTTTTACTCCCCCTCCACCAACAAACACAAGCCATGGCGAGCCGAATCCTCGGGTCCCCTCCATACCAACAACGATCCGGGGGAGTTTTGTTTTATTATTATATTTTGATTTTGATTTTGATCATAGGACTGGGCATCCCAATTACCAGCCACTTTCTCGTGAATGACAAGCGAATAAACACTCATCGTGAGACTAACCCATCTAGCATTAACCCATCTAGCATGGAAGATATTGACCGCTCCCTGTCGCTTCATGAGCGATTTGGGCATACAAAACAAATTATTATTTGAAGATTTAGAGTTTGGCACATGCAAATTTACTTGGAACGGCAGGTAAATACCGCATATAGGTAGGTATGGTGGACTCATATGGAATAACTTTGGGTTTAAGGAAGTGGATGCACAAGTAGTATTCCCGCTTAGTACATGTGAAGGCTAGTAAAAGATCATAATCAAGCACCACATGTTGGAGGATCCATAATAATATAACTTCTATACAAATATACCCAAACACAACTCATTACGTTGTCTTCCTTGTCCAACTTCAACTAATTTGCTCAAGTTTGAAAATAATTAATGGGGCTCACAATCATAGAATATGTCCAATATAGTATATTTATATGTGAAATCTCTCTTCCTTCAATATTCTTTCATGAATTGTTCAAGTGACCAATGTTGTGTTTGCTAACTTTCAGTAAATTTTACCACATATACTTCTTATATGTGAAGTCACTACTCCCCATGGGATAAGAATATGAAACATATATAATTTCAAATTTATGATATTCAATTCATTCAACCATTTACTCATAGGATATAAGTGAAGCACGAGAGTAAATGACAAACTACTCCAAAAAGATATAAGTGAAGATCAATGAGTAGTCAAATAACTAAGTAGCTATGTGAAGACTCTCTCTCATTTAAGAGTTTCAGATATTAAATATTTTATTCAAACAGCAAGCAAACCAAAATAAAATGAAATTCCAAGGATAACACATATCAAGTGAAGAAGCAAAAACTTAGGCTCAACCAAAACTGATCGATCATTGTTGAAGAAGAAAGGTGGGATGCCTACCGGGGCATCCCCAAGCTTAGATGCTTGAGACTTCTTGGAATATTATCTTGGGATGCCTTGGGCATCCCCAAGCATGAGATTTTGTGTCTCCTTAATTCCTTTTATGTCATGTTTTCCCTAAATCTTAAAAACTTCATCCACACAAAACTCAACAAGAACTTGTGAGATAAGTTAGTATAAGTCAATGCAATAACCTTATCATTCTCTACTGTAGAAAATTGCTATTATAATTTGACATTGCATACTAAATGCCTCTGCATATTTAATACTCCTATCCTCAAATAGAATCACTAAACAAGCAAACATATGCAAACATAACAACAATCTGTCAAAACAGGACAGTCTGTAAAGAATGCAAAAAGATTCATACTTCTGTAACTCCAAAAATTCTGAAAAAATTACCACACTATGGAATTTTTTTTGTATCTTATTGTGTAAAAAATTCAAGGTTTTATCCTTTTCTTACTATTCACAAAGATTCAAAACATAATGACAAACTTTCTATTTTTAGACACCAACATATAGACTTGCAAAATAAGCATGGTAAAGGCTATACTTAACACTTTTATTGAAATAAAAGATGCAAAACATTAATCTAAATAACATCAAGCAAATCCTAATAAAATAAAATGACGCTCCAAGCAAAACTCATATCATGTGACGAATAAAAATATATCTCTAAGTGAGGTTACCGATAATGTCGAAGACAAAAGAGGGGATGCCTTCCGGGGAATCCCCAAGATTAATTGTTTGGGTCTTCCTTGCATATTACCTTGGGGTGCCTTGGGAATCCCTAATATTAGGGTCTTGCCACTCCTTATTCTCCTCATATCGATATATCACCCAAAACTTGAAAACTTCAATCACACAAAACTTAACGGAACTTCGTGAGATATGTTAGTATGATAAAACAAATCATTCGCTTGGGTACTGTCAAAGACAAGATTCACAATTTTTCTCACACAATGCCTACTGTACTTTATTACTTCCACAATTTATATCACTTAATATAAGCTATGGAAACACTGAAACAAGCTAACTATGCATTGAAAACAAAATCTGTCAAAAACAGAACAGTCTGTAAAGACCTGGACAATGACCATACTTCTGTAAATCCAAAAATTCTAAAAAATCAGAATACCATAGGAATTTTTTTATATAAATCATGTTTCAAAATTTCTTAATTTTATCGCCTTCTAGTGAATTTAAACTTCAGTTAATGGAAGCAAAAGTTTCTATGTTTGCACAGAATCAAGTCAACTATCATCCACACTACCCAAAGGATTTACTTGGCACTTTATTGAAACAAAAGCTATAAAACATGATTACTACAGTAGCCTAATCATGTGAACACTCAAAAAGAGCAGGGGTAAATATTGGGTTGTCTCCCAACAAGAGCTTTTCTTTAATGCCTTTTTAGCTAGGCATGATGATTTCAATGATGCTCACATAGAAGATAAGAATTGAAACATAATGGGGGCATCATGAAGCATATCACTAGAACATTTAAGTCTAACCCACTTCCTATTCATAGGGATTTTCTGAGCAAACAATTTATGGGAACAAGTATCAACTAGCATAGGAAGGCAAAACAAGCATGACTTCAAAATTTTCAACACATAGAGAGGAAACTTGATATTATTGCAATATGTATAATCATATATCCCTCTATCATAATAATTTTCAGTAGCATCATGAATGAATTCAACAATATAACTATCACATAAAGCATTCTTTTCATGATCCACAAGCATAGAATTTTTATTACTCTCCACATAAATAAATTTATTCTCATCAATAGTAGTGGGAGCAAACTCAACAAAATAACTATCACATGATACCTGATCCACATAATCAATTTGAGCATTAAAATCATGATGACAAGTTTCTTGGATATCATTACTCTTTATAGCATACATATCATCACAATAATCATCATATATAGCAACTTTTTTATCATAGTCAATTGAAACCTCTTCCAAAATGGTAGATTCATCATTAAATAAAGTCATGACCTCACCAAATCCAGTTTTATCAATATTGTAATAATATTCAACACCCTCCAAAATAGTGGGGTCATTACCTAGAGTTGACACTCTTCCAAAACCACTTTCATCAATATAATCATCATAAATAGGAGGCATGATTTCATCATAATAAATTTTCTCATCAAAACTTGGGGGACTAAAAATATCATCTTCATTAAACATAACATCCCCAAGCTTGTGGATTTGCATATCATTAGCATCATGGATATTCAAGGAATTCATACTAACAACATTGCAATTGAAGGAAATATGCCCTAGAGGCAATAATAAAGTTGTTATTTATATTTCCTTATATCATGATAAATGTTTATTATTCATGCTAGAATTGTATTAACCGGAAACTTAGTAGATGTGTGAATACATAGACAAACAGAGTGTCACTAGTATGCCTCTATTTGACTAGCTCGTTGAATCAAAGATGGTTATGTTCCCTAGCCATAGACATGAGTTGTCATTTGATTAACGAGATCACATCATTAGAGAATGATGTGATTGACTTGACCCATTCTGTTAGCTTAGCATTTGATCATTTAGTATGTTGCTATTGCTTTCTTCATGACTTATACATGTTCCTATGACTATGAGATTATGCAACTCCCGAATACCGGAGGAACACTTTGTGTGCTACCAAACGTCACAAGTAACTGGGTGATTATAAAGGTGCTCTACAGGTGTCTCTGATGGTACTAGTTGAGCTGGCATAGATCGAAATTAGGATTTGTCACTCCGATTGTCGGAGAGGTGTCTCTGGGCCCTCTCGGTAATGCACATCACTATAAGCCTTGCAAGCAATGTGACTAATGAGTTAGTTGCGGGATGATGCATTACGAAACGAGTAAAGAGACTTGCTGGTAACGAAATTGAACTAGGTATTGAGATACCGACGATCGAATCTCAGGCAAGTAACATACCGATGACAAAGGGAACAACGTATGTTGTTATGCGGTTTGACCGATCCAGATCTTCATAGAATATGTGGGAGCCAATATGAACATCCAGGCTCCATTATTGGTTATTGACCGGAGACGTGTCTCGGTCATGTCTACATTGTTCTCGAACCCATAGGGTCCGCACGCTTAACGTTCGCTGACGATCGTTATTATGAGTTTATGTGTTTTGATGTACTGAAGATAGTTCGGAGTCCCGGATATGATCACGGACATGACGAGGAGTCTCGAAATGGTCGAGACGTAAAGATTGATATATTGGACGACTATATTCGGACACCAGAAGTGTTCCGGGGGTTACCGAATAATTATTGGGGTGCCGGGGGGTTATCGGAACCCCCGGGGGAACTAATGGGCCAACATGGGCCTTGTGAGAGAGAGAGAGGAGGGGGCCTAGGGCTGGCCGCCCCCCCCCCCTTGGGAGTCCGAATTGGACAAGGAGGGGGCGCCTCTTCCTCCCTCTCTCCTCTCCTTCCTTCCCCTTCCCCTTCCTAGTTGGATTAGGAAAGGGGGAGTCCTACTCCTACTAGGAGGAGGACTCCCCCCTCTCCTTGGCGTGCCCCAAGGGCCGGCCGGCCTGCCCCTTGCTACTTTATATACAGGGGCAAGGGGCACCCTAGAATACACAACGGACATTGTTCTTAGCCATGTGCGGTGCCCCCCTCCACCATAATCCACGTCGATCATATCGTTGCAATGCTTAGGCGAAGCCCTGCGCTGGTAGCTTCATCATCACCGTCATCACGCCATCGTGCTGACGAAGCTCTTCCCTGACACTCTGCTAGATCGTGAGTTCATGGGACGTCACCGAGCCGAACGTATGCAGATCGCGGAGGTGTCGTACTTTCGGTGCTAGGATCGGTCGATCATGAAGACGTACGACTACATCAACCGCGTTGTCATAACGCTTCTGCTTATGGTCTATGAGGGTACGTAGACAACACTCTCCCCTCTCGTTGCTATGCATCACCATGATCTTGCGTGTGCATAGGATTTTTTTTGAAATTACTATGTTCCCCAATAATGGTATCAGAGCCAGGTTTATGCGTAGATGTTATATGCACGAGTAGAACACAAGTGAGTTGTGGGCGATAATAGTCATATTGCTTACTAGCATGTCATACTTTGATTCGGCGGTATTGTTGGATGAAGCGGCCCAGACCGACATTACGTGTACGCTTACGCGAGACTAGTTCTATCGACGTGCTTCGCACACAGGTGGCTGGCGGGTGTCAGTTTCTCCAACTTTAGTTGAATCGAGTGTGGCTACGCCCGGTCCTCGTTGAAGGTTAAAATAGCACATACTTGACAAAAAATCATTGTGGTTTTGATGTGTAGGTAAGAACGGTTCTTGTTCAGCCCGTAGCAGCCATGTAAAAATTGCAACAACAAAGTAGAGGATGTCTAACTTGTTTTTGCAGGGCATGTTTTGATGTGATATGGTCAAGACATGATGCTAAATTTTCTTGTATGAGCTGATCATGTTTTGTAACAGAGTTATCGGCAACTGGCAGGAGCCATATGTTTGTCGCTTTATTGTATGAAGTGCAATCGCCATGTAATTGCTTTACTTTATCACTAAGCGGTAGCGGTAGTCGTAGAAGCAATAGTTGGCGAGATGACAACGATGCTACGATGGAGATCAAGTTGTCGCGCCGGTGACGATGGTGATCATGACGGTGCTTTGGAGATAGAGATCAAAGGCACAAGATGATGATGGCCATATCATATCACTTATATTGATTGCATGTGATGTTTATCCTTTTTGCATCTTATTTTTCTTAGTTCGACGGTAGCATTATAAGATGATCTCTCACTAAATTTCAAGGTACAAGTGTTCTCCTTGAGTATGCACCGTTGCGAAAGTTCATCGTGCCGAGACACCACGTGATGATCGGGTGTGATAAGCTCTATGTTCACATACAACGGGTGCAAGCCAGTTTTGCACATGCAGAATACTCGGGTTAAACTTGACGAGCCTATCATATACAGATATGGCCTCGGAACACTGAGACCAAAAGGTCGAGCGTGTATCATATAGTAGATATGATCAACATAGTGATGTTCACCATTGAAAACTACTCCATCTTACGTGATGATCGGGCATGGTTTAGTTGATTTGGATCACGTGATCACTTAGATGATTAGAGGGATGTCTATCTAAGTGGGAGTTCTTTAGTAATATGATTAATTGAATTTTAATTTATCATGAACTTAGTACCTAATAGTATTTTGCATTTCTATGTTGTTGTATAAAGATGGCCCGTGCTGTTGTTCCGTTGAATTTTAATGCGTTCCTAGAGAAAGCTAAGTTGAAAGATGATGGTAGCAACTACACGGACTGGGTCCGTAACTTGAGAATTATCCTCATTGCTGCACAGAAGAACTATGTCCTGTAAGCACCGCTAGGTGCCAAACCCGCTGCAGGAGCAACGCCAGATGTTATGAACGTATGGTAGAGCAAAGCTGATGACTACTCGATAGTTCAGTGTGCCATGCTTTACGGCTTAGAACCAGGACTTCAACGATGTTTGGAACGTCATGGAGCATATGAGATGTTCCAGGAGTTGAAGTTAATATTTCAAGCAAATTCCTGGATTGAGAGATATAAAGTCTCCAATAAGTTCTACAGCTGCAAGATGGAGGAGAATAGTTCACGGTGAGCATATACTCAAAATGTCCGGTATAACAATCACTTGATTCAACTGGGAGTTAATCTTCCTAATGATAGTGTCATTGACAGAATTCTTCAATCACCGCCACCAAGCTACAAGAGCTTCGTGATGAACTATAATATGCAAGGGATGGATAAGAAAATTCCCGAGCTCTTCGCGATGCTAAAGGGTGTGGAGGTAGAAATCAAGAAGGAGCATCAAGTGTTGATGGTCAACAAGACCACCAGTTTCAAGAAAAAGGGTAAAAGGAAGAAGGGGAACTTCAAGAAGAACGGCAAGCAAGTTGTTTCTCAAGTGAAGAAGCCCAAGTCTAGACCTAAGCCTGAGATTGAGTGCTTCTACTGCAAAGGGACTGGTTACTGGAAGCGAAACTACCCCAAGTATTTGGCGGATAAGAAGGATGGCAAGGTGAACAAAGGTATATGTGATATACATGGTATTGATGTGTACCTTACTAATGCTCGCAATAGTGCCTGGGTATTTGATACTGGTTCTGTTGCTAATATTTGCAACTCAAAATAGGGACTATGGATTAAGCGAAGATTGGCTAAGGACGAGGTGACGATGCGGGTGGGAAATGGTTCCAAAGTCGATGTGATCGCGGTCGGCATGCTACCTCTACATCTACCTTCGGGATTAGTTTTAGACCTGAATAATTGTTATTTGGTGCCAGCGTTGAGCATGAACATTATATCTGGATCTTGTTTGATGCGAGACAGTTATTCATTTAAATCAGAGAATAATGGTTGTCATATGAGTAATATCTTTTATGGTCACGCACCCTTGAAGAGTGGTCTATTTTTGTTGTATCTCGATAGTAGTGACACACATATTCATAATATTGAAGCCAAAAGATGCAGAGTTGATAATGATAGTGCAACTTATTTGTGGCACTGCCGTTTGGGTCATATTGGTGTAAAGCGCATGAAGAAACTCCATTCTGATGGACTTTTGGAATCACTTGATTATGAATCACTTGGTACTTGCAAACCATGCCTCATGGGCAAGATGACTAAAACTCCATTCTCCGGAACAACGGAGCGACCAACAGATTTGTAGGAAAACATACATACTGATGTATGTGGTCCGATGAATATTGAGGCTCGCGGCGGGTATCGTTATTTTCTCACCTTCACAGATGATTTGAGCAAATATGGGTATATCTACTTGATGAAGCGTAAGTCTGAAACATTTGAAAAGTTCAAAGAATTTCAGAGTGAAGTGGAAAATCATCGTAACAAGAAATTAAACTTTCTATGATCTGATCGTGGAGGAGAATATTTGAGTTACGAGTTTGGTCTTCATTTGAAACAATGCGGAATAGTTTCGCAACTCAAGCCACTCGGGACACCACAGCGTAATGGTGTGTCCGAACGTCATAATCGCACTTTACTAGATATTGTGCGATCTGCTATGTCTCTTACTGATTTACCACTATCATTTTGGGGTTATGCTTTAGAGACGGCTGGATTCACGTTAAATAGGGCACCATCCAAATCCATTGAGACGACACCTTATGAACTATGGTTTGACAAGAAACCAAAGTTGTCGTTTCTTTAAGTTTGGGGCTGCGATGCTTATGTGAAAAAGCTTCAACCTGATAAGCTCGAACCCAAACCGGAGAAATGTGTCTTCATAGGATACCCAAAGGAGACTGTTGGGTACACCTTCTATCATAGATCCGAAGGCAAGACATTCATTGCTAAGAATGGATCCTTTCTAGAGAAGGAGTTTCTCTCGAAAGAAGTGAGTGGGAGGAAAGTAGAACTTGATGAGGTAACTGTACCTGCTCCCTTATTGGAAAGTAGTTCATCACAGAAATCTGTTCCTGTGACTCCTACACCAATTAGTGAGGAAGCTAATGATGATGATCATGTAACTTCAGATCAAGTTACTACCAGACCTCATAGGTCAACCAGAGTAAGATCCACACCAGAGTGGTACGGTAATCCTGTTCTGGAGGTCATGTTACTTGACCATGACGAACCTACAAACTATGAGGAAGTGATGATGAGCCCAGATTCCGCGAAATGGCTTGAGGTCATGAAATCTGAGATGGGATCCATGTATGAGAATGCTACCTCTTGAGCATTGTGTTGGTTTTCCCTTGAAGAGGAAAGGGTGATGCAACAAAGTAGCGTAAGTATTTCCCTCAGTTTTTGAGAACCAAGGTATCAATCCAGTAGGAGACTACACGCAAGTCGCCTCGTACCTACACAAACAAATAAGAACCTTGCAACCAACGCGATAAAGGGGTTGTCAATCCCTTCACGGCCACTTGCAAAAGTGAGATCTGATAGAGATAATAAGATAAATATTTTTGGTATCTTTATGATATAGATTGAAAGTAAAGATTGCAAAATAAACAGCGACAAAAATTGGCTAGTCGACGGGAAAATAATATGATGGAAAATAGACCCGGGGCCCATAGGTTTCACTAGTGGCTTCTCTCAAGATAGCATAAGTATTACGGTGGGTGAACAAATTACTGTCGAGCAATTGATAGAAAAGTGCATAATTATGAGTATATCTAGGCATGATCATGTATATAGGCATCACGTCGCGACAAGTAGACCAAACGATTCTCAGATCTACTACTATTACTCCACACATCGACCGCTATCCAGCATGCATCTAGAGTATTAAGTTCATAAGAACAGAGTAACACATTAAGCAAGATGACATGATGTAGAGGGATAAACTCAAGCAATATGATATAAACCCAATCTTTTTATCCTCGATGGCAACAATACAATACGTGCCTTGTTGCCCCTGCTGTCACTGGGAAAGGACACCGCAAGATTGAACCCATAGCTAAGCACTTCTCCCATTGCAAGAAAGATCAATCTAGTAGGCCAAACCAAACTGATAATTCAAAGAGACTTGCAAAGATAAAAAATTATACATAAAAGAATTCAGAGGAGATTCAAATATTGTTCATAGATAATCTTGATCATAAACCCACAATTCATCGGATCTCGACAAACAAAACACAAAAAGAATTACATCGAATAGATCTCCAAGAGAATCAAGGAGAACTTTGTATTGAGATCCAAAGAGAGAAAATAAGCCATCTAGCTAATAACTATGGACCCGAAGTCATGTGGTAAACTACTCACACATCATCGGAGAGGCTATGGTGTTGATGTAGAAGCCCTGCATGATCGGTTCCCCCTTCGGTAGAGCATCGAAAAAGGCCCCAAGATGGATCTCACGAGTACAGAAGGTTGCGGCGGTGGAAATAGGGTTTCGTGGTGCTCCTGGATGTTTTCGGGGTATATGGGTATATATATAGGAGGAAGAAGTAGGTCGGTGGAGCTGCGAGGGGCCCACGAGGGTGGGGCGCACCTGTAAGCGTGCACGCCCCTGCCTCGTGGCCTCCTTGCTTCTTTCTTGACGTCCACTCCAAGTCCTCTGGATCACGTTTGTTCCAAAAATAACTCTCCCGAAGGTTTCATTCCATTTGGACTCTGTTTGATATTCCTTTTCTGCGAAACACTGAAATCGGCAAAAAAACAGCAATTTGCACTAGGCCTTCGGTTAATAAGTTAGTCCCAAAAATAATATAAAAGTGCTTAGTAAAGCCCATTAAACATCCAAAACAGATAATATAATGGCATGGAACAATCAAAATTATAGCTACGTTGGAGACTTATCAGAGAACAAAGTGTGGACTTTGGTTGAATTGCCTAATGATTGGCAAGCCATCGAGAATAAATGGATCTTCAAGAAGGAGACTGACGCTGACGGTAATGTTACTATCTTGTAGCGACCAGACCTCAAACAGATCGATCTCGTGCTCGTGTCATCCTCGGATCAAGAATGCTTGACACCACACAGTACTCGAAGGATTTATAACAGAGTAGCAATCACACACTTATTACAATCGAATGTCTCAAGAGAGAACTTAATAAAATAAATATGGCTTAAGGCCATCTAATAACGATAACAACGGAAGGCTTGGAAGAATAAGCGAGTCCATCAACTCCAACGACATCACTGAGTATAGAACCACGACCTATGCACCTTACTCGTCGTCTCAAAAGTCTGCAACATGAAACGTTGCAGCCCGAAAACGGTGCAATCGATGTTTCCTCCATACATCGACAACCAATCCATACCAAGAATTACATCCAAACCTTGGGATTCCAATATAATTAAATCTGTTGGGAAAACATGCCTCCCTATACTTAATGGCACTTGGAAACATCCTTGACTGGCCATATATTCCACTCCCGGTGAGCTTACTAGCATGGGTGTCTTAAGAGTTCTAGTAGGCAGGCTAAACTTATCCACAAATCCCCTTGATATGTATGAATGCGATGCACCAGTATCAAAAAGAACAACTGCAGTAAATGACTTAACCAAAAACTTACCTATTACTGCATCTGGCTGAGCTTCAACCTCCTCCACGGTGACGTGGTTCACTTGTCCTCTGTTGAAAGGATTCGGCTTCTTTCCTGAGCTTCCATTGCCATTTCCATTCTGGCCTTCTGGACAATCGTTTGCATAATGCCTAGTCTTGCGGCATTTAAAGCAAGTGATGTGGCTCAGGTCTACCTTGGATGGTGTTGACGGGTTGGTGCAGTTCTGTCCATTGCTTCCTCCATTCCCGTTCCCATTCTTGGTGCCATTATGGTTGTGCGAGCTACCTCCTCCATGGGTATGCTGAAATTGTCCTCCTGGCTTCGGGGTAAAGCGAAGTTTCTGCTGAGCTCCAGAGTTATTCTTTCCCTGTCCATACTTCCTCTTGCGATTGTCAATCTGCTGCTGCTTCCCTTCAATCATGAGAGCACGGTCTACCAACTCCTGGTAGTTATTGAAGGTGGCTACCATCAACTGCATGCTCAGCTCATCATTCAGTCCTTCTAGAAACTTCTCCTGCTTAGCTGCATCCGTAGTAACGCCATCTAGGGCATAACGTGCTAGCTTATCAAATCATCTACATCTCGCCAACCGTCTGTCCTCCTTGGCGTAAGTTGCGAAACTCATGCTTCTTCATGGCCATAGCTCCAATGAAACATGGGCGACGGAAAGCTTGCTGAAACTGATCCCATGTGACAGTGTCTACAGGGTAAGTGGTTGTAAAATTCTCCCACCATGCTGCTGCGGGTCCTTCGAGCTGATGTGCGGCAAATTTCACCCTTTCTCCATCTGTACAACCTGCAGTGGTCAAATCCCTCCCTATCTTACGGAGCCAATCATCTGCAACAATCGGCTCGGTGCTACTGGAAAACACCGGCGGATTCAGCCTTAAGAAACGGGTCAAATGGTCAACAGGTGGTGGTGGCGGTGGGTTGTTGTTGTTGTTGTTGTTGTTGCCTTGGTTCTGTACCAATGTTTGAATCAAGGCATTCTGCTGCTGAATCAACTGAGTGATCTCTGGTGGGAAAACAAATCCGGGGTCACGTCTCGGAGGCATTTGAGGGGTTTAAAGAAAAGATGAGAATTTAGAATAGAATGAGGTCTAGAGAGAAACACTACCCATATGCACATGAGACAAATCACACAATATCACTCCAATCAATTCAAACAAGGGCATACACGGTCTATCTATCGTTACAAAGTGCTGAAACTAAAACTAATATAAAATGGGGGTAATCTACTACTGTTATGGTGGTCAACTAGAAAAACTGCTCCGATGAAGACTCCATGATATCTGCTCCAGCTTCATCTTCGTAATCATCATCACTAGGATCGGAATCGGTGTCGTCGATGATGATGTAGTTCTCTGGACAGGTGCTATCTTCATCTTCTCCTCCGGGTGCTGAATTTCCCATGAGTTCTTCAATCTTCTCCTAAAGATCGCCATTTTGTCCCATTAGAGCTACAATCTCCTCCATGTAGTCCTTGCGAGTGGCCTTCAGTTCTCCTTCTAGTTCAATAATCTTGGCTTTTGCTGTCTTCAACTCCATCATGTCTGCGCACATCTGGTTCTCTTGGCGTCGAATGTGCTGGTTTAACTCCTGGATGAAAGCTGCAATGGATCGATCCTTCTTAGTGCCAACTATCTCCCATTGTTCATCTCGGCGCCCGCAAATCTGGTAGATAGTATCCTTGAGGCCGTCTTTGTAAACTTCTCCAATGTGTCCCATGGTTATGTGGGCTGCCATACTCTTTCCCAAACTCCAGGTTGGTGCATTGATAACACACTCTATGGGCTCCGTGATTGGCGCAAACGTCCTTCCGGGAACTTGAGCTTGAATCTTCCAGCGCTCCTCTTCGGGTAAAGTGGAATTGTAGGTCCCGGTGAAACTTGGTAATCCAATGTTTAGGTACTTAGTGACTTCCTTCAGGTGTCGTCCAAAGGGTGTATCTTCATCCGGCTGAGTGAACTTGATCCTTGCTTCCGTCATCCTAAAAGAGTAGAAACGATGAGGAGTCAGAAATGAGAAGAGAGAGTAGTAATCTAGGGTTTTAGCTTAATGGTCGTGTCCTACAGTCAGCGTGTGCTCTGATACCATCTTTGTAGCGACCAGACCTCAAACGATCGATCTTTGTGCTCGGTGTCATCCTGGATCAAGAATGTCTTGACACCACACAAGACTCAAGGATTTATAACAGAGTAGCAATCACACACTTATTACAATCGAATGTCTCAAGAGAGAACTTAATAAAATAAATATGGCTTAAGGCCATCTAATAACGATAACAGCGGAAGGCTTGGAAGAATAAGCGAGTCCATCAACTCCAACGGCATCACAGAGTATAGAACCACGACCTATGCACCTTACTCGTCGTCTGAAAAGTCTGCAACATGAAATGTTGCAGCCCGAAAACGGGTCAGCACATGGAATATGCTGGCAATGTAACACATAGAGAATAATGGAATAAATAGCCTATACTACATGCATATATGGCTGGTGGAAAAGCTCTATGGTTACAGTTTTGCATAAAGCCAATTTTTCCCTACTACAAAGGAATAAATTTATTTAACTATCATGGTGGTTGTGAAACATTGAGAATGGTTGACAGCATCCTCAATCCCAATTAAAAGTACTCATTAACAAACCCAACAATATTAATTTAGAAGTAACATGATGAGATTCACATGATATCCAAGTACTAGATACTCAAGATGTCCATAACCGGGGAGACGGCTAACCATGATTAGTTTATACACTCTGCAGAGGTTTGCGCACTTTTCCCCACAAGACTCGATTGCCTCCGTTTGATTTCTCGCACTACATGATGTTTGAGAAACGAATGACCGAGACATAGTCTTTCAGAAGCACTAGCACCTTACTTGTGGGTAGACCGCACACCTACTTTCCCATACATCGCTAGTCTACCCGTAAGAGTTCGCACAACTTAATCAACTATGCCAGAGCCCATAATGGCTTGTGGCTGCACACGGAAGTTTCTAGTTTGAATAATCTCATGATCCCTTTGAGCCCGGGTGGCGGTCCAAAGAAATACAGCAAGTCCTGATAGAAACCAGGTGCCTCAATCCACCCGGATGTGTGTTTAAGTTGCCACCTTAAATAAACCATTAAATAAAATCTCACATCTGTCATGGAATTCACTCACCCAATCCACGCCTACTAGCATAGCATGGCATAATAAGCAAACGAGAAGTAACTCCCAAGGGTTTGATAATAAAATGTAATAGGTACTACCTCAATCTACTTCCCAAAACCCACAATTTAATTAGATCCTAATCATGCAATGTTTGAGGATAGATCTAATGCATAAAAACTGGGTATGAGAAGAGGTATGATCAAAGTGTTACTTGCCTTGCTGATGATCCGCGAAACCTAGAGACTCAAGTAACAAAGCGGCGACCGGGTAATCTATCACAGACAAACAAACAAGCATACAATAAATACTCATCTAATGCACAGGTAAAACTCAAATAGATCTAACCAGATAGTTCAACTTAAGAACTCCGGTTTGCAAAAAGAATCAATTCAAATGAAGCAACGAAAGTCAAACGGCGGAAGAAAACAGCTTCGTTTTACTAATCTGGATCTAAGTCAAACTTTACAGAAGCAAAAACTTGTTTAAGTAGATTATTTGGAAAGAGGGTTTCGAGACAAAACTCCAGGCGCTTGAATCGCCTGATTCCGATAAACGAGCGAAAAGTTATACTAAAACGAAAATCGGATCTGGAATCGCGATCAGAAAAATCACGGATTAAATCCGAGAAAAGAAAAACGACGAACGGGTTAACGAACGGACGTTCGTTAACAAAACTAATCTGACGAACGCGTTTGTTTAAACGAACTAACAAACGAACGTTCGTTAATTAGCCTAAACCGAAAAAAACCGAAACTAAAAATCAAGAAAACCTCCTGTTTAAAAAAACCGACGACGCAAAACGAGGCGGGCGAACCTCGATGGCGGGTCGGGCGGGGGCCCGCGAGTCAGCGGGCGGCGATGATGGTGGCGGCGGATCTGGCGGCGCGGCGGCTAGCTAGGTTAGGGTTAGGGTTTGGCGGGGTGGCTTGCCACGGCGGCAGGCGGTGGGCTCGGTGCGCGGTGGGGGGCGGCTCGGGTGGTATGGGCGCCGGGCGGCGCTATATAGTGCCCCGAGCGAGTCCCGCTGGCACGCCCAAGGTCGGTCTTGTGAGTTTTTATTTTTATTTTTTATATAATTACGCGTAGAAAAAAAATAAAAAGAAATACTAAACGGACCCCGAAAATCCTGAAATAAATTTTCGCCGGCTTCTAAAATCAAGCCGGATTTAATGAACATTTATTTGGGGCCTAAATGCAATTTTGAAAAACGCGCATTTTTCCTAAATTCAAATAAAAAGGCGAAAAACTTCAAAATAAAATATTATTTGATTTTATTATTAAATCTTCATTATTTCTTTATTTTGGGAAAGTCATTTTATTCCCTCTCTCATATTTTGGTAGTAGAAATAACTGAAGATAAAATAATTAAAATCAAATGATCCTATTTTCAAAATTTGAGAAAACTCAAATATGAAAATAAAGAAAATCCCCAACTCTCTCCGTGGGTCCTTGAGTTGTGTAGAATTTCTAGGATCGAGCAAAATGCAACGAAAAAATATGATATGCAATGATGCTCTATGTATAACATTCCAAATTGAAAATTTGGGATGTTACATGTCTACAAAGCTCGACTTGTTGCGAAAGGTTTTCGACAAGTTCAAGGAGTTGACTACGATGAGACCTTCTCATCCGTAGCGATGCTTAAGTCCGTCCGAATCATGTTAGCAATTGCTGCATTTTATGATTATGAAATTTGGCAAATGGATGTAAAGACTGCATTCCTGAAAGGATTCCTGGAAGAAGAGTTGTATATGATGCAACCTGAAGGTTTTATTGATCCAAAGGATGCTAACAAAGTGTGCAAGCTCCAGCGATCCATTTATGGACTGGTGCAAGCATCTCGAAGTTGGAATAAACGTTTTGATAGTGTGATCAAAGCATATGGTTTTATATAGACTTTTGGAGAAACCTGTATTTACAAGAAAGTGAGTGGGAGCTCTGTAGAATTTCTAATATTATATGTGGATGACATATTGCTGATTGGAAATGATATAGAATTTCTGGATAGCATAGAAGGGTACTTGAACAAGAGTTTTTCAATGAAAGACCTCGGTGAAGCTGCTTATATATTGGGCATCAAGATCTATAGAGATAGATCAAGACGCTTAATTGGACTTTCACAAAGCACATACCTTGATAAAGTTTTGAAGAAGTTCAAAGTAGATCAAGCAAAGAAAGGGTTCTTGCCTATGTTACAAGGTGTGAAGTTGAGTCAGACTCAATGCCCGCTCACTACAGAAGATAGAGAGAAAATGAAAGGTGTTCCCTATGCCCGCACATCAAGATACGCTTCAATTCCATCCATGGTCAAGTCAAGGAGGGAGACATAGAGATTTGCAAGATACATACGAATCTGAATGTTGCAGACCCGTTGACTAAGCCTCTCTCACGAGCAAAACATGATCAGCACCAAGACTCCATGGGTGTTAGAATCATTATTGTGTAATCTAGATTATTGACTCTAGTGCAAGTGGGAGACTGAAGGAAATATGCCCTAGAGGCAATAATAAAATTGTTATTTATATTCCCTTATATCATGATAAATGTTTATTATTGATACTTCTCCGTCGTATCTATAATTTTTTATTGTTCCATGCCAATATTATACAACTTCCATATACTTTTGGCAATTTTTTATACTATTTTTGAGACTAACATATTGATCAAGTGCCCAGTGCCAGTTCCTGTTTGTTGAAGTTTTTTGTTTCGCAGAAAATGCAAATCAAACGGAGTCCAAACGGAATAAAAACTGAAAGAGATATTTTTTTTGGAATATATGTGATTTTTGGGAAGAAGAATCAACGCGATCTGATGCCCGAGGGGGCCACGAGGCAGGGGGCGCACCCGAGGGGGTCAGGTGCGCCCTGGACCCTCGTGGCCACCCCATAAGGCGGTTGGAGCCCTTCTTTCGCCGCAAGAAAGATAATTTCCGGATAGAGATCGTGTCCAAAATTCAGCCCAATCAGAGTTATGGATCTCCGGTTATAAAAGAAACGGTGAAAGGCCAGATCTGAGAACGCAGAAACAGAGAGATACAGAGAGACAGATCCAATCTCGAAGGGGCTCTCGCCCCTCCCATGCCATGGAGGCCAAGGACCAGAGGGGAAACCCTTCTCCCATCTAGAGAGGAGGTCAAGGAAGAAGAAGAAGAAGGGGGCCCCTCTCCCCCTCTCTTCCCGTGGCGTCGGAACGCTGCTGTGGCCACCATCATCATCACCGCGATCTTCACCAACACCTCCGCCATCTTCACCAACATTTCCATCACCTTACCCCCTCTATCTACAGCGGTCCACTCTCCCGCAACCCGCTGTACTCTACTTGAACATGGTGCTTTATGCTTCATATTATTATCCAATGATGTGTTGCCATCCTATGATGTGTGAGTAGATTTTCGTTGTCCTATCGGTGGTTGATGAATTACTATGATTGATTTAATTTGCTCGTGGTTATGTTGTTGTCCTTTGGTGCCCATCATATGAGCGCGCGCGTGGATCACACCATAGGGTTAGTTGTATGTTGATAGGACTATGTATTGGAGGGCAAGAGTGGCAGAAGCTTCAACCTAGCATAGAAATTGATGCATACGGGATTGAAGGGGGACCAATATATCTTAATGTTATGGTTGGGTTTTACCTTAATGAACGTTAGTAGTTGCGACGCTAAATAGTTCCAATCATAAGTGCATAGAATTCCAAGTCAGGGATGACATGCTAGCAGTGGCCTCTCCCACATAAAACTTGCTATCGGTCTAGTAAACTAATCAATTGCTTAGGGACAATTTCGCAACTCCTACCACCACTTTTCCACACTCGCTATATTTACTTTATTGTGTCTTTATCTAAACATCCCCTAGATTTTATTTACGTGCTCTTTATATTCTTGCAAACCTATCCCACAACACCTACAAAGTACTTCTAGTTTCATACTTGCTCTAGGTAAAGCGAATGTTAAGCGTGCGTAGAGTTGTATCGGTGGTCGATAGAACTTGAGGGAATATTTGTTCTACCTTTAGCTCCTCGTTGGGTTCGACACTCTTACTTATCGAAAGAGGCTACAATTGATCCCCTATACTTGTGGGTTATCAAGACCTTTTTCTGGCGCCGTTGCCGGGGAGTTATAGCGTGGGGTGAATATTCTCGTGTGTGCTTGTTTGCTTTATCACTAAGTAATTTTTATTTGCCGTTCTTAGTTGTTTTCTATCTTTAGTTATGGGTAGGAAACGCAAAATACCAAAAAAATTAGTTGTACCTACTGAACAAATGGTTGAAGAACCACTCAAAATCTATCACACTCCTGAAGCTTTTTACTTGGATCATCTTCGATCCCTTTGTGCTTGTGCTGAAACCCCAACTAGCTTACTTGAGGGAAAATATTTAGATGAGCATGCTTGTTATGTGCGACACCGCATATCTAAAAAGGGAAACTTTTACTAGATCAAATTCATCGTTTGCAATGCTATGCCTGGAATTTATGTGAAATATATGATGTTACTTTTTGTTGTGAAAACCCTAAGAAACACCTTCCCTACCAATGTGAGTTTATCGATAATGGAATCGTGTCTTCATATGCTAAGGGTGTTTATAATTACTACAATGTTCAACAAATTGAAGAATTTGTTGCTTTTAAGGGTGGTTATGAAATTGCTTCTTTGATTGAAAAGTATGATGCTACTCTTTACAAATCTGAAAATTTTGCCATACTTAAATATTGCTATGATAATTATGCTTCAAATGCTTATGTTAAACCATATATTGAGGACTCCTCCGCTGTCCAAGAAGAGACTAATATTTTGCAGGAGTCTATGGAAGAAGAAATTGATGACATTGTGAGCTCATTGGATGAAAAAGATGTGGAGGAGAGCGAAGAACAAAAGAAGGAATAGCGGATTAGCTACCTGTCGGTGTCAAAACCGGCGGATCTCGGGTAGGGGGTCCCGAACTGTGCGTCTAGGCGGATGGTAACAGGAGACAAGGGACACGATGTTTTTACCCAGGTTCGGGCCCTCTCGATGGAGGTAATACCCTACTCCTGCTTGATTAATATTGATGATATGGGTAGTACAAGAGTAGATCTACCACGAGATCAAGGAGGCTAAACCCTAGAAGCTAGCCTATGGTATGATTGTCGTTAGTCCTATGGACTAAAACCCTTCGGTTTATATAGACACCGAATAGGGTTAGGGTTACACTGAGTCGGTTACAATGGTAGGAGATCTACATATCCGACGCCAAGCTTGCCTTCCACGCCAAGGAAAGTCCCATCCGCACACGGACGAAGTCTTCAATCTTGTATCTTCATAGTCTAGGAGTCCGTCCAAAGATGATAGTTCGCTATCCGGACACCCCTAGTCCAGACTCCTCGGTAGTCCCTGAACCAGGCTTCAATGACGATGAGTCCGGTCGCATATTGTCTTCGGCATTGCAAGGCGGGTTCCTCTTCGAATACTTCATAGAAGGTTTTGAACACAAGGATAGTGTCCGCTCTGCAAAACAAGTTCCACATACCACCGTAGAAAATAATTTTTGCACAGATCTGCTGACGTATTCCGCAGCATGACATCACACCACGGCCAGGCCTTTATACGAATCATGTTTTTACTGTTCCACCTTAGCACGTTTAGCGAGGCGGTTTCCTTGGCACGTCTTATCAAAGCGGAGATCATGCCCCCTTATTCCGGGTTTCTCATCAATACGGACGTGGGTAACCCATCCGTGCCATTGATTATGGCGCTTGGGAGATAAGCGAGTTTTACCAGGCTGGCGAGGGACGCATAACTTCGTCCGTCCATATAAGGGGACAAGGATCCACCTTTTCACCTACGCCTTCTTCCTCCTTTGCTCATCCATTTCCACGCACTCGAGCTCCAGCGCCCAAGTCCACACATCCCACCTCAACCTTCTCCAACTATGTCCGGAGCGGGAGGCAGGTGGATGGCCTCCTCCGTCACGGAGGGGCACATCGAAAAGCTGCGGACGGCCGGATACTTGTCCAAAGAACATCGCAAGACCGGCTACCCGACGAGGGAAGCTCATTCCAACCCCCAGGCCCCATGAGAGGGTGGTGTTTCTCACCCACTTCCTCCGTGGACTAGGTTTTCCACTTCACCCATTTGTCCGGGGGCTCATGTTCTACTATGGCCTGGACTTCCACGATCTGGCCCCGAATTTCATCCTCAACATCTCGGCGTTCATCATCGTGTGCGAGGCCTTCCTCTGCATCCAGCCCCACTTTGGCTTATGGCTGACGATCTTCAATGTCAGGCCGATGGTTGTGGGCGGCCGCCAAGCGGAGTGCGGAGGCGCCATGGTTGGCAAGAGGGCCAAAGTCCTATGGCTCGAGGGCTCCTTTGTGGAGACCATAAAGGGGTGGCAATCGGGGTGGTTCTACATCACCGAGCCACGCGACTCTCAATGGGCGGCGGCCCCCGAATTCTGATCTGGCTTCCCCACACGACTCACATCATGGAAAGAGACGGGACTGACATGGGGGGATTCGGACGAGCTGTCCGGACTCCAAACTTGCGTCTGAAACCTGGTGGACAAGAATCTCAGGCTTGTCAACGTAATCTAGGTGATGCTCATCCGCCGAATTCTCCCATGCCAACAATGGGCCTTCAAATTGTGGGAGTTCGATCCGGACAAACTTTCGACTCGAAAAGGCTCTTTGACACTACGCACGAAGATGCCCGAAGGTGCTGTTCAAGGGCGCCGAGGCTCCCACATCCGCTACCGAAGATCGCGGATTCAGCTCACAGCGTCAAACCAGCGAGGTAAGTTATTTTACCCTTTATGGGACTCTTGTTTTTCATAGATTGACTCTATGCAGGATGTAAAACTCCCTAACCTTTGAGAGGATCGGGTGAAGACGCGCCCGACAGATTAACTGTCTGCCCTTTGCCGAAGACCAGCGGACGCCTGATTGACGGGTTGCTGGCTTCGCACCTCACGTGGTGCCGGAGAAGAAGGCCAAGAAGGAGGCCATGGGAAATCGAAAGAGCTCCCGTCGCCAGGCGCTGTCGGACTCACCGCCCGACAACTCTGAGGCGGAATCCTCCTCTGAGGAAGAGGAGGAGGAAGAAGCCTCTCCCCGCCGGAGAGAAAAAGGAAGGCCGCCTAACCGGGAGGCCGGAGGGTCCAAGAAGGGAAGGACCCTTCCTCCGGACTTCTCCACCAATGCCGACAACGACGAGGAGGAGTGGCCAACAAGGGCCAAGCCCCTGTCGAGATCGTAAGTGTCCGGATACCCATGGCTTTTTTTGCCATTGCATAGTGTTCTCTAATGCCGAACATCATGCAGCCCGCCTGGGCGAAGCTCGCTTTGCCGAGCGGGTCCCTGAATTCGTCGGAAGTGGAGAGTACTTCACTTCCGGCTGCCTCCTCACCTCACGCTACGGACGACGCCGAGGTGGGGCCCCAAGGGAGGCCTGGTCAAGAGGAGGTGGCGCAGGAGGCGCCGCAAGGCAACCTCCCGGACTCCAGGCGCGAGGGGAGCGAGATCCCCAGGGGCTCTAAGCCCGACCTCGTCCGGACTCCATCTGGAACCTTCAGCAGTTCCAAGTCCGTGAGCGGCCCTTCGTAGGAAGGTAAGACGCCGTGTCCTCCGTCCAACCGGAGGCACCGGATAGCTCTTCGGGCGCTTAACAGCGCCTCCATCGAGGAGGAGCACCGCACTGTTATGAGTGTGGTGATACAAAGTTCATCCGCCAAGAGCGGGCCGACTGAAGCTGCATCAGCCTTCTAACGGGCTTTGAGGTAAGTTTAGAATATGTAAAAGTATTACCGCATAGACAGTAGCCCTCGATGCTTAGTTCGTGTTCGGAAAGAAAAGCCGGACTAAGGATCTAAAAAGATATACGAGGAGTCTAACATAAGTATGTCAATATGGGAATGCAGGCTGCGCTGCTGACCTCTGCCGCATTGACTGCGGAGGTCAATGTATTGAAGCAGAGCCTCAAGCGGTCCGAGAACGAGCTCGGCCTTGCCAAGAAGCAGCTCGAGGACAGGGAAGGTAAGCAATACCTTATTAAAGAAATACCTTATAGAAAGGATTTGGTTGCAAAAGATAACAGGAATAACATGGGTACTGCAGGGGCCATGAACGAGGTGGCGACCCTGAAGGAGGCGGTGTCCGCGGCCGAAAACAAAGCGGCTGCGGAGCGCACCGAGCGAGAGAAGTAGGAGGAGCGGGTGGCGGAGGTGTGGCAAGAGCTCTAGGCTCGTGGAAAACACGAGTTTGGGCGTGACTCAAGACTCGAGTCCGAGCTCGCCTCGGCTCTTGAGAGTGCCAAAGCCGCTAAGGCCGAAGCCCAAAAAGCCCTCCAAGGAATTGAATCATTAAATAAGATAGCGACGGGTAAGGCATTCTTTATGCAGAGCAAGAATGTAAAAGTCAATTATCTATTACTTACCCGGATTCGGAGCTCTCTAGGAGCATTCGCAGATCTGCCCCGTAGTGTGTCTGATGCTGCCGCGTTCTACCGCGCCAAGGAGGGGAGCTCGATGGAAAAGGTGTTCTGGTCTCAGTATGATGAGGCTGGACATCCGGTGCCCCTGAGCGACCAGCTGAAGCAGCTGGTCGAGCTCCACAAGATCGCCGAACAGGCCATGAAGGGCCTCATAGTTCGGCTGTGGCCATTGGAAGCCATGTCTGGGAGCTATTTTGGGCTAGTGCGGCGGCTGGTTGACGCCTGTCCATGGATTGAAGTCATCAAGCGCTCCGTCTGCATTGAAGGTGCCCGTCGGGCCCTTGCCCATGCTAAAGTGCACTGGGGCAGGCTGGATGCGGAGAAGCTTGTGACGGACGGGCCACCGAAGGGCAAGGAGCATCGCAAGCCCGAATTGTACTATGAGGGCGTCCTGAAGGGTGCCCGCCGTATAGCGGATGAGTGCTCCAAAGATTTAATTTTTTAAAGACTCGCATTTGTTATCCTGTACGCTGAAAACTTGTTCATATGCGCTAAGCAACGCTTGTTAATTTAAAATATTACCTTCTGTGCGGCCGTTTATCAAATTTGAGAGATGGCAAGTCGTTGGCTTCAGCCCCCATGCCACAGGTGCTGGGGTGTCCGGGGTATTATTGTCTCCCGTGCCGGAATCACCGTTTTTACTGTGGCGGGATTTAGAACGGCGCTGCTGACGTCGGCGCTTGGGTTGTTTCTTGGAGGGGTCATCCTCCGCCATTCCATCGCCATTCCCATCTTTTGGGATATCAACCATGTATATGTCATATGACGAGGTGGCCTTCCAGTGCCCTGTAGGCGCTGGGTCTTGGTCGTCTCCGGCATCGTCGTCCATACCGTCGATGTCTTCGGAGTCGAAGTCGAGCATGTCGGTTAAATCATCGGCGGTGGCTACAAAGTGGGTGGTGGGTGGGCGTTGAATTTCTTCGTCGTCCGCATCCTAACCTTCCCGACCGTAGTCCGCCAGGGCTCTCCGATAAAGAGAGAGACTTTAGTGAATTCAAGATGTCGCCAAAGGGCGAAAATGAAAAGATGTCCGTGGCAGTGAACTCCATGACCGGCGCCCAATCGGATTTGATTGGCAGGGGCGCGGAGGGTTCGGAGTCCGGAGAGGAGTCCGGCACCTTGGAGTCATGGTCTTCGCGAAGGACAGGGATGGAGTTCGGCTCAATCGCCGTAGCCCCCGAGGCGGTGTCCAACCACTCGTCCTCGATCGGGGGAGTCGGCTCCGAACTAAGGGTCGAGCGGACGCTGGTGCGGCCTCCAGGACACTGTTCATCGGCAGAGCTAAATCGTGCCCATTGAGACAGTGCGGCACGCTTGGCTGTGGCTCGAATCCTTCGAAGATCAAGTCTCCGCGGATGTCGGCCGTGTAGTTCAAACTCCCAAATCTGACCTGATGGTCAGGGGCGTAGCTTTCAATCTGCTCCAGATGGCCTAGCGAATTGGCCGCAGCAAAGCCGCGAATAGGAAGATCTGTCCGGGAGAAAAGTCTCACCTGGACCGCGTCGTTCTTGATGATCGAAGGAGCCATCGGGCCTATAGGCGACGACACGAGGAACTCTCAATGAAAGCACCAATGTCGGTGTCAAACCGGCGGATCTCGGTAGGGGGTCCCGAATGCATGCGTCTAGGTGGATGGTAACAGGAGACAAGGGACACGATGTTTTTACCCAGGTTCGGGCCCTCTCGATGGAGGTAATACCCTACTCCTGCTTGATTAATATTGATGATATGGGTAGTACAAGAGTAAATCTACCACGAGATCAGGGAGGCTAAACCCTAGAAGCTAGCCTATGGTATGATTGTCGTTCATCCTATGGACTAAAACCCTTCGGTTTATATAGACACCGAATAGGGTTAGGGTTACACAGAGTCGGTTACAATGGTAGGAGATCTACATATCCGTATCGCCAAGCTTGCCTTCCACGCCAAGGAAAGTCCCATCCGGACACGGGACGAACTCTTCAATCTTGTATCTTCATAGTCTATGAGTCCGGCCAAAGATGATAGTTCAGCTATCCGGACACCCCCTAGTCCAGGACTCCATCACTACCCGTGCCCACCTTCTAATGAGAGTAACTCTTTAACTCATACATTGTTTAATCTCCCTTCATGCTTACCGAAGGATGATTGCTATGATGATTGTTATGATCCCATTGATTCTTTTGAAATATCCCTTTTTGATGATGCTTGCTATGCTTGTGGCCAAGATGCCAATATGAATTATGCTTATGGAGATGAACTTGCTATAATTCCTTATGTTAAACATGAAATTGTTGCTATTACACCCACGCATGATAGTCCTATTATCTTTTTGAATTCTCCAAACTACACTATATCAGAGAAGTTTGCTTTTATTAAGGATTATATTGATGGGTTGCCTTATACCGTTGCACATGATGATTTTGATGAATATAATATGCATGTGCTTGCTGCTCCTACTTGTAGTTATTATGAGAGAGGAACTACATCTCCGCCTCTTCATGTTTCCAACACGAAAAAATTGCAAGATACTGTTTATACTATGCATTGGCCTTTACTATGTGTGCATGAATTGTTCTTTTATGACATGCCGATGCATAGGAAGAGAGTTAGACTTTGTCACTGCATGATATATGTTGCTTTGTGCTCACTACTAAATACCAAACCATTGCTAATTAAAATTGGCTTTGATATACCTTGGGATCCGGGTGGATTCACTACATGAGCACTATATGCCTAGCTTAATGGCTTTTAAGAAAGCGCTGTCAGGGAGACAACCCGGAAGTTTTAGAGAGTCATTTATTTGTGTTGTGTGCTTTTATATAGTTTAAAAACAAAAAAAATAAAGAGGGGAACCCAAAACTTTTCAAAAAGAAAAGTGAAAGTGACATAGACGAGCATTGTGAAAGTGGGGGATGTCCTTGAACTTTGTTCATGCCCATGGAAAATTTGTGAATCTTAATCACAGAAACTTTTCAACAAAAATAATTACCCCCTTGTACAACTACATTATATTATAAAAATAATGTACCAAGGTTTTCCTTTAGGATGTTTACAATACTTGTTGGTTTGTGCGGTGCAGGACAGAGACTTTGTCTGTAGTGCGCGATTTTACATTTTTTACTGGAACGTCAAACTGTTTTGATTATTTTTGCACTGTCTTTCTATACAAATTGTTTATTTTTCCTAATTTCGGTAGAAGTTTTGGAGTAACAGAAGTGTGGTGAATGTTCAGATTATTACAGACTATCCTGTTTAAGACAGATTCTATTTTTGATGCATAGTTTGCTTGTTTTGATGAAACTATCGATTTCTATCAGTGGATTAAGCCATGGAAAAGTTATATTACAGTAGATAAAATGCAAAAAAAATATGAATTGGTTTGCAACAGTACTTAAAGTAGTGATTTGCTTTATTATACTAACGGATCTTATGGAGTTTTCTGTTGAAGTTTTGTGTGGATGAAGTGTTCGAAGATCGAGGATGTTTCGATATGAGGATAAGGAGGAGATGCAAGAGATCAAGGTTGGGGATGCCCAAGGCACCCCAAGTAAATATTCAAGGAGACTCAAGCGGCTAAGCTTGGGGATGCCCCGGAAGGCATCCCATCTTTCTTCAACAAATATCGATATGTTTTCGGATTCGTTTCGTTCATGCGATATGTGCAAATCTTGGAGCGTCTTTTGCATTTAGTTTTCACTTTTATTTTATGCACCATGCTAGTATGAGATAGTCTTTGGTTGATTTATAGAATGCTCTATGCACTTCACTTATATCTTTTGAGTATGGCTTTAGAGAATGCTTCATGTGCTTCACTTATATCATTTGAAGTTTGGATTGCCTGTTTCTCTTTACATAGAAAACCGCCATTTGTAGAATGCTCTTTTGCTTCACTTATATTTGTTAGAGCGTGGGCATATCTTTTGTAGAAAGAATCAAACTCTCTTGCTTCACTTATATCTATTTAGAGAGATGACAGGAACTGGTCATTCACATGGTTAGTCATAAAATCCTACATAAAACTTGTAGATCATTGAATATGATATGTTTGATTCCTTGCAATAGTTTTGTGATATAAAGATGGTGATATTAGAGTCATGCTAGTGGGTAGTTTCAGATTAGTAGAAATACTTGTGTTGAGGTTTGTGATTCCCGTAGCATACACATATGGTGAACCGTTATGTAACGAAGTCGGAGCATGAGGTATTTATTGATTGTCTTCCTTATGAGTGGCGGTCGGGGACGAGCGATGGTCTTTTCCTACCAATCTATCCCCCTAGGGGCATGCGTAGTAGTACTTTGCTGCGAGGGCTAATAAACTTTTGCAATAAGTATATGAGTTCTTTATGACTAATGTGAGCCCATGGATTATACACACTCTCACCCTTCCATCATTGCTAGCCTCTTCGGTACCGTGCATTGCCCTTTCTCACCTTGAGATTTGGTGCAAACTTCGCTGGTGCATCCAAACCCCGTGATACGATACGCTCTATCACACATAAGCCTCATTATATCTTCCTCAAAACAGCCACCATACCTACCTATCATGGCATTTCCATAGCCATTCCGAGATATATTGCCATGCAACTTACATCATCATCATATACATGACTTGAGCATTTATTGTCATATTGCTTTGCATGATCGTAAGATAGCTAGCATGATGTTTTCATGGCTTGTCCGTTTTTTGATGTCATTGCTATGCTAGATCATTGCACATCCCGGTACATCGCCGGAGGCATTCATATAGAGTCATATCTTTGTTCTAGTATCGAGTTGTAATATTGAGTTGTAAGTAAATAAAAGTGTGATGATCATCATTATTAGAGCATTGCCCTCCAAAAAAAGAGAAGCCTAAATAAAAAAGGGGGCCAAAGAAGCCCGCCAAAAAAAATAAGGGGGCAATGTTACTATCCTTTTACCACACTTGTGCTTCAAAGTAGCACCATGTTCTTCATATAGAGAGTCTCTTGAATTATCACTTTCATATACTAGTGGGAATTTTCATTATAAAACTTGGCTTGTATATTCCAAAGATGGGCTTCCTCAAATGCCCTAGGTCTTCATGAGCAAGCAAGTTGGATGCACACTCACTTAGTTCAGTTTGAGCTTTCATATACTTATAGCTCTAGTGCATCCGTTGCATGGCAATCCCTACTCCTCACATTGACATCAATTGACGGGCATCTCCATAACCCGTTGATTAGCCGCGTCGATGTGAGACTTTCTCCTTTTTTGTCTTCTCCACACAACCTTCACCATTATATTCTATTCCACCTATAGTGCTATGTCCATGGCTCACGCTCATGTATTGCGTGAGGGTTGAAAAGGCTGAAGCGCGTTAAAAAGTATGAACCAATTGCTCGGCTTGTCATCGGGGTTGTGCACGATTTGAATATTTTGTGTGGTGAAGATGGAGCATAGCCAGACTATATGATTTTGTAGGTAACTTTCTTTGGCCTTGTTATTTTGAAAAGACATGATTGCTTTATTAGTAGGCTTGAAGTATTATTTGTTTTATGTCAAATGATAGACTATTGCTTTGAATCACTCGTGTCTTAATATTAATGCCATGATTAGATACATGATCAAGATTATGCTAGGTAGCATTCCACATAAAAAAATATCTTTTTATCATTTACCTACTCGAGGACGAGCAGGAATTAAGCTTGGGGATGCTGATACGTCTCTGTCGTATCTATAATGTTGATTGTTCCATGCCAATATTATATAGCTTCCATATACTTTTGGCAACTTTTTATACTATTTTTGGGACTAACATATTGATCCAGTGCCCAGTGCGAGTTCCTGTTTGTTGCATGTTTTTTGTTTCGTAGAAAATCCATATAATCATGCTTAACGTTCGCTGACGATCGATATTATGAGTTTATGTGTTTTGATGTACCGAAGATAGTTCAGAATCCCGGATATGATCACGGACATGACGAGGAGTCTCGAAATGGTCGAGACATAAAGATTGATATATTGGACGACTATATTCGGACACCGGAAGTGTTCCGTGGGTTACCGAATAATTATCGGAGTGCCGGGGGGTTATCGAAACCCCCGGGGGAACTAATGGGCCAACATGGGCCTTGTGAGAGAGAGAGATGAGGGGGCCTTAGGGCTGGCCGCGCCCCCCCCCCCCTTGGGAGTCCGAATTGGACAAGGAGGGGGACGGCGCCCCCTCTTTCCTCCCTCTCTCCCTCTCCTTCCTTCCCCCTTCCTAGTTGGATTAAGAAAGCGGGAGTCCTACTCCTACTAGGAGGAGGACTCCCCCCTCTCCTTGGCGCGCCCCAAGGGCCGGCTGGCCTCCCCCTTGGTCCTTTATATACAGGGGCAGGGGGGCACCCTAGAACACACAACAGACATTGTTCTTAGCCGTGTGCGGTGCCCCCCTCCACCATAATCCACCTCGGTCATATCGTTGCTGTGCTTAGGCGAAGCCCTGTGTCGGTAGCTTCATCATGACCGTCATAACGCCGTCGTGCTCACGAAGCTCTTCCCCGACACTCTGCTGGATCATGAGTTCGTGGGACGTCACCGAGCTGAACGTGTGCAGATCACGGAGGTGACGTACTTTCGGTGCTAGGATCGGTCGATCGTGAAGACGTACGACTACATCAACTGCGTTGTCATAACGCTTCTTCTTACTGTCTACGAGGGTACGTAGACAACACTCTCCCCTCTCGTTGCTATGCATCACCATGATCTTGCGTGTGCGTAGGATTTTTTTTGAAATTACTACGTTCCCCAACAGCAATCATGCTCATCATTCGAAGATTTTATGCCAAACATTTTACTCCATTCTTCTTCTATCAATTGAGCACAATTTTCCGCTCCATCATTTTCAAGAAAGACATTATAAAGATGAATCGTATGTGGCAACCTCAATTCCATTTATTGGTAGTTTTACTTTATGGACTAAACTGGTGATAAAAGAAGAAACTAAAAGATTCAATTGCAAGATCTATAGATATACCTTCAAGCACTCACCTCCCTGGCAACGGCGCCAGAAAAGAGCTTGATGTCTACTATGCAATCTTTTTTCTTGTAGACTCGTGTTGGTCTTTTAAGCGCAGAGTTTTGTAGGGCAATAGCAAATTTCCCTTAAGTGGATGACCTAAGGTTTATCAATCCGTGGGAGTCGTAGGATGAAGATGGTCTCTCTCAAACAACCCTGCAACCAAATAACAAAGAGTCCCTTGTGTCCCCAACACACCCAATACAATGGTAAATTGTATAGGTGCACTAGTTCGACGAAGAGATGGTGATAAAAGTGTAGTATGGATAGTAGATATAGGCTTTTGTAATCTGAAAATAAAAAACAACAAGGTAACAAGTAGTAAAACGGAGCAAAAACGGTATTGCAATGCTTGAAAACAAGGCCTAGGGTTCATACTTTCACTAGCGCAAAATCTCTCAACAATGAAAACATAATTGGATCATATAACAATCCCTCAACATGCAACAAAGAATCACTCCAAAGTTCCTATCGGAGAACGTAGGACGAAAACATGCATCAACCCCTATGCATAGATCACCCCAATGTCACCTCGGGAATCCGCGAGTTGAGTGCCAAGTGAATCAATATAATACCCCATTGTCACCACGGGTATCCATATGCAAGACATACATCAAGTGTTTTCAAATCCAATATTGAATCCAAAATAACAAAACTCAAAGAGCAAGACTCAATTCATCACAAGAAGGTAGAGAGGGAAGAACACCATAAGATCCAAATATATTAACAAAGCTCGCGGTACATCAAGATTGTGCCAAATCAAGAACACAAGAGAGAGGGATCAAACACATAGCTACTAGTACATGCCCTCAGCTCCGAGGGTGAACTACTCCCTCCTCGTCATGGAGACCGCTGGGATGATGAAGATGGCCTCTGGTGATGATTTCCCCCTTCGGTACGATGCCGGAGCAGGGTCTCAATTGGTTTTTTGTGGCTACAGAGGCTTGCAGCGATGGAACATCTCATCTAGGGTTCTTTCTGGGGTTTAGGATATCTATAAGAATTTTTGGTGTCTCTTTTGGTCCATAAAAAATCACCGTAAATTTTCAGCCCATTTCGAGAACTTCTATTTCTGCACAAAAATGACACCACGGTAGTTCTGCTGAAAACAATGTCAGTCCAGGTTAGTTCTAATCAAATCATACCAAAACCATATAAAATTGATGTAAACATGGCATGAATACTTCATAAATTATAGATATGTTGGAGACGTACGAGCAACCCCATCTTAGCAGCGCCCGACACAGGTGAACCAATGTTGTTATATGTCTCAGCCACAAATTAGGTGGTCAGTGCAGTCCTCGTCATTGAACGAGAGGCAGAGGGTCACAAATTTCGGGTGCAAAAACCGGTCTACTATGTATGGAAGGTGCTCACCCCATGCAAAACTAGGTATCCGCATTACCAAAAGACCGCCTATGCAGTTTTCATGGCATCCCGAAAGCTTTTCCACTACTTTTAAGAGTGCTCGGTCTCGGTGGCATCCGAAGTACCACTGAATGACATAATTAACAACAGGGATGCCACAGGCCGCATAGCTAAATGGGCTATTGAGCTCCTCCCTTTTGAAATCACATACCGACCACGCCAAGCTATTGAATCTCAGGTGTTGGTGGACTTTTTCGCCGAATGGGCGGAAGCCGAGCTCCCAAGGGAATACAATACATACTCGCACTGGATGATGTACTTCAACGACTCCAAAATGCTCGCCGGACTGGGGGTGTGGGATGATTCTCACATCCCCCACCGGCGATAATATTCGGTACCTGATACGTCGCCAACGTATCTATAATTTTTTATTATTACATGTTGTTATATTATCATTCTTGAATGTTTTACAATCATTTTATAGCAACTTTATATCATTTTTTGGGACTAACCTATTGACATAGTGCCCAGTGCCAGTTGCTGTTTTTGTTTGTTTTTTACTTCGTAGAATATCAGTACCAAACGGAGCCCAAACACAGTGAAACTTTTTGGAGAATTTTTCTGGACAAGAAGACACCTGATGGGCCAAAGAAGTACTAGAGGGGGCTCCGAGGGGACCACAACCCACCAGGGCGCGCTCAGGTGGGTTGTGCCCACCTAGGTAGCCTACCGCACCGCATCTTTTCCCTATAAATTCCCAAATATTCCAAAAACCCTAGGGGAGTCGATAGATCAGAAGTTCCGCCGTCGCAAGCCTCTATAGCCATGAAAAACCAATCTAGACCCCGTTCCAACACTCTGCCGGGGGGATCATCACCGGTGGCCATCTTCATCATCCCGGCGGCCACCATGATGAGGAGGAGTAGTCCACCCTCGGGGCTAAGGGTTTGTACCAGTAGCTATGTGTTTAATCTCCCTCTCCCTCTCGTGTTCTTGAGATGTCACGATCTTGATGTATCACGCCCATTGTTAATATAGTCGGATCATATGGTGTTTCCCCCTCTCTATCTTGTGATGAATTGAGTTCTCCCTTTGATATTTCATTTTATCGGATTGAATACTTTTATGGATTTGAGAACACTTGATGTATGTCTTGCTATGAATACCCGTGGTGACAATGGGGTATCATATTGATTCACTTGATATGTGTTTTGGCACTCAACTTTCGGATTCTCGAGGTGACATTGGGGTAATCTATGCATAGGGGTTGATGCACGTTTTCGTCCTTGTTTCTCCGGTAGAAATCTTGGGGCACTCTTTGAGGTTCTTTGTGTTGGATCGAGTATTATGAATCTGAAATTGTTTGATGCATATCGTATAATCAGCTCACGGATACTCGTGGTGACATCGGAGTATCTAGGTGACATTGGAGTTGGTTGATGTGTATCATATGGTGTTATTTTAGTACGAAATCTTGGTTAGATCGATCAGAAAGAATAGCTTGGTGTTATTTTAGTACGAACTCTAGTATAGATTGATCGGAAAGAACAACTTGAGGTGGTTTCATACCCTACAAACAATTTATTCTTATGTTCTCTGCTAGATAAGAACTTTGGAGTGATTCTTCATCACACGTTGAAGGATGGTTATATGGTCCAATTAGATTAGCATTGTTGAGAGATTACACTAGAGAAAGTACAGACGCTAGGCCTCATTTTCAAGCATTACAATACCATTTGTGCTCCATTTTATCAATTGCCACCTTGCTATTTTTTATTGTTCCTATTACAAAAATCAATATCTACTATCGTTACCGCACTTGTATCACCATCTCTTCGCAGAACTAGTGCACCTATACAATTTACCATTGTATTTGGTGTGTTGGGGACACGGAGACTTTTTGTTATTTGGTTGCATGGTTGTTTGGCATAGACCATCTTCATCCTACACCTTCCATGGATTGATAAACCTTAGGTCATCCACTTGAGGGAAAATTGCTACTATCCTACAAAACTTTGCGCTTGGAGGCCCAACACGTCTACAAGAATAAAGTTTCGTAGTAGACATCAAGCTATTTTCTGGCGCCGTTGCTGGGGAGGTGAGTGATTGAAGGTATATTTTTTGATCTTGTAACTGAATCTTGTAGTTTCTTGTTTTATCACTAGTTTGGTTTATAAAAGAAAACTAAAAAATGGAATTGAGGTTGTCTCATATTGTTCATCTTTATCATGTCTTTATTAAAAATGATGGAAAAGAAAATTGTGCTGAATTGATATAAGAAGAATTCAATAAAATGTTTGGCATAAATGATGAGCATGGTTGCAATGTCGTTAGTATGAATTCTTTGAATATCCATGATGCTAATGATATGCAAACCCATAAGCTTGGGGATGCTATGTTTGATGAAGATGATATTTTTAGTCCCCTAAGTTTTGATCAGAATATTTCTTATGATGATAACACGCCTCCTATTTATGATGATTATATTGATGAAATTGGATCTGGAGAGGTCATGACTTTATTTAATGATGATTCCACTATCTTGGAAGAGGTTTCAATTGATTATGACAACAATGTTGCTATCTATGATGATTATGGTGATGAAATGTATGCTATAAAGAATAATGATAACCATGAAACTTTTCATCATGATTTTAATGTTCAATTTGATTATGTCAATCAAGTATCACATGATAGTTATTTTGTTGAATTTGGTCCCACTATTATGAATGAGAAGAAAATTGCTTATGTGGAGAGTAATAAGTTTTCTATGCTTATGATTAATGAAAAGAATGCTTTATGTGATAGCTATATTGTTGAATTCATTCATGACGCTACTGAAAATTATTATTAGAGAGGAACATATGCTTTTACATATCTCAATGATATCAAGTTTCCTCTCTATGTGTTGAAAGTTTTGAAGTTATACTTGTTTTGCCTTCCTATGCTAGTTGATTCTTGCTCCCATAATTTTTTTCTCACAAAATCCCTATGCATAGGAAGCGGGTTAGGCTTAAATTTGCTTTTCATATGCTTCATGATGCTCCCGGTATGATTCAACTCTTTACTTATATGTGAGCATCATTGAAATCATCATGCCTAGCTAAAAAGGCATTAAACAAAAGCGCTTGTTGGGAGACAACCCAACACTTTCACCAACTGTTTTTGTGTGTTCACATGATTAAGATACTGTAGTAATCATGTTGTATTGCTTTTGTTTCAATAAAGTGTCAAGTAAAGCCTTTGGGATAGTGTGAATGATAGTTGACTTGATTCTGTGCAAAAACAGAAACTTTTGCGTCCAGTAAAAGAATTTCTAAAATTAACTGGAGCGTGCTAAAATTCTGTATTTTTTATACAAGATTTATATACAAATTTTCTACATTCTCCTAATTTTTCAGAATATGTAGAGTTACAGAAGTATGGTCATTGTCCAGATCATTTCAGACTGCTCTTTTTTTGACAGATTGTGTTTTCAATGCATAGTTTGCTTGTTTTCTAGTTTCTATAGCTTATATTGCTCAATATAAATTGTGGAAATGATAAGCTACAGTAGGAATTGTGCGAGAAAAATTATGAATCTTTTTTTGAAAGTACCAATGTGAATGATTTGTCTTTATCATACTAACCTATCTCACGAAGTTCCGTTAAGTTTTATGTGATTGAAGTTTTCAAGTTTTGGGTGAGATATAGATATGAGGAGAATAAGGAGTGACAAGACCCTAAATTTAGGGATTCCCAAGGCACCCCATGGTAATATTCAAGGAAGATTCAAGCAACTAAGCTTGGGGATGCCCCGGAAGGCATCCTCTCTTTCGTCTCGAACATAATCGGTAACCTCACTTGGAGCTATATTTTCATTCGTCGCATGATATGTGTTTTGCTTGGAGCATCATTTTCTTTTGCTAGGATTTGCTTGATTTTATTTATACATTTTTTGCATCTTTTATTTCAATAGAAGTGGCAAGGATAGCCTTCACCATGCTTATTTTGCAAGTATATGAGTTGTTGTTTAAAAACCGAAAGTTTATCGATGTGGCAAAAATTCCCAAAAAGAGTTAGAATGTGATAAAATGTTGAATTTTTTTGCACAATAAGATATGATAGATTTTCTACAGTGTGACAAATTTTCAGAAGTTTTGGAGTTACAAACGTATGAATATTCTTGCATTCTTTATAGACTGCATTGTTTGCTTGTTTAATGATTCTATTTGAGGATAGGACTATTAAATAGGCATATGAATTTACTGTTAAATGATAAATAATAATTTTAGTGATTTGCTACAGTAGATAATGTAATATTTTTTGGAATCATTTATACTAACTTATCTCACGAGTTCTTGTTGAGTTTTTTGTGGATGAAGTTTTTAAGATTCAGGGAAATCATGATATAATAGGAATTAAGGAGACCCAAAAGCTCAAGCTTGGGAATGCCCAAGGCATCCCAAGTTAATATTCAAAGAGAATCAAGCATCTAAGCTTGGGGATGCCCCGGTAGGCATCCCACCTTTCTTCATCAACAATTACCGGTTAGCCTCGGTTGAGCCTAAGTTTTTGCTTCTTCACATGATGTGTGCTATTCTTGGAATGCTATTTTATTTTGTTTTTCTTGCTTTTTTAATAAGATACTTAGATCTGAAAGTTTTTAATAAATTAGAGTCCTCAAATAGCTACCCATTTACTCAACTACTGCCTTGATCTTCACTTATATCATTTTGGGGTAGTTTGTCATTTGCTCTAGTGCTTCACTTATATCTTTTTTATCATGGCGTGCTTTAATATTTTTGAAGAAATGCTCTCATTATTCACTTAGATTTATTTGAGAGTTAGTAAATTTTTGAAGAAATTCTCTCATGCTTCACTTAAATTATTTTGAGAGAAGAAAACTTCATGCTCATGTTCTTCACTTAAATTTGTTTGAGCTTATCAAAAGCAACATATGAAACTAGTCCCAAAGTGATAGATATTCAAGAGGGATATAATAAAAACTTCCATGAAGATCATTGGACAAAATAAACTTGATTCTTTGTAATAGTTTTGTGATATGGAGATAATAATATGTGAGTCATGTTGGTGAGTAATTATGCTTTAGTAAGAATATTGGTCTTAAGGTTTGTGATTACCTATGCAAGAACGAAAGTCAATAGTTATGCAATGAAATTAAATCCTACTTGTGGTGCATTATTCGATGTTAGTTATGCTTAATACTCGTTTATGTGAATTTTTGTTTCTTGGTTGGTGTAACATCCCAAATTTTCAATTTGGAATGTTATACATTAGATCATCATTGCATATCATATTTTATCACATTTTGGCTTGATCCTAGAAATTCTACGCAACTCAAGGACCCACGGAGAGAGTTGGGGATTTCGTTATTTTCATATTTGAGTTTTCTCAAATTTTGAAAAGAGGATCGTTTGATTTTAATTATTTTCTCTTCAAATATTTCTTTTATGAAAATAAAAGAGAGGGGATAAAATGACTTCCCCAAAATAAATAAATATTGGAGATTTAATATTAAAATCAAATAAGAATTTTATTCGGAGTTTTATCGCTATTTTATTTGAATTAGGAAAAATATGCGTTTTTCAAAATTGCATTAGAGGCCCAAATAAATGTTCACCTTGTCCGGTAGATTATTAGAGGACGGTGGAAATTTATTTTAGGATTTTTGGAGTCTGTTTAGTAGTATTTCTTTTCTTTGTTTTTCTGCCCGGAATTATTTTAAAAAAAATCAACCGACTTACCGGGCCGTGTCCGACCTGGACACTGCGCCCGGGCGGCCTTTATAAGCTGAAGGCCCGAGCCGCCGCAGCCCAAGCCGCCGCCCGCGCCAAACCCTAACCCTAGCTCATGCCGCCGCCGCTTCCGCCATAGCATACTCTCATCTTCTTGTCATTGCCGCCGCCGCATAAGTGCCGCCACGAGCCCGCCGCCTTTGCCGCCCGCCGCTGAGCCGCCCGCTGCGGAGTTGCCGCCGCCGTCGTCACGAACGCCGAGGTAGCTGCCGTTTTTTTTTTAAAATCGATCGGTTTTATTTCGAAAACCTAGATTCGTTTTTTTAGATTAGATCGGTTCGGTTTTTCCGTCGGTTTATTTAATTAGCGAACGCCCGTTCGTACATTCATTTTAACGAACGGTGTTCACCCGTTAACCGCAGACAGCGAACGTCCGTTCGTTAGCCTGTTCGTGAGTTTTCTTTTTCCAGGGTTTTTCCGCGATTATTTTCGATCGCGGTTTGTGACCCGATTTTTGTTCTAGTATAACTTTTCGCTCGTTTATCAGAATCAGGCGATTCAAGCGCCTAGTTCTTCATCTCTAAGCCCTCTTTATGTTTAACCAACTTGAACAAGATTTTGCTACATTAAAATTTGACTTTAGTCCAGATTAGTAATCGGGTCTTGTTTCTTTCGCAGTTTGAGTTTCGTTGCTTCGTTTGGTTTGATTCTTTTTGCAAACCAGATTTCTTAAGTTGAACTTTCTGGTTAGATCTCTTATTTTAGTTTTACCCGTGTTTCTAGTTGAGTGCTTATTGTATGCTTGTTTGCTTGCGATAGAGTACCCGGTGTGCGAAGCGTGCTACTACGAGTCTCTAGGTTTCACGGATCATCAGCAAGGCAAGTTCACACTTTGATCATACTTTTCATTACCCAGTTTTTATGCATTAGTTTCAACCCTCAAACATTGCATGAGTAGGATTGATAACATGTGGGTATTGGGAAGTAGTTGATGAGGTAGGAGCCTATTGCCTGCATTCAAACCTTGGGAGTTTCTATTACGTTATGCTTATATTGCCATGCTATGCTCGTAGACGTGGATTGGGTTTGAGTGTACTCCATGACAGATGTGAGATTGTTTACTTAATGGTTAAATTTAAGGTGGCTACTTTAATACACATCTGGGTGGATTGGTTGCGGGCACTTGGAGAATCCAGTGTTGTCCTAGGATATCCCAGAGGACCCGTGTGATCATCCTACGGCTCGCCACCCAGGCTCAAAGGGATCATAAGATTATTCATGCTAGAAACTTCCGTGTGCAGCCACAAGCCATTATGGGCTCTGGCATAGTTGAGTAAGTTGCGTGAAGCTCTTGAAGAGGTAGACTAGCAGATGTTGTGGGTTGTAGGTGGTACTGTCTACCCGGAGTAGAGAGTTAATGCTTTAGAAAGACTGTGTCTCAAATCTACGACCATGGATGTATTCGAGTCTTGTGGGGAAAAGTGCGCAAATCTCTACAGAGTGTACAAACTAATCATGGTTAGCCGTGTCCCCGGTTATGGACATCTTGAGTATCTGGTTCTTGGATTATCATGTTGATCTCATCACTCTTAATATAACTTGATTGGGTTTAATTGATGATGCTTTGGGATTGAGTTGGAGGAACCTTCTCAAAGTTTAACAACCACCATGATAGTTAAATAAAATTTATTTCTTTGTTGTTGGGAAAAAATGGATTTCTGCAAAAACATATTAACCATACAGCCTCCACCAGCCATATATGCATGTAATGATGGCAATCATTCTGTTCATTTCTCTCTTCTGTTACATTGCCAGAATATTCCATGTGCTGACCCGTTTCGGGCTACAACGTTCATGTTGCAGACTTTTCAGACGACGAGTAAGGAGCCATAGGTCATTGTCTTTCACTCAGTGATGTCGTTGGAGTTGATGGACTCACTTTATCTTCCAAGCCTTCCGCTGTTATCGTTTTAGATGTCCTTAAGACATATTTATTGTAATAAGTTCTCTTTTGAGACATTCGATGTAATAAGTGTGTGATTGCTACTCTGTTATAAATCCTCAAGTACTGTGCATGCCAGCATTACCAATCCAAGGATGACACTGATGCACAGAGATCAGACTGTTTGAGGTCTGGTCGCTACAAGATGGTACCAGAGCACACGCTGACTGTAGGGATACAACCACTAAGCTAAAGCCCTAGATCACTAGTCTCTTCTCATTTCTGACTCCTCTCCATTTTCTACTCTTTAGGATGGCGAACCCGAGGAACAAATTTGCACAACCGGATGAAGATACACCTTTTGGACGACACTTGAAGGAAGTTACTAGATACCTGAACATTGGAATACCAAGCTTCACCGGGACTTACAACGCCACTTTACCAGAAGAGGAGTGCTGGATGATCCAAGTTCAAGTTCCAGGAAGGACGTTCATGCCAGTCACTGAGCCCATAGAGTTTTCCTTTGATGCACCCACCTGGAGTCTAGGCAAGAGCATGGCAGCCCACATCCCCATGGGACGAATTGGAGAAGTTTACCACAAGGATCTCAAGGATACTATTTACCAGATTTGTGGGCGCCGAGATGAGCAATGGGAGATGATCATCACGAGGAAGGATAGATCCATTGCGGCATTCATCCAGGAGTTAAACCAGCACATTCATCGCCAGGAGAACCAGATGTGCGCATGCATGATAGATTTGAAGAAGGCAATGACTAGGATCACCGAGCTTGAAGAGGAACTCAAGGCCACACGCGACGATTATGAGGAGGAAATCATCACACTGGTGGAGAAGAATGACGACCTCACAAGGAAGCTAGGAGTATTCATGGGAGACCCCGCGCCAGGAGGAGAAGACGACGATTCCACTTGCCCAGAGAACTACATCATCATCGACGACACCGACTCGGACCCTGACGATAGCGATGATGACTTTGTTGATGAAGCTGGAGCAGATATTATGGAGTCTTCTACCGATCAATTTTTTTAGTCGACCACCATATCAGTAGTAGTATTCCCCCATGTATATATTATAGTCCGAGCACTTTTGTAACGATAGTTAGACCGATTGTATGCCCTTGCTTGAATTGATTTAAGTGATATGATTGTGTTTGTCTCATGTGCATATGGGTAGTGTTTTCCCCCCTGGACCTCATTCTATTCTGTTTTCTCACCTTTTCTAAACCCAGCAGATGCCTCCGAGACGCGACAATGGATTTGCTTTCCCGCCGGAGCTCACTCAGTTGATCCAGCAGCAGAATGCTTTGATGCAGATACTAGTCCAGAATCAGAATCAGGTGAACAACAACAACAACAACAACAACCCACCACCACCACCACCTGTTGATCACTTAGCCCGTTTTCTAAGGCTGAATCCGCCGGTGTTCTCCAGTAGCACCGAGCCGATAGTTGCAGATGATTGGCTCCGCAAGATTGGAAGGGAGTTGACCACTGCAGGATGCACAGATGCGGAGAGAGTGCGTTTTGCCGCACATCAGCTTGATGGACCCGCAACATCATGGTGGGAGAATTTCACAGCCACTTACCCCATCGACACTGTTACATGGGACCAGTTTCAGCAGGCTTTTCGCACCGCCCATGTATCAACAGGAGCTATGGCCATGAAGAAGCGCGAGTTTCGCAACTTACACCAAGGAGGACGCACCGTTGGCCAGTATGTGGACGACTTTAGTAAGCTAGCACGTTATGCCCCAGATGACGTCGCTACGGATGCCGCTAAAGAGGAGAAGTTTCTGGAAGGACTGAATGATGAGTTGAGCATGCAGTTGATGGTGGCAACCTTCAATAACTACCAGGAGTTGGTAGATAGAGCTCTCATGATTGAAGGGAAGCACCAGCAGATTGACAACCGCAAGAGGAAGTATGGACAAGGGAAGTACAATTCTGGAGCTCAGCAAAGACCCCGCTTTACCCCGAACACGGGAGGACCCCTTCAACATAGCCATGGAGCTCACAATCACAATGGAGGGATATCGCACAACCATAGTTGCCCCAGGAATGGAAATGGTAATGGAGGAAGCAACGGCCAGAACCGTTCCAACCCAGCAACGCCCGCCAAGAAGGATCTAAGTCACATTACTTGTTTCAAGTGCGGGAAGAATGGACATTATGCCACGGAGTGTTCTGAAGCAAAGAATGGGAATGGCAATGGAAGCTCTGGTGTAACACCCCGGTGTAATGATGCTACAGTAACCCCTGGGGTTAAGTAAATCATTTTGCTAAACAAGTGTTTGATCATCATTTTCTCCTCTCTCTTTTTAAATTCCAGTTGAATTCAATTTCAAATTATGAGTGAATTTCAAAATGCTCAAACATGAAAACTAAAATGTTCATCATGTGGAAAATATTCTTCTGGTAATATTGGTGGTGAACCAACTTTTTTGAAAAGTATCTAAATGGCCTAAAATAGCTATAATAGAAAGTTGTTAAAAGAGAAAAGCAAAAGCTAAAACAAAAACAAAAAGAGAGAAAAGGGGCTAGAGCCCCTGGCCTCCCCTTGGGCTTCAGCCCACCCGAGCCAACCGCCCAGCCTAGGCCGCCCACTCCCCATCGCCTTCCCTCCCCACTGTGGAGCGAGGCACACAAGGCCTCCACCGGACCCCCCTCGCTGGCTCCGACTGGAGGATAAGGCCTCCACGCCCCGGATGCCTAGAGTCCTCCCCCTCACCTACATCCACTCCCCTCTCTCGCCTCTCAGGTCCACGCGCTCCTCCCCTCTCTGTCTCGCTCGCCGGCCTCACCCGAGCGCCATCGCCACCGTCCCACCTCGCATCACCGCGGCGACCGCCTCCCTTGTGCTCCTCCGACGTAACCAGCCGCGCTCCGCTACGTCGACTACGGCCATGAACGCGAGCTGGCAAGCCCCGCAACACCGGATCCCCGTCTTCTTCCTCCCCGGGTCGCTGGATGCCGCCATCGTCGATTCGGCCTTCCCTTGCGCTCCTAACCTGTCGAGGGCCTTTCTTGCACCGCGCGGTGAGCCCGTCATCCTCTCCCCTCGCTCCCCTGGCCTCTTGCGCTCCCGTAGCCACCGCGTCCGCCATGGCCGAGCTCGGCTCCGCCGTGCAGCTAGTCACTGTCGTTGTAGTCGTTGCCAAGGCCGGGCAAGCACGGCAGCATGCTCAGGGCGTCTCCCTGGTGCCACCCGAGCCTCTAGCTTATCTCCCTCCGCCCTCTAGCTTCGTTTCCATCGCTGCCTGATCTCCGGCGTCCGCTCCGCCGCTCGCCACCATCGTCTCCGGCCGTTTCCGACCAAATTATCGCCACCGAACGACGCGACATCGAGAGGCCGTTCGAATGAACCCAACCGCACGCCAAATGGTGCCCCGTAGCGCCGAAACCACCTTCGCCCGAAGTCCGGCGCCGCCTGCGGTGGTCGCCGTTGACGTTCCCGGTCGCCGCAGCCGCTCCCGCCGATGCCGTTTGACGCGACTTCGACTCCGCGTTCGAATGCGACTCACCGCTTTCGTTTTGGTGGTCTGTGGGCGAATTCCGCGCGTCGCCGCTGTCTCCTGTGGTCGCCGGTGTTGCTCCGGCCTCCGTGCTAACCTGGTGCCGACGTGGCCCTGTGGGGCCCAACCCAGTGAGGCTGCCAGTGGGCCCCGACGCCCCAGTTGACCATGTTGACTCCGGTCAACACAGTTGCTATTCACTCCTCTGTATGACATGTGCCCCTTTCGGTTAATTAGGCTAATTAAACGTATTTATAAATAAAACTAATTAGTTAACCTAACCAGTCACTGACATGTGGGGCCCAGTAGCTAAATAACCCGAGATTAGTTTGAAATAAACTCTGTTACGTAAGAGAGGCTGACTGGTGGGACCTATTGGTCAGTTTGACCAATCACGTAGTCTGTTGACCTGCTGATGTCATGTCGACACTCACGACGTCATAATTCCTTTTCTGTTAATTTAAATAATTCCAGAAAATGGTTTAATCTTTGAAAATTCATAGAAAATAAACCGTAGCTCGGATGAAAATGTTTTCTACATGAAAGTTGCTCAGAAAAATCCAACGAATCTGAATACGTGATCCGTTCATATGTTACATGCCCCTAGCATGCTGAACTTGGAACTTTCCCCCTCTTTTCCTTTGTCCGGAATCCGCCTAACGCCGGGAATTCATCCTCGGATGTTTCCCCCCTTGTCTGCAACGTGTAGTACCGCGTTAGAGCATGCCACGCGCTACGTATCGTCATGTCATGCTTAGTGATACCTCTGTTTGCTATGTATTTACTGTTTCTTCCCCCTCTTCTCTCCGGTAGACCCCGAGGCCGATGATGCCCCGGTGATCGACTACGTCGACGACGACCCCTCCTTGCCAGAGCAACCAGGCAAGCCCCCCCTTTTGATCATCCCGATACCACCCATTCCATTCTCTCATGCTTGCATTAGATTTTGCTACTGTTTTTGTTTGCTCCTATTCTGATGCATAGCCTGCTTTTGTAACCTGCACTTTGTTACCTACCTGCTTATCCTAAACTGCTTTGTATAGGTTGGTTAGTGATCCATCAGTGACCCCCACCTTGTCCTTGTTGCCCTTGCTTCATCATTGAAGACCCGATCAATGGGACCGAAGACCAGGCCCCGGCACCGCACATCATTTTCCCATTAGTTGCTCGACATTACTGGGTCACTATCGAGTGCCGAGGGTGAGACCTCTACATCACTTCTGATGTTAACCTTGTAGTGTAGCTATTTGGTCGTGGTCATCGAGGGTGATTCCGCCTTAAACACTTCCGATACGACTCTGTCGTGCAACCCCTCAAGTGTGAACCTTGGGGGTGATTCCTATTATGTTCACCTTGATGATTACATCGAGTGGAATTCACCGGGGATGATTCCTAGGGTTTTCCCCTTGATGTTTGGACACACAGTTACTATGGTTACTATGACTTTACACTGAACCATGTTACTAAAGACGAGTCGGCCCTGAGGGGTACCCGCGCGAGCTTAATTGCGAGTGATGTGGAGACGGGTTGACCTGGAGGGTGCCCGCGAGATAATTACGAGGCGTGGCAGGGCATTCCTAGCCCTTGCCGCAAGTCCTCGAGATGGGGCAACGAGCTCACATCTTTCGTGAGTCTCTGCTTGTTACCGCGCGTTCCTAATCCACTACGATTTGGATATTTGATCCGAGGGGCCTCTGGCCTGATAGCACTAACCGTCACGTGGGCATAGTATGGGCGTTCTGCGTCGTATGCATCGGGCGAAGCTTAATAGACATCAGCGACTGAGCGGCGCCCGCCGGGTTGGACTGCGTAAGCACCTGCCTTGTTGACGGAGGTAGCTAGGTCTGCTCACCGGCCGCCCACGCAACATGCAGGAGTTACCGGGGCGATGGCCCATGACCCCTGGGGGCATAGGTTTAGTCCGGCGTGCTGGCCTCTCTATTAAGCCTAGGTCGGGTTGCGGCGTATTGTTTGGCCGAGGCAGGGCATGACCCAGGAAAGTGTGTCCGGCCGGAGTTAATCGAGCGTGGTGGGTAAGCTGGTGCACCCCTGCAGGGAAGAAAACATATATCGATAGCCTTTCCTACGGTAACGGACACTTGGAGTTGTATCCCGATCGATACAACTAGAACTGAATACTTGAGATGAGACTTGGATATGAGGTGATAAATGGATAGTATGGCTCCGGGATTGCTTTCTCGCAGGGAGTCGAGAAAGGATCTCTGGCCGAGGTTGATAACACTTCTACTACTTTACTTTATGCTACTCTACTCCCTCCTGTTGCTGCAAGATGGTGGTTTTCAGAAGATGCTAGTCTTCGATAGGACTAGGCTCTCCCCTCTATTCTGGCATTTCTGCAGCCCAGTCTACATATACAACCTTCCTTTGATAATGTTGCATATGTAGTGTAGATCATTGCTTGCGAGTACTTTGGATGAGTACTCACGGTTGCTTTGCTCCCCCCTTTTCCCCCTTTCTTCTTCTTTCCGGTTGATGCAACCAGATGTCGAGCCAGAGCCGATGCCACCGCCGATGCTTACTACTACGTGGAGGCCGCCACGACTAGGAGTAGTTAGGAGGCTCGAGCAGAGGCCTTGCCTTTTCGATCGTTGTTGCTTTTGTGCTAGCCTTCTTAAGGCAAACTTGTCTAACTCATGTCTGTACTCAGATATTGTTGCTTCCGCTGACTTTGTGTATTCGAGCTTATGTATTCAAGCCCTCGAGGCCCCTGACTTGTAATATAAAGCTTGCATTATTTTATTTTGCGTCTAGAGTTGTGTTGTGATATCTTCCAGTGAGTCCTTGATCTTGATCGTACACATTTGCATGTATGATTAGTGTATGATTGAATCAGGGCGTCACAAGTTGGTATCAGAGCCGACTGCCTGTTGGTAGCCCCCTTTCCAACTCCTTGGCCGAAGTTGAGTCTAGTCACTGAATTTTTTTTACTAACATGGCTGTGTGTCTTATGGGCCCACGTCGCCATTGGGTGGTATTAGGATCTTTTACTCCTCGTCTATACTCTGGGACTCTGATCTCTCTTCCATTCGGGTTAAACGAATCTCTAACATTAGGATCCCGTGACCACATTCACCCCAAAGTTGGATAAGCCATAGTTCTTAGAATAGTATTCTGAATAGTACACACATTGTCGTGTTGACTACGAAGTGGTATCCATCGTACCTCTTTCATTATGCATGTTTCATCATGAATGATCCTTGTCTTTGCAAATGCTCAATGCTAAACTACCCCCTGTTACATGTTAGCAGGATGGTTAGACCCGCTGGTCGTGGCCGTGGTGCCAACGATCCACCACCGCCCGAATTCTTTGCTGGAATGATGCAACAGTTTGAGCTGAACCTCCAGTTCATGGAAGGAATGATGGCTCAGTTTCCTCGTCCGAACATGAATCAACAACCAACCCAGTAACTCTGCAGGACTTCATGTGCCTCAACCCAACTATCTACTGCAGCTCAACTCAGGCCCTTGATGCTGACGACTGGCTCCGCGACATCACGTATGAAATGGAGTCTGCAAGTGTGGCCCCTGCTAGCTATGTCACCTTTGCATCATTCTTCCTGAAGGGTCCCGCTGCTCAATGGTGGGACAGCCACAGGCGTACCCTACCTGCTGGAACGGTCATCACTTGGCTGGATTTCCAAGCCGCCTTCCATGCCTGTTTCATTCCTCAGGGAATCATGGACAGTAAGAAGCGAGATTTCCGCAACCTCACCCAAGGCAACAAGTCTGTAGATGCTTATCAGCGGGAATTCTTGACTTGTCTCGTTATGCTGAAGAAGACATTGCAACTGATGCTCGTAAGCAAGAGAGGTTTCGTGATGGACTTCGCCCTGATATTAAGCTAGCACTGCTCGTTCATGACTTTGCCGACTTCGCCACCTTGGTGTACAAGGCTATTCAGGTTGAGACTGGTGTTCAGGAACACCAGGGATCCCTCAGGCGCAGTGACGCTGGCTTAGCTTCGGGCCCGTCAGCGCAGAAACATCGGACATGGATTCCCGACAGCATGTATCGTCCAACTGCACCTGCACCAAGACAGTCCTATGCTGCACCTCGTCTTTCCCCTCCACCGCAGAGGCAGCCCCTTCGGGCTGTACCACCCCAAGCTTCTGCTCCCAACCCCAATGATTGTAACATCCCAAATTTCCTATTTGGAATGTTTTACAATTATAGATAAGCATCCTATGCACTCCTGTTTGAATTTGAATGTCATTTGAAGTTTCAGAGCAAGTTGGGTTTTGAATTTGAATTTCAAACTTTGGCATGTGGGAAACAATTCAAAAACTAAGCCTGATAAATACTTGATCAAAAGTATGAGAGGAGCAAACATGACACTCCAAAAATATCAGAGGAAACAATGCCAAAAGATTTGGATTCAAATCTGAAATTTATTTGAAATTGAAAAAATAGATTTTATGAAGTTTGGATTTTGCCTTTGGAAAATGTTCAAATGAAAGGAATATTCCCCATCATTTTGGTATATATATACCCTATATAAATTATTTATAGTTTGGGTTTTATTTTGTTTTAGTTTTATTTAAAAAATAAAGGAAAAACCCCAGGCGCCCTTGCAGCCCCCCAGCCCAGCCAGCACCACCCCTCACCCCCACAGCCCAGTTCCCCAGCCCGAAGCCGGCCCACTGGCAGCCCAAAGACCACCAGCCAGCCCAACACAGATCCCTCGCCCCTCACCCGAAAGGGCTAGGCCTCGCCACCCGACCCCCTCGCCTCTCTCCTCTCGCTGACCCGTGGGTCCCCCTCTTCTTCCCCACGCCACGCCACGCCTCATGAGGTCCACCGGATCCCAAGGATCCGGATTCCCGACCGCCTCGATGCCCTTCCGGCACCCCGAGGCCCCGCTATAAAGAGCCGAGCCCCGCACCCCATTTCCCCAGAGCTCGCAGCACCCCTCTTCCTCCCGCTGACGTCGCCGGAGACCCGAGCCCTCCCGCCGCCATTGTTGCCGTCGCCGCCTGGTCCACCCCGACCCCCCCTAACACCACCGAACCCTTCCCGACCCAGTGCGCGTCTTCCCGACGAGTCGCGGAGCTCGCCGACGTCCGGACGCCTGAGCACTTTCGCCGCCGCCGCGCGTCAGTCCGTAAGTCCCCGCATCCCTCCACCGCTCGATCCTAGATCTAGGGCTAGGATTAGACACCCAAGGGTTAGGTTTTAGTTAGAAAACCGCCGCCCGATCGGTTTAGTTTTTAGTTTAGGTTTTTATTTTTAGGCCGGTTCGCTTAGTTTAAACCTAGGGCCCGTTTAGACTAAACTACGCCTAGTGCACAGTATAGGCCCATTAGGCCTTTTTCTTTTTATTTTGATTTTCTGTTTTAGCCGAATAGTTTCAGTTTTCAAACATGTATATCTTTTATTCTGTTTAATATTTTTGAGTGATTCTTTTTTGTTGGATTGCAAATTTTATGTAGTTTCTGTAAAATATATATTTAGCTATGTTAAAAATAATAAAAAAATGCTTTAATATTGTTTTAGTCAGAATAGTAAATCTGCTATAACTTTAGTTAGAAAAATTATTTTTGCATGATTCTTTTTGTCACCACTTTATTTTGGCATTGCCAAATCCTAGAAATTAACTTTGGTATTTTAGGATTAATAAATAATTAATTTTAGACAGAATCCTATTAATCCTAATTAATTAACTAGTTCCTGTTTTCCTAATTAATTAATTAGTAAATTAATTTATTTTTAACTTGTGATTAGTTATTCTAGGTTAGTTTCTGTCATGCTAGTAGATGAACTTTTATTTATAATTAATAAAAGTTTTAAATTAATTTTCTTAATAGAAATTGGATTAGGCCTAAAATGAGTTTTATAATAGCTTTTTAATTAATTCTTTTGCTCCTAGTTGCTTAGTGAATCCTTTTCTGTAAGTTAACCTAAAACCATGATTAGGTTATATTAAGGAAATTTTGTTATATAAAAACTATTTTTGTTATTGTTTGGAGTAGGGAAAAACTTTGAATTGGTTTCTTTGAGTTTTTCTTTTGGATTTGGTTTTGATTGTTTTGTTGTGCTATGTTACTATTGTTATCTTGTGTGATCCTCTTGCTTTGTACTTATTGTGTTATTGTTTGTCTCGGTAGAGTTTCCGGAGTGCGAAGCTTGCTACTACGACTCTTTAGCTTACGAGGATCATCAGCAAGGCAAGTTTTGATCATGTTATTTCTATACCTATGTTTTTGTGCATTAGTAGTTGTCACCACCCCACCATTGCATGCAGAGTGAAATCTTGAAGTCATTAAACTTGAGTAGTATCATGTGGTAGGATGAACCAATCCCTTGTTACCATGACCCCGGACGTAGTAGTTATTTTGCTATGCTCAGAGACGGATTTGGGATGAGTGAAATTCATAAGCAAGATGTGAGAGTCAATGATGATGACAACCCATGGACTACAATGATCAAGATGGACTTCGAAAATCACTACTGGGTGGAGGATTTGGTTGACGGGCACCTGGAGCACCCAGTGGTGGCGGGATGCATGGAGAAGCGCCATGACATCCTCGGGAAAGCTTCACCCAGCCACGAAGAGAAGGATGGATGCCCCATGACCGGAAGCTTACGTGCAGCCGCAAGCCATTATGGGCTCTGGCTGGGTTGACCCTAGTAGTGACGCTGGCTGGACGGTACTACGAGAAGTAGACGAACGGTAGGATTGGATGGGTACCGCGGTGGCCGAAGAACTCTTTGAAGACCTGTTTATTCGTCCCGCCTTCAAACACCATGAAGTGCGAAGACTTTAAAGGAGGGAATGATTCTTGGGAAAAGTGCAACCCTCTCGCAGAGTTTAAAGATCTAATCGATTAGCCGTGTCCCGATTACGGACATTTGAGCCTCTGGAACTTGGAAGTATTCGGATATCTCAACACTAAAATTAATGAATTAATTTGAGGGTTATGACTTAATAATTTGGGAACGAGATATTGGTTGGCGGAACCATCTCAATAACTACCAATAATTGTAGTAATTTGCAAGCAAGTCCACTGTAGTAGGATAAAATTTGCTTTTCGCAAAATGATGAAACTTAGAGCTCCACAGCCAAAAATGCATATAGTGTTAGTAACTTTATTATTGTTATTCTTCATGACTTGCCGCCTTATTCCAAAAGCTGACCTACATGGCTGCAACGTATTATGTTGCGTAGATATATTCCGATCAGAGTGAGGCTATGCTCCGCTTGGCGATTGCCCTTTGGAGTCGGATGGACTCGCTTACCTTCGACGCTCCGCAGCATTAGTAGTTTATTTCTCATGAGTTGGCCTTGAGCCGAATTTATTCCCTTGTAATAAAGACTCTATATGAGAATCGATTAATGATATTCAGTGTGATTGAACTTTGATTACTTTATCGATGTAATCGTGAGTACCAAAGATGATCTTGGGATGGTATGCATACGTAGATTTGACCGATTTTGGGTCAAGTCGCTCATGAGATGGTATCAGAGCACACGCTGACCGTAGGATCGTAACCCCTAGGAATCGGAAAAGCCATAAGCAAAGACCATTTACTTTGAACCCCTTTTCATTCTATATTCTTCCCTGTTCAATTCTGACTCTTCTCCCCCTTTGCAACATTCTAGATGGCGCGAGTTCAACCCAGCTTTGCTACCGAGTTACGCCACCGATGAGACAATGCCCTTCGAAGAAAGCTGGTCCAGATGGTGAAGCAGCTGAAGATAGCTCTACCTCGATCACCGAAACCCACTAATGCACTTCCGACGGACACCCGCCACAGATTGAAGTGCATATCCTGTGGAGAACCTTTGGAGGACACACGGAGCCTATCAACTTTGAGTTCACCGAGTTCAACTGGATCATCGGAAGGGACGTGGCGATCTACCGAGCACTTGGACATCTCCGAGAGGAGTACAGGCCGAGCTCGATCACTCGACTCGCCATGGTTTCTCGCAGGCAAGGAATGGAGATATCATCCGTACCATTGAGGACGATTCCACTCTCTCTACATCCAGACTTGGAGTGTCTTCTCGTGAAACGGAGATTCGGACTCGCCAGAACTCAAGACACACTGAAGCTTTTGTTCCACGAATCGAACTGGAGGAGAAGGCACGCAGACTTCCTTGGCTATGAGGAAGAAATCACGGACTTCATGGAGATTGTCGACGACCAAGATGAAGCTTGCCGCGATAGAGGAAAAGATGGACTTGGGAGAGGACCTTACCCGAGTGGAGATGAAGCACCCTCGTGAGCAATGATCAGGATTTTGAAGGAGTACCATCAAGGAAACCCCAAGAGGAGGCGCCATCGATGAAGACTTTTAGTCGACCACCATGTTATCTTTTACTTTTTCGCCGATCGCTTAGGCCGATGTTTTCCTTCGATTAGTCATGAGCTTTTGTAATCGAGTTTGAACCATGTTTGAGTGGAATGAATAAATGATTGGTGTGTTATGATTGTGCATTCATATGGGTAGTGTTATTTCTCATAGACCATTGTTCTATTCTAAATTTCTCATCCCTCAAAACACCAGATGCCTCCGAGACGTGACACCGGTTTCCCGCCGAGCTCACCCAGTGCTCCAAAGAAGCAGAATGCACCGATGCAACTCCTTATTCGTAATCGAACAACACCGCCAACAATCCACCGCCACCACCACCACCCACCGTGGACAACTTGACTCGATTTACGAGGTTGAATCCGCCAGTGTTCTCTAGTAGCACCGAGCCGATTGTGGTGATGATTGGCTCCGCAAGATTGGAAGAGAGCTAGTCACCGTTGGATGCACCGATGTTTGAGAAGGTGCGCTTTGCAGCGCATCAACCGGATGGACCTGCAGCTTCTTGGTGGGAGAATTACACCGCCACTTTTCCCATGGGTGGCATCACTTGGGATCAATTCCAGCAGTTTCAGACCGCTCATGTCTCACTGGAGCCATGAGTCTCAAGAAGCGTGAGTTCCGCAACTTACGCCAGGGAACCGTCTCGTGGCACAAGACGTGGATGAATTCAGCAAGCTCGCCGCTATGCCCTCGATGATGTGGCCACAGATGCCGCCAAACAGAGAAGTTCCTTGAGGGACTCAATGATGAACTGAGCATGCAACTTATTGTGGCTACCTTCAACAACTACCAGAGCTGGTAGACAAGGCCACCATCCTAGAAGGCAAACAGCAGAGATAGAAAGCCGCAAGCGGAAGTACAGCCGGGAAGCACAACTCAGAGCTCAGCAAGCCCGCTATGCACCATACTCGGAGGGCACACCCATCATAACCATGGAGGTCATAACCATGGAGGAAATGGGAACAACCGCAGCCAGACAACAAGTCGTGCCATGGCAATGGCAATGGCAATGGAAATGGTAATGGCAATCAGCACCGCTTCGCCCGGCTCCGAAGGATCTCGAGCCACATCACCGCTTCAAGTGCCGAAGACAGGGCACTACGCCACCGACGCCCGGAGGCCAAGCAGAGGAACGTGAATGGCAATGGAGGCTCAAATAAGAAGCCCAATCCTTTCCTCGTGCTCAAGTGAACCATATCGACGTGGAGGACGCCTATGATCAGCCGGATAATCGTGGTTGGTAAGTTTTATTGAATTCACGCTCAGTTTTGGTTCTCTTTGATTCGTGCAACGATTCATTCATATCAAGGGTAGTTGTGGAAAAGTACGGATTACGCACTAGAACCCTTAGAAGCCCCTTCGCCGGGCCCGCAGAGGAGAAATGATGGCAGGTTTAAGCTGTCCCGCAACCCTCAACATCGAACCACAAATTTCCGTGGAACTCATAGTGTTGGAAACTCAGACCTTGGATGTAATCCTAGGCATGGATTGGTTGTCAAAGTATGAAGGAAACATTGACTGTGTTTCGAAGTCTATTCTTCTCACCACCCCGGAGCGTAAGAGGATCAAGTATGTAGCCAGCACACCAGATGAAGAATCAGTGCATTCCCTCACGGAGTTGTTCAGAGGAAGTGCCAGAGTGCAAGAATTTCCGATGTGTTTCCTGAGGAATTACCAGAATGCCACCGGACAGGACATTGAATTTCTGATTGAGTTATTGCCGCACAGCCCCAATATCCAAGAGACCTTATCGGATGCCACCGAATGAGTTGAAAGAGATCAAGGATCAAATAGATGAGTTATTGGAGAAAGGATATATTCGTCCGAGCTCATCACCTTGGGGAGCCCCAGTCCTTTTGGTAGAGAAGAAGGATGGAAGCTTGAGGATGGTTGTGGATTATCGTGCATTGAACGAAGTAACCATCAAGAACAAGAACCCTCTGCCGATGATCAATGACTTGTTTGATCAGCTTGTTGGAGCCAAGGTATTCTCTAAGATCGATCTTCGATCAGGGTATCACCAGTTGAAAATTCGTGAAAAGGATATACCCAAAACAGCATTCACCACCAGGTATGGTTTATATGAGTATACCGTCATGTCATTTGATTGACTAATGCTCCTGATACTTCATGAATTTGATGAACAAGGTGTTCATGGAATATTTGGACAAGTTTGTCGTGGTGTTCATCGATGACATATTGATATTCTCCAAGAGCGAGGAAGAGCATAAGGAACATTTATGTCTAGTTCGGAGAAACTTCGAGAACATCGGTTGTATGCCAAGTTCAGCAAATGTGAATTTTGGTGAAGGAAGTTGGATTCCTGACATGTTATTTCAGAGAAGGAATAGCAGTTGATCCCGCCAAGGTTGAATCACCACCGATTGGCCACCCACCTCACCAAGGAGATCCGCAGTTTTCTCGGACTCGCAAGATATTATCGGAGGTTCATTGAGAACTTCTCAAGATTGCCAAGCCCATGACCGAGTTGTTGAAGAAGGAAGCCAAGTATGTTTGGACCGAGGAATGTGAAGCCAGTTTTCAGGAATTGAAGAAACGGTTGGTCACAGCCCAAAGTTGATATTGCCGACATACATAAGGAATACCAGGTTTATTAGACGCTTCTCGTCAAGGACTCGGAGGAGTATTGATGCAGGAAGGTAAGGTTGTAGCTTATGCCTCCGCATAGCTACGGCCTCATGAGATGAATTATGCCACGCATGATTTGGAGTTAGCAAATGTAGTGCATGCACTCAAGACTGGAGACATTTCCTCATCGGAAATCGTTGTGATGTCTACACGGATCACAAGAGCTTGAAATATATTTTCACGCAGAAGGAATTGAACCTCAGGCAGAGGATGTGGCTAGAGTTGATAAAGGACTACGACATGAGATTGCATTACCACCCCGGTAAAGCTAATGTTGTAGCAGATGCTTTGAGCCGTAAGAGTTATGTGAATACTCTTACAGCAGGAGGAGTACCCGAGAGTTAGTCGATGACCTCGTAGATCTCCGATCGGAGATAGTTCGAAAGGATTTGTTGCAACTCTGGAAGTACAGTCCACCTTGACCGAAAGGATTCGTGAAGCCCAGAAGTTGGACAAGGAAATTGAGGAGATTAAGCAAAAGATGGAGGAAGGTAAAGCTAAAGGATTCCGAAAGGATGAACATGGAACTATATGGTTTGAGGATCGTATTTATGTGCCCAATGATCCCGAGCTCAGGAAGCTAATTCTTCAGGAGGCTCATGATTCACCATACTCGATTCACCCCGCAACACCAAGATGTACCGGATTTGAAGCAAAGTTTCGTGGATGTATGAAGAAGGACATTGCCGAGTGCGTAGCGAGATGCGATGTTTGCCAACGTAAAGGCGTAACATCGAAGAGACAGCAGGTTACTTCAACCTTTGTCGATTCCCGATTGGAAATGGGAGAAACTTGGTATGGATTTCATCACAGATTACCCAGACCCGCTCAGGTCATGATTCTATCTGGGTAGTAGTTGATCGTTTGACTAAGGTAGCTCACTTCATTCCGTGAAGACTACCTATACCAGTGCCAAGTTGGCCAAGATATACATGACCAGGATCGTATGTCCGCATGGAGTTCCGAGGAAGATCGTGTCCGATAGAGGAACGCAGTTTACCTCAAAGTTTTGGAAGCAATTGCATGAAACTTTGGGTACGAGGCTGGAATTCAAGATGCTTTTCATCCGCAGATGATGGATGCACCGAGAGAGTCAATCAGATTCGAAGACATGTTGAGAGCTTGTGTACTAGACTATGGGTCTAGCTGGGATGATAATTTGCCATACGATAGTTCTCATACAACAACAGTTATCAATCCAGTTTGAAGATGGCCCTTTCAAGCTCTATACGGAAGGAGGTGCGAACACCATTGCTGTGGATAGTGTTGAGATCGATCACTTTTCGGTTCCGACCTTATCAAGGATTCCAAGAGAAAGTCAAGCTGATTCGAGACAGGCTCAAGATAGCACAATCGAGATGTAAGAGTTATGCCGACAAGAAGCGCAAGGAGGTGACTTACGAAGTGGGAGACCGAGCATATCTTCGTGTCTCTCACTTCGTGGAATCAAGAGGTTTGGAGTCAAGGAAAGTTAGCACCCGATTCATTGGCCCTACAAAATCCTCGAACGTCGTGGAGAAGTTGCATACAAGTTGGAATTGCGGAAGGATTGTCCGAGTTCATGATGTCTTCCACGTTTCTCGCTTGAAGAAATGCCATGCCGACATGGCCGATGTCCCGTTGAGAGACACAAAGGCCCTAGAGGCCATACAGCTTGACAAAGATCTGACTTACAAGGAGAAACCCGTCCGATTCTTGAGACTGCAAGCAGAGTCACCCGCAGCAAGGTCATCAAATTTTGCAAGGTGCTGTGGAGTCACCACACCGAGGAAGAAGCCACCTGGGAACGCGAAGAAGATCTTCGTCGAGACCATCCGCACCTATTTGCTAGCCAACCCGAATCTCGAGGGCGAGATTCATCTTAAGGTGGGTAGGTTTGTAACATCCCAAATTTCCTATTTTACAATTATAGATAAGCATCCTATGCACTCCTGTTTGAATTTGAATGTCATTTGAAGTTTCAGAGCAAGTTGGGTTTTGAATTTGAATTTCAAACTTTGGCATGTGGGAAACAATTCAAAAACTAAGCCTGATAAATACTTGATCAAAAGTATGAGAGGAGCAAACATGACACTCCAAAAATATCAGAGGAAACAATGCCAAAAGATTTGGATTCAAATCTGAAATTTATTTGAAATTGAAAAAAATAGATTTTTATGAAGTTTGATTTTGCCTTTGGAAAAATGTTCAAATGAAAGGGAATATTCTCTGATCATTTTGGTATATATATACCCTATATAAATTATTTATAGTTTGGGTTTTATTTTGTTTTAGTTTTATTTAAAAAATAAAGGAAAAACCCTGGGCGCCAACCAAAGCACCCCAGCCCAGCCAGGCACACCTCACCCCCCAGCCAGCCCAGTGAGCCTGCCCAACTGGCAGCCCAAAGACCAGCCAAGCCAGCCCACGCCGCATCCCTCGCCCCTCACTTGAAAGGGCTAGGCCTCGCCACCCCCCCTCGCCTCTCTCTCCTCTCACGACCCGTGGGTCCCCCCTCTTCTTCCCCTCGCCCGCCCACGCTTCTCATGGAGGTCCACCGGATCCCAAGGATCCGGATTCCCGACCGCCTCGATGCCCTTCCGAGCACCCCGAGGCCCCTGCTATAAAGAGCCGAGCCCCGCACCCCATTTCCCCCAGAGCTCGCCGCACCCCTCTTCCTCCCGCTCGACGTCGCGGAGACCCGAGCCTCCCCGCGCCATTGTTGCCGCCGTCGACGCCTGGTCCACCCCCCCCCCCTAACACCACCGAACCCTTTCCCGACCTCGCGTCTTCCCGACGAGTCGCCGGAGCTCGCTGACGTCCGGACGCCTGAGCACTTTCGCCGCCGCCATGCCGCCGTCATGAGTCCGGTAAGTCCCATCCCCCTCCACCGCTCGATCCTAGATCTAGGGCTAGGATTAGACACCTCAAGGGTTAGGTTTTAGTTAGAAAACGCCGCCCCGATCGGTTTAGTTTTTAGTTTAGGTTTTTATTTTTAGGCCGGTTCGTTTAGTTTAAACCTAGGGCCTGTTTAGACTAAACTACGCTTAGTGCAGATATAGGCCCATTAGGCCTTTTTCTTTTATTTTGATTTTCTGTTTTAGCGAATAGTTTCAGTTTTCAAAATGTATATCTTTTATTCTGTTTAATATTTTTGAGTGATTCTTTTTTGTTGGATTGCAAATTTTATGTAGTTTCTGTAAAATATATATTTAGCTATGTTAAAAATAATAAAAAATGCTTTAATATTGTTTTAGTCAGAATAGTAAATCTGCTATAACTTTAGTTAGAAAAATTATTTTTGCATGATTCTTTTGTCACCACTTTATTTTGGCATTGCCAAACCCTAGAAATTAACTTTGGTATTTTAGGATTAATAAATAATTAATTTTAGACAGAATCCTATTAATCCTAATTAATTAACTAGTTCTGTTTTCCTAATTAATTAATTAGTAAATTAATTTATTTTAACTTGTGATTAGTTATTCTAGGTTATTTTCTGTCATGCTAGTAGATGAACTTTTATTTATAATTAATAAAAGTTTTAAATTAATTTTCTTAATAGAAATTGGATTAGGCCTAAAATGAGTTTTATAATAGCTTTTTAATTAATTCTTTTGCTCCTAGTTGCTTAGTGAATCCTTTTCTGTAAGTTAACCTAAAACCATGATTAGGTTATATTAAGGAAATTTTGTTATATAAAAAAACTATTTTTGTTATTGTTTGGAGTAGGGAAAAAACTTTGAATTGGTTTCTTTGAGTTTTTCTTTTGGATTTGGTTTTGATTGTTTTGTTGTGCTATGTTACTATTGTTATCTTGTGTGATCCTCTTGCTTTGTACTTATTGTGTTATTGTTTGTCTCGGTAGAGTTTCCTGAGTCTAAGCTTGCTACTACTGACTCTTTAGCTTACGAGGATCATCGAAAGGCAAGTTTTGATCATGTTATTTCTATACCTATGTTTTTGTGCATTAGTAGTTGTCACCACCCCACCATTGCATGCAGTAGTGAAATCTTGAAGTCATTAAACTTGAGTAGTATCATGTGGTAGGATGAACCAATCCCCTTGTTACCATGACCCCGGGACGTAGTAGTTATTTTGCTATGCTCGTAGACGGGATTTGGGATGAGTGAAATTCATAAGCAAGATGTGAGAGTCAATGATGATGACAACCCATGGACTACAATGATCAAGATGGACTTCGGAAAATCACTACTGGGTGGAGGATGGTTGACGGGCACCCTGGAGCACCCAGTGGTGGCCGGGATGCATGGAGAAGCGCCATGACATCCTGCGGAAAGCTTCACCCAGCCACGAAGAGAAGGATGGATGCCCCATGACCGGAAGCTTACCTGTGCAGCCGCAAGCCATTATGGGCTCTGGCTGGGTTGACCCTAGTAGTGACGCTGGCTGGACGGTACTACGAGAAGTAGACGAACGGTAGGATTGGATGGGTACGGCAAGTGGCGGAAGAACTCTTTGGAAGACCTGTTTCATTCGTCCGCCTTCAAACACCATGAAGTGCGAAGACTTTAAAGGAGGGAATGATTCTTGCGGGGAAAGTGCGCAACCCTCTGCAGAGTTTAAAGATCTAATCGATTAGCCGTGTCCCCGGTTACGGACATTTGAGCCTCTGGAACTTGGAAGTATTCGGATATCTCAACACTAAAATTAATGAATTAATTTGAGGGTTATGACTTAATAATTTGGGAACGAGATATTGGTTGGCGGAACCATCTCAATAACTACCAATAATTGTAGTAATTTGCAAGCAAGTCCACTGTAGTAGGATAAAATTTGCTTTTCGCAAAATGATGAAACTTAGAGCTCCACAGCCAAGAATGCATATAGTGTTAGTAACTTTATTATTGTTATTCTTCATGACTTGCCACTTATTCCAAAAGCTGACCTACATGGCTGCAACGTATTATGTTGCGTAGATATATTCCGATCAGAGTGAGGCTACGCTCCGCTTGGCGATTGCCCTTTGGAGTCGGATGGACTCGCTTACCTTCGACGCTTGCAAAGATTAGTAGTTTATTTCTCATGAGTTGGCCTTGAGCGAATTTATTCCTTGTAATAAAGACTCTATATGAGAATCGATTAATGATATTCAGTGTGATTGAACTTTGATTACTTTATCGATGTACCGTGAGTACCAAAGATGATCTTGGGATGGTATGCATACGTAGATTTGACCGATTTTGGGTCAAGTCGCTACAATGATGGTCTCAGGCTTCAAGTGTGGCCTTCGTGTCACCGCTCCAGAAATGCCCTCATAATCGTAATCACCGGCTCGCCTTCAACTGGTCGTAATAATCAGCCCCATAACAACAATGCCGCACCTTATGGTCGTGGTCGCTAATCATGTTGATCCGAATGAAGCTCAAGACCAGCCGCCACCGTGATGGGTACTCTTCTCGTTAATTCAGAACCGCTTCGCTTTTATTCGATTCAGAGCATCACATTCATTCATGTCGAAAAATTTTGCTTACGCACATGACATTCGATCGAGCCCATGAACACTCCGATAGTGGTACGCACTCTCGCTGGTCGTTGTCGAACTACCATGATTGGTCGCGACGTCCCCGTTGAAATTGAAGGGTTGGAATTTCATGTTTCTCCCATTATTCTGGAGTCTTCCAATATTGACCTCATTCTGGGAATGGAATGGTTGAAAGCGCATACTGCCTCTATCGTTTGTGCCACCAAGGTCGTTCACCTCCTACATCCTTCCGATGAGATAGTAACCTACCATGCTCAGCTTGTTCAAAACGCTGAAGCACGACTTTATGCTTTGAATGCATTGAACGCAACACCTCTTGAGGGAATTGAAAAGATTCCAGTCGTTCGCGACTTCCAAGACGTATTTCCAGAAGAACTTCCAGGAATACCCCCTGCCCGGGCCATCGAGTTCGTCATCGACTTGAAACTAGACACTGTTCCTATTGCCAAACAACTCTACAAGATGCCACCTCATGAACTCCTTGAACTTAAGGAGGAAATCGACAAATCTCTTCGCAAAGGTTTCATTCTTCCAAGTTCCTCTGCTTTGGGAGTACCTTCTCTCTTTGTTAAGAAGAAAGACAGAACAAACCGTTTGGTCCAAGACTACCATCCTATCAACCAAGCTACAATTCAGAAGAAATATCCCCTTCCGTGGATCAATGATCTGTATGATCAACTGGCTGGTTCATCGATATTATCTAAACTCGACTTGAGGTTGGGGTACCACCAGATCCGTGTTCGTGAAGAGGATATTCCAAAGACCACATTCGTCCGTTATGGTTCTTACGAGTACACCGTCATGTCTTTTGGCTTGACCAATGCTCCAGCCACATTCTCCCGTCTGATGAACTACATATTCATGGATTACCTCGACAAGTTCGTCGTAGTCTATCTGGATGATATCTTGGTATATTCTAAGAACAAAGAAGAACATGCTGAACATCTTCGACTTGTTCTAGAGAAGCTGCGAGAACATCAACTTTAGGCCTAGTATTCCAAGTGCGAACTCTGGCTTCCCGAAGTCACCTACCTTGGTCATGTCATCTCCAAGGATGGTATTGCCGTCAACCCAGAGTGCGTTCAGGTTATTCTTGACTGGACCCCTCCGAAGACTGTCAAGCAAGTCAGAAGCTTTCTCGGACTTGCCAGCTATTGCTGACGTTTCGTCGAGAACTTCTCCAAGATCGCCAAGCCACTGACTAATCTGCTTCACAAAGGCGTTAAGTTTGATTGGACAGACAAATGTCAGGAAAGTTTCCAGACACTCAAGGACAAGCTGACTTCTGCCCCAGTGCTTGCTCCCCCTAATTCTCGCAAGGAATTTGTCATCTATTGCGACGCTTCACGACAAGGGTTAGGCTGCGTCCTAATGCAAGAGCGCAAAGTGATTGCTTATGCCTCCCGTCAAGTGCGTCCTCATGAAGAGAACTACCCAGTTCACGACCTTGAGCTTGTTTGCGGTTATCTTTGCATCAAGCTATGGCAACAAGATTTTCTCGTGTCGCTATGAGATCTTCACCGATCATCGAGTCTGAAGTACTGCCACTTAGCCAGATCTGAACCTCACACGTGATGGTGGATGGAAGCTATTGCTGACTACAACTGCGGTATATCCTATACCCCTGGTAAGGCTAATGTAATGGCTGATGCCCCGAGCTGTAAGTCTTATTAGAACAATCACATGGTTTTCAAAGCTCAACGCCGCCTTTATGAAGAGTTGTGCAAGCTGAACCTTCAACTAGTTCCACAGGGTTCTCTGAATAACCTTGTCTTGGAACCAACTCTTCTGAAAGCAATCAAGTCTGCTCAAGCCAAAGATGCTCATGTTGATCTAATGAAAAAGGATATTGCATTAGAGAAATCCAGAGATTTCTCACTTGGTGAAGATGGAACCTTATACTTCAGAGATCGCATCGTAGTGCCCCGGTTCGAGCTTATGATGAGAAGGTGATGAAAGAAGCGCATGACACCCTCTCTCTATTCATCCGGAAGTACCAAGATGTATCTAGACATCCGTCGAAATCGGTGGTCTAATATGAAGCAAGACATTGCTCGATATATTGAAGAATGTGACGCTTTGCCGTCACACAAAGTAGAACATCGAAAACCGGCTGGCCTTCTACAACCGCTTTCGATTCCTGAATGGAAGTGGGATAAGATCCAAATGGACTTCGTCACCGGCCTTCCCAAGTCCTAGAAAGGTAACGATGCCATCTTTGTCGTCATCGACCAATTCTCAAGGTTGCTCACTTTCGCCACCAAGGAGACAATCATCGCTAGTCAATTAGCAAACTTGTATATCTCGGAATTGTGTCACCCACGGCATTCAAGGAGGTCGCCTGCACCGTGGTAGTATATTCACTTCAAAGTTCAGGATAGTTTCAAGAGGCAATGGGAACTCATATTACCCGGAGCACCGCTTATCATCCCCAATCCCAAGGCCAAGTCGAGCGAGTCAATCAAATTCTTGAAGACATGCTTCGAGCTTGTGTTACTTCTTCTTCGCAAGAAGTGGGAAGAATCTCTCCCTTATGCGGAGTTCTCTTATAACAACAGCTATCAAGCCAGCTTGAAGATGGCACCCTTCAAGTGCTTTATGGACGAAGTGTTGAACCCTCTCGAATTGGTCGAAATCGGGAACAGATGCTCATTGGTCTAGACATTATTCAACAAGCTGAAGAGCAGGTTCGCATTGTCCAGGATAATCTCAAGGCAGCCCAGTCCCGCCAGAAGAGCAACTATGACTGGAAACACTGGGGTTCAACTTATCAACCTGGTGAACAAGCTTATCTGCGTGTCACTCCTTTGAGAGGCACTCATTGGTTCGGAGTCAAGGGCAAGCTAGCTCCGCGCTACATTGGTCCTTTCCGCATTCTGGCCCATCGTGGGCTGGTGGCTTATCAACTTGAGTTGCCATCTCAGTTCTCTCACGTCCATGACGTCTTCCATGTGTCACAACTTCGTCGTTGCTTCAAGGATCCGGAACGTGAAGTGGATCCAGAATTGATTGAAGTTCAAGATGATCTCACATACAAGGAGCATCCGATCTGCATTCTTGAAGAAGCTGAACGCCAAACACGCCAGAAGGTTACCAAGTTCCTGAAGGTGCAATGGTCGAATCATACAAAAGAGGAAGCCACTTGGGAACGCGAAGATAACCTCCGGGCTGAATACCCCGACCTGTTCCCTTCTACCTCTTAATTCTCGGGACGAGAATTTCTTTTAGAGGAGGAGAGTTGTACCACCCCGGTGTAATGATGCTACAGTAACCCTGGGGTAAAGTTAATCATTTTGCTAAACAAGTGTTTGATCATCATTTTCTCCTCTCTCTCTTTTTAAATTCCAGTTGAATTCAATTTCAAATTATAAGTGAAATTCAAAATGCTCAAACATGAAAACTAAAATGTTCATCATGTGGAAAATATTCTTGTGGTAATATTGGTGGTGAACCAACTCTTTTGCAAAGTATCTAAATGGCCTAAAATAGCTATAATAGAAAGTTGTTAATAAAGAAAAGAAAAAGCTAAAACAAAAAAGAAAGAGAAAAGGGGCTAGAGCCCCTAGCCTCCCCTTGGGCTTCGGCCCACCCGAGCCAACTGGCCCATCTAGGCCGGCCCACTCCCCCCTGTCGTCTTCCCCCTCCCCACTGTGCGAGCGAGCGTGCGTGCGCATCTCCACCGGACCCCCCTCGCCGACTCCGACGGGAGGATAAGGCCTCCACGCCCCGGACGCCTCGAGTCCTCCCCCTCACCTACCTCCACTCCCCTCTCTCGCCTTCCCAGGTCCACGCGCTCCTCCCCTCTCTGTCTCGCTCACCCGCCTCACCCGAGCGCCATCGCCATTGCCCCACTCGCATCATCATGGCGACCGCCTCCCTCGTGCTCCTCCGACGAATTAGTCGCTCCGCCAGACCGCTACGCCAACTACGGCCACTGAACGCGAAGCCGGCAAGCCCAAAGAACACCGGATCCCCGTCTTCTTCCTCCCCGGGTCGCCGGACGCTGCCGTCGTAGATTCGGCCTTCCCCTGCTCTCCTAACCTGTCGAGGGCCTTTCTTGTACCGCGCGGTGAGCCCCTCATCCTCTCCCCTGGCCTCTTGCACTCCAGAGCCACCGCGTCCCGCCATGGTCGAGCTCGGCTCCGCCGTCAATTAGTCGTTGTCGCAGAAGTCGTTGCCAAGGCCGCAAGCACAACAACGCGTGCTCGTATGCGTCTCGCCGCCTCGAGCCTCTAGCTTGTCTCCCCACGCCTCTAGCTTCGCTTCCATCGCCGCCCGATCTCCCAGATCCGCCCGCCGCCGCCATCGTTGCCTCCGGCCGTTTCCGGCCAAACTATCGCCACCGAACGACACGACGTCGAGAGGCCGTTCGAATGAACCCAGCCGCACGCAAAATGGTGCCCCGTAGCGCCAAAACCACCTTCGCCCAAAGTCCGGCGCTGCCCGCGGTGGTCGCCGTTGATGTTCCTGGTCGCCTCAGCCGCTCCCGCCGATGCCGTTCGACGCGGCTTCGACTCCGCGTTCGAACGCGACTGACCGCTTTCGTTTTGGTGGTCTGTGGATGAATTCCGCGCGTCGCCGCCGTCTCCTGTGGTCGCCGGTGTTGCTCCGGCCGCCGTGCTATCCTGGCACCCATGTGGCCCTGTGGGGCCCAACCCAGTGAGGCTGCCAGTGGGCCCCGATGCCCAGTTGACCATGTTGACTCCGGTCAACGCAGTTGCTATTCACCCCTCTGTATGACATTGTGGCCCCTTTCAGTTAATTAGACTAATTAAACATCTACACTTCTACACTACTATTAAACAATCAAACAAGAATTTTCTTACGTGCACCCCGCAAATTGGCCCACAACACCGCGCGAACCGATCAGCACCACACGATTAGTCCCACAGATTTAAATCTAACAGTTATCATTGATTTAATGCCTTTACGGTGTGGACTTAGCAAATTCTCATGACTGACCGTGCTTCACCTCCACGATCCATCCACCAACAGAGAAATACCAGCCCCCCGTCCATCTCCTATAATCACGCGGTTATCATCAGAAACTAAGGAAACTAAACGGAATTGGCTCACATCGCCCTTAACCTCGACGCCGCCCACCAACACCATATCCGGCCTGCACGCCGACCTCGCGGCACATCACCGTAAGGTCGCGGCATCGCCAATCGCCATTACGGATTGTTGCCGCGAGCAGTGGGGAGTCCGTTTCAGTGTCATGGCCGCCGCCGCCCGCCGCTCCTCCTCTGATGGACACAAGCAGGCCGCCGCCGCCCGCCGCTCCTCCTCTGATGGACACACGCAGGCCGCCGTCGCCGACCGCTCCTCCTCTAAGCCCTCTATCGTCGCGCGCGTGGCCGCCAACCTGATCCGTGAGGTAGAGAATCCAGTAAGTTTCCTCTCTACACCGTTCACATTCATGGCAGTACAGGTGCCGATGGAGCTTCACGCCATGGCCTAGCCCTAGAAAACGCAAAGGTACAAATCGAACCGGATAGCCCGTATTTTTGGCCGCGGGTCCGTCACGATACTCGCGTTATGGCCATTGGCCACACCTCCGCCCAACCGATCTGCACCCAGGAAGCTGCAGCCTGTATGTAATTAAATTAGTTAACTGATTACAAGGTTGTATAACAGTTCTGGTCATCTAAATGTAGGTACTTGGGCGCCCTGTGCAGACGCAAGAAAAATCTGTTGGATTCAATCCAGAATTGCTTTCTTAAATCTACGAATAGGGTTATTTGGAATTGGAAACACATATCGTGATTACTCTATGGTTTTATCTACTTTGACTTGTTTGCCTGCTTCAGTGACTACATGATTCGTTGCTCGGTGGAGACCATCTTGCGGTTGAGTGCAGCTAGCATAGCGTTTTCATCCATAGGGCCTGCGGCCTGTGGGGAGCTCCTCGCAAGATGTGGCGACAACTCAAATAAATTGTGCTGGTTCATGTGGTCGCAGTGAAGAAAGAATACATATGTTTTGGATGAGGTTACTCTGCACTTGTGTGATGGAATGCCAAGCACAGGTGATGGCTTCTTTGTGGTTTTTGCTCTGAACTTCATTTCTACAAATTGCAGAAAAAAATGCGTTTTATTGCTGCGATGACGAGTCCATTGACGACGATGAGTACTTCCTGCTGCAGGATTACGCTGCTGCACCACCGCGGAGAAGCCGCCGGCCAAGAAGGGCGGAAAGTCTGTCGCACATGACGACGACTATGAGCCCGCCCGCCGCCGCACCTCTGTTGCTCCCGTGGTGCCCAGCTATTCTTACAGCCGCTGCCTTCACGGCATGCCTCTGCTGCTCCAGCTGGCGCCCGGTCGCACCCGCCCTCGCCGGAGACGCAGGAGACACCTGCCGCCGCCACAAGCACATGAGCCTCGGCCGTCGGAGATGCGCCGGAGACCTGCAGCCTCCACAGGCGCATGAGTCGCCACCTAATCCCTGAGTCCCAAATGGTAATGATACTCTCTCCTTTCCGGATGGACCATGGATCAGAGGCATTTTTGCCCCCTCTTTGAATTGAGTACAAGCATGTATCTAGAGTATATTTTTACCCCCTTCTCTTCTGTGGATGGGCACGATGTCGTGCAAGTTCCACCGGCTCAGGAAGCATACACCTGAATGGAATCCAGTAGAACCAATGTTGCAGCTATAGCATCATAGATTTAGTGATTCATGTTTAATTCGGTGATAACAGCTATATCATCCTATATTCTTTCACTTGCATGGTTCCCTTCCATTGACGTTGTAGCTGGTACTTGCCAGTCTCTATGGAGTATATGTATTAGTGGAGTAAGTGAGAAGAGTACATGATTGTAGGTTGCAACTTGCTAATTTCACGGCTGTGTTCATGTGTGCGTGTTGTAGTTACCTGAACCATGCGGGAATGGACAGATTTCTCTAGAATATGAAGCTTTTATTATCTAACATCTCTTTATTTTCATTTAGTTGCATTACTGGAAGGTGGATCATGGTGCAGTATTGAAGCTTCTGATTGGCCTGACAGAAATGAGGACACTGCGGCAGCTAACCTTTTGCTTACTAACCTCGTAAAGATTTGAAGCGTAAGTTTCTAACTACAATGATCTCAAAACCTTGCTTGTGACATTGCACCTATGATATAAACAGTACAACAAATTTTATAAAAACAATATATATAATTTGTGGTAGTACGTAGAACTACAATTAGTACTCAATATTTGATTGATATTCCTTATTCTGTATGGAGCAATGTCTGTACAACCTTTATATCTACATCAGTTTAGCGTCGATACTGGGAAATAAGTATGCCGAGCTTTGCCACTTTCTTAAGTGCGTTGAAATAGGAGTTCCAGTTTCTTGATTTTTGGAAAACTGAAGAGGAGCGTTTGAGGAAAGAGGATGAGCGGAAGGCCCGGGAAGCAAAGAAGGGGAAAAGGAGAGGGAAACCAAGAGCATGAATTGCTAAAAGATAGCGACGATCCCTTGAGTCTATTATAAATACTATTTTAGTTTGATGTCTTTTTATTTATTTTTTATGATAATAATTGAGAAAATAAAGAAGCATCATGGCATATCAAATATTACCATACTCCCAGAAATTTTATTATATTTACTCATTTCCTTTTTGTGTAGACATGTTATGTTTCTTAACAATTTTTTATTGATTTGGACATTCAGATTTGGGACTTGGATATTTTTTTTAGTATCACCGGGGGGGAGTTGGATGTTTGTCCACTCTATTTTGACCCTGTGAAGTTTCGATTTGCATATTCCTCTCTTCCTCAAGACTTATAATACAAATTCGCTATGAATACATACATTCATCGAGCTAGGTGAAAAACTAAGGGGACTTATAACACGGCTAGAAAAGAAGCTAATAACTTATCACTAGATAGTAGCACCGTATGTTACACATAAATGGGTTGATCGTTCATCTTATGTGCACCTCCTTCATGTGTCCATGTCACTTAATTTTGCCACCACATGAAAAACACTATTGTTGGTAATAGAACATGAATGGATGAAAAACTATGTAAATATTGATAACTATTTTGATAATTATTTGATGGCAAGTGAGACGTGCGTTGCACGTGCAAGCTTACTATTTTTATAAATAAAACTAATTAGTTAACCTAACCAGTCACTGACATGTGGGGCCCAGTAGCTAAATAACCCGAAATTAGTTTGAAATAAACTCTATTACATAAGAGAGGCTGACTGGTGGGACCTATTGGTCAGTTTGACCAGTCAGCGGGTTTGTTGACCTGCTGATGTCATGCTGACACTCTGCTGACGTCATAATTCCTTTTCTTTTAATTTAAATAATTCCAAAAAATGGTTTAACCTTTGAAAATTCATAGAAAATAAACCGTAGCTCGGATGAAAATATTTTCTACGTGAAAGTTGCTCAGAAAAATCCAACGAATTCAAATATGTGGTTCGTTCATCTGTCACATGTCTCTAGCATACCGAACTTGGAACTTTCCCCCTCTTTTCCTTTGTCTGGAATCCACCTAACGCCAGGAATTCATCCTCGGATGTTTCCCCCCTTCGTCTGCAACGTGTAGTACCACGTTAGAGCACGCCTAGCGCTACGTATCGTCATGTCATGCTTAATGATACCTCTGCTTGCTATGTATTTATCGCTTTTTCCCCTCTTCTCCCGGTAGACCCCGAGGCCGATGATGCCCTTGATCGACTATGTCGACGATGACCCCTCCTTGCCGAAAGCAACCGCATAAGCCCCCTTTGATCATCCCGATACCGCCCATTCCATTCTCTCATGCTTGCATTAGATTTTGCTACTTGTTTTTGTTTGCTCCTATTCGATGCATAGCCCGCTTTTGTAACTCGCTCTTTGTTACCTACCGCTTATCCTAAACCGCTTAGTATACGCTTGTTAGTGATCCATCGCGATCCCCACCTTGTCCTTGTCAGCCTCGCTTCATCATTGAAGACCCGATCAATGGGACCAAGACCGTGCCCCGCACCGCACATCATTTTCGCTTTAGTTTCTCGACACTACTGGTCACTATCGAAAGTGCCGAGGGTGAGACCTCTACAAGACTTCGATGTTAACCTCAGAGTGTAGCTATTCGGCCGTGGTCATCGAGGGTGATTCTGCCTTAACCACTTCCGATACGACTCTGTTGTGCAACCCCTCAAGTGTGAACCTCGGGGGTGACTCCTCTTATGTTCCTCTTGATGATTACATCGAGTGGAATTCACCGGGAGTGATTCCTAGGGTTTTCCCCTTGATGTCTGGACACACAGTTACTATGGTTACTATGACTTTACACTGAACCATGTTACTAAAGACGGGTCGGCCCTGAGGGGTACCCGCGCGAGCTTAATTGCGAGTGATGTGGAGACGGGTTGACCTGGAGGGTGCCCGCGAGATAATTACGAGGCATGGCCGGGCATTCCTAGCCCTTGCCGCAAGTCCTTATGGCGGGGCAACGGGGTCACATCTTTCGTGAGTCTCTGCTTGTTACCGCGCGTTCCTAATCCACTACGATTTGGATATTTGATCCGAGAGGCCTCTGGCCTGATAGCACTAACCATCACGTGGGCATAGTATGGGCGCTCGCGTCAGATGCATCAAAGCGGCTTAATAGACGTCACGATCGAAGCGGCGCTCACGGGTTGGATCTGTAAGCACCGCTTTGTTGAAGGAGGTAGCTAGGTTCGCCACCGCCGCCCACGCAACATGCAGGAGTTCCGGGCGATGGCCCATGACCCTGGGGCATAGGTTTAGTCCGCGTCTTTGCCTCTATTAAGCCTAGGTCGGGTTGCGCGTATTGTTTGCCGAGGCCGGGCATGACCTGAAAGTGTGTCCCACGGAGTTAATAGAGCGTGGTGGGTAAGTTGGTGCACCTCTGCAGGAAGAAAACATCTATCGATAGCCTGTCCTACTGAGAACGGACACTTGGAGTTGTATCCCGATCGATACAACTGTAATCGGATACTTGAGCCGAGACTTGGATATGAGGTGATAAATGGATAGTATGGCTCGGGATTGCTTTATCGCAGGGAGTCGAGAAAGGATCTCTCGCCGAGGTTGATAACACTTCTACTACTTTACTTTATGCTACTCTACTCCTCCTGTTCGCAAGATGGTGGTTTCGGAAGATGCTTGTCTTCGATAGGACTAGGCTCTCCTCTATTCTCGCATTTCTGCAGCCACCCACATATACAACCTTCCTTTGATAATGTTGCATATGTAGTGTAGATCCTTGCTTGCAAGTACTTTGATGAGTACTCACGGTTGCTTTGCTCCCCTTTTCCCCTTTCTTCTTCTTTCCTGTTGATGCAACCAGATGTCGGAGCCTCAGAGCCGATGCCACCGCCGATGCTTACTACTACGTGGAGGCCGCCACGACTAGGAGTAGTTAGGAGGCTCAGCAGAGGCCTTGCCTTTTCGATCGTTGTTGCTTTTGTGCTAGCCTTCTTAAGGCAAACTTGTCTAAATCATGTCTGTACTCAGATATTGTTGCTTCCGCTGACTCTTGTGTATTCGAGCCCCCGAGGCCCCTGGCTTGTAATATAAAGCTTGTATTATTTTATTTTGTGTCTAGAGTTGTGTTGTGATATCTTCTCGTGAGTCCTTGATCTTGATCGTACACATTTGCATGTATGATTAGTGTATGATTGAATCGAGGGCGTCACATCTGGGAAGAAGCCCAACCCTTTCAACAGGGGACAAGTGAACCACGTTAGCGTGGAGGAGGTTGAATCGCAACCCGATGCAGTAATAGGTAAGTTTATGGTTACGTCATTTACTGCAATCGTTCTTTTTGATACTGGTGCATCACATTCATACATATCAAGGGGATTTGTGGATAAATTTAAACTCCAACCCAAGCCCTTAGGTCACCCATGTTAGTAACCTCACCAGGAGCAGAGTACATGGCTAGCCTATGGTGTGGGCGGTTACCATTAAGGATTGGTAATTACCTGTTTCCCTCAGACCTAATAGTATTGGAGTCACAAGGACTGGACGTGATAATAGGCATGGATTGGTTATCGAAGTATGGAGGGAACATTGGCTGCGCCAGTAAGTCGATTTTGCTTACCACCCCAGAAGGAAGAAGAATCAAGTATGTATCCCGGCATGTACCGAATAGGACTCAAGTGAATTCCTTATCAGGAGTTGTACAGGAGGAAGTACCAGTGGTGAAGGATTTCCTGGATGTATTTCCAGAGGAGTTGCCAGGCATGCCACCGGATAGAGACATTGAGTATTTGATCGAGCTTTTGCCAGGCACAGGGCCAACATCTATGAGACCGTACAAGATGCCTGCAAAGGATTTCGAGGAAATTAAGAAGCATATTAAGGAATTACTGGATAAAGGCTATATTCGTCCAAGCTCGTCACCTCGGGGATCACCAGTGCTTCTAGTAGAGAACAAGGATGGATCGTTGAGGATGGTTGTTGATTATCGAGGGTTGAATGAGGTGACGATCAAGAACAAGTATCCACTGCCGATGATCAATGACTTGTTTGACCAGCTGCAAGGAGCAAAGGTGTTTTCCAAGATCGATCTGCGATCAGGGTACCACCAGCTAAAGATTCGAGAGTAGGATATACCTAAGACAACTTTTACCACAAGGTACGGGCTATATGAGTATACTGTTATGTCATTTGGTCTGACTAACGCACCTGACTATTTTATGAACATGATGAACAAAGGCAGCTTGGAAGTCCGCCAGTGATGAGTGTTCAATCGGCGAGTACGCCTGTGGCTGTCCCACCATTGTCTCAGCGGGTCCCTTCAGAAGAAGGAAGCAAAGGTGACATAGTGGCGGGGCTACATCACAGACTCCATCTCATAGGTGATGTCACGGAGCCGCTTATCGACATCCAATGGCTGGGTTGAGCTGCGATGCACGCTACCGGGTTCAAAGCGTATGAAATCCTGCAGAGTTGTTCCGCTTGGGTGCCGGGTTCATATTGGGGCGAGGAACCGAGCCATCATGTTCTCCATGAATGGCGATTCATCTCAAGCTGTTGGATCATACCAGCCATGTACTCAAAGCGGTGGTGGGAAGTTGGCACCACGACCACGACCTGCTGGCCTAACCATCCTGCTATTATATAACAGGGTAGTTCAAGATTTGAGAAATTAAGCAAGAGATGTGAATCATTCATGATGAAACATGCATAATGAAAGCGAAGATGATGGGAACTACATAGTAGTTGGCATATCTTACAAAAGGAATCATGCATAGAGTTCGATACATAGAGTCCAATACATAGACTACTACATCATAGGCGGCACGCAGTTCTCATGGCGAATACATCGAACACTAACAAGCAAGTCTACATCACTCCCACGCTGCATCGCTGGAGGTAGTCAGAGTAACCTGAAAGTCGATAGTCGGCAATGGATAGTCCTCCACGCCGCTGACTGGGGGCGCGGATACTCGGTGCTGAATCCACGCCCGGTGGCGTGAAAGGGCCAAGTGCGGAGAGTAGCCTCCCACGCCCGCCAACCGACACCCTGGGGCATCACGGTCCCGGCTGGGTAGATCGCAGAACGCAGCAGCTCTCCGGATCGGACAAAGGGTGCATCGCCGTCGAGCACGGTAGAGGTGCCGACGGGTGATGTACAACTCGTGGCGAAGAGCTCGGTTAGCTCGATCCAGCCCATCAAGATGCGTAACAAAGTTCGATGGTGGAAGGGCTCTCTCGTGACAATGGTGTAGGCAGCGGTGTAGTAACCTCCTCACCAACATCGACGCGATAGCAATGTGCACGAAGGGGAGGTGTCCAACTCTCGATACTCGCACGAAGACGTGTCGAGCAGCATAAGCAGCATCGTGGACGCCATATCGATAGTCACTCCAACACCATGTGCGGTGTGCGGCAATGAGTGGACTCGTATCTCCGAGTAGAGGTGGGCGATGGCGCGGCATCGCTCCCGGTTATAGTCCCGGTACTCCTCATAGACGGTGTACTCGGGGTGCCGCCGATAACCCGGATAGGTCATCATCTCGCTAGCACCGCAGTGATCCCGAGGCACCAATGGCCGTCGTGTGGCGCACGACCTGCCTCGTGGGTTCCATCCGAAAACAAAGACGCTTCAAAGGAGTCAATGACGGTGTGGAAATTGCTCAAAACAATTCCAAAACAACTTAGGCTATATCCAACTTTGGGGTTAATGCGGTCACGGGATCCTAGTGATAGTTAGTAAAATCGCTTAACCCGAGTAGAAGAGAGTTCGAGTCCCGAGTAAAGGTCGAGGAGTAAAAGATCCTAGTACCACCCGATGGCGGCGTGGGCCGTAAGGCACACAGCCAAGTTAGTAAAAGTTTTGCAATGTCTAGACTCGACTTCGGCCAAGGAGTGTGGAAGGGGGATTCCTACAGGCAGTCGGCTCTGATACCAACTTATGACGCCCCCGATTTAATCGTACACTAATCATGCACGCAAATGTGTACGATCAAGATCAAGGACTCACAGGAAGATATCACGACACAACTCTACAAATAAAATAAGTCATACAAGCATCATAATACAAGCCAGGGGCCTCGAGGGCTCGAATACAAGTGCTCAATCATAGACGAGTCAGCGGAAGCAGCAATATCTGAGTACAGACATAAGTTAAACAAGTTTGCCTTAAGAAGGCTAGCACAAACGGGGAAACAGATCGAAAGAGGAGCAGGCCTCCTGCCTGGGATCCTCCTAGGTTACTCCTGGTCGTCGTCAGCGGGCTGCACGTAGTAGTAGGCGCCTCGGGTGTAGTAGTCGTCTTCGACGGTGGCGTCTGGGTCCTGGGCTCCATCGTCTGATTGCAGCAATCGAGTAGAGGTAGGGGGAAAAGGGGGGAACAAGGCAACCGGTGGCGGCGGAGGGGAAAACGTCTAGGGTTTGATCCGGATTTGGAATGGGGGGGGGGGGGGTGTATATATAGGCATAGAGGGAGCTAGGAGAGTCCAAATGAGGTGCGGTTTTCGCCCACACGATCGTGATCGAACGACGGAGAGCATGGGAGTGACTTAGATGGGTTATTGGGCTGTTTTGAAAGGGTGTTGGGCGGCAACTTAAAAGAGGCCTTTGCGAGAGTGCGGTTAACCGTTGGAGTACCAAACGAGCTCAAATGACCGAAACTTGACCGGTGGTCTACGGTGGTATACCAAGGCCACTTGACAAACCTCGGTCCATTCCGAGAAAGGTTTGTACCCGCCACGGAAAAAACGTAAAAGGGGACGCCGGGGGACATAGGAGTGCCGGATTGCAAAACGGACAACGGGAAAAATGCTCGGAATCATAAGACGAACACGTATGCAAATGAGATGCACATGATGACATGATATGAAAATGCATGACATGGACAAAATGCAAAAAGAAGAAAAACCCAACCACAGAGGGAATATCATATCACAATGCCGAAAATGGCAAGAGTTGGAGTTACAAATATGGAAAGTTACATCCGGGGTGTTACAACACTCCACCACTACAAGAGGATCTCGTCCCGAGATCTAGGACTGAAAGAACTCCGGATATTCGGAACGGAGGTGATCCTCGCGCTCCTAGGTGGCTTCTCGGTCGGAATGGTGTGACCACTTCACTTTCAGGAATTTGATTGACTTGTTACGAGTCTTGCGCTCGGTTTCTTCAAGAATAGCAACGGGGTGCTCATGATAAGAGAGATCTTCTTGAAGGTCACTTTCTTTGAAGCTGATAGTGCGTTCAGGAGTCTTGAAGCACTTGCGAAGCTGTGACACGTGAAACACATCGTGCACATTTGCGAAGTTGGACGGGAGCTCAAGTTGATAGGCGAGATCGCCTCTTTTGCCAATGATCTTGAAAGGACCCACGTATCTAGGGGCAAGCTTCCCTTTGATACCAAAGCGACGAGTGCCTTTCATTGAGAGACGCGGAGGTAGACATGGTCTCCGATTTCAAAAGCCACATCACGGTGCTTGTCATCATAATAGCTCTTCCGCGCGATTATGCGGCTTTGAGATTTTCGAATGACTTTGCACATTTCTTCGCTTCGTGATCAAGTCGTTGCCAAGAAGTTGGCGCTCACCGTCTCGGACCAATTGAGAGGAGTACGCACTTTCGCCATAGAGAATTTCGAATGGGGCCTTGCCCAACTCGCTTGGAAGCTGTTGTTGTAGGAGAACTTCGGCATATGGAAGACAATCTTCCCACTTCATACCAAGGAAATGACACAAGCCCTGAGCATATCTTCAAGGATTTGATTGACTCGCTCGACTTGGCCACTTGTTTGAGGATGGAAAGTTGTGCTGAAACGAATGTTGGTGCCCATGGCCTTCTGAAAAGAATCCCAAAACTTGGAGGTAAAGATGCTGCCACGGTCTGAAGAGATCACTTGTGGAATGCCGCAAGGAGACAATCTCGATGTGTATAGCTCGCTAACCGAGCTGCTGTGATAGATTCTTTGACAGGAAGAAAATGAGCCACTTTAGTAAGCTTGTCAATGACAACGAAGATAACATCATTTCCATGCTTGGACTTTGGAAATCCAGTCACGAAGTCCATTTCAATATGATCAAACTTCCATTCCGGAATAGCAAGAGGTTGGAGGAGACCAGCTGGTCGTTGGTGTTCTGCTTTCACTCTTCTGTAGACATCACATTCATTCACGAATTGAGCAATTTCTCGCTTCATTCGAGTCCACCAAAATGACCGCTTGAGGTCATGGTACATCTTCGCACTTCCGTGATGAATGGATAGAAGCGAATTGTGTGCCTCGCTCATAATGACTTTTCTCGAGATCACCCTTAGGAACCACAATCCGTCCTCAAGAAAAGAGTATCTTTGTCATCAATGTGGAAGCACTTGTACTTGAAATGCCCTTGTCGATACCACGCTTCACCTTTTTCACCATGGTATCCAGGAGTTGAGCCTCACGAATCTGATCTTCCAAAGTAGGAGAGACTATGAGGTTGGCAAGAAAGCCTTGAGGAACAACTTGAAGATTCAGCTTGCGAAAGCTTCACAAAGATCCGGTTGGAAGGGCTTGAGGATTAAACTGCTGCGATAAGCCTTCCTGCTCAAAGCATCTGCAATGACATTGGCCTTGCCCTGAGTATATTCAATACTTGGGTTGTACTCTTGAATCATTTCGACCCATCGAGTCTGCACTCGAGGTTGAGGTTGGGTTGAGTGAAGATATACTTGAGACTCTTGTGATCGGTGAATATGTCCACTTTCCTTCCCAACAAGAGATGTCTCCACGTTATCAATGCATGGACAACTGCCGCCAACTCAAGATCGTGAGTGGGGTAGTTCTTTTCGTTGGGCTTCAAATGACGAGAGGTATAAGCCACAACTCTCTTCTCTTGCATTAACACAGCACCGAGACCTTGAAGAGAAGCATCACGTAATACTTGAATGGCTTGGATTCATCAGAGGAGTCAAGACAGAGCTGTGACGAGTTTCTCTTTGAGAGTATTGAAAGCAACGCCACACTCGGGAGACCGACATACTTCACATGCTTCGGAGGAGGTTGGAAAGAGGCTTTGCAATCTTGGAGAAGTTCTCAACGAATCTTCGCAATAGCTTGCAAGACCAAGAAAATCTATGGAGCTGCTTGACATTCGAGGAGGTTCCCAATTCACAATTGCGAGACCGTTCTCGGATTAACAGCGATGCCCTTGGCGGAGATGATATGACCAAGGTAAAGCACTTCATCAAGCCACAATTCACATTTGGAGAACTTCGCATAGAATTGATACTCTCTGAGCTTGTCTAGCACCAATCGCAAATGTTTGGCATGATCCTTCTTATTCTTGGAGAAGACCAAAATATCGTCAAGATAGACCAAGACGAATTCATTGGTGTAGGGGTTGAATATGAAGTTCATCATCCGAGAGAATGTTGGAGGAGCATTGATGAGGCCGAAAGACATGACAGTATATTCATAAGAACCAAAGCTTGTTCTGAATGCTGTCTTGGGAATATCTTGTTCACGAATGCGAATCTGATGATAACCCATACGAAGGTCAAGCTTGGAGAACACTTTAGCACCTTTGAGTTGCTCGAAAAGTTCATTGATGTTGGGAAGTGGATACTTGTTCTTGATTGTCTTCTTATTCAATGGACGGTAATCGACGCACAGTCGGTCCGTGCCATCCTTCTTCTGGACGAAAAGAACACCACAACCCCAAGGAGATGAACTCGGTCTGATCAAACCCAGACGCTCTTGTTCATCGAGCTGCTTCTTCAATTCCTTCAGCTCATCAGGTCCAAGCTTGTATGGACGCTTGCAAACGGGTTCAGTGCCAGGCTCAAGATCGATAACGAACTCAACTGGTCGATGAGGAGGCATACCCGGAAGCTCTTCTGGAAAGACATCTTGGTACTCACAAACGACTGGAATCTGAGAGATAGCATCCAATTCGCCCTTCTCATTGAGAGAAAACAACCGAATGGTTTCATCACGAGCGCATAGATGATCACATCATTAGAAGAGTGAGTCAATTGAATTTCCCGGCAGCACAATCAAGCTGAGCTTTGTCTTGATAAAGCCATCCATTCCGAGAATAAGATCAATATCCGAGTCACCAAGGACAATTGGTTTAGCCAGAAAACTATAATCGCCCATCTTGATACCGACATTCGGAACCAAAACTCGAGAAGTCATTTGCTTGCCCGGGACACAATCTTCAACGGAATAGGAATCTTTTCCGTCACCAACTCATGCTTGGCAACAAAAGGTCTCGAATGAAAGAAAGCGATGCACCAAGATCAAATAAGACTTCGCAGGAATATCATTAATCGAGAGATTACCCATTATCACATCGTAAGATTCCTCCGCTTGAGCTGCATTCATCATATTGACCTTGGCATGCTTTGGATTATGCTTGACCACCGCATTGCTAGAAGATTTCACAGAGGAGGAGGCGGAAGGCGCTTTGATTGAAGCACTTGTTCGCATAGCGACCTTTCTGCTGACATTTGTTGCAAGTCACCTCTGAGAGCGGACGGTGGTAAGGAGCACTTGACCTTTGAGCTTGAGAATTAGACTTGTTCTGATAGCCTGGGTTGGGCGGGTGGGAAGATCCACGCCACCTGAGTTCTTCTCACGATAAGGCCGACGGAACGGAGGAGGAGGAAGGTAGAACTTCTGCTGCTTAGCTGCCACTTGAGAGGAAGAAGAAGACTGAACTGCATCCCCGATTCTCTTCTTAGAAGCCTCACATTTGAGCTGGGCAACTTCTTGCTTCAAAGCCATGTTGTAGAATTCATCATACTTTTCTCGCTCAAAAGCACAAGAGCTAATTGCAGATCTTCTCCGAGACCACCTCTGAATTGATAGATCATACTCTTTTCATCGTGGACGCCTTGCTTAGCAAAGCGAGCGAGTTTCGAACTGGATATTGTATTGATACACGACATGTTGCCTTGCTTGAGATTGCGGAACTCCTCACACTTGCTCTCAACAACACTTTTCGAATGTGGTGAGCTCAAATCTCGGCGGAACTCATCCTGTAATGACACGACCTCCTCTGGAATCTTTGTATTGCCGGTACCACTCAGCAGCTTGGTCCTTGAGTTGAAACGATGCAAACTTGACAAAGTCCTCGTGTCGACATTGCTACATTCAAAATGCTTGCAGATGTCCACAAGCCAATCGTCGGCGTCTGTGGCCTCGACTACGTAAACCGAAAGACTTCGCTGATTAGCGAGGAACTGGCCGAGAGTAGCAAAGTGCGGCTGGTTGTTGCCTTGACCTTGATTTCCTTGACTGCCTTGCCCTTGAGTACGCTCTTGCAAGAGCTTCAAAATCATCTCGAGCATTGGCATTGGTGGCTGCCATGATAGCTTGCCAGCCTCCGGAGGCGGAGGTGGAGGTGGAGGTTCGATGATTCCCATCATTTCGCTCCGGATTACGACGCTACGTGGCGGAGCCATCCTGAAGAGGGTGACATCCGTTAGCACTTGATAGACAAATAGTCAAGTTGAAACAACGGATAGAAATTGCAACATATAGTCTTCACAATAAACATTCGAACAATGATGAACGAATGAATTCCAAAAGCTAATCATCGCACGTCCATTAAGGTGAGAAGCCACTTGATTAAGGTTGATGAAAAAAAAAACAAGGTACGACTGGAACAAATAAGTGGTAAGGATTACCCAATCACGAACCAAATATCTGCGGGAAGAAATGCTAGGATCTACTTGAATCCCACCTATAAACTCCCAAACTTTCGGTTATGCAATCTGGTGTTGGGGATACAGGGACACAAAATATATCACCCAAACTAACAATACCTAGATCCAATTGTATCCATCCGTCAACACATAACCAAGAAACCTTCGAAATCGTGGTACCTCGACCTTCAAAAACATCCGTTATACGAGTCATGGCAATACTCCCGAGCTCGCCCAAAGATTTGGGTTATCGGGTTATCTCACCAACAACTGCACAAAAGAGATTTCGATGTCGGCAAAACTCGGTATTCCGAATCTGCAACGATAAAATTGTGACGACAACACCTCGGAGCTCAACTCCCGGGACACCGCCACAACCCCTAAATGTCGAGGCACCAAGAACAATGTTCTCGTCACAAAACCATCGAACGATTCCAAGATACCTGCGTGATCCTAAAATTTTTTAGTGAAATTTGGGAAGAGGAGAGTCAAAACTTCTCGTCAGAGACCTCACCAGAGCGACGAAGGACCGGGAGTAAAAGAATCCGACTCTCCGATATATATAATCCTAAGACTCAAAACATTTTCCGTTCTAGACTCAACAACGCCAACAAACAATCAAGTAGGGGCTCCTAAGTCGGGAAGGCTCGATACCAACTTAGCGCCTCGATGCGGCTATATCTCCCACGTGTCGAAGCACGACTTAGAGGCATAACCGCATTGAAAGCAATGTCGCAAGTGAGGTAATCTTCACACAACCCATGTAATACATAAGGAAAGAGATACATAGTTGGCTTACAATGCCACTTCACACAATACATAAATAAACATCCATCATTCAGATTACACTCAAGGTCCGACTACGGAACAAAATAAAAGAAGATACCCCAAATGCTACACAGATCCCGATCGTCCCAACTGGCTCCACTACGATCATCGTGGAAAAGACACATAGTAACGACCATGTTCCTCGTCGAACTCCCACTTGAGCTCGGTTGCATCACCTGACCGCATCGTCGGCACCAAACTGTTTTGGTAGAATCTGTGAGTCGGGGACTCAGCAATCTCACACCAGCGAGATCAAGACTATTTAAGCTTATAGGAAGGACAGAGTTGTGAGGTGGAGCTGCTGCAGCGACTAGCATATATGGTGGCTACATTCGCAAAAGAGAGCGAGAAGAGGAGCAAAGCACGGTCGTGAAGCTAGTAGCGATCAAGAAGTGATCCCAACTACTTACGCCAAGCATAACTCCAACATCGCGTTCACTTCCGGACTCCGAGAAGAGACCATCACGTTACACACGCGGTTGATGTGTATTTTAATTAAGATCAACTTCGGGTTTCTACAACCGACATTAACAAATTCCGCTCGCCTCATAACCATGGGCACGGCTTTGAAGATAATACCTGCAGGGTGTCCCAACTTAGCCCATTATAAGCTCTCACGGTCAACGAAGGATATTCTTTCTACCGAAGACCCGATCAATCTCGAATCCCGGACTACAAGACATTTCGCAGCAATAAAACAAGACCAACAAAGCCGCCCGAATGTGCCGACAAATCCCGATAGGAGCTGCACATATCTCGCTCTCGGGGCACACCGGATGAGCAGAGACGTCGGCAACCAAGATGCCCCAAGTTGCCTCGGGGTGGCACCGCAAGTGGTTTAGGTTGGACCAACGCCGGAGGAGCATTGGCCCGGGGGGTTAAATAAAGATGACCCTCGGGCTCGCGAAAACCCGGGGGAAAAAGGCTTAGGTGGCAAATGGTAAAACCAAAGTTGGGCCTTGATGGAGGAGTCTTATTCAAAGCGAACTGTCAAGGGGGTCCCATAAATCACCCAACCGTGTAAGGAACGCGAAATCAAGGAACATAACACCGGTATGACAGAAACTAGGGTGGCAAGAGTGGAACAAAACACTAGGCATAAGGCCGAGCCTTCCACCCTTTACCAAGTATATAGATGCATTAATTATAGCAGATATATTGTGATATCCCCAACAAGTAAACATGTTCCAACAAGGAACAACATCTCCATGTTCCAACAAGGAACAAACTTCATCTTCACCTGCAACTAGCAACGCTATAAGAGGGGCTGAGCAAAGCGGTAACATAGCCAATCAACGGTTTGCTAGGAAGGGATGGTTAGGGGCTGACATGGCAATATGGGTGGCATGATAAGCAAGTGATAGGCATCGTAGCATAGGCATAGCAAAAGAGCGAGCATCTAGCATAGCAAAGATAGAAGTGATTTCGAGGGTATGGTCATCTTGCTTGCAATGTTCTCAGAGTTGTCGAAAGCTTGATCCTCGTAAGCGTTCTCAACAGGTTCCTCGCCCACGTACTCGTCTCCCGGCTCTACCCAAAGCAAGAACACAAACAAAGGAACCACAATAAACCACGGTGCAATGCACAAGCAACATGATGCAAAACATGACATGATATGCGAGATGTGATATGCAATGCGTATCGCGCGCTCGGAAGGAAAATGATGAACCAGGCATCAACTTGGCAAACCAAGTATGCCGCTGAAAGATGAGATGATTTCGTTGAAATCGATATAAAGATCACCGAATCGGATGCACGGTTTGCAAATGACAAGCAAAACAAGAATGGCACAAATCGCCATTAACAGCATGATGCCACTTAGCAAGCAACAACAAATTAAGCTACTGCACCCAAACGTACCAACAAAGTATATGGCAGTGATCTACTCAAGATGCTTGACAAAAGATGAACACTGAGCTACGGCTAAATCACAACATAACAGGTTCAAACAAGCATGGCAAAAGTGCAAAACATATCAGCTTCACAGACTTAGTGAAATTCTGAACATGGCAAAAACAGCATCGGTAGCAATGTTCGAGCAAGAAAACAACATGCTACAGGAACTTATAATATCAAAACAAGGCATGGCATGAATCTACTCAAAGCATAGAACAAAAGTCCGTTACTGATCATAAGCCAAAAAGGATCAGAAAATATAGTAACACCCATGTCAATATAGCAAGTTTCGTTAACAGATTCAGCAACATGGCATGGCAAAAACAGATAACAAGTAGGCATGTTTAAGAGCTCAAAGCACTCACTACAGAGCCTTTCATGATAAACTAAGCATACATACATTAAGAAGACATGGCATAGAAGACATACATGGCAATAACAACATCATAGCATACACGGATCAACCACAACAACCTTGGCAAAATTGAATAACATGTAAACAATCTGCCAGGAAACATTTTGTAGCAAAAGTAGAGCTCGATTGACTCAAGCTATGGCACTCCATAATTGCGAACAAAGGCATGGATGGATATAGCATAACCATATGTTCAAAACATCCTTACCGAAGTATCTCAAAATATGCATGGATCTCTCGGTAGCATCAAGTTAACATGGCATCAAAATATCAGCTAAACAAGGCTGAAATCGCAACATCAGGAAGCCTACTTTGCATGCTTGTGCTAGTCACCACATAGATCACAAAAATACATGGCATACACCCCTGGAAAGATGGCATGGCATATTACAAAACACATGTAGGACTCAAAATCATAGGGTGCACACATCAATCATAGCAAAAATAACAAAAGTGCATGTTCTGTTAAGAAACAGAAACTAACATCACATAGCCTTCTTCCAACAGCATTTCGGGAATTAAGATGAGCTCAAATGAAAATGATGCACTGAGATGAAATGATCTACTCTTCGAGACGAACATTTTGACATATTACACGCACGAAACGGAGCTACAGGTGCAAAGTTATGATGCGTTGAAATTACCACAAAATAATCAACGAGATAAAAACTTAGACGAAATTAAGGGGGGGAAGAAGTCAACCGCCCGGGACTCGGATCTCAGATCCGGCCGGAGCTCGAGGCGGCCGGCGGCGCGGCTGCGCTGGCGGCGAGGGGCCAGGCCGGCGAGGGAGAGGTCGCCGGGCGCCGGTGGGCGGGCGGCGGCGGCGGCGACCGGCGACGGCCACCGAGGCGGCCGACGAGGCCGGCGGCCGCGGAGGCGGCGACCCGGCGGTGTGGCGGCAAGCGGGCGCGATCGGGTGGGGCGGCGCGCTCGGGCGGCGGGCAGTCGCGCGGCGAAGGGCGGCGGCGGCGGCGGAGGACGGAGCCATGGGGCCGGGCGGGCGGGCGGGCGGGCGGCGACGCTGGTGGCGGGCGAGTGGCGGCGTACACGTGGCGGCGGGGGCGACCGGACGTGTCCGCTGCGGCCGGACGTGTCCGTGGCGCGGAGGGAAAACGTCTAGGGTTTGATCCGGATTTGGAATGGGGGTGTATATATAGGCATAGAGGGAGCTAGGAGAGTCCAAATGAGGTGCGGTTTTCGCCCACACGATCGTGATCGAACGATGGAGAGAATGGGAGTGACTTAGATGGGTTATTGGGCTGTTTTGAAAGGGTGTTGGGCGGCAACTTAAAAGAGGCCTTTGCGAGAGTGCGGTTAACCGTTGGAGTACCAAACGAGCTCCAAATGACCCGAAACTTGACCGGTGGTCTACCGTTGTATACCAAGGCCACTTGAAAAACCTCGGTCCATTCCGAGAAAGTTTAGTACCGCTCACGGAAAAAGCGTAAAAGGGGACGCCGGGGACATAGGAGTGCTTGATTGCAAAACGGACAACGGAAAAATGCTCGGAATCATAAGTCGAACACGTATGCAAATGAGATGCACATGATGACATGATATGAAAATGCATGACATGGACAAAATGCAAAAAGAAGAAAAACCCAACCACGGAGGGAATATCATATCACAATGCCGAAAATGGCAAGAGTTGGAGTTACAAATATGGAAAGTTACATCCGGGGTGTTACAGAGATACTTGTTTTGTATACGAGTTTACTCAATCATCTTGAAAGCTTCGATCTCAGTTGGGGTAAGAAGATTGTGATCAAGTTGAAGGCTGTCTTCAGGAGCTTGGTCCTCCGTGGCCTTCTTGATCCCTTCATCCTTGTTGATCTCCATGGGTTCTTCCCTCTTTCAGCTCTATCTTCATTAGCTAAGCATCGTTGTCACCATTTTTGGAAGAGGGGGATGACATGATGCCTGGCCTTGACAACCCTGACAGAAAACAGCTCGAAACAAGAACAGAGGACAATTGCGTGATACAGGAGTCAAAACCTTCGGGAGATTATATAATGAATTTTTACCGACCAAAATATGTATCATGCAAGAAAACGGAGTCCGGAGAGCGCACGAGGTGCCCACGAGGTGCCCACGAGGTAGGGGGGCGCGCCCTCCACCCTCGTGGAGCCCTCGTGTCCTTCCCGGACTGCTTCTTATTTTTCTATTTTTCTAAATATTCTAAATCGGAGAAATATTGCCATTAGAACTGTTTTGGAGTCGGTTTAGTTACCGTACCACATACCTATTCCTTTTCGGAGTCTGAAACGTTCCGGAAAGTGTCCCTTATGTATTCCTCCGGGGTTACAGTTTCAATAACATTGGTTTCAACATTTATGGGATTACCTGAGATATAATGTTTGATTCTTTGACCATTCACCACCTTCGGATTTGTGCCTTCAAAGTTGTTGATTTTCATGGCATCGGAACGACAGACCTCCTCGATAACGTAAGGGCCTTCCCATTTAGAGAGAAGTTTTCCAGAAAAAAATCTTAAACGAGAGTTGTATAGCAATACATAATCACCTACATTAAACTCACGCTTTTGTATTCTTTTGTCATGCCATCTTTTAACTTTTTCTTTAAACAACTTGGCATTTTCTTAGGCTTGGGTTCTCCATTCATCAAGTGAGCTAATTTCAAATAACCTCTTCTCACCGGCAAGTTTGAAATCATAGTTGAGCTCTTTAATGGCCCAATATGCCTTATGTTCTAGTTCGAGAGGTAAATGACATGCTTTTCCATAAACCATTTTATATGGAGACATACCCACACTAGTAGAAAAAGGGCCTATAGTCCCGGTTCATGAACCGGGACTAAAGGGTCGGTACTAATACCCTCACCCTTTAGTCCCGGTTCTATCCAGAACCGGGACAGATGGGCCTCCACGTGGCCTGTCCGCGAGCCCAGTAGAGGGCCTTTGGTCCCGGTTGGTGGCACCAACCGGGACCAATAGGCATCCACGCGTCAAGATTTCTTTGGCTCTGGTTTTGTTTTTTTTTCAAAAGAGGGGGGTTTGGGGGTTTTGGGGGTTAATTTAGGTGTTTCATATATTGTGCTATAGCTAGCTAATTAATAGAGAAAAGTGTCCTTTCTTTTGTCCGTGCTTGGTCGACGCTACGCACTATACATACGTATAGAGAGGACTAACTAGACATGCTAGCTAGCTAGTAATTACGCAAATGTAAGATCGTCATGAACATATATATGCATACAGAGAGAAGTGATATCGACCACCTCTCCTTCTCCGAGAGATTGGTCGAACAACAAGTTCTCGTATATCTATCCGACACTACCGCTACATATATACAATAATTATCTTTTACAATACGGACGCGTGGTCCACATGGTATTCCCGCCTTCAGCGATCACATAGTCAAGAAAGAATGCCGCCAATTCCTCTTGAATTGCTCGCATGCGATCTGGTGCTAGGAGTTCATCCATTTGCGAAACATCTAATTTTAAGAAAGGGTCAATACATACATATATATATATATATATATATATATATATATATATATATATATATATATATATATATATATATATGAATGAATGAATGAAACTCAACACAAATGATGGTAATAAAATAAAATTGTGAATATTTTTATTTACGCACTTCAAATTGTTTGTCGGAGTAGCCCTCTCACAGTGTCGTGTGGCGGATGGACTCGCAAATGTAGTATCCACAGAAATCATTCCTTGTTCCTGCCACAACCACTTTACAAGAAACAGAGGTCAATCAAACTGATAATTAGCAAGCACATGCTAAATGGTATTGATGAAACTAGCGCTTGAATCACTAGGAGATGCGCGTGAATATGCTACTATATAGTACTTACTGGGTGTCTAAATTGCAGCTTCTTCGGTAGTCCCGAGCTTTTTGGTGAATTTTCCCAAGCCCTGCCATACAAAGAAAACAATTACTTAATATCGAAATGAACAAAGTTGCTGATATGGTGGATAATGATCGATTTAACTTACTTCTCGAGCATTTCAGTCATTTCCGATACTCCTTGGGATCTTTTCGTCTCGAGTCTAAGATAGTTACTACTCACTGCTCAAGCTTAATCTCTAGGAGAATATAGTGGAACCTGCGCATTTATGCATAACTCATCAATATTACATTTCTATAACCTGACTAAATAAGGGAAACCGAATATGCCACAAGACAAGAATACTCACGTGTAGTTGTAAGGAAAGAGTATTGTATTTTTGTGTTCATTTATTTCCAACGATCGTAGCAAGTTGGCCACGGTTTCCTTGGCACAATATTTAACCTCATTTGCATCGATGAGATATGTGTTAATGAACCCAATATCACCCACTTGTTTTTTCTTCATTTCTGCGATCTTCAATCTGCATAATATAGTGAGGATATTTATAAATACATGCAATGAAAGAGCTGAGTTATATAGAGATACTTAATGACAGAAGTAGTACTACTTACAGACGATAGCAGGTGACCGTTGCTTTATCGAGGGCCAATTGATTGAAAACTGATAGAACTCCTCAAATGGAATAGGCAATAGTTCAATTCCAAGGAGGTCATGCTCCTTTTAACTCTCAAATACAAAGTATTCCTCCCTCGCACTCTTTGCAGGTTTTCATGTACCAATCATGCAATCTTCGCATCATCGTTGTTAGAGAGCTTTCATCTTTGACGAGAGGCTTCCCGTACTCGTATCTTTGTATCTGCACCTCCAAGAAATCAAATTGTACATCGTCGGGCAAGTAATCTTCAGATTGCCATAACCGGCACCATCCTCGGATCGACGATGTCGCTAGCGTGCACCTTGAGCGGGGGCACGATTCCTTCGCTTGTTCGCCGAGCTGGGCAATTTGTTTCCCAGCTCGTCGTTCTTTCATCCTTTGATCACCGACAAGATTTCCCGATCTCTCCGCCGCAAATGCCTTCCAATAATGCGCTCATAGTTGCCTTTCGCGGAGACTTGGGTGGTTTTGTCGGGGCAGCAAGTGCGCTTCGCTTTGACGGATCTACCTTCTCCTCCGGAGGTGGATGTCTCTTTGCTTTCAACCCTTGAAACCAGTCATCCACTTCGATCTGCGCGATCTTCGCGTTTTCCTCCTCGCTCCTCTCAGACGGTAAATTCTCCGAGTCTTCAGAGAAGGACCGAATCAGATCTCCTCCCGCCTTTGGCTGTACTGCTAGACGCCGCAGAGCAGACGGAGCGGATGTCTTCTTTCCTTGCTTACGAGGCGGAGGAGAAGGACTACGACGCTACGGAGCAGCCGGAGCGGCGGCGGGTCTCTTCCGCCCTTGCCGACGAGGCGGAGAAGGAGGAGGCTGGCTGCCGGACGCCGCCGGTGCAAAGCGGAGAAGGAGACGGAGTGCCGCCACGCCGGAGAAGGAGCCGCCGAGTGCCCTGATCGCCACTCGCCGGAGGAGGAGGCGGTGGAGGAGGCGGAGTGCCCCGACTCGCGGAGGAGGAGGAGGAGGCGGTGGAGGAGGCGGAGTGCCCCGACTCGCGGAGGAGGAGGAGGAGGCGAGGCGCCCAGCCGGAAGGTTGATGAGATCCTTCCGCCATCGGCATGGAGTCTTCGAGCGAACCCAGCCGATACTCCCCTTCAACGGTAGGGTGGTCAAGCCGAGCTCCTCAAATCCTCTCGTTATTTCATCGACCATCACCTTAGCATATCCTTCCGAATCGGCCGCGGTGAAAAGTTGAGTCGCGTTTAGTGGGATAAACAGAGCCAACAGCCGCCTTGACCTTTAAATTGCTCCATTGCGCCATAAGGTGGCAACTTTCAACATCCGTGATAGCATCCACGGATAGCTGGCAGGAGCCGCCAAGGCATGTTGCTCTGGCTGAAGCAGCTCGGTGGAAGCCACGCTGCTTCTCCGCTGAGATGGCGGGTAGCTTCGGGAAGCTTCGCAGGTCGTTTGTTGTGATCGGCTGCTTCTCGCTCCTCTTCTCGCTCCTCTAGCCCCATTACCCTTTCGTGCAGCGCCTGCATTAGGCTCTGCTCCGCTTTTCCTCCTCTCATGGGTTTTGTAACCCCTGCGTCCGAAATCCAGCCTTCCACGAAGGGAGCTCTGGCGTGCCTCGTGTCCGTCCTGTGGTGCTCGAGATTCCCGAGGGCCATTGTGAGCTCGTCCTTCTCCCCGTCTCGAACGAACTTCCCTTGCTGCGCTGCTTCGATATAATGCTTAAGCCTCTTGACTGGTATGTCCAATTGTTCATCCGTCCAAATGCACTTCCCGTTATAGGGTCCAAGGATCCGCCGCCCGAAGAACCAAGTCCGCAACGGTCCGGCCATTCATTGTCTCGGTTCGATCCTTTATCAAGCAGATCATTCTCAGCCTTGGCCCACTTAGGCTGGGCTATGAGGTAGCCACGACCCGTGCGATGATGAAGCTTCTTCTTCGCAGCATTTCTCTTGTTTGTCGCTGACATTTTTTACTCTTTTCCGATGTCTTGTAGGCCACAAATGCGGCCACCATCTCTCGATCTTCTCATATTTGCCCGTGAATTCTGGTGTCTCATTTTTTCGACATACGTATTGAGGTCTTTCTTCCAATTCCTGAATAGTTCTGCAATCTTCTTAAGAGCAAAAGACTTGATTAATGGCTCTATTATCGCTTCTCCGGATCATCCTCTGGCGGTAGGGTAAAATTTGACTTCAGCTCACCCAAAGATCATTTTTCAGCATATCATTGACACAAGACACCTCGTGGTCTTCGTTCTTAGGCTTATACCATTGGTGGATGCTGATCGGGATCTTGTCCCTAACTGAACCCCAAGACCGAGCAACAAATGCCTTCTTTGTCCGGTAGGGTTCAATCGGTTGGCCGTCGTGCGGGATTTGTATGATCTCAAACTTTTCATCCGAGCTCAACTTTTTCTTCGGCCTCGCCTCTTTACCGGTTGTGCTCGATCCGGAGGGCTAGAAAAAGAACAAAGACGAGAGTTAATTAATATGTGTACATATATACCAAAACAAAGACGAGAGCTAGTCAAGACAGGCTTAACTAATATATATACCTGGCGGACTCGGTTTGGTGATCACCGAGCCGCCCTCACGCCTACTTCTTCACCCTCTCCTTCTTGCACCGCATTGGGTCATCGGAGCCATGTAAATTATAGCCAGCTGCTTCTTCACCCTCTCCTTCCGCACCATCGTTGTCGACGCGTTGAGAAACATCATCGAGGAGACGACATCACTTTCGTGTGCGATTATGTCCCTCAAAACGCTTCTTGTGCTTCGCCTCTCGGGGTGTCCATAGTTTCTACAAATATTTACAACATGGCAATTATTATTCAAACATGACAGATATGGATATATTAGTGCCAACGAGAACTAGCTAGCTAATCACAATAAGGAATCATATTAGTGGCCTCGACGCTGCTTCTCTAGGGTTTGGGGTGGCCTCGACAACGTAATATCGACCCCCCCACGTGTTGAAGCTATCGGGAGGGGGTCGGCGTTGAACAAGACATCTATGTCCCACAAGTGACGTGGGCATCGACGCCATGTGAGGGTAGAGGGTCGTGGATTGCCGAGCGGTCGAGGTCAAGGGTCAAGATCGCCGAGGGTCGGGAGGTTGCCTAGTGTCAAAGGATTCAACAAAACCATGTCTTCATCATTAGGCTAAAATGTGAGGTGCATGATGGTGCGAAGCTCTCCAAAGTTGTTTTGGAGCGGAGTCCCAGATAGGATAATTAGCTTTTGGTACAAAGTTCAGCAAAAGGCAAATTATCCTATCCGGACTCTATTCCGTAACAACTTTGGAGGACTTCGCACCATCATGCCATGGTTACTTCCGGCTAATGATGAAGCAATGGATTTCTTCAATACTTTGACACTATCGGTACCCCTATCGGAAAAGGAAGAAAAGAGGAAGAAGGAAGAAGAAGAAGAAAAAAGAAGAAAAAAAGGAGAAGAAGAAAGAATAGAGGAGAAGAAGAAAAATAGAAAAAAATTCTATTTTTCTTCTTCTCTCATTCCTTTCTTCTTCTCCTTCTTTTCTTCTTTTTCTCTCATTCTTTTCTTCTTCTTCTTCCTTCTTCCTTCGGATCCTAGAACCTCGAACCCTCGACCCTAGAACCCTCGAACCCTAGAATCCTCGACCCTAGAACCTCGAACCTCAAACCCTTGTGCCTCGAAACCTCGACCGGCCTCGGCGACCCTCGACCCTCAAAACATTGACCCTCGACCGGCCTCGACGACCTCGACCCCTCTCAGGACCCTCTCGACCCTCTAGCCTAGTTCCCGACCGTCGACCCTCAAATGATCCTCGACACCCTGCTCCCGAAAAAGAAGAAGAAGAAGAAGAAGAAGAAGAAAAAGAGAAGAAGAAGAAAGAAGAAGAAAAATAGAAGAAAAAAGAGAGAGAAGAAGAAGGAAAAGAGGAGAAGAAAAAAATAGAATTTTTTCTTCTTCTCTCTCTATTCCTTCTTCTTCTCCTTTTTTCTTCTACTTCCTCTTCTTATTTTTTCTCCTCTTCTTCTCCTTCTTCCTTCTTCCTCTTTATTCTTTTCCTTATTTTCCTTCTTCCTCGATTTACCCTAACTCTAAACAAGACAACTTCCTCGACGTCCCCGCCTCTCTAATGAACAAAATAAAATCTATGAATAAAAAACATCATATTCTATGAACAAAAAACATCATATTCCATCCACATCGATCCATGCATACATCATATATATGATCATATCTATGAACAAAAAAATTCATATGATCATCTATGAACAAAAAATCACATATATCCATACATCAATATATATACATTTATGAAAAATCATGAACATTTATGAAAAAAAAAACATGGCGGCGGCGGCAGGGGCAGGGCAGGTGCTGCTGCTGGGGCTCACTATGGGCGGAGGCGACGGCGAGGTCGCGCGACGGGGCGGCGGGGAGGCGGAGGCGACGGCGAGGTCGGGAGGCAGGGGCAGCGACGGCGAGGTCGGCGAGGTCGGCGAGGTCGCGGAGGCAGGGGCGGCGACGGCGAGGGCGCGGCGACGGGCCGGGACGGCGACGACGAGGCAGGGCGACGACGTTAGGGCAGAATGCGGTCTGGCGGCGACGGCGGGGGCAGATGGCGGCGACGATGGGCGAGGCGGGGGGCGGCGGCGACGGCGACGCGGCGACGGCGGGCGATAACGAAGCGCGAGACGGCGATGGTGACGACGGGCGTGGGCGACGACGACGGCGTCGCCAAATGTCGGGCAGCTGGCGGCGTCGGCGAGGGAAAATCGCGATGAATCTGAAATTTCCCAAGTGCTTTCTTATATAGCAAGGGCATTAGTCCCGTTGGTGCCATGACCGGGACTAATGCCCTTTAGTCCCGGTTGGTGCCACCAACCGACCAAAGGCCAAATTTCAGCAGCCCAAAGGGCGGAAGCGGCACCTTTGGTCGGTTGGTGGCACCAACCGACTAAAGGGTGCATTAGTCCCGGTCGTGGCACCAACCGGGACTAAACCACTGCTAGTCCCGTTGGTGCCACCAACCGACCAAAGGCCTGTGCTGCCTCGAACCCAAATATTTAGTCCCACCTTGCTAGTTGAAGGGCGCCGCCTTTGGTTTATAAGCTGCTGGTGTGCCTCCCTTCGAGCTCCTCTCTAATGCAGGCTTTGGGCCTAATCTTGCTCTTGCACAGGCCTATTGGGCCTCTGCGGGCTGAATCTGGCCCATGTAGGGTTTCTAGTCGTATTCAGGCCGTGGGGGCCGTGGTGGCACTTTTTTTTGCTTTATATTTTATTTCTTTTTGCTTTTAGTTTTAGAAAAAATATAAACTTTCTATTAGTGCCATTAGTTTTAAAATTTGAAAACACTTTTTTTGTTTTCTTTGTTGCTTTATTTATTTTATTTTGTTTCTACTTACAACAAAATACTTATTGTTGCTATTTTTATTTTTTTCAAGTTTTTTTGTTTTGTTTTCTGCATTATTTATTTTCTTTTGGTTTTTGCTTTATTTTTAATTCTTTTTGCTTTTAGGTCAGCAAAATTATAAACTTTCTGTTAGTGCTTTTAGTTTTAGAAAAATATAAACTTTCTGCTTGTGCCATTAGTTTTAAAATTCAAAAACACTTTTTTGTTTTCTTTGTTGCTTTATTTATTTTATTTTGTTTCTACTTACAACAAAATGCTTATTGTTGCTATTATTATTATTTTTTCAAGTTTTTTGTTTTGTTTCCTGCATTATTTATTTTCTTTTGGTTTTTGCTTTATTTTTAATTATTTTTGCTTTTAAGTCAGCAAAATTATAAACTTTCTGTTAGTGCCATTTGTTTTAGAACAATTATAAACTTTCTGTTTGTGCCATTAGTTTTATAAAATTTGAATTCTTTGAAATTTGTGTGAATCACAAGTTTGTGAGCTCAACAAAGGCGTAGGGACGGGCTTATAAACGGTGTGAGCGCCCTTCGGTTGGCGAGGTTTTCAAATTCATAGTTTTCAAATGAACTCTGAAAAAGTTGGCATAGCATGTTCATGAACAAAGCGGACAATGGTATCATACTGTGTGTTACAAAGTTGGCATGGTATCATCATAATAGTTGCGGAGAAAGTCTTCACTTTTTCTTCGCTTGTGTCGTTTGCTTATTGCTACCAGAACCATGGATAATTGTAGCGACTTGACCCAAAATCGTCAAATCTCGTGGTTCCATACCATCCCAAGATCATGCCGGTACTCACAAGACATCGATAAAGTAATCAAAGTTCAATCACACCTGAATATCATTAATCGATTCTCATATAGAGTCTTTATTACAAGGAATAAATTCGCTCAAGGCCAACTCATGAGAAATAAACTACTAATGCTGCGGAAGCGTCGAAGGTAAGCGAGTCCATCCGACTCAAAGGGCAATCGCTAAGCGCGAGCGTAGCCTCACTCTGATCGGAATATATCTACGCAACATAATACGTTGCAGCCATGTAGGTCAGCTTTTGGAATAAGTGGCAAGTCATGAAGAATAACAATAATAAAGTTACTAACACTATATGCATTCTTGGTCGTGGAGCTCTAAGTTTCATCATTTTGCGAAAAGCAAATTTTATCCTACTACAAAGGACTTGCTTGCAAATTACTACAATTATTGGTAGTTATTGAGATGGTTCCGCCAACCAATATCTCGCTCCCAAATTATTAAGTCATAACCCTCAAATTAATTCATTAATTTTAGTGTTGAGATATCCGAATACTTCCAAGTTCCAGAGGCTCAAATGTCCGTGAATCGGGACACGGCTAATCGATTAGATCTTTAAACTCTGCAGAGGGTTGCGACTTTCCGCAAGAATCATTCCCTCCTTTAAAGTCTTCGCACTTCATGGTGTTTGAAGACGGACGAATGAAACAGGTCTTCCAAAGAGTTCTTCCGCCACCGCCGGTACCCATCCAATCCTACCGTTCGTCTACTTCTCGTAGTACCGCCCAGCCAGCGTCACTACTAGGGTCAACCCAGCCAGAGCCCATAATGGCTTGCGGCTGCACGTAAGCTTCCGGTCATGGGGCATCCATCCTTCTCTTCGTGGCTGGGTGAAGCTTTCCGCAGGATGTCATGGCGCTTCTCCATGCATCCCGCCACCACTGGGTGCTCCAGGTGCCCGTCAACCGCCCTCCACCCAGTAGTGATTTTCCAAGTCCATCTTGATCATTGTAGTCCATGGGTTGTCATCATCATTGACTCTCACATCTTGCTTATGAATTTCACTCATCCCAAATCCGCCTCTGAGCATAGCAAAATAACTACTACGTCCGGGTCATGGTAACAAGGATTGGTTCATCCTACCACATGATACTACTCAAGTTTAATGACTTCAAGATTTCACTACTGCATGCAATGGTGGGGTGGTGACAACTACTAATGCACAAAACATAGGTATAGAAATAACATGATCAAAACTTGCCTTGCTGATGATCCTCGTAAGCTAAAGAGTCGAGTAGCAAGCTTCAGACTCCGGAAACTCTACCGAGACAAACAATAACACAATAAGTACAAAGGAAGAGGATCACACAAGATAACAATAGTAACATAGCACAACAAAACAATCAAAACTAAATCCAAAAGAAAACTCAAAGAAACCAATTCAAAGTTTTTCCCTACTCCAAACAATAACAAAAATAGTTTTATATAACAAAATTTCCTTAATATAACCTAATCATGGTTTTAGGTTAACTTACAGAAAAGGATTCACTAAGCAACTAGGAGCAAAAGAATTAATTAAAAGCTATTATAAAACTCATTTTAGGCCTAATCCAATTTCTATTAAGAAAATTAATTTAAAACTTTTATTAATTATAAATAAAAGTTCATCTACTAGCATGACAGAAACTAACCTAGAATAACTAATCACAAGTTAAAATAAATTAATTTACTAATTAATTAATTAGGAAAACAGGAACTAGTTAATTAATTAGGATTAATAGGATTCTGGCTAAAATTAATTATTTATTAATCCTAAAATACCAAAGTTAATTTCTAGGGTTTGGCAATGCCAAAATAAAGTGGTGACAAAAGAATCATGCAAAAATAATTTTTCTAACTAAAGTTATAGCAGATTTACTATTCTGACTAAAACAATATTAAAGCATTTTTTTATTATTTTTAACATAGCTAAATATATATTTTACAGAAACTACATAAAATTTTCAATCCAACAAAAAAAGAATCACTCAAAAATATTAAACAGAATAAAAGATATACATTTTTGAAAACTGAAACTATTCGGCTAAAACAGAAAATCAAAATAAAAAGAAAAAGGCCTAATGGGCCTATACTGTGCACTAGGCGTAGTTTAGTCTAAACGGGCCCTAGGTTTAAACTAAACGAACCGGCCTAAAAATAAAAACCTAAACTAAAAACTAAACCGATCGGGCCGGCCGGTTTTCTAACTAAAACCTAACCCTTCGGGGTGTCTAATCCTAGCCCTAGATCTAGGATCGAACGGTGGAGGGGGATGCCGGGGACTTACCGGACTCCGGCGACGGCGGCGGCGGCGGCGAAAGTGCTCCGGGGCGTCCGGACGTCGGCGAGCTCCGGCGACTCGTCGGGAAGACGCGACGGGTCGTAAAGGTTCGGTGGTGTTGGGGGGGTCGGGTGGACCAGGCGTCGACGGCGGCAACAATGGCGGCGGGGAGGGCTCGGGTCTCCGGCGACGTCGAGCGGGAGGAAGAGGGGGTGCGGCGAGCTCTCGGGGGGGGGGGAAATGGGGTGCGGGGGCTCGGCTCTTTATAGCCGGGCCTCGGGGTGCTCGGAAGGGCATCGGGCGGTCGGGAATCCGGATCCTTCGGGATCCGGTGGACCTCCCATGAGCGTGGCGTGGGCGAGGGGAAGAAGAGGGGGGGGACCCACGGGTCAGCGAGAGGGAGAGAGGCGAGGGTCGGTGGCCGAGGCCTAGCCCTTTCGGGTGAGGGGCGAGGGATGCGGCGCTGGCTGGCTTGGTGGTCTTTGGGCTGCCAGGGCCTGGCTGCTTCACTGGGCTGGCCTGGGCTGAGGGGTGAGGCGGCACTGGCTGGGCTGGGGTGCTTTGGCTGGCGCCCAGGGGTTTTTCCTTTATTTTTTAAATAAAACTAAAACAAAATAAAACCCAAACTATAAATAGTTTATATAGGGTATATATATACCAAAATGATCGGGGAATATTCCTTTCATTTGAACATTTTTCCAAAGGCAAAATCCAAACTTCATAAAAATCTATTTTTTCAATTTCAAATAAATTTCAGATTTGAATCCAAATCTTTTGGCATTGTTTCCTCTGATATTTTTGGAGTGTCATGTTTGCTCCTCTCATACTTTTGATCAAGTATTTATCGAGCTTAGTTTTTGAATTGTTTCCCATGCCAAAGTTTGAAATTCAAATTCAAAACCCAACTTGCTCTGAAACTTCAAATGACATTCAAATTCAAACAGGAGTGCATAGGATGCTTATCTATAATTGTAAAACATTCCAAATAGGAAATTTGGGATGTTACAAACCTACCCACCTTAAGATGAATCTCGCCCTCGAGATTCGGGTTGGCTAGCAAATAGGTGCGGATGGTCTCGACGAAGATCTTCTTCGCTCCTGTGTGGCTTCTTCCTCGGTGTGGTGACTCCACAGCACCTTGCAAAATTTGATGACCTTGCTGCGGGTGACTCTGCTTGCAGTCTCAAGAATACGGACGGGTTTCTCCTTGTAAGTCAGATCACTGTCAAGCTGTATGGCCTCTAGGGGCACTGTGTCTCTCAACGGGACATCGGCCATGTCAGCATGGCATTTCTTCAACTGAGAAACGTGGAAGACATCATGAACTCCGGACAATCCTTCCGGCAATTCCAACTTGTATGCAACTTCTCCACGACGCTCGAGGATTTTGTAGGGCCAATGAATCGGGTGCTAACTTTCCTTGACTCCAAACCTCTTGATTCCACGGCGGAGACACACACGAATATGCTCGGTCTCCCACTTCGTAAGTCACCTCCTTGCGCCATCGTCGGCATAACTCTTACGTCTCGATTGTGCTATCTTGAGCCTGTCTCAATCAGCTTGACTTTCTCTTCGAATCCTTGATAAGGTCGGAACCGAAAAGTGATCGATCTCCAACACTATCCCACAAAAATGGTGTTCTCGCACCTCCTTCCGTATAGAGCTTCAAAAGGGGCCATCTTCAAACTGGATTGATAACTGTTGTTGTATGAGAACTCTGCATATGGCAAATTATCATCCCAGCTAGACCCATAGTCTAGTACACAAGCTCTCAACATGTCTTCCGAATCTGATTGACTCTCTCGGTCTGTCCATCCGTCTGGGATGAAAAGCTGTCTTGAATTCCAGCCTCGCACCCAAAGTTTCATGCAATTGCTTCCAAAACTTTGAGGTAAACTGCGTTCCTCTATCGGACACGATCTTCCTCGGAACTCCATGCGGACATCGATCCTGGTCATGTATATCTTGGCCAACTTGGCACTGGTATAGGTAGTCTTCACGGAATGAAGTGAGCTACCTTAGTCAAACGATCAACTACTACCCAGATAGAATCATAACTGAACGGGTCCCGGGTAATCCTGTGATGAAATCCATACCAAGTTTCTCCCATTTCCAATCGGGAATCGGCAAAGGTTGAAGTAACCTGCTGGCTTCGATGTTCTGCCTTTACACGTTGGCAAACATCGATATCGCTACGTACTCGGCAATGTCCTTCTTCATACCGTCCACCGTAAACTTTGCTTCAAATCCAGTACATCTTGGTGTTGCCGGGTGAATCGAGTACGGTGAATCATGAGCCTCTGAAGAATTAGCTTCGAGCTCGGGATCATTGGGCACATAAATACGATCCTCAAACCATATAGTTCCATGTTCATCCTTTCGGAATCCTTTAGCTTTACCTTCCTCCATCTTTTGCTTAATCTCCTCAATTTCCTTGTCCGACTTCTGGGCTTCACGAATCCTTTCGGTCAAGGTGGACTGTACTTCCAGAGTTGCAACAAATCCTTTCGAACTATCTCCGCCGGAGATCTCTCGAGGTCATCGACTAACTCCTGGGTACTCCTCCTGCCGTAAGAGTATTCACATAACTCTTACGGCTCAAAGCATCTGCTACAACATTAGCTTTACCGGGGTGGTAATGCAATCTCATGTCGTAGTCCTTTATCAACTCTAGCCACCTCCTCTGCTCGAGGTTCAATTCCTTCTGCGTGAAAATATATTTCAAGCTCTTGTGATCCGTAGACATCACAACGATTTCCGATGAGGAAATGTCTCCAGTCTTGAGTGCATGCACTACACCGCTAACTCCAAATCATGCGTGGCATAATTCATCTCATGAGGCCGTAGCTGTGCAGGCATAAGCTACAACCTTACCTTCCTGCATCAAGACTCCTCCGAGTCCTTGACGAAAGCGTCTAATAAACCTGGTATTCCTTATGTATGTCCGCAATATCAACACTGGGCTGTGACCAACCGTTTCTTCAATTCTGAAAACTGGCTTCACATTCCTCGGTCCAAACATACTTGGCTTCCTTCTTCAACAACTCAGTCATGGGCTTGGCAATCTTGAGAAGTTCTCAATGAACCTCCGATAATATCCTGCGAGTCCGAGAAAACTGCGGATCTCCTTGATCGAGGTGGGTGACCGCCAATCGGTGACTGATTCAACCTTGGCGGGATCAAGCTGCTATTCCTTCTCTGAAATAACATGTCCGGGAATCCAACTTCCTTCAGCCAAAATTCACATTTGCTGAACTTGGCATACAACCGATGTTCTCGAAGTTTCTCGAAACTAGACGCAAATGTTCCTTATGCTCTTCCTCGCTCTTGGAGAATATCAATATGTCATCGACGAACACCACGACGAACTTGTCCAAATATTCCATGAACACCTTGTTCATCAAATTCATGAAGTATGCAGGAGCATTAGTCAATCCAAATGACATGACGGTATACTCATATAAACCATACACGTGGTGAATGCTGTTTTGGGTATATCCTTTTCACGAATTTTCAATGGTGATACCTCGATCAAGATCGATCTTAGAGAATACCTTGGCTCCAACAAGCTGATCAAACAAGTCATTGATCATCGGCAGAGGTACTTGTTCTTGATGGTTACTTCGCTCAATGCACGATAATCCACAACCATCCTCAAGCTTCCATCCTTCTTCTCTACCAAAAGGACTGGGCTCCCCAAGGTGATGAGCTCGGACGAATATATCCTTTCTCCAATAACTCATTTATTTGATCCTTGATCTCTTTCAACTCATTCGGTGGCATCCGATAAGGTCTCTTGGATATTGGGGCTGTGCGGGCAATAACTCAATCAGAAATTCAATGTCCTGTCCGGTGGCATTCTGTAATTCCTCCGGAAACACATCGGAAATTCTTGCACTACCGCACTTCCTCCTGAACAACTCCCGTGAGGGAATGCACTGATTCTTCATCCGGCTGTGCTGGCTACATACTTGATCCTCTTCGCCCGGGTGGTGAGCGTAATAGACTTCTGACACACACAATGTTTCCTTCATACTTTGACAACTAATCCATGCCTAGGATTACATCCAAGGTCTGAGTTTCCAACACTATGAGTTCCACGGAAATTTGTGGTTCCCGATGTTGAGGGTTGCAGGACAGCTTAAACCTGCCATCATTTCTCCTCTGCGGGCCCGACGCCAAGGGAGCTTCTAAGGGTTCTAGTCGTAATCCGTACTTTTCCACAACTACCCTTGATATGAATGAATGCATTGCACCGAATCAAAGAGAACCAAAACTGAACGTGAATTCAATAAAACTTACCAACCACGATGTTCGGCTGATCATAGACGTTCTCCACGCCGATGTGATTCACTTGAGCACGAGGGAAAGGATTGGGCTTCTTACGAGCCTCCATTGCCATTCCGTTCCTCTGCTTGGCCTCCGGGCAGTCGGTGGCGTAGTGCCCCGTCTTCCGCACTTGAAGCGGTGATGTGGCTCGAGATCCTTGAGCCGGGCGAACGGTGCTGATTGCCATTACCATTTCCATTGCCATTGCCATTGCCATGGCCGACTTGTTGTCCTGGCTGCGGTTGTTCCCATTTCCTCCATGGTTATGACCTCCATGGTTATGATGGGTGTGCCCTCCCGAGTATGGTGCATAGCGGGCTTCGCTGAGCTCTGAGTTGTGCTTCCATGGCTGTACTTCCGCTTGCTTTCTATCTGCTGATGTTTGCCTTCTAGGATGGTGGCCTTGTCTACCAGCTCTGGTAGTTGTTGAAGGTAGCCACAATAAGCTGCATGCTCGATTCATCATTGAGTCCCTCAAGGAACTTCTCCTGTTTGGCGGCATCTGTGGCCACATCATCGAGGGCATAGCGGCGAGCTTGCTGAATTCATCCATGTCTTGTGCCACAAGACGGTTCCCTGGGCGTAAGTTGCGGAACTCACGCTTCTTGAGACTCATGGCTCCAGTGAGACATGAGCGGTCTGAAAACTGCTGGAATTGATCCCAAGTGATGCCACCCATGGGAAAAGTGGCGGTGTAATTCTCCCACCAAGAAGCTGCAGGTCCATCCAGTTGATGCGCTGCAAAGCGCACCTTCTCAACATCGGTGCATCCAACGGTGACTAGCTCTCTTCCAATCTTGCGGAGCCAATCGTCACCACAATCGGCTCGGTGCTACTAGAGAACATCGGCGGATTCAACCTCGTAAATCGAGTCAAGTTGTCCACAAGGGTGGTGGTGGTGGCGGTGGATTGTTGGCGGTGTTGTTCGATTCGAATAAGGAGTTGCATCATTGCATTCTGCTGCTTTGGAGCAGCTGGGTGAGCTCGGCGGGAAACCAAAGGTCACGCCTCTGAGGCATCTGGTGTTTTGGAGGGATGAGAAATTTAGAATAGAACAATGGTCTATGAGAAATAACACTACCCATATGAATGCACAATCATAACACACCAATCATTTATTCATTCCACTCAAACATGGTTCAAACTCGATTACAAAAGCTCATGACTAATCGAAGGAAAACATCGGCCTAACTGATCGATTTAAAAAGTAAAAGATAACATGGTGGTCGACTAAAAGTCTTCATCGATGGCGCCTCCTCTTGGGGTTTCCTTCAGTGGTACTCCCTTCAAAATCCTGATCATTGCTCACGAGGGGTGCTTCATCTCCACTCGGGTAAAGGTCCTCTCCCAAGTCCATCTTTTCCTCTATCGCGGCAAGCTTCATCTTCAGGTCGTCGACAATCTCCATGAAGTCCGTGATTTCTTCCTCATGGCCAAGGAAGTCTGCGCGTGCCTTCTCCTCCAGTTCGATTCATGGAACAAAAGCTTCCGTGTGTCTTGAGTTACGGCGAGTCCGAATCTCCGCTTCTGAGAAGACACTCCAAGTCCCGGATGTAAGAGAGAGTGGAATCGTCCTCAATGGTACGGATGATATCTCCATTCCTTGCCCTGCGAGAAACCATGGCAAGGTCTGAGTGATCGAGCTCGGCCCTGTACTCCTCTCGGAGATGTCCAAGTGCTCGGTAGATCGCCACGTCCCTTCCGATGATCCAGTTGAACTCGGTGGACTCAAAGTTGATAGGCTCCGTGTGTCCTCCAAAGGTTCTCCCTGGGATATGCACTTCAATCCTGTAGCGGGTGTCCGTCGGAAGTGCATTAGTGGGTTTCCCGGTGATCGAGGGTAGAGCTATCTTCAGCTGCTTCACCATCTGGACCAGCTTTCTTCCGAAGGGCATTGTCTCATCGGGCTGGCAGAACTCCGGTAGCAAAACTGGGTTGAACTCGGCGGCCATCTAGAATGTTGCAAAGGGGGAGAAGAGTCAGAATTGAACAGGGAAGAATATAGAATGAAAAGGGGTTCAAAGTAAATGGTCTCTGCTTATGGCTTTTCCGATTCCTAGGGGTTACGATCCTACGGTCAGCGTGTGCTCTGATACCATCAGTTGTAACCTGGATAAAGGAATACACTTGGAAGAAGCAGTGATCAAATCAGCATACGTTCCGTAGGAGGTTACGCAAAAACCTAAGAGTGGTGAAGTAACGATAGATGTTTTGTTTGGCTTGCAGAAACCATGGATTTACTCGAAACCAGTTAGGGAACAAGAGAAATTTTGTAATGTTGGTGAGAATGCCCAAGTGTTAGAATACGTGATTCGATATTTACATATGTGGTAATGATTCAAAATACGGGATGGATTGGCCCCATACCGAGACCTCTATCATGAACTATCATATGTTGATGGAAAATCGAGAGCCTTGAAAAACTTAGAAGAGTGTCGACGCGATAAGCCATAAAACCATAAAATGGTAGGACGATGGAACCCCATTACAGAACCGCTGCCAAACGAGGTTATACGGTGAGGTTCAACCTGCACCCGTTTTCTGCAGGAGAAAACCATAAATTGTAGACCACCATGAGTGTTTCGATAGTTGTTTAGAATGGACACAAACCCATCAGCTAAGAAGATCCAGTCTCGGACGAACTTCAACTTTGACGAACCGACCCAAGCTTTTGAGGAAAACTCTATGCTTCCGATGTAAGAGCTTTAATGAAGGAGCTATTGTAAGATATGTGAAGAGACATACATTGTCAGCCCTCCGGAGAAATATCTGAGTTTATTGGAACCATGACCTTGTTTTTAAGTGTGGTAGCACCCCTGACCTTCTGACCAAGACATTTGCTAGAAGACCCCAACCCCTAACCTTTTCTTGCTAGCCTCTTCGAATCTCGAGGACGAGATTCATTTTAAGTGTGGTAGGTTTGTAACATCCCAAATTTTGGAATGTTAATATAATTAATTGAATTGTTTGTTTGTTTGCTTGAGTGAATTAAACTTGAGTGAAATTTGAACCTTTTCAAAAACTTTTGAAAGAGAGGGAATAAAATGACTTTCCCCTTCTCCGGTAAATTCAAATTCATCCTATTAAAATCAATGAGAGAAGATGACATGACTTCTTCAACTATAAAGAATTTGAACAGAGTTTTGCAATTTAATTCTTTCAAATATTTGCACTTGCTTCTCTATTTTTCTTCCCCGAGAAATACCCCGAAAAATAAATTCTTGCAAGCAAGAAAGAGCGGAGGAAAATGACCCTCCAAAATCAGGGGCATTTTGAAAATATTTGAGCCAAGAAAACCAAAGTTTTTATTTAAAATTATTTGCAAAAATAAATAAAGCCTTTAGGGATTTTCTGAAAAACATATTTTTTTAAGTTTTATTTTGGCCGTGGAATAATGCTCATCATCTATATTTTATTTTTCTGATAATTTTAGTATATAAAAACTCTTTATTCGAATTGATTTGATTTCCTTTTATTGTTTTAGTTTCCTAATTTTAAAAATAGGAATGGAATCGTTTTATTAGGAAAAACCTGCTGGCCCATTAAGCACTTTCCTATTCTAGCCCAACAAGAGATCATCTCCTTCCTCTGTTTCCTCTCACGTTACACAAGCTTTCCATATCCATGGAGACAGAATCTCCACCTTCCCGATCTCCCTCGTCTTTCCATCCCAGCGCCTCCCGAGACCGCCTATAAAACCCCTCCTCTCCTCGTTCCATTTTTCCCATCACCACACCCTCCCTGCCCGTAGCCCCCTCGCCACCGTCCTCCTTTTCCTGCCTAGAACGCCGCCAGAGCTCTCCTGAACCTCCCCATCGCCCAGCGCCACCTCCCCAGCGCCGACCCCTCCTCCGCCACCCCCACCCTCGCCAAGACCTCGCCCCTCGCCGAGCAGCCCTCCACATCGCCATCTCCTTCCTGCCATCTCTACCTCAGGTACAGGTAACTCCGTTTTCGTTTTCAGATTTATTTCCGTAACAGATTTAGTTCCGTTCTTGTTTAGCTTATAACTTTTGATCTAGAAGTCCAATGACGCTGATTCTTTTTGCGTTAGATCACAATTTTCTTGTAGTTTCCAAAATATATAATTTGTCTATGTTTGGATTAATAAAAATTGAGTTAGATCAGATTTGAATTAAAGCTTGTTTTGCTTATTCGGGAGTTTAAAAATAGGTTTTAATTAATTCTTTTTGCTCCTGGTCTCTAGGACCTTTGTTTATCCAGTAGTATTTAGTATTTTATTTTCAGGTTAATTTAAATTAGGTTTTAGCAAAACAGTACTGTTTTAATATTAGTTCTGTTTTAGCTTTTTATTTATTGTTTTATTAGTTTTAAATTATTTCTTTTTGTCACTTTTGACAAAATTAGTTGTGTTTCTGTTAGACAACAGGAGAAAATTTATTTTTATTTTAAAATTTTATTTTCCTTAGTTTTGTATGAAACCTTCTATAGGTCATAGTTAGAGTTTTATAAAAGCTTTTTATTTGTTTCTTTTTGCAAATAAAATTTTATGAAAAAATACTTTCTGTTAAATTAGTTATTTTACATTTTATTTTCTGTTAATTTATTAGTTTAGTATTTTAATTGTTGTTAAGTTTTTACTTACGGCAAAACTATATTAGATGTTTGTAGCAAAGTCATAGATCTTCGTTAGTAGTTTTTCTTTGTAGTTTTATTTGAAGTTTCTTTTGATTTTGTTTGAGTTTTATTATCGATTTTCCTTGCTGTTTTGATTGTTATTTCGAGTGCTAAAATTGTTTGCTAGGATGTTTGCTTATGTGAATGCTATGTTTGACTATATAGATTTTCAACGGAGTGACGATTAGTTCTACCAAGTCATTTTCTGACAGCGTTGTTATCTTCATCAAGTATTACCAGGCAAGTTCACTTTGACCATGTTTTCGTACCTATGTGTTTTATTGCATCTAGTGTCATCTTTGCAACAATCCCTCCAGTAGTGATATTGAATCCTTGTAGTTGAGTAGTATGCATGAGGTAGGAACCCATCACCTGTTACCAAGCCCGGACGTTATTTATTTTAATGCTACGCTATAGTAGACGGGGTTGGTATGAGTGCTTCGGGAGTGGTGTGAGAATGGAGGATCGGCGTCAATGACGACAACTCCATGATGGAATCTGCAAGGACTGCATCTTCAAGGCCTCAAGACTTCAAGACTCGAGACAAGAATTCAATACACACTCATGGGTGAAGGGCGGTTGACGGGCACCTGGAGAAACCAGTGGTTGGCGGGATGCATGGAGAAGCGCCATGACATCTTGCGGAGAGCTTCACCCAGACTCAAAGAGACGGAAGAATACTTCATGCCGGAAGCTTACCTGCAACCGCAAGTCATTATGGGCTCGCTTGGTTGACCTTAGTTGTGACTCTGGCTGGGGCGGTACTAGCGGATGTAGAACTACGGTAGGATGGGATGAGTCTTGGGCGGTGGTCGAGGAACTCTTTGGAAGACCATGTTTGGTCATCTTGTTCTCAAACACTCAAGTGCGAGAACGTAAAGAGAGGATCGAATCTTGCGGGTAAAGTGTACAAACCTCTGCAGAGGTTAAAACCTAATCGATTAGCCGTGTCCCCGGTTACGGACAATTTGAGCATCTGGACTTGGATCTATTTCGGAACTCTCAACACCGGATTGATAACTTAATTGTGGGCAACTTATGATGATTTTTGGGCTATGAGACATCGGTTGGCGGAACCATGTCATGACAGAAAAAACTCCATAGTACAGGCTTCATTTTATTCCTTTGATGTAGGTAAAATAAAACCAGCTTTTACGCAAACAAAATTCAGATACAGAGCCATAAAGCCATATTGCATATAGTATAGTTTTATCATCTGTTTTCTCATGTTGTGATCTTGCCGGTACATTCAATGTACTGACCTACACGGCTGCAACGTATCATGTTGCAGATATTTCCTTGACGAGTAAGAGTCACGATACAGGGTTACGGTCTACACTCAACCTGCCGATGGCGTTGATGGGACTCCACACCCGTTTGATTGTTTCCGCTGAGTATTATGAGGTATATATCAGTTTTACGTTAATTATACATGTGATTGCACTTTGATATATACATTGATGTCTTGTGTGTGCCAGATACCGATCCGGTATGGCACAAGAATACGTAGGCTTGACCGTCTCGAGGTCGGTCGCTACAATAATCTTCATCGTTTATCGGGATGCTTGGGTCAGCCTTGACTTTGAAGGGGAATTTCATGAAACTTTTCATACTCTTGAGACATGTCATCTTGCCCTCCACTCCCGGGATGTCCTTTTTCCTGAAAGAACTATGTGGCGCTTTGGCTCATTGTATGATGTATTCGCTTCCTTATCTTTTCTTTTCCTCGGTCCGGTAGACATGTCCTTCACATAGATAACCTGTGCCATATCATTGGCTAGGACGAGCGGTTCGTCGATGTACCCAAGATTTTCAGATCCACTGTTGTCATTCCGTCATCGTGGGTCTACCTGCACCCGCCTCCCGACAGATTGACCCACTTGCACTTAAACAAAGGGACCTTAAAATCTACTCCGTAGTCAAGTTCCCATATGTCTACTATGTAACCATAATATGTGTCATTTCCTTCTCGGTTGCTGCATCAGCGGACACCGCTGTTTTGGTTGGTGCTCTTTTCATCTTGGTCAATCGTGTAAAATGTATTCCCATTTATCTCAGTATCCTTTCCAAATCATTACAGTCGAAGATGGTCCCTGGACAACAAGTACAACTCATCACAAACAGTGTTGTCACCTCGAGGCGTGTTTCCAACCAACTGCTGAAAGTCCCGATGTGTTCACATGTAATCCGATCGTCGCCTTTGCTCCGGGTGTTTGGGCGCAGACTGTTCTTGTGTTCATCGACATACGGGTCACCAAGGTAGAGTTACGTAGAACTGTGTAGTGTGCTTGAGACCAAGAATATCCGTCCTGCATATTATTGAGTCTCTTCCAAGCGTGCCTTTTCGGTCAGTCTCCCCTCATACCGCGATTTAGGGAGACCTATCTTATTAAGGCCAGGAATGAAGTCAACACAAAACCCGATGACATCCTCTGCTTGATGGCCCATGGAGATGCTTCCTTCGGCCTAGCACGATTCTGAACATATTTCTTTAGGACTCCATGAACCTCTCAAAGGGGTACATATTGTGTAGAAATACGGGCCCCGAGAATGACAATCTCGTCGACTAGATGAACTAGGGCGTGCGTCATGATATTGAAGAAGGATGGTGGGACACCAGCTCAAACCGACAAGACATTGCGCCACATCACTCCTTAGCGTTACTACGATTTCTGGATCGATCACCTTACGAGATATTGCATTGAGGAATGCACATAGCTTCACAATGGCTAATCGGACGTTTTCGGTAGAAGCCCTCTCAATGCAACCGGAAGCAGTTGCGTCATAATCACGTGGCAGTCATGAGACTTTAGGTTTTGGAACTTTTCTCGACATATTTATTATTCCTTTATATTCGACGAGAAGCGGTCGGGACCTTCATCTTGAAAGCAGGCATTGAAAGAATATTTATTTCTCTTCTTTAGAAGAGCGTGGTGGCGTAACCTTCATCTTTGCTTGGAGGCATGCCCTCTTTTTCGTTACAAGCGTTGCAGGTCCTCTCGTGCCTCGGTGTATCTTTTGTCTTCCCATACACGCCCAAGAAGCCTAGCAGGTTCACGCAAAGGTTCTTCGTCACGTGCATCACGTCGATCGAAGAGCGGACCTCTAGGTCTTTCCAGAGGGTAGGTCCCAAAATATAGATTTCTTCTTCCACATGGGTGCGTGATTCTCGGCGTCATTCGAACAGCTAGTCCGCCGACCCTTTCCAAAGATTACGTGTAAATCATTGACCATAGCAAGTACGTGATCACCGATGCGCATGGCGGGCTTCTTCCGGTGATCTGCCTCGCCTTTGAAATGCTTGCCTTTCTTTCGACATTGATGGTTGGTCGGAAGAAATCGGCGATGGCCTGTGTACACATTCTTCCCGCAGCTTCCCGGTATATACTATCGGTGTCAAGTAAACAGTGCGTGCATCGTGGTATCCCTTGTTTGTCTGTCACGAAGGTTCTTGAGAGCGGGCCAATCGTTGATTGTCACGAACAACAACGCCTTTAGGTCAAATTCCTCCTTTTGTGCTCATCCCACGTCGTACACCGTTTCCATTCCACAGCTGTAAAAGTTCCTCAACTAATGGCCTTAGGTACACATCAATGTCGTTGCCGGGTTGCTTAGGGCCTTGGATGAGAACGGCATCATAATGAACTTCCGCTTCATGCACATCCAAGGAGGAAGGTTATACATACATAGAGTCACGGGCAGTGCTGTGATTGCTGCTCTGCTCCCGAAAGGATTAATGCCATCCGCGCTTAAAGCAAACCATCGTTCCTTGGGTCCTTTGCAAACTCATCCCAGTACTTTCTCTTGATTTTTCTCCACTGCGACCCGTCGTGGTGCTCTCAACTTCCGTCTTTCTTACGGTCCTCAACGTGCCATCGCATCAACTTGGCATGCTCTCCGTTTACGAGCAGACGTTTCAACCGTGGTATTATAGGAGCATACCACATCACCTTCGCAGACCCTCTTCCGGGAGGCTCGCCGTCAACATCACCGGGTCATCTCGTCGATCTTATACCGCAATGCACCGCATACCGGCATGCGTTCAGATCCTTGTAGGCACCACGGTAGAGGATGCAGCCATTAGGGCATGCATGTATCTTCTCCACCTCCAATCCTAGAGGGCATCGACCTTCTTTGCTGCGTATGTACCGTCGGGCAATTCGTTATCCTTTGGAAGCTTCTTCTTCATTATTTTCAGAGCTTCTCAAATCCTTTATCGAGCACAACATTCTCTGCCTTCCACCGCAGCAATTGAGTACGGTGCCGAGCTTTGTGTTGCCATCTTCGCAATTGGGGTACAACCCTTTTTGTGATCCTCTAACATGCGATCGAACTTCAGCTTCTCCTTTTGACTTTCGCATTGTGTCCTTGCATCGACAATGACCCGCGGAGATCATCATCATGGGGCACATCGTCTGGTTCATCTTGATCTTCAGCAGCTTAGCCCGTTGCAGCACCATCGTGCACATCGTCAGTGCAACTTGATGTTCAATAGCATCACCGTATTCAGGGGCACATAGTTGTCATCGTACTCTTCTTCCTCGCCGTCTTCCATCATAACCCCTATTTCCCGTGCCTCGTCCAAACATTATAGTGTGGCATGAAACCCTTGTAAAGCGGTGGGTGTGAAGGATTTTCCGGTCGAGTAAGACTTCAGATTCCCACATATAGGGCATGGACAACACATAAAACCATTCTGCTTGTTTGCCTCAGCCACTTGAGAAAAGCATGCACGCCTTAATGTACTCGGAGGTGTGTCTGTCACCGTACATCCATTGCGGTTCATCTGCGTGCATTATATATAATTAAGTGTCAAAAATCATTACAGAACATCATGAATAGATAATTAAGTGACCAAATTAATAGAAGTTCATCATCACATAAAAACCGAAGTACATACATAGTTCTCATCTAACAACATAAAGCTCTGCAGAGCATCTAAATTAATTAAACCATACATTGAAACTATGTAAAACATTTCAATGTGAAAACGAATACGATCATAATCGCAACCAAGGTAACAACTGATCCAACGGCATAATGATACCAAGCCTCGGTATGAATGGCATATTTTCTAATCTTTCTCATCTTCAAGCGCATTGCATCCATCTTGATCTTGTGATCATCGATTTACATCCGCAACATGCAACTCCAATATCATCTTCTCCTCCTCAAGTTTTTTATTTTTCCTTCCGAAATTGTTTTCTTCTTCAACTAAATTTAACCTCTCGACAATAGGGTCGGTTGGAATTTCGGTTCAACAACCTCCTAGATAAATAAAATCTATGTCACGTTGGTGGCATAATTTTCATAAACAACAAATGAACCAATAGTTATGAAAAGATAATATATACCACATCCGAATCATAGACAGGATTTAGGCCGACGGGGGGATACCAAAACCATCGCACTATATAAGATGCAATAATAAAAGTAAGAAAATAATACAAGTAAGAATATTTTTCCTTTCGTAAAGAAGATAAGAACAAGAGGCTCACCATGGTGGTCTTTGGCGATGAGATCGTGCGGGTGATCGGCGGCGGTGAAGACGGGACGGGCGTGACGGACCGCTAAACCTAGACAAATATTGAGGAAAATGGAGGTTAGAGGTCGAGCTTGGAGAGGAGAAAGCTTAAGTAGTGTGGCTCGGGCATTCCATCGAACACCTTGTGTGCATAGGAGGTGAGCTAGAGCACCACCAAGCCCCCTCCCCTCGGCGAGAAAAAAGCAGAGCGGTGTGCTCTGCTCTTGCTGAGGGGCTATATATAGCAGCACTATTGGTCCCGGTTGGTGGCATGAGACGGGACTAAAGGGAAGCCTTTGGTCCCGGTTCATGCCACCAACCGGGACCAATAGTGGTGGGCAGAGCGAGGCCCATTGGTCCCGGTTCGTCCCACCAACCGGGACCAAAAGGTCCGGACGAACCGGGACCAATGGCCCACGTGGCCCGGCCGACCCCGGGCTCACGAACCGGATAAATGCTCACATTAGTCCTGGTTCTGGATTGAACCGGGACTAATGGGCAAAAAAGGCCTCAACGATAGCCCCTTTTTCTACTAGTGCCATAGGATTCTTATATGCAGTTCTATAGGCCCATAATGCATCATCAAGTTTCTTGGACCAATTCTTTCTAGATCTATTGACAGTCTTTTGCAAAATTAATTTGAGCTCTCTATTACTCAATTCTACTTGACCACTAGACTGTGGGTGATAAGGAGATGCGATTCTATGATTAACATCATATTTAGCAAGCATTTTACGGAAAGCACCATGAATAAAATGTGAACCACCATCAGTCATTAAATATCTAGGGACTCCAAACCTCGGAAAAATAACTTCTTTAAGAATTTTAATAGAAGTGTTATGATCAGCACTACTAGTTGGAATAGCTTCTACCCACTTAGTAACGTAATCAACAACAACTAAAATATGTGTATATCCATTGGAGGCAGGAAAAGGTCCCATATAATCAAATCCCCAAACATCAAATGGTTCAATAACAAATGAATAGTTCATAGGCATTTCTTGACGTCTACTAATATTACCAATTCTTTGACATTCATCAGAAGAAAGGACAAACTTACGGGCATCCTTGAAGAGATTAGGCCAATAAAAACCGGATTGCAATACCTTATGTGCAGTTCTATCTCCAGCGTGGTGTCCTCCATAAGCTTCGGAGTGACACTTGCGTAGGATCTGTTCCTGTTCATCCTCAGGTACACAACATCTAATAACACCATCTACTCCTTCTTTATAAAGATGTGGGTCATCCCAGAAGTAATGTCTCAAGTCATAGAAAAACTTTTTCTTTTGCTGGTATGTGAAACTAGGTGGTATAAATTTAGCACCAATATAATTAGCATAACCAGCATATCATGGAGCAGTACGAGAAGCATTTATGACATTTAATTGTTCATCAGGAAAGCTATCATCAATAGGTAGTGGGTCATCAAGAACATTTTCTAACCTAGACAAGTTGTCTGCAACGGGGTTCTCAGCTCCCTTTCTATCAACGATATGCAAATTAAATTCTTGTAGCAAGAGAACCCATCTAATAAGTCTAGGTTTAGCATCTTTCTTTTCCATAAGATATTTAATAGCAGCATAATCCATGTGAATAGTTACTTTAGAATCAACAATATAAGGTCTGAACTTATCACAAGCGAATACAACTGCTAAGAATTCTTTTTCAGTAGTAGCATAGTTTCTCTGGGCATTGTCTAGAGTTTTACTAGCATATTGAATAACATTTAATTTCTTATCAACTCTTTGCCCTAGAACAGCACCTACAACATAATCACTAGCATCACACATGATTTCAAAGGGTAAATTCCAATCAGGTGGCTGAACAATAGGTGCAGAGATCAATGCTTTCTTAAATACTTCAAATGCTTCTACACAATCATCATCGAAGACAAATGGTATATCTTTTTGTAATAAATTAGTCAGAGGCCGAGAGATTTTTGAGAAGTCCTTAATGAACCTCCTATAAAAACCGGCGTGGCCAAGAAAACTTCTTATACCTTTGATGTCCTTGGGACATGGCATCTTTTCAATAGCATCAACCTTGACTTTATCAACCTCAATTCCTCTTGCAGAAACTTTATGCCCCAAGACAATGCCTTCATTAACCATAAAGTGGCACTTTTCCCAATTCAAGACAAGATTAGTTTCTTCACATCTCTGCAAAACTCGATGAAGGTTGCTCAAGCAAGCATCAAAAGAGGACCCATAAACGGAGAAATCATCCATGAAAACCTCACAAATCTTTTCACAAAAGTTAGAGAATATAGCCATCATGCATCTTTGAAAGGTAGTAGGTGCATTACATAAACCAAAAGGCATACGTCTATAAGCAAAAGTACCAAAAGGGCAAGTAAAAGTGGTCTTTGGTTGATCATCGGCTGACACAGGTATTTGAGAGAAACCAGAATAACCATCTAGAAAGCAAAAATGTGTATGTTTGGATAATCTTTCTAGCATTTGATCAATAAAGGGTAAGGGGTAATGATCCTTTTTAGTAGCCTTATTTAATTTGCGGAAATCAATTACCATCCTATAACCTGTAATAATTCTTCGCGGAATCAAGTCATCTTTATCATTAGGAACGACGGTAATACCTCCCATCTTAGGGACACAATGGACATGACTTACCCACTGACTATCAGCAACGGGATAAATTATACCTGCCTCAAGGAGCTTTAGTATTTCTTTTCTTACCACTTCTTTCATTTTAGGATTCAGCCGTCGTTGGTGATCACGAACTGGTTTGGCATCTTTCTGCAAATTTATTTTGTGTTAGCATAGAGTGGGACTAATGCCCTTAAGATCATCAAGAGTATATCCAATAGCAGCACTGTGCTTCTTCAGAGTTTTCAATAATCTCTCTTCTTCATGCTCTGAAAGGTTAGCACTAATAATAACAGGATATATCTTCTTTTCATCAAGATAAGCATATTTAAGAGTATCAGGTAATGGTTTAAGCTCAAACACGGGATCACCCTTGGATGGAGGAGGATCCCCTAGGATTTCAACAGGCAAATTGTGTTTCAGGATGGGTTCCTGTTTAAAGAATACTTCATCTATTTCCCTTCTTTCATTCATAAACATATCATTTTCATGGTCTTGCAAATATTGTTCTAAAGGATCACTAGGAGGTACGGCAATAGAAGCAAGACCAATAATTTCATGTTTACAAGGCAATTCCTCTTTACGGTGTTGTCTACGAAATTTAGAAAAGTTGAACTCATGAGACATATCACCTAGACCAATAGTTACAACATCCTTTTCGCAGTCTATCCTAGCATTGACAGTGTTCAAAAAGGGTCTACCAAATATAATGGGACAAAAGCTATCTTGTGGGGAGCCAAGAACAAGAAAATCAGCAAGATATTTAGTTTTCCCACACAAGACTTCAACATCTCTAACAATTCCCATTGGTGATATAGTATCTCTATTGGCAAGTTTAATTGTGACATCAATATCTTCTAACTCAGTAGGTGCAATATCATGCTTATTTTCTTTGTATAAGTCAATGGGTATTGCACTAGCACTAGCACCCATATCACATAAGCCATGATAACAATGATCTCCTATTTTAACAGAAATAACAGGCATGCCTACCACAGGTCTATGTTTATCTTTAGCACAAGGTTTGGCAATTCTAGCAGTTTCATCACGGAAATGAATAACATGCCCATCAATATTATCAGACAAGAGATCTTTAACAATAGCAATATTAGGTTCAACTTTAATTTGCTCAGGAGGTGTATAAGTTCTAATATTGCTTTTACGAACCACAGTCGAAGCTTTAGCATGATCCTTTATCCTAACAGGGAAAGGTGGTTTCTCAACATAAGAAGTAGGAACAATACGATCATTATAAGTGATAGTCTTTTCTTCAACTTTAATAGGTGCAGCTACTTTTACTTCTATGGGAGGATGATATTTAAACCACTTCTCCTTAGGGAGATCAATATGAGCAGCAAAAGATTCACAGAAAGAGGCTACTATCACAGAGTCAAGTCCATATTTAGTGCTAAATTTACGGAAAACATCGGTATCCATAAAAGATTTAACACAATCATAATTAGGTGTCATACCTGACTCCTTACCTTCGTCGAGATCCCAATCTTCAGAGTTGCGTTTAATTCTTTCCAATAAATCCCATTTGAATTCAATAGTCTTCATAGTAAAAGAGCCAGCACAAGAAGTATCGAGCATGGTGTGATTGTTATCAGAAAGCCGAGCATAAATTTTTTGAATAATTATTTCTCTTGGGAGCTCATGATTGGGGCATGAATATAACATTGATTTAAGCCTCCCCCAAGCTTGAGCGATGCTTTCTCCTTCGCGAGGCCAAAAATTATATATATATAATTGCGATCACGATGAACAAGATGCATAGGATAAAACTTCTGATGAAATTCCAATTTCAATCGTTTGTAGTTCCATGACCCAGTATCATCACATAGCCTATACCATGTCAATGCATCTCCCTTCAAAGATAAAGGGAAGACCTTCTTCTTAATAACATCGTCGGGTATACATGCAAGCTTAAATAATCCACAATCTTCATCCACATAGATTAGGTGCTCATCAGGATGCTTTGTTCCGTCTCCTGCAAAAGGATTAGCTAGCAGTTTTTCTAACATACCCGAAGGATGTTCAAAGTAGACATTTTCATTTTCAGTAGGTTCAGTATGTTGAGGAGCAACTCTTTGCTCTACTATTCGGGGTGAAGATACCCCGAACAAGCCCCTCAGAGGATTACTTTCCATAGTAACAAGTGACAGTAAATTTCAGCACACTATATAAATTTTTCCTTACCAAATTCCACCTACCAAAGGTGCTTCACTCCCCGGCAGCAGCGCCAGAAAAGAGTCTTGATGACCCACAAGTATAGGGGATCTATTGTAGTCCTTTTGATAAGTAAGAGTGTCGAACCAACGAGGAGCAGAAGGAAATGATAAGCGGTTTTCAGCAAGGTATTCTCTGCAAGCACTGAAATTATAGGTAACAGATAGTTTTGTGATAAGATAATTGGTAACAAGCCACAAGTAACAAAAGTAAATAAAGTGCAGCTTGGTGGCCCAATCCTTTTTGTAGCAAAGGACAAGCCTGGAAAAACTCTTATATAGAGAAAAGCGCTCCCGAGGACACATGGGAATTATCGTCAAGCTAGTTTTCATCACGTTCATATGATTCGCGTTCGGTACTTTGATAATTTGATATGTGGGTGGACCGGTGCTTGGGTGCTATCCTTACTTGGACAAGCATCCCACTTATGATTAACCTCTATTGCAGGCATCCGCAACTACAACAAAAGTATTAAGGTAAACCTAACCATAGCATGAAACATATGGATCCAAATCAGCCCCTTATGAAGCAACGCATAAACTAGGGTTTAAGCTTCTGTCACTCTAGCAACCCATCATCTACTTATTACTTCCCAATGCCTTCCTCTAGGCCCAAATAATGGTGAAGTGTGACGTAGTCGACGTTCACATAACACGACTAGAGGATAGACAACATACATCTCATCGAAATATCAAACGAATACCAAATTCACATGACTACTAATAGCAAGACTTCTCCCATGTCCTCAGGAACAAACGTAACTACTCACAAAGCATATTCATGTTCATAATCAGAGGAGTATTCATATACATAAAGGATCTGAACATATGATCTTCCACCAAATAAACCAACTAGCATCAACTACAAGGAGTAATCAACACTACTAGCAACCTACAGGTACCAATCCCAGACTATGACACAAGAATTGGATACAAGAGATGAACTAGGGTTTGAGAGCAGATGGTGCTGGTGAAGATGTTGATGGAGATTGCCCTCTCCTGATGAGAGGAGAGTTGGTGATGACGATGGCGATGATTTTCCCCTCCCGGAGGGAAGTGTCCCCGGCAGAACAGCTCCACCGGAGCCCTAGATTGGTTCCACCAAGGTTCCGCCTCGTGGCGGCGGAGCCTCGTCTCGAAAGCTTGCTTATGATTTTTCTTCGGACGAAAGACTTCATATAGAATAAGATGGCCACCGGAGGGCCAACAGGGTGCCCACGAGGCAGGGGGCGCGCCCAGGGGGGTAGGGCGCGCCCCCACCCTCGTGGACAGATGGAGGCCCCCCTGACGTAGATTCTTCTTCCAGTATTTTTTATTATTTCCAAAAATAACTTTCATGGAGTTTTGGGACTTTTGGAGTTGTGCAGAATAGGTCTCTAATATTTGCTCCTCTTTCAGCCCAGAATTCCAGCTGCCGACATTCTCCCTCCTTATGTAAACCTTGTAAAATAAGAGAGAATAGGCATAAGTATTGTGACATAATGTGTAATAACAGCCCATAATGCAATAAATATTGATATAAAAGCATGATTCAAAATGGACGTATCAAGCGTCAGTCCGGGTTAGTTCTAATCAAATCATACCAAAATCATATAAAACTATTGTAAACATGGCATGAATATTCATAAATTATAGATACGTTGGAGACGTATCAGCATCCCCAAGCTTAATTCCTGCTCGTCCTTGAGTAGGTAAATGATAAAATAAATAATTTATGAAGTGTGAATGCTAGCAAGTGCATAAGTTTGATCAATGGTAATTTCAATCACCTTTTCTAGCATCATTATATGTCATAACAGTAGCACATCTCATAAAACTTTTCATGATCAAGTAACAAGCTATTCACATGTTAAAGTATAGATCATGAACTTTCTTAAAATAACAAACTATATTCTCAGTCATCAAACAATTGCAATTCATCTTATTTTTAGGAAGGGTCTATGTTAGAGCTTTGATTTAGCAAACTCCACATACTCAACTAGCATTTAATCTTTCACAATTGCTAACACTCACGTGATATTTATGGATTCAAAGTTTTAATCGGACACAGAGAAAGATAGGGGCTTATAGATTCGCCTCCCAACCTTTTACCTCAAGGGTAATGTCAACAATAATAGTTCATGATAACTTACATCCAATTGGATACATACATATATATATATATATATATATATATATATATATATATATATATATATATATATATATATATATATATATATATATATATATATATATATCAGTTTCTTTCCAACACAATGTGCTTGCCAAAGCATAAAATGTAAAAAGGAAAGGTGAAGATCACCATGACTCTTGCATAAGGTAGAAGATAAAAGTAAAAGATAGGCCCTTCGCAGAGGGAAGCAGAGGTTGTCATGCGATTTTTAGGTCGGATGCACAAAATCTTAATGCAAAAGAACGTCACTTTATATTGCCACTTGTGATAGGGACCTTTATTATGCATTCCATCGCTTTTATTGCTTCCATATCACAAGATCGTATAAAGCTTATTTTCTCCACACTAATAGATCGTACATATTTAGAGAGTAATTTTTATTGCATGTACCGATGACAACTTAGTTGAAGGATCTTAATCCATAGGTAGGTATGGTGGACTCTCATGGCAAAACTCGTTTTAAGGGATGTTTGGAAGCACAAGTAGTATTCATACTTGGTGCAAAGAATTTGGCTAGCATGAGGGGGAAAGGCAAGCTCAACATGTTGGATGATCCAAGACAATATAACGTTTTAGATATAGGAAAACTTAACCCATTAAGTTGTCTTCCTTGTCCAACATCAACTTTTTAGCATGTCATATTTTAATGAGTGCTCACAATTACAAAAGATGTCCAAGATAGTATATTTATATGTGAAATCTCTCTTCCTTCAATATTCTTTCATGAATTGTTCAAGTGACCAATTCTACGTTTGCTAACTTTCAATAAGTTTACTACCTATACTTATTCTGTGTGAAGTCATTACTCCCCATGGTATAAGCATATGAAACATATATAAATTCATATTTATGATATTCAATTCATTCAACCATTTACTCATAGGATGTACGTGAAGCACATGAGTAAATGACAAACTACTCCAAAAGATATAAGTGAAGGACACTGAGTAGTCAAATAATTAACTAGCCATGGGAGGATTCTTTTTCATTCAAGATTTCAGATCTAATGATTTTATTCAAACAACAAATAAAATTTAAAATACGCTCCAAGCAAAACACATATCATGTGACCAATAAAAATATAGCTCCGAGTATATATAAGTGGGGATGCCTTCCGGGGCATCCCCAAGCTTAGGCGCTTGAGTCTTCCTTGAATATTACCTTGGGGTGCCTTGGGCATCCCCAAGCTTAGGGTCTTTCCACTCCTTATTCTCCTCATATCGATATCTCACTCAAAGCTTGGAAACTTCAATCACACAAAACTTAACGTAACTTCCTGAGATAGGTTAGTATGATAAAGAGTAAACCATTCACTTTGGTACTGTCAAAGACAAGGTTCATAATTGTTCTCACACAATGCCTGATGTACCATACCATTTCTACAATTTATATTGAGAAATATAAGCCATAGAGACTAGAAAACAAGCAAACTATGCAATGAAAACAGAATCTGTCAGAAACAGAACAGTCTGTAATGATCTGAACAGCAACCATACTTCTGCTACTCCAAAAATTATGAAATAAGTTGGTGGACGTGAGGAATTTGTCTATTAATCTTCTGCAAATAGAATCAACGCAAAATCACTCTTCTGTAAAAAAATGGCAGCTAATCTCGTGAGCGCAAAGTTTCTGTCTTTTACAGCAAGATCACATTAACTTTCACCCAAGTCTCCCAAAGGTCTTACTTGGCACTTTATTGAAACAAAAGCTATAAAATATGATTACTACAGTAGCTTAATAATGTAAACACACAAAAACAGTAAGGACAAATATTGGGTTGTCTCCCAACAAGCGCTTTTCTTTAGTGCCTTTTAGCTAGGCATGATGATTTCAATGATGCTCACATAAAAGAAAAAAATTGAAACATAAAGAGAGCATCATGAAGAATATTACTAGCATATTTAAATCTAACCCACTTACTATGCCTAATGATTTTGTGAGAACATAATTTATAGGAACAAGAATCAACTAGCATAGGAAGGCAAAACAAGTATAACTTCAAAACTTTAAGCACATAGAGAGGAAAATTGATATTATTGCAACTCCTACAAGCATATATTCCTCCCTCATAATAAATTTCAGTAGCATCATGAATGAATTTAACAATATAACCATCACATAAAGCATTCTTTTCATGATCTACAAGCATAGAAATTTTTCTACTATCCACATAAGCAAAATTATTCTCATTTGGAACAGTGGGATCACTAATTCCTAAAGTTGACACTCTTCCAAAACCCGCTTTAGATGATAGTATTATTCATACTCCAAAATATATAAGTGAAGTTCATGGAGCATTCTACAATTAATATAGACTAACCAATATCCAAGCTCAAAATATATAAGTGAAGCACACGAAGCATTCTATGAAACCATACTCAAAAGATTTAAGTGAAGCACAAAGAGCATTCCATAAGGTCTAAGATATAGGTGAAGCACATTAATCATTCTATAAATTGATGAAGGGACATCTCATACTAGCATGTTTCTTAAAGAAAAAGAAAAACACAAAGGACAGAAATCATGTGAACAAAACAAAAACCGAGGTATACCGATATTTGTTGAAGAAGAAAGATGGGATGCCAACCGGGGCATCCCCAAGCTTAGATGCTTGAGTATCCTTTGAAATATTTACTTGGCGTGTCTTGGGAATACCCAAGCTTGAACTCTTGCCTCTCTTTATTCTTCTCATATTGATAGCTCCTCAATCTTCGAACACTTCATCCACACAAAACTTTGACAAAAACTTTGTGAGATCCGTTAGTGTAATAAAGTAAACTACCACTTTAAGGTACTGTAATGAAATCATTATTTATTTATATTGATGTTAAACCTAATGTATTCCAACTTATCTATGAGTCATAACCCCCGATACTAGCCATAGATTCATCAAAATAAGCAAACAACACGCGAAAAACAGAATCTGTCAAAAACAGGACAGTCTGTAGTAATCTGGAAGTTTAGTAAACTTCTGTAACTCCAACAATTATGAAATAAATATTAAAATTTGAACAATTTGTACAGAAGTAATTTTAAAAAAGTTTCAGACCCATTTGACCTTCCAGTGAAAAATTTAAAATCGCGCGCTACAGCCAAAGTTTCTGTTTTTGTTCTGCACATAGTAAACAAGCAATCTAATCATCCTAAAACCAAAGCTTGGCACATTATTTTTATAATACAATGGATATATACAAGGGGATAATTATTTACAGAGAAACTTGCATGAAAAATTCTACATTGTTTCCGTGAGCATGAACATAAGTGCTCAAGGTCGACCCTCACTTCTTCAATGCATAACTTTCCAATCACTTCTCTTTTTGAAAAACTTTTTAGGCATGAGAGGCAAGTAATTTTTTTTGCATTTTCATTCTTTTTAATTATTTTCTGTATGTTTCACCCACAACTAAACAGAAACAAAAAAAGGAAAAACAAAATCTACTTAGTGAAGAAAGCAAGCAAGCACACACGAGAATATCAACCCCACCCTAATGCTCCCCGGCAATGGCGCCAGAAAAGAGCTTGATAATCCCCAAGTGCAGGGAATCATCGTAGCAATTTCCAAAGGTGGAAGTGATAAGTATGGAGTGTCGAACCCACAAGGAGCTAAAGGTAAGATCAATATTCTCTCAAGTCCTACCTGCCACTGATACGACTCTACGTACACCGAATGTTTGCTTCCAACTAGATACGAGAAATAAAACTACATTGTGGGTATGAAGAGGATAACTTTGCATGATATCGGAGAGCTAAAATATAAAAGTAGGTGTTGTTATCATAAAGTTAGAATATATTACTAAATATTATAAATAGAGAGTGTGGAATGATGATGGGTCGGTGTGTGGAATTGTCCTAGGCAATTGTTAACAAGATCGGTAATCGCTATTGCAATTTCATATGAGGGAGAGACATAAGCTAACATACTTTCTCATCTTGGATCATATGCACTTATGATTGGAACTCTAGCAAGCATCCGCAACTACTAAAGATCATTAAGGTAAAAACCAACCATAGCATTAAAGCATCAAGTCCCCTTTATCCCATACGCCGTGACCCACTTATCTGTGTTTATGCTTCTGTCACTCAAGCAACACAGACAATAAGTAAACCATGGACGTATTGCAACACCCTACAGTGGGAATCCCTCACACTTGCGTGACATGGAGGGAACCATAGGACGGCACCAAAATAAAACATACAACTCATACCAATCTAGATCATCAATCAACCCAAAGACAAAGGATATCTACTCAAAACATTATAGGATGGCAACACATCATTGGATCATAACATGTGGCATAAAGCACCATGTTAAAGTAGGGATTACAGTTGGGTGCGGGAGAGTGGACCACGTAAAAGAGATGAGGATGGTGAAGATGATGGTGATGTTGATGAAGACGATCACCGCGGCGATGATTCCCCTTCCGATGGCACTCCGGCGCCACCGAGAGAGAGGAGGAGAGGTCCTCTCCCTTCTGCTTCCTCCTCCATGGCCTCCCCCCTAGATGGGGAGAGGTTCTCCCTCTGGTCCTTGGCCTTGATGGCCCCTCCGGGATCCTCCTCCATGGTCTACGGTGATGATGGCCCCCTCCGGTAGGGTGCCAGAGAGGGCCTAGATTGATTTCTCATGGCTAAAGAGGCTTGCAATGGCGGAACTTCCGATCTAGGTTATTTCCCTAAGGTTTCTGTATTTATAGGAGGAGTTGTCATTGATTTCACGTCAGGTGGGCCCTCGGGGAGTCCATGAGGCAGGGGGCGCGCCCCCACCCTTGTGGGGCCCACGGGACTCTTTTCTGCTAGATTGTTGCTCCAGTATTTTTCATATTTTCCAGAAAAATTCTCCATTGATTTTCATCGCATTCGGAGAACTTTTATTTCTGCACAAAAACAACACCACGGTAGTTCTGCTAAAAACAGTGTCACTCTGGGTTAGTTCTAATCAAGTCATACCAAAATCATATAAAACTATTGTAAACATGGCATGAATACTTCATAAATTATAGATACGTCGGAGACGTATCAGTCCGTGCAGCCACATAATCATTTTTTCGGCCTTCTCGATTCCCATGCATGCCATTTATCCATCTCCTTATAAACAGGGACAGGGGGGCCCTGTTTTCAGTTCTACCCCTGCCTCTACCTCTTCTTCTCCTTCCTCGCGACGATCGACGCCTCTAGAGCTCCGCCGCCCCCGTCGACTGCATCAACCTTGGCCGCTGCATCAACCTGACCTCGACCAGAATACGGCGGCGCCCCTCTGCTGTTCATCAGCACCTCCAGGTACTTGTTTTGACTCATATCAGATATGCATTAGGGTTTCTGTGTTCGTCGAAGTTCTTCGTTGTTCTTCCGCTTCCTCTCTTAGATTGCATAATCAGATCTGAACTTGGTGTCAAAGTTGTGCAGTAGTAGTTTTATCATTCATTTTCAATAGCAGAAGGCATACCCTCTGTAAAAGATCTCATCTGAGCACACGAGCCCTGCTGCTGCCGCCACCTTAGGTTTGGAATTTTTTTTATTATCTGAACTGTTGTAGATCCAAAATTATAGAGCTAATCTACGGAATCTGTTGGTCCATTACTTAGCAAATCCTCACTTATAGATCTGAAGTGTAGCAACTGTTCAGGCGGCTTAACTGATAAACCATAACCCGCCATATATCATTGGTCCCCTTTTAAGCCGCCAATATATGTATCTGCATAACTCAGTGTTATCTTCCGGCTTAACACGCTGGCTCTTTATAGCACTTACTTTTGAATCAATGGCCGTCTTAACAACATAATCTTAACCCGACAATATTTTCTTTTTAGACCTTCCTCCTCAAAAATGACCAAGACTATCACCTCATGTAACTGGGTCGCTTCCCGGGTTACCGAGCAAGCGTTGGATGAACATGTTCAACTAGGTGTTTTAGCCGCAAAGTATGTCATTCATTGGAGAGCCCCAGGAGCAGAAACCATCGCCAAACCCAAAGAGGGCAAAGTTGTCATCTTCCCTGATCACATGCTCTGGGGGTTCACTCCGTTCAGTTCAAAAAATTTCCGTGATGTGCTGCACTTCTTCCAACTTCATCCTCAAGACATCATACCCAATTATGTCACAAATATATGCAATTTTCAAGTGTTTTGCGAAGTATACCTTCAACAAGAACCCACTGTAGAACTATTCAGAGAGTTCTACTACTTAAACCGCCAGACTGAATTTATGGATGGGCCCAGCCTAGAATTAGGCGACATTTCAATTCAAAGGCGGAAAGAAGCCACCTTCCGAGCCACCAAGCTGTCCAGTCATCTCAAGGACTGGAACCAAACTTGGTTTAACTGTCAAGACACCTCTTTAGAAGCGGAAAATCCTCTGCCAGGTTATCGTGAAAACTGGCTTATCAATAGGCACCCTCTTCCAGAACGTATCAGCACAAAAGAGCGGGCCAAGTATATGCCCGTCTTTTCGAAGATTAGAGCTTTAATGGCCAATGGTTTGACCGGAATCGACCTGGTTCGATGCTGGGTCGCCTGGAGAATTTTGCCCTTAAGCCGCCGCCCCGGCTTGATGTGTGAGTACACCTGCGACTTAAAAGACCCGCAACTCCACTGCCAGATATAGCTGACTAATGATGACATTAATGATATGACCAAGTCTCTGTTGAACGAGAGCTTGGCAGATTGCAGCAAAACTGGACTGAATCCTTTCTGCGCTCACAACAAGCCGCCAGCTATAAGCTTTTAAACAATTTCCAGTTGAATCATATCTTCACTTAAATTGTCCTCTTATAACCATTTGATTTCCGTAGGCCGATTCTCCTTTTTGGAATAGGAAGTTGCAGGATAAGCTGGCCAAGAAGAGCCGGACAAAGAATAAGGCTACTAAAAAGCCTGCCAAGAAGAAGACCAATGCCTCCGAGCTGTTTGACTTGGATGATGTTGAGTCGGAGGTATAACTTGACTCCCTTGGCTCATTTTTTGCACATCTTATTGACAATGAGCACTATCAGGATGACACGGAAGGCAGCCACGCAGATGGTGAAGAGGTAACTATCCTTTCCTCCGACTTAGAACCTCTGCCAAGATAGAAAGTTCGTCAAGCAAGCCGGAAAGTAAGGTTTTCCCACCCTTTAGCTTACTTGGATCCCAACATTATTTTGAAGAAGCAGCAACATGAAGCTCGCCGCACAACCCGGAACATCGATGGTGGGGTTCTTTCCTCCGGCTTACCCAACATGCCGGCTCCTCGCAAACGCCGTCCAGAGGTTTCATAGATTTCCGATTTAGCTTTTCCACTAGCGGATCTCGTTAGTCAACCTCTTAACTCCTCTGACTCAAATTATCAGGGAACATCTCATTCCTCTTTCGACGACTCTACTGGGACCCAAATCCCACTTTTCAAGACCGTGCCCGGGTGAGAATGTTAAGTCTATTTGCTTTCAGTCACGTACTCAATTGTCATATTAACCCTGTCTCATGCTTTATTTTCAATGCTATGGCCAAGCCCAGCAAGAAGCTGAAGGTGAACAAACCGGCTGAAGATTGAAATCCCTCTGAGCCGGAGAGGCAAACAACAGAAGCTTCTCACCAAGCTGCTGAGGCCACAGTTGATGAGCCGCCACCAGAGGAACACCATGTCCTTATGGACTCAATGGATGTTGACCCGGCCACAGCCACGCCACCAAGTCCCATCAAGCCCGCTGAAGAAAAAGGCTGATGATGTTGTAGTCACGGGGACCCGTTATGTAGAGCCGGGCCACCCCACAGTGTTAGCAAAACACAGTGCCAAGGAGGAATTTTCCACTGCTGACAAAGGCAAATGGAAGTTGGACTTGGAAAGCTATGCCCAGTTCAATGCTCAAGAGATTCACTCCAGTTACTTAAACCGCCTTCACACCAGCCGTGACTTTGAAGCCGGCCTGGTCAACCTTATGAAGGAATGTTTTGAGGTAAACGCTACAATCTTCTCCATATAAATATATCACTGCTAGCCGCCAAGTATACTGGATATGATAGGATGAAATATGTTGTAGACTTTTAAGTAGCCTCTTTAACCTGATATCCATATCAGAACATGTTGAAGCTACAGATTAACACAAGTAGCCCCCAAGGGCCGGCTTAAACTGGAAAGTTAAGCCAGGACTTCAAATAGTAATGCTCAATTTCGCACATGTAGCCCCCATTAGCCGGCTGTAGTTGTAATAACTTAGCTGGGTCATTGAAGTTTTGTCGTCAAAAAAGAGCAATGTGCATTAGCCCCCAAGTGCCAAAATAGCTTGGGACTTCAAAAAAGATGATTGTAATGCCGCCAATCATTTGCATACTGCAGGCGGAGCTAAATATGAAGGAATCCCAAGTCGCCGATCTGCAGCAAAATATCAAGTCTCAACAATCTAAAACTTCCAAGGCCAAATCAGAACTGAAAACCGCCTTGGAAGAGATGGAGAAGTTGAAAAAGGACTTCAAAGCTGACAGGACGAGCTAGGAGACTGAGAAAACAACTCTGTTGAAAAGAGCCGAGGAAGCTGAGGTTGCCCTTAAGCCGGTGGCTGATGAGCTTTCTGGCGTAAAGCATCAAATTAATATCATGACAACTGCCATCTTTGGCAAGTAATATTGCACTTCAATCTTTCCGCGGCCAATTTATATCAATTATTACTTGGTTTACCAATAATTTTTCATTGATGCAGGCGCCAGAAGCTCTAGCATGTGTCAAGATATGCGTGTCAAACTCAGAGCCACATATACTCTTGTGGAGCAGTTGTACACTGGCGCTCAACGAGCCATCTCTGCCACCTTACACAAAAAGTCACCACCTTCTCTCATCAAGGAAGTGCTGGAGAGGCTATATGTGCTGCCACAAAGGATGGAAGAATTGAAGTGATCAGTCGCCAGGGTCGGTGCCATCACGGCGCTGAGCCGGGCAAAGGCGTGGCAAGCAGAACTTGACCCGAAAGAACTGGCCACCGGCTGTCCAAGCTTCAAAGAAGACGGGTCTCCCTTCAGTGCTAAAGACTTCATGAAAATAGTAAGGGAGATGCATCCTTTGGCAAGCAAACTGGCTGAGGAGACTGATCTGTCCAATATCAAGCGGTTTATGATGCTGACAACAAAAAAGTGAAAGCGTCGGTTCATGAGGCCATGGATCTCATCCCACCAACACGTAAGCACACCTTCGCTCCTGACATTGACCCGTCCAGCCTTATAGGTGATGAATTTGTTTTCAAACCTTTAAGTGGGATCAATTGGGCCACATCTGACTTCCAGCCAACAGGTGAAGAAGAGGAAGAAGAAGAACCGGTGCAAGATAACCCGGAATCTTCAACACGCCAACCAAGCCAACTGATCCAAGGGTCGGCTTATCATCCACAGCATGAGATATTGTGTGCATCAAAACACTTATTCTTTTGGGCCGCAGGATGCCTTGTAATAGGCTAGTTGAAAACAACGATCTGCCATGCCGTCGTGCATGTTTATTTGCATAATACTTTTAAACCGCCGATCTGATGTTGAAGATCTGCGATTTATGCTTATAATATCATCAATCAGGCAGACCATGTTTATCATATTCCCTGCACACAAGAAGATAACATGTGCCCCGACGGTTTACACCAGGGCGGGTCATAATGCCCCATATAATATTTGCTGGTGAATGTATAGTCCATAACCAGGGCGAGTTATCAAAACCTCGCATATTCATAAAACAAATAACATACCTGTGAAAATTGTTCATACTGCCGGCTTACCACGCCATATGCAGCAAAGGTACCAGCCCAAAGTCTTAGGGCACAACGCCCAAAGTGCATAATCAAAACATATTGGCGACTTATCTTCCAAAGCCAGGCCGGGTTATCAAAACCTCAGATATGCTCAAATGAGCTAGAAAGTTTAAGGCAACATGGCACAAACCGTTTTTAACCATATGTCAATATGGTACAAAAGATGAACCCAAAAAACATTCAAAATAAAATCAAACCAGAAAAAACAAGGCTCTCATAGGCTGCCAAACCTCAATATCAAGTGCTATTCAAGGGCCGCACAGCCACTGAGTTAAACCTTTATTCAAACCTGTAAGCCGGGCCTCACATGACCAATCGTCGTTTTAAATTTGACAAGTTCAGGGTCTTTATAAGATTGACTGTCAAGAGTTTGGCGAGTCATTCCAGGATTACCTGGTCGGAGTGGCAGGCATACAAAGGCAGGATAACCCGGATTTTTGGTGAATACACCTGGCGTCCAAGCCAATCAAAAGGGTAAATAAAGCTATGTTCATTGAACAGGAAGCCCCCAAGTGATTTTTAACAATCCATCAAGGCAGGTTACCTATGTTTGAACTGTACATTGTAACAAGTTCTCTTTGTTAACATTTCAACATAGGCAAAAAAATCCCCAAGTTATTTGCAAACAGGCGTATAAGCCGGATCAAAGGGTAGTCGTAGCTATGCTCAATGAGCAGGAAGCCCCCATGTTATTTTGTAACAAGGCGTGCAAGCCGGATCAAAAGGGTAGTCATAGCTATGCTCAATGAGCTGGAAGCCCCCAAGTGATCTTATGAATTTACAATAAAGACTAAGATACTCAGAAATGAAACGACAAAGGCCCTGAATTATCAGGGATGCAGGCTTTATTATACTAATCATAATATATACATTGGTAGAAGTATGTACATCACAAGAGCCGTGGCTCAGGTGTAATAAGGCCGAAGATGAGCAATGTTCCACGGCCAGCGGGTCTCCTCCTCAGACTTGCGTGAGTCCTTGTGCTCTCAAATATCAATGAGGTAGTATGACCCGTTGTTCAGATTTTTGCTGACCACAAAGGGCCCTTCCCAAGGTGGGGATAACTTGTGCATGTCTGTTTGATCCTGGATGAGCCGCAGCACCAAGTCACCTTCTTGAAAGGTCCGGGTTTTAACCCGGCGGCTATGATATCGACGCAGATCTTGCTGGTAAATCACCGAACGATCCGCCGCAAGGTCACGCCTCATCCAGGAGGTCAAGAGCATCCTGATGCGCTTTTTCATTATCAGCTTCAACATAAGCCGCCACACGGGACGAGTCGTGACGGATGTCACTAGGGAGAACCACCTCTGCTCCGTAAACCATGAAGCAAGGCGTGCAACCCGTAGATCTGTTGGGGGGTAGTATTGATGCTCCATAGCACCGAAGGCAAATACTCAACCCAACAACTCGGCGTCCTCTGCAAAGGACCATAAGCCGGGGTTTTATGCCTCTCAAGATTTCTTGATTGGCTCTCTCAGCTTGACCATTGGACTGGGGGTGGGCCACAGATGAAACATCAAGACGAATATGTTCACGTTGACAAAATTCTTTCATAGCACCTTTAGAAAAATTAGTGACATTATCAGTGATGATGCTGTGAGGGTAACCAAAACTAAAAATCACCTTTTTGATGAATTGAACCACCGTTGCCGCGTCACACTTGCTGACCGGCTCTGCCTCAACCCACATTGCAAACTTGTCAACCGCCACCAAGAGGTGAGTCTTTTTGTCCTTGGATCTTTTAAAAGGTCCATCCATATCCAGCCCCCAGACTGCAAACGGCCAAGTAATTGGAATCATCCTCAATTCTTGAGCTGGCACATGAGCTCGTCTTAAATATTTCTGACAACCATCACACTTGCTAACCAAATCTTCTGCATCAGCACGAGCCATTAGCCAACAAAACCCATGACGAAAAGCCTTAGCCACGAGAGGATTAGAGATGGCATGATGGCCACAATCTCCTTCATGAATCTCTCGTAGAATCTCATGGCCCTCCTCAGGAGAAACACAACGTTGAAATGCCCCTCTGACACTGCATTGGTGCAACTCTCCATTGACAATAGTCATTGACTTAGACCGCCGGGTTATCTGCCTGGCTAAAGTTTCATCTTCAGGTAACTCAACCCGGCTCATATAAGCCAAATATGGGACTGTCCAATCCGGAATAGCATGAAGAGCCGCCACCAACTGTGCCTCCGGGTCAGGAACAACAAGATCTTCCTCCGTAGGCAACTTAACTGAAGGATTATGCAAAATATCAAGGAAAACATTACGTGGTACCAACTTACGCTGGGACCCTAGCCGGCTTAAAGCATCATCCGCCTCATTTTTCCTGCGATCAACATGTTCCACTTGATAACCTTTGAAATGACCAGCAATAGCATCAACCTCTCGGCGATAAGCCACCATGAGTGGATCTTTGGAATCCCAATTTCCTGAAACTTGCTGAGCCACCAAATCTGAGTCGCCAAAACACCTTACCCGACTTAGATTCATCTCTTTAGCCATCCGAAGACCATGGAGCAATGCTTCATACTCAGCTGCATTATTAGTACAAGGGAACATCAACCTTAAGACATAACAAAATTTATCACCTCGTGGGGAAGTCAAAATAACTCCAGCCCCCGAGCCTTCCAACTGTCTGGATCCATCAAAGTGAATAGTCCAATATGTGCTATCCGGCTTCTCCTCAGGCATCTGCAACTCTGTCCAATCATTGATGAAATCTACAATTGCTTGAGACTTGATAGCTGTCCGAGGCATATACTTCAAACCATGGGGTCCAAGCTCAATGGCCCACTTGGCTACCCGACCTGTGGCTTCTCTGTTTTGAATAATATCTCCTAAGGGAGTAGAACTGACCACAGTCATGGGATGACCGAAGAAATACTGGTTCAATTTACGAATAGCCATGAACACCCCATAAACCAGCTTCTGCCAATGTGGGTACCTCTGCTTAGATTCAATGAGCACCTCACTGACATAGTAAACCGGCCGCTGAACCGGATATTCCTTGCTTGATTCCTTTCTTTCCACACCAAATGCCACACTGAAGGCTCTGCTATTAGCAGCCACATATAACAGTATGGGCTCCTTATCAATAGAAGCTGCAAGTATTGGCGGCTCAGCCAACTGCTTTTTCAACACCTCAAACGCCTGATTGGCAGCATCACTCCAGACAAAATGATCTGTCTTCTTCATCATCTGATACAGAGGGATAGCCTTTTTGCCCAAATGGCTTATAAACCAGCTTAAGGCCGCAATACGACCTGCCAAGCGTTGGTTGTCATTAATACATGCCGGCTTAGCCAAAGAAGTGATAACCTTGATTTTCTTTGGGTTAGCTTCAATGCCCCTTTCAAAAACCAAAAAACCCAAAAGCTTTCCTGCTGGCACACCAAAGACACACTTGGCCGGGTTAAGCATCATCTTGTGGACCCGGAGATTGTCAAAGGTCTCCTTCAAATCATCTATTAAGGTTTCCTTCTTTCTGGATTTCACAACAATATCATCCACATAAGCATGAACATTGCGTCCAATCTGGTCATGGAGGCAATTCTGAACGCACTACTGATAAGTCGCCTGGGCACTCTTAAGCCCAAAAGGCATAGACACGTAGCAGAAAGCTCCAAAGGGAGTGATAAAAGCTGTCTTCTCCTGGTCCTTAACTGCCATCTTGATCTGATGATAACCAGAGTAAGCATCCAAAAAACTCAAACGCTCACAACACGTCGTAGCATCGATGATCTGATCAATACGAGGGAGAGCAAAAGGGTCAGCCAGACAGGCCTTGTTAAGGTCTGTATAATCCACACACATACGCCAAGTGCCATTCTTCTTAAGTACCATCACCGGTTAGCCAACCTCTCAGGATGAAAAACTTCAATGATGAACCCAGCCGCTAAGAGCCGAGCCACTTCTTCACCAATGGCCTTACGCCTCTCTTCATTAAAGCGACGAGGGAATTGCTTGACCGGTTTAAACTTTGGATCAACATTGAGAGTGTGCTCACCGAGTTCCCTCGGTACACCTGGCATGTCTGAAGGCTTCCATGCAAAGATGTCCCAGTTCTCAGGGATGAACTCGATGAGCATGGTTTCCTATTTCGGATCCATATTAGCACTTATACTGAACCGCTTGGATGAATCGCCAGGAACAAAATCAACCAGGTTAGTATCATCTGCCGACTTAAATTTCAACAAGGGGTCATGCTCTGTGGTCGGCTTCTTCAAAGGTGTCATATCTGTCGGGTCAACATTATCCTTGTAAAACTTCAACTCCTCTATTGCACAAACAGACTCAGCATAAGCAGCATCACCCTCTTCACACTCCAAGGCTATCTTCCTGTTCCCGTGCACTGTGATGGTACCCTTATGACCCCGCATCTTAAGCTGCAGATAAACATAACAAGGTCTTGCCATAAACTTAGCATAAGCCGGCCGCCCAAAGAACGCGTGATAAGGGCTCTTGATCTTGACCACCTCAAAAGTCAATGTCTTAGCTCTATAATCATGATCATCACCGAAAGCCACTTCCAAAGCTATCTTGCCCATTGGGTATGCTGACTTACCAGGAACCACGCCATGAAAAACAGAAGAAGACGGCTTAAGATCTTTGTCAGTCAAATTCATACGACGAAAAGTATCATAGTAAAGGATATTGATGCTCCTGCCTCCATCCATGAGCACCTTAGTAAACTTGTACACTCCAACCTGAGGCGCAACCACCAATGCCAACTCACCCAGATTGTCAACCCGGGGCGGGTGATCCTCACGACTCCATACAATAGGATGTTCAGACCATCGCAAGTACCGAGGAACCATCGGCTCAACCGCGTTCACTGCACGTTTATGAACCTTCTGGTCTCGTTTGCATAAACTCAAAGTAAACACATGATATTGACCACTGTTCAGCTGCTTCGGATTACTCTGATAACCAGACTGCTACTGCTGATTCCCTTGACTAGATTGCTGATAAAAACCACCTTGACTGCCTTGGCCCCGAAAACCAGAGCTTGAGCCGCCACCCCCAAAGCCAGGTCCGTGAGAGCCGGATCCTGAGCCGCCATTCAGGCCATGATTATTCTGGAAAAAATTGGAACTTTTGTACTCCCTCATGATGAAGCAATCCTTCCTTAGATGACTGGCCGGCTTCTCTTGCGTGTCGTGCTTCGGGCAAGGCTGATTCATCATTGCCTCAAGGTTGAACCTTGGCCCGCCAAACCGGGGCACTGACGACTTCCACTTGCGATGCTGATTATTATTCTGCATATTGGTGTTAGCCACAAAGTCTAAACCGCCGTCGGCTTTGCGCTTACCGTTGCCACCTTGACCCGTCGTATTATGTTGTTGTCCCTTTGCATTACCAATCTTCTTCCCCTTGCCAGCCTTATCCTCATCAGACTCGGGGTATTTAGTACTATCAGAGTTGGCATATTTAACGAGAGCCGCCATGAGCTCTCCCATATCGTTGCAGCGGCGCTTAAGCCGCCCCAGCTTCTGCTTAAGGGGAAGGAAACGACAATTCTTTTCCAACATTAGAACGGCTGAACCAGCGTTGATACTCTCCGATGAGTGCATAACGGCCGAGATCCGGCACACCCAATTGGTTGTGGACTCGCCCTCACCCTGGACGCAAGAGTCTAAATCAAGAATCAACATATGCTGCTTGCATGTGTCTTTGAAATTTTGAATAAAGCGCGTCTTCAGTTCAGCCCATGATCTAATGGAGTTAGGGGGCAATCCTTTCAGCCAAGTGCATGTCGGCCCATCCAACGTCATGGTAAAGTATTTAGCACACGCAGCATCACTAACATCCAACATCTCCATGGCCATCTCATAGCTCTCAATCCAGGCCTCCGGGGGCTGATGCATAGTGTAATTAGGCACCTTGCGGGGCCCTTGAAATCCTTAGGCAAGCGCTCATTACGGAGAGCCGACACTAAACACGGCACACCAAGGGTTCTATATGTCGCTCCTGCCTCCACAGACGCTGATGGGTAAGCCAGAGATTCTCGTTGAGTCGTCAACTGATCTACCAAAGCATGAGCATCATTACCAGCGCGCGGTGGGTCATGCCTACGAGGCTAGTTATGGTGTCGCTCACTGCTTGAAACTGCTGGTGAATCAATATGCCTGCTATAACTCCGGCCTGGACGTAGGATCGAATGAATCCACTCACGACTATATGAGTAAGCCGCCTATTGAGCCACCGCTGTCTGAAGAAGCTCTCCATCCCTCTGAATCTCCATCGCAACTGGAGACTCGACTTCAACAGGGAGAGCCGCCAATCACGTAGCTGCAACAATCATATTGTCCAGAGGGTTAGAATAATGACCCGGCGGTGTCGAAACATGTTGAGGTGGAGTCAAATTCAAACGAGGCGGGTACACAGCATGTGGCTGAACCAGCGCTCCAGTCACGGGTGCCTCAACAACCCGGTTTACCACGGGCGGGTCACTGGTTCCTGCCCCAGGTGTGTTGAAGAGATTCCTAGCCTCAAACTCTGTGGGTAGACAGGTCTGGTGCCTCCTCCTCATAATAGCGCTTGAAGCATTCTAATCCAAGGTGAGCCAGAACAACTCTGCCTGAATCTGTTGGGATTGTGCATCCAAGGTGGCTCGCTCTGTCGCCATCCTAGCATTCTCAGCAGCAAGTTCCTCCTTGGCTTGGGCTATCACATCTCGCAGCTTCGCGAAAAACACTTTGTGCTGTTCTTGAGTCTCCGGGGTTACCTCTGCCCCCATTAAAGTTGCCAAAGCATCCAATATCTCGGCCAGAACCTGAGCCGACTGGCATGCACAGCCGCTCGCTCCGGTTGTCGCCGCAGCCGTTGAACTAGAAGTCATAGCTGCAGCAGTTGTTGAATTGAGCACCGGTTGTGTGCCAGCCATGAAGATTGCGACCCGGTTCGGTGGCTCATAGGGGTCCGGAATACTGTCGCCGTCGGAACAGCCCCCAAGCCGGTCGTCTTGCAGTTGATACATTGAATCGGTCTCACCAGTTGAGGACTCATCACCAGAGTAGATGGTCGTCTCTCCACCGGACACAGATCCTTCCTCAAGATCCACTCCTTGATTAAAACCCACAAAGGCATGCTTCACAGCGGGTTGAACCTTAACGGGTCGGGCACGCTTAGCCGTCTCGACGATGTCGGTGCTGGTGTCCGGCTCAGGCTCCAACTCACCGATCTTGCCGATGAAGACGTGAATTCCGCCGAAGGGGACCCGGTACCCGTACTCAAGTGAGCCAGCCTCGAGGCCCCAGCCAGCATCGTCGATGTAGAGCTTGCCGCAGCGACTCTTGGTCATCCGGCCTACGACATATCCCTTGATTCCCGCGAAGCTGCCCTTCAAGAACTCGAAACCACCGTGCGCTAGCGCCACGATGGGTGCTAACTGTGGTGGACTTAACACGGCAGATGCCCTAGAGAAAGGACTTAGGTGTCGAGCCATCGCAACTAGGTTAGCTTGAAGGGGTTAAACGGGACAAAGGACACAGAGAGTTTGCCCAGGTTCGGCCCCTCTCAATGAGGTAAAAGCCTACTCCTGCTTTAGGTTGTATTGCTTGGATTTCGATTACCAGGGAGCAAATACGCTTGACCTAGTTCTCGATGAGTTGTTTCTTGAGGTAACCCGCTATCGGGTACCCCTTTATATACACAGGTAGATGCCCGGTGGCTTACAGAGTCCCGGCCGGCTCACACAACATGACCGACTCGGTGTCTGATACGTCTCCAACGTATCTACTTTTCCTAACGCTTTTCCTCTTGTTTTGGACTATAATTTGCATGATTTGAATGAAACTAACCCCGGACTGACGTTGTTTTCAGTAGAACTACCATGGTGTTGTTTTTGTGCAGAAATAAAAGTTCTCGGAATGGAACAAAACTTTGTGAGTATTTTTTATACAATAAAAGAGAAGTTCCAGAGCCAAGAGCCACCGGAGGGGGGCACCTGGGTGGGCATAACCCACCAGGGCGTGCCTGCCCTCCCAGGTGTGCCCAGTTGGGTTGTCCCCACCTGGTGGCCCCGCAGACCCTGAAACTGACGCTATAAAATCCTATTTTTCCAGAAAAAAATCGGGGAGAAAGAATTATCGCATTCCACGAGAGGGAGCCGCCGTCACCTCCTATTCTTCATCAGGAGGCCAGATCTGGAGTCCGTTTGGGGCTCCGGAGAGGGGGGTCTTTGTTCTTCGTCATCACCAACCCTTCTCCATCGCCAATTCCATGATGCTCCCCACTGGGAGTGAGTAATTCCTTTGTAGGCTCGCTGGTCGGTGAGGAGTTGGATGAGATTCATCATGTAATCAAGTTAGTTTTGTTAGGGCTTGATCCCTAGTATCCACTATGTTCTGAGATCGATGTTGCTATGACTTTGCTATGCTTAATGCTTGTCACTTTGGGCCCGGGTGCCATGAATTCAGATCTGAACCGTTTATGTTATCACCATTATATCCATGTTCTAGATCCGATCTTGCAAGTTATAGTCACCTACTACGTGTTATGACCGGCAACCCCGGAGTGACAATAGTCGGGACCACTCCCGGTGATGACCGTAGTTTGAGGAGTTCATGTATTCACCGTGTGTTAATGCTTTGTTCTGATTCTCTATTAAAAGGAGGCCTTAATATCCCTTAGTTTCCAATATAGACCCCGCTGCCACGGGAGGGTAGGACAAAAGATGTCATGCAAGTTATTTCCATAAGCATGTATGACAATTTACGGAATACATGCCTACATTATATTTATGAACTGGAGCTAGTGCTGTATCGCCCTAGGTTATGACTGTTACATGATGAATATCATCCAACAAATTACCGATCCAGTGCCTACGAATTTATCTTATATTGTTCTTGCTAAGTTACTACTGCTATTGTTACTGTTGCATTTGCTACAAAAATACTACTACCACTGTTACCGTTACTATTGCTGCTATCACTACTATCAAAACTATCATATTACTTTGCTACTGATCATGTTGCTGCAGATAATTAATCTCCAGGTGTTATTGAATTGACACCTCAGCTGCTAACACCTTCAAATATTCTTTGGCTCCCCTTGTGTAGAGTCCATAAATTTGGGTTGAATACTCTACCCTCGAAAACTGTTGCGATCCCCTATACTTGTGGGTTATCAAGACCTTTTTCTGGCGCCGTTGCCGGGGAGCATAGCTATATTTGTTGAGTCACTTGGGATTATTATCAATTTATCACTACGAAGAATCTGAAGGATTCTAAGACTAAGATTTATCCCTCTAAGACGAGGGGAGGTAAGGAACTGCCATCCAGTCCTGCTTTAGATTCACCTTCTGTTATAAGTAAACTTGCAACACCACCACATGCTATTAATCCTGATATGTCGCAAGTTATTGATGATGCTACCTCTACTCTGAATGATACTTATGATGATGCTAGTACCTTGCTTGATAATGATGTGCCACTTGGTGACTTTCTTTATGAACAAATTGCTAGAGTAATACAGCATGATGGTGTTGAATCTGATGATGAGCTTGAAACTGAAACTCCTAAAACACCTGCTAGAACTAGCCTTCCTAGATACAAATTGCGTAAGGTACCGGAAGGTTATGTTACGAATGTGGAGAAAACTAGAGATATTCTTGCTTGTACGGATAGAGACGATCTAGATAAATTATTATGCAAGTATAAAGAAAAATCTCTGAACGCTAGAATGCAATATGATCCTAAGTTTGATACCTCACCTATCTTTATTGCTGACAAGGATTATGAATTCTCTGTTGACCCAGAGTTAATTACTTTGGTTGAATCTGATGCTTTTCATGGTTATGAAACTGAAACTGTTGTGGCACATCTTACTAAGTTGAATGATATAGCCACCCTTTTTACTCATCATGAGAAAACTCGCTATTATTTTATTCTCAAATTATTTCCGTTCTCATTAGGGTGATGCTAAAGCTTGGTACAATACTATTGCTCCTGGTTGTGTGCGTAGTCCCTAGGATATGATTTATTAGTTCTCTGAAAAATATTTTCCTGCTCATAAGAAACAAGCTGCCTTACAAGAAATATTAACTTTGTGCAAACTAAAGAAGAGAGTCTCCCAAAAGCTTGGGGGAGGCTTTGCCAGTTACTTAATGCTTTGCCTGATCATCCTCTTAAGAAAAATGAAATACTTGATATCTTCTATAATGGACTAACCGATGCTTCTAGGGACTTCTGATACGTCTCCGTCGTATCTATAATTTTTGATTGTTCCATGCCAATATTCTACAACTTTAACATACTTTTGGCAACTTTTATTACTATTTTTGGGACTAACATATTGATCCAGTGCCCAGTGCTAGTTCCTGTTTGTTGCATGTTTTTGTTTCGCAGAAAATCCATGTTAAACGGAGTCCAAACGGGATAAAAACTGACGGATATTTTTTTTGGAATATATGTGATTTTTGGGAAGAAGAATCAATGCGATATGATGCCCGAGGGGGCCACGAGGCAGGCAGGCGCGCCCCAGGGGGTCTGGCGCCGTTGCCGGGGAGTTATAGCGTGGGGTGAATATTCTCGTGTGTGCTTGTTTGCTTTATCACTAAGTAATTTTTATTTGTTGTTCTAAGTTGTTCTCTATCTTTTGTTATGGATATGGAACACGAAATACCAAAAAAATTAGGTGTACTTGCTACTCATGGAGATGGGGAACCTCCTAAAACCCTCGATGCTGGTTATGTGAAAAATATTATGTACTACTTTGATAATCCCGAGAAAACCCCATTCAATTATGTAATGGGAGACACGTTGGATCAACGTGAATACTTTAGGGATTATCACTTGACTCAAAAAGGAAACTATTATGGGATCAAATTCATATGTTGCATTGGTATGCTCGGGAACTATGCTTGAGATATGATTATACTTGTTGCTCTAGGATGAAGGCTCCACACCTTCCCTTTTCATGCAAATTTAATGATGATAAAACCTTGGCTTCTTATGCTAATGGTATATATGGTTACTATGATGTGGAACAAATAGAAGAATTCGTTGCTTTTATGGATGCTTATGAAATTGCATCTTTGTTTAAAGAGTGTGAAAATCTTGATGATGCTGTTTACAGACCTGAAAATTTTGCTATAGTTAAATATTTCTATGAGAATTATGAATTCAATTCCGATATTGATGATTTTATTGAGAGAGTCTCCGCTGTCCAAGAAGAGACTAATATTTTGCAGGAGTCTATGGAAGAAGAAATAGATGAAACTGTGAGCTCATTGGATGAAAAAGATGATGAGGAGAGCGAAGAACAATAGGAGGAAGAACGGATTAGCTACCCGTGCCCACCTTCTAATGAGAGTAACCCTCCAACTCATACATTGTTTAATGTCCTTTCGTGCTTACCGAAGGATGATTGCTATGATAACTATTATGATCTCGTTGATTCTTTTGAAATATCCCTTTTTGATAATACTTGCTATGCTTGTGGCCAAGATGCCAATATGAATTATGCTTATGGAGATGAACTTGTTATAGTTCCTTATGTTAAACATGAAATTGTTGCTATTGCACCCACGCATGATAGTCCTATTATCTTTTTGAACTCTCCCGCATGATAGTCCACGCATGAAATTGTCGCTATTGCACCCATGCATGATAGTCCTATTATCTTTTTGAATTCTCCCGACTACACTATATCGGAGAAGTTTGCCCTTACTAAGGATTATATTGATGGGTTGCGTTTTACTATTACACATGATGATTTTGATAGATATAATATGCATGTGCTTGCTGCTCCTACTTGAAATTATTATGAGAGAGGAACTACATCTTCGCCTCTCTATGTTTCCAACATGATAAAATTGCAAGAAACTGTTTATATTATGGATTAGCCTTTACTTTGTGTGCATGAATTGTTTTTTTATGACATGCCGATGCATAGGAAGAGAGTTAGACTTCGTCATTACATGATATATGTTACTTTGTGCCCACTACTAAATTACAAATCATTGTTAATTAAAATTGGCTTTGATATATGCCTTGGGATCCGGGTGGATTCATTACTTGAGCACTATATGCCTAGCTTAATGGCTTTAAAGAAAGCATTGCCAGGGAGACAACCCGGAAGTTTTAGAGAGTCATTTTTTTCTGTTGAGTTCTTTTATATAGTTTTAAAACAAAAAAAAAGAGGGGAACCCAAAACTTCTCAAAAAGGAAAGTGAAAGTGAGAGAGACAATCATTGTTGAAGTGGGGGAGCTCCTTGAACTTTGTTCATGCTCACGGAAACTTTGTGAATCTTGATTTCGGAAACTTTTCAACAAAAATAATTATCCCCTTGTACAATTCCATTGTATTATAAAAATAATGTGCCAAGGTCTGCATTTAGGATGTTTTAGATTACTTGTTGGTTTGTGCGGTGCAGGACATAAACTTTAGCTGTAGTGCGCGATTATAAATTTCTTACTGGAACGTCAAACGGTTCTAAAACTTTTTGCACTGTCTTTCTATACAAATTTTTTATTTTTCCTAATTTTTAAAGAATTTTTGGAGTACCATAAGTATGGTGAATGTTCAGATTACTACAGACTGTCCTGTTTAAGTCAGATTCTGTTTTTGATGCATAGTTTGCTTGGTTTGATGAAACTATTGATTCCTATCAGTGGATTAAGCCATGGAAAAGTTATATTACAGTAGCTATAATGAAAAAACAAAATATGAATTGTTTTGCAACATTACTTAGAGTAGTGATTTGCTTTATTATACTAACGGATCTTACCGAGCTTTCTGTTGAGTTTTGTGTGGATGAAGTGTTCGAAGATCGAGGATGTGTCGATGTGAGGAGAAGAAGGAGAGGCAAGAGCGCAATCTTGGGGATGCCCAAGGCACCCCAAGTAAATATTCAAGGATACTCAAGCGTCTAAGCTTGGGGATGCCCCGGAAGGCATCCCATCTTTCTTCAACAAGTATCGGTATGTTTTCGGATTCGTTTCGTTCATGCGATATGTGCAAATCTTGGAGCGTCTTTTGCATTTAGATTTCACTTTTCTTTTTATGCACCATGCAGGTATGAGATAGTACTTGGTTGATTTATAGAATGCTCTTTACACTTCACTTATATCCTTTGAGTACGGCTTTATAGAATGCTTCATGTGCTTCGCTTATATCATTTGAAGTTTGGATTGCGTGTTTCTCTACACATAGAAAACCGCCATTTGTAGAATGCTCTTTTGCTTCACTTATATTTGTTAGAGCATGGGCATATCTTTTGTAGAAAGAATTAAATTCTCTTGCTTCACTTATATCTATTTAGAGAGATGACAGTAATTGGTCATTCACATGGTTAGTCATAAAATCCTACATAAAATTTGTAGATCACTGAATATGATATGTTTGATTCCTTGCAATAGTTTTGCGATATAAAGATGGTGATATTAGAGTCATGCTAGTGGGTAGTTGTGGATTGTAGAAATACTTGTGTTGAAGTTTGTGGTTCCCGTAGCATGCACGTATGGTGAACCGTTATGTAACATAGTTGGAGTATAGGTATTTATTGATTGTCTTCCTTATGTGTGGCGGTCGGGGACGAGCGATGGTCTTTTCCTACCAATCTATCCCCCTAGGAGCATGCACGTAGTACTTTGTTTCGATGACTAATAGATTTTTGCAATAAGTATATGAGTTATTTATGACTAATGTTGAGTCCATGGATTATACGCCTCTCACCCTTCCATCATTGCTAGCCTCTTGATGCACTGCATTGCCCTTTCTCACCTCGAGAGTTGGTGCAAACTTCGTCGGTGCATCCAAACCCCGTGATACGATACGCTCTATCACACATAAGCCTCATTATATCTTCCTCAAGACAGCCACCATACCTACCTATCATGGCATTTCCATAGCCATTCCGAGATATATTGCCATGCAACTTCCATCATCATCATATACATGACTTGAGCATTTGTTGTCATATTGCTTTGCATGATCGTAAGATAGCTAGCATGATGTTTTCATGGCTTGTCCATTTTTTGATGTCATTGCTACGCTAGATCATTGCACATCACGGTACACCGCCGGAGGCATTCAGATAGAGTCATATCTTTGTTCTAGTATCGAGTTGTAATATTGAGTTGTAAGTAAATAAAAGTGTGATGATCATCATTATTAGAGCATTGCCCCAAAGAAAAAAAGGAGACGCCAAAGAAGCCTAAATAAAAAAAGGGGGCCAAAGAAGCCCGCCAAAAAAAGAAAAAAAGAGAAAAAAGGGGGCAATGTTACTATCCTTTTACCACACTTGTGCTTCAAAGTAGCACCACGTTCTTCATATAGAGAGTCTCTTGAGTTATCACTTTCATATACTAGTGGGAATTTTCATTACAGAACTTGGCTTGTATATTCCGATGATGGGCTTCCTCAAATGCCTGAGGTCTTCTTGAGCAAGCAAATTGGATGCACCCCCACTTAGTTTTCAGATTGAGCTTTCATATACTTATAGCTCTAGTGCATCCGTTGCATGGCAATCCCTACTCCTTGCATTGACATCAATTGATGGGCATCTCCATAGTCCGTTGATTAGCCGCGTCAATGTGAGACTTTCTCCTTTTTGTCTTCTCCACACAACCCCCATTAACATATAATATTCCACCCATAGTGCTATGTCCATGGCTCACGCTCATGTATTGCGTGAAAGTTGAAAAGGTTTGAGAATGTCAAAAGTACGAAAAATTGCTTGGCTTGTCATCGGGGTTGTACATGATGTGAATATTTTGTGTGGTGAAGATGGAGCATAGCCAGACTATATGATTTTGTAGGGATAACTTTCTTTGGCCATGTTATTTTGAAAAGACATGATTGCTTTATTAGTATGCTTGAAGTATTATTGTCTTAATGTCAAATGATAGACTATTACTTTGAATCACTCGTGTCTTAATATTCATGCCATGATTAGATTATATGATCAAGATTATGCTAGGTAGCATTCCACATCAAAAATTATCTTTTTTATCATTTACCTACTCGAGGACGAGTAGGAATTAAGCTTGGGGATGCTGATACGTCTCCGTCGTGTCTATAATTTTTTATTGTTCCATGCCAATATTCTAGAACTTTTACATACTTTTGGCAACTTTTTATACTATTTTTGGGACTAACATATTGATCCAGTGCCCAGTGCCAGTTCCTATTTGTTGCATGTTTTTTGTTCCACAGAAAATCCATATCAAACAGAGTCCAAATGGGATAAAAACTGACGGAGATTTTTTTTGGAATATATGTGATTTTTGGGAAGAAGAATCAACGCGATACGATGCCCAAGGGGGCCACCAGGTAGGCGGGCGCGCCCTGGCCCCTCGTGGCCACCCCGTCATGCAGTTGGAGCCCTTCTTTTGCCGCAAGAAAGCTAATATCCGGATAGAGATCATGTCCAAAATTCTGCCCAATCGGAGTTATGGTTCTCCGGTTATAAAAGAAACGGTGAAAGGGCAGAATCTGGAACGCAGAAACAGAGAGAGACAGAGAGACAGATCCAATCTCGGAGGGGCTCTCGCCCCTCCCATGCCATGGAGACCAAGGACCAGAGGGTAAACCCTTCTCCCATCTAGGGAGATGGTCAAGGAAGAAGAAGAAGAAGAAGGGGACTCTCTCCCTCTCTCTCCCGATGGCGACGGAACGCCGCCGGGGCCATCATCATCACCGCAATCTACACCAACAACTTCACCGCCATCATCACCAACTCTTCCCCCCTCTATGCAGCGGTGTAACCCCTCTTTTACTCGCTGTAATCTCTACTTAAACATGGTTCTCAATGCTATATATTATTTCCTAATGATGTATGGCTATCCTATGTTGTTTGAGTAGATCCGTTTTGTCCTATGGGTTAATTGATGATCATGATTTTTTGAGTTGCATGTTTTATTATTGGTGTTGTCCTATGCTGCTCTCCGTGTCGCGCAAGCGTGAGGGATCCCCGCTATAGGCTTTGCAATATGTTCATGATCTGCTTATGGTGGGTGGCGTGACTGACAGAAGCACATACCCGAGTTAGTAGGTTGTTTGCGTATGGGAATAAGGGGGACTTGATGCTTTAATGCTATGGTTTGGTTTTACCTTAATGATCTTTAGTAGTTGCGGATGCTTGCTAGAGTTCCAATCATAAGTGCATATGATCCAAGAAAAGAAAGTATGTTAGCTTATGCCCCTCTCTCAAATAAAAATGCAATAATGATTACCGGTCTAGTTATCAATTGCCTAGGGACAAATAAATTTCTCGTGACAACAAGCTCTCTACTAAAACTAACTTAGTTGTGTCTTCATCTAAACATACCCTACTTTTTATTTACGCGCTCTTTACTTTCTTGCAAACCTATCCAACAACACCTACAAAGTACTTCTAGTTTCATACTTGTTCTAGGTAAAGCGAACGTTAAGCATGCGTAGAGTTGTATCGGTGGTCGATAGGAGTATTTGTTCTACCTTTAGCTCCTCGTTGGGTTCAACACTCTTACTTATCGAAAGAGGCTACAATTGATCCCCTATACTTGTGGGTTATCAACTTCCTAGATAGTTGTGTTGGTTGTGTTTTCAGGGAACGAACTATTGGACAAGCTGAGGAATTATTGAACAACATATTGACAAATTATGATGATTGGACTCTTCCTGAACCACCGCCTAAGCCCACTCCAAAGAAGAGGGGTATATTATATCTCATTCCTGAAGATATGCAAGCGGCAAAGAAATCTATGAAGGAAAAAGGTATTAAAGCTGATGATGTTAAAATTTTACCACCCATTGAAGAAATACACGGGCCTAATACACCACCACTGCCTAAGGTGGTAGAGGTAAATTCTTTAATGAAATTCAATGATAATGATAATCCGCACAATATGCACCCTAGTCAATGCCTTTATGAGTTTGAGAATTACATTAGAAAACAAGATCTCTTCATGCAAATGTTATGAAACAATTGAAATACAATTCTGATATGATTGCTCGCTTGAGTGACTTGTTATTTAGAATCTCAATTGATGTTGGAGGTGTTGGAAAACATGCTTCTATGGTACAAACCGAGTTAGAGCAAGTTGCTAAATCACAAAGAGAATTGCTTGATGAAATGAATAACAACATACATGACTTTGCTGTTAGAGTTGCAACTAGAGGAGGTAAAATGACTCAGGAACCACTTTATCCTAAGGGACACCCAAAAAGAATTGAATAGGATTAACAAAGGAACAACACCACTGCACCTAGTCCTTCTAAAAAGAAGAAGAAAAAGAAAAATGATAGGACTTTGCATGCTTCTAGTGAACCTGAAGTAGAAAAACCTCCTGATGATGATAATGATGTTTCTATTTACGATCTTTGAAACTCAATCTGTAATGAACATTCACCTAGTGATAATGAAAAGATAATGCTAATGTTCATGAAGATACTCAACCAAATAATGAAAAAGAACCAGATAATGATGTTGAGATAGAACCACCAGTTGATCTTGATAACCCACAACCCAAGAATACAAGATATGATAAAAGAGACTTCATTGCTAGAAAACAGGGTAAAGAAAGAAAACCGTGGGTTCAAAAACCTATGCCATTTCCACCCAAGTCAACTAAAAAGAAAGATGATGAAGAATTTGAACGCTTTGTTGAAATCTCGAGGCCGATCTTTTTGCGTCGCTAAATGATATCCTTAAAATGCCTCCTTATGCAAAGTATATGAAAGACATTATCACTAATAAGAGAAAAATACCGGAAGCTGAAATCTCCACTATGCTTGCTAATTATACTTTCAAAGATGGAGTACCTAAAAAACTTGGAGACCCATGAATACCAACTATACCTTGCTCCATCAAAAAGAATTATGTGAAAACTGCTTTATGTGACTTAGGAGCTGGTGTTAGTGTTATGCCTTTCTATTTATATAAAAGACTTGACTTGAATAAACTCACACCTACTGAAATATCTTTGCAAATGGCTGACAAATGAACTGCCATACTTATCGGTATCTGTGAGGATTAACCTGTTGTTGTTGCTAATGTTACTATTTTGACTGACTTTGTTATACTTGAGATGCCCGAGGACGACAACATGTCGATTATCCTTGGTAGACCCTTCTTGAATACTGCAGGAGCTATTATTGATTGCAATGAAAGCAAGGTCTCTTTTCATATCAATGGTAATGAACGTATGGTGCACTTTCCGAAGAAACAATTCCAAGTGAATGGTATTAATGTTATTAAAAAATCTTCGACAGTCACTATTGGAAGTTTCCAACTACCTCTACCTACTGTTATAAAGAAATATAAAATGCTTATTGTTGGGGATATTCACATCCCCGTTGAGGTAACTTAGTGATTTATTAAAGTTCTTCGGTTTCATGCTAATCGAAAGTGGTTGTTAATAAGACCTGATCAACCTTATTAATGGATCATTTTTTAGAGGTATGAAGTTGATAAATTTAGTAAGCACTACCTTCTGTCCCCACCTTTTATTTTTTATTTTTATTAGTTAAATAAAATAAAATGCCATGTTTTGTCTGTTTTCTGAATTTCTCGTGCAATAAAAAATGACCCAAAAATAAAAAGTTCTCGGAATGCTCTAAAAAATTAATATGATTTTTTTCTGAATATTTAAAAATTTCTGGTGCAAATAATATCAAAGGGAGGTGCACCAGGTGGGCACAACCCACCTGGGCGCGCCAGGACACCCAGGCGTGCCCTGGTGGGTTGTGGTCCCCACGTGGGCCCCCTCACTTATCCCTTCACACCACATCATCACTTACCTCCAAAAAAAGTTCACCTTTGCTCTCTCTCCCGTGTTCTTGCTCTCAAACCCGCGGATTTTGATCTCTTTGCTCAAAGCTTCGTTTCTAAACTGTTTCGGGGGATTGTTGCTTGGTATGTGACTCCACCGTTTGTCCAATTAGTTTTTGTTAGAGTGGTTTATATTTTGAATAATTAGCTATTCTTGGTGCTGATGTAGGTGAGCTTGCATGTTGAATTCTTAGAGTTCTAAGTAGTTTGAATGCTTGCTATGGCCTCTATATATCCCTAAGAGTAGTTGCTATCAATTGTATGAAGTTTTGATGATAAATTTTTATCGCCTACAAATTTTCAGAAAATTGTACGCGAACATGATGAACCTATTTGGAAGGAGTTCTTCGAGGAGGAGATCCCCGAGGGCATCTTCTAGTGAGAATTCCGCTCGTCGGTCTTATGTTGAACCAAGTGAAAGTTCCGTACGAGATGCCGCCACCAAAACATGCTTATGACCTTGTGATGATTGTATGGTGCGTGTGGGCAATAAGGAAGATTTGAGCGATATGTTCACAATGCCAGTCTCGGTCCCTACATTTCAGATAAGTGCGATCAACACCACACTCTCACTGAATCATTTGTCGAAGGATTTAAATTCCATCCCCGTGAGTCTAGGTTGTCATTTAAACTGTATGAAAATTCATTCACCATATCACTAGAGAGCTTTGCTCACAACTGCAAACTCCCATTCTGGGGTTCGCTTGACGAACCGCCGAGGGTGAGTACCAATCATTCTTGACTAGTCTTTTTTACGGTGAGACGAGAGGAGTGGCAAGGTAGAATAAAGAGCATTCACTTTTACGCAATTCAATACTTTGCATTATTTAACAGGAAATGTATAGTAGGCAAGCAAGATTGTAGCACACTTTGTGCTCCAGACTTGAGCCTCATACGCACCGCTTTCACCGGTGAAAGGAGTTATAATTTTGGAGCGATTGTTGCACGCAGACTGCAGCATAACGCTAATAGTGGTTATTTCTATGGTGGAATTTATGCCACGCGTTTAGCACGAGGACTGGGTGTTTCACCTTTGCCCTTTGACACTATTCTACCCACGCAGTATTTAGACTTTGATGCTTTGATAAGTCATAATATCCTGAAAGGAAAAATTCATAATTTCAGTTACAATCTGCTCTTTAACCAAGAATCTATTGTGCACACATATTTACCGGCGCCTGCTCTTTTGACTATCACGGCAAAGGAAGATATTTTGTTCTTGAGAGTGAGGCCCGAGCTCACAACACGGCAATGGAGGCAGCAAGGTAGGTCGACGCATCCACACCAAGAGCCTCCGTGAGCTACCACTCCGATTACTATCCAGGCTACTGATTGATTACCAGGTTAGGCCAAAAGCCTAAGCTTGGGGGAGTACGTGTTTCTCACCGACATTACATTCATGTTCACACATTTCATTCCAGTTGTCGGTGTTCACATTTTTTCATTGTATCATCCATGTTATATTTATTTTCTTGCTTTCTTCTTGTGTGTTTGAAAAACTTTAGAAAAGCCAAAAAAATTAGTTGTAGTTAGTTTATTTTCTATGCATGCTTAGTTGTAATATTAAAAAGAAAACCCAAAAAGATTTCCTTGTTCTTCTTTTTCTTGTTGGGAGTTTTCCTGTGTAAATAGTTTTTCTCGTTTTTGCCTTCCCTTTTTATTTTGCTTGTTCAAGAAAACCAAAAACTCCAAAAATATTTCAGTGTGCTTCTCTGAACTTCTTTTCTTTTTATTCGAGTTGTACCAAGAAGAAGACCACGATGAAAATGTTGAGTGGCTCTCTTATGAATAATTGTTGATCTAATAAAGAGCCCATTTTACCTTGTCTGTTCCAGTTGAATAAAATGTTTGCAAATTCTAGCTTAGTCCACGACACTCTTGCACTGTAGCGACCTGACCCAAAATTGGTCAAATCTACGTATGCATACCATCCCAAGATCATCTTTGGTACTCACGAGACATCGATGAAATAATCAAAGTTCAATCACACTTGAATTTATTACGATTCTCATATAGAGTCTTTATTACAATAGAATAAATTCGCCAAAGGCCAACTCATGAGAAATAAACTACTAAAGCTGCGGAAGCGTGAAGCGAAAATAGCGAGTCCATCCGACTCAAAGGGCAATCGCCAAGCGCGAGCGTAGCCTCACTCTGATCGGAATAAATCTACGCAACATAAGGCGTTGCAGCCGTGTAGGTCAGCTTTTGAATAAGCTGGCAAGTCATGAAGAGAATAACAATAACAAAGTTACTAACACTATATGCATTTTGGCTGTGGGGCTCTAAGTTTCATCATTTTGCGAAAAGCCAATTTTTCCTACTACAATGGACTTGTTACAAAATTTCTACAAATTGTTGGTAGTTATTGAGATGGTTCCGCCAACCAATATCTCATTCCCAAATTATTAAGTCATAACCCCTCAAATTAATTCATTAGTTTTAGTGTTGAGATTTCGAATACTTCCAAGTTCGAGAGGCTCAAATTGTCCGTAATCGGGACACGACTAATCGATTAGATCTTTAACTGCATAGGTTTATGCACTTTACCATAATAATCATTCCCTCCTTTTAAGTCTTAGCACTTCATGGTGTTTGAAGACGGACGAATAAACAGGTCTTCCAAAGAGTTCTTAAGCTACCGCGGTACCCATCCAATCCTACCGTTCTTCTACATCTCGTAGTACCGTCCAGCCAGCGTCACTACTAAGGTTAACCCAGCCGAACCCATAATGGCTTGCGGCTGCTGCACGTAAGCTTCCGGTCAATGGGGCATCCATCCGTCTCTTCGTGGCTGGGTGAAGCTTTCCGCAAGATGTCATGGCACTTCTCCATGCATCCCGGCCAACCACTGGGTTCTCCAGGGTGCCCGTCAACCGTCCTCCACCCAGTAGTGAATTCCGAAGTCCGTCTTGATCTTGTAGTTCATGGGGTTGTCATCATCATTGACTCTCACATCTTTCTTATGAATTTCACTCGACCAAAACCCGTCTACGAGCATAGCAAAATAAACTACTTCGTCCCGGGGTCATGGTAACAAGGGGATTGGTTCATCCTACCACATGATACTACTCAAGAACATAACTTCAAAATTTCAACTACTGCATGCATGGTGGGGTGGTATAATTTCTAATGCACAAAATCATAGGTATTGAAAATAACATGATCAAAGACTTGCCTTGCTGATGATCCTCGTAAGCTAAAGACTCGTAGTAGCAAGCTTCGCACTCCGGAAACTCTACCGAGACAAACAATAATCACAATAAGCATATAGCATAAGATCACTTAACATAACAACATAGTAACATAACACACCAAACAAACAAATCAAAACCCAAAGGAAAACTCAAAGAAAACAAACTCAAAGTTTTCCTACTTCAAGCAACAACTAAAAAATAGTTTTACATAACAAAATTTTCTCAACATGTCCTAAGCATGAGTTTTTGTTAACTTAACGAAAAAGAATGCATTAAGCAACTAGGAGCAAAAATAATTAACTTAAAATCTATTATGAAACTCCTATTAGGCCTAATTCAATTTCTATTACGAAAATAAAATTAAAAGTTTTATTTATTATAAATAAAAGTTCATCCTATAAAGTGACATAAACTATCCTAGAATAATCAATCACATGTGAAAAATAAATTGATTTACTAATTAAAATAATAGGAAAACAGTAGCTAGTTAATTAATTAGGATTAACAAGATTCTGCTTAAAACTATTTTTTATTAATCCTAAAATACCCAAATTAATTCCTATGGTTAGGTAATGTCAAAACAAATTTGGGACAAAAGAATCATATAAAGATAATTTTCCTAACTCATTTTATGGCAGATTTACTATTCTGACTAAATCTAAAATAAAGCAATTTTAATTAATTTTAACATAGCTAATAATATTTTCTACAGAAACTATAGAAAATTTCAAACCAACAAAAAAAGAATCACTTAAAAATATTAAGTAGAATAAAAGTTATGAATTTTTCAAATCTGGAACTATTCTGTTAAATCAGAAAAACGAAATAAAGAAAAAATGGCTAAATGGGCCTAACTAACGCACTGCGCGTAATATAACTAAAATGGGCCTAGGGTTAAATGAATCGGGCCGGTACTAAAAATAAAACCTAACTAAAAATTAAACCGTAACGAACCGGGGTAAAAACCCGGTTTTAATTAAAAGCGCGTACCCCTTCGGGGGTTCTAATCCTAGCCGTAGGATTGGGATCGGACGGGGGAGGGAAGCTCCGGCGACTCACCGGCGTTCGGCGGCGGAGGCTCGGGCGGCGAGTCGTTAGCCTCTCCGGTCGTCGGGAGGTCGGCGGAGTGGTCCGTGGTGTCTGGTCGACGAGGGGGTGGTCAGTGGAGTGGGTGGAGCTCGGGGAGGCTAGGGCGGCGGCAAGGCAAATGGCGGCGGCGGCGTTAACAAGTCCGGCGGCGTGAGAGAGAGAGAGGTTCGGCGAGGGGCAAGGGGGAATGGGGTGCGGGAGGGGCTTATATAGGCGGGGCCTCACCTTGGGGGGGTGAATCGGGAGGATCGGATCCGGATCCGTCGGGATCCGGCGAGAGGCGGCGGCGCGGGCGAAAAGTGTGGCGAGGGTTGACGACGGTGGTGGCCCACCCGTCGGTGAGTCTGAAGTGTGCGGTCTCGGTCGGTCGACCGAGCCGAGCGATTCGGCGAGGGGTTGGTTGGCTGGCTGGCTTAGCTTTGGCGCCTGGGCTGGGCAGGGGGCCTCTGGCGCTGTGGTGCGGGGGTTGCCCGACGCTGGCTGGGCCGATGGTTCGGCTGGCGCTGAGGGTTTTTCTTTTTCAAATTTTATTTTTTTGAAAAACAAAACAGAGATAAAATATAAACTATAAATATTTTATATAGGACATATATATACCAAAATGATCAGGGAATATTCCTATCATTTGAACATTTTCAAAGGCAAAATCCAAACTTTATAAAATTTCATTTTTTCAAATTCAAATAAAACTCAAGTTTGAATTCAAAACTTTTGGCATTGTTTTCCTCGATATTTTTGGAGTGTCATGTTTACTCCTCTCATACTTTTGCTCAAGTATTAATCGGGCATAGTTTTTGAAATGATTCCCACTTGCCAAAGTTTGAATTCAAATTCAAAACTCAAAATTTTCGAAACTTCAAATGGCACTCAAATTCAAATAGGATGCATAGATGCTTAGCTATAATTTTAAAACATTCCAAATAGGAAATTTGGGGTGTTACAAACCTACCCACCTTAAGATGAATCTCGCCCTCGAGATTCGGGTTGGCTAGCAAATAGGTGCGGGTGGTCTCGAAGAAGGTCTTCTTCGCGCTCCCAGGTGGCTTCTTCCTCGGAGTGATGACTCCACAGCACCATGCAAAACTTGATGACCTTGCTGCGGGTGACTCTGCTCGCAGTCTCGAGAATTCGGACGGGTTTCTCCTTATAAGTCAGATCACGGAATATCGGCCATGTCGGCATGACACTTCTTCAGCTGAGAAACATGGAAGACATCATGAACTCCGGATAATCCTTCCGGCAATTCCAACTTGTAAGCAACTTCTCCACGACGTTCGAGGATTTTGTGCGGGCCAATGAATCGGGTGCTAACTTTCCTTGACACCAAACCTCTTGATTCCACGAAGTGAGACACACGAAGATATGCTCGGTCTCCGCTTCGTAAGTTACTTCCTTGCGTTTCTTGTCGGCATAACTCTTACATCTCGATTGAGCTATCTTGAGTCTGTCTCGAATCAGCTTGACTTTCTCTTGAATCCTGATAAGATCGGAACCGAAAAGTGATCGATCTCCAACACTATCCCACAAAGAATGGTGTTACGCACCTCCTTCCGTATAGAGCTTGAAAGGGCCATCTTGATTGGATTGATAACTGTTGTTGTATGAGAACTCTGCGTATGGCAAATTATCATCCCAGCTAGACCCATAGTCTAGCACACAAGCTCTCAACATGTCCTCCAGAATCTGATTGACTCTCTCGGTCTGTCCATCTGTCTGTGGATGAAAAGCTGTACTGAACTCCAGCCTTGTACCCAAAGTTTCATGCAACTGCTTCCAAAACTTTGAGGTAGACTGCGTTCCTCTATCTGACACGATTTTCCTCGGAACTCCATGCAGACATACGATCCTGGTCATGTATATCTTGGCCAACTTAGCACTGGTATAGGTAGTCTTCACGGGAATGAAGTGAGCTACCTTGGTCAAACGATCAACCACTACCCAGATGGAATCATAACCTGAACAGGTCTGGGTAATCTGTGATGAAATCCATTCCAAGTTTTCCCATTTCCAATCGGGAATCGGCAAAGGTTGAAGTAACCTGCTGGCTTCGATGTTCGCCTTTACTCGTTGACAAACATCGATACTGCTATGTACTCGGCAATATCCTCTTCATACCGCCCACCGAAACTTTCCTTCAAATCCAGATACATCTTGGTGTTACCGGGTGAATCGAGTACGGTGAATCATGAGCCTCTGAAGAATTAGCTTCCTGAGTTCGGGATCATTGGGTACATAAATACGATCCTCGAACCATATAGCTCGTGTTCATCCTTACGGAATCCTTTAGCTTTTCCTTCATTCATCTTTTGCTTTATCTCATCAATTTCCTTGTCCGACTTACGGCTTCACGAATCCTTTCGCCAAAGTGGACTGTACTTCCAGAGTTGCAACATATCCTCTGGAACTATCTCCGATCGGAGATCTCGAGGTCATCGACTAACTCCTGGGTAATCCTCCTGCTGTAAGAGTATTCACATAACTCTTACGGCTCAAAGCATCTGCTACAACATTAGCCTTACCGGGTGGTAATGCAATCTCATGTCATAGTCCTTTATCAACTCTAGCCATCTCCTCTGCTGAGGTTCAACTCTTCTGCGTGAAAATATACTTCAAGCTCTTGTGATCTGTAAACGTCACAACGGTTTCCGATAAGGAAATGTCTCCAGGTCTTGAGTGCATGCACTACGGCTGCTAACTCCAAATCATGTGTGGCATAATTCATCTCGTGAGGTCGTAGCTGTCTGGAGGCATAAGCTACAACTTTTCCTTCCTGCATGAGTACTCCTCCGAGTCCCTGACGAGAAGCGTCACAATGAACCTGGTATTCCTTGTGTATGTCTGGCAAAATTAGCACTGGGGCTGTAACCAACCTTTTCTTCAATTCCTGAAAACTGGCTTCACAATCCTCGGTCCAAACATACTTGGCTTCCATCTTCAACAGCTCAGTCATGGGCTTGGCAATCTTCGAGAAGTTCTCAATAAACCTCCGATAATATCCTGCGAGTCCGACAAAACTGCGGATCTCCTTGACTGAGGTGGGCGACTTCCAATCGGTGACTGATTCAACCTTGGTGGGGTCAACTGCTATTCCTTCTCCTGAAATAACGTGTCCGAGGAATCCAACTTCCTTCAGCCAAAATTCACATTTGCTGAACTTGGCATACAACTGATGTTCTCGAAGTTTCTCCAGAACTAGACGCAAATGTTCCTTATGCTCTTCCTCGCTCTTGGAGAAAATCAGTATATCATCGATGAACACCACGACAAACTTGTCCAGATATTCCATAAACACCTTGTTCATCAAATTCATGAAGTATGCAGGAGCATTAGTCAATCCAAATGACATGACGGTATACTCATATAAACCATACCTGGTAGTGAATGCTGTTTTGGGTATATCCTTTTCACGGATCTTCAACTGATGATACCCTGATCGAAGATCGATCTTAGAGAATACCTTGGCTCCAACTAGCTGATCAAACAGATCATTAATCATCGGCAGAGGGTACTTGTTCTTGATGGTCACTTCGTTCAACGCCCGATAATCCACAACCATCCTCAAGGTTCCATCCTTCTTCTCTACCAAAAGAACTGGGTCTCCCCAAGGTGATGAGCTTGGCCGAATGTATCCTTTCTCCAATAACTCATTAATTTGATCCTTGATCTCTTTCAATTCATTCGGTGGCATCCGATAGGGTCTCTTGGATATTGGGGCTGTGCCGGGCAATAACTCAATCAGAAATTCGATATCCCTGTCCGGTGGCATTCCTGGTAATTCCTCCGGAAACACATTGGGAAAATCTTGCACTACTGGCACTTCCTCCTGAACAACTCCCATGAGGGAATGCACCTGATTCTTCATCTGGCTATGCCTGGCTACATACTTGATCCTCTTCTGCTCCGGGGTGGTGAGTAGAATAGACTTGCGGGCACAGTCTATGTTTCCTTCAAACTTCGTCAACCAATCCATGCCTAGGATTACATCCAAGGTCTGGGTTTCCAACACTATGAGGTCTGCGGGAAATTTATGATTTCCAATGTTGAGGGTTGCATGACAGCCTAAGCCTGCCATCATTTCTCCTCCTGCGGAACTGACGCGAAGGGGGCTTCTAAGGGTTTTAGTGGGCAACCCGTACTTTTCCACAACTACCCTTGATATGAATGAATGCGTTGCACCAGAATCAAAGAGTACCAATACTGAACGTGAATTCAATAAAAACTTACCAACCACAGTGTTTGGCTGATCATAGACGTCCTCCACGTCAATGTGGTTCACCTGAGCACGAGGAAAAGGGTTGGGCTTCTTCGCTGAGCCTCCATTGCCGCTTTCCATTCCTCCGCTTGGCCTCCGGCAATCGGTGGCATAGTGCCCTGCCTTCCGGCACTTGAAGCAGGTGATGTGGCTCAGATCCTTCGGAGCCGGGGCAGGACGATGCTGATTGCCATTACCGTTTCCATTGCCATGGCCATTGCCTGACTTGTTGTCCTGGTTGCGTTTGTTCCCATTTCCTCCATGGTTATGGCCTCCATGGTTGTGATGGGTGTGCCCTCCCGAGTATGGGGCATAACGGGCTTCGCTGAGCTCCCGAGTTGTGCTTCCCGGCTGTACTTACGCTATGGCTTTCAATCTGCTGCTGCTTGCCTTCAAGTATGATGGCCTTGTCTACCAGCTCACGGTAGTTGGTGAAGGTAGCCACCATAAGCTGCATGCCCAGCTTCATCATTGAGTCCTCGAGAAACTTCTCCTGCTTATGCATCTGTGGCCACATCATCCGGGGCATAGCGAGCTAGCTTGCTGAACTCATCCACGTCTCGCGCCACAAGACGGTTCCCCGGCGTAAGTTGCGGAACTCACGCTTCTTGCACTCATGGCTCCAGCTGAAACATGAGCGGTGCGGAAGGCCTGCTGGAACTGATCCCATGTGATGGCACCGATGGGATAAGTGGCGGTGTAGTTCTCCCACCAAGAAGCTGCAGGTCCATCAAGTTGATGTGCAGCAAAGCGCACCTTCTCTCGCATCGGTGCATCCAACGGTGATTAGCTCTCTTCCGACCTTGCGGAGCCAATCATCGCCACGATCGGCTCGGTCTGCTAGAGAACACCGGCGGATTCAGCCTCAGGAATCAAGTCAAGTTGTCAACAGGGGGTGGTGGCGGTGGATTGTTGGTGTTGTTGTTCGATTCGGATGAGTATCTGCATGAGTGCATTCTGCTGCTTGGAGCAGCTGGGTGAGCTCAAGGGAAACCGTGTCACGCCTGGAGGCATCTGGTGTTTTGGGAGTGGATGAGAAAATTAGAATAGAACAATGGTCTAATGAGAAATAACACTACCCATATGAATGCACAATCATAAACACACCAATCATTTATTCATTCCACTCAAACATGGTTCAATCTCGATTACAAAAGCTCATGACTAATCGAAAATATCGGCCTAACTGATCGATGAAAAAGTAAAATAACATGGTGGTCGACTAAAAGTCTTCATCAATAATCCTTGCGTCCTCTGGTGCGATGTCCTCTGTTGTGGCGCCTCCTCTTGCGGCTTCCTCCAGTGGAACTCCCTTCATAATCCTGATCATTGCTCACGAGGGGTCCGTCATCTCCACTCGGAAAAAGGTCCTCTCCCAAGTCCATCTTTTCCTCAATTGCGGCAAGCTTCATCTTCAGGTCGTCGACTCTCTCCATGAAGTCCGCGACTTCTTCCTCATGGTTAAGGAAGTCTGCGTGTGCCTTCTCCTCCAGTTCCAGTTCATGGAACAATAGCCTCCTGTGTGCCTTCGAGTTACGGCGAGTTTGGATCTCCCGTTTCCTGAGGAGACACTCCAAGTCTTGGACATAAGAGAGAATGGAGTCGTCCTCTACGGTACGGATGATATCTCCATTCCTTGCCCTGCGAGAAACCATGGCGAGGTCTGAGGGATCGAGCTCGGCCCTGTACTCTTCTCGGAGATGTCCAAGTGCACGATAGATCGCCATGTCCCTTCCGATGATCCAGTTGAAGTCGGTGAACTCAAAGTCAATAGGCTCTGTATGTCCTCCGAAGGTTCTCCCTGGAATATGCACTTCAATCCTATAGCGGGTATCCGTCGGAAGTGCATTGGTTGGCTTCCCGGTGATCGAGGGCAGAGCAATCTTCAGCTTCTTCACCATCTGGACCAGCTTCCTGCCGAAGGGCATCGTCTCATCGGGCTGGCAAAACTCCGGTAGCAAAACTGGGGTGAACTCGACGGCCATCTAGAATGTTGAAAATCGGAGAGGAGTTAGAAATGAACAGGGGAGAATTATGGAATGATAAGGATATAAAGTAAATAGTCTCTTCCTATGGCTTTCCGATCCTAGGGGTTACGATCCTACGGTCAACAGTGCTCGATACCATCTCAGAGCGACCTGACCCAAAATTGGTCAAATGTGTCTGCATACCATCCCAAGATCATGCTGGTACTCACAGTACATCGATGAAATAATCAAAGTTCAATCACACCTGAATTTATTACACGATTCTCATATAGAGTCTTTATTACAATAGAATAAATTCGGCCAAAGGCCAACTCATGAGAAATAAACTACTAAAGCTGCGGAGCGTGAGATTTAAAATAGCGAGTCCATCCGACTCAAAGGGCAATCGCCAAGCGCGGAGCGTAGCCTCACTCTGATCGAATAAATCTATGCAACATAAGACGTTGCAGCCGTGTAGGTCAGCTTTTTGAATAAGCTGGCAAGTCATGAAGAGAATAACAATAACAAAGTTACTAACACTATATGCATTTTGGCTGTGGGGCTCTAAGTTTCATCATTTTGCGAAAAGCCAATTTTTTCCTACTACAGTGGACTTGTTCGCAAAATTTCTACAAATTGTTGGTAGTTATTGAGATGGTTCAGCCAACCAATATCTCATTCCCAAATTATTAAGTCATAACCCTCAAATTAATTCATTAGTTTTAGTGTTGAGATTTCGAATACTTCCAAGTTCCAGAGGCTCAAATTGTCCGTAATCGGGACACGGCTAATCGATTAGATCTTTAACTCTGCAGAGGTTTATGACTTTACCCGCAAGAATCATTCCCTCCTTTTAAGTCTTCGCACTTCATGGTGTTTGAAGACGGATGAATGAAACAGGTCTTCCAAAGAGTTCTTACAGCTACTGCCGGTACCCATCCAATCCTACCGTTCTTCTACATCTCGTAGTACCGTCCAGCCAGCGTCACTACTAAGGTTAACCCAGCGAGCCCATAATGGCTTGCGGCTGCACAGTAAGCTTCCGGTCAATGGGGCATCCATCCGTCTCTTCGTGGCTGGGTGAAGCTTTCCGCAAGATGTCATGGCACTTCTCCATGCATCCCGCCAACCACTGGGTTCTCCAGGTGCCCACAACCGTCCTCCACCCAATGAGTGAATTCAAGTCCGTCTTGATCTTGTAGTTCATGGGGTTGTCATCATCATTGACTCTCACATCTTTCTTATGAATTTCACTCGACCAAAACCCGCTCTGAGCATAGCAAAATAAACTACTTCGTCCCGGGTCATGGTAACAAGGGGATTGGTTCATCCTACCACATGATACTACTCAAGAACATAACTTCAAAATTTCAACTACTGCATGCATGGTGGGGTGGTATAATTTCTAATGCACAAAATCATAGGTATTGAAAATAACATGATCAAAGACTTGCCTTGCCGATGATCCTCGTAAGCTAAAGACTCGTAGTAGCAAGCTTCGCACTCCGGAAACTCTACCAAGACAAACAATAATCACAATAAGCATATAGCATAAGATCACTTAACATAACAACATAGTAACATAACACACCAAACAAACAAATCAAAACCCAAAGGAAAACTCAAAGAAAACAAACTCAAAGTTTTCCTACTTCAAGCAACAACTAAAAAAATAGTTTTACATAACAAAAATTTTCTCAACATGTCCTAACATGATTTTTTGTTAACTTAACAGAAAAGAATGCATTAAGCAACTAGGAGCAAAAATAATTAACTTAAAATCTATTATGAAACTCCTATTAGGCCTAACTCAATTTCTATTACGAAAATAAAATTAAAAGTTTTATTTATTATAAATAAAAGTTCATCCTATAAAGTGACAGAAACTATCCTAGAATAATCAATCACATGTGAAAAATAAATTGATTTACTAATTAAAATAATAGGAAAACAGTAGCTAGTTAATTAATTAGGATTAACAAGATTCTGCTTAAAACTATTTTTTATTAATCCTAAAATACCCAAATTAATTCCTATGGTTAGGTAATGTCAAAACAAATTTGGGACAAAAGAATCATATAAAGATAATTTTCCTAACTCATTTTATGGCAGATTTACTATTCTGACTAAATCTAAAATAAAGCAATTTTACTTAATTTTAACATAGCTAATAATATTTTCTGCAGAAACTATAGAAAATTTGCAAACCAACAAAAAAAGAATCACTTAAAAATATTAAGTAGAATAAAAGTTATGAATTTTTCAAATCTGGAACTATTCTGTTAAAACAGAAAAACGAAATAAAGAAAAAATGGCTAAATGGGCCTAACTAACGCACTGCGCGTAATATAACTAAAATGGGCCTAGGGTTAAATGAATCGGGCCGATACTAAAAATAAAACCTAACTAAAAATTAAATCAGAATTTAACCGGGTAAAACCCGGTTTTAATTAAAGCGTAGATTCTTCTGGGGTTCTAATCCTAGCCGTAGGATTGGGATCGGACGGGCAGGAAGCTCGGCGACTCACCGGCGTTCGGCGGCGGAGGCTCGGGCGGCGAGTCGTTGGCCTCTCCGGTCGTCGGGAGGCCGGCGGAGTGGTCCGGCGGGTGCGGGTCGACGAGGGGTGGTCTGTGGAGTGGGTGGAGCTCGGGAGGCTAGGGCGGCGACGGCGAGGCAAATGGCGGCGGCGGCGTTGGCAAGTCCGCGGCGCGTGAGGAGAGGAGAGGTTCCAGAGGGGGCAAGGGGGGAATGGGGTGCGGGGGGGGCTTATATAGGCGGGGCCTCACCTTGGGCGGGGTGAATCGGGAGGATCGGATCCGGATCCGTCGGGATCCGGCGAGCGGCGGCGGCGCGGCGAAAAGGCATGGCGTTGACGACGGTGGTGGCCCACCCGTCAGCAGGGTGGTGAAGGGTGCGGTCTCGGTCGGTCGACCGAGCCGAGCGATTCGGGCGGGGGGCGCGGTTGGCGCTGGGCCGGCTTGGCTGGTGCCTAGTGGGGCTGGGCCGCCAACTGGCACTGGGTGCGGTGGGTTGCCCAATGGCTGGCTGATGGTTTGGCTGGCGCTGAGGGTTTTTCTTTCTCAAATTTTATTTTTTGAAAAACAAAACAGAGATAAAATATAAACTATAAATATTTTATATAGGACATATATATACCAAAATGATCAGGGGAATATTCCCTATCATTTGAACATTTTTCCAAAGGCAAAATCCAAACTTTATAAAATTTCATTTTTTTCAAATTCAAATAAAACTCAAGTTTGAATTCAAAACTTTTGGCATTGTTTTCCTCTGATATTTTTGGAGTGTCATGTTTACTCCTCTCATACTTTTGCTCAAATATTAATCAGGCATAGTTTTTGAAATGATTCCCACTTGCCAAAGTTTGAATTCAAATTCCAAATCTCAAAAATTTTCTGAAACTTCAAATGGCACTCAAATTCAAATAGGATGCATAGATGCTTAGCTATAATTGTAAAACATTCCAAATAGGAAATTTGGGATGTTACATGCACTATTATTATATTCACATCGTTCGGTCGTGCAAGTGAAAGTTAATAATGATGATATTCGATGAACTGGTTGTGGCAGAGAGAAACGGGTATGAACTCGACTTGTTCTGTTTTTGTAAATATGTTTAACCTAGTATCCATGATTCAGCCCATTATGATTAAACATGTTTGCAATGACAATTAGAGATTATAGTTTCTCATGCCATCTATAAGTAGCTAGGAGTGGATAATGATTTATCTTGGATATCAACATTGCATTAAAATGATTCTGATGTAGTATGATGATATGGTATCCTCCTCTGAATGTTCGAGTGGCTTGACTTGGCACATGTTCATGCATGTAGTTGAATCAAAACCAACATAGCCTCTATGATATTTATGTTCATGGTGTTCATATCCTACTCATGCTAATGTCCAATGTTACTTACGCATAATGCATGTTCATGACCGTTGTTGCTCTCTAGTTGGCCGCTTCTCAACCTATTTGCTAGCCTTAGCCTGTACTAAGTGGGAATTCTGCTTGTACATCAAAAACCTTGAACCCAAGTTATTCCAGATGAGTCCACCATACCTACCTATATGCCGTATTACCCTGCCGTCCTAAGTAAATTTGCATGTGCCATCTCTAAAAACCTCAAATAGATATCCTTTTTGTGTGCCTAGATCGTTCATGGAAAGACGGGAGGTGGTCGATATCTTCCATGCTAAGCGGGTTATTCTCAGGTTGAGTGTTTATTCACTCGCCATCGCACGAGAAAAGGGCGGTAATAGGGATGCTCAGTCCGGAACTTTAAACAGAAAAAGCTTACAAACAATCAAACAAAAACTCCCAACGGAGTCAAAACCTTTACTTTTACCGCTTGGGAACCGCCACTAGCGTGCTTAGCATGGAAGATATTGATAACTGATAGTCGTGAAGTAAATGAGAAGGGTGCATGCCTCAAAATATCATTTACCTCTATTTTGAAAACTTGAGCTCTAGCACCTATGCAAATCACTGCTTCCCTCTGCGAAGGGACTTTCTATTTACTTTTATGTTGTGTCATCACCTTCTTAAATAAGAGCCAGAACCTGAGAGCACTGATGTCATGCTGATGCATTGTGTGTAGCTAATGTTGGGTGCATCATGACTGGATCTTTTCTACCATGAATTACAATGTTTAGTCGTTGCTTGAACTTTGGAGGTGCTCTGCATTTATGTTTTCCAGTCTCAAAAAGGGCTAGTGAGATACCACTATTGTCATATTATATCATGGTTGTTTTGATAACATGTTGCTGTTTGAGATATCTTATTATTGCTTGCTAGTTGATTATGCCATTGATATGAGTAAATATAATTTTTAAGAGTTATTGTCGGCATGGTTAGTTATAATGTTGGCTGAAAACTTGGGTGCTGTTTAAGCTTATTTATGCAAACAAGAGCAAAATAGTTTGTAAAAGTGTTTCTTTTTCACTTTCAGTTTATCAACTGAATTGCTTGAGGACAAGCAAAGGTTTAAGTTTGGGGGAGTTGATACGTCTCCAACGTATCTACTTTACCTAGCGTTTTTCCTCTTGTTTTGGACTCTAATTTGCATGATTTGAATGAAACTAACCCCAGACTGAAGTTGTTTTCAGCAGAACTACCATGGTGTTGTTTTTGTGAAGAAATAAAAGTTCTTATAATGGAACGAAACTTTGCGAGGATTTTTTATACAATAAAAGAGAATTTCTGGAGCTAAGAGCCACCAGAGGGGGCCACCTGGGTGGGCACAACCCACCAGGGTGTGCCTACCCTCCCAGGCGCGCCCAAGTGGGTTGTCCCGACCTGGTGGCCCCGCAGACCCTGAAACCGAGGCTATAAAGTCTTATTTTTTCCAAAAAAAATCAGGAAGAAAGAATTATCGCGTTCCACGAGACGGAGCCGCCGTCACCTCCTGTTCTTCACCAGGAGGCCAGATGTGGAGTCCGTTTGGGGCTCCGGAGAGGGGGGGGGGTCCTCATTCTTCGTCATCACCAACCCTTCTCCATTGCCAATTCCATGATACTCCCCAGCGGGAGTGAGTAATTCCTTCATAGCTCGCTGGTCGGTGAGGAGTTGGATGAGATTCATCATGTAATCGAGTTAGTTTTGTTAGGGCTTGATCCCTAGTATCCACTATGTTCTGAGATTGATGTTGCCATGACTTTGCTATGATTAATGCTTGTCACTTTGGGCCTGGGTGCCATGAACTCAGATCTAAACCGTTTATGTTATCACCATTATATCCATGTTCTAGATCCGACCTTGCAAGTTATAGTCACCTACTACGTGTTATGATCCGGCAACCCCGGAGTGACAATAATCGGGACCACTCCCGGTGATGATCGTAGTTTGAGGAGTTCATGTATTCATCGTGTGTTAATGCTTTGTTCCGGTTCTTTATTAAAAGCAGGCCTTAATATCCCTTAGTTTCCAATATGGACCCCGCTGCCACGGGCAGGTAGGACAAAAGATGTCATGCAAGTTCTTTCCATAAGCACGTATGACAATTTACGGTATACATGCCTACATTATATTTATGAACTGGAGCTAGTGCCGTACTGCCCTAGGTTATGACTGTTACATGATGAATATCATCCAACAAATTACCGATCCAATGCCTACAAATTTATCTTATATTGTTCTTGCTAAGTTACTACTACTATTGTTACTGTTGCACTTGCTACAAAAATACTACTACCAGTGTTACCGTTACTATTGCTATTGTCACTACTATCAAAACTATCATATTACTTTGCTACTGATCATGTTGCTGCATATAATTAATCTCCAGGTGTGGTTGAATTGACAACTCAGCTGCTAATAACTTCAAATATTCTTTGGCTCCCCTTGTGTCAAATTTGGGTTGAATACTCTACCCTCGAAAACTATTGCGATCCCCTATACTTGTGGGTTATTAGTGTCTAACTAAGCTTGCCTTATAGTACAAGTTAAACATATGGCGGTTCACCTCTTTGGGCCTCAAGTCGCCTCTGGGTCTTGGGCCTTTAATAGGCTTGCTTCATGATCCGCCATCTTCATCTTTAAGTCGCCAGTGGTATGACCCGGCCCCTCCTGAGTGGGTCATACCCAGTAGTTATATCCCTAACAATTTTATAGCAACTTTATATCATTTTTTGGGACTTACCTAAGGGCGCTATGAAAGAATTCTGTCAACAAGAGCATATTCGTCTCAATGTTTCGTGAGTGGCTCACCCCCAGTCCAATGGTCAAGCTGAAAGGGCCAATCAAGAGATCTTAAGAGGGACAAAGCCCCGTCTTACGGTCCCTTTGCCAAGGATGTCGGGTTGTTGGGTTGAGGTGTTACCTTCGGTACTTTGGAGCATCAACACCACCCCTAACAGATCCACGGCTTATATGCCTTTCTTCATGGTTTACGGGGCAGAGGCGGTTCTTCCAAGTGTCATCCATCATGATTCACCCCGTGCGGCGGCTTACGTTGAAGCTGACAACGGAAAAGCACGTCAGGATGCTCTGCATTTGTTGGATGAAGAGTGTGACCTTGCGGCGGCTCGTTCGGCGATATACCAGCAAGATCTGCATCGCTATCGTAGCCGCCGGGTTAAAACTCGAACCTTTCAAGAAGGCGATTTGGTGCTCCAGCTCATCCAAGATCAAATAGACATGCATAAGTTATCCCCACCTTGGGAAGGGCCTTTTGTGGTCAGCCAAAACCTGAACAATGGGTCATATTATCTTATTGATGTTCAAGAACACAAGGACTCGCGCACATCAGAGGAGGAGACCCGCCGGCCGTGGAGCATCGCTCATATTCGGCCATATTACACTTGAGCCGCTGGCTCTTGTGTTGTACATACTTTCTTCAATGTATATGTCACGATCACTATAATAAAGCAGGCATCTCTGATAATTCAGGGCCTTTCCCATTTCATTTCTAAGTATTTGAGCCTTTATTGATAGTTCATAAGGCCACTTGGGGGCTTCTTACTCATCGAGCTTCGCCTACCCTCTTGGTCCGGCTTACTTGCCGCCTCATAAGGCAACTTGTGGGTTTTTTGCTCATTGAGCATCGCCTACCCTCTTGGTTCGGCTTACATGTCGACCCCTATGGTCACTTGGGGGCTCCCTACTTGTTGAGCATAGCATACCCTCTTGATCCGGCTTACATGCCGACCCCTATGGTCACTTGGGGGCTCCCAGCTCGTTGAGCATAGCCTACCCTCTTGATCCTGCTTACATGCCGACCCGTATGGTCATTTGGGGGCTCCCTGCTCATTGAGCATAGCATGCCCTCTTGATCCGGCTTACATGCCGACCCCTATGGTCACTTGGGGCCTCCCTGCTCATTGAGCATAGCCTACCCTCTTGATCCAGCTTACATGTCGTCTCCTATGGTCACTTGGGGGCTTCTTGCTCATTGAGAGTAGCCTACCCTCTTGATCCAGCTTACATGCCATCTCCTATGATCACTTGGGGGCTTCCTGCTCATTGAGCACAGCCTACCCTCTTGATCCGGCTTACATGACATCTTATTAATCGTTTGGGGGACTCCTGCTCAATGAGCAAAGCCATGCTAACCCTCTCGATTGGCTTACATGTCAGGTGTAAACACCAAAAGCTGCACTTTTGGCTTGGCGACCTTTGAAAGACTTGTGTTTCTGGATTTCTGTTTTTTCTGTAAATTTTGGATTCATATTTTTCTTCCATATCAACATATGGCTTTTACAATTCAGGCCATGTAGCCTTGACTATATGACTCATAATTGAGCATATTCGGTTAATGACCCGCCTTGGCAGCGGATTATAAGCCGCCAGGGGAAATTGCCTTGCGCAACCAACATCATGATATATCATATCTATGAACCGCCCTGGTTTAAGCCGCCAGGGCACATGTTATTTACTTGTGTGCAGGGAATATGATAATGTTATAAATGCAAACAGTAGATCTTCAACATCAGTTCGGCGGTTTAAAATATTCAGCAAGGCCAAACGTGCACGATGGCATGGCAGATCATGGTTTTAAACTAGCCTATTACAAGGCTTTTCAAAGCCCAATTGATTAAGATTTTTTTTCAGAGAGAAACATTATGCTGAAGTCTAAGAGCCACCCCTTGGGTTAGTTGTTCTGGGCGCGTACTGGCTCGGGACGGAGACGGAGGCGGCGGTGACTTGGGTCGGCTGGACTTCAGCCCAGTTCGGTCCGAAAGTTTTGTGTTTTTTTAAACAATTTTACAAAAAACAGAAATAAAATAAAACGATAAATATTAAAAATTATATATAGGCATATTATATATCGAAATTTTCAAAAAAGAGATTTTCTATAACATGAACATTTTTCTAGCATCAAATAAAATTCATAAAAAATTAAATAAAGCAAACAGTGCTACTAGTTTAATTAAAACCAAATAAAAATATTTTAAAATACCAAAATGATTTTGAACTCATTTTCTCCAATTTTCTCTGTAGGGAATCATTTTACCCGATTTTCCTTATATTTTATTTTGAAGAAAAATAATTTGAATAAAACCAAATAACTCCAAATTGAAAGTGGGTAAAAATAACTTCAAAGGGAATTTCAGTTTGATTTGTTTTAACTTCCAACTCATATTCCCTATAATTTGAAGAAGTCATTTTATCTTCTCTCAGGAAAATCATTGAGTTGCATAAAGTTTTCGAATTTGGAATAGTTCCAAATAGAATTCAAATCTTTTCAAAACCCTTTTAGTTTATTTAAATGGAAGAAGTCATATCATCTTCACTCCAAGGTTTTGTGATGAAATGAATTTGAATTCATGGAGATCATAAATGCAGGATGAAAGTTTGGGAAAGTCATTTTATTCCCTCTCATTTAACTTTCAAAAAGTTTCGAATTACACTCAATTTCACACAAGCAACCACACCACAATCAAACAAACAATCAAAACTATTTATTTAATATAACATTCCAAAATTTAGAATTTCGGGATGTTACACTAGGGTTCCAATACCCCTCATGGAACAGTTCATAAACTTAGGGTATGATAATATTTGTCACTCCAGTCACCCATCCATGAACAAATTAATCACACAATTCACTCCTTTAGGCCTTAAAGGTGAAATAATATGTAGTCGACATTCGCACATCACCACTAGAGAATTACAACACAAGACAATATCAAAACATTGAACTAGATTGAACTTCAAAAAATTAATAGCAACAAAATGGACTAACCAGAACACATCATCTGGATCATGACCAGTGGAGATGAATATATGAATAACAATCTGAACACATGAATCTTTCACCAGTAAAACTTCTAAGCATCAACTACAATTAGTAACCAACACCATAAGCTATATTCATCAAAGGATTTGAGGTAGAATTTCATAGAATAGATAGACCGGGTGAAGAGAGTTGATGAAGATGATGGCTTGTCCTTCATGCATGCTGGCAGTGGTGAGGGCAGTGCAGGATTATGATCCGGAAATGACCACTCCGTCAGCAGTTCAATCTGCCGCAAGAACTCGTTGTTCGTGGCCACAACCTCTAAGAGGAGGAGCGACTATTGCGGTGGCGCCTGGTCCTCATTATATCCGGATGAAATGATGGTATCCTTGTTGTCGAAGGAGCCGCCGACCACTGAGGAAGAGAGCCTCAACGAACAATGGTGGTAGCCCCGGAGGGAGATCCAGAGCTGATGCCGCCTACAGGCACGGAGAACCATGACTTGGGCATGGCAGGTCAATGGTCAAAGCCGGAGAGGGTTTGGGCCGCAGTGGCGGCTAGGGAAGACAGGAGGAATTCAGAAATGCGATGTGGACGGCTCCAGAACACAACTGAAAGATCGAGGACGTCGCCTAGAGGGGGGTGAATAGGCACTTTAAAATAATTATGGTTTAGGCTTGAACAAATGCGGAATAAACCTAGCGGTTAATTTGTCAAGCACAAAACCTACAACAAGTAGGCTCACCTATGTGCACAAACAACTTATGCTAAGCAAGATAAACAACTAAGTGATAGCAATATATATGACAAGAAACAATATGCCTATCACAAAGTAAAGTGCATAAGTAAAGGGCTCGGGTAAGAGATAACCGAGGCATGCGGAGACGACGATGTATCCCGAAGTTCACACCCTTGCAGATGCTAATCTCCGTTTGGAGCAGTGTGGAGGCACAATGCTCCCCAAGAAGCCACTAGGGCCACCGTAATCTCCTCACGCCCTCGCACGATGCAAGATGTCGTGATTCCACTAAGGGACCCTTGAGGGCAGCACCGAACCCGTACAAATGGCAACCCTTGGGGGCGGTCACCGGACCCGTACACTTTGGCAACCCTTGGGGGCGGTCACCGGAACCCGTCAAATTGCTCGGGGTGATCTCCACAACCTAATTGGAGACCCCGACGCTTGCCCGAAGCTTTACACCACAATGATTGTGCTCTGAACACCACCAACCGTCTAGGGGGCCCAAGCACCCAAGAGGAACAAGCTCAAGGGTACCAAGCACCCAAGAGTAATAATCTTCTCAACTTGTAACTTCCACGTATCACCGTGGAGAACTCAAATAGATGCACCAAATGCAATGGCAAGGGCACACGGAGTGCCCAAGTCCTTCTCTCTCAAATCCGACCAAAGCAACTATTGCTAGGTAGGGAAATGAGAGGAAGAATAAGAAGGAGAACACCAAGAACTCCAAGATCTAGATCCAAGTGGTTCCCCTCACATAGAGGAGAAAGTGATTGGTGGAAATGTGGATCTAGATCTCCTCTCTCTTTTCCCTCAAAAACTAGCAAGAATCCATGGAGGGATTGAGAGTTAGCAATCCCGAAGAAGGTCAACAATGGGGGAAGAACACGATCTCAAAGGATAAGGTTCATTGGGGAAGAAGACCGCCTTTTATAGGTGGGGAAAAATCCAACCGTTATGCTCACAACCCGCACAGAGCGGTACTACCGCTCATGGGAGCGGTACTATCGCTAGGGCGGTGGAAGCCCATTTAAAAAAACAGCGAGGAGGCAAAATGCCAGTAGAACCGCCGAAGCAGTACTACCTCTCGTCCTCACGGTACTACCGCTAGGGGTAGCGGTACTACTGCTTGCGAGTGGTACTAAAAAATACACCCATGCCTACCACCGTTGGACTTAATACGAGATTTTAGTCCCGAGCGGAAGTAGCCACGGTAGTACCGCTCTGGAGCGGTAGTAAAAAATTACATCCCCTCCAAGCGGTAGTAGCCGCGGTAGTACCATTGCAGCCTTTTAAGGCACCAAAACTGCCACAACTTCTGTAAACGGACTCCGAATTCAATGAAACCAAGTTTTTTCTGGAAAGCTAACGACAAGGGCTAACACAATCTTGATAGAAATGACAATAATAAGCAAATGAGAAAAGGCACATAAGAAAATGGTGAGAACCCTTCCTCGAATAAGACCGGTAAAACCTCCAACACCGAAAACACAATAGAAGAAGCATATGAAATCCGTTTTCGATGTACTTCTCGATGTTCTGGGAATGGGGGTCCCCAGACTTGCTCGCCAATGCCCACAACAGGCTAAGCCAAAGAGGTCAGACGACCCATCTTCATCAACAAGGCATCCAAGACCCTCGCGAGGGTCCAAGCCTCGTGAGGCGGACGACGCAAGACCTCCTCTGGAGTGGCCTAGCCAGGTAGGCTCACGAGGAGTGGAGATATCAAGGCGGGGAAAACCTCACGAGGCTCTCGTGACGTGAGCCATGACGAACGACACCAGGCGGGTGCCAAGCGGGCGCCAGCACGCGCAGCGTCCTTATTTCCTCTTTGGTGCTAAGGATGCCAGCGCAGGCGAAGAGTACCGAGGCATCATGCAAAGTTTGCTATATTGGTGCAACGAGACCAAGACCAGGAGGACGGCAAGACGGAGGTCATCGTGGAGCCCAAGACGGTGTCACCACCAGAGCTTTTCGCAGGCGAAGACCACTTTTGTCAGGATAGCTTGTACTAGCAGTCCCCCTTCAAATTTGCTCGCCGTTGTTGGCTCCCTTCCCGCTCGATATTTGGGAAGAGGACCAGGGCCTATATAAGTAGAGCTAGCCACCATAGTAGAGGCATCTCATCTTAGCTTGATCCAACCCGATCGAGAGCCGACCCTAGCCACAAGAACACCTCAACCTCAGGAGGTTGTTCTTCCCTTGTACTATTCTTCATCAGCCCAAGAGGCAATCCACCAACACCACACTGGAGTAGGGTATTACACCACAACGGTGGCCCGAACCAGTATAAACCTCGTGCCTTTCTGTGTTGCGAGTTCGTCGAGTTTGTCCGCAAGATCTTAGCGAGCTAGGGCGTAGATTGGTAGAGGGGATAGACTTCGCGCGCACCCAAGTGTTCGAACCTTAAGGGTGTGCCGGAACCCCACATCCGACATTTGGCGCGCCAGGTAGGGGTGCGCCGTAGCTTCCCTTCCATCAGCTCCGTCGTCTCCATGGCGGACGCTCGCCGTGCTCGAGCTGAGCGTCGGGCTGCCCTCACCGCCCGCGTCGCTCAGATGGCTCCCGTCGACGGGCCACCTCGTCGTTCTCCGTCTCCCGCCGCCAACGCTGCCACCGGCCCGGCGGGGAACGAGCAGCAGGCGTCCTTGCTGCATCCTTCGGTGCGGCAGGATGGCCGCACCGCCACTCCATCGCTGACCCCCGCCGGTTCTTCGTCTCACGCGCGCCGCGCTCCCATGGAAGCGCGGAACGCGCTCCTCGCCGCAAACGAACTCCTGCACTACCGGCCCGTCGACGACCTCTATGAGGAGTGGCTCGACCGCGTCACCGAGCTCGTCCGCGCCGGATGGGGCTCCCCGGCGCCGTCCCTCTCTCTACCTCCCCCTCAACCAGCCACGGGCGATGAGGCTCATGGCGTGCCTCCACCACCTCTGCCCCAAGACGGTGCCTTGGCACCAAGGCACGCAGCTCCGCGGCATGATCCACCACGCCCGGTGCCCACGCGAGAAGAGAGAAGCTGCCAAGAAATCTCGCGGCCGCGAGAAGCTGCACCTGCGCTCCCCGCGCCACCTCGTCAAGACCCCGCGCCGCCCGCGGCGGCGCCGCGTGGACCTCGCCAAGACCAAGCTCCACCTCTGAAGCGGGCCCCGGCAACCACGGCTGGCTGCCGCGCCTTCACCCCCGAGCTGCGTAGCGTCGCCTGGCCAGGCAAGTTCAAGCCGGATCTGCCTCCTCGCTATGACGGCACCGCCGACCCCGCGGAGTTCCTGCATCTCTATGAGCTGAGCATCGAAGCGGCCAACGGCGACGAAAAAGTCATGACGAACTGGTTTCCCATGGCTCTGAAGGATGGGGCTCGCTGCTGGCTCCTGAACCTGCAGCACGGCTCGATCTCCTCCTGGGAGGAGATGCGCGACCGCTTCGTCGCCAACTTCCAGGGCACTCGCGACCGCCCGCCGGCCGCGGGTGATCTACGCCGCATCAAGCAATAACCAGGAGAGACCCTCCAGAAGTGCATCCAGCGCTTCAACAACACACGCCTCAAGATCCCCAAGGTCACGGATGAGGCCATCATCTTTGCGTTCTCCGACGGCGTCCGTGACGTCAAGATGAAGGAAGAGCTCGCCATCCATGAGGAGCTCTGCACCTCTCAGGAGTTGTTCAACCTGGCGACCAAGTGCGCAAGAGCTGAGGAGGGGCGCCTCTCTCTCCTTGAGCTGCCAGCCGCAGGCGCAGAGGAGAAGAAAGCCAAGGCCAAGGACGTGAAGCGCAAGGAGGCAGCTGTGCTCGCAGCGGAGCCAGACACCAAGCGGGGCAGAGATCAGTCCGAGTCTTCCAAGAACAGCCGACCGTTCTGCGCCTTCCACAACCTGAACACCCACAACACCAACGACTGTCAAGAGCTCAGAGCCATACGAGAAGGACGCTTCGGTCGAAGCCCCGAGCGCAGCGACCGAGGCTACGGCCGTGGAGGAGGACGTGGAGGCGGACGCTGGGACGACCGTGGCCCGCGCCAGGAATGGCGCGACAGGCCTCGCGAGGACCGTTGGACGGACCAACCTCGCGAGGGCGCCTGGAGGGATCAACCTCGTGAGGATCGCCCCCAGGGCAACACTGGTCTTCCCCCGCTGCCGCCACCAAGAAGGAATGACGACCACCACCAGGACGAGGGGGCTGGGGGCTTCCAGGAGCCGCGTGCGATAGCTTGCATCTTGGGCAGCGCCCAGGCCCCAGCCTCTCAGGGCATCTTCAAACAGTTCGCTCGCGAGGTGAACGCGGTGCTCCCCAAGCTCGAGGCCACGCGCCCGCTCAAGTGGTCCCAATGCGCCATCACTTTCAACTCGGCAGATAAGCTCAAGTGTGCAGCCACCGCTGGCGGCCTCCCTATGTTGTGTTCCCCAGTCATCAGCAATGTGCAGGTCACCAAGACCCTCATTGACGGCGATGCGGGTCTTAACGTCTTGTCCGTCGACACGTTCGACAACCTCCAAGTGCCATATGAACAACTCCAGCCCACCAAGCCCTTCTCAAGAGTGACCGACGGTTCCACAACACCTATAGGGAAGGTCCGCCTGCCTGCCACCTTTGGGGAGCGCAAGAACTACCGCACCGAGCTCATCGACTTCGACGTCACGCACATCCGCCTGCCGTACAATGCCATCCTCGGGTATTCAGCCCTGGCCAAGTTCATGGCAGTCACCCATCATGGCTACAACATCCTCAAGATGCCAGGGAGCGGAGGAATCATCACGGTCCCATGTGAAGAGAGGGATGCGGTGTGCTCCCTCGAGCGCGCCTTCCAAGCCGCAGCAATCGATGACCCCGACAGCAGAAGTGAAGGCCCTCCGAAGACCATTCCCAGGAAGAAGCAGCTGCGCCGCGCGGGACCTCAGGAGGATGGCCTCGCGGAAGGAGTCTCATCAGGATCAGCGTCCCTCCCAGGGGCGCCTCCCTCCGTTGCATAGGAAAGCGCGCCCGGCGCCCTCCTCAGGCAGGGCTCAGGGGCTCTCTTCTGGAGGGCCTCAGACTTTGCCAACCTCACGAGGGAGGCGCTTGGGCACCACCTAGAAGCGTGCTTCGCGGCACATGTTCCTCAGGAGAGCACGGGGCAAGGAGTGCCCACCACCCAGGAGTTCATCACCAAGACCACCCGGGAACTGCAAGACGCAAGAGCCATGCGCGGCGACAGCCGCTCACGAGGCGCAGCTCCCCATCACGGCAAGGATGCAGGGCTGCGTGTCTGCATCGACGTCCCAGGGCTCAACAGGGCCGCATCTCAGGAGCGCTTCTGGCCTTCGCGTGTGGGCCGCTGCGAGGGCCCGCCACACAGCTACGTTCGCATGCCCTTCGGCTTGCCGAGCGTGGCGTTGGCCTATCAGCGCAACATGCGGCGTGTCCTGGCGGCTCAGGAGGCCCGGTACCACACCGTCCTGGAGGAGATGGAGACGGTCTTCAGGGAACCTCCTGAACCCCCAGAGCCTCCCGAGGATCAGGGCTCCGGTGGAACATGAGGAGTCATTTCTTCAACGCACGCCTTCAGCTGCACCAACTCTACTTCATCTACAGAACCAGGTGACATCTTCCAAGCTCGTTTAGCTGGGAGCACCCCTCGGGCTGCATTATTCCCAGGCCGCATGGGTCCGTCCCTGTGGCATGTATCCCTTTTGTTTATGTCTTTAGCTTACCTTGCTGGGGGCGCCCCTCGGGCTGCATCATCCCCAAGCCGCTCGGGCCGGACCCGATGGCATGTATCTTCTTGCATTTATTGAAGTTGATCTGCTTTCCATGCTTAACCTGCCAACTGCTATCGCCTGCTCGATCGCTGCCCGTCACGAGTCTGTTCATCCTATGCAATTCGCTTGCACCGCTAAAAGGGGGGCTCCTGAGCATCGTGACTCAGGAGCTCTTACTGGCTCTCCAGTCCTCACCCCCTGTCCTTGACCACGGCATCGCGACCTGGCATACCAGCGGCGGCTGAGCTCGCTCGAGGGCCGGGACCTGAGGATGTAGAGTGCTTGCATCTAACTGCCTTGCAGGAACACACAGTCGCCGAGACTCAAGACCAGGCGCAACCCGCCTTGAGGTAGGGCCTCGTGAGTCCCGCGCTGGCTCACGAGTGCGCAGATACACCTCGCAGCCCTACCGTGCAAGCCACGTGACAGGGCGGGGTTGTACACGCCCCTGGGGCTCCTCCCGGAGGGGGGCCCCCATCCCACGCACAAGTGGAAGCACCATGCTCCGCGCTGGCTGATGACACTGCCGAGGAGCGGCTATGCTCGTGCACAAGCGAAAGCACTATGCTCTGCGCTGGTGATAAACAACTGAGGGCGGCCCCACGGTCGTACCAACCTCAGGGAGCCCGGAGCTCAGCGTCTAGCCTCACCGCGACGCCTCCCCTTGGGAGAGCCGCACGAGGGGGCTGGGCACGGGGGCTGCGCTCGGGTCACACCCAAGCGCACGCCACCCAACCAGGTCCCCTGGACCTGGGCGTCGCGCGCCCCTCCCGAGGCCTCGGTGAGGGCAGGTATGGAAATTGTTTGCACGTCAAGGGGGACTCCTGAGCATCGCGACTCAGGAGCCTAACTGGTCACGTAGCCCCTCACTCCTAGGTCCGCCCTGGTCTCCGGTCAGCCCAACGGCGGTTGAGGTATGCGCGGGGCCGGGCTCTGCCGACGTAGAACATTAATCTATCCTCGTGAACTCTCCCTATAGGTTGTTTGTGCGTCAAGGGGGACTCCTGAGCATCGCGACGCAGGAGCCTAACTGGTCACGTAGCCCCTCACTCCTTGGTTCGTCTTGGTCTCCGGTCGGCCCAATGGCGGTTGATGTATGCGCGGGGCCGGGCTCTGCCGACGCAGAACGCAAAGCAAATAGGAAGGAAATAGCAAAATCTCTAAGCAAATATTACAAGCATATTGTCCTCACAATACCCAATGAAAAGTCTAAACGCCTCCACGAGGCCTGATACATGTTGCAGGAACGCAACGGGAGAAACAGCCACAGGTCACCCCTGGACGTCGCCACCACCGGCGGAAGGAGCTCCCCTAGGACGACGATGTTCTCACCTTCACCACCAGCAGCAGGATCGGCTGCGTCGCCGGACAGAGGAGCAGAGAAAAAGCCATGGAACTTCTTCAGCAAGGCCTCCACTTGACCTTGTACAGCTGCGGCGGCGGCTTCGCAGTGATCTTCAGCCACAGGCTCCAGCAGCTCATCAAGACGAGCGTTGGGGTCGCGAAGGTGCAGATGGCTAAAAACATGAGCCAGTGCAGCTGAAGACAGGACGTGAGCTTCCGCCTCCGCCATGGGACCAAGGCCGTCAACGACTTCCTCCAGCGCCTCCACCAAGAGAGGAAGCAGCTGGGTGGGGTCGTCCTCATCAGTGGCCAATGACTTCTCCAGGCCGTGCTCGTATAGCGTCTTCAGCGCCTGGCGAGATCTCTTCTCGAGATCGGTGAAGGCCACGCGGTCTTCGGCCAGGACTCGCGCCTTGGCATCGAGATCGGCCTCCCTCGTCGTCGCCTTCCACTCCAGCACTTCCAACTGGTTGCGCTCGGCGGCCTGCGTCCTCCCCAACTCCGCCAGCTCAGCATCACGGTTTTTGACAGCGTCCTCCCGGGCCTTCATCTCCTCCTCCTTCGCTTGGCAGCAGCGTGCTTCTTTGGCATGCTTGTCGCGTAGACTCTGCAGCTCGTCCTCTAGCACCCGGTAGCGATCACGGCAGCCTTGGCGTCTTTCAGCGCCGCCTCGCGACCGGCTGCAGCATTGGCGGCACTCTGCTTCTCCTTCTCGGAAGCCGCAGCGGCCTGGCCCAGCGCCGCGCGAATAGCCAAGTTGGAGTGGAGCCAGCCTGAGGCCAGCTCCAGGCGCCCGGCCACAAGGCATGGGTCCGTGCTCAGGAGATCCGCCTGCAGCCGGGTCATCTCTGAAAGAGCGCGTTCCAGAACAGCAGCAGGAGCAGAAGAACCTGGGACTAGAGGCGCAGCAGTGGGAGGAGGCGACTTCGTCACCAGGGCCTGGGAGATCACGGGTTCCGGAGCAGCTGGGACCTCATCAGCCGCGCCAAGTGCCGGCACCTCCGGAGCCAGCGGGGCCATGGGGGCTGATTCCACACGGCGATGCTCCTCTTGGCCTCGCGAGGACGATCGGGCTGGGGAGATGCGGGCGCTGCTGCCTCCTTTCTCCACGGAGGGAGGCACGGCCATCGTATCCTCTTTACTCTTCTTCGCCGAAGACGTCGGCCTGCTCAACCAAGGGCAAGCATAAGGAAATGACAAGAAAAAGCGGGGACAAGATGAAGCTCAAGGCACTTACCGATCCATCGCGACATATTCCACCTTCCGCTTGGGGAGCTTGAAGCCCGAAAGTTGCGGAGCCCGGGAAATTGGTGCACGGACCCCGGGGGCTGAAGACGGTGCAGTAGGAGGGATGGAGGTAGCCTCAGGCGGCGTCAAGATGGGGGCAGCATCCCGAGGGACTAGCGATGACCTGCTCCTTGTCGGGATGAGGGGCTTCTCCCTCTCCCCTTGGCGGGCATCGGCCTCGGCATCGTCAGGAAGGGCGCGGAGGATCTCGGCCTTGATCAGACGGGAAGTCTCCCCCACCTCTTCCAGAGTCTTGTCCGAGTCCACCTCGTCTTCCCGTTCCCCACGGGACTCGTCAGAAGACACCTCCACCGCTTTCTGTGTCGCAGGGGCTCCTGGATCACCGGCGGCACCAGCCCGCGCGCGACAAAGGTCGGCCTGGAGGCGAAGAATTCCTCCCGGTCTCTGCGTTGGAACAAGGGAACGAAGGCGCTAGGCGGGTACTCCTGGTTGTCCCCGACTATGAGGCACAGGACGGCGTCCAATTCATCGCTAGGCAAGTCCCCCGGCCTCAGGCGGGTCTTGTTTCCCTCTTCTTCAAGCTCCCACAGGGGGCGCGCGCACCTGGAGTGGGGCAACCCGCAGCATCAAAAACTCCCTCAGGAGCATCGCCCCCATTACCTTGGCAGCCCTCGCATTGCCCGGCTTCAGGTCGGTCACCATCTTCCCCAACACTAGTGATGCCCGCTCATCAGCAAGCTCTGCCTTGGGCCATTCCCCGTTGGAGGAGGGCGCCGCCGTTGGCAACGCCAGACGCAGATCGGCACGCTTGGCATCCATCATGACCCATTTGGATCGAATGTTGTCGGCCCTCTTCCCGGTGCTCGAGATCGAGTTGGCCTTGCCGGCTATGACAAAGTTAGCGCATCCGGAGATGTGACCCTCGCTGACACGAAGAAAGAAGAAATGGTGCAGTAACGCCACGGATGGCATCACGCCCAGGTACGCCTCACAGTAGTAGGCGAAGATGGATAGGAGGAGGACAGAGTTGGGATGAGGATGCAACATCTGTAGACCGTAGTGGTCGAGGACTTCATAAAATAAATCGGAGAAAGGAGGGACCAACCCAACGACGACGCTGCTCGAGAAGAAAGAGAAGAAGGTGCTCCCCTCAGGCTCCGGCTCGTCAGAAGCAAGCCGGAGTTCCTTCTTCCCCCACTCATTGCTCTCCCCCGCCATCAGTAGACGCACGGAGGCGAGGCTCTTCTCCGTGACGGTGGGCACTTCAAGAGTGGGCTCATACCAAGCCGGTGCCGAGGAGGTCTTGACCTTGCGTGGCGCCATGGGTTGCAGATGCAGAGCAAGGTTGGAGTAGATCTGGAAGTAGTGGCAGTGAGGAGTGAGAAAGGGGATCTGGGGCGAGGTGATGAAGAAGCAATGAAGGCAAGAACTGCCCGCGCCAGCCTTTTGTCAGATCAAGCAGTTACCGAGGCAGTGTGCGGAAGCGGAGACGCCCACGTCCAATCAACCGCCACGCGTCAACCGAGGCCGTAGGCTTTTGGGGCCCGCGGTGCTCCGAACTTGACCCTTGGCTTCACCGTGAAGCCAAGCCCGAGCGCACCTTGGGCCCGGGGGCTACTGTCAGCGTTCTGGGAACGGGGGTCCCCATACTTGCCTGTCTGCGGCCGACAGCGTGGCTAAGCCAGCAGGCCGTACGGCCCATCTTCATAAACAAGGCATCCAAGACCCTCGCGAGGGTCCAAGCCTCGCGAGGCGGACGATGCAAGACCTCCTCTGGAGTGGCCTAGCCAGGCAAGCTCACGAGGAGCGGAGATATCAAGGCGGGGCAAACCTCACGAAGCTCTCGTGACGTGAGCCATGACGAACTACACCAGGCGGGTGCCAGGCAGGCGCCAGCGCACGCAGCGTCCTTATTTCCTCTTTGGTGCTAAGGAGGCCAGCGCAGGCAAAGAGTACCAAGGCATCAGGCAAAGGTTGCTATATTGGTATAACGAGACCAAGACCAAGAGGACGGCAAGACGAAGGTCATCATGGAGCCCAAGACGGCGTCACCACCAGAGCTTTTCGCAGGCGAAGACCACTTTTGTCAGGATAGCTTGTACTAGCTGTCCCCCTTCAAATTTGCCCGCCGTTGTTGGCTCCCTTCCTGCTCGATATTTGGGAAGAGGACCAGGGCCTATATAAGTAGAGCTAGCCACCATAGTAGAGGCATCTCATCTTAGCTTGATACAACCCGATCGAGAGTCGACCCTAGCCACAAGAACACCTCAACCTCAGGAGGTTGTTCTTCCCTTGTACTGTTCTTCATCAGCCCAAGAGGCAATCCACCACCACCACACTGGAGTAGGCTATTACACCACAACGGTGGCCCGAACCAGTATAAACCTCGTGTCTTTCTGTGTTGCGAGTTGGTCGAATTTGTCCGCGAGATCTTAGCGAGCTAGGGCGTAGATCGGTAGAGGGGAAAGACTTCGCGTGCACCCCAGTGTTCGAACCTTAAGGGTTTGCCAGAACCCCACATCCAACAGTACTAGAGCTTGTCACGAAGATAACCACAAGCTCTAAGACCTCAAAAGAAAATACAAACAAGAATCAAGAAAGATGATGCAAGGATGCAATGGTTTGAGCTCTCAACGAACGATACGATCAAGCTACTCACTTGAGAGCCCCCCTTGATAGTACGGCTATCGATCCTATAACACGGTATCAAGACTATCACCATGAGACCGGTAAAATATAAAACATTTGCCTTGCATGAAGTCCACTTGAGCTAGATGATGACGATCTTGAGTCCCTCAAGTTGGACCACCTTTCTTGATTGCGTTCGCTCGATGAAGACTAGTTGATTGCTCCCCCATACTCCACTATGGGTGAGCCACTCTTTGGCACATCTTCACAAGTCCATTGACACCAAACGGACGACAAGCTTCAAGGATGATCTCTTCGTGATGCTCCACTTGAACTTGCACACCGCAAACTTGATGAAGATCACCACTTGATGACATCCTCCATGGGTTGTATGAGATCTTACTCTTGATGCAAACCCATGGAAACAAACCTAACCCCACATATAACACGCACATAGATCATGGGTTAGTACACAAAGCATAATGGACAATGCTTACCATACCATGGGATCACTTGATCCCTCTCGGTACATCTTCTACGCTTTGTGAGTTGATCAACTTGATTCACTCATGACTTAGTCTTGATCAACCTTGAACCTTTCCAACTCTCTTCATTTGGATGATACCTTGAAGGTAAGCATGAACGATCACACAATCTTCTTCTTCAAGACATGCTTGCAATAAGCTCAACTCTCACATGACCAATCTTTGGATAATTCCTTAATAGCACCTTGGACAACACATAAACTCCTTGAAACCAACACATGGACTTCAAGAAATGCCTATGGACAAATCCTTCAAATATAACTCAATGCAACCATTAGTCCATATAGAATGTAATCAATTACCAAAACAACACATGGGGCACCACATGTCCTTTCAATCTCCCCCATTTTGGTAATTGATGACAATCACTTTCAAGAGAGTTTATATAAGCAGTTATGCATCACCATGCAATGCAACAACCAATAATGCATGCGTATGAGATGCAAATGCTTAGGAAAAAAACCAAAGCAAGAAGAAATAACTCTCTAAACTTCTCCACAAAACTCTCTAAAACTTCTTCCCCATTGGCATCGATTACCAAAATGGGCGAAAAACTTAAAAGGCCAATATGAATTTTGGTGCTCCATAAATTGTGTATTTCTCAACAAGAGAGGGGAATGCAATACACAGATCCAAAGGTAAATACTTGGAGGAAGACAAACTATATTGAGGCACAAAGATTGCTGAATAATGATATGCCACAATGACATAACAAAGAGAGATACAAGCAATCAAGCAAACAAAAGATACCAACTGAAACAATCTCATAATGGATCCTACAAGACACACGGATACAAGATATTATGATATGAGCGAAGGAGTGTTCTAAAGAACATAGAGAAGCTCCCCATGATTTGTGCAATATTTAGTTTTGTAATTGGGTACAACATGCACAAATTAGGATCATCACTCCCCCAAAATCAATAGAAACACACAGCAAGTGCAAGTTAGCATATAGGAAACTTAAGCCTAGGACTTGAAACAAACACATGGTTGAGCAACATGTAAAAGAGGCAACTTAGGAATAGGCTCAAACAAAACCGACGTGTGTGAGTCAAGCTAATGCACTTGAGAAGACTAATGTACGGATGAGCATTAAGCATCCATATAGTCTTGAATGAATGAGATACACGGTGCAAGGCCTATCATTCCCACACACAACTAGTAAATGGGTTCACGAGCTCACTAATAAGCATATAAAGAACCTATGCTTGTGACAACCCATGGTGAAGATATAAAAGGAAGCTTCATTAAGAGGAGGGATACCAATTGAATTGGCAAAAGCCTCATCATGAAAAGTAAGAGGAAAGCAATCTTCACCACAAAAGAGTGCAACAAGATGCAAAGATATAAGACAAGCACTCAAGGAAAAAATTCACGGAGCCACCAAGGAAATAAACAAGAGAAATGAACGGTGGACGTGAAAGAAAGGGATATCAACTAGATATGCAACTTCTCTCAAGTGTATAAGATTCTAGGCAGATGAAGATCATGATGATATCAATCCACAAAGAAGGATGTACACACAAAATAGTTACAAGAAGGAAGGAACAAGATATCCACAAGGAAGTCATAAGTACACCAATAAGATATTTGCTTGAAAGAATAGCACATGGCTAGATATGTTCCTATTGTATATAAATGAAGTCCAACCACACGAACAACAAAGACAACACAACTAGAAACAAGAGATCATTGTTGAGATGCTTTGGAAAAGGAAACAAGTATAACAAGAACTAATCAAGAAATTCATGCCATGGTGCAACCTACACAAGGTTGTATGTAAGAAATGGGTGCATGAGTAGATACTTGTTACCAAGATAGCATTGGAAGGATGTAGTAGATACCAATTGAATGTAAACGATAGTAGTTCATTGAAAATCCCAGCTTGACTCCAATAAGCACATGGTGACACCACCTTCCTTTTGATTGAGCCGAGCATCCAGTGCATCTCTAGTTGTTCCTAGAAAAACACCACAAACAAAATGGTACCCAAACTCATTGGGACCAAAGAGTTAGCAAACCAACAATACATATGACAAACTACACATAAATATGTGCATATTGCTACCTATTGAGCATGCGTTGTTTTTCCCTTGAAGAGGAAAGGGTGATGCAGCAAAGTAGCGTAAGTATTTCCCTCCGTTTTTGAGAACCAAGGTATCAATCCAGTAGGAGGGTACACGCAAGTCGCCTTGTACCTGCACATACAAATAAGAACCTTGCAACCAACGTGATAAAGGGGTTGTCAATCCCTTCACGGCCACTTGCAAAAGTGATATCTGATAGAGATAATAAGATAAATATTTTTGGTATTATTATGATATAGATTGGAAAGTAAAGATTGCAAAAATAAAATAGATCAAAAACTTATATGATGGAAAATAGACCCGGGGGCCATAGGTTTCACTAGTGGCTTCTCCCAAGATAGCATAATCTACGGTGGGTGCACAAATTACTGTCGAGCAATTGATAGAAAAGCGCATAGTTATGAGAATATCTAGGCATGATCATGTATATAGGCATCACGTCCGCGACAAGTAGACCGAAACGATTCTTCATCTACTACTATTACTCCACACATCGACTGCTATCCAACATGTATCTAGAGTATTAAGTTCATAAGAACAGAGTAATATGATATAAACCCCATCTTTTTATCCTCGATGGCAACAATACAATACGTGCCTTGCTGCCCCTGCTGTCACTGGGAAAGGACACCACAAGATTGAACCCAAAGCTAAGCACTTCTCCCATTGCAAGAAAGATCAATATAGTAGGCCAAACCAAACTAATAATTCAAAGAGACTTGCAAAGATAACAAATCATACATAAAAGAATTTAGAGAAGAATCAAATATTGTTCATAGGTAATCTTGATCATAAACCCACAATTCATTGGATCTCTACAAACACACCGCAAAAAGAATTACATCAAATAGATCTCCAAGAGAATCAAGGAGAACTTTGTATTGAGATCCAAAGATAGAGAAGAAGCCATCTAGCTAATAACTATGGACCCGAAGGTCTGTGGTAAACTACTCACACATCATCGGAGAGGCTATGGTGTTGATGTAGAAGCCCTCAGTGATCGATTCCCCCTCCGGCGGAGCGCCGGAAAAGGCCCCAAGATGGGATCTCACGGGTACAGAAGGTTGTAGCGGTGGAAATCGGGTTTCGTGGTGCTCTCGGATGTTTTCGGGGTACATGAGTATATATAGGCGAAAGAAGTAGATCGGTGGAGCCACGAGGGGCCCACGAGGGTGGGGGCACGCCTCCCTGCCTCGTGGATTCCTTGTTGCTTCCTTGACATCCACTTCAAGTCTCCTGGATTGCGTTTGTTCCAAAAATTACTCTCCTGAAGGTTTCATTCCGTTTGGATTCCGTTTGATATTCCTTTTCTGCAAAACACTGAAATAGGCAAAAAAAACAGCAATTTGCACTGGGCCTCCGGTTAGCAGGTTAGTCCCAAAAATAATATAAAAGTGCATATTAAATCCCATTAAACATCCAAAACAGATAATATAATAGCATGGAACAATAAAAAATTATAGATACGTTGGAGACGTATCAAGCATCCCCAAGCTTAATTCTTGCTCGTCCTCGAGTAGGTAAATGATAAAAAAAACAGAATTTTTTATGTGAAATGCTACCTAACATAATTTTCTAAGTAATTCTTTTCATTGTGGCATGAATGTTCAGATCCGAAAGATTCAAGACAAAAGTTTAATATTGACATAAAAATAATAATACTTCAAGCATACTAACTAAGCAATTATGTCTTCTCAAAATAACATGGCCAAAGAAAGCTTATCCCTACAAAATCATATAGTTTGGCTATGCTTCATTTTCGTCACACGAAAATGCTCTCATCATGCACAACCCCGATGACAAGCCAAGCAATTGTTTCATACTTTAGTAATCTCAAACTTTTTTTCAACTTTCACGCAATACATGAGCGTGAGCCATGGACATAGCACTATGGGTGGAATAGAGTATAATGATGGGGGTTGTGAGGAGAATACCAAAAAGGAGAAAGTGTCACATTGACGCGGCTAATCAACGGGCTAGGGAGATGCCCATCAATTGATTTCAATGCAAGGAGTAGGGATTGCCATGCAACTGATGCACTAGAGCTATAAATGTATGAAAGCTCAACAAAACAAACTAAGTGGGTGTGCATCCAACTTGCTTGCTCATGAAGACCTAGGGCATTTGAGGAAGCCCATTGTTGGAATATACAAGCCAAGTTCTATAATGAAAAATTCCCACTAGTATATGAAAGTGACAAAACAAGAGACTCTCTATCATAAAGATCATGGTGCTACTTTGAAGCACAAGTGTGGAAAAAAGGATAGTAGCATTGTCCCTTTTATTTCTCTTTTTTTAGGTATTTTTTTGGCCTTACTCTTTTTTTATTTGGTACAATGCTCTATTAATGATGAGATGCCTCTACATGATTACAACTCGATACTAGAACAAAATATGACTCTATATGAGTGCCTCCGGCGGCGTACCGGGATGAGCAGTGAATCAAGAGTGACATGTATGATAAATTATGCGTGGTGGCTTTGCCACAAATACGATGTCAACTACATGATCATGCAAAGCAATATGACAATGATGAAACGTGTCATAATAAATGAAACGGTGGAAAGTTGCATGGCAATATATCTCGGAATGGCTATGGAAATGCCATAATAGGTAGGTATGGTGGCTGTTTTGAGGAAGATATAAGGAGGTTTATGTGTGATAGAGCATATCATATCACGGGTGTTGGATGCACCAGCGAAGTTTGCACCAACTCTCAAGGTGAGAAAGGGCAATGCACGGCACCGAAGAGGCTAGCAATGATGGAAAGGTGAGAGTGCGTATAATCAATGGACTCAACATTAGTCATAAAGAACTCACATACTTATTGCAAAAATTAACATGTCATCAAAAACCAAGCACTACACGCATGCTCCTAGGGGGATAGATTGGTAGGAAAAGACCATCGTTCGTCCCCGACCGCCACTCATAAGATGATAATCAAAGAACGCCTCATGTTTCAAATTTGTTACACAACGGTTACCATACGTACATGCTACGGGACTTGCAAACTCTAACACAAATATTTCTCAAATTAACAATTACTCAACTAGCACAACTTTAATATAACCATCTTCATATGTCAAAACAATCATCAAGTATCAAACTTCTCATAGTATTCAATGCACTCTATATGAAATTTTTATTATACCCATCTTGGATGCCTATCATATTAGGACTAATTTTATAACCAAAGCAAATTACCATGCTGTTCTAAAGGACTCTCAAAATAATATAAGTGAAGCATGAGAGATCAATGATTTATATAAAATAAAACCACCACCGTGCTCTAAAAGATATAAGTGAAGGACTAGAGCAAAACTATCTAGCTCAAAAGATATAAGTGAAGCACATAGAGTATTTTAGTAAATTCCGATTCATGTGTGTCTCTCCCAAAAGGTGTGTACAGTAAGGATGATTGTGGTAAACTAAAAATCAAAGACTCAAATCATACAAGACGCTCCAAGCAAAACACATATCATGTGGTGAATAAAAATATAGCCTCAAGTAAAGTTACTGATAGATTTAAGATTTAAAGAGGGATGCCTTCCGGGGCATCCCCAAGCTTAGGATTTTGGTTGTCCTCAAATTTTACCTTGGGGTGCCTTTGGCATCCCCAAGATTAGGCTCTTGCCACTCCTTGTTCCAAAATTCATCAAATCTTTACCCAAAAACTTGAAAACTTCACAACATAAAACTCAACAGAAAATCTCATGAGCTCCGTTAGCGAAATAAAACAAACCACCACTTTAAGGTACTGTAATGAACTCATTCTTTATTTATATTGGTGTTAAACCTACTGTATTCCAACTTCTCTATGGTTCATACCCCCCGATACTAGCCATAGATTCATCAAAATAAGCAAACAACACATGAAAAACAGAATCTGTCAAAAACAGAGCAGTCTGTAGTAATCTGTATCAAACGCAAACTTTATGTAACTCAAAAATTCTATCATAATATTAAGGCCTAGATAATTTGATTAATGATCTACTGCAATTTGAATCAGCATTTTATCACGTTCTGGTGATTTTTAACAATTGTTTTGTGAGCAGAAAGTTTCTAATTTTTTCAGCAAGATCAAATAATTATCACCAAGAAGATCCTATAGGTTTTACTTGGCACAAACACTAATTAAAACATAAAACCATATCTAACCAGAGGTTAGATGAATTATTTATTACTAAACAGAAACAAAAAGCAAGAAACAAATATAAAATTGGGTTGCCTCCCAACAAGCGCTATCGTTTAACGCCCCTAGCTAGGCTAAAAGCAAGAATAGATCTAGGTATTATCATCTTTGGTATGCAATTCTTCAATAGAACACTTATAACCCTTAGGAGTTTCCTTCTTTTCGTTAATGATTAAACTTCTAGGCAAGAAATCAAGAAATTCATTGTAGCAAAAGGTTCCTTAATGATAGCGAAAAATTTGGGGTGAACACTTATGGATTTGAGATCTGCATTTCCCTTACTAGAAGATTCACCCATAGTTTTAGGAACATACATAAATTTGGAAACTTTGGCATTAGGAGAGTTTGGAGTATTTCTCACGGAAGAAAAAGCAGACCCTAAGTTGGTAATAATATCCTCAAGTTTATCAATTCTTGTGGAATCTTGATCTATCTTGCTGTTAACTATGGGTTCCTTTTCCTTAATATTTTTCAGAGTAACTCCTACCTTAGATCCATATTGGTAATTTGGTTGTGGATCTTTTTATCCAATTTTTCAATCAACTCTATAGTGGCAACTTTATTTTCCATATGTCAAGCCTTTGCATCACATGTTCCAAAGTTAAAATAGTTCCATTAACCGAAATAGGTGGTGGGCCAAGCAAATCTATCATAGCATTATAAGAATCAAAAGTATGGCTACCAAAGAAATTCCCTCTGGTAATGGTATCAAGAATATATCTATTCCAAGGAGTGATGCCTACTTAAAAATTGCGAAGAAGAACGGAAGTGGATTGCTTCCTAGTAGATCTATTCTGAGCATTGCAAATTCTATACCAAGCATCTTTCAGATTTTCTCCCTCCCTTTGTTTAAAATTAAGAAATTCATGATCGGGAGTACTAACAATGATAGAAGGACTAGCCATGACGATGAAACAAACGATCTAACACACGAGCACACAAGAAGCAAGCGAAAAGAGACGAACAGAAAAATAGGGCGAATAAAACGGCAAAGGTGAAGTCGGGGAGAGGAAAATGAGAGGCAAACGACAAATAATGTAATGCGAGGGATAAGAGTTTGTTATGGGTACTTGGTGTGCCTTGACTTGTGCGTAGATCTCCCCGGCAACAGCACCAGAAATGGCTAGTTGCCGGGAGATCAAATCTTGACTTGACTTGGCGTAAGCCTCCCTGGCAATGGCGCCAGAAATCCTTCTTGCTACCTCTTGAGCATGCATTGGTTTTCCCTTGAAGAGGAAAGGGTGATGCAGCAAAGTAGCGTAAGTATTTCCCTCAGTTTTTGAGAATCAAGGTATCAATCCAGTAGGAGGGTACATGCAAGTCGCCTTGTACCTGCACAAACAAATAAGAACCTTGCAACCAACGCGATAAAGGGATTGTCAACCCCTTCACGGCCACTTGCAAAAGTGAGATTTGATAGAGATAATAAGATAAATATTTTTGGTATTTTTATGATATAGATTGGAAAGTAAAGATTGCAAAAATAAGATAGATCGAAAACTTATACGATGGAAAATAGACCCGGGGGCCATAGGTTTCACTAGTGGCTTCTCTCAAGATAGCATAATCTACGGTGGGTGCACAAATTACTGTCGAGCAATTGATAGAAAAGCGCATAGTTATGAGAATATCTAGGCATGATCATGTATATAGGAATCACGTCGCGACAAGTAGACCAAACGATTCTCGCATCTACTACTATTACTCCACACATCGACCGCTATCCAAAGATGCATCTAGAGTATTAAGTTCATAAGAACAGAGTAACGCATTAGGCAAGATGCCATGATGTAGAGGGATAAACTCAAGAAATATGATATAAACCCCATCTTTTTATCCTCGATGGCAACAATACAATACGTGCCTTTGCTGCCCTCTGCATCACTTTGGAAAGGACACCACAAGATTGAACCCAAAGCTAAGCACTTCTCCCATTGCAAGAAAGATCAATCTAGTAGGCCAAACCAAACTGATAATTCGAAGAGACTTGCAAAGATAACAAATCATACATAAAATAATTCAGAGAAGAATCAAATATTGTTCATAGATAATCTTGATCATAAACCCACAATTCATTGGATCTCGACAAACACACCGCAAAAAGAATTACATCGAATAGATCTCCAAGAGAATCAAGGAGAACTTTGTATTGAGATCCAAGGAGAGAGAAGAAGCCATCTAGCTAATACCTATGGACCCGAAGGTCTATGGTAAACTACTCACACATCATCGGAGAGGCTATGGTGTTGATGTAGAAGCCATCCGTGATCGATTCCTCCTCCGGCGGAGCACCGGAAAAGGCCCCAAGATGGGATCTCACGGGTACAGAAGGTTGCGGCGGTGGAAATAGGGTTTCGTGGTGCTCTCGGATGTTTTCGGGGTACATGAGTATATATAGGCGAAAGAAGTAGGTGGTGGAGCCACGAGGGGCCCACGAGGGTGGGGGCGCGCCTACCCCCCTGGGCGTGCCTCCCTGCCTCGTGGCTTCCTCGTTGCTTCCTTGACGTCCACTCCAAATCTCCTGGATTGCATTTGTTCCAAAAATAACTCTCCCGAAGGTTTCATTCTGTTTGGATTCCGTTTGATATTCCTTTTCTGCGAAACACTGAAATAGGCAAAAAAACAGCAATTTGCACTGGGCCTCCGGTTAGTAGGTTAGTCCAAAATATAATATAAAAGTGCATAATAAATCCCATTAAACATCCAAAACAGATAATATAATAGCATGGAACAATAAAAAATTATAGATACGTCGGAAACATATCACATATAGATATGAAATAGAATTTCATGCACATCTCATCCAATTTGAGACTGGGTGGAGTTTCCCCTATATATAAGGTTAAAGAAAGAAAGCATGCCAAAGAAACTACATGAAGTTAATATGCATGCTCAAGACTTTCAAGAACCGATACCAATTGACAAAGAAATACCAAGTGAAGAAAAGATACCAAATGAACAAATCATCACTTGGAGGATATCCACAACAGATACATTGAGGAATGAGATATCCATTGATACACACTAAATAAAAGATATCAAACTCCCAAAAGAGAGGATGGTTCCAAACAAACCAAGCTCTCTACAAAGTTTCATGATGGCACAAAGTACCCAAAAAAACGGCTTGCCTTCCACCAACATACACTTGATAAGGATCACAAGATGAGTGTTCTATAGAAAATAGGATAGCTCCGCCAAGACTAGTGCATTATAGAGAATTTGCATTTGAATACAAAATGCACAAGGTGGGATCACCACTTTCACTATATCTAGAAAACACTAGACAAGACTAAGAAATTAACAAGATCCACAAGTGGTATGGAAGACAAAGGGAGTTGATACATTCCTTGGCAAGAGATAAGGCAATAAGAAGCAAACACCAATGTGAAGATGATCAATAATTTGTACCACACATAAGTGAGTACCAATTGTCAAAAGACAAGAAGTATTTGGAAATAATTCCCGGTGGTTAGATAGCAAGGATATCCGACATGATCTTCACACCAGACACATAAGCAACTTGCAACTTATAGAGCTAACATGCCACCTAGGAACAAGATAATCTACAATATCAACTCTAGGTGACAATATCTCAAATGTGCACATTTTCTAGGCTAGTAATATTGTAACATCCCAAAATTCTAAATTTTGGAATCTTATATTAAATAGATAGCTCTTATTATTTGTTTGATTGATTGCTTGATTTCTTGTGTGAAACTCATTGAAATTTGAAAACTTTTCGAAAGTTAAATGAGTGGGAATAAAAGCACTTCCCCGAACTTTCATTTTTGCATTTATGATCTCCGTGAATTCAAATTCTTTTCAAATATAAAACCCTAGAGTGAAGATGACATGACTTCTTCTATTTTTTTAAATGAAAAGGGTTGTTGAAAATATTTGAATTTCATTTGAAAATATTTCAACAGAACTTTAAGAAACTCAATGATTTTCATGAGAGAAGATAAAATGACTTCTTCAAAACATATGAAATATGAGTTGGGAGTTTAAAAGGATCAAATTTAAAGTCCTTTTGGAAATTATTTTCAATTTGGAGTTATTTGGATTTAATTCAAATTGTTTTTCTCCAAAAATATAATATATGACAATTAGGGTAAAATGATTCCCTACAATAGAAAATTGGAGAGAAATAAATTTGAAATCATTTTGGTATTTTTAAAATGAATTTTATTTGGTTTTATTGCACCAGAAGCACTCTTTGCTTTATTTGTATTTTTGTGGATTTTATTTGACGTTAGTAAAATGTTCTGGTTGTAGAAAATAATTTTCTGAAAATTTTGATATATTATATGCCTATACTTTATTTTTATTTTATATCATTTTATTATTTCTTTTTCTGCTATATGTTTAAAAAAATTCTCCGCCGAACTGGGCCGGCCCAACTCAGCCAGGCCGTGGCCTAGTGCCCCGTCGCCCCCGAACCGCTCGAGTGGGAGACCGTCGCTGCCACGACTCCGCCGCCACCTCGACGTCCGTGCCGCGGTCGGACTCTCCTCGCCGCCTTGCCCCTCCTCCACGTCTCCCTCCTATAAAACCCGGGCCACCCCGGCCCCTCTCTCTCCTCCCGATGCCTTCTCCCGCATCTCGCTCCGCAAGATCGCAGATCGCCGCCGCTGCCTGCCATTTAATGCGCCAAGCCCACGCGCCGCTTCGCCTCTCGTCGCCTCAAGGCCAAGACAGCCCGCCTGCCAACGCCGCCACCCGCAGCGCCGCCTGCCTCGCCGCTATCGCGCCATCGCCGGAGTAGCCGAGCCGCCGCCGCTGGACTTTTCCCTCGAACCGGTATAAACCGATTTAACCCGCCCTGGTTTTTCTTCAATTTTTTTATATAGATCGGTCTTATTCTTTTAGATCGGTTTATTATTTAGGTTTTTGTTATTTTCCGAGCGTTCGTTAGTTAGGGTTCTGTAGTGAACGGTTTTTGTTCGTTGGCGTTTTGTAGCGAACGATCGTTTTTTAGGTTTTTCTTTTTATTTTTATTTTCTGTCCAGGGACCTATTTGTAGTATTTCTTTTACAGTCTAGCCCCGGGGTTTCAAACGACCACATCTTTTTGCTCGTTTGTCCAAATCCAACGAACCCAACGCCCACTTCTTCGTTACGATCCCCTCTATCCAGTAAAACAACTTGAACATGTTTTTGAAAATTTAAAATTTGTTTTCAAACAGATTTGTATTTGAACTTCGTTTGATCGTAACTCGAGTTTTATAACTCCTTTTGAGTTGATTCTTTTTGCAAATCGAAGCTCTTGACCTAAACTTTCTGATAAGGCCAAATCTACCCAAGTTTGGTACCGTTAGAAAAAAAATTATGTTGCAAGAGTTATTTGCTTGGTTTTGATGTTTTCTGAATTGTCTTTTCGTTCTTTCTGATCTTTTGAGTGATTGCTTATGTGTGGTTACTATTGCTTGCTTACGATAGATTGACCGGAGTGTGACGAATAGAACAATCAGGGGTTATGAGTGTGAATCATCTTCATCAACAATACAGGCAAGTTCACACTTTGATCATATCCCTTTCATACCCAGTTTTTATGCATTAGTTTCCCCCTCAAACATTGCATGAGTAGGATTGGTAACATGTGGGTATTGGGAAGTAGTTGATGAGGTAGGAACCTATTGCCCTGCATTCAAACCTTGGGAGTTACTACTACGTTATGCTTATACTGCTCTGCTATGCTCGTAGACGTGGACTGGTTGAGTGTATTCATGACAGACGTGAGAGTTATCATAAATGGTTAACTTAAGGTGGATACTTTAATACACATCTGGGTGGATTGGTAGGGGCACCCTGGAGCACCGAGTGGTCTGCCCGGGCACTTGGAGAACCCAGTGCTTGCCCAAGGGGATCCCGGAGGACCCGTGTGATCACCTTATGGAATGCCACCCAGGCTCAAAGGGATCATAAGATTATTCATGCTAGAAACTTCCGTGTGCAGCCACAAGCTATTATGGGCTCTAGCATAGTTGAGTATGTTGCATGACCTCTTTCAGTGGTGGGCTAGAAGATGTAGGGGAAAGTAGGTGTAACTGTCTACCCAGAGTAAAGAGTTAATGTTTCTAAAAGACTGTGTCTCGGTCATCCGTTTCTCAAACATCATGCAGTGCGAGAAATTCAACGGAGGAGATCGAGTCTTGTGGGGAAAAGTGCACAAACCTCTGCAGAGTGTACAAACTAATCATGATTAGCTATGTCCCCAGTTATGGACAACTTGAGTATCTGGTTCTTGAATTATCATGTTGATCTCAACACTTTATTTAATTAATTTGATTAGGTTAATGATTACTATTTTGGGATTGAGTCGGAGGAACCTTCTCAATAACTTTTCAACCAATTTTGTAGTCAAATAAAATATATTCCTGTGATGTCGGGAAAAATTGGCTCATCGCAAAAAACATTATAACCATAGAGCCTCCACCAGCCATATATGCATGTAGTGATAGTTATTATTCATCATTGCTCTGTGGTTTGAATTTGCCAGTACATTCAATGTACTGACCTATATGGCTGCAACGTCTCATGTTGCAGGACTTCTTACGACGAGTAAGTGATACGTTAGGGTTATGATTTCTACACTCAACTTTGCCATTGGTGTTGATGGTAATCCACAACCTTGTTGTTACTTCCACTATTTGGATTGAGGTAACAGTATTTACATTACTTTATACATGTGATTTACCTCTGTTATAAATCCTCGAGTACTGTGTGTGTCAGCATAGCGATCCAGGGATGATACTTAAGCACATAGACTTGACCGTCTGAGGTCGGGTCACTACAAGATGGTATCAGAGCACATGTTCACTGTAGGACGTGACCCTAGAAACTGGCAAGCCCATAGGAAAGATTTTTCCTCTATAACTTTATTTTCAAAAAAGATCTTTTACCTCCCCTCTCTTCTGAGCTTATTCAAATATTCCCTTTAAGTGAGACCATACCCCTTTTCCCTTTTGACCACACGAGGAATCAACTGATGAGACCACTCCAAGAAGTACAAGATATCGGACAACTAAGACTACTTCGCAATGGAGAGAATTTTACCGTGCATTACAATAATGGAAACTACAATGGTTGAAGACTCTGAAGACTAGGAGAATTTGAAGGCTCTGAAGAAATTCCCAGATTTGTATGACCTAGGAAGGCTACCCTTATGGAACTTGGCAAACTAAGGAAGCTGTCAATACCCAAGATCAAGGTGTATCGAAGAAAGACCGGAACATGGAGCGTTGAAAACTCAAAGATTTTGTCAAGAGAACCCCAAGGCAGGAGATATCAACTATGGGATGATAGCTCATGGAAATGACAAGAGTAGAAACACGGCTATCCATGATGTTAACACCCGCTTATGCTATTGCCACCATGCTGAGTTAGGCATGCATTTCTTTGGAAGGATTGGATGGTAGAAGGCTGATGGAGCATCTATCAACAAAGGATGCAACTTTAACCTTAGCTGGTGTATAGCCAGGATCTGGAGTATTACAACAGGAAGTTTAAGATAGACCTTTAGGAAGTTGTATTTGACAAGGAAGCATTTCGTGAATAACTCAGGACCCAGAAGCTGAAAGTAGCCAAGCTGGAGGAGCAAAACCTCGAGATATCGGAGATTCGTCAGGAACTGAGGGACAGTAGGACATGGTTCATGCCAAGGATGATGAAACCCAGAAGTTTGGGATGCAACTCCAGAATAATAAAGGACGTCATGAGAGACTTCGCGTCAACACAGATGATCTGGCAAAAGAACTTGAGAAGGACAAGCACGATCGGAAGTAGCCATCGGAGACATGAACAAGACTTGAAGAGTTTGGTGATTTTCAAGATTTGTTGACCTTTAGAAGACCAAACCCCTGTTATATACTCACATTAGGTGCGACGATTATGAGCTGTCATTTTTTTGAGGTTTTTCCGACAGCCACAAATAAAATCTGTCTTTTCAAAACCATTGTTTGCTTTGTGTGTATCCCTCTCTATCTCTCTTATCCCACCCCAAAACCCTTGGAACCAATAGAGGATGAATGGATATGAACCCATAATTTCCGGGACCGATAAGTCAAATGGAGACGGACCGATGGATTTAGAACATGGAGGATCATATGGAGAATAACACAGGATATGACCCAGCATGCTCTTCAGTGTTTTGAAAGAGGTGCTGCTACTTGGTGGAGGATGTACCAAACCATCAACGGATGGCAAGGAGTAACCACTTGGAAAGAATTTAAGTTGACTTTGCCAAAGTCTCGGTTTGTGTCCCAGAAATTGAAGCCTTATGGAAACGATATGAAGAAACCTTGTGCATGCAAGCTTTGTGGAGAAGGAGGACACATCTCCAAGAATTGTATGAATGGGGACCTAGTAGAATTCCCGACAGAGAAGTAGAGTATGACCCACAGGAAATAGAAGCCCGGGTTGGAACAGAAAAGTCCAGGAAGAGAAGTAGATTGGATTCCAGGTGCAAGAAGTCAGGGCACTACCTCAGCAGTTGCCCAAAAAGGAAGCCGAGGACCCAAGGAGGCTATGTAGTCATAAGGAAACCATGAGACTTGTCGGAAGTAATATGTTTACGTTGTAATGAAGCAGGGCACCTTGCCAGAGGCTGTTCCAATGAGAAGGAGGCTCGTGATAAAATAGTTGAGTCTGTGAGAAATATAGTAGTAGTGGTGGGAACAATTCTGTTATTTTGAGGTGTTGATTGAGGCATGTAATGGAAAGGCAGAAGATTGTAATAATTGGAGAATCAATAAAGTTAGCATCGTTAGTACTGATTTGGATCTTATGAATATAGATTTTGACCATTTTCAAGGATATGAGAAATTTGGTCTATGGAAGAATTGGAGCATTTTAAGGGTGTTAATACCCTGTGAGAACACTTGGCCCTTGGTAAAGATAATGATATTCCACGGAGTGGATTTCGGACAAAATAAGTATGAGTTTTATCTCGATATGTGGGATATCCCAAGAGGATTGATGTCTACTAGACAGCCTTCTTCTTGTAGACGTTGTTGGGCCTCCAAGTGCAGACGTTTGTAGGACAGTAGCAAATTTCCCTCAAGTGGATGACCTAATGTCGGGGCTTTCTGATCGTGTCCCACGAACACCTACGGGACCTGGGTCCCTTGTGGTTCGGAGGGGGGCGGGGATTGCACGAAGAGCGGATCGAGGCGATGCACACGAGCAGGTTTACCCAGCTTCGGAGCTCTCCGGAGAGATAATACTCCTACTGCTGCTTTAGTGGATTATCTTGTGTTCTTGCTAGGGAGCAACGGGAGCTACAAAACCTAGCTTGAGTGTGTGGTCTCGTATCAGTAGGATGAACTAAGCCGGAGCTGAGCCGAACCCAACCCTTTCTACGTTGCACTTGGGCCTCCTTTTATAGGCACAAGGGGTTACCACATGTGGCAAGTAGACAAGGGTAAGATAGTAAAAACATAGGTTGGTACACCGCTTTACAAAGGTACAGTAATCTATACCTAACTCGACGGCAAGGGACAAGAGTAATCAATGCCCGCCTCGATCGCCCGAACAGGTAACAGGACCGTCAAAAGCGGCTCCGTTGCCACGATGGTAGCTTGTCGGCGCCACTTATCGCTACTCCTCGCTGGCTGCACAGCCCGTCGACACGCTGTGCTTGGGAGAGCCCGTGGTGACACGCTACGGGTGAGCTGGAGCGGAGATGAAGAGAGGTTGCCCGCCCGGCAAGCGCCTTTGCCGCGCAGGAACCTTGTCGCGCTTTGGGGCTTGTCGCTCACCAAGCCTTCCCGACAAGCTCCTCTTGCCGGGCCTTGTTTCCTTCATACCTGAGTGGCCTTCCGGCAAGCTCCTCTTGCCGGGTCTTGACTACTTTGTTCTTGAATGGCTCAAAGGTCATGGAGGGTCTTTGGCGACGCCCGGCGAGGCTTGCCACGGGACGCCGCGATCGCCTGCAGACAGTTCGGGTACTAAGGTACCCCTACTTTAGTACACCGACAGAGCCCCGGTCCGGGCCATACACGTGCCGAAGCGCTGTTGGGCCAGCCCAAAACAGGCACGGCACGCGGCCTGGGTCCAAACCAAATCCACTCCGTGTTCGCGCGTTCCCGTATAAAGACGCGTCAATTGCGGTGTCGTGGGGAAGTGGGCGCCAGTCAGGTCGCCTCATCTGTCAGCCTCGCTTCGCATCCCCGCCACGTGGTTCCCATGCTCTTGGGGTCACGGACGGTGGAAGTGGGAAACTGGGCCGTTGCGAGCAGAGGCAGCAGGTCTGCCCCGATTCCCTGCTCTTCCTATGCCTTGATTCGCTGAGCGGGGCGGCCGAGCCCCCACCTTGCTTCTTTTAAGAAGGGCGGAAGGGGAGCGCAGAAGCCCGCACTCTCCCATCTCTTCCTTTCCTCAGCTTCTGCTCCCCTTTCTCTCATTCGTCATGGAGAAAGGGAACCTTGGTTCTTCATCGGTGGCGGCGAGGGTCGCCGCTAGACAGCGCACCCCTCCCAACCCCACGCCCGGGGTGGCAGGGCCAGCCACAAGGGGAAGAGGGAGGGGGCGAGGTCGTGGAGGCGCTCGGGGAAGAAGCGGACGGGGCGGCGCGCCGTCTCCGCCTCCGCCGGCGGTTTCCCTCCCCACGGCGGTCCATACAGGGGACGACCCTTGCGAAGTTCTTCGTCAGCTGCGCTGGCGCCTCGTCGTCGCCTCGGCTTCCAGCTCCGTCATGGCGCGATGGAGTCGAATTCGCCCGAGACACTGAGACTGCACATGAGGGGCTGTGGGATCAACGGCACGCGAGTCCGCATTGTATTCCCAGCCCCTAATATGATGTATCTTGATCGTGGGTGGAAGATGTTCACCCGCATCCACAGCCTGATGGCGGGGTTTACCCTCCATTTTAAGTTAATGGAGGGCGATCTCCTCTCCGTCAAGGTCTTCGGGGATCTCGGCACTCGGGCGAGGTGCTGCGTGGATAGCTCCTCCGACAGCGAAGATTCTTCCTCGAGCGAGAGTGACGAGGAGGAGAGCGACAGTGACGACGAGGGTAGCGGGCCCGATTAGTTGTCGGGCGCTGCTTCGTGCGTCACCGGCGACCCCATCATCCGCGTCGCCGGCTCCTTGAACTCCCCGGGGTCGCCTCCTTGGGCGATCGGCGAGGGAGGGGCTGTGGAAGGGAAGAGGATGGCGACAAGGCCGTCAAGTCGAGTACGAGGCGAGTGTCCTCGACAGCGGCTTGACGATCCCGACGCCTGCCTCGAGCCCCGCCTCGGCGCCGCCGCCTCCGTCAAGCCCTCGGAGAGTCCCCGGATGTTCCTTGGTGCCTTCGCACTGTAGCTCGCCTAGGCGCTCCGCTTGCCCTTCTCGCCTCTTTGATCTACCTCCTCAAGAGAGGGACAAAAAAGGATTACGGGCATCTTATCTTTTAATTTGTAAGCCTTCGGCCTTATCCGCATTTAAAACTTGTAATCCTCTCTTTCATGTTTTTCATTCTCCACGGATCTGTATCCGAGTAGGATGTTTTTAATGAAAAGGGATGTTTGAAAAGGACGAAGGCTTATCTCGATACCGCAGCTCCGGCAACTCGCTTGCCGCAGCCCCCTAAAACTCGGGGCTTGCCGGGCTTGGGTGCCGCGCCTTTCTTCTCCTCTTCGCTGTTATTTCAGTTCTGAGAACATTTTAGCCAGCGCCGCAATAAGTTATTTTTGTAATATAACTTTATTGTGGGCAATATTTGCCATGTTACTTCCTTTACTCGACTCTCGGCTTTGTATATTACTGCCCCACGCTTTTGGAAACTTGCGGTGCAGCACCCTTGCATGAAGCGCCGAAAAGCGAACTTCAGCAGACTTCTTTGGCGGGTCGCCACCGACAAGCAACCTTGTCGCGGACTAGCCGCAGCTCACTTAAGTTGTTGAGCAGACTCGAAACAAAGTAAGGGCGCGACCAGTCACGATTTGGTTCCTTTGCGCACAGGTTTTCCATACAAAGCGCGGTCATTCAAGGAAAATAACTTTAAAAAATCGAATGCTCAAACTTTAGCAACTTAGCTTGTCTGTCGTTCGCTTCCCGGCAAGGCGAAACTAGGCCAGTGATGTGCACCAGTACTCAAAGCTCCCGACAGCGCGAGGGAAAGGGCCGAGGATGTCGAGCCCCCAGACCGAGAAGGGCCAGGATAAAGGAATCGTCTGGAGAGCTTGAGCTGGTTGGTGTATCTGTTTTGAATGGAACCGCACGCTTCACACTTGGTTACTTGTGCGCTTGCATCCGGAGGGCTTCGCCGAAGAAACCTTGCCGGAAAGCTTTGCCGCAAGTGCTCTTGCGCCAATGTGGTGACCACATATGCCTCCATGTATCTCTCGCCAACAGCTTCGGCCCATCTTCCCGCAAATACACTTCAATTTCACATCGTTGAGTCTTCTTCTGTACATGCATGTTGTTAACAAACTGGTACATACTTTACCGCCGGGCTACTTTTTCCGCTCCTTCTTGCTCTTCGGAAGTTCTCCTGTCTCAGAGGAAATGGACGATTTGTCAGTGCCCATCATCGGAGCCTCGTGGCTCGACAATAAGGACTAAAGGCTCATCCATCATCGCGGGAACATTAGCTTCGGCAAGAACCTCAGTGGTCCGCCGAGCTTGATGATCCCGGCAAGCTTGCCGGAGCGAAACTTGTCGGGAGCGCTTGCTTCAACGACACAAATCAGAGTGGTTTGTCGGAGCATACTGCTCCTCAGTGATACTTGCGTTGGTTTTAGGGACCTTCTTGGCGGCGGCTTCAGTGAGCTCTGCCGGAAAGTAGTCGCCGGAAACCAATTTTCTCTTCTTGCTTTGCCCTGTTGATGATGTTACGGTTGGCTGAGTTAGCTTGAGCACAAAAATCCCTGGTTCCACAGGTAACTTAAGTGCGGCACATTTGGAGAGGCCATCAGCTATATCGTTCTGTGCTCTTGGAACATGTTCCATTTGCAGGCCTTCAAAGTGCTCTTCCAACTTCCTCACTTCGTCGACATAGGCTTCCATCAACGGACTCTGATAATCTTTATTTACTTGGCGGACAACAAGTTGCGAATCCCCCCTGACAATGAGTTTCTTGATCCCAAGGTCCACCGCAATCCTGAGACCGGCAAGCAAGCCTTCATACTCTGCAGTATTATTTGTTGCTTGTTCCTTGGGAAAGTGCATCCGGACTATGTACTTGAGGTGCTCTCCGTGGGTGCGATAAGCAAGACGCCGCACCGGCGCTTTGCAGCGAGAAGGCACCGCCAAAGTACATCAGCCACTCTTTATTTGTCTCCTTGACGGGATGCTCGCCTCCGAATCTCTTCATCTTGCGTTGGCGCCCACTCTGCTATAAATTCTGCCAATGCCCTGCTCTGAATAGTTGAAGTGCTTTCAACTTGAGACCAAAGCTTGACAGTTCAAAGGCCCACCGACAATCCTGCTGTTGCTTCGGATTTTGCAATATCCTCTTCAGCGAAAGCGAGTGACAACTGTTATCTCGTGTGCTTGGAAGTAATGGCGCAGCTTTCTCGAGGCCATGAGGAGGCCGAAAAGCAACTTCGCACACCGTAGTACCTTGATCTAGCCCCTGCGGAAGGGAACCGACAAAGTAAACCGGGCGTTGTACCATCCTTTTCGTATCTTGTCGCAACCTCGCGCTGATCTGTTCTTGTCGGGACCAGAGCTTGACGGTGAAGCCCCGCTCGTCAGCTGGATGCAATCGCCTCGGTTGCGGCTCATCATCCGCCTCCTCTCCGCTACTAACGCAGCACTAACCACTTGATTGGTTGCCGCTATATAAGCAGCAACTTCTCTTGCGCCTAGGTGCGACAAGTATTGGAGCGGAGGATGTATCTCTTCAAGTCTGCAGCGCAGCCTCCGCTTCGAGTCCATTTCATTGGACCTGCCTTTTTCAAAATCTTGAAAACGGCAGCCGCGTTCAGCAGACTTGGAGATGAACTCGCTGAGAGCAGCCATGCAACCGGCAAGTCTACTGACATCCTTGACGCGCTTTGGTGCTTCGATCTGCTCAATGGCCTTGATCTTGTCGGGATTGGCTTCAATTCCCCGCTGAGACACAAAGAACCCGAGAAGCTTGCCGGAAGGGACTCCAAACACGCACTTCTCGGGGTTGAGCTTGAGGTTGATATTGCGCAGATTTGCAAACGTTTCATCCAAATCCTGAACCAGAGTTGCTTTGTCCTTGCTCTTGACCACTATGTCATCCATGTAAGCTTCTACATTTCTATGTATCTGCGGCTCAAAGGCATCATGGACTACTCTTGCAAAGGTTGAACCAGCATTCTTTAAACCGAAAGGCATTCGTATGAAGCAGTACGTGCCACATGGTGTAATGAATGTGGTTTTCTCTTCATCCTCTTCTGCCATGAATATCTGATGATATCCTGAATATGCATCAAGAAATGAAAGCAGATCACATCCAGCCGTGGAGTCAACAATCTGGTCGATACGCGGCAAGGGAAATGGGTCTTTGGGACAAGCTTTATTAACATCAGTGAAGTCAATACATAGTCTCCATTTCCCATTAGCCTTGCGCACAACTACCGGATTGGCCAACCACGTGGGGTGGAGGACTCCTCTGACAAGCCCCGCTGCTTCTAACTTCTTGATTTCTTCGCTATGAACTCTTGGCGCCTATCGCTGCTTCCTAACTTTTTGCTTGACGGGCGGCGTGAGGACAGACAGCTAGGTGGTGCTCAATTACTTTCACAGGAACACCGGGATGTCGATGGTTGCCATGCAAACACATCGACATTCGCCCGCAGGAAAGCAACGAGCTCGCCTTCCTATTTAGGATCAAGCGTGGCACTGATGGTGAAGGTACCACCAGTGCCGTCCTCCTTGGCGGGCACCTTCTTGATCTTCGGCGGAGCTGCCATCGTCTTGTTGCACTTGCCGGTGGAGCTCGATGGTGCGTCCTCGACGGTAGAGCAGCACATCGTCTTGTTGCACTTGCCGGTGGAGCTCGATGGTGCGTCCTCGACGGTAGCGCAGCACTCCGAGGAGGTGCGCTTGCCGGAGTGGGCAACAGAGCTCTTACCGGACTTGGTGGTCTTCTTCCCCCCGGGAGCTTCAGCGGCAAGTGGTTTGCTTTCTGTTGCGGCTGCTGCATCCCGGTAAATCTTGTCGGCACAGATAAGCGCGTCCTTCTTGTCGCCATGGACAGAAATGACGCTTATCGGGCTGGCATCTTGAGTAGGTTGTAAGCATAATGAGAGGCAGCCATGAACTTGGCGAGTGCTGGACGGCCAAGTATGCCATTGTAGGGCAATGGGAAATCGGCAACGCCAAACGTGACCTCTCGCCTCGAAGTTGAGCTCGCACGCCAATGTTACCGCAACGTGATCTTCCCTTTGGGCTTGCTCCTTCCGGATTGATTCCTTGAAAGTACCAGTTTCTTGAGCTCATTGTCGAGGATTTGAAGTTTCTGAAGCACCACAGAGGAAATTAAATTCAGGCCGGCCCCGCCATCAACCAGCATCTTTGTGACCTTGAGGTTGCGGATGGTTGGCGAGACCAACATCGGCAAGCACCCGACCGCAGTGATGCGATCAAGGTGATCCTCAATGTCAAAGATGATGGGCGTGCTGGACCACTTCAGAGGTTTGCGCGACTCTATGGAGGGTTCTGCTGCATTCACCTCACGCATCCATTGCTTGAGTTGGCGGTGCGAGGTATGCAGAGAAGCACCACCGTCAACACAAAGGACTTCTGTTGCCTTTTGAAACTCTTGCTCATCTGCTTCATCGTCTTCCATGTCCTCGTCATCTTCATCTTCGTCTTCTTCCTTGTCGCGCCGCGGGAGGTCTGTCACCTTGCCGCTGCTTGGCCTTGCCAGCGCGCCCTCCCCGCCGGTCTCTTTTTACTTGCTGCACCTGCACCTTCTTGGGCTTTCTCCTTGTCTCGCCGCTCGTATTCAGCTCTCTGTAGCTCAACAAGCTGCTCGACTTTCTTGCAGCTCTGGAGATCGTGTCCCTTGGTGCGGTGGATTTTACAGTACTGCTTGTTGGAGCCGTCGGGCTTGTCGGCGGCCGCCACGGCTTGGCGGTCAGCGTCAACGGCAACCTCCTTGCCGGAGCCACCAGCCTTAGCTTTGTTGGCGGCCCCATCCTTGCCGGACTGCTCGACAACTAGTACTTCTTGGTTTTTCTTCCTCCTGTTGTTTCGCCGCGGCTCTTTCTTGCCGGGCGATCCCTCACCGCCGACTCTGCTCCCACATTCTCTCCTCGAGTCTTCTTCCTTCTTCAGCTCGTGCACACTTGTCGGCCGTAGGCGTAGAGCTCGTGACGTCTTTCACTTTGCACATCGCCATCTCCTCCCTCATTCTACGGTTTCAGAATTTCGATGAAATGCACCGATCACTGCAGCAGGGTGGACGTCAGGATGTTGTAGTGCACTCGATCAATCTCTGGATGAACTTGCGCAGGACTCTCCTCCTTCCGGGCAAGCAGGTGGAGGTCACTCTCCGCCATGAGGCTTGTGGCCTCTGTGAAGGCGCCAACAAACTGGTGGCACAAATCTGCCCAAGAAGAAATAGAGCTATCCGCAAGTGCATGAGCCAGATCTCGACGTTTGGCTTGAGCACCGGGGAAAGTAGTTGGCGAGATCTTGTCGCCTCGCCCCCGCGGCCTGCACCGTGATGGTGTATATGCTTGAGGAACTCCGATGGGTGTGTCCTGCCGCCATACTTCTCCGCACATCTGGTTTGAAAATTTTCTTGTCGGGCCACCGGACTTGCCGCAGCTCACGGGTGAACGCAGGGCAACCTATCACAGACGGTAAGTCGCCAGTTCCTTCGGCGCATGCATGTCGACGGTGGGCCCGCGCGTTGGTCGATTGACGGCGCGCTTCTCTTGGCGCCGACACGGGTTCGAGCGTCTTCTTCTTGCCGTTCTCGGAGAACTTGGCGCTGGTCGCGACAAGCTCGCGGATCCGACGACGCTGTGGAGTCGCTGTCGAGGTGGATCCGGCGAGTCGGCGATCTTGGCCTTCGGGAAGGTGAGTGCACGGTGGCTGCTCCCCCGTAAGTCTCGTCGCCATCAGCTCGCGCCTTGTCGCCTAGCCGCGGCTGCGAGGCACTAGGTTGCCAAGGCGCGTCGCCGTTAAGCGGCCGATGAGACTCTGAATTGTGGCCCTCCATTCGTCGACCTTGTCGGCCGTTGGAGGGTAATCTAGAAGTAACTGAGCTCTTGCTAAAGCTTCCGCTGGTGTGGTTGGCGGCAACGGCGTACGGAGCGAAGAACGGGATGTGTTCGGACTCCTAACCAAGTTAGGAGGAGCAGCATCCCGCCTGGCGACCGATTCGCTTCGTACCAGCATGCCGGGGTGCATGCGGTCTCGAGGGCCTCGGATCCCCAGCTTGGCCTTGATCCAACGAGCGTATGGTGCCGCGAGCATCACGACGCTGTCTGTCCCGCGCCTCCTGAGAAGGACGCGGTGAAGATTCGGACGCCGACGCCTGCGCTGCCTTGTCTTTGGACCTGGCGGCGTTGTGGGCTCTCTCGTCGACGCCCGTTCCTCCGCCAGCGTTTCCCCCACCACCTGACAGCTCCGGTGGTGGTGGGTTCGACGCGGACGGCTCTGCTGCTGCCGAAGACTTCTTCTTCGGCGCCATGTTGACGAAGATGCTGATGAAGTTGCTCGTGTGACCGCCGGATCGGGTTCACACAGCCTCGACGCTCCCCCTACCTGGCGCGCCAAAGATGTCGGGGCTTGCTGATCGTGTCCCACGAACACCTACGGGACCTGGGTCCCTTGTGGTTCGGAGGGGGGCGGGGATTGCACGAAGAGCGGATCGAGGCGATGCACACGAGCAGGTTTACCCAGCTTCGGAGCTCTCCGGAGAGATAATACTCCTACTGCTGCTTTAGTGGATTATCTTGTGTTCTTGCTAGGGAGCAACGGAGCTACAAAACCTAGCCCGAGTGTGTGGTCTCGACGATGGGATGAACTAAGCGGAGTTGAGCCAACCCAACCCTTTCTACGCTGCACTTGGGCTTCCTTTTATAGGCACAAGGGGTTACCACATGTGGCAAGTAGACAAGGGTAAGATAGTAAAACATAGGTTGGTACACCGCTTTATACAGGTACAGTAATCTATACCTAACTCGACGGCAAGGGACAAGAGTCATCAATGCCCGCCTCGGTCGCCTTAACAAAGGTAACAGGACCGTCAAAAGCGGCTCCGCTTGCCACGATGGTAGCTTGTCACGCCGCTTATCGCTACTCCCGCTGGCTGCACAGCCCGTCGACACGCGTGCTTGGGAGAGCCCGTGGTGACACGCTGGCGGGTGAGCTGGAGCGGAGATGAAGAGAGGTTGCCCGCCCGCAAGCGCCTTGCCCGCGCAGAACCTTGTCGCGCTTGGGGGCTTGTCGCTCACCAAGCCTTCCCGGCAAGCTCCTCTTGCCGGGGCCTTGTTTCCTACGCCCTCGAGTGGCCTTCCGGCAAGCTCCTCTTGCCGGGGTCTTGACTACTTTGTTCTTGAATGGCTCCGAAGGGCCGCAGAGGGTCTTTGGCAGACGCCCGACGAGGCTTGCCACGGGGACGCTGCGACTGCCCGTGCACAGGTTCGGGGTACTAAGGTACCCCTACTTTAGTACACCGACACCTAAGGTTTATCAATCCGTGGGAGGCGTAGGATGAAGATGGTCTCTCTCAAGCAACCCTGCAACCAAATAACAGAGAGTCTCTTGTGTCCCCAACACACCCAATACAATGGTAAATTGTATAGGTGCACTAGTTCGGCGATGAGATGGTGATACAAGTGCAATATGGATGGTAGATATAGGTTTTTGTAATCTTAAAATATAAAAACAGCAAGGTAGCAAGTGGTAAAAGTGAGCGTAAACGGTATTGCAATGCTAGGAAACAAGGCCTAAGGTTCATACTTTCACTAGTGCAAGTTCTCTCAACAATAATAACATAATTGGATCATATAACTATCCCTCAACATGCAACAAAGAGTCACTCCAAAGTCACTAATAGCGGAGAACAAACGAAGAGATTATGGTAGGGTACGAAACCACCTCAAAGTTATTCTTTCCAATCAATCCGTTGGGCTATTCCTATAAGTGTCACAAACATCCCTAGAGTTCGTACTAGAATAACACCTTAAGACACACATCAACCAAAACCCTAATGTCACCTAGATACTCCAATGTCACCTCAAGTATCCGTGGGTATGATTATACGATATGCATCACACAATCTCAGATTCATCTATTCAACCAACACATAGAACCTCAAAGAGTGCCCCAAAGTTTCTACCGGAGAATCAAGACGAAAACGTGTGCCAACCCCTATGCATAGGTTCATGGCTGGAACCCGCAAGTTGATCACCAAAACATACATCAAGTGGATCAATAGAATACCCCATTGTCACCACGGGTATCCCACGCAAGACATACATCAAGTGTTCTCAAATCATTAAAATACTCAACCCGATAAGATAACTTCAAAGGGAAAAATCAATCCATTACAAGAGAGTAGAGGGGGAGAAACATCATAAGATCCAACTATAATAGCAAAGCATCCCCAAGCTTAGTTCTTGCTCGTCCTCAAGTAGGTAAATGATAAAAGAAAGAATTTTGATGTGGAATGCTACCTTACATATTTATCAATGATATCTTCTTTATTGTGGCAAGAATATTCAGATCTGTAAGATTGAAAATAAAAGTTTAATATTGACATGAAAACAATAATACTTCAAGCATCCTAACAAAGTAATCATGTCTTCTCAAAATAACATGGTCAAAGCAAGTTATCCCTACAAAATCATATAGTCTGGCTATGCTCTATCTTCATCACACAAAATATTTAAATCATGCACAACCCCGATGACAAGCGAAGCAATTGTTTCATACTTTTGGTGTTCTCAAACTTTTTCAATCTTCACGCAATACATGCGCGTGAGCCATGGACATAGCACTATATGTGGAATAGAATGGTGGTTGTGGAGAATACAAAAAGGAGAAGATAGTCTCACATCAACTAGGTGTATCAACAGGCTATGGAGATGCCCATCAATAGATATCAATGTGAGTGAGTAGGGATTGCCATGCAACGGATGCACTAGAGCTATAAGTGTATGAGAGCTCAAACAGAAACTAAGTGGGTGTGCATCCAACTCGCTTGCTCACGAATACCTAGGGCATTTTGAGGAAGCCCATCATTGGAATATACAAGCCAAGTTCTATAATGTAAAATTCCCACTAGTATATGAAAGTGACAACATAGGAGACTCTCTATCATAAAGATCATGGTGGTACTTTGAAGCACAAGTGTGGTAAAAGGATAGTAGCATTTTCCCATCTCTCTTTTTCTCTCATCATTTTTTTGGGCCATCCTTTTTTTTCTGGCCTTTCTTTTTTTTTCTTTTTTTTCGTCCGGAGTCTCATCCCGACTTGTGGGGGAATCATAGTCTCCATCATCCTTTCCTCACTGGGACAATGCTCTAATAATGATGATCATCACACTTTTATTTACTTACAACTCAAGAATTACAACTCGATTCTTAGAACAAAATATGACTCTATATGAATGCCTCCGGCGGTTTACCGGGATGTGCAATGACTCATGAGTGACATGTATGAAAGAATTATGAATGGCGGCTTTGCCACAAATACAATGTCAACTACATGATCATGCAAAGCAATATGACAATGATGGAGCGTGTCATAATAAACGGAACGGTGGAAAGTTGCATGGCAATATATCTCGAAATGGCTATGGAAATGCCATAATAGGTATGTATGGTGGCTGTTTTGAGGAAGATATATGGTGGGTGTATGATACCGGCGAAAGGTGCGCGGTATTATAGAGGCTAGCAATGGGTGAAGGGTGAGAGTGCGTATAATCCATGGACTCAACATTAGTCATAAAGAACTCACATACTTATTGCAAAAATCTATTAGTTATTGAAACAAAGTACTAAGCACATGCTCCTAGGGGGGTAGATTGGTAGGAAAAGACCATCGCTCGTCCCCGACCCACTCATAAGGAAGACAATAAATAAATAAATCATGCTCCGACTTGATCACATAACGGTTCACCATACGTGCATGCTACGGGAATCACAAACTTTGGAACAAGTATTTCTCAACTTCACAACTACTCAACTAGCATGACTCTAATATCACCATCTTCATATCTCAAAACAATTATCAAGTATCAAACTTCTCATAGTATTCAATGCACTTTATATGAAAGTTTTTATTATACCCATCTTGGATGCCCATCATATTAGGACTAAATTCATAACCAAAGCAAATTACCATGTTGTTCTAAAGACTCTCAAAATAATATAAGTGAAGCACGAGAGTTCATATATTTCTTCATAATAAAACCACCATCGTTCTCTAAAAGATATAAGTGAAGCACTAGAGAAAACAACAAACTACTCCGAAAGATATAAATGAAGATCAATGAGTAGTTGAATAATTATGTAACCATGTGAAGACTCTCTAACATTTAAGAATTTCAGATCTTGAGATATTATTCAAACAGAAAGCAAACAAAATAAAACGACATTTCAAGGATAGCACTCATCATGTGAAGAAGTAAAAACTTAGGCTCAACCGATACTAACCGATAATTGTTGAAGAAGAAAGGTGGGATGCCTACCGGGGCATCCCCAAGCTTAGATGCTTTAGACTTCTTGAAATATTATCTTGGGGTGCCTTGGGCATCCCCAAGCTTGAACTTTTGCGTCTCCTTAATTCCTTTTATATCACGGTTTCCTAAATCTCGAAAGCTTCATCCACACCAAACTCAACAAGGACTCGTGAGATAAGTTAGTATAAACCAATGCAAAAAACTTAGCATACTCTACTGTAGCAAATAACTAGAATTATTATTCAACATTGACTACTAAATGCCTCTGCATATTTAATAGTCCTATCCTCAAATAGAATCATTAAACAAGCAAACATATGCAAACAATGCAAACATAACAGCAATCTGCCTAAACAGAACAGTCTGTAAAGAATGCAAGATTCATCATACTTCCCTAACTCCAAAAATTATGAACGAAAATTCCCACTGTAGTAAATTTATCAGAGCTTATTATGCAAAAGATTTCAATATTTTATCACATTCTGAATTTTCTAGGGAATTTTTGCAACAGCGGCAAACTTTCTGTTTTGAAACAGCAACATGTATACTTGCAAAGTAAGCATGGTAAAAGCTATCCTTGACATTTTTATTGAAAATAAAGATGAAAAACATTATTCTAAATAACAGAAAGCAAATACTAACAAAAGAAAATGATGCTCCAAGCAAAACACATATCATGTGGTGTATAAAAATATAGCTCCAAGTAAAGTTACCGATGAACGAAGACGAAAGAGGGGATGCCATCCGGGGCATCCCCAAGCTTAGGCTCTTGGTTGTCCTTGAATATTACCTTGGGATGCCTTGGTAATCTCCAAGCTTAGGCTCTTGCCACTCCTTATTCCATAGTCCATCGAATCTTTACCCAAAACTTGAAAACTTCACAACACAAAACTTAACAGAAAATCTCGTGAGCTCCGTTAGCGAAAGAAAACAAAACACCACTTAAAGGTACTGTAATGAACTCATTCTTTATTTGTGTTGGTGTTAAATCTACTGTATTCCAACTTCGCTATGGTTTATAAACTATTTTACTAGCCATAGATTCATCAAAATAAGCAAACAACACATAGAAAACAGAATCTGTCAAAAACAGAGCAGTCTGTAGTAATCTGTATCAAACGCAAACTTATGGAACTCAAAAAATTATACCAAAATAGGAAGACCTGGATAATTTGATTATTAATCTGATGCAATTGGAATCAGTATTTTATCTTTTTCTGGTGATTTTAAACAATTGTTTCGTGAACAGAAAGTTTCTGGAATTTTCAGCAAGATCAAATAACTATCATCCAAGAAGATCCTATAGGTCTTACTTGGCACAAACACTAATTAAAACATAAAACCACATCTAACCAGAGGCTAGATCAATTATTTATTATTAAAGAGAACCAAAAAGCAAGAAACAAAAATAAAATTGGGTTGCCTCCCAACAAGCGCTATTGTTTAACGCCCCTAGCTAGGCATGATGATTTCAATGATGCTCACATAAAAGATAAGAATTGAAACATAAAGAGAGCATCATGAATAATATGACTAGCACATTTAAGTCTAACCCACTTCCTATGCATAAGGATTTTCTGAGCAAACAACTTATGGGAACAATAATCAACTAGCATAGGAACGCAAAACAAGCATAACTTTAAAACTTTAAGCACATAGAGAGGAAACTTGATATTATTGCAATTCCTACAAGAATATATTGCCCCCTCATAATAATTTTCAGTAGCATCATGAATGAATTCAACAATATAACTATCACATAAATCATTCTTTTCATGATCTACAAGCATAAATATTTTATTACTCTCCACATAAGAAAATTTATTCTCATGAATAGTGGTGGGAGCAAACTCAACAAAATAACTATCATGTGATTGAAAATTGAAATCAAGATGACAAGTTTCATGGTTATCACTATTCTTTATAGCATTCGTGTCATCACAATAGTCATCATAGATAGGAGGCGTGCTTTCATCATAGTAAATTTGCTCATCAAAGCTTGGGGGACAAAAAAATGTAATTTTCATCAAACATAGCATCCCCAAGCTTGTGGCTTTGCATATCATTAGCATCATGGATATTCAAAGAATTTGTACTAACAACATTGCAATCATGCTCATCATTCAAATATTTAGTGCCAAACATTCTAATGCATTCTTCTTCTAGCACTTGAGCACAATTATCGGAATCCTTATTTTCACGGAAGACATTAAAAGATGAAGCATATGAGGCACCCTCAATTCCCTTTTTTGTAGTTTTCTTTTATAGACTAAACTAGTGATAAAACAAGAAACAAAAAGATTCAATTGCAAGATCTAAAGATATACCTTCAAGCACTCACCTCCCTGGCAACGGCACCAGAAAAGAGCTTAGTTGACGGGGTGTGAGTGCCGCTTACCTAGCCTCCCCGTTCTTGTAGACGTTCTTGTGGACAACCTTCTTCTTGTAGACGTTGTTGGGCCTCCAAGTGCAGAGGTTTGTAGGACAGTAGCAAATTTCCCTCAAGTGGATGACCTAAGGTTTATCAATCCGTGGGAGGTGTAGGATGAAGATGGTCTCTCTCAAGCAACCCTGTAACCAAATAACAGAGAGTCTTTTGTGTCCCCAACACACCCAATACAATGGTAAATTGTATAGGTGCACTAGTTCGACAAAGAGATGGTGATACAAGTGCAATATGGATGGTAGATATAGGTTTTTGCAATCTGAAAATATAAAAACAGCAAGGTAGCAAGTGGTAAAAGTGAGCGTAAACGGTATTGCAATGCTAGGAAACAAGGCCAAGCGTTCATACTTTCACTAGTGCAAGGTCTCTCAACAATAATAACATAACTGGATCATATAACTATCCCTCAACATGCAACAAAGAGTCACTCCAAAGTCACTAATAGCGGAGAAAAAACGAAGAGATTATGGTAGGGTACGAAACCACCACAAAGTTATTCTTTCCAATCAATCAGTTGGGCTATTCCTATAAGTGTCACAAACAGCCCTAGAGTTCGTACTAGAATAACAACTTAAGACACACATCAACCAAAACCCTAATGTCACCTAGATACTCCAATGTCACCTCAAGTATCCGTGGGTATGATTATACGATATGCATCACACAATCTCAGATTCATCTATTCAACCAACACATAGAACCTCAGAGTGCCCCAAAGTTTCTACCGGAGAATCAAGACGAAAACGTGTGCCAAACCCTATCCATAGGTTCATGGGCAGAACCCGCAGGTTGATCACCAAAACATACATCAAGTAGATCAATAGAATACCCCATTGTCACCACGGGTGTCCCACGCAAGACATACATCAAGTGTTCTCAAATCATTAAAAGACTCAATCCGATAAGATAACTTCAAAGGGAAAACTCAATCCATTACAAGAGAGTAGAGGGGGAGAAACATCATAAGATCCAACTATAATAGCAAAGCTCGCGATACATCAAGATCGTACCACCTCAAGAACACGAGAGAGAGAGAGAGATCAAACACATAGCTACTGGTACATACCCTCAGCCCCGAGGGTGAACTACTCCCTTCTCGTCATGGAGAGCGCCGGGATGATGAAGATGGCCACCGGTGAGGGTTCCCCCCTCCGGCAGGGTGCTGGAACAGGGTCCCGATTGGGTTTTGGTGGCTACAGAGGCTTGCGGCGGCGGAACTCCCGATCTATTCTGTCCCCCGAAGGTTTTAGGGTATATGGATATATATAGGCGGAAGAAATACGTCAGGGGAGCCATAAGGGGCCCACGAGGGTGGAGGGCGCGCCCAGGGGGTGGGTACACCCCCTGCCTCGTGCCTTCCTCGTTGCTCTCTTGACGTGGACTCCAAGTCCCCCGGATTGCTTTTTTTCCAAAAATAACTTCTCCAGAAGGTTTCATTCCGTTTCGACTCCGTTTGATATTCCTTTTCTTCGAAACACTGAAACAGGGGAAAAAACAAGAACTGGCACTGGGCTCTGGGTTGATAGGTTAGTCCCAAAAATAATATAAAACTGTTTAATAAAGCCCATAAACATCCAAAATAGATAATATAATAGCATGGAACAATAAAAAATTATAGATACGCTAGAGACGTATCAAGGATGAAGAGATGAAGTACTATTGGATATAAAGCAGGTTGAATGTTGGTAATATGGAGCAATGGTGACTCTATGATGAGTCTGAGTAATCACATCTTAGTTTGGCACCAACAGAAGGAAGGGAGACAATACAATTGGATGGAATTAAGAATGCTAGAGGTTGGATGTTGGAACAATGATCAGTTGCCCCGATGATGAGTTCAAGGTTTACTAGTGATGAGATGGGCCATAACCCACAGGCCCCAGGACCCGCCAAGAAGCAAGCACACTCTTGCTGAAGGAAAAAACCCTGGAAGAAGTTATGTTTATCGGTGGACGATCTTATAGGAGTTTACACAAAACCTGAGAGTTGTGAAGGAACGATAGATGTTTGTTTGGCTTGCAGAATCAATGGATTTATCCGAACTTAGTTCGTCGACAAGAGAAATTCTGCAATGCTTGTGAGGATGACCGAGTGTTAGACTGCGAGATTCGCTAAACCATATACAAGTTAATGATTTGGGTGCGGGATGGATTGATCACCATATTGACTTACTCTTATTATTCTCCTTGCTATTTGGGATGGTAAATCTGAGTGACTTGCCTATAGTAAAGAGACGACGATCAAAACCTTGTTTAAACCTTAGAATGGTATGATAATTTTCCCCTTGTACACGGCAGTTGCTGCCAACCGTAGGTTATACGGTGAGGTTCAACCCAGACCCATTTCCTGCAGGAGAAACCACAAATTGTTGATCACCATGAGATATCGATAGTTGTTTAGTATTGGCGCCAGACCTGTCAGCTAAGAAGATCCAGTCTCGGAAGAATCCTACCAAGATGAAAGGACATAAGTATTGAGGAAAAGGTTATGCCACTACCGGAAGAGCCCAAAGAAGGGATTTTCCCGAGTATCTGAGAAACCGACACTGCCAACAATAAGGGAGTATATGAGTTTTGGTGGAACCGTAACGATGTTTCTAAGGGTGGTAGCACCCCAGACCCCCTGTGATGATCGATGGATTTTGAGAAGACCCCCAAAACCTAACCTATTTCTTGCTAGCCTCTCCGAATCTCGAGGACGAGATTCATTTTAAGGGTGGTAGTTTTGTAACATCCCAAAATTCAAAATTTAGGAATGTTATATTAAATAGATAGTTTTGATTGTTTGTTTGATTGATTGCTTGATTGCTTGTGTGAAACTGAGTGAAATTTGAAAAAAAATTGAAAGTTAAATGAGAGGGAATAAAAGGACTTTCCCGAACTTCCATTTTTGCATTTATGATCTCCGTGAATTCAAATTATTTTCAAATATAAAACCCTGGAGCTAAGATGAGATGACTTCTTCCATTTTTTTTAAAATGAAAGGGTTGTTGAAAATATTTGAATTTCATTTGAAAATATTTCAAATTCAGAACTTTAAGCAACTCAATGATTTTCATGAGAGAAGATAAAATGACTTCTTCAAAATATATGAAATATGAGCTGGGAGTTTAAAAGGATCAAATTTAAAGTCCTTTTGGAAATTATTGTCAATTTGGAGTTATTTGGATTTAATTCAAATTATTTTTCTCCAAAAATAAAATATATGGAAATTAGGGTAAAATGATTCCCTACAATAGAAAATTGGAGAGAAATAAATTTGAAATCATTTTGGTATTTTAAAATGAATTTTATTGGGTTTTATTGCACCAGAAGCACTCTTTGCTTTATTTGAAATTTTGTGGATTTTATTTGACGTTAGTAAAATGTTCACGTTGTAGAAAATAATTTTCTGAAAATTTTGATTTATTATATGCCTATAGTTTAGTTTTATTTTATATCGTTTTATTATTTCTTTTTCTGCTATATGTTTTAAAAAAATCTTCGACAATCTGGGCCGGCCCAACTCAGCCAGGCCGCGGCCCAGTGCCCCGTCGCCCCCGAACCGCCCGAGCGGGAGACAGCCGCCACCACGACTCCGCCGTCGTCTCGACGTTCGTGCCGTGGTCGGACTCTCGCCGCCGCCTTGCCCCTCCTCCACGTCTCCCTCCTATAAAACCCGGGCCACCCCGGCCCCTCTCTCTCCTCGCGACGCCTTCTCCCGCATCTCGCGCCGTGCTACCTCTTGAGCACTACGTTTGTTTTCCCTTGAAGAGGAAAGGGTGATGCAGCAAAGTAGCGTAAGTATTTCCCTCAGTTTTTGAGAACCAAGGTATCAATCCAGTAGGAGGCCACGCACGAGTCCCTCGCACCTACACAAACAAATAAAAACCTCGCAAACAACGCAATAAAGGGGTTGTCAATCCCTTCACGGTCACTTATGAAAGTGAGATCTGATAGAGATGATAAGATAATATTTTTGGTATTTTTATGATAAAGAGTAAAAGTAAATAAAACAAAATAAAGGCGCCAGAAATAACTTGTTGACGGGAAATTAATATGATGGAAAATAGACCCGGGGGCCATAGGTTTCACTAGTGGCTTCTCTCGAGAGCATAAGTTTTATGGTGGGTGAACAAATTACCGTTGAGCAATTGATAGAATTGAGCATAGTTATGAGAATATCTAGGTATGATCATGTATATAGGCATCACGTCCGTGACAAGTAGACCGACTCCTGCCTGCATCTACTACTATTACTCCACACATTGACCGCTATCCAGCATGCATCTAGAGTATTAAGTTCATAAGAACAGAGTAAGGACTTTAAGCAATTTGACATGATGTAGAGGGATAAACTCATGCAATATGATATAAACCCCATCTTGTTATCCTCGATGGCACCAATACAATACGTTCCTTGTTGCCCCTGCTGTCACTGGGAAAGGACACCGCAAGATTGAACCCAAAGCTAAGCACTTCCCCCATGGCAAGAAAGATCAATCTAGTAGGCCAAACCAAACTGATAATTCGAAGAGACTTGCAAAGATAACCAATCATACATAAAAGAATTCAGAGAAGATTCAAATATTGTTCATAGATAAACTTGATCATAAACCCCCAATTCATCGGTCTCAACAAACACACCACAAAAGAAGATTACATCGAATAGATCTCCACAAGAATCGTGGAGAACTTTGTATTGAGATCCAAAGAGAGAGAAGAAGCAATCTAGCTAATAACTATGGACCCGAAGGTCTGAGGTAAACTACTCACACATCATCGGAGAGGCTATGGTGTTGATGTAGAAGCCCTCCGTGATCAATGCTCCCTCCAGCAGGACGCTGAAAAAGGCCCCAAGATGGGATCTCACGGGTACAAAAGGTTGTGGCGGTGGAATTAGGTTTTTGGCTCTGTTTCTTGTAGTTTGGGGGTACGTAGGTATATATAGGAGGAAGAAGTACATCGGTGGAGCAACATGGGCCCCACGAGGTGGAGGGCGCGCGGGGGTAGGCGCGCCCCTACCTCGTGCCCTCCTGGTTGCTTTCTTGACGAGGGTCCAAGTCCTCGGATCACGTTTGTTCGAAAATCACGTTCCCGAAGGTTTCATTCCGTTTGGACTCGGTTTGATATTCTTTTTCGCAAGATAATTGAAATAGGCAAAAAACATCAATTCTGGGCTGGGCCTCCGGTTAATAGGTTAGTCCCAAAAATAATATAAAAGTGTATAATAAAGCCCATTAATGTCCAAAACAGAATATAATATAGCATGAAGCAATAAAAAATTATAGATACGTTGGAGACGTATCAAGCATCCCCAAGCTTAATTCCTGCTTGTCCTCGAGTAGGTAAATGATAAAAACAGAATTTTTGATGCGGAATGCTACTTGGCATAATTTTCAATGTAATTCTCTTAATTGTAGTATGAATATTCAGATCCGAAAGATTCAAGACAAAAGTTTAATATTGACATAAAAATAATAATACTTCAAGCATACTAACTAAGCAATCATGTCTTCTCAAAATAACATGGCCAAAGAAAGTTATCCCTACAAAATCATATGGTCTGGCTATGCTCTATCTTCACCACACAAAGTATTTAAATCATGCACAACCCCGATGACAAGCCAAGCAATTGTTTCATACTTTTGGTGTTCTCAAACTTTTTCAATCTTCACGCAATACATGAGCATGAGCCATGGATATAGCACTATATGTGGAATAGAATGGTGGTTGTGGAGAAGACAAAAAGGGAGAAGATAGTCTCACATCAACTAGGCATATCAACGGGCTATGGAGATGCCCATTAATAGATATCAATGTGAGTGAGTAGGGATTGCCATGCAACGGATGCACTAGAGCTATAAGTATATGAAAGCTCAACAAAAGAAACTAAGTGGGTGTGCATCCAACTCGCTTGCTCATGAAGACCTAGAGCACTTTGAGGAAGCCCATCATTGGAATATACAAGCCAAGTTCTATAATAAAAAATTCCCACTAGCATATGAAAGTGATATCATAGGAGACTCTCTACCATGAAGATCATGGTGCTACTTTGAAGCACAAGTGTGGTAAAAGGATAGTAACATTGTCCCTTCTCTCTTTTTCTCTCATTTTTTTATTTGGGCCTTTTCTCCTTTTTTTATGGCCTCTTTTTTTTTCCTTTTTTTTATTTTTCGTCCAGAGTCTCATCCCGACTTGTGGGGGAATCATAGTCTCCATCATCCTTTCCTCACTTGGGATAATGCTCTAAAAATGATGATCATCACACTTTTATTTACTTATAACTCAACAATTACAACTCAATACTTAGAACAACAATATGACTCTATGTGAATGCCTCCGGCGGTGTACCGGGATATGCAATGAATCAAGAGTGACATGTATGAAAGAATTATGAACGGTGGCTTTGCCACAAATACGATGTCAACTACATGATCATGCAAAGCAATATGACAATGATAGAGCGTGTCATAATTAACGGAACAGTGGTAAGTTGCATGACAATATATCTCGGAATGGCTATGGAAATGCCATGATAGGTAGGTATTGTGGCTGTTTTGAGGAAGGTATATGGTGGGTGTATGATACCGGCGAAAAGTGCGCGGTATTAGAGAGGCCAGCAATGGTGGAAGGAAGAGAGTACGTATAATCCATGGACTCAACATTAGTCATAAAGAACTCATATACTTTTTGCAAAAATCTATTAGTTATCGAAACAAAGTATTACGCACATGCTCCTAGGGGGATAGATTGGTAGGAAAAGACCATCGCTCGTCCCCGACCGCCACTCATAAGGAAGACAATCAATAAATAAATCATGCTCCGACTTCATCACATAATGGTTCACCATACGTGCATGATACGGGAATCATAAACTTTAACACAAGTATTCTTCAAATCCACAACTACTCAACTAGCATGACTCTAATATCACCATCTCTATATCTCAAAACAATTCTCAAGCATCAAACTTCTCATAGTATTCAACACACTCATAAGATAATTTTTACTAATCTTGGATGCCTATTATAATTAAAGCAAGTTACCACGCTGTTTTGTAGGTCTCTCAAAATAATCTAAGTGAAGCATGAGAGAACAATAGTTTCTATAAAACAAATCCACCACCGTGCTCTAAAAGATATAAGTGAAGCACTAGAGCAAAAAACTATATAGCTCAAAAGATATAAGTGAAGCACATAGAGTATTCTAATAAATTCCGAATCAAGTGTGTCTCTCTCAAAAGGTGTGTACAGCAAGGATGATTGTAGTAAAATAACAAATAAAGACTCAAATAATACAAGACGCTCCAAGCAAAACACATATCATGTGGTGAATACAAATATAGCTCCAAGTAAAGTTACCGATGGAAGTAGACGAAAGAGGGGATGCCTTCCGGGGCATCCCCAAACTTTGGCTTTTTGGTGTCCTCAGATTATCTTGGGGTGCCATGGGCATCCCCAAGCTTAAGCTCTTGCCACTCCTTGTTCCATAGTCCATCAAATCTTTTACCCAAAACTTGAAAACTTCACAACACAAAACTTGGCAGAAAATCTCGTGAGCTCCGTTAGTGAAAGAAAACAAAACACCACTTCATGGTACTGTAATGAAATCATTATTTATTTATATTGGTGTTAAACCTACTGTATTCCAACTTCTCTATGGTTTATACACTATTTTACTAGCCATAGATTCATCAAAATAAGCAAACAACACACGAAAAACAGAATCTGTCAAAAACAGAACAGTCTGTAGTAGTCTGTAACTAACGCAAACTTACAGAACTCTAAAAATTCAGCCTAAATAGGAAGAACTAAATAATTTGTTTAGTGATCTTCTGTAATTGGAATCAACCTCATATCACGTTCTGATAATTTTTAACAATTGTTTTCGTGAAGAGAAAGTTTCTGGAATTTTCAGCAAGATCACATAACTATCATCCAAGAAGATCCTATAGGTTTAACTTGGCACAAACACTAATTAGAACATAAAAACAAACCTAACCAGAGGCTAGACCAAATATATATTCCTAAACAGAAGTAAAAATCAAAAAAACTAAAAATAAAATTGGGTTGCCTCCCAACAAGCGCTATCATTTAACGCCCCTAGCTAGGCATAAAAGCAAGGATAGCTCTAGGTATTGCCATAAAAATAGGATATATCCTGAAAACTCATTTCATATTCTCTACGTTCAACATAAATTTTTCTTTGAGGCAAGCAAAAGTAATCAAAAGGGCTAAATTTAATGGGACAAAAGTCCCCAAGATCAACCATTGGGGGTATAGGTTCCTCCTTCGGCCCTTCATATTGCACAACCAATTCATCATTATAAGCGTTCTTTTGACAAAATTTCGTGAGCCTATACTCAAGAGAGTATCCTAGCTCATTATTTTGAATAGAAAAATCATTATTAAGTTCAGAAATTCTATCAACAAGAACATTGGTAGGAACCCATTTTCTAAGGTTTTCATTAAAAGCAACAAAGTCTAGGGATTGAAAACGCATTATTTCCTCTTGATCAAATAAGATAGTCTCTATGGGAGGACGGCCAGCGTCCACCCTATAATGCACAAAGATTTCTTTGTCCTCTTTTATTATAAATCTGAACTCATGGGCCAAAAAGATAGTAGCGGCACGCTTAACAGAAGAATGCTCAATATTAGAAAATTCTAGGAAAATCCTTTGTATGCAAGGGTGCATGTGCATAAATTGCCTTTCAAGTTCAACTACAAGCATGGCAATAGCGTCCGCAAGACTACTAGTTTTATGAAGAATAGAACTACCCATAGAAGGCAAAGCACCGACACAAGTAAAGAAATCTTGAATAACCCCTTCTCCAACGATATTACCACTACCAATTCAGAATTTTTTTGTATGTAAGATAGGGGGTTCTTTAGCAGGAGCATCAGAATTTTCCATGGTATCGTTATTGTCCATATCGACAATAATTTCCCCAATTTCAGACATAATAGCAGAAAGTGCGAGGAGCAAAAAGAAAGAGGGAGGCAAACGGAAAAGAGAGGGCGAATAAAATGGCAAGGGTGAAGTGGGGGAGAGGAAAACGAGAGGCAAATGGAAAATAATTAATGTGGGAGATAAGAGTTTGTGATGGGCACTTGGTATGTTGACTTTTGCGTAGACTCCCCGGCAACGGCGCCAGAAATGGCTCGTTGACGGGAAATCAAATCTTGACTTGACCTTGCGTAAGCCTCCCCGACAACAGCGCTAGAAATCCTTCTTGCTACCTCTTGAGCACTGCGTTGGTTTTCCCTTGAAGAGGAAAGGGTGATGCAGCAAAGTAGCGTAAGTATTTCCCTCTGTTTTTGAGAAACCAAGGTAACAATCCAGTAGGAGGCCACGCACGAGTCCCTCGCACCTACACAAACAAATAAAAACCTCGCAACCAACGCAATAAAGGGGTTGTCAATCCCTTCACGGTCACTTACGAAAGTGAGATCTGATAGAGATGATAAGATAATATTTTTGGTATTTTTATGATAAAGAGTAAAAGTAAATAAAACAAAATAAACGGTGCCAGAAATAACTTGTTGACGGGAAATTAATATGATGGAAAATAGACCCGGGGGCCATAGGTTTCACTAGTGGCTTCTCTCGAGAGCATAAGTATTACGGTGGGTGAACAAATTACTGTTGAGCAATTGATAGAATTGAGCATAGTTATGAGAATATCTAGGTATGATCATGTATATAGGCATCACGTCCATGACAAGTAGACCGACTCCTGCCCGCATCTACTACTATTACTCCATACATCGACCCCTATCCAACATGCATCTAGAGTATTAAGTTCATAAGAACAGAGTAACGCTTTAAGCAAGATGACATGATGTAGAGGGATAAACTCATGCAATATGATATAAACCCCATCTTGTTATCCTCGATGGCAACAAAACAATACGTGCCTTGCTGCCCCTGCTATCACTGGGAAAGGACGCCGCAAGATTGAACCCAAAGCTAAGCAGTTCTCCCATGGCAAGAAAGATCAATCTAGTAGGCCAAACGAAACTGATAATTCGAAGAGACTTGCAAAGATAACCAATCATACATAAAAGAATTCAGAGAAGATTCAAATATTATTCGTAGATAAACTTGATCATAAACCCACAATTCATCGGTCTCGAAAAACACACCGCAAAAGAAGATTACATCAAATAGATCTCCACGAGAATCGTGGAGGACTTTGTATTGAGATCCAAAGAGAGAGAAGAAGCCATCTAGCAAATAACTATGGACCCAAAGGTCTGAGGTAAACTACTCACACATCATCGGAGAGGCTATCGTGTTGATGTACAAGCCCTCCGTGATCAATGCCCCCTCCGGCAGGACGCCGGAAGAGGCCCCAAGATGGGATCTCACGGGTACAGAAGGTTCCGGCAGTGGAATTAGGTTTTTGGCCCTGTTTCTAAAAGTTTGGGGGTACGTAGGTATATATAGGAGAAAGAAGTACGTCGGTGGAGCAACGAGGGCCCCATGAGGGTGGAGGGCGCGCCCGGGGGGGTAGGCGCGCCCCCTACCTCGTGTCCTCATGGTTGCTTTCTTGATGTAGGGTCCATGTTTTTTGGATCACGTTTGTTCCGAAAATCACGTTCCCGAAGGTTTCATTCCATTTGGACTCGTTTGATATTCTTTTTCTGCAAGATACTGAAATAGGCAAAAAACAACAATTCTGGGCTGGGCCTCCGGTTAATAGGTTAGTCCCAAAAATAATATAAAAGTGTATAATAAAGCCCATTAATGTCCAAAACAGAATATAATATAGCATGAAGCAATAAAAAATTATAGATACCTTGGAGACGTATCACGCCGCCGCGCTGTAGATCGCCGTCGCCGCTGCCGCCGTTGCACCGCCTCAGCCAGCACAGCCCTGCCCCCAGCGTCGCCTGCCTCGCCGCCGTTGCGCCATCGCCGGAGCAGCCGAGCCGCCGCCGTCGGACTTTTCCCTCGAACCGGCATAAACCGATTTAACCCGCCCCGGTTTTTCTTCTTTTTTTGATATAGATCGGTCTTATTCTTTTAGATCGGTTTATTATTTAGGTTTTTGTTATTTTGCGAGCGTTTGTTAGTTAGGGTTATGTAGTGAACGGTTTTCGTTCGTTAGCGTTTTTGTCGGTGGGAAACGACACCTATGGGATCACAAGAATCCCTACTGCGGTTGCGTGGCGCAGGGTTGAGAGAAGAGCGGGTCTAACATAGAGCATGCGGTTCGTTTATCCAGGTTCGGGCCGCGAGGATGCGTAAAACCCTACTCCTGCTTTGGTGGATGTATTATGTGTTCTTGAGGTAGCTACGGAGTGTAACGAGCCCCAAAAAGCCGAATCCTTTTCCTCTCGCCTTGGGCCTCCTTTTATAGGAAAAGGGGTTGCCACAGTGGCACACAGGAGTTGAAAGGTCTACAGTGGCACGAGGTTATCCCTCGTATTACAGGACAAGGTGCATTTAATGCATCGCTTAGGTGTCCTCTTGCTTTATCGGGGACAAGGGCGAGGCCTGTCCCGTCCGTCGCCGCTCCTCCGAGCTTCGACACGCGCCCTGGCCAGCGATGCATGCGGTGCCATGTAGGAAGGCAGGCAGCTGAGGTGGCGCAGTGGTGGAGCCTCCACGAAGGGCTGCATGTTGCGACGCAGGTGCCTGCCCAGCTGGTTGGGTCGGCAGCTGCATGTGAACGGCGGCGGAGACTTGGCTGGTGCGGGCCTGACCGTGGCCCTGCTGGTGCGCTTGGCGAGGGCCATGCCGAGTGGCCCGGCAAGGGTCTTGCCGTGGCGCGCAGGCGTCCCCGACAAGGATCTTGCCGGGGGTCTTGTGGGTTTCTTCGGTGAGGATGGCTGCCTTCCTATCTTCATTTGATCTTGACTATTCTTTGTCTTCACAAAGATCTGCATGCCACCATAGAGGTGCCTGCCGAGCCCTGTCCCAACGCATTTGCTGAGCGTTGGTGGGCTCGAGGGTGGCTCGCTCGGCTGGCGTGGGCGAGCTGCCATGGGAAGGGTCTTGCCGGGGCTGCTGAGGCCCCCCGGCAAGGGTCCCTGCCGGGGAAACCTGCTTCGTCCATCTGATCTTTGTGGCCTTGGTCCTTGTCGTTGCTCTGGCCGTCTTGGGCTTCGGTCTTACCTCGGCTCACCTCCCTCGCTCTGCTTAGTGTGGACGCGGGCGTGGCTCTGACTGCCCGTGCACAGGTAAAGGGGTACAAAAATGTGCCCCTAGTTTTGTACACCGACAGTTTTGTAGCGAATGACAGGCGCGCGAGATGTGGGAAGTTGTGCGCGTGCGTGGGTCGATTCCCACGCACCTTCAATGGAGCGGGGAGGGCGGTCGACGGCCCCGCTTGTGGTTACTTCAACAAGCCGGATCAGCCCAAAGGGGGAAGCCGAGCCCCGCCCCCGCTCCTTTATAAAGAGGGAAGCGGGAGGAACGGTGCCTCTCAACCTTTTGCCATCAGCCTCTCCCCATTCCTGCTTCCATTCTTCTTCTGCCATGGCGAGGGGGCGTGGCGACGCCTCATCGGTGGCGGCGAGGGTTTCGGCCAGACAGCGTGTTGCTCCTCCCCAACAACTTATAGTGGTGGGGCCGGCCGCTAGAGGAAGGGGGAGGGGGCGAGGTCGAGGCCGTCGTGGAGCTCGAGGGAGAGGAGGACGAGGCGGCAGGTCAGCCTCTCCTCTGCCAACTGCTCCTCCTCCGACGGAGGGCCACGCCGGGGACAACCCCTGCAAATTCTTTGTCAGGCTGCACCGGCCACCGCGCTGTTGCCTTCACCTCCTAAATTCATTCGCGCGGGAGATGGAGACGGATCCGCCGCAGGCGTTGCGGCTGCATATGAGGGGCTGCAGGAACAATGGTACATGGGCCGACGTCGAGTTCCCCGCCCCTCAAGTCATGTATCTCCACCGAGGGTGGAAGACCTTCGCTTGCCTCCACAGCTTGAAGGATGGGCTCACTCTCCATTTCAAACTAACGGAGGGTGGCCTCCTCTCCGTCAAGATCTTCGGGCACTTCGGGACTCATGTAACATGCTGCGTGGAGAGCTCTTCTGACGACGAAGATTCCTCCTCGAGCGAGAGTGGCGAGGAGGACAATGGCAGCGACAACGAGGCTAGCGGGCGGCAGGATGACGGGTCTGACTAGGCATCGGGCGCCACTCTGAGCGGCACCGGTGACCCCATCATCCGTGTTGCCGGCTCCTTGAACTTCTCGGGGTCGTCTCCTTTGGGCAGCTGGCGTTGGGAGGCTGCAGAAGAGGAAGAGGGCGGGCGGCAAGGCAGTCAAGTCGGAGTACGCGGGCACCGACGCTTTCGTCGCGTACTGACGTCCTGCCGCCTCGTCTTCGAGCTCTGCCTCCGGCGCTGCCATCGCCATCCAGCCCTCGGGCGGCCACCGAGATGTTCTCTTGGTGTCTTCTACCACTCGTAGCTCGCATAGGCGCCCCTTTTGCCCTTCTGTCTTCTTGTTCCATTTCCTGAGGAGAGGGACAAGAAAGGGATTATGGGCACCTTATCTCTTTTTTTGCTTGTAAGCCTGCGGGCCCCTCTTGAATTTAAAACTTAATCCCCCTTGTTCATGTTTTTCATTTCGTATGAACTGTACCCCTTTTGCCCTTCTGTCTTCTTGTTCCATTTCGTACGGGATGTTTTTTAATGAAAAAGGGATGTTTGCCGGGCTTTTCGTTCGCAAGTAAAACCCACAACAAGGAGTAAATCCTTGTTACCTTTAAGACAAACATTTACTCGCCCGGCAACAGGCCTTGCCGTCCCCCCACTTTGCTCGACCTTTCTCACGCCCTCGGCGGAGGCAGGGATGAGGTGGGCTTAGGCTCATCGTTTCATTTCCTTGTTGCCGCAACTACGACCAAACTCGGTCCCAGGAAACGTGTCCTATGGTCCAGAATGAGGGGAGCACGGTAGCCTAAGGATAAAACGAGGTTTCACATACCCCAGTCCATAACGAAACGCATGATAAGGGATATAGAACTTATCTGAATCTGCGGCCCGCGGCAACTTTGGCTTGCCGCGGGTGGATCTTTGCTCTTGTAGCCCCCGGCAATACTGGCTTGCCGGGGCTCGGACGCCGGTCCGTCCCCTTTCTTCCAAAGCAGCTCGGCAAGGATTTTTCATGTGTCTTGCGAACCAAAGAAGACAGAGAATAACAGAAAGACGCGCACTCGACCTCTAAGCTAGGGGTTAGCTACCGCTAAGCACTATCAACCCTAACTAAGGACGAGACTCGACCTAGCATGCATGCTATAACTTAGGGCGCCAGCGCTTCATTTATTTATGCTCGTGGTCTGCTACCGCTTTGTCTGAGGGTCACATGCCTTGTCGGCAAAGCTCGCGTTTAAAAAGTGGCTTGCCGAGAGGCCCGGCAAGCCGCGCCTTATGGGTAAAACTTGTGAAGATGCTCGATGTTCTAGGAGTTGCTCACTGGTACGGCATCCTCGGTCTCCAGCGGATCTGCGCCAGTTCGGTGACTTCGTATTACCGATAAGGGCCTTCCCGCTTACGCGTCAACTTGTTGGAATTCTTGGCCGATGAGCGCGCCAAGAACAAGGTCGCCTTCCTCAAGGCTTCGGGCATGAACCTTGCGGCTATGGTAGCGGCGCAAGGCTTGCTAGTAGCGTGCCGCTCTCACAGCCGCCCGAAGACGATCTTACTCAAGGAGCGTCGCGTCATCTTGGCGCAACGGCTCTTGCTCAAGCTCGTCATAGGCGAGCACTCGAGGTGACCCGTGTATGAGTTTCGTGGGGAGAACTGCTTCCGCCCCGTATACCAGGGCAAAAGGTGTCTAGCCGGTGGCTCGATTTGGCATCGTCCTGATCGACCAAAGAACCTCCGGCAACTCATCAATCCAGCGCCTTCCGCTCTTGTGCAGCTTGTCAAAGGTCTTCATTCTCAAGCCTCGCAACACTTCAGCATTTGCCCTCTCCGCTTGGCCGTTGCTCCGTGGATGTGCCACGGAAGCAAAACAGACCTTGTTGCCGAGGTCTTGGATGTATTGCATGAAGGTGTGGCTTGTGATCTGCGTGCCGTTGTCGGTGATGACTCTGTTTGGCACACCAAAACGGCAGACCAGTCCTTTGAAGAATTTGACGGTGGTGAGCGGTCACCTTCCTCATTGCTTCCACCTCTGGCCACTTTGTGAACTTGTCGATTGCAACGTACAAGTACTCAAAGCCCCCGACGGCGCGGGGGAAAGGGCCCAGTATATCGAGCCCCCAGACCGAGAATGGCCAGGAGAGAGGGATTGTTTGAAGGGCTTGAGCTGGTTGATATAGCTTCTTTGAATGGAACTGGCACGCTTCACACTTGGTGACGAGTGCCGTCGCATCCTGGAGGGCGGTGGGCCAGAAGAAACCTTGCCGGAATGCCTTCCCGGCAAGGGCCCTTGACCCTATGTGGGAGCCACATATGCCTCCATGTATCTCTACCAACAGCTCCAGTCCTGCCTCCCGGGGGATGCACTTGAGTTTCACACCGTTCGGCCTTCTCCGGTACAGGACGTCATCGACGAACTGGTACAGGGCGGACCGATGGGCTACTTTCTCCGCTTCTTCCTGCTCCTCAGCAAGCTCCCCTGTTTGGAGGAATTGGACGGTATGCTGCGCCCATGCCGGATCCAGAGGCTCGACGATAAGGACCAAAGGCTTCTCTTCCGCCATGGGAGCGGCTGTCTCTACGGCCAGGGCCTGACGCCCTGCCGGAGTTAGTTGCTCCTGGGCAGGCTCAGCGCCCGCGGCAGCACCCTTTCCGGCGGCCTCGGGGGGCTCGGTAGGAAAGTACTTGCCGGGACCTGACTTCCTCCGCTTGCTCTGCCCTGCTGATGGATCGACGGATGGTTGAGTTAACTGGAGCAAAAAGGTACCTGGTTCCACAGGTAGCTTGAATGCGGCACGCTTTGACAGGTAATCAGCGATGCCGTTCTCCGCTCAGGGGACGTGCTCCGCCTGGATACCGTCAAAGCGTTCCTCCAGCTTCCTCACCTCATCTACGTATGCCTCCATCAGTGGGCTCTGATAATCCTTGTTGACTTTCCTGAAAACGAGCTACGAGTCACCCCTGACGATGAGCTTCTTAACCCCGAGGTCTGCCGCGATCCTGAGACCGGCAAGCAATCCCTCGCACTCGGCGGTGTTATTGGTGGACATCTCCCTGGGGAAGTGCATCTGGATCACGTACTTGAGGTGCTCTCCGGTGGGTGCGACGAGCAGCACACCGGCACCGGCGCCTTGCAGCGAGAAGTCCCCATCAGAGTACAAGATCCAGTTGCGGTCTGCTTCCTTGCCGGGGAGAGTAGTCTCCTGGATTTCTTCGTCAGGCGTCGAGGTCCACTCCGCGATGAATTCCGCCAAGACTCTGCTCTGAATTGTCGACGTACTCTCAAACTTTAAGCCAAAGCTTGAAAACTCCAAGGCCCATTCCACAATCCTTCCGGTTGCGTCTGGGTTTGTGCAGTATTCGTTGCAACGGGAGGCGGGTGACGAAAGTGATCTCGTGGGCCTGGAAATAGTGACACAGCTTCCTCGAGGCCATAAGGAGGCCGAAGAGAAATTTTTGCACACCGGAATACCTTGACCTAGCCCCCTGCAAGAGGGAGCTGACAAAGTAAATCGGGTGCTGCATCATCTTTTTCTTGGGCGCCAGTTCACTCGACCGCGCGGGCATCGCCTTGGTGGCACCAGATTCTGCCGAGGGCCGCGCCTTGTCGGCACCAGGCCCTGCCGGGGGAATCTTCGGCTTGCCATCCGCTGGTTTCGCCGCCATCGCTGCCTCCTCGTCGACCTCCCTCTGTGCCACTAGTGCGGCGCTAACCACTTGATTTGTCGCCGCCAGATACAGCAGCAACGACTCTTGTGGTTTAGGCGCAACTAGTATTGGCATGGAGGAGAGGTATTTCTTCAGATCCTGCAGTGCGGCCTCGGCTTCTGGGGTCCACTCTATTGGGCCCGCCTTTTTCAAGATCTTGAAAAGGGAAGGGCGCGCTCGACGGACTTGGAGATGAACCGGCTCATGGCGGCAATGCAGCCGGTGAGCCGACGCAAATCCTTAGTCCGCTTGGGCGCCTCGATCTGCTCAATAGCCTTGATCTTGTCCGGGTTTCCCTCGATCCCGCGATGTGACACGAAGAACCAGAGAAGCTTGCCGGACGGGACGCCAAAGACACACTTCTCAAGGTTCAGCTTGAGGTTGATCTTGCGCAGGTTGGCAAATGTCTCTTCCAGATCTTGCACAAGATTCGGCCCGTCCTTGGTTTTGACCACTATGTCATCCATGTAGGCCTCCATATTTCTATGGAGCTGAGGTTCAAAACCAATTTGGACCTCTCTTGCAAACATTGAGCCAGCACTCTTCAACCCGAAAGGCATCCGTAAAAAGCAATACGTACCACATGGGGTGATGAATGATGTCTTCTCTTCATCCTCTCTTGTCATGAAGATTTGGTGGTAGCCTGAGTAGGCATCAAGGAATGATAACAGATCAAACCCGGCCGTGGAGTCAACAATCTGGTCGATGCGCGGCAATGGGAAGGGGTCCTTAGGACAAGCCGTATTAATATCTGTGTAATCAATACACAACCTCCACTTCCCATTCGCCTTGCGCACCACTACCGGATTGGCCAACCACGTCGGATGGAGCACCCCTCTCACCAAACCTGCCGCTTCTAGCTTCCTAATCTCCTCTATGATGAACTCCTGCCTCTCCAGAGCCTGCTTTCTGACCTTCTAGGTGGTGCTCAATCACTTCCCTGGGAACACCGGGGATGTCGGACGCTTGCCATGCAAACACGTCGACATTTGCCCGCAGGAAGGTGACGAGCTCGCCTTCCTATTTGCTGTCGAGGGCGGAGCCTATGGTGAAGGCCCCTCCCGTGCCGTCCTCCGTGACGGGCACCTTCTTGGTCTGCGGCGGCTCGGCTCTGGATCTCTTGCTCTTGTCGGCAGAGCTCTCTAGCACGCCCTCAACGGTAGCACAACACTCCGAGGAGGTGCGCTTGCCGGAGTGGGTGCAAGAGGTATTGCCGGGCTCCTTCTTTCCTCCCGGGCCTTTGGCGCCAGGGGCAGGTGCCTTGACGGCAGCTGCTGCAACTGCTTCCCGATAGAGTTGGTCGGCGCAGATCAGCGCGTCCTTCTTGTCGGAGGGGACGGAGATGATGGTCAACGGCCTGGGCATCTATAACATGTTGTAGGCATAATGTGACGCCGCCATGAACTTGGCTAGTGCCGGGCGGCCGAGGATCCCGTTGTAGGGCAAGGGGATCTCGGCCACGTTGAAGACGATCCTTTCCGTCCGGTAGTTCAACTCCCCTCCAAATGTCACGGGCAGTGTGACCTTTCACTTTGGCTGGCTTCTCCCCGGATTGACCCCCTGAAACGTGCCCGTTTCCTCGAGGTCTCCATCAAGGATTTGCAACCTTTTGATGACGGCAGGCGAGATCAGGTTTAGGCCGGCCCCGCCGTCAACCAACATCTTGTTCACCCTGAGGTTGCGTATTGTTGGCGAAACCAACAACGGCAAACACCGACCGCGGTGGTGCGGTCGGGTGGTCAGCGTCAAAGATGAGGCGTCTTGGACCACTTCGGTGGCTTCGAGCATCGAGCAGCGGCTCTGCTGCTGTAATCTTCTGCGCCCACTACTTGAGCTGGCGGTGAGAGGTATGCAGCGGCGCGCCGCCATCGGCGCACATGGCCTCCGTGTATACGGAACCCTTGCTCACCGGACTCGTCGTCCTCGTCGTGATCATCGTCTTCTTGTTTCTTGTCGCGGCCCCGGGCGAGCCTCTCATGTTGGTTGTCCTTTCCGGGGCGGCCTCCTTGGCTGCCACGCTTCTTGCCGGATCCCTCAGCACCATCCTGGTCCTTCTCCTTGTCCCGCCTTTCGTACTCAGCCTTTTGCTTCTCAGCAAGCAGCTCGACTTGTCGGCAGTTCTGGAGATCGTGGCCCTTGGTGCGGTGGATCTTGCAGTATCGCTTGCCGGAGCTTCCTGGCTTGTCGGTAGCCGCCAAGGCCCGGAAGGCGGCGCACCCAACAATCTCCTTGCTGGGGGTGTCTGCCTTGACCTTCTTGCCGGCACCGATATCGTCAGATCCCTCAACGGCAAGCACGGCCTTGCCTTTGCGTTTCTTGTTGCGACACCGACCCTTCTTCGTTGGGGTGGCGGCGTCCTCATCAGTAGAGTCGGTTTCCGCACCGGCGTCTTCGCCGGGGTACTTCCTTCCCTCCTCAGCCCGGGCGCACCTGTCGGCCAGAACGTAAAGCTCGGCAACATCCCTGACCTTGGTCATCGCCAGCTCCTCGCGCATCTTGCGATTGCGCATGTTCTGATGGAACACGCTAATCACCACAGCGGGATGAACGTCGGGGATGTTGTACTGCACCCGGCTGAATCTCTGGATGTACTTGCGCAGGGTATCCCCCTCATACGGGAATGATATGCGATCATCGGCACGGCCATGAGCTTGGTGGCCTCCTGTGAAGGCGCCAACGAACTCATGGCACATATCTGACCAGGAAGAGATGGAGTCCGCCGGCAAGTGCATCAACCAAGACATTACATTGGGCTTGAGCGCCAGCGGGAAGTAGTTGGCAAGCACCTTGTCGTCGCAAGCCCCAGCGGCCTGCATCGCGATGGTGTAGATGCTGAGGAACTTGGATGGATGGGTCTTGCCGGTGTACTTCTCGCCGACGTCAGGCTTGAACGTGCGGTGGGAGGCCACTAGGACTGCCTCAGCTCACGGGTAAAAGCCAGGCAGCCCACCTCGTAAGGTAGGCCGCCGGGGCTCCCCGGTGCCAGTGGTCAGTTGCGGGTCCCGCCTGCTTGTCCGACTGGCGGCGCGCTTCACGCCGGCGCTCGACGGTGGATCGAGCGTCTTCGTGGGCTCGCTCCCGAAGGACCTGGCGCTGGTCGCGGAGGGTCCATGGATCGGACGACGCTGTGGAGATATTATCACCAGTGTCGTCGCGACGGCCCGACACCCGCGGCGGCTGGCGAGGAGGAGAGTGCATCGTGGCCGCAGCTCCCCTGGTCCTCCCAGCGCCAGCATGTGGTGGTTCGGTGGAGCGCCGACCCGAGGGCCCCGCAGGTCGCGGATCGTCTTTGTTCGAGGCTCCGGATGGTGGCCCTCCACTCATCGGGCTTCTCCGCAGCAGGAGGGAAGTCGAGGAGCAGCTGTGTGCGCGCCAAGGATTCCGCTGGCGTGGATGGTGGCGACAGCTGAGTGGATTGTGGCACGCTTCGACTTCTAAGTATGTTAGAAGGAGCTATGTCATGACCTAGCGGCTGCGTGCCATTTTCGCCAGTGCTTCGGCGAGCGTGTTGAACTCCTTCGTCTTGCTGAAGACGCACAGGGCCCTTCCCACGGCGGTGCCCAGGGTCACCAACGTGGTGACGCTGTTCGGCGCGCACACCATGGGAAGAGCGCGCGGTGGTCGCCGATGTATGCGTCCTGGAGGTCGCCGCGCCGCCCGGAGTCGGTGCAACAACACCCCTGGAGGGCCCGCGCCGCCGGCGGGGGGCCGAGCTCCGTCTTTGGATCCGGCGGTGTGGGGCCGATCGTCTGGTGCACGAACGGCGCTGCTCGCCAGTTCCATCTGCCGGGTGGTCTTTGGTGCTCATGGGAGATAGCTCGGACATGTCAAAAACCTCGGCCAGAAATAAGAGGTCAATGAAAAGGAGAATAGTCTTGCAAATCTTTGATCAAGTGGTATCTGGAATCTCCCAAAGACCAAGAATCGACCAAAATAGAACTGTGTCACCCCTATGAACATGCACAAAGATGACCATCTGAATTTATCCATTAACTTGCAAATATCCCTCCACCAGAAGGAACCACAAATGGTTGTAGCATGGGGGACTCTACCATGATAGTAAGTATTCCAAATCAAATGCACCCAGGGAACATCAACTTTATTGTAGAACTTACTAACATGTTTGAGAAGGAGGGCTTCATTCTGCAGCCCCAAATTCAAAATACCCAGCCCACCTTTATTTTTTGGTCTGCAGACCAAGCTCCAAGCAGCCAAGGACTGACCAGACTCCTGTCCATACTTTCTCCAAAGGCACTGCCTCTGGATTCTCTCCAGTTGCTTTAAAATACCAGGAGGCGGGTCCAAACTACAGAGGAAAAAAATAGGAACCGAGGAGAGAGCGGAGATCAAGTACTGTAGTCTTCCACCATGAGCAAGGAAGGAGGAGCTTACAGAAAGTTTCCTCTCCATACTATCCACCAAAGGCATTAAGTCCAGAATCTTGGGTTTGTTGATTCCCACAGGAAGCCCAAGATAGGTAAAAGGCAGAGAGCCGACCACACAACCAAAGACTGAAGCCAGCCTAGCTATCTCCACTGAATCAACATTGATAGGAAGCATAGAATACTTATGATAGTTGACATGCAGCCCAGTCGACTTGGAGAACAGAAGTAACATCTCCTTGAGCAACCAATTGCGGTTCCATAGCGAGCAAAATAATTAAGGTGTCATCGACATCTTGAATAATGGGGTAGTCCTGTCATGACAGGAATTGGAAACTCAAAAGTCCCTTCGAAACATATCATTAACAATCGATTGCAACAAATCAGCAGCAATTGCAAACAGGAGTGGAGAGAGGGTCACCCCGCCTAACACCTTTCTTGCGGTGAATTGCTTACTGGTACTCCATTAAGCAAAAGCGGAAGAAGTACGAAGCAAGGAACTGCTTAACCCAGGAAATCCATTTGTCATTGAAACCCTTGTGCCTCAGAATCTGGAAAATAGCCTCATGCTCAATTGAATCAAAAGCTTTCTCAAAGTCTAGCTTAAGGATGAAAATAGGCCTTTTAGACTGGTGGCACTGATGCAAGTATTCAAGTGTCCAAGCCACACAGTCCTGGATAGTTCTTGACTTTATAAAACCATATTGGTTTTTATGCAAACATCTCATGATATCCAACTGAAGTCTGTTTGCAGCCATTTTTGAAAGAAACTTAACACCCATACCAGTAAGAGAGATAGGTCGAAAGTCATTGACAGATTCAGGAGACCTCTTCTTTGGAACCAGAGTGATGTATGAATAGTTGATATTTTCCAGATTAGCAGACCCATCATGAAAAGCAGCAGCCAAAGCATAGAAATCCTTGCTGATTATATGCCAACACTTTTTAAAAAACAAGCCATTAAATCCATCAGGGCCAGGTGACTTATCAATAGGCATGTTCTTAACAGTGTTATCCATCTCCTCCTTGGAGAAAACTTTAGTCAAGGAATCCAAACCCTCCACCCTATCCAAAAAAGAGGAAAGATCAAAACACATTTCAATCCCATGACTAGTGCCCATTCTGTTCTTGAAATTTAGCCATAGAGCAGCAGCCATTCGTTCATGGTCAGACACCAAAGAGCCATCCTCCAGCCTTAAGGAAGAAATGGAGTTATGCCTATATCTTTCAGAAGCCAAGGCATGGAAAGTTTTAGTATTCTCCTCCCCCACTTTAATGGACCTAATAGTACATCTTTTTCTCCAATATAGATACTGTAGGTGTAGGAGATGTTCCAGATGCAACTTAACAAGATTTCTGAAGTTGAATTCATGCCTGAATAGGGGCCTCAACTCCTCCAAACAATCCAAAATGAGAACCACTCTGTTGCATTTAGCAATTAAGGCCTTCATTTTGGAGACATTCATATGCCAACTCTTGAGATCTCTCCTCAGGGATTTGAACTTAGCAGCAATAACTGCAGTAATGTGTGCTTTGTTTATAGTAGAAGACCAAGAGGCAGACACACAATCAAGAAAACCCTGCAACTCCACCCAATAGTTCTCAAAACGAAAGATGTTACATTTGGGAATAGAGGTGTTGATTGCCACCACACAAGGCACATGATCTGAAGCAGTCCTTGCAAGTGGCAACACACGAGTGGAAGGGTAACAGAGATCCAATTCGCAGAGGTAAAAACCAATCTAGCTGCTCAAGGAGAGGATTATCTTGCATATTTGACCAAGTAAAAGATCTACCCTTAATAGGTAACTCAAGGCACCGAGATGCCCAATAATCTCATTAAAGATAAAAATATCATTAGCATCACCCCCAGGCAGATTTCTATTCTCCGTTGATCTAATAAAATTAAAATCCCCCAGTACCAGCCAATTAGCAGAGTCAGGAATGGAAAGATGGTAGAGCCAGTCAACAAAGTCATCTCTAGCTTGGCCTCTGCATGGCCCATAGACATTGACCAACGTCCAAATTTCATTATTATGTTTGGAAGTGAATTGGACAATAATACCAAAATGCTTCAACTCCAGTAACCGACCAGAGAGAACAGAGGAGTTCCACAGCACAACAATGCCACCCGAGGTCCCAACCGAAGGACTGAAAATGAACGAGTCAAACCGACTGGGGCAAAATTTTCGTACGGTCATGGAATCAATACACTCCATTTTCGTTTCTTGTAGACATACCACAGACGCCATGCTTTCCTCCACCTTATTACGAACAACAAGTTGGTGATCATCAGAGTTAAGACCTCTAACATTCCAACACATTACACGCCAACTTCTAGTAGATCGAGAATCCATAAAATACATTGTTTACAGATTTTAGGGGCATTCCCGCGTAGCAGGTAGCATAGACCACAATTCAAACCAGCTACATAGCCGAATAAAGGACACCTGTGTTGACAACGTTCATCAACAACTCCCCAACAAAAGAGACTTAAAATAAACCTACGATAAATAGTGCAGTTACGAATTGACCACACCCATAATCATAACCTGGACTAAACATCCGATTTAATTGCCGTTAGCGGAGGATGGATCCGCCATAAGCGCATCCGCAGTAAGCTTGTCAGCAGCAATGCCCAGGTCAGCTCCAATTTGCTGAATGTGAATAATTGGCGTTGGAGGAGGCAGTGGAGTCGACCTTGGAACATGATCATCTTCCGCAAAAGGTTTTGGGCGAGGCTTCTTCTTCTTGGGCTCCGACATTGACAGGGCTTGCAGCACAGGCTTAAAACCATCCCTCTTTATAGAGCTACGAGTGCAACGGCGCAGATCAGAGTCGACAATGGGTGCACGATCACGTTTGGTCACTCGCTTGTCTTTGGGGCAGGAGCAGAGAAGAGAACTGCTCTTCAAAGCGATAACGAGCTGCAATCAAGGCCTAGCTCCAACTCCTGAGAACTGTCAGCTAACAAATCACAAGCAAGCCCACTGGCGGGCGAAGCAACAGACAGTGGGACAACAAAGTCAGCAGAATCAACAGAACTAATTCCGAAACCCAAATAACCTTCTCAAATGCCAAATGACCAAGATCTCTTGGAAAGAATCGAGGCTGAAACGAATCTGAAAAACTTGCTTAGGAACATTCAAAGTAGAGCAACGACCCAAAAGGGTATCAAAGGTCCTTTTCCATGCCATCTCCGGCGGCAAAGGAGGGCCGTACACCACATTCATACGACCAGCAAAAAGATCCTGCCGGGCCACTATAGGCTGATATGGCACTATGGCCCAAGCATCAGGGTCAGCAGGCAGAACAGCATTCTGAATGGCATTACCCAACAAAGCTTCAGGGGGTTGCAAATCATCACCAGGATGAGCCTCCAGTCCTGGCACCAAATCCCCAGCCTTGAACGGAGCAATCACCGGGTGCAACGGATCAGGCTCGGCAACCACAACAGGCGGATGATTCTCAACTTCAACAGCATCCAAATGCACGATCACAGGCGGAGCAGGCGGAATAGAACTGTCAGACTGATTAACAGAGCCTGAAAAATCTTGCTGGTTTATGACAATGGACTCCTGATCAGGGACTTCTGCATTTACTGGATCATCTACTGGAGGTTGCACAACGTCATCCCAATCCCATCCTCCAGCTTGATTCACATCCACAGGGGGAGGCGGCGGGGGCACATCATTCCACCCAAGCGCGGGGTAAGGCGGCAGAGCAAAAATATTGTCATCATGGATCAAGTGCCCGGGCAAGGGGTGAGGGTTTCCATCGATGGGCATGGGGTCTTCATCTTGCGGCATTTGCTCCGCAAAATTGGCACCAAGAATATGGCACGGCGCAGTCCAAGATACTTTTGCGCCTCCCCAATCCGCATAGTCAGAGAACACCACATCCCTGGGAACTAGAATGTCTTCAGGAAAAGAAGCAAAGACTATCGATCTTACAAGATATGGGTCATCACTAATCCAATGATGGAATTTTCCAAAAGTATTAACCGCAGCCCTTAAGTTCTCCTCATTACGCAGATCAAGAGGACACCGAAACATTAAGCAGCCTGGCGAAAACCTTGAACCCCACGAAAACCCTCACCATGGTGCGTGTCTCATGAAACGGACAAAACGATCCTGACCAAGATCTTGAGGAGGCATCTGAACCAAAGCAAAACTCTCGCCAGCATCTCTGACCTCAAATAAACCCACACCAAATCCAAGGCTGGGCGGAGCGAACATGAAAACCCATGTGGTTGATTTAGCTCAACCACCAGCTCACGTACCTGACCCATCTGATCCAGAGGCGGAGCCGGCATGACCTCCGCAATCAAAAAGCGTTCATGAGAACGAACTATGGGCGACGGCGGCGAGACGAAGGTCCGTGGAAGACGATTAGCCCCTCCATCTATGATGTGATGCCCCACCGGCACATAGCGCATCGGATCAATGGCAAAGTTGGCCATGGGTGGGGGGGGGGGGGGAAGAGGGAAGCAGAGGCGTTGGCGGTGGAGAGCCAGCCGGTGTGTGTGGAGCGTAGGTCACCGGAGGTAATGGTGATGTGATGGGGCAGGACAGCAAGGGTGGCGGCAGCGCGTGCTTCCCAATGCAGGAGGGAGAGACCGACCTATCCGAGATATCGGGACGCTTCCGTTTCCAACATAAACCTTTTTCTATCGCAATAAAATCGCAGTCCCTCCTAGAATGACCAGGATCCCCACAGGCCAAACATCCAACGCAGACCGAGCAGCTGACAGACAGGTGGCCCCCCATAGAGCAGCGAGAACACGTAAGCACTTGGTCCACCATGTCATTGACCATGTTCTCAAAAGCATCATTAGCCTCTTGAGTGGAAGGAATTTCCAGCGTAACAGGGCTAGCAGGACCAACAGGTGAAAGATCAGCAAGAGTGGGCTCTGCAACAACTGGGCTGACCATTGGAGGAGAAAAACTGGGCCTGGGGAGGCATGTGGGCGATGGACCAGTGATTACCGAGTCCAACGAGCCCAACCTGGCATCGGAGCCCAACATGGCATCATTCAAAACAGAAAGTAACCGGCCCGAAGATCTCGCCGTAGATGGAGCTTGTGGTTCCGAAAGAGACGATCGTATGGGAACGACCGTGCCAAAACTGATCGACGACGAGGCCACCATCCACTGAAGCTCCACTGGCGACGGGGGGTGAATAACCACACGTTCCTTCGTGGGTAAAACATAACCGGAGATATCAGCTAATTCAATGCAATTCTGAGTAGCAGGATAACGATAACCCTTACATGCATCATAAGTCTGAAATGTGGCGAAAGAAAGCCTTTTGCGAGATGAATTACCAAATCTGATCGCAGACTTGACAGGAGGCTTATGCATTGCCATCATACCAAGAATTGCACGCCGTTTGGAGGGGCTGACAAGAATCCACTCCGCGTCACACTCCTTTTTCCAGATCAAAAACTCACGCCACCAATTCGGCCCACCATTACCCCAGAGATGAAAATAACATTTGAATTGGTTGCACGCATAAGAACGCGAATCAACAATATGAAATCCCACTTGCTTGCAAGACACCACAAAAGAGAAAACTTTATCCTTAATGTATGTCACCATGAGATCAATAGCAGAACCACCAAGAGCTGCCTCGAGCGCCGCAGCCACCGAATCTTCATCAAGCCGGAAATCATGCCGGCTAAAAGAAACCACCAGAAAAAAAAGGACGTGACCCCTCCAAAGGATGAACGGAAAGACCAGAAGATCTAAAAACCTCATCAGCAAAAGCCACTCCATGAGAGAAATCCAGATCCAGAGTTGCACCACCATCAGAACCCATAGAAGATGGGGTCCCGAGAGAGAGGAGAGAAATCCAGAAACAATGGCCGGAGGAGATCTAAAAGTTACCGGAGAGGAAGGGAGATCGCCGTGAGGAGTCGTCGGAAGGTGGGAACGAGTTAGTTGTGGGACGATGCATTACGGTTTCTGATCTGTTGGGGGTACGTAGGTATATATAGGATGAAGGAGTACATCGGTGGAGCTTCGGGGGGGCCATGAGGCAGGGGGCGCGCCCTAGGGGGGGGGCATCCTCCACCCTCGTGGCCGCCTCCCTCCTTTCTTGACCGAGGGTCCAAGTCTCCTGGATCTTATCTGATGAGAAAATCATGTTCCCGAAGATTTCATTCTGTTTGGACTCCGTTTGATATTTTGTTTCTTCAAAACACTAAAATAGGAGAAAAAAACAGCAAATCTGGGCTGGGCCTTCGGTTAATAGGTTAGTCCCAAAAGTAATATAAAAGTGGAAAATAAAGCCCAATACGGTCCAAAACAGTAGATAATATAGCATGGAGCAATCAAAAATTATAGATACGTTGGAGACGTTTCACCCTGCTGGTGCGCTTGGCGAGGGCCTTGCCAGGTGGCCCGGCAAGGGTCTTGCTGTAAATGTGAAGCGTCCCCGGCAAGGATCTTGCCGGGGGTCTTGTGGGTTTCTTCGGTGAGGATGGCTGCCTTCCTATCCTCATTTGATCTTGACTATTCTTTGTCTTCACAAAGATCTGCATGCCACCACAGAGGTGCCTCCCGAGCCCTGTCCCAACGCATTTGCCGAAGCAGGTGGGCGAGGGTGGCTCGCTCGGGCTGGCGTGGAGCTGCCCCGCAAGGGTCTTGCTGGGGCAGCTGAGGCCCCGGCAAGGTTCCTGCCGGGAAACCTGCTCATCCATCGATCTTTGTGGCCTTGGTCCTTGTCGTTGCTCTGGCCGTCTTGGGCTTCGGTCTTACCTCGGCTCACCTCCCTCGCTCTGCTTGGTGTGGTCATGGCGTGCTCTCAGACGCCTGCATGCATTGTAAAGGGGTACAAAAATGTGCCCCTAGTTTTGTACACCGACAGTTTTGTAGCGAACGTTCGTTCTTTAGGTTTTTCTTTTTCTTTTTATTTTCTGTGCATGGACCTATTTGTAGTATTTCTTTTATAGTCTAGCCCCTGGGTTTCAAACGACCACATCTTTTTACTCGTTTGTCCAAATCCAACTAAACCAACGCCCAATTCTTCATTACGATCCCCTCTATCCAGTAAAACAACTTGAACATGTTTTTGAAAATTTAAAATTTGTTTTCAAATAGATTTGTATTTGAACTTCGTTTGATCGTTACTCGAGTTTTATAACTCCGTTTGAGTTGATTCTTTTTTGCAAATCGGAGCTCTTGACCTAAACTTTATGATAAGGCCAAATCTACCCAACTTTGGTACTGTTAGAAAAAAATTATGTTTTAAGAGTTATTTGCTTGGTTTTGATGTTTTCCAATTTGTCTTCTTCGTTCTTTCTGATCTTTTGAGTGATTGCTTATGTGTGGTTACTATTGCTTGCTTAGATAGATTGACCGGAGTGTGACGAATAGAACTATCAGGGGTTATGAATGCGAATCATCTTCATCAACAGTACAGGCAAGTTCACACTTTGATCATATTCCTTTCATACCCGGTTTTTATGCATTAGTTTCCCCCTCAAACATTGCATGAGTAGGATTGATAACATGTGGGTATTGGGAAGTAGTTGATGAGGTAGGAACCTATTGCCCTGCATTCAAACCTTGGGAGTTACTACTACGTTATGCTTATACTGCTCTGCTATGCTCGTAGACGTGGATTGGTTGAGTGTATTCATGACATATGTGAGAGTTATCATAAATGGTTAACTTAAGGTGGATACTTTATTACACATCTGGGTGGATTGGTAGGGGCACCCTGGAGCACCCATTGGTCTGCCCGGGCATGTGGAGAACCCAGTGCTTTCCCAAGGGGATCTCGGAGGACCCGTCTCATAACCCTATGGAATGTCACCCAGGCTCAAAGGGATCATGAGATTATTCATGCTAGAAACTTCCGTTTGCAGCCACAAGCTACTATGGGCTCTAGCATAGTTGAGTATGTTGCATGAATGTCGGTGTCAAAACCGGCAGATCTCGTGTAGGGGGTCCCGAACTGTGCGTCTAAGGCGGAAGGTAACAGGAGGCGGGGGACACGATGTTTACCCAGGTTCGGGCCCTCTCGATGGAGGTAATACCCTACTTCCTGCTTGATTGATCTTGATGATATGAGTATTACAAGAGTTGATCTACCACGAGATCGTAGAGGCTAAACCCTAGAAGCTAGCCTATAGTATGATTGTTGTTGTCCTACGGACTAAACCCTCCGGTTTATATAGACACTGGAGGGGGCTAGGGTTACACAGAGTTGGTTACGGAGGAGGAGATCTACATATCCGTATTGCCAAGCTTGCCTTCCACGCTAAGGAGAGTCCCATCCGGACACGCGATGAAGTCTTCAATCTTGTATCTTCATAGTCCAACAGTCCGACCAAAGGATATAGTCCGGCTGTCCGGATACCCCCTAATCCAGGACTCCCTCAGTACCCCCGAACCATGCTTCAATTACGATGAGTCCGGCGCGCAGATTGTTTTTGGCATTGCAAGGCGGGTTCTTCTCCAAATCCTGAATACCTGTTGAATAGTGTCCAACTTCTCATAAATGTTGCGCTTCTTGGCTTCCACGTCCAATAATGGCTATCTTCCACGTGTTGAGCGAATGCGAGAAGCCAGGGCGTTTTTACATTTTCCACCCTAGCTATGTGAATAAACTGTCTATTAAAGAGACGGGGATTCTCAGATCCAAATCACACCATCCTCCCTCAGCGAGCATTCATCGGAGCGTGCCCAAAAAAAAATCCATCCCAACATGGACGGCCATCGCAGCTCCTCCTATCGCTCCCGTATCCCTAAGCCCGGAGACCGGAAGAAGTTTTCCGTCCCACACAGTCAATTAGTGGAGTTACAGACCCAGGGATTTCTCCCTCCAGCGTATATGGTCCCCGTTCGAGCCGGGCTCGCCACCTATAATGGCAGGGAGCAAGCAGAGAGCTTTCCCAACCCCTCCAAGGGAGAGCGGGTATGCCTCTTCCCTTATTTATTAAGGGGATTCGGATTTCCAATCCATCCGTTCCTCCGAGGGCTCCTGGAGTTTTACGGCCTCCAGTTGCATAACTTCACCCCTGCTTCCATATTACACATCGCTGGTTATGTAGCCCTTTGTGAGCTGTTTCTGGGCTGCGAAGCTCATTTCACGCTGTGGAAGAAGCTATTCTGCCTTGTGCCCCGTACACAGAGGGGCTCAATATATCAATTGGGCAGAGCCGAAATATGGCGCATCGCCGGGACCGGATACCTGTCCGGTACCCCGAAGAAGACGTCCGAAGACTGGCCTTCAGAGTGGTTTTATATGGAGGACATCCCCCTTCCAGATCCTATTCGGATTGGTCTTCTCGAGTTCGACAATGCCCCTTTGAAGAAACGCCGAAGCTGGCGCCCACGGAGCCCTCAGGAGGAAGATGACAGAGACGTCCTTTACTTGATGGGCCGGATAAAGGTGTTGGCTCTATCAGGATTGACAATAACCGAGGTTATGTCAATATGCATTATGCGGGGGGTGCAACCACTTCAATATCGAGGCCACCCCATGTGGCACTTCAACGGGGAAGATGATGCCACTCGCTGTGGTCGTAAGGGACCGGACTCAATTGCTGCTCTAGCAAAAATTATGTCCGATTTGTACAAGGGAGAGGAAGAGGAGTTCCTCCGCATCAAGCCACGGGATGGATTCTCCATGTACAACTCTCCAAGCAGGGTGAGTGATACGTCTCCAACGTATCTATAATTTTTGATTGCTCCATGCTACTTTATCTATTGTTTTGGACTATAATGGGTTTTATTTTCCACTTTTATATTACTTTTGGGACTAACCTATTAACCGGAGGCCCAGCCCAGAATTATTGTTTTTGCCTTTTTCAGTATTTCGAAGAAACAGAATATCAAACGGAGTCCAGACGGAATGAAACCTTCGGAAACGTGATTTTCTCACCGAACGTGATCCAGGAGACTTGGACCCTACGCCAAGGAACATCGGAGGCGGTCACGAGGGTGGGGGGCGCCCCCCCTAAGGCACGCCCCCTGCCTCGTGGGCCCCCTGATGCTCCACCAACGTACTCCTTCCTCCTATATATACCTACGTACCCCCAAACGATCAGAAAAGGAGCCAAAAACCTAATTCCACCGCCGCAACTTCCTGTATCCACGAGATCCCATCTTGGGGCCTGTTCCGGAGCTCCCCCGGAGGGGGCATCCACCACGGAGGGCTTCTACATCAACACCATAGCCTCTCCGATGAAGTGTGAGTAGTTTACTTCAGACCTTCGGATCCATAGCTAGTAGCTAGATGGCTTCTTCTCTCTTTTTGGATCTCAATACAATGTCCCCCCCCTCTCTCGTGGAGATCTATTCGATGTAATCTTCTTTTTGCGGTGTGTTTGTTGAGACCGATGAATTGTGGGTTTATGATCCAGCTTATCAATGAATCATATTTGAATCTTCTCTGAATTCTTTTATGTATGATTGAGTTATCTTTGCAAGTCTCTTCGAATTATCCGTTTGGTTTGGCCAACTAGATTGGTAGTTCTTGCAATGGGAGAAGTGCATGGCTTTGGGTTAAATCTTGCGGTGTCCTTACCCAGTGACAGAAAGGGTTGCAAGGCACGTATTATATTGTTGCCATCGAGGATAACAAGATGTGGTATTTATCATATTGCATGAATTTATTCCTCTACATCATGTCATCTTGCTTAAGGCGTTACTCTGTTTTTAACTTAATACTCTAGATGCATGCTGGATAGCGGTCGATGAGTGAAGTAATAGTAGTAGATGCAGAATCGTTGCGATCTACTTGTCTCGGACGTGATGCCTATATACATGATCATACCTAGATATACTCATAACTATGCTCAATTCTGTCAATTGCTCAACAGTAATTTGTTCACCCACCGTAGAATACTTATGCTCTTGAGAGAAGCCACTAGTGAAACCTATGGCCCCCGGGTCTATTCTCGTCATATCAATCTCCATCACTTTTATACTTGCTTTGTTTTTACTTCGCCTTTTACTTTTCACTTTGCATCTATATACAAAAAATAACAAAAATAGTATCTCTATCAGATCTCACTCTCGTAAGTGATCGTGAAGGGATTGACAACCCCTAATCGCGTTGGTTGCGAGTAGCTATCGTTTTGTGCAGGTACGAGGGACTTGTGCGTGGCCTCCTACTGGATTGATACCTTGGTTCTCAAAAACTGAGGGAAATACTTACGCTATTATGCTGCATCATCCTCTTCTCTTCGGGGAAAACCAACGCAAGCTCAAGACGTAGCAAGAAGGATTTCTGGCGCCGTTGCCGGGGAGTCTACTCAAAAGCCAACATACCAAGTACCCATCACAATCCCTATCTCTCGCACTACATTATTTGCCATTTGCCTCTCGTTTTCCTCTCCCCCACTTCACCCTTGACGATTTATTCGCCCTCTCTTTCCCAATCTCCTCCTCTTTTTCCCGTTGCCTTTTCCTCGTCCGTTTGTTTGCTCGTGTGTTAGTTTGCTTGTTTGTCGCGATGGCTCAAGATGCTACCAAATTGTGTGACTTCACCAATACCGATAATAATGATTTCCTTAGCACTCCGGTTGCTTCTCTTGCCAATACTGAATCTTGTGAAATCAATACTGCCTTGTTGAATCTTGTTATGAAATATCAATTCGCCGGCCTTCCTAGTGAAGATGCCGCTACTCATCTGAATAGCTTCATTGATTTATGTGATATGCAAAAGAAAAAAGATGTCGATAATGATGTCGTTAAATTGAAGCTATTTCCTTTTTCGCTTAGAGATCGTGCTAAAGCGTGGTTTTCATCTTTGCCTAAAAATATTATTGATTCTTGGAACAAGTGCAAAGATGCTTTTATCTCTAAGTATTTTCCTCCCGCTAAGATTATCTCTCTTAGAAACGATATTATGAATTTTAAGCAACTTGATCATGAACATGTTGCACAAGCTTGGGAGAGAATGAAATTAATGATACGTAATTGTCCTACTCATGGTTTGAACTTGTGGATGATTATACAAAAAATTTATGCCAGATTGAAATTTTCTTCTAGAAATCTTTTAGATTCGGCCACGGGAGGCACTTTTATGGAAATCACTCTAGGAGATGCTACTAAACTTCTAGATAATATTATGGTTAATTATTCTCAATGGCATACTGAAAGATCTACTAATAAAAAAGTGCATGCTATAGAAGAAATCAATGTTTTGAGTGGAAAGATGGATGAACTTATGAAACTATTTGCTACTAAGAGTGTTTCTACTGATCCTAATGATATGCCTTTGTCTACTTTGATTGATAATAATAATGAATCTATGGTTGTGAATTTTGTTGGTAGGAATAATTTTGGTAACAACGCGTATAGAGGGAATTTTAATCCTAGGCCTTATCCTAGTAATCATTCTAATAATTATGGAAATTCTTACAACAACTCTTATGGAAATTTTAATAAGATGCCCTCTGAATTTGAAAGTAGTGTTAAAGAGTTTATGAATTCACAAAAGAATTTTAATGCTTTGCTTGAAGAGAAATTGCTTAAAGTTGATGATTTGGCTAGGAACGTTGATAGAATTTCTCTTGAGGTTGATTCTTTAAAGCTTAGATCTATTCCTCCTAAGCATGATATCAATGAGTCTCTCAAAGCTATGAGAATTTCTATTGATGAGTGCAAAGAAAGAACCGCTAGGATGCGTGCTTCCAAAGATGCCTTTATTAAAGCGTGTTCTTCTAATTCCTATGATAATCAAGATGAAGATCTAAAAGTTATTGATGTGTCCCCTATCAAATCTTTGTTTTGTAATATGAATCTTGATGAAACTGAATATGATCTTCCTTTACCTAGAAGGCGTTCCAAGAATTCGGAGTTTTTAGATCTTGATGATGAAATTGATAAAAGTGGGATTGAAAGAAATAAAAAAATATAGATGTTGCTAAACCCACTATTTTGGATATCAAGTAATTTAATTATGAAAATTGCTCTTTAATTGATTGTATTTCCTTGTTGCAATCCGTGCTAAATTCTCCTCATTCTTATAGTCAAAATAAGGCCTTTACCGAACACATTGTTGATGCCTTGATGCAATCTTATGAAGAAAAACTTGAGTTGAAAGTTTCTATCCCTAGGAAACTCTATGATGAGTGGGAACCTACTATCAAAATTAAAATTAAAGATCATGAGTTTAATGCTTTGTGTGATTTGGGTGCTAGTGTCTCTACTATTCCCAAAACTTTATATGATTTGCTAGATTTCCGTGACTTTGATGATTGCTCTCTAAACTTGCATCTTGCGGATTCCACTATTAAAAAGCCTATGGGAAGAATTAATGATGTTCTTATTGTTGCAAATAGGAATTATGTGCCCGTAGATTTTATCGTTCTTGATATAGATTGCAATCCTTCATGTCCTATCAGTCTTGGTAGGCCTTTCCTTAAAACGATTGGTGCAATTATTGATATGATGGAAGGGAATATTAGATTCCAATTTCCATTAAAGAAAGGCATGGAAGACTTACCTAGAAAGAAAATAAAATTACCATATGAATCTATTATGAGAGCCACTTATGGATTGCCTACCAAAGATGGCAATACCTAGATCTATCCTCGCTTTTATGCCTAGCTAGGGGCGTTAAATGATAGCGCTTGTTGGGAGGCAACCCAATTTTATTTTTAGTTTTTTGTTTTTGCTTCTGTTTAGGAATAAATAATCCATCTAGCCTCTGTTTAGATGTGGTTATATCTTTTAATTAGTGTTTGTGCCAAGTTAAACCTATTGGATCTTCTTGGATGATAGTTATTTGATCTTGCTGTAATTTCCAGAAACTTTGTGCTCAGTGCCCGAATTTTTAAAAATCACCAGAAAGTGATAAAATACTGATTCCAATTGCTGCTGATCAATAAAAAATTTTTACAGGTCTTATAATTTTGGTAGAAGTTTTTGAGTTCCAGAAGTTTGCGTTAGTTACAGATTACTACAGACTGTTCTGTTTTTGACAGATTCTGTTTTGCGTGTGTTGTTTGCTTATTTTGATGAATCTATGGCTAGTAAAATAGTTTATGATCCATAGAGAAGTTGGAATAAAGTAGGTTTAACACCAATATAAATAAAGAATGAGTTCATTACAGTACCTTAAAGTAGTCTTTTGTTTTCTTTCTCTAACGGAGCTCACGAGATTCCTATTGAGTTTTGTGTTGTGAAGTTTTCAAGTTTTGGGTGAATTCTTTTGATGGATTATGGAACAAGGAGTGGCAAGAGCCTAAGCTTGGGGATGCCCATGGCACCCCAAGATAATCAAGGACACCAAAAGTCAAAGCTTGGGGATGCCCGGAAGGCATCCCTCTTTAAATCCACTTCCATCGGTAATTTACTTGGAGCTATATTTTTATTCACCACATGATATGTGTTTTGCTTGGAGCCTCTTGTATTATTTGCGTCTTTGCTTGTTAGTTTACCACAATCATCCTTGCTGTACACACCTTTTGAGAGAGCCATACATGAATTGGAATTTGATAGAATACTCTATGTGCTTCACTTATATCTTTTGAGCTTGATAGTTTTGCTTATAGTGCTTCACTTATATCTTTTGAGCGTGATAATTTTTGCTCTAGTGCTTCACTTAGATCTTTTAGAGCACGGTGGTGGATTTTTTTTAAAGAAAATTGATATCTTATGCTTCACTTAGATTATTTTGAGAGTCGTTAATAACATGGTAATTTGCTTAATGTTAATATACTTGGTATTCAAGATATGTGAAACTTTCTTTTGAGTGCGTTGAACACTAAGATAAATTTGATGCTAGATAATTGTTTTGAGATATGAAGATGGTGATATTAAAGTCATGCTAGTTGAGTAGTTGTGAATTTAAAGAATACTTGCGTTGAAGTTTGTGATTCCCGTAGCATGCACGTATGGTGAACCGTTATGTGATGAACTTGGAGCATGATTTATTTATTGATTGTCTTCCTTATGAGTGGCGGTCGGGGACGAGCGATGGTCTTTTCCTACCAATCTATCCCCCTAGGAGCATGCGCGTAATACTTTGCTTTGATAACTTCTAGATTTTTGCAATAAGTATATGAGTTCTTTATGACTAATGTTGAGTCCATGGAATATACGCACTTTTTCCCATCCTTCCACCATTGCTAGCCTCTCTAATACCGCGCACCTTTTGCCGGTATCATACACCCACCATATACCTTCCTCAAAACAGCCACCATACCAACCTATCATGACATTTTCATAGCCATTCCGAGATATATTGCCATGCAACTTTCCACCATTCTGTTTATTATGACACGCTCCATCATTGTCATATTGCTAGCATGATCATGTAGTCGACATCGTATTTGTGGCAAAGCCACCGTTCATAATTCTTTCATACATGTCACTCATGTTTCATTGCATATCCGGTACACATCACGGAGGCATTCATATAGAGTCATATTTTGTTCTAAGTATCGAGTTGCAATTGTTGAGTTGTAAGAAAAATAAAAGTGTGATGATCATCATTATTAGAGCATTGTCCCAAGTGAGGAAAGGATGATGGATACTATGATTCCCCCACAAGTCGGGATGAGACTCCGGACGAAAAATAAAAAAAATAAAAAAAGAGGCCATAAAAGAGAGGCCCAAATAAAAAAATGAGAGAAAAAGAGAGAAGGGACAATGTTACTATCCTTTTACCACACTTGTGCTTCAAAGTAGCACCATGATCTTCATGATAGAGAGTCTCTCATTTTGTCACTTTCATATACTAGTGGGAATTTTTCATTATAGAACTTGGCTTGTATATTCCAATGATGGGCTTCCTCAAATGCCCTAGGTCTTCGTGAGCAAGCGAGTAGGATGCACACCCACTTAGTTTCTTTTGTTGAGCTTTCATATACTTATAGCTCTAAGTGCATCCGTTGCATGGCAATCCCTACTCACTCACATTGATATCTATTGATGGGCATCTCCATAGCCCATTGATACGCCTAGTTGATGTGAGACTATCTTCCCTCTTTTTTGCCTTCTCCACAACCACCATTCTATTCCACCTATAGTGCTATATCCATGGCTCACGCTCATGTATTGCGTGAAGATTGAAAAAGTTTTGAAAATGTTAAAGTATGAAACAATTGCTTGGCTTGTCATCGGGGTTGTGCATGATTTAAATACTTTGTGTGGGGAAGATGGAGAATAGCCAGACTATATGATTTTGTAGGGATAACTTTCTTTGGCCATGTTATTTTGAGAAGACATAATTGCTTAGTTAGTATGCTTGAAGTATTATTATTTTTATGTCAATATGAACTTTTGTCTTGAATCTTTCGGATCTGAATATTCATGCAATGATTAAGAATATTTACATTGAAATTATGCCAAAGTATCACTCCGCATCAAAAATTCTCTTTTATCATTTACATACTCGAGGACGAGCGGGAATTAAGCTTGGGGATGCCTGATACGTCTCCAACGTATCTATAATTTTTGATTGCTCCATGCTACTTTATCTATTGTTTTGGACTATAATGGGTTTTATTTTCCACTTTTATATTACTTTTGGGACTAACCTATTAACCGGAGGGCCAGCCCAGAATTGCTGTTTTTTCCTTTTTCACTATTTCAAAGAAACGGAATATCAAACGGAGTCCAAACGGAATGAAACCTTCGGAAACGTGATTTTCTCACCGAACGTGATCCAGGAGACTTGGACCCTATGCCAAGGAACATCGGAGGCGGTCACGAGGGTGGGGGGCGCCCCCCCCTAGGGCGCGCCCCCCTGCCTCATGGGCCCCCTGATGCTCCACCGACGTACTCCTCCCTCCTATATATACCTACGTACCCCCAAACGATCAGAACATGAGCCAAAAACCTAATTCCACCGCCGCAACTTCCTGTATCCACGAGATCCCATCTTGGGGCCTGTTCCGGAGCTCCGTCGGAGGGGGCATCCACCACGGAGGGCTTCTACATCAACACCATAGCCTCTCCGATGAAGTGTGAGTAGTTTACTCCAGACCTTCGGGTCCATAGCTAGTAGCTAGATGGCTTATTCTCTCTTTTTGGATCTCAATACAATGTTCCCCCCTCTCTCGTGGAGATCTATTCGATGTAATCTTCTTTTTGCGGTGTGTTTGTTGAGACCGATGAACTGTGGGTTTATAATCCAGCTTATCTAGTGTAGCGGTACTACTGCTTGCGAGCAGTACTAAAAAAATACATCTGTGCCAACCACCGCTGGACTTAATACGAGATTTTGGTCCGGAGCGGAAGTAGCCACAGAAAGTACCCGCGGTAGTACCGCTCTAGAGCGGTAGTAAAAAATTACATCCCCTCCAAGCGGTAGTAGCCGCGGTACTACCACTGCAGCCTTTTAAGGGCACCAAAACCGCCACAACTTCTGCGAACGGACTCCAAATTCAACGAAACCAAGTTTGTTGGAAAGATAATGACAAGGGCTAACACAATCTTGATAGAAATAACAATAAGAATCAAATGAGAGAAGGAACATAAGAAAATGGTGAGAACCCTTCCTCGAATAAGATCGGTAAAACCTCCAACACCGAAAACGCAATAGAAGAAGCATATGACATCCTTTTTCGATGTACTAGAGCTTGTCACCAAGATAACCACAAGCTCTAAAACGTCAAAAGAAAATACAAATAAGAATCAAGAAAGATGATGCAAGGATGCAATGGTTTGATCTCTCGATGAACGATACGCTCAAGCTACTCACTTGAGAGCCCCCCTTGATAGTACGGCTATCTATTCTATAACCTGGTCTCCAAACTATCACCATGAGACCGGTAAAATAGAAAACCTATCAAGGGCAAACCCTTTCCTTGCACGAATTCCACTTGAGCTAGATGATGACAATCTTGACCCCCTCAAGTTGGACCACCTTTCTTGATTGCGTTCGCTCGATGAAGACTAGTTGATTGCTCCCCCATACTCAACTATGGGTGAGCCACTCTTTGGCACATCTTCACAATGTTGGGGAACGTAGTATACAATTTCAAAATTTGCTACGATCACGCAAGATCTATCTAGGAGATGCATAGAAAATAGAGGGGGAGAGTGTGTTCACGTACCCTCGTAGACCAAAAACGGAAGCGTTAGTTTAACGTTGTTGATGTAGTCGAACGTCTTTGCGATCCGACCGATCAAGTACTGAACGTACATCACCTCCGAGTACAGCACACGTTCAGCTCGATGACGTCCCTCAAACTCTTGATCCAACAGAGAGTCGAGGGAGAGTTTCATCAGCATGACGGCGTGGTTACGGTGATGGTGATGTGATCTGCGCAGGGCTTCACCTAAGCACTACAGCGCTATGACCGGAGGAGTAAACTATGGAGGGAGCCACCACACACGACTAAGAGAACAATTGATGTGCTATGGGGTGCCCCCCTGCCCCCGTATATAAAGGAGAAGTGGAGGAGGCCGCCGGGCTAGGGGCGCGCCCAAGTGGGGGGAAACCCACTAGGACTCCTAGTCCTAGTCGGTTTCCCCCTTCCTTCTCATGGAGGGGGGAAGAGGGAAGGGAGTGGGAGGAGGAGAAGGAAAGGGGGGCGCCGCCCCCTCCCCTTGTCCAATTCGTACTCCCATGGGGGGGGGGGCGGCCACCCCTTGTGGGCCACCTCCTCTCTCCCCTATGGACTGTGAGGCCCATTACTTTCCCCGGGGGGGTTCCGATAACCTCCCGGTACTCCGAAAAATACCTGAAATGATCCGGAACCATTCCATTGTCCGAATATCATCGTCCAATATATCAATCTTTGCCTCTAGACTATTTCGAGACTCCTCGCCATGTCCGTGATCTCATCTGGGACTCCGAACAATCTTTGGTCACCAAAACACATAACTCATAATACAAATCGTCATCGAACGTTAAGCGTGCATACCCTACGGGTTCGAGAACTATGTAGACGTGATCGAGACACATCTCCGGTCAATAACCAACAACGGAACCTGGATGCTCATATTGGTTCCAAACCGCAATAATAATATACGTTATTCCCTTTGTCATCGGTATGTTACTTTCCCGAGATTCGATCGTCGGAATCCTCATACCTAGTTCAATTTCGTTACCGACAACTCTCTTTACTCGTTCCGTAATGAATCATCCCACAACTAACTCATTAGTCTCATTGCTTGCAAGGCTTATCGTGATGTGCATTACCGAGAGGGCCCAGAGATACCTCTCCGATACTCAGAGTGACAAATCCTAATCTTGATCTATGCCAACCCAACAAACACCTTCGGAGACACCTGTAGAGCATATTTATAATCACCCAGTTACGTTGTGACATTTTATAGCACACAAGGTGTTCCTCTGATATTCGGGAGTTGCATAATCTCATAGTGAAAGCAATATGTATAAGTCATGAAGAAAGCAATAGCAATAAAACTTAACGATCATTATGCTAAGCTAACGGATGGGTCTTGTCCATCACATCATTCTCCTAATGATGTGATCTCATTCATCGAATGACAACACATGTCTATGGTCAGGAAACTTAACCATCTTTGATTAACGAGCTAGTCAAGTAGAGGCATACTAGGGACACTTTTTTTGTCTATGTATTCACACATGTACCAAGTTTTCGGTTAATACAATTCTAGCATGAATAATAAACATTTATCATGATATAAGGAAATATCAATAACAACTTTATTATTGCCTCTAGGGCATATTTCCTTTAGTCTCCCACTTGCACTAGAGTCAATAATCTAGATTACATTGTAATAATTCTAACACCCATGGAGTCTTGGTGCTGATCATGTTTTGTTCGTGGAAGAGGCTTAGTCAACGGGTCTGCAACATTCAGATCCATATGTATTTTGCAAATCTCTATGTCTCCCTCCTTGACTTGATTGCGGATGGAGTTGAAGTGTCTCTTGATGTGTTCGGTTCTCTTGTGAAATCGGGTTTCCCTCGCTAAGGCAATTGCTCCAGTATTGTCATAAAATATTTTCATTGGACCCGATGCACTAGGTATTACACCTAGATCAGATATGAACTCCTTCATCCAGACTCCTTCATTTGCTCCTTCCGAAGCACCTATGTACTCCGCTTCACACATAGATCCCGCCACGACGCTCTGCTTGGAATTGCACCAACTGACGGCTCCACCATTCAATATTAAAATGTATCCGGTTTGCTAGTTAGAGTCATCCGGATCAGTGTCAAAGCTAGCATCAACATAACCATTTACGACAAGCTCTTTGTCACCTCCATAAACAAGAAACAAATCCTTAGTCCTTTTCAGGTATTTCAGGATGTTCTTGACCGCTGTCTACTGATCCACTCCTGGATTACTTTGGTACCTTCCTGCTAAACTTATAGCAAGGCACACATCAGGTCTGGTACACAACATTGCTACATGATAGAACCTATGGCTGAGGCATAGGGAATGACTTTCATTTTCTCTCTATCTTCTGCAGTGGTCGGGCATTGAGTCTGACTCAACTTCACACCTTGAAACACAAGCAAGAACCCTTTCTTTGGCTGATCCATTTTAAACTTCTTCAAAACTTTATCAAGGTATGTGATTTGTGAAAGTCCAATTAAGCGTCGTGATCTATCTCTAAAGATCTTGATGCCCAATATATAAGCAGCTTCACCGAGGTCTTTCATTGAAAAATTCTTATTCAAGTATCCTTTTATGCTATCCACACATTCTATATCATTTCCAATCAACAATATGTCATCCACATATAATATTTAGAAATGCTACAGAGCTCCCACTCACTTTCTTGTAAATACAGGCTTCTCTATAAAACCATATGCTTTGATTACACTATCAAAGCGTATATTCCAACTCCGAGAGGCTTGCACTAGTCCATAAATGGATCGCTGGAGCTTGCACACTTTGTTAGCACCTTTAGGATAGAAAAAACCTTCTGATTGCATCATATACAACTCTTCTTTAAGAAATCCATTAAGGAATGCAATTTTGACATCCATTTGCCAAATTTCATAATCGTAAAATGCGGCAATTGCTAACATGATTCGGATAGACTTAAGCATCGCTACGGGTGAGAAGGTCTCATTGTAGTCAACTCCTTGAACTTGTCGAAAACCTTTCGCAACAAGTCGAGCTTTGTAGACAGTAACATTACCGTCAGCGTCAGTCTTCTTCTTGAAGGTCCATTTTTTGCTATGGCTTGCCGATCATCAGGCAAGTCAACCAAAGTCCATACTTTGTTCTCATACATGGATCCCATCCCAGATTTCATGGCCTCAAGCCATTTTGCGGAATCTGGGCTCATCGTCGCTTCATCATAGTTCGTAGGTTCATTATGGTCTAGTAACATGATTTCCAGAACAGGATTACCGTACCACTCTGGTGCGGAACATACTCTAGTTGACCTACGAGGTTCGGTAGTAACTTGATCTGAAGTTTCATGTCATCATCATTAACTTCCTCACTAATTGGTGTAGGCATAACTGGAACTGATTTCTGTGAAGAACTCCATTCCAATTCGAGAGAAGGTACAACTACCTCATCAAGTTCTACTTTCCTCCCACTCACTTCTTTTGAGAGAAACCCCTTCTCTAGAAAGGATCCATTCTTAGCAACAAAAATCTTGCCTTTGGATCTGTGATAGAAGGTGTACCCAAAAGTTTCTTCTAGGTATCCTATGAAGACGCACTTCTCGGAAAACTTATCAGGTCGAAGCCTTTTCACATAAGCATCGCAACCCCAAACTTTACTGAAACGACGACTTAGGTTTCATGCTAAACCACAGTTCATATGGTGTCGTCTCAATGGATTTAGATGGTGCCCTATTTAACGTGAATGCAGCCGTCTCTAAAGCATAACCCAAAATGATAGTGGTAAATCGGTAAGAGACATCATAGATCGCACCATATCTAATAAACTAAGGTTACGACGTTCGGACACACCAGTACGCTGTGGTGTTTTAGGAGGCGCGAGTTGCGAAACTATTCCACATTGTTTCAAAAGAAGACCAAACTCGTAACTCAAATATTCGCCTCCACGATCAGATCGTAGAAACTTTATTTTCTTGTTACGATGATTTTCCACTTCACTCTGAAATTCTTTGAACTTTTCAAATGTTTCAGACTTATGTTTCATTAAGTAGATATACCCATATGTGCTCAAATCATCCATGAAGGTTAGAAAATAACGATACCGCCATGAGGCTCAACACTCATCGGACCGCATACATCAATATGCATTATTTCAAATAAGTCAGTGGCTCGCTCCATTGTTCCGGAGAACGGAGTCTTAGTCATCTTGCCCATGAGGCATGGTTCGCAAGCATCAAGTGATTCCAAAAGCCCATCTGCATGGAGTTTCTTCATCCGCTTTACACCAATATGACCTAAATGGCAGTGCCATAAATATGTTGCATTATCATTATTAACTTTGCATCTTTTGGCATCAAAATTATGAATGTGTGTATCACCATGATCGAGATTCAACAAAAATAGACCACTCATCAAGGGTGCATGACCATAAAAGATATTACTCATATAAATAGAACAACCATTATTCTCTCTGATTTAAATGAATAACTGTCTCGCATCAAACAAGATCCAGATATAATGTTCATGCTCAACGCTGGCACCAAATAACAATTATTTAGGTCTAAAATAATCCCGAAGGTAGATGTAGAGGTAGCGTGTCGACGGCGATCACATCGACTCCGAACAATCTTTGGTCACCAAAACACATAACTCATAATACAAATCATCATCGAACGTTAAGCGTGCGTACCCTACGGGTTCGAGAACTATGTAGACGTGATCGAGACACATCTCCGGTCAATAACCAACAACGGAACCTGGATGCTCATATTGGTTCCAAACCGCAATAACAACATACGTTATTCCCTTTGTCATTGGTATGTTACTTCCCCGAGATTCGATCGTCGGAATCCTCATACCTAGTTCAATTTCGTTACCGACAACTCTCTTTACTCGTTCCGTAATGAATCATCCCACAACTAACTCATTAGTCTCATTGCTTGCAAGGCTTATCGTGATGTGCATTACTGAGAGGGCCTAGAGATACCTCTCCGATACTCAGAGTGACAAATCCTAATCTTGATCTATGCCAACCCAACAAACACCTTCGGAGACACCTGTAGATGTAGCGACCTGACTCAAAATCGGTCAAATCTCTGTGTCTGTACCATCCCAAGATCATGCCGGTACTCACAGTACATCGATGAAATAATCAAAGTTCAATCACACCTGAATTTATTACACGATTCTCATATAGAGTCTTTATTACAAGAGAATAAATTCGGCTCAAGGCCAACTCATGAGAAATAAACTACTAATGCTGCGGAAGCGTAGAAGATAAAGCGAGTCCATCCGACTCCAAAGGGCAATCGCCAAGCGCGGAGCGTAGCCTCACTCCTGATCGGAATAAATCTCTGCAACATAAGACGTTGCAGCCGTGTAGGTCAGCTTTTTGAATAAGCTGGCAAGTCATGAAGAGAATAACAATAATAAAATTACTAACACTATATGCATTTTGGTTGTGGGGCTCTAAGTTTCATCATTTTGCGAAAAGCCAATTTTCTCCTACTACAGTGGACTTGCTTGCAAAAATTACTACAAATTGTTGGTAGTTATTGAGATGGTTCCGCCAACCAATATCTCATTCCCAAATTATTAAGTCATAAACCCTCAAATTAATTCATTAGTTTTAGTGTTGATATTTCCAATACTTCCAAGTTCCAGAGGCTCAAATTGTCCGTAATCGGGACACGGCTAATCGATTAGATCTTTAACTCTGCAGAGGTTTGCGACTTTACACGCAAGAATCATTCCTCCTTTTAAGTCTTCGCACTTCATGGTGTTTGAAGACGGACTAATGAAACAGGGTCTTCCAAAGAGTTCTTCCAGCTACTGCGGTACCCATCCAATCCTACCGTTCTTCTACATCTCGTAGTACCGTCCAGCCAGCGTCACTACTAGGGTTGACCCAGCCAGAGCCCATAATGGCTTGCGGCTGCAGGTAAGCTTCCGGTCAATGGGGCATCCATCCGTCTCTTCGTGGCTGGGTGAAGCTTTCCGCAAGATGTCATGGCACTTCTCCAAGCATCCCGGCCAACCACTGGTTTCTTCAGGGTGCCCGTCAACCATCCTTCACCCAGTAGTGAATTTCGAAGTCCATCTTGATCATTGTAGTTCACGGGGTTGTCATCATCATTGACTCTCACATCTTTCTTATGAATTTCACTCAACCAAAACCCGTCTACGAGCATAGCAAAATAAACTACTTCGTCCCGGGGTCATGGTAACAAGGGGGTTGGTTCATTCTACCACATGATACTACTCAAGATTAAAGCTTCAAAATTTCAACTACTGCATGCATGGTGGGGGTGGTATAATTTCTAATGCACAAAATCATAGGTATTGAAAATAACATGATCAAGACTTGCCTTGCTGATGATCCTCGTAAGCTAAGGACTCGTAGTAGCAAGCTTCGCACTCCGGAAACTCTACCGAGACAAACAATAATCACAATAAGCATATAGCATATCATCACTTATCACAATAGCAATAGCAACATAACACACCAAACAAACAAAACAAAACCCAAGGGGAAATCTCAAAGAAAAACCAACTCAAGTTTTTCCTACTTCAAGCAACAACTAAAAATAGTTTTATATAACAAAAGTTTTCTCAACATAACCTAATCATGGTTTTATGTTAACTTAACAGAAAAGATTTCATTAAGCAACTAGGATCAAAAAGAATTAATTTAAAATCTATTATGAAACTCCTATTAGGCCTAATTCAAAATTCTATTAAGAAAAATAAAATAAAAGTTTTATTTATTATAAATAAAAGTTGATCCCTTAAAGTGACAGAAACTATCCTAGAATAATCAATCACATGCTAAAAATAAATTTATTTACTAATTAAAATAATAGGAAAACAGAGCTAGTTAATTAATTAGGATTAACAAGATTCTGCTTAAAACTATTTTTTATTAATCCTAAAATACCAAATTAATTTATATGGTTTGGCAATGTCAAAACAAAGTTGGGAAAAAAGAATCATATAAAAATAATTTTCCTAACTCATGTTATAACAGATTTACTATTCTGACTAAAACTAAATTAAAGCAATTTAAAATAATTTTAACATAGCTAATAATATTTTTTGCAGAAACTATAGAAAATTTGCAAACCAACAAAAAAAGAATCACCTAAAAATATTAAGTAGAATAAAAGTTATGAATTTTTCAAATTTGGAACTATTCTGTTAAAACAGAAAACTAAAATAAAAGAAAAATGGCCTAATGGGCCTAACCTACGCACTGAGCGTAATATAAACTAAACGGGCCCTAGGGTTAAACGAGTCGGGCCGGGCTAAATAAAAAAAACCTAACTAAAACTAAACCGGAACTAAACGGTCGAACCGGGTTTTATTAAAAGAACTTACCCTTCTGGGTGTTCTAATCCTAACCGTCGAGAACGAATCGGACGGGAGGTGATCTCCGTGGCTTACCGAGCTCGGCGGCAGCGGGGCGGCGGCGAGTGCTTTGGCCTCTCCGGTCGTCGGGAGGTCGGTGGAGTGGTCCGGCGGTGCTTGGCGACGAGGAGGGTTACAGTGGAGTGGGTGGAGCTCGGGGAGGGCTAGGGCGGCGACGGTGACGCAAATGGCGGCGGCGGCACGCTCGGGCTCCGGCGAGCTCGTGTGGGGAGGAGGGTTCAGGCGAGGGGCGAGGGGGGAATGCGGGGGGGGTATAAATAGGGGCGCCTCGGCTTGGCAAGGGGGCGATCGGGAGGATCGAATCCGGATCTCACGGATCCGCGATCGGCGGCGCGATCGTTCGTGGGCGGGGTTGAAGACGAGGTGGGGTCCGCTGCAGAGAGAGGGAGGGTGCAGTGCGGTCGGGCGACCGCTCAAGAGGTTTCGGCGCGGGTGGCTGGCCGGCTCATTGGCTCATTGGCTGGCCCTCTGGGCCGCTGGTGGGCAGTGCGGTGGGTGGCCTCGGCTGGCTGGGCAGGGGGCTGGTGGCGCTGGGGTGTTTTTTTTTTTGAATTTTTTTTTAATAAAACAAAAACAGAGATAACTTAATAAATATAAATATTTTATATAGGACATATATATACCAAAATGATCAGGGGAATATTCCCTATCATTTGAACATTTTTCCAAAGGCAAAATTCAAACTTTATAAAAATTCATTTTTTTTCAAATTCAAATAAAACTCAAGTTTGAATTCAAAACTTTTGGCATTGCTTTCCTCTGATATTTTTGGAGTGTCATGTTTACTCCTCTCATACTTTTGATCAAGTATTTATCAGGCATAGTTTTTGAAATGATTCCCACTTGCCATAGTTTGAATTCAAATTTGAAAACTCAAAACTCTTCTGAAACTCCAAATTGCACTCAAATTCAAACAGAATGCATAGATGCTTAGCTATAATTGTAAAACATTCCAAATAGGAAATTTGGGATGTTACAGTAGAGCATATTTATAATCACCCAGTTACGTTGTGACATTTTATAGCACACAAGGTGTTCCTCCGATATTCGGGAGTTGCATAATCTCATAGTGAAAGCAATATGTATAAGTCATGAAGAAAGCAATAGCAATAAAACTTAACGATCATTATGCTAAGCTAACGGATGGGTCTTGTCCATCACATCATTCTCCTAATGATGTGATCTCATTCATCGAATGACAACACATGTCTATGGTCAGGAAACTTAACCATCTTTGATTAACGAGCTAGTCAAGTAGAGGCATACTAGGGACACTTTTTTTGTCTATGTATTCACACATGTACCAAGTTTTCGGTTAATACAATTCTAGCATGAATAATAAACATTTATCATGATATAAGGAAATATCAATAACAACTTTATTATTGCCTCTAGGGCATATTTCCTTTAGTCTCCCACTTGCACTAGAGTCAATAATCTAGATTACATTGTAATAATTCTAACACCCATGGAGTCTTGGTGCTGATCATGTTTTGTTCGTGGAAGAGGCTTAGTCAACGGGTCTGCAACATTCAGATCCATATGTATTTTGCAAATCTCTATGTCTCCCTCCTTGACTTGATTGCGGATGGAGTTGAAGTGTCTCTTGATGTGTTCGGTTCTCTTGTGAAATCGGGTTTCCCTCGCTAAGGCAATTGCTCCAGTATTGTCATAAAATATTTTCATTGGACCCGATGCACTAGGTATTACACCTAGATCAGATATGAACTCCTTCATCCAGACTCCTTCATTTGCTCCTTCCGAAGCACCTATGTACTCCGCTTCACACATAGATCCCGCCACGACGCTCTGCTTGGAATTGCACCAACTGATGGCTCCACCATTCAATATTAAAATGTATCCGGTTTGCGAGTTAGAGTCATCCGGATCAGTGTCAAAGCTAGCATCAACATAACCATTTACGACAAGCTCTTTGTCACCTCCATAAACAAGAAACAAATCCTTAGTCCTTTTCAGGTATTTCAGGATGTTCTTGACCGCTGTCTACTGATCCACTCCTGGATTACTTTGGTACCTTCCTGCTAAACTTATAGCAAGGCACACATCAGGTCTGGTACACAACATTGCTACATGATAGAACCTATGGCTGAGGCATAGGGAATGACTTTCATTTTCTCTCTATCTTCTGCAGTGGTCGGGCATTGAGTCTGACTCAACTTCACACCTTGAAACACAAGCAAGAACCCTTTCTTTGACTGATCCATTTTAAACTTCTTCAAAACTTTATCAAGGTATGTGATTTGTGAAAGTCCAATTAAGCGTCGTGATCTATCTCTAAAGATCTTGATGCCCAATATATAAGCAGCTTCACCGAGGTCTTTCATTGAAAAATTCTTATTCAAGTATCCTTTTATGCTATCCACACATTCTATATCATTTCCAATCAACAATATGTCATCCACATATAATATTTAGAAATGCTACAGAGCTCCCACTCACTTTCTTGTAAATACAGGCTTCTCTATAAAACCATATGCTTTGATTACACTATCAAAGCGTATATTCCAACTCCGAGAGGCTTGCACTAGTCCATAAATGGATCGCTGGAGCTTGCACACTTTGTTAGCACCTTTAGGATAGAAAAAACCTTCTGATTGCATCATATACAACTCTTCTTTAAGAAATCCATTAAGGAATGCAATTTTGACATCCATTTGCCAAATTTCATAATCGTAAAATGCGGCAATTGCTAACATGATTCGGATAGACTTAAGCATCGCTACGGGTGAGAAGGTCTCATTGTAGTCAACTCCTTGAACTTGTCGAAAACCTTTCGCAACAAGTCGAGCTTTGTAGACAGTAACATTACCGTCGCCGTCGGTCTTCTTCTTGAAGGTCCATTTTTGCTATGGCTTGCCGATCATCGAACAAGTCAACCAAAGTCCATACTTTGTTCTCATACATGGATCCCATCCCAGATTTCATGGCCTCAAGCCATTTTGCGGAATCTGGGCTCATCGTCGCTTCATCATAGTTCGTAGGTTCATTATGGTCTAGTAACATGATTTCCAGAACAGGATTACCGTACCACTCTGGTGCGGAACATACTCTAGTTGACCTACGAGGTTCGGTAGTAACTTGATCTGAAGTTTCATGTCATCATCATTAACTTCCTCACTAATTGGTGTAGGCATAACTGGAACTGATTTCTGTGAAGAACTCCATTCCAATTCGAGAGAAGGTACAACTACCTCATCAAGTTCTACTTTCCTCCCACTCACTTCTTTTGAGAGAAACCCCTTCTCTAGAAAGGATCCATTCTTAGCAACAAAAATCTTGCCTTCGGATCTGTGATAGAAGGTGTACCCAAAAGTTTCTTCTAGGTATCCTATGAAGACGCACTTCTCGGAAAACTTATCAGGTCGAAGCCTTTTCACATAAGCATCGCAACCCCAAACTTTAAGAAACGACAGCTTAGGTTTCATGCTAAACCACAGTTCATATGGTGTCGTCTCAATGGATTTAGATGGTGCCCTATTTAACTTGAATGCAGCCGTCTCTAAAGCATAACCCAAAATGATAGTGGTAAATCGGTAAGAGACATCATAAATCGCACCATATCTAATAAACTAAGGTTACGACGTTCGGACACACCAGTACGCTGTGGTGTTTTAGGAGGCGCGAGTTGCGAAACTATTCCACATTGTTTCAAAAGAAGACCAAACTCGTATCTCAAATATTCGCCTCCACGATCAGATCGTAGAAACTTTATTTTCTTGTTACGATGATTTTCCACTTCACTCTGAAATTCTTTGAACTTTTCAAATGTTTCAGACTTATGTTTCATTAAGTAGATATACCCATATGTGCTCAAATCATCTGTGAAGGTTAGAAAATAACGATACCCGCCGCGAGGCTCAACACTCATCGGACCGCATACATCAATATGCATTATTTCAAATAAGTCAGTGGCTCGCTCCATTGTTCCGGAGAACGGAGTCTTAGTCATCTTGCCCATGAGGCATGGTTCGCAAGCATCAAGTGATTCCAAAAGCCCATCTGCATGGAGTTTCTTCATCCGCTTTACACCAATATGACCTAAATGGCAGTGCCATAAATATGTTGCATTATCATTATTAACTTTGCATCTTTTGGCATCAATATTATGAATGTGTGTATCACCATGATCGAGATTCAACAAAAATAGACCACTCATCAAGGGTGCATGACCATAAAAGATATTACTCATATAAATAGAACAACCATTATTCTCTCTGATTTAAATGAATAACTGTCTCGCATCAAACAAGATCCGGATATAATGTTCATGCTCAACGCTGGCACCAAATAACAATTATTTAGGTCTAAAATAATCCCGAAGGTAGATGTAGAGGTAGCGTGTCGACGGCGATCACATCGACCTTGGAACCATTTCCGACGTGCATCATCACCTCGTCCTTAGTCAATCTTCGTTTAATCCGTAGCCCCTATTTCGAGTTGAAAATATGAGCAACAGAACCAATATCAAATACCCAGGCGCTACTACGAGCATTAGAAAGGTACACATCAATAACATGTATATCAAATATACCTTTCACTTTGCCATCCTTCTTATCTGCCAAATACTTGGGGCGGTTCCGCTTCCAGTGACCAGTCCCTTTGCAGTAGAAGCACTCAGTTCCAGGCTTAGGTCCAGACTTGGGCTTCTTCCCGGGAGCAACAACTTGCTTGCTATTCTTCTTGAAGTTCCCCTTCTTACTTTTGCCCTTCTTCTTGAAACTAGTGGTCTTGTTAGCCATCAACACTTGTGCTCCTTCTTGATTTCTACCTCCGCAGCCTTAAGCATTGCGAAGAGCTCAGGAATTGTCTTTTCCATCCCTTGCATATTATAGTTCATCATGAAGCCTTTATAGCTTGGTGGCAGTGATTGAAGAACTCTGTCAATCACACTACATCTGGAAGATTAACTCCCAGTCAAGTGGTTATGGTACCCAGACATTCTGAGTATGTGTTCACTGACAGAACTGTTCTCTTCCAACTTGCAGCTATAGAACTTGTTGGAGACTTCATATCTCTCAACTCGGGCATTTGCTTGAAATATTAACTTCAACTCCTGGAACATCTCATATGCTCCATGACGTTCAAAACATCTTTGAAGTCCCGATTCTAAGCCGTAAAGCTTGGCACACTGAACTATTGAGTAGTCATCAAATTTAGCTTGCCAGACATGCATAACATCCAGAGTTGCTCCTGCAGCAGGCCTTACACCTAGTAGTGCTTCAAGGACGTAATTCTTTTGTGCAGCAATGAGCATAACCCTCAAGTTACGGACCCAGCCCGTGTAGTTGCTACCATCATCTTTCAACTTAGCTTTCTCTAGGAACGCATGAAAATTCAAGGGAACGATAGCACGGGCCATTGATCTACAACATAGATATGCAAAAACTATCATGACTAAGTTCATGATAAATTTAAGTTCAATTAATCATATTACTAAAGATCTCCCACTTAGTGATAGAGGCAAAGGTGTCCCGTCTTTCGATGAGATGGTGGCTATCATTTTGGAGGAAGTTGACTTTGACGATCCGACTACGAACGTGTGAGGACGTCGCGCCTTAGCAATCGCTAAACCAACTCCGAGAGGTAATTGACCACGCCGGAGCACGATCAACCTGACCACGAAGGTCCGTTTCCTGCAGGCAAACGAAGAACAAGCAAGAAACTAAGATTGCAATCTGGATATTGCGAATATAAGAGGAAAGCTTTATTGATCAAGGTGGGGTTCTGTGACGCCTTTGTCTGGTCTTTGAACACAAACGAAGTACGCGAAGTTGCAGCTATGGCAAACTTTTAATCTAAACAAAACCCAAAGTCTAAACGGTGCCCTAAGTGTTGTATATACGGAGGAAGAGGGGGGAATTTCGTGGCCCTTGGGGAAGGGGTCCGAAACCAACCCTATCTCTTGTTTCCCCACACATACGGACTCTGGAAACAGCTTATACTTATGTATTTCAAAATTACACGGGCCTAGCCCAATAATAAGGTGACGCAACACCTAGAATAGCCTCTGGACGAATATTATGAAGTGGCATTTTGTGTATTTCGTCCAAGGCTTCATGAACTCATTATGGCTGCTTCAAAGTCCTGAAATCATCACTCGTAACTCCGTTCTTGTTCCCCTCGTGCATGCCATCATATTCATGCTTGGTCTTTCTCCAGTGTCCATAACAGGCCCTTCATCTGTAAGCAAAACAAATGTATCCAATTTAGGCAGCATCATATTCTCATGAACATTAGAATCATTACCAAGAAATGAAAGTACCTGATAATTTAATTGGTGTGCGCGAGCTCTAGTAATTGATCCTGTATGTATAGCAGCAGGGGCTGTGGGTGTTACAATGGTATTGATGTCCTCATCATCCTCCCCTTCTTGAAATGAAGTCGTCCTCGACGGAAGCTCATCTTCCTCACCCCAATAAGGCTTCAAATCTGCAATGTTAAAAGTGGGACTAACCCCAAAATCTGCAGGCAGCTCAAGTTTATATGCATTATCATTTATTTTCTCTAATACCTTAAAAGGACCAGCAACACGTGGCATTAGCTTTGATTTGCGCAAAGCAGGAAATCTATCCTTACACAAATGTAACCAAACAAGATCTCCAGGTGCAAACAAAACATGTTTTCTACCCTTATCTCCAGCAAGTTTATATTTAGCATTCGTACGCTCAATGTTTTCCTTAGTTAACTCATGCATTTGTAAAATCAATTCAGCATGTTGTTTAGCATCAAAATTAACCTTCTCCGAAGAAGGAAGAGGCAACAAATCAATAGGTGCACGAGGTAGGAAACCATACACAATTTTAAAAGGGCACATCTTAGTAGTAGAATGCAATGAACGATTATAAGAAAATTCAATATGAGCCACTTTTCTTGTTATTCTTCAAAACAGCGCTAAGCATAGTAGACAATGTTCTATTGACTACTTCAGTTTGTCCATCAGTTTGGGGGTGACAAGTAGTACTAAAAAGTAGTTTAGTCCCCAACTTAGCCCATAAACATCTCCAAAAGTGGCTAAGAAATTTAGTATCACGATATGAAACAATAGTATTTGGCACACCATGCAAGCAAATAATTTCACGAAAGAACAAATCAACAACATTAATAGCATCATCGCTTTTATGACATGGTATAAAGTGTGCCATTTTCGAAAACCTATCCACGACAACAAATATGCTATCCCTCCCCTTCTTCGTTCAAGGTAAACCTAAAACAAAGTCCATAGATATATCCTCCCAAGGAACACTAGGTACAGGCAAAGGCATATATAAACCATGAGGATTGAGTCGTGACTTAGCTTTTTGACATGTAGTGCAGCGAGCGACAAAACGCTCAACATCCCGTCTCCTCTTTGGCCAAAAGAAAGGTGTAGCAAGTATATCCTCCGTCTTCTTCACGCCAAAGTGTCCCATTAGTCCTCCTCCATGCGCCTCCTGCAACAACAAAAGACGAACGGAGCTAGCTGGAATGCATAACTTGTTAGCACGAAACACAAATCCATCGTTAACGACAAACTCGTTCCATGTTCTACCTTCTTTACAATTCTGCAATACATCTTTAAATTCAGCATCATGCACATATTGATCTTTGATGGTCTCCAAACCAAATATTTTAAAGTCAAGTTGTGAAAGCATAGAATAACGACGAGACAATGCATCAGCAATAACATTTTGTTTACCCTTCTTGTGTTTAATGACATAAGGGAAAGTCTCAATGAATTCAACCCATTTAGCATGTCCACGGTTCAGTTTTGCTTGACTTTTAATGTGTTTCAAAGATTCATGATCAGAATGTATAACAAATTCTTTGGGCCATAAATAATGTTGCCATGTTTTTAAGGTCCGAACAAGAGCATATAATTCTTTATCATAAGTAGAATAGTTTAGACTAGTCCCACTGAATTTTTCAGAAAAGTATGCAACAGGTTTGCCATCTTATAATAACACACCTCCTAATCCAATTCCACTAGCATCACATTCGAGCTCAAAAGTCTTATTAAAATCAGGAAGTTGGAGTAAAGGAGAATGTGTCAACTTATCATTCAATACCGTGAAGGCTTCTTCCTGTGCGATACCCCAAATAAAAGGCACATCCTTCTTTGTAAGCTCATTGAGAGGTGCAGCAATGGTGCTAAAATCTCTCACAAAACGCATATAGAAACCAGCGAGTCCAAGAAAACTCCTCACTTGTGTGACCATTTTGGGCTACGACCAACTCTCAATAGCTTCAATCTTGGCTTTATCAACTTCAATTCTGTCGTGGTTTTGTCACGGCAGATGTCCTCATGAAAGTACTTAGTCGTGGAGCCATCGCTACGGGTTAGCTTAAAGGGGTTAAAGCGGACAAGGGACGCAAGAGAGTTTTATACTAGTTTGGCCCCTTACGATGAAGGTAAAAGCCTACGTCTAGTTGTGATGGAATTGATGGGGTTTCGATGACCAGGGAGCGAATACGCTTTGCCTGAGTCTCGAGTTGTTGTCTGTTGTCTTGAACCACCGCCTGGTCGTCCCCTTATATACATGGGTTGACGCCCGTCTGTTTACAGAGTCCCGAGGCCGGCTCATAAACGTGTCCGGATCGGTCTCCGCTCTTTCTACCTTATAATGCAAGTTACATATCAATGCCGGTTTATAGCTACAGGCCTTAAACCAGTTCTGGGCCTTGGGCCTCTACTCAGTGTCACCGTATGTCTTCATGGGCTTCAAGTTAAACTGGCCTCTCCTGGCCGGTTTACACCCAGTAGTAATATCCCCAACATTAGGCCCCAGACTGATTTGAACTAGTTCATGTCAGTCCTCAAGAAAACTTCGTCTTCAACATTTTCACATAATTTTGTAAACCGCCGTGACGTCATCTTCTCAAATCGTGGTAAATCATCGTGACATCATCTGTTAAACTGTGCATGACACATCTTCATTAATGGGTCTCCGACAATCGAGGCGACAGCTCCGCTTTCCAAATTTTTGGCTCCTCGACTTTCACGCCTGACACTTATCCCTTGCCTTTATGAATAGGGCCGAGGGGTCATTTTCACCTTTCCCCCTCGTGCCTCTTCGCGTCGTCATCTTCCTTGTGCCGCTCAACCCTTGGAGCTCTGCCGCCACTGTCGACCGTCGCCTCTGCTTCAACTCTGGCCACTGCAACGCACCATAAAACCGCGACGCCTCTCCGCTTCTTCATCAGCACAGGTAAATTTTCTGCTCTTTCCGCCATAGATCTGTTCTAGGGTTTCGGTGTTTGTCGGTGTTCTTTGGTGTTCGTCAGTGTCCATTGCCTGCATAATAGAGTTTGATCCAGACCTTAATAGTTATCCTATTCCATGATAACCGTAGTCCTTTTTTCCTATCTAATGCGCTTTGCTAAGATAGAAGATCCCATCTGAACCTTCATCCACTGTTTCGGCACCGCTCCTTAAATCTGAATATATTTTCCTTTTCTGATATGCCGCAGATCCAAAATTGTAATACCAACTTGTGAGATCTGTTTTCCTTCACTTATACATATGCAGTCTTGACTCTTCAATGTTTAGACTAGGCATTTAACTTTGTAGAAAAATTGACAACCTGCTATATACCATTAGTCCCCTTGTTGAACCGCCAATGTATTTCTACTTATCACCTTCACTAGTGCACTGTTTCATTATTAAAACTCCGGTTTGTAAATAGCTGACTCCGGTTTAGTAATATGCTTATATCTTGTATCACTGTATAGCTGTCCAATGTAAATCTTAAGCCGGAAATCATTATATTGTAGATCCTCATTGCCATGGCCAAACAAGTGTACAAATGCAATTGGGTCCCTTCTCGAGTAACAGAGGAACAGTTAGACAACCTTGTCAAAACGGGTGCTTTAAGCAACAAAGATGTCATTCACTGGAGGGTCCCTGGCCCGGAATGTCCTCCTACTCCCAAAGACGGAGAAGTTGTTGTTTTTGCTGATCACCTAAGCCGGGGTTTCAACCCTCCCGGTTCGAAATTCTTCCGGGATATACTGGCCAACTTTCAGCTGCGCCCACAAGACATCGGCCCAACTCTGTAACCAACATCTGCCACTTTCAAGTGTTTTGTGAGGTTTACCTTCAAGAGGAACCTTCCATAGAGCTATTCAGGGATTGCTTTCATCTGAACCGCCGCACATAATTCAAAGATGGGCCTAACACAGAACTGGGCGGGATGGCGATTCAGAAAAGAAAAGAGGTCACCTTTTCTCACGCCAATCTCCACAGTCACCCCAAAGATTGGAACCAGACCTGGTTTTATTGCAAGGATACATCTCCACCTGATGAAAACCCCCTGCCGGGTTACTGTCCTGAACGTCTGAGCAACACACACCCTTTTCCTCAAAGGCTGACTGCTAAAGAAAGAAGCAAATATGCTCCTCAACTATCCAAGCTTAGGGCCTTTTGTCGGATTTCGGGTTCCGGCAGGCCATCTAGGTTCGAACACTGGGGTGCGCGCGGAGATCTCGCCCTCTACCTATCTGCACCTCGCCGCCTTGCTAGGATCTAAACTATGAAATGAACAACACAAGAGACACAAGGTTTATACTGGTTCGGGCCACCATTGTGGTGTAACACCCTACTCCAGTGTGTGGTGTGGTGGATTGCCTCTTGGGCTGATGATGAACAATACAAGGAAGAACAGCCTCGCGAGGGTCTGTTCTTGGCTGGTGCGATGAACTGCTAGGGGGAGTTCAGTCTCTCTCTCTCTCTCTCTCTCTCTCTCTCTCTCTCTCTCTCTCTGTGATTGATCTCTTAATGCCGGATCAAGCTGCCTCTACCTTGTGGGTGGCTAGTCCTATTTATAGGCAGAGGCCCTGGGCCTCTTCCCAAATATTGAGCGGGAAGGGCGCCAACAATTGGCCATTTTGAAGGGGAACATCTAGTACACTTATCCTGACTAAAGTTGGTCCTCGCCTGTCAAAGCCTCTGGTGGTGACGCCGGCTTGGGCTCCATGATGACTTCCTTCCTGCCGTTGCGACGGTCATGGTCTTGTTGCACCGAAACGGATGCCTTTGCTTGATGCTCTCGCCTGCGCTTGCCCCCTTTGCACCAAAGAGGAAATGAGGACACTGCGCGGGCTGGCGCCCGCCTGGCGCCCTTGGTCGTCATGGCTTGGGCCATGGGCACCTCGTGAGGTACCCGCCTTGATCCCTCCGCCTCCTCGCGAGCCAGCCTGACAAGGCCGTGCCTGAGGAAGCCGTTTTTTCCACGTCTTCTATCGCCATCTTGATCCGGTGATAGCCAGAGAAGGCATCCAGAAAGCATAACAGGTCACACTCGGCGGTGGAATCAACGATCTGATCGATACAGGGGAGCGGGAATGGATCCTGCGGGCAGGCTTTGTTGAGGTTGGTGAAGTCGACACACATGCGTTCCTTCCCCCCTTTCTATGGCACAACAACAAGGTTAGCCAGCCAATCTGGGTATCGGACCTCGCGAATGACCCCTGCAGCTTCCAGTTTGCGGGTCTCTTGGACGATGAAAGCCTGCTTTTCAGTGGACTGTCGTCTCGCTTTCTGCTTCATGGGACGTACATTGGGGCACACGTTGAGGTGGTGCTCGATTACGCCTATCGGGATCCCTGCCAACTGATCTGGTTCCCATGCGAACACCTTCCTGTTCGCGCGCAGGAACTTGACCAGGGCCTCCTCTTGCTCGGGTTCGAGGTTGGCGCCTATGGTGAAGGTGGCGTTAGTGGATCCGTCCTCGTCGACCAGTATCTGCTTGGTTTCTGCCTTTTCCTGGGTGAACAACTACTTCTTCTTGGCCGGCGCAGCCCCCTTGGGCTCAGGGGCGTCTGAGCCGGCGGGCTGGGCCGCCGCCGCAGTCTTGAAGGCGAGCTTGAGTACTTGCAACGCATCCCCGGTGTCTCCTGACACGGTGAGGACGCCGTTGCTCCCGGGCATCTTCATGAGGTTGTACGCCGGGTGAGTTGCAGCCATGAACCGGGCTAGCGCCGGGTAGCCGAGGATGGCGTTGTATGGGAGGCCGATGGGGGTGATGTCGAAGTCGATTAGCTCCGTGCGGAAGTTGTCGTAGGTGCCGAAGGTCACCAGAAGACAGATCTGCCCCAGGGAGCCGGCTGAACCGCCCCCGACGCCCAAGAAGGGACCGCTAGGCCGAAGCCGCTCCAGCGGTATGTGGAGGAGGCTGAAGGCTTCAACCAAAAGCACACTGAGGCCGGCGCCACCGTCGATGAGGGTCCTGGTGACGGCCACCTGGAAAATGGTGGGAGTGCACAACATTGGGAGCGCGCCCGAGCAGGTTGAGTTGGAGGGGTGGTCCTCCAAGCTGAAGGCCAGATCGGCCTTGGACGCCGACCGACCTGGGGGAGCCCCCTGCCGCATGGAGGCAACGCCGACCTGGCGAACGAATGGCTTGACGTGGCGGCCTGAAGGTGGTGCCTGTGAGCCGCCCAGGAGAGCCGCGACGACCGGGGGTGCCGACAAAGTGTGCTGGGTGAGGAAAAGGTTGCGCAGCTCTTCCCAAGAGGCCACGGAAGCCGCTGGCAGGTGGAGCAGCCACATGCGCGGGGCGTCGGTGAGGGCCATGGGAAGCTAGTTAGCCATGACCCTGTCGTCGCCTCCTGCTTCGAGGATGGCCTCCTCGTACGCAAGCAGGAAAGCCAGCGGATCAGTTGTGCCGTTGTAGCACGACGGCGTCTCCGGCTTGAACTTGTCCGGCCACCGCACCTGTCGCAAGGCCGGGGCCAAGGCTCGGAGCCCCCTGTCCCCCGCGCTGGCGCTGGCGACCGGAGTGGGCGGTGCGCTGCTCATCACAGGGCGAGTCGCGGTGTCGGGGGAGAGCGGGTCGGCGGAAGGGAAAGCTCCGGCGCACCCCTACCTGGCGCGCCAAATGTCGGATTTCGGGTTCCGGCAGACCCTCTAGGTTCGAACACTGGGGTGCGCACGGAGATCTCGCCCTCTACCTACCCGCACCTCGCCGCCTCGCTAGGATCTTAACTATGAAAGGAACAACACAAGAGACACAAGGTTTATACTGGTTCGGGCCACCATTGTGGTGTAACACCCTACTCCAGTGTGTGGTGTGGTCGATTGCCTCTTGGGATGATGATGAACAATACAAGGAAGAACAGCCTCGCGAGGGTCTGTTTTTGGCTGGTGCGCTAGGGGAGTTCGATGCCTCTCTCTCTCTCTCTCTCTCTCTCTCTCTCTCTCTCTCTCTCTCTCTCTCTCTTTGCGATTGATCTCTTAATGCCGGATCAAGCTGCCTCTACCTTGTGGGTGGCTAGTCCTATTTATAGGCAGAGGCCTTGGGTCTCTTCCCAAATATTGAGCGGGAAGGGCGCCAACAATTGGCCATTTTGAAGGGGAACATCTAGTACACTTATCCCGACTAAAGTTGGTCCTCGCTTGTCAAAGGCTCGGTGGTGGCGCCGGCTTGGGCTCCACGATGACTTCCTTCCTGCCGCTCATGACGGTCATGGTCTTGTTGCAAAAACGGATGCCTTTGCTTGATGCTCTCGCTGCGCTTGCCCCTTTGCACCAAAGAGGAAATGAGGACATCATGGGCTGGCGCCTCACCGGCGCCCTTGGTCATCATGGCTTGCGCCATGGGCACCTCGTGAGGTACCCCGCCTTGATCACTCCGCCTCCTCGCGAGCCAGCCTGACGAGGCCGTGCCTGAGGAAGCTTCTTTTCGTCCGCCCCTCGAGGCTTGGCCCCTCGCGAGGGTCTTGAGCTCGTGCCGATGAAGATGGGCGTCTTGGCCACCCTTGAGCCACGCCGCAGGCCGCAGCGAGCAAGTCTGGTACCCCTGCCCGAACGCCGACAGAGCCCCGGTCCCAAGGCGCGCTGGACTTGGCCGAGCAGAAGCGAAGGGCAAGTCACAGCGCGCCGCTGGCCCTAACAGCCTGCGGCCTTGGGCGCCGCCTGGCGGTTGATTGGACGTGGGCGGCTCCGCTCCCCCACGACGTCTCGGCAACTGCATGAATTGACAAGTCCCTGCATGCAAAGCGGGTCATCTTTACCTGCGATCGTGGAGGCCGGTGGTTGGCCTTCCCCGGCTATAAGTACGGGACGGCGCCTGCCCTTCCAGTCCATCCCCTCTTGCTTCTTCTTCTTCTTCATGGCTCCGCCAAAGAGGTTCTCGGCCGCGGAAAAGGGAAAGGCTCGCCAGGTGGAGCCTGACTCTCCCCCGCCCAAGCGCGGTCGAGGCCGTCCTCGCAAACACCCTGTGGCTCCCATGGTGGCTCCTCCCGGCCGTGGAGGTGATCTCCCGCGCGGTGACGGGCGGCTGGCCGTTGCTGGGGGGTGCGCTATGGCCGCGCGACCCCCTAGGCCGCGCTTCCACTCGGCAGAGGTGCTGCGGGAGTTCGTTGTGTGGTCGGCGGAGCCGACCAGCACCTGGCTCCAGCTTCCTCGCTTCCTCCTAGGTGAGCTTCCGGCCGGTGCCCCGGGCGGCCTCTGGCTTCAGGCGGATGGTTGCTGCAGCCGGGCCTCCTGGGCTTCGCTGGAGGTCTCTGCTGCCGGGAGCGTGGCCCTGACCCACGGCTGGCAAACGTTTGCCCGCGCGCGTGGTCTAAGCCGGCGGTGCACCCTTGTAGGACCTTGAAGTATGGCTAGAGGGGGGGGGGGGGTGATTAGACTACTTGACCAATTAAAAACTTAACCTTTTCCCAATTTTAGAGTTTGACAGATTTTAGCTATCTTAGGACAAGTCAAGCAATCATCACACAAATCAAGCAAGCATGCAAAGAGTATATAGGCAGCGGAAATTAAAGCATGCAACTTGCAAGAAAGTAAAGGGAAGGATTTGGAGGATTCAAACACAATTGGAGACACGGATGTTTTTGGCGTGGTTCCGATAGGTGGTGCTATCGTACCTCCACGTTGATGGAGACTTCAACCCACGAAGGGTAACCGCGAGTCCACGGAGGGCTCCACCCACGAAGGGTCCACGAAGAAGCAACCTTGTCTATCCCACCATGGCCGTCGCCCACGAAGGACTTGCCTCACTAGCGGTAGATCTTCATGAAGTAGGCGATCTCCTTGCCCTTACAAACTCCTTGGTTCAACTCCACAATCTTGTCGAAGGCTCCCAAGTGACACCTAGCCAATCTAGGAGACACCACTCTCCAAGAAGTAACAAATGGTGTGTTGATGATGAACTCCTTGCTCTTGTGCTTCAAATGATAGTCTCCCCAACACTCAACTCTCTCTCATAGGATTTGGATCTGGTGGAAAGAGGTTTTGAGTGGAAAGCAACTTGGGGAAGGCTAGAGATCAATATTCATATGGTAGGAATGGAATATCTTGGCCTCAACACATGAGTAGGTAGGTCTTTCTCAGAAATAGTAAGTTGGAAGTGTAGGTTCAGTCTGATGGGTCTCTCCACGAATTAAGAGGAGGTGGAGGGGTATATATAGCCTCCACACAAAATCTAACCGTTACACACAATTTACCAAACTCAGTGGGACCGTTTCAACAGACTCGGTCGGACCGATTTAGTAAACCTAGTGACCGTTAGTGATTTTCAGTGGGACTGACATGCAACTCGGTGAGACCGATTCGGTTAGGGTTAGGGCATAACGTAATCTCGGTAAGACTGACATACAACTCGGTGAGACCGATTTTGGTAATAAGCTTTGCAGAGAGTTGGTCAGGTAAACTCGGTGGGACCGATTTGCTCTTTTCGGTGAGACCGAAATGTTACAAAAGGGAAACAGAGAGTTTACATTGCAATCTCGGTGGGACCGATCGCTCACTTCGGTTAGACCGAAACGTTACGAAGGGAAACAGAGAGATTATAATCCCATCTCGGTGAGACCGAGATCCCTATCGGTAGGACCGATTTGCCTAGGGTTTGTGGCAGTGGCTATGACATTTGAAATCTGTGGCGCCGGGTAGGAAGATTCGGTGTGACCGATTTTGGCTTTAGGTTTAGGTCATTTGTGGATTGTGAGAAAGTAGCTGAGGGTTTTGGAGCATATCACTAAGCACATGAAGCAAGAGGCTCATTAAGCAACACCTCATCCCTCCTTGATAGTATTGGCTTTTCCTATAGACTCAATGTGATCTTGGACCACTAAAATGTAAAATGAAGAGTCTTGAGCTTTTGAGCTCGTGCCAATCCTTTGTCCTTAGTATTTTGAGGGATCCACTTTCATCATCCATGCCATGCCATTCATTGAGCTTTCCTGAAATAATACTCTTGGAATAGCATTAGCTCAATGAGCTATATGTTGTTATGAATTACCAAAACCACCTAGGAATAGTTGCACTTTCAATCTCCCCCTTTTTGGTAACTGATGACAACATATAGATCAAAGCTTCGACAAATGATAATAAGATTGAAAAACATCATTGCTTTGAGAAGTATGTGATAAGCAAGATCTCCCCCTAAATTTGCGCATAGTTTAAGATTTGCTTTGGACTGCAAATGCACAAGGAATTAGGCTCATGGGTTACTCTTCCATGTCACATACATCTTGGTGGAGCACTCAAAATGATAAAGATTGAATACATGCACTCATCACCAAGCAAAGTGAATGATCACATAGGATAGATAAGATAATATCATCAAACATGCATAAGTGTAGCTTATGATCAAACACATGATCATCAATGTCTCACAAGAATAGCATAGTATCTCAAGAAATCAAAAGCAAACAAGTTTGAACCACCAAATCAAGAGAGAACAAAAGCAACACTCTCTCTCTCGAAGCCTATGATCTATACATTTTTCTCCCCCTTTGGCAACAAGTTACCAAAAAGTTCATAGAAAATGCATAGTGCTAGATCGACTCTCAGGCTTGATCTTCAGGTGGTGGTGTAGAGATGGCTCCTTGGATGAAGACTTCAGTTGATGTAGAGGGAGCTGGACGAGTTGGTGCTGGAGCTGGTTGCACTGGAGCTGTAGGAGCTGTAGCTGGTGCAGATGCTGTTGCTCTGGTGTCTGGCACTAGAACTGCATCTGATCTCTGAGCTCTAGGCACTCTGGCAAATACATTAGTGGTAGTCTTGCCCTTCCTCTCACGATGTCATCCTGCAATGCTCCACAACCGATCAAATCTCGCCACTTTGACATCTAGATCATAGAATTTTTGTTCCATGATTCTTTCCAAGCTCTCTTGATATTGATTGAGGGTGGCCAATCCCTTCTCAATCCTCAGAGATGATGCTATCAAGTAACCAAGCTGCTCCTGCTTGTTCTTCAAGAAATACTCAGATGCCTCCTCTTGAGTTGGCATCTTGGCAGCCTTCTCCTTCCTTGCCTTCTCCTTCTTCTCTTGAGCTTGAACTAATGATGGATCATTTTCATTCATGACAACCTCATTGTCCTCAAAGTCTGGATAAAGTGGAAAATGTTCCTTATCCAATAGATATTTGCCTGTGCCCATCTTTGAGTTAATCAACTCCTGAATCTGAGGGGCATATCCACAACTCCTCTTATGATTTGCTGCAGTCCTCTTAATGGTTTCAACTATAAGGCTCATGACCTTGAATTTCTGAGGCACATCAAATAAATGCAACATATTGATTGCATGCCCTCTGATCATGTTGTGGTCACCGACTTAGGCAATAGAGTGTGCCTTAGGATCCAATTGATCGTAGGCAGCCACGATGTAAGAAAGTGGACTGATCCAAAAGAGAAAGTCTCTAGGGCTTTGTCTGGGATCTCCTTGTACATATGTGCCATGGTATTGTGTCCCATTTTCTTCTTGGCATATACATCCAGGTCATCATCATTTTCCTTTGGGGCATTTATCAGTTTTTCCCACTCCTCAACAGTTGACTGGTACCTTGTACCTTCAGACATCCAAACTATCCTCCCATCTGGATAGAAGTGTGTCAGTGAGTAGAATTGCATGATAAGTTCATCATTCCAGTTGGTGAGCTTTTGCCCAACAAAATCTGCAACTCCACAAGCAACAAAACTGTCTTGCACTCCAGGATAGTGCTCTTCATTTTCCTTCATGTAGGTCCAGTCGACCCACCTCATATCACACACAATGGGCTTCTTGTCCAACAAGATTGTCTCATAGAAGTCCTGTTGTTCCTTTGTTTGGAACCTGTAATCAACAGTAGTCCTTCTCCTTGTGGCATATGGATCTGTCAACCTCCATAGCCTCAACCCTGAATCTTTTCTGATGGTCATGTCCTCAGCCACAGGATGGGCATCATTGTGGTCAGTATCTTGGGCTTGAGCTTCCTCGAACTTGTCCTTCTTCATCTTCCTCCTCGGCAACCTCGAGCACTTGGGGCCTTGTTCTTCTCAGCATTGGAATACTCCCGGTATTCCTCTTTGGTGCAGACTTGGCCTTGGGGGCAGCTTTGGGTGCTTCCTTGGGCTTAGATGTTGCAGCCCCTGATCTAATAGCATCACCCATAAGCTTTGGTGCCTTTGGTGCTGGTGCAGCAAGCTCTTCTTCCTCTTCCATCATGGAAGGTTGACCAACAACTCTGGCCATGGTCTTCTTGACCCTTTCCTTCCTTTTCTTTCCTTCAGTAGCTGGCTCTTTGGGATCAGGCTTCTTAGGTAGTTTAGTTGAGTCTCTGGCTTTGGACATTGGTTGTCTTCCTGCAGGCCTTTTAATCTTCATGCCTGGCTTTGTATGCTTTGCTGAGCCATACTCCTTTTTGAGTACCACTTTCTTGGAGGTAGCCTCATCTTCTTCTGCTCTATAATCCTCATCTTCAGAGTCTGAAGTTCTCTTCTTCCTTTGCCTGGTAGCAGCCTTAGGCAGGTTGCTAGGAGTGCTCCTGCTGCATTCATCTGAAGAGCTGGAGGGACTAGTGCCCTCACTCATGTCAATCTGCTCTGCTGACCTGTTCTGGCTGTCACTCTGGTCTAACATGCTGCAAACACTGACTGCTAACCCTGTGAAGAGTTATAGATGAGATAGAGTGGATGAGCATCACAAAGTGCAGAGTTTTTTTGCAAAAGGTTAATTCAAAAATTCAGTTTCAGTTTTCCACAGAAAGCATTTCGATCAACCGATTTTCAAACTCGGTGATACCGAAGCAGTTTTGGAACCTAAACCGATGAACTCGGTTGGATCGAGTCACAGTTCGGTGGCACCGAGACTGCTAGGGTTTCACAAAGTCCTAAAATCGGTCGCACCGATTAGCAATTCTCGGTCAGACCGAGAGTTACTAGTGCAATGGCATAAGCTAAATCGGTGGGACCGAGTTTTTCAACTCGGTGGGTCCGAGATGGTTTCGGTGGAAACCTAACCCTAAATTTTCAAATCTCATCTAATCTACGGATTGCATTGACTGGATAGGAGTGTTTCAATCGTGGCAAGAATCAATAAGAACACAATGTGCTAGGAATCGGACGAGGATAGCACTGTGATCGAGTCCATACCCTAGCTCGGCAATGAACTCGCTACGGCGGCAATGGCGGGGTTGAATTCCGTTGACGGCGGCTGAGACCAGGATGTGAGGCGGTGGCGGCACGAGGAGACGATCCGAGACCTTGGAGGCAGAGCGAGCTATTTCATGCTAAGGGGTTGGAGAAATTTCAAAATTTTGCCCGTGACTATATATAGCCCGACCACGCTCGGTGCGACCGAGTGGAACACTTCGGTGGCACCGAGATGCATAATCGTGTTCGATTACAGAACTCGGTGTGACCGAAAAGTTCAAATCGGTTGCACCGAGATTGAAAACCTAGATCGACTTAGTGATCTCGGTAGGACCGAAATGGAGGAATCGGTCGGACCGAGAATCACAAAGAAGTTTTGGAAGTTTAAGTCTATGACTAATCGGGAATCCAAAGTGCTCCTCACACAGAGTGGTTCGAATCGACTTGATCAAATTTTGTGATGTAGCATGAATAGAGTTTGAGACGAGAAAAGCATAGATAGCTAGAGAAAGTTCTTAGGCATTCTTGTCCATCCACTTGGCCAAAAGGAGAAAGAACCAAACAATCAAAACAACAAGTGGATGTCCTTGAATGAGTAAAATATGCACCAACATGCTCACACACAAAAGGATGCCAAATGAAATATGTGGCAAATCATGCACAACCAATTCTAGCATCTATCAAACAATTGGCGATGACTAGGTCATCTATATATGAGTATATTGACTTAGGAGTCAAATGATAAACATTTGATCATAGGTCATACTCATCGTTTTAGCTCAAGTGGGGTTACCACTTTTACATAATGCATTGATGTGTTCACACCATTAGAGTTACTTTGACTCAATTCTTAGAGTTAAGCTCCCCCTAGATGTGAGATCCCCCTTTAGAGGGATGAACTAACCTTGGGTTTTGTCGATGATGACTTCATGTAGATGTTGAAGATGTGGATGCTCAATGTTGATGTAGATAAATTGGAGCTATCCTTTGGAGTGAGTTGCACTTTCAACTTGCCTACATGGGTTAGTCCCACAAGGAACAAACAAGAATATCCATAGACATAGAGTGGTGCACACACAAGATGATGTCCATGAAATCATTAGGCTACCTTGTCCCTTGCCTTACCAACATGAGGGTTTGTGACTCCTTGAACTAGTGCAAGATGTGGAAGTTGATTACACTTGTCCTTGCCATAATGATATGTGTGAAGAATGTTGGCGGAGTCACCCTCAAGAACTCTCTAGTTCTTCTTCTTCGGGATCCACATCATCTTGATGGGAATCCTTGGAGTTGTAGTTGTACTTGATGAAGTAGAACTTGACGTAGTCTTGGGAATCCACTTGAACGAGGCCTTAGGTGCTTCTTCAAATGCATCAATTTCTTCTTGAAGCTTGTCCTTGCCTTTGTTCTTGTGGTCTTGTGGTGGAAGATCATCTTGTGCTTGTGTTCCCTTGAAGGAAGTAGGATCATACTTCTCTTGTTGAGGAACAAACTTCGTCTTGGGATATTGATCTTCTTCCCACTCAACTCCATTGGCATTGAACTTTCGTTCAAAACCAACACCTTGATTCTTCCGTGTCTTCCTTGCTTATGTACAATTTCCTCGAATTGCTTACTCCCGCAAGGCTCTTGTAAACACCTTTCTCTATATTTCCTTCAATAAGCTATTTTCTTGATCAAGTGTAACTTGGCTAAGAGAATCATTAGTGGAATCAAGAGAACTACTAGAAGCAACAATATTGGATTTGACATTATTATTGTTACTACTAGAGGAAGTATCTTTCTTGTACTTGTTACTAGACTTGACTTGAGGCATGTAAGTAGATAGGAGTAAACGCTTGGCAATGTAAGAAGAACTTTTCTTACGGAGATCATCATTGATTGCTTTTAAGAACTCATGCTCTTGCTCAAGATTGATCTTTTCAAAGCGTAACTTCTCATGAGCCCTTAAAAGTTCTCGATGATCTTCGAAGATAGTTTCATGAGCCAACTTAAGAGTGTTTAGTTCTTTAGTTAGAAGCTCAATCTTCTCCTTATCATTGTCATTCATTTTATCTTGATTAGCATGATTAATTGACGTTTCATCATAGTATTCATCACTAGAGTTGTCAACAAGTAAATCATCATCCACAAGCAAGTCATCTTCATCACTATTGAAATCAACATACTCAGGATGTGTTACCTTTGGACCTTTGGCCATCAAGCATCTTCCAATTCCTTCATTTAGTGAATCAAATATGTCGTAGGAGTTGGTTGACACAAGTGCTAGACCGGCAACACCTACATCTTGAGTATATTCGGAGTCGGAGTGATAGCTTCTCTCGGAGTGTTTGTCGGAGTCGGAGCCGGATACCCATTCACCAACATGAGCTTGATGTCTTCGTTTTGTGTACCTCTTTGATGACTTGTCCTTCCTTTTTGAATCCTTGCTTCTCCGTGAGGGTCTTCGTTCATAACGATCATCTCTACTCCTCCTCTCTCTTAGTGGTGATTCTTCTCTTTTGCTTCTTCTTTTTGGAGAATCTTCTCTTCTTTTGTAGGGTGCCGTACACTCATTGGAATAGTGTCCAGGCCTCCCACAATTGTAGCAATTGCGCTCTTGACTAGAAGATCTTTTGTCATGGTAAGTCCTTGACTTGGAGCTTCTTTCTGTGCTTCTAATCTTGTAGAATTTGTTGAAGTTCTTCACCATTAAGCTCAATTCTTCATTGAAGGTTTGTCTCTCACTTGATGATGTGGGAGCTTCACTTGAGGCTTTGTAAGCACCACTTGACTTGTTGTGAAGTTCCTCCTTATCCTTGAGTGACATCTCATGAGCAACAATTCTTCCAATGACTTCCCTTGGCTTGAGATCTTTGTAGTTTGGCATCATTTGGATCAATGTGCACACGGTATCATACTTTCCATCCAATGCTCTTAGGATCTTCTTGATGATGAATCTGTCGGTCATCTCTTCACTCCCTAAGCCGGCAATCTCATTTGTAATAAGAGCAAGCCTAGAGTACATTTCAGCGACACCTTCACCATCCTTCATTTTGAACTTGTCAAGCTGACTTTGGAGCACATCCAACTTGGATTCCTTGACGGATTCGGTACCTTCATGCATATCAATCAAAGTATCCCAAATTTCTTTTGCATTCTCAAGACGGCTGATTTTGTTGAATTCTTTGGGGCACAATCCGTTGAAGATGATATAACAAGCTTGAGCGTTGTATTGCAACATCTTCAATTCTTACGCATTAGCTTCACGGTTCGGCTCTCTCCCATCAAAGAATTCACCTTGCAAGCCAATACAAATAATTGCCCAAACGGCGGGGTTATGTCCGAGAATATGCATTTTCATCTTATGCTTCCAACTAGCAAAATTAGTACCATCAAAGTAAGGACCTCTACGGTGATAATTTCCTCGCTAGGCGCCATACTCTCCTAGGTTGTGAAACCAAGGCTATGACCACCAAAATCTATGGAAATCAAAGCAAATGGAGACCAAAGCTCGATACCACTTGTAGGACCTCGAAGTATGTCTAGAGGGGGGTGTCGGTGTCAAAGCTCATGGATCTTGGGTAGGGGTCCCAATCTGTGCGTCTAGGCGGATGGTAACAGAGACGAGGACACGATGTTTTACCTGTGTTCGGGCCCTCTTGATGGAGGTAAAACCCTACGTCCCGCTTGATTAATATTGATGATGTGTGTTACAAGAGTGGATCTACCACGAGATCAAAGAGGCTAAACCCTAGAAGCTAGCCTATGGTATGATTGTTGTTCGTCCTACGGACTAAAACCCTCCGGTTTATATAGACACCGGATAGGGTTAGGGTTACACAGAGTCGGTTACAAAGGTAGGAGATCTACATATCCGTATCGCAAAGCTTGCCTTCCACGCCAAGGAAAGTCCCATCCGGACACGGGACAAAGTCTTCAATCTTGTATCTTCATAGTCTTGGAGTCCGGCCGATGATAATAGTTCGGCTATCCGGACACCCCCTAGTACGGAACTCCCTCAGTAGCCCCTGAACCAGGCTTCAATGACGACGAGTCCGGCGCGCATATTGTCTTCGGCATTGCAAGGCGGGTTCTTCCTCCGAATAATTTATAGAAGATTGTGAACACCAGGATAGTGTCCGGCTCTACAAAACAAGTTCCACATAACATCGTGGAGAGAATAATTTTTGCACAGATCTGCTGACGTATTCTACGGCGTGACATCACACCACGGCCATGCCTTTATATGAATCGTTCTTTTATTGTTCCACCTCAGCGTGTTTAGCGAGGCGGTTTCCTTGGCACGTCTTATCAAAACGTAGATCGTGCCCCCTTATTCCGGGATTCTCATCAATACGGACGTGGGTAACCCAACCGTGCCTGTTGGCCTGCCTTCTCTATCAAAGGCGAGTCCTAATCGACCACGGGGTGGGCTCTTGGTATTCAACCTCTTTATAGTGAGACCAAGGCCCTCTTCTTTTTACACCCTCCATCGAGTTCGCCTCGCGCTTCGAGTTCCAACACCCAAAGCTTCAGATTCAGGCGCTTCGGACTTTCGACGATGTCCGGCTCCAACCAGCACGGCCGATGGATGTCTTCCTCCGTCACAGAAGAAGATGTGCTAAAGCTGCGAGACACCAGGTATCTGACCGGCGAGATCTCGCATAGGCTGCCTGCTCCAGGGCCGGTCACTCCCACTCCTGAGCCCGACGAGAACGTGGTGTTCGTGTCCCACTTCCTTCGGGGTTTAGGCTTCCCGACTGACCCCTTTGTGCGGGGGCTCATGTTTTATTATGGCCTTGATTTCCATGACTTGAATCCAGAGTCCATCCTCCATATCTCGTCATTCATAGTTGTATGTGAGGCCTTCCTCCATATTACCCCCCACTTTGGATTGTGGCTCAAAACCTTCAAGGTGGAGCCAAAGACGATCAAGGGGCAGCAAGCAGAGTGCGGAGGGGCTGTCATAAGCAAATGTGCTGATGCTCCGTGGACCGAGGGCTCTTTTCAAGAGGAGCTTGGTTTGTGGCAACGAGAGTGGTTTTATCACCGCTCCTGGGGCACCAAATGGGCGGCGCCCACGCCTCCGCTCAGGTCCACCACAGCGGCTGGTGTCATGGGTCAACAAGGGGCTCGACTGGGGGCCATCCAAGGATGTTCCCCTGCTGCAGGGCCGTATTCGAGATCTCCAGGAAAGAGGGATCAATCTAGTTGCAGTGGCGCAGGTTATGGTGATCCGGCGCCTTCAGCCCTGCAAACGTCGCCCCCTCCGCCTGTGGGAATTCAATCCGGAGGGACCACGAGCTCTCCAAAATTTTATGGGCACGACGCCCGTGGAGATGTATAAACTGTTCTTTGGATCACAAGAGAAGTGTCCAGACTTGACCGAGGACGCAGGACTAAGCTGCAATGGCCCAGATACTCAAGTAAGTAGTCCTGTAACCGGACAAGCTGTTCATTCATTTATTTTATATATATGCCCTTTAAAGGAGCCGTTTCTTGAACATGAGTGGATAGCCAAGGCAAAGTTGATAAGGTGTCGGCTCCCTCCGGAGACCACGCCGGATCCCATGTTGACCAAGATGTTGAAGGTCGCGCCTTTTGAAGAAGGCGAAGGGAGGAGCGGGGAGCAACTGCTCTGCGAAGGAGGCTATCAAGGAAGGAGGGATTAAGAGTCCCACCTTCCGAGGAGAGAAGAGGACCGCTTGAAGATCCGAAGGTCAAGGCCTCAAAGAAAGGAAGGAATCTTCGACAGAGAGTCCGTGAGGGAAGTAACCCAGCCGCATTATTTTCCCAAGGGATCAGCCCTCAAATGAGCCGTAAGTAGAAAGAAGGGGTCTTGTAAATAAGGAACATCCTGTATTTATTTATGAAGATAACCAAATTGTACCTTGTAGTTCGGACCTCAGCCCTTCTCAGTGAGCTCATCTTCGGGAATCTTCTTCCGGAGATGATGGAGAGCAACGCCTCCACCTGTCGCACCCTCATGTGAAGCGGACGACCCGGAGGTGTCGTCGCGAGGGTTCCCCAAGTCCGGCGGGGCGGAAGGTCCGCGCCAAGTGGTGTCTTGGTCGAGGAGTGAAGGATCTGCTCGGGCGGCGGCTATCTCGTAAGATCACCGTGCTCTAATGGGTATGGTGATTGAAAGAGTTGCATCCGCAGAGAGCGGATTACACGCCGTCGAAGCTTCTTGACGGGGTTTGAGGTACGCAAAAATATTGTACCTTCGGCGAGTTATGCATATAAAATCGCCATGTATAGATAGTAGCCCCGAGACTCGGTATGTTGTCAAAATTGACGACGTGCGAGGATCAAATCTCGATTTTAACATATCGCGCTCCTAAACAGGTGGCGGGCGTCCGGAGGCCAGCCGGATTGATGAATATGCCAAACTAAAGTGGCAGCTTGATGAGGCGGATCACGGACATCGCTACCGTCAATAAATAGTTTGACGAGTCACAAGGTATCGACTTCTATGCGGACACCTGGTAAGGGAGCTTGACGCCCATGTCTTACTGTTTGTATGCTTAATGCAGATGGTGCCGCTGCCGTTGAGGAGATGCAGGTAGAACTCGCCCGAGCGAAAGAGCAAGCTAGGAGTAGTAATGCGGCCGCTTTAAAGGCAGCCGGAGTGCTAGAAGCTGAACGGGCTGCTCACTGCCGAAGCAAAGAGGAGATGGCTGATATGGCCAAAAAGTTAAGGAATGCTACCGATCGCTGCGAGGTTCTTGAAAAAGAGCGTCAAGCGGAACAAGAGGGCCTAAAGAAGGCCGCCGCCGAATCCAAGAATGCCCAATCGGCTTTGAGAGCTGCCAAGGAGGAGCTGAGTCAGGCCAGGGCAATTGCGGCTGGAAAACCGTTTCTGCTACGGAGGAAATATACAGATCCAAAGTATGCTCAGTTGGATAAATTTTGGAGTTCAGAGGATGCTTATCTGGACTTGGCGGCGAGCGATGGGCGCGGTTGAGCACTTCCGGGCGGAAGGGCATGAAGGAAGAGCTATATTGGTCGCAATTCCATAGTCCGGAGCATCCTCTGCCGTGACCGATCGGTTGGCGAATGGGCGAGCTGAATCGATTGTCGGATTTGCCATGAAGCATGTCTTGACTCACTTGTGGCGGACGGACCCCAGCCAAGAGCTATTTTGGTTTAGTGCAGCAGTTTCTTGGTGCGGTGTCGCGTGACGGCGCAATGAAGCGATCGGCGTGCATTGAGGGAGCGCGGATGGCTCTTGCCGTGTCAAGACATCTTGGGCAGAGATGAAGGCCAGACGTTGCATCCCGTGATTCGGACAAAGGCGAGTACCGCCGAGCACTACTTTGAAGAAGTCTGCGGGCGCTCGTTTAATAGAGACGCAGTGCTCGAAGGATATTATGTTTAAATGACATGTATGATTTGTGAAAACAATGTTTTCAATGTAATATAAGTGCTTTTTATACGTGTGCGTCAAGTAGTAAACTACTCCTGTGCGGCCGTTTATGTATATGTATATAACTCGAAAGATGGCAGTCCTTGACTTCAGCCCCACGCACATAGTGCGGGGTGTTTAAAAAAGGCGCTTTTCACACTTAATCAACGTCTTGGTCCTGTTGAGGAGGTGATAGCGTAGCAAACCGAACAACCGGACTATAATGCTTTATCACTTTCACTTAGCCATAGGAGTTCGAGGGTGGGGCTACTATATAGCCCCTGGGGGCACCGCACCCTCTCGAATTGAGTGCGTATGTGCTGACCGAAAACAGGCCCTTCGTTAATGCGGAGGAATTCTAAACATTCCTCTGAGTCATCGAGTGGTTGACCAGTCTCTCGCTATATCATGACGGTCGGTTTTGGCTTTCTCTCTTGAGGTGCTCGCCCGGCGAACCGGGGCACAATCGCAGAGTTCTCCAGTGCCGCGTTAGCCGTGAAAGCGGGCGTAAGGCAGCAAAACACAGAGCCGGGCAACCCAACATTTGACCAAAGACATGATTGAGCTGATGCATATAAGGCCTAACTTTCGAGACGCGAATACTCCCTAAGGTATTCGGTCTTTATGAAAATGGGCAAAATAAGGCCCTAAGCCCTTTGTGTCGAGTGCAGCATAAAAATTCAGTGCGGCCAATGCCAAAGCACCAGCCTCCTCCTCGATTATATTTAAGGAACTGGGGAATGTATATCAACAAGAGACAGTGAAAAAGGTTTATGCAGGGTCTTAATCTCAAAAGAATCCTTGCAGCGGGTCCTCGTTGCACGTCCGCGCTGTGTCTCCGTTGTGCGTATCACGGACGGGTGTAGCACGTTGTTCATCTGTAAAGAGAGGAACTTAGTTTGAAAGAAAAGGAGCGTCACGAAAGATGTACTTAATATTAAATGAGCAGAGTGCGGTTCAAGAAGTGAACAAAATTGAGCTTTATTGTCTCTTGTTATATATGCATCGCGCCCCTCGTATGGGGGTATGCAGCTGGTAGGCGCCGGACTCGTCTAGCCGTGTCCGGGGTTTGAATGACCAATTCAGGTTCTTTGCCTAGCGAGCCGGATAGCTATGGGGCTGTCAAGGCAGTCTCCGTTCTCCGTGCTCGAGTAACATAATACTTCCTTTTAATGAGATGATGCCGCGTGGACCGGCAGTTTAAGTGTTAGAGATGCATAATGCGGTATTGTGTTAAAGCGGGCGAACGCTTCAGCGTCCCAATAGTGCTTGATGGCTACTTTTAAGCGGGCGACATGGAAGAGTAACCTTCGCGACGGAAGTTGTCGGATGAACCAAACACAACTTCTAGCAAGATGGAGCCCGTGCGAGGGCGTATAGGCGGGCGTACTCCTTTAAAGGAGGTGTTGCTACGGCGAATTTTGGTTGGGTTTATCCCCATCCTGCGGATTGTGTCCTGATATATCAGGTTTATGTCACTGCCGCCATCCATGAGGACATGTGTAAATTGGAATCCGTCGATTATAGGATCCAATATCAAGGCAGTCCATCCTGCGTTCCGGATATTATCGGAATAGTCCTGATGGTCGAAGATGATTGGTTTTGACAACCAGTGTGCGGCGCGCTTTTTAGGGGGCGCCGCTTTGTTTTTCCTTTTGATCACTTGAAGTGAGTTTACTGTTTTAACCTCCTGTGGGAAAGTTTTTTGTTTTCCGGGGTTCTGCTTGTGGTGCTCGTCGTCATCTTTACTTGGTGTGTCGAGCCCCTTGTGTTCAGCGTTCACCTGCGGACTGTTTGAAGACCCAACAATCTCGTGGGTATGGTTTGCGTGCTTCCGGAGGTACCATGTATTTGACACAGTCTATCCGTAATCTTGTTTAGGTTGGATAGCTCGTCCTTTATTATCCTTTAGGGGCAGTGTTTTGTTGTTCGCCGAGAGCTTTTGAATCGGCGTTGACCGCCGTACTATTTGGGCCATTTTCCTTATTCCGCGCTGATCTTTTCTGCGTCGTGATTTCCATTCCATCCCTGATTTGGATGTACTCGGTCGCCGGTGCTGCATCTAGCCAGCCAGCTGTCCTCTCCCGCATAAGCGGGTCATGAGGCTTGTTAATGCGGCCATTGTTCTTGGCTTTTCTTGGCGAGGTGTCTGGCGAGCCATTCGTCTCGGACGTTTTGTTTGAAAGCTGCTAAGGCTTGGCGTCAAGGCGATCGACTATTTGGTTCTTTTTAGTAAGGAACCTGTTCCGAAATTTCGGGCTGACTCTCCTGGCTGTTGAGTTATGTGACTTAGATTGTCTACATCCGGAGGGCGGACATAAGTCCCCTGAAAATTTGCCCGAAATGCATCCTCGAGCTCTCCCGGCTTCCAATGGTATTTTCGGGAGGCTTTTAAGCCAATGCCGAGCTGGCCCTTTGAGTTTAAGGGTAAGTATTTTATGGCGTGGAGATCGTCTCCTCTAGCCATGTGTATGTGGAGGATGTAATCCTCGATCCAGACTCCAGGGTCCGTTGTTCCGTCGTATGCCTCTATGTTTACGGGTTTGAATCCTGCTGGAAATTCATGATCCAATACCTCATCGGTGAAACATAGGGGGTGTCTGGCGCCCTATATTTGGGTGTGCCGTGATCTTGAATTTTGGCGTGTTGCATTGCTTTGTGAGCCTGCTTTCTTGGCCCATAGATGGACCTAATGGGCCATCCTCTTGATGTGAATCCTTATGCGGATCGCATATTGGTTTGTGTCTTGACGCCATTCGCGCTCTCTTTTTTGCCGTGAGGTCATCCATCCGACCGGTAGCCTTCTTACTTTTTAATTGTGGGGGCTCTAAGGCCTCCTCGTCGATTCAGGCGGAGCTTTCTTTTGGGTAGCTCTTTGTTCGTGCGATCGTCGCCAGTATTATCTGCGGTGCTGAATACTTTGCTCCATCTAATCCTGAGTGCATCTTCCGCTGTTTTGAGCTTCCGCTTCCTTTTTCAGCTACGCTGCGATGGCGGCGAGCCTTTTCTCGGAGGTCATCTTGCTCCAATGGTTTGTCCGGTGTGAGATCGTCCGGACTGTTGTCTTTGTCGGGGACAAATTGTTTATCCAAGTTGTCTTGTTCGGACGATTGCTCGATAGCTTGTTCATTGTCCACCGGTTCGCCCTGCTCTATGGATGGGTCTTTGTTGAGGCGGGACTTTGTTCGGCGTTTACGTTGCCGTCTTGACTGCTTTTCGAGGGGTTTATCCTTCGTAGCATCCCGTTGCTCCTCGTCTTCATTTCCTTTAGGTGTATCCACCATGTATACATCATGGGATGAGGTTGTCCAGCATCCCATAGGTGCTGGTTCATTGTTGTCTCCTACATCGTCGTCCATACCGTCGATGTCTTCGGAGTCGAAATCGAGCACGTAGTGTAGGCTATCGACAGTGGCTACGAAGTGGGTGGTGGGTGGGCGTTGAATTTCTTCGTCGTCCGTATCCTAACCTTCCTGACCGTGGTCCGGCCAGGGCCTTCTGGATAAAGAGAGAAACTTTAGCGAATTCAGGATGTCGCCAAAGGGCGAGTGCTGAAAGATGTCCGCGTCCGTGAACTCCATAACGGGCGCCCAATCGGATTCGATTGGCAAGGGCGTGGAGGTTGGTCCGGGAGGAGTCCGCACCGAGTCGAGTCTTCGCAGCGACAGGGATGGAGTTCGCTCGATCGCCGTAGAGATTAAAGCCCCGGCGGTGTCCAACCACTCGTCCCGATCGAAGTCCGCTCGGATTAAGGGTCGGAGCGGATTACGGTGTGGCCCCGAGGCACCGTTCGCTGCAGAGCTAGATCATGCCCATCGAGGCAAGTCTGGCGGCGGCAGCTGCGGCTTGAATCCGTCGAAGATCAAGTCTCCGTGGATATCGGCCATATAGTTTAAACTTCCAAATCTGACTGACGGCCAGGGCGTAGCTTCGATCTTCTCCAAATGGCCAAGCGAATTGGCCCGCATGCAAAACCGCCGAACACGAAGATCTGTGCGGGAGAAAAGTCTCACCTGACCGCGTTGTTGTTGATGATCGAAGGAGCCATCGGGCCTATCGGTGGCGACACGAGGAACTCTCAATGAAAGCACCCATGTCGGTGTCAAAACCGCGGATCTCGGTAGGGGGTCCCGAACTATGCGTCTAGGCGGATGGTAACAGGAGGCGAGGGACACGATGTTTTACCAGGTTCGGGCCCTCTTGATGGAGGTAAAACCCTCGTCCTGCTTGATTAATATTGATGATGTGTGTTACAAGAGTGGATCTACCACGAGATCAAAGAGGCTAAACCCTAGAAGCTAGCCTATGGTATGATTGTTGTTCGTCCTACGGACTAAAACCCTCCGGTTTATATAGACACGGATAGGGTTAGGGTTACACAGAGTCGGTTACAAAGGTAGGAGATCTACATATCCGTATCGCCAAGCTTGCCTTCCACGCCAAGGAAAGTCCCATCCGGACACGGGACGAAGTCTTCAATCTTGTATCTTCGTAGTCTTGGAGTCCGACCGATGATAATAGTTTGGCTATCCGGACACCCCCTAGTCCGGAACTCCCTCAGGGGGTGATTAGACTACTTGAACAATTAAAAACTTAACCTTTTCCCAATTTTAGAGTTTGACATATTTTAGCTATCTTAGGACAAGTCAAGCAATCATCACACAAATCAAGCAAGCATGCAAAGAGTATATAGGCAACGGAAATTAAAGCATGCAACTTGTAAGAAAGTAAAGGGAAGGATTTGGAGGATTCAAACACAATTGGAGACACAGATGTTTTTGGCGTGGTTCCGATAGGTGGTGCTATCGTACCTCCACGTTGATGGAGACTTCAACCCACGGAGGGTAACGGTTGCGCGAGTCCACGGAGGGCTCCACCCACGAAGGGTCCATGAAGAAGCAACCATGTCTATCCCACCATGGCCGTCGCCCATGAAGGACTTGCCTCACTAGCGGTAGATCTTCACGAAGTAGGCGATCTCCTTGCCCTTACAAACTCCTTGGTTCAACTCCACAATCTTGTCGGAGGCTCCCAAGTGACACCTAGCCAATCTAGGAGACACCACTCTCCAAGAAGTAACAAATGGTGTGTTGATGATGAACTCCTTGCTCTTGTGCTTCAAATGATAGTCTCCCCAACACTCAACTCTCTCTCATAGGATTTGGATCTGGTGGAAAGAGGGTTTGAGTGGAAAGAAACTTGGGGAAGGCTAGAGATCAAGATTCATATGGTAGGAATGGAATATCTTGGCCTCAACACATGAGTAGGTAGTTCTTTCTCAGAAATAGTAAGTTGGAAGTGTAGGTTCAGTCTGATGGCTCTCTCCACGAATGAAGAGGAGGTGGAGGGGTATATATAGCCTCCACACAAAATCTAACCGTTACACACAATTTACCAAACTCGGTGGGACCGATTCAACAGACTCGGTCGGACCGATTTAGTAAACCTAGTGACCGTTAGTGATTTTCGGTGGGACTGACATGCAACTCGGTGAGACCGATTCGGTTAGGGTTAGGGCATAACGTAATCTCGGTAAGACCGATTACACAAACTCGGTGAGACCGATTTTGGTAATAAGCTTTCCAGAGAGTTGGTCAGGTAAACTCGGTGGGACCGATTTGCTCTTTTCGGTGAGACTGAAATGTTACAAAAGGGAAACAGAGAGTTTACATTGCAATCTCGGTGGGACGATCGCTCACTTGGTTAGACCAAGCGTTACTGAATGGAAACAGAGATTACAATCCCATCTCGGTGAGACCGAGATCCCTATCGAGAGGACCGATTTGCCTAGGGTTTGTGGCGAGTGGCTATGACATTTTAAATCGGTGGCGCCCGGTAGGAAGATTCGTGTGACCGATTTTGGCTTTAGGTTTAGGTCATTTGTGGATTGTGAGAAAGTAGTGAGGGTTTTGGAGCATATCACTAAGCACATGAAGCAAGAGGCTCATTAAGCAACACCTCATCCCTCCTTGATAGTATTGGCTTTTCCTATAGACTCAATGTGATCTTGGACCACTAAAATGTAAAATGAAGAGTCTTGAGCTTTTGAGCTTGAGCCAATCCTTTGTCCTTAGTATTTTGAGGGATCCACTTTCATCATCCATGCCATGCCATTCATTGAGCTTTCCTGAAATAATAGTCTTGGAATAGCATTAGCTCAATGAGCTATAAGTTGTTATGAATTACCAAAACCACCTAGGGATAGTTGCACTTTCAACCCTGCACTTCAAGTTCGACGGTGATGCCACCCTCTACGTGAGGGTGTTAGGGGAAGACGGTCGCCGCGCTAGATGCTGCCCTGAGAATGACGACCGCAGACGCGGGCCCAGCCCCAGCGACAATGAAGACGACAACGTGCGCGGGGTCGGCGGCGCTCGGGGCTCATCGAGCTTTGACGACTCTTCTTCGGGCAGCGGCTCCTCCAGCGGTGGCCGCGACCTGCCTCCGCGCCGCCGCGCCCGCCTGGAGGGAGGTAGCGGGTCTGCCCGCCGTCGCGCCTCGGTGAAGCGCGAGAGGGAGTCCGCCTGAGCTCCGGAGGCAGTTCGAGTCTCCCCCGCGAGTTGGTGTCAGGCGAGTCACGCCTGTTTTGTTCTTTTTCCTTTTCCTGCGCAAAGAGACAGTAGTGTAGGGCCCCGCGGGGGCGTGCTTGGACTATTGCTGTTAATTATCGTACTGTTTCCGCTATTTCGGTATTATGCCTTTGTGCCACACGCCTGCGTGTAGAAATTACTTAGCTTGGGGCGCTTGTCGTGGCCTTTGCTTCCCGAGGCCGAGGCCTCGTCGAACGCTTCATGTCCTGCGAAGGTTAGTCTGGAGAGGTAGCTCCCGACCTCAGCTGTGGAGGCGACCGACCCAGGTCCTATGTTCGTGTCGCGGTGCCCGTGGGGCACGGACTGGACGGGTGCTCCTGTAGTGGACCCGGGTAGGGAAGCCTCAAATGGTAAGGGCGGAAAACACTCGCGAGGGTGCCCGCGTTGCTCCCTCGCGAGACTTGCGTGAGAGAAATCGAGGCAGGAGAGCGAAAAGGCAAGGAGTCACAAGCCAAAGACGGCAACAACTTCAATAAAACTTCAAATGGGAATGAACAAGCCAACTGCAGAAAGCAAATGAGAAAAGCCGCGTCCGGCACCTAATCTAGTCTTCGACGTCTTCTCACCAGTAGCAGAGCTAAGTGCTGCCATGGAGGCGTGGGAGGGAGCCCGGGGCTGAGGCCGGTGCTCCTGAGACTCCGGGGCGTGTACAACCCCAACTCATTATTACGTGAGAGTGTCACGGGCGGCGAGCTTCACAGGCATTGGCCTTCTTCACAGGCTCCGGGCCTTTCTCAGAAAGATGAACCTCACAGGAGCTCGCCTTCTTCACAGGCTCTGGGCCTTCTCCAAAACGCAACGCTTCACAGGTGTTCGCCTTCTTCACAGGCTCTGGGCCTTTTCGAGCATAACGCTTCACAGGCGTTCGCCTTCTTCACGAGCTCTGGGCCTTTTCCAAAAGCATAGCAGTTCACAGGCGTTCGCCTTCTTCACAGGCTCTGGGCCTTTTCCAAAATGCAACGCTTCACAGGCATTCGCCTTCTTCACAAGCTCTGGGCCTTTTCCAAAACGCAACACTTCACAGGCGTTCGCCTTCTTCACAGGCTGTTTGCCTTTTTAGGGGTAAAACCTCCTTAGGTGCTGGATGTTCCACGCGTTCTGGACGGGCACCCCCTCCTGAGTCTCCAAGCGCGCGGAGCCGGGCCTAGAAACACGAACAACCTTGAACGGGCCCTCCCACATGGGAGAGAGCTTATGCAGTCCCTCCCTGGAGAGAACCCGCCTGAGCACGAGGTCTCCTACCTCGAGAGTCCTGGGGCAGATGTTGCGGTAGTGGTATCGCCGCAGCGCTTGTTGGTATCTTGCCGCTCGTAGCGCGGCTTCCTGACGATGCTCCTCCCCCAGCACGAGGTCCGTCCCCCGCATGGCGTCCTGCTGCGCCTCGTCGAACGCCAGGACCCGTGCGGAACGACGTCTGACCTCGTGAGGGAGGACGGCTTCAGCTCCATAGACCATGAAGAACAGGGTCTCGCCAGTCGGCTTGGTCGCGGTTGTGCGGATGGACCACAATACGGACTGAAGCTCATCGTTCCAGCCTCTGCCGCAGGCCTCCAGCTTCTTATTGAATGTCCTGGTTTTGAGGCCCCTCAGGACCTCTGCATTGGCCCGCTCGGCCTGACCGTTGCTGCGCGGGTGGGATACCGAGGCGTAGCATATTTGCGTCCCAAGGTTAGCACAATATGTTTTGAAGAGGTTACTGGTGAACTGCGAACCGTTGTCGGTGATGATGCGGTTCGGCACCCCGAACCGTCTCACGATGCCCTTGATGAACTTGACTGCAGAACCTGCGGGGATGGTGCAGACGACTTCCACTTCAGCCCACTTGGTGAACTTGTCCACGGTGACGTAGAGGTAGCGATAGCCCCCTGGCGCCCGAGGAAACGGGCCCAGGATATCCAGCCCCCAGACTGCGAATGGCCACGAGAGGGGTATAGTTTGCAGACCTCCCGCCGGCTGATGGATCTGCTTGGCATGGAATTGGCAGGCCTTGCAAGCCTTCACCAGTTTGACGACATCATTGAGCGCAGTGGGCCAATAGAACCCGCTGCGGAATGGCTTGCCAACGAGGGTCCGCGATGATGAATGATGCCCACAGTCTCCTCCGTGTATATCTGCCAGCAGTTCCTTCCCTTGCTCCCTGGAGATGCAGCGTAGGGACACATCATTTGGTCGCTCCGGTAGAGCTCTCCATCCTCGATGCAATATCTTTGTGGCTTGCCGCGCCACACGCTCTGCTTCCTCCTCCTTCTCCAAAGATGGTCCCTTCGTCAAGTAGCTCGGAGCTCTGTGATCCAGCACCCTCCCGAGGCTCTAGCGTCAAGAGCGCTCGAAGGCAGGGCCCTGAACCGGTGCTCCCGAGGCTGGTGGCTGGGGGAGCTCCTCCCGAGGCTGTACCGCGCTTGACAGTGATGGCGTGGCCGAGGGCTTGAAGAGCCGCTCCTCGAAGACGCCAGGCTCCTAAGGTAGCCGTCGGGATGCTCGTTTGGCGATGTCGCCGGCCTCCTGATTGGTGCCACGGGGCACATGCTGCAACTCCAGCCCCCAGAACTGCTTCTCCATCCTGCCGACCTCTGCGAGGTAGGCTTCCATGTGCTCGTCCCTCGGCCCGTATACCTTGTTGGAGAAGTTGACGAGGAGTTGTGAATCACCATTGATGGTAAGGCGCTTCACTCCTAGGGCAGCTGCAGCCTTCAGGCCTGCTATTAGGCCTTTATATTCTGCTATGTTGTTGGAGACCTTTTCTCCATGCTGGAAACAGAGCTGCATGGCGTAGTAGAGCTTGTCCTGAGTAGGAGATATGAGCACTGCTCCAGCCCCCGCGCCGTGCCTGGAGAATGCCCCGTCGAAGTACATGACCCAACCTTCCGGCGCCTCGCTTCCCGGGGAGAGGGATCGATCCTCATCAGCCTTGAGGCCCGGCGCCTCCATCCATTCTGCCACGAAATCCGCTAACGCGGCCCCCTTGATGACTCTGGTTGTGCTGAATTCGAGCTGAAACGCTTGCAGTTCAATGTTCCACTCAGCGACTCTTCTAGCTGAGTTAGGGCTCCTAAGCACCCTTTCCAAGGGGTACACTGAGACGACCTTGATGGGGTGGCCCTGAAAATAATGCCGCAGCTTGCGTGAGGCCACCAATAGCGCGAGGAGGAGTTTCTGAGGCATGGGGTACCGCGCCCTCGCGTCCCGCAACACTATGCTGATGAAGTACACTGGGTGTTCAACGAGGTTGGGAGTGCTGGTGTCGATGGCGCCCTCCGGAGACCGTGGCGCCTCCTGAGACATTGGAGCCTCCAGCGACTGATCGCCAGGGGGAGAGGTTTCTTCTGTCCCGAGTGCGTTTGCCTGCGGCGGCTGATCCTTCTCGGCTGTGGTAGTGGTCTCGGTGGGTCTTCCTTGATCCTGCTTCGCCTTGACCCGGGCAGCTGCCGCGGCTTTGGTCCGACGGTCCTCCCTAACCGCCACCAGGGCTGCGCTGGCGGAGTAGGGAGTGGCTGCAAGGTAGAGCACCAGGGGTTCCTGAGGGCGCGTGGCCACCATTACCGGAGGGCTGGTCAGGTACCTCTTGAGGTCTTGGAACGCTTTGTCGGCCTCTTCACTCCATTCAAAGGGCCCCTTTTTCTTCATCAGTTGGAAGAAAGGTAGCACTCGCTCCCCCAACTAGGAGATGAAGCGTCCTAGTGCAGTAACGCGCCCAGTGAGCTTCTGCATTTCTCCGAGGGTCTTTGGCGGGCTCTGATAACCCACAAGTATAGGGGATCGCAACAGTTTTCGAGGGTAGAGTATTCAACCCAAATTTATTGATTCGACACAAGGGGAGCCAAAGAATATTCTCAAGTATTAGCAGCTGAGTTGTCAATTCAACCACACCTGGAAACTTAGTATCTGCAGCAAACTGTTTAGTAGCAAAGTAATATGATAGTGGTGGTAACGGTAACAAAGCAAAGACAGCAAAAGTAATGTTTTTGGTATTTTTCTAGTGATGATAACAAGAGTAGCGGAAAAGTAAATAAGCGTAAACCAGTATATGGAAAACTCGTAGGCACCGGATCAGTGATGGATAATTATGCGGATGTGGTTCATCATGTAACAGTCATAACATAGGGTGACACAGAACTAGCTCCAGTTCATCAATGTAATGTAGGCATGTATTCGTAAATAGTCATACGTGCTTATGGAAAAGAACTTGCATGACATCTTTTGTCCTACCCTCCCGTGGCAGCGGGGTCCTATTGGAAACTAAGGGATATTAAGGCCTCCTTTTAATAGAGAACCGAACAAAGCATTAGCACATAGTGAATACATGAACTCCTCAAACTATGGTCATCACCGGAGTGGTCCCGATTATTGTCACTTGGGGTTGCGGATCATAACACATAGTAGGTGACTATAGACTTGCAAGATAGGATCAAGAACACACATATATTCATGAAAACATAATAGGTTCAGATCTGAAATCATGGCACTCGGGCCCTAGTGACAAGCATTAAGCATAGCAAAGTCATAGCAACATCAATCTCGAAACATAATGGATACTAGGGATCAAACCCTAACAAAACTAACTCGATTACATGATAAATCTCATCCAACCCATCACCGTCCAGCAAGCCTACGATGCAATTACTCACACGGCGGTGAGCATCATGAAATTGGTGATGGAGGATGGTTGATGATGACGACGGCGACGAATCCCCTCTCGAGCCCCGAGCGGACTCGGATCAGCCCTCCCGAGAGAGATTAGGGCTTGGCGGCGGCTCCGTATCGTAAAACGTGATGAAACTTTCTCTCTGATTTTTTTCTCCTCGAAAGCCAATATATGGAGTTGGAGTTGGCGTCGGAGGGCATCCAGGGGGCCCACGAGGTAGGGGGGCGCGCCCCCCACCCTCGTGGACAGGGTGTGGGCCCCCTGGTCTTCATCTTTGGCGAGGATTTTTTATTATTTATTTTAAGATATTCCATGGAGTTTCAGGTCATTCCGAGAACTTTTGTTTTCTGCACATAAAACAACATCATGGCAATTCTGCTGAAAACATCGTCAGTCCGGGTTAGTTCCATTCAAATCATACAAGTTAGAGTCCAAAACAAGGGCAAAAGTGTTTGGAAAAGTAGATACGACGGAGACGTATCAACTCCCCCAAGCTTAAACCCTTGCTTGTCCTCAAGCAATTCAGTTGACAAACTGAAAGAGAAAAAGAAAAACTTTTACAAACTTTGTTTGCTCTTGTTGTTGTAAACATGAAAAGCCAGCATTCAAGTTTCAGCAATTATTATGAACTAACCATACTCACAATAACACGTAGGTCTCACAATTACTCATATCAATAGCATAATCAGCTAGCGAGCCATAATAATAAAACTCGGATGACAACACTTTCTCAAAATAATCATAACATGATATAACAAAATGGTATCTCGCTAGCCCTTTCTGAGACCGCAAAACATAAATGCAAAGCACCTTTAAAGATCAAGGACTGACTAAACATTGTAATTCATGGTAAAAGAGATCCAGTCAAGTCATACCCAATATAAACCAATCATAATGAATGCAAACGACAGTGTGCTCTCCAAATGGGTGCTTTTTAATAAGAAGGGTGATGACTCAACATAAAAGTAAATAGATAGGCCCTTCGCAGAGGGAAGCAGGGATTTGTAGAGGTGCCAGAGCTCGATTTTGAAATAGAGATAAATTATATTTTGAGCGGCATACTTTCACTGTCAATGCAACAACTATGAGATGGCTGTATCTTCCATATTACATGCACTATAGGCAGTTCCCAAATAGAATGGTAAAGGTTTATACTCCCCCTCCTCCACAAGCATCAATCCATGGCTTGCTCGAAACAACGAGTGCCTCCAATATTCAACGGGTCCCAAGGGGATTTTTGTTTAATTATTTTGATTTGCTTTGATCTTTTTGGATCATGGGACTGGGCATCCCGCCACGCCCTTTTCTCGTGAATGAGGAGCGGAGTCCACTCCTCTTGAGAATAACCCACCTAGCATGGAAGATATAGGCAGCCCTAGTTGCACATGAGCTGCTCGATCATACAAAACAGAATTTCATTTGAAGGTTTGGAGTTTGGCACATACAAATTTACTTGGAATGGCAGGTAGATACCGCATATAGGAAGGTATAGTGGACTCATATGGAACAACTTTGGGGTTTAAGGAGTTTGGATGCACAAGCAGTATTCCCGCTTAGTACAGGTGAAGGCTAGCAAAAGACTGGGAAGCGACCAACTGAGAGAGCGACAACAGTCGTAAACATGCATTAAAATTAATTTACACCGAATATAAGCATGAGTAGGATATAATCCACCATGAACATAAATATCATGAAGGCTATGTTGATTTGATTCAACTACATGCGTGAACATGTGCCAAGTCGAGTCACTCAATTCATTCAAAGGAGGATACCATCCCATCATACCATATCATAATCATTCTAATAGCATGTTGGCACGCAAGGTAAACCATTATAACTCATAGCTAATCAAGCATGGCACAAGCAACTATAATCTCTAAATGTCATTGCAAATATGTTTACTTCATAATAGCTGAATCAGGACGATGAATCATCATATTTACAAAAACAAGAGAGGTCGAGTTCATACCAGCTTTTCTCATCCCAATAAGTCCATCATATATCATCATTATTGCCTTTCACTTGCACGACCGAACGGTGTGTATAATAATAAGAGTGCAGTGCATTGGACTAAGCTGGAATCTGCAAGCATTCAACTCAAGAGAGAAGACAAGTAATATGGGCTCTAAGTTAGATAAACAATCATGCATATGAGAGCCACTAAGCATTTTCAATATGGTCTTCTCGACCCCCAAAGAAAGGAAAAGAAATAAAAACTATTTACACGGGAAAGTTCCCAACAAGAAAAAGAAGAACGGGAAATATTCTTGGGTTTTCTTTTTAATTATTACTACTATAGCAGGAAATAAACTACTACTAATTTTTTTGGTTTTTCTAAGGTTTATTAAACACACAAGAAGAAAGCTAGAAAAAGAAAATAAACTAGCATGGATATTACAGTGAAAGAGTATGAGCACCGACATCTAGCAATGAGTGTGTGTGAACATAAATGTAATGTCGGTGAGAATCGTACTCCCCAAGCTTAGGCTTTTGGCCTAAGTTGGTCTATTGCCGAGGATAGCTGGCGGATACCGTAGGTGTAGCTGGGGTCATCTTGTGATGAGAATAGTTGGGATCATAATGTGATGAAGAGGACTCGATCGCCATTTGGTGGCAACCGCCTCAGGATCCCAAGAATAAACAGACATTCGTGGAGGCTCATCTTGTGGCTCCGGTTCCGGGACTGGTGCAGGATTCCAATAGGCTTGAACAGCCGCCCACGGAACAATGTAAAGACTTGTAGACAAGTTAAACAAAGAGGGAGCAGGCAAAGTAATAGTCTCAAGGTGATGTTTATCAAAGTACAATTTATATTTGAGCTCCCCTTCACGACTCTTAACAAGAAAATCATGCGCTATCATACTCTTATAATCTAAATAAGCACGGGGAAGCGTTGTTTCTTCTTTCTCCTCATGCCTAATAGGTATCTCAAAATATTCAGCTAGGCGTGAAGCATAAATGCCCCCAAAGATGGGGCCCTTAGTGCGGTTCAGACTTAACCGTCTAGCAACAATTCCACCCATACTAATATAGTTATTGCGGTATAAACCATGGAACAAAATGATAATATCAGGAATGCTAAGGTTTCCACAGTTCCCGCGACCAATCAAACAACGACTAGCAAATAAGGCAAAGTAGCGCAAAACAGGAAAATGTATGCTAGTAATTCTTGCATCAGAAACCTTCCTGGTTTCTCCCACAGTGATAGTGTTAATAAAAGTTTCTACTTCATTACGGTGTGGTTCATCTAAGGTGCCCTCAAAAGTTATTTTGCAGACCTCACAAAATTCAGCTAATGGCATCTCTTTAGCAACGTCATATAAATGGAACTCTACTGTTGGAGGTGATTTCTTAGGGAAAAAGTAGAAGTTCTGCACAAAAGTATTTGTGAGTAAGAGATACTGATGACGTTGGTCGCGGAGGAAGTCGGTGAGGCCGGCGTTCTCAATCAATAGATAGAAATCCTCATAAATCCTGTCTTAGCGAGGCAAATTAAATTTGGGCTTCTGTTCTTCTCCCTTTTGTTTTCCCTTAGAGCTTCGGCTCGACGAGCCCCTCAAAAGTCTCTTCATTATTTCTGAAACAATCTGAAATTTTTAGTAACTTCAAACAAAAGTGAACCAACTTCAATAAAACTAATAGCAACTACTCCCACAAGTGCCTAGGGCCTATATCAAGCATTAGAACTACTTGGAACCATATATTTTAGACATGCAAGCTCAAGAACATGGGCACCGACGCAGCACAAATATGCAATGATTAAAGCACTAGAACAAAAACTAATTGGACCAATGGAGGAGTCACATACCAAGGAACAATCTCCCCAAGCAGTTTTGCGAGAGGTGCTTTGAGCAAGGAGATCGAAAATCGTAGCAAAAGTTGCTGGAACACGAGCTTGCGTTGGTTTTTCGGGTTTGTGTGAGACAGAGGAAGAAGATGGGTGCAGGGATAAGTGGAGGAGGGCCACCATGGGCCCACGAGGCAGGGGGGCGCGCCCAGGGGGTAGGGCGGTCCCTCCACCCTCGTGGCCAGGTGGCAGCTCCCCGCGCGGTAATTTTTGCATAGTAAATCCTCAAATATTCCCGAAAAAATCATATTAAATTGGCATGGCATTCTGAGGACTTTTATTTTTGGGATATTTTTATATTGCACGGATAAGTCGGGAGACAGACAGAAAAATACTATTTTACTTTATTTCTACTAAGTAAAGAAAATATAAAGAGGGTACAGAAGGTTGTGCTTCTAGTTTCATCCATCTCATGCTCATCAAAAGGAATCCACTAACAAGGTTGATCAAGTCTTGTTAACAAACTCATTCCGATTAACATGAAACTGGAGAAATTTCGAATAACACTATGTTACCTCAACGGGGATATGGACATCCCCAATAATAAGTATATCATATTTCTTCTTGACAGTAGGGAGAGGAAATTCAAAACCTCCAAATATAATCGATGGAATTTTTCCAATAGAGTTGATACTATAAACTTGAGGTTGTTTCCTCGGAAAGTGTACCGTATGCTCAATACCATTAACATGAAAAGTGACATTGCCTTTGTTGCAATCAATAACAGCCCCTGCAGTATTAAGGAAAGGTCTTCCAAGAATAATAGACATACTATCATCCTCGGGAATATCAAGAATAACAAAGTCCGTTAAAATAGTAACGTTTGCAACCACAACAGGCACATCCTCACAAATACCGGCAATTATAGCAGTTGATTTATCAGCCATTTGCAAAGATATTTCAGTAGGTGTCAACTTATTCAAGTCAAGTCTACGATATAAAGAGAGAGGCATAACACTAACACCGCTCCAAGATCACATAAAGCAGTTTTAACATAATTTCTTTTAATGGAGCATGGTATAGTAGGTACTCTGGATCTCCAAGTTTCTTTGGTATTCCACCCTTAAAAGTATAATTAGCAAGCATGGTGGAAATTTCAGCTTCAGTATCTTTCTTTTATTTGTTATGATATCTTTCATATACTTAGCATAAGGATTTGTTTTGAGCACATCATTTAATCGCATACACAAAAAGATGGGTCTAATCATTTCAAAGAAAGCGCTCAAAATCCTCATCATCCTTTTTCTTGGATGGTTTGGGAGGAAAAGGCATGGGTTTCGAACCCATGGTTCTCTTTCTTTACCATGTTTCCTAGCAATGAAGTCTCTTTTATCATAACGTTGATTCTTTGATTGTGGGTTATCAAGATCAACAGCAGGTTCAACTTCTACATCATTATCATTACTAGGTTGAGCATCATCATGAACATCATCATTAACATTTCCACTAGGTTCATGTTCATTACCAGATTGTGTTTCACATCGGACATAGAGATATCATTTGGATTATCGGTGGTTCAGCAATAGGTTCACTAGAAGTTTGCACAGTTCTATCATTTTCTTTTCTTCCTTTTAGAAGAACTAGGTACATCAATATTATTTCTCCGAGAATCTTGCTCGATTCTCTTAGGGTGGCCTTCAGGATACAAAGGTTCCTGAGTCATTCTACCAGTTCTAGTAGCCACTCTAACAGCATAATCATTTTTCTTACTATTCATTTCATTAACTATTTCTTTCTGAGCTTTAAGTACTTGTTCTACTTGAGTGGTAACCATGGAAGCATGTTTGCTAACAAGTTTAAGTTCACCTCTAATATCAGCCATATAATCACTCAAGCATTTAATCATGAAGGTATTCTGTTTTAATTGTCTACCAAAATAAGCATTAGAGTCATCTTGCTTAAACATAAAGTCATCAAAATCATCCAAGCACTGACTAGCAATTTTAGTAGGAGGGACTTCAGCTTTATCATATCTATAGAGAGAATTTACCTTTACTACCCGTGTCGGGATATCGGAGGTTCTTGATAAATAAGTAATTGAGATCATATACTTCTTCAACAAAGAAAATTAAGACCATGTATTTCTTCAATAGGAGGTAAATTCTTAACATCTTCAGCTTTAATACCTTTTTCTTTCATAGATTTCTTTGCCTCTTGCATATCTTGGGATGAGAAATAGAACACCTCTCTTCTTGGAGTTGGTTTAGGAATAGGCTCGAATTGGCTCAGGAGCTGGCTCAGAGGTGCCCAATTATTTTCATTTGTCAACATATTATTCAATAAAATTTCAGCTTCATCCGTGTTCTTTCCTGAAAAGAGAACCAGCACAACTATCCGTAATCTCTGGAAGCATCGGTTAGTCCATTATAAAAGATATCAAGTATTTCAGGTTTCTTAAGAGGATGATCAGCAAAGCATTAAGTAACTTGAGAAGCCTCCCCAAGCTTGTGGGAGACTCTCTTCTTCAATTTGCACAAAATTATATATATCCCTCAAAGCAGCTTGTTTCTTATGAGCAGGGAAATATTTAGCGAGAAGTAATAAATCATATCACGGGACTTTGCACACAACCAGGATCAAGAGAATTAAACCATATCTTAGCATCACCCTTTAATGAGAAAGGAAATATTTTGAGTAAATAAAGGTAGCGCGATCTCTCATTATTAGTAAACAGGGCAGCTATATCATCTAACTTACGAAGATGTGCCACAACAGTTTCAGATTCATAGCCATAAAAGGATCAGATTCAACCAAAGTAATTATATCGGATCAACAGAAAAATCATAATAATCCTGATCAGGAACACACATAGGTGAAGTAGCAAAAGCAGGGTCGGGTCTCATCCTACCTCTAAAAGATTCTTTACTCCATTTAACTAGCAACCTATCATGTTCAAGACTATCCTGGCAAGCAAGAATAGCTTCAGTAGATTCAGCATTAAAAAGGTAACCCTCAGGAATAGCAGGCCTATTTTCATCATCACTAACATCATCGTGTTCAGTTTCAATAATTTATCATTCTCTAGACCTAGAAATTTGTTCATCTAGAAATTCACCAAGAGGCACGGTAGTATCAAGCATAGAAGTAGTTTCATCATAAGTATCATGCATAGCAAAAGTGGCATCATCAATAACATGCGATATATCGAAACGAATAGCAGAAGCAGGTTTAGGTGTCGCTAGCTTACTCATAACAGAAGGTGAATCAAGTGCAGAGCTAGATGGCAGTTCCTTACCTCCCCTCGTAGTTGAGGGATAAATTGTTGTCTTAGCGTCTTTCAAGTTCTTCATAGTGTACAGGAGATATAAATCCCAAGTGACTCAAAGAATAGAGCTATGCTCCCAGCAACGGCGCCGAAAAAGGTCTTGATAACCCACAAGTATAGGGGATCGCAACAGTTTTCGAGGGTAGAGTATTCAACCTAAATTTATTGATTCGACACAAGTTGAGCCAAAGAATATTCTCAAGTATTAGCAGCTGAGTTGTCAATTCAACCACACCTGGAAACTTAGTATCTGCAGCAAAGTGTTTAGTAGCAAAGTAATATGATAGTGGTGGTAATGATAACAAAGTAAAGACAACAAAAGTAATGTTTTTGGTATTTTGTAGTGATGATAACAATAGCAACGGAAAAGTAAATAAGCGTAAACCAGTATATGGAAAACTCGCAGGCACCGGATCAGTGATGGATAATTATGCCGGATGTGGTTCTTCATGTAACAGTCATAACATAGGGTGACACAGAACTAGCTCCAGTTCATCAATGTAATGTAGGCATGTATTCCGTAAATAGTCATACGTGCTTATGGAAAAGAACTTGCATGACATCTTTTGTCCTACCCTCCCGTGGCAGCGGGGTCCTATTGGAAACTAAGGGATATTAAGGCCTCCTTTTAATAGAGAACCGGAACAAAGCATTAGCACATAGTGAATACATGAACTCCTCAAACTATGGTCATCACCGGTGGTCCCGATTATTGTCACTTGGGGTTGCGGATCATAACACATAGTAGGTGACTATAGACTTGCAAGATAGGATCAAGAACACACATATATTCATGAAAACATAATAGGTTCAGATCTGAAATCATGGCACTCGGGCCCTAGTGACAAGCATTAAGCATAGCAAAGTCATAGCAACATCAATCTCAGAACATAATGGATACTAGAGATCAAACCCTAACAAAACTAACTCGATTACATGATAAATCTCATCCAACCCATCACCGTCCAGCAAGCCTACGATGCAATTACTCACGCACGGCGGTGAGCATCATGAAATTGGTGATGGAGGATGGTTGATGATGACGACGGCGACGAATCCCCTCTCGGAGCCCCGAGCGGACTCGAGATCAGCCCTCCGAGAGAGATTAGGGCTTGGCGGCGGCTCCGTATCGTAAAACGCGATGAAACTTTCTCTCTGTTTTTTTTCTCCCCGAAAGCCAATATATGGAGTTGGAGTTGGCGTCGGAGGGCATCCAGGGGGCCCACGAGGTAGGGGGCGCGCCCCCACCCTCGTGGACATGGTGTGGCCCCCTGGTCTTCATCTTTGGCGAGGATTTTTTATTATTTATTCTAAGATATTCAGTGGAGTTTCAGGTCATTCCGAGAACTTTTGTTTTCTGCACATAAAACAACATCATGGCAATTCTGCTGAAAACAGCGTCAGTCCGGGTTAGTTCCATTCAAATCATACAAGTTCCAAAACAAGGGCAAAAGTGTTTGGAAAAGTAGATACGACGGAGACGTATCAGGCTCATGCCCTCGACCGCCTTGACCTTTTCTGGGTTAGCCTCGATGCCTCGGTGGGACACGAGGAAGCCCAAGAGCTTGCCCGAGGGGACCCCAAACACACACTTCTCCGGGTTGAGCCGCAGGTTCACTGCGTTGAGGCTCGCGAAGGTTTCCTCCAGGTCTTGTATCAGGGTTTTGGCCTCACGAGACTTCACCACAATGTCATCGACATAGGCCTCAACATTCTTCCCGAGCTGCGGGCCCAAGGTGATGTGCATCAGCCACTGAAAGGTCGCTCCTGCGTTGCACAGCCCGAACGGCATGCATGTGTAGCAGTACACCCCACAGGGGTCAGGAAAGCCGTTTTTTCCACGTCTTCTACCGCCATCTTGATCTGGTGATAGCCAGAGAAGGCATCCAGAAAGCATAACAGGTCGCACTCGGTGGTGGAATCGATGATCTGACCGATACGGGGGAGCGGGAATGGATCCTGCGGGCAGGCTTTGTTGAGGTTGGTGAAGTCGACACACATGCGTTCCTTCCCCCCTTTCTATGGCACAACAACAAGGTTAGCCAGCCAATCTGGGTATCGGACCTCGCGAATGACCCCTGCAGCTTCCAGTTTGCGGGTCTCTTGGACGATGAAAGCCTGCTTTTCAGTGGACTGTCGTCTCGCTTTCTGCTTCACGGGACGTACATTGGGGCACAAGTTGAGGTGGTGCTCGATTACGCCTCTCGGGATCCCTGCCAACTGATCTGGTTCCCATGCGAACACCTTCCTGTTCGCGCGCAGGAACTTTACCAGGGCCTCCTCCTGCTCGGGTTCGAGGTTGGAGCCTAAGGTGAAGGTGGCGTTAGTGGATCCGTCCTCGTCGACCAGTATCTGCTTGGTTTCTGCCTTGTCCTAGGTGAACAACTGCTTCTTCTTGTCCGGCAGCCCCCTTGGGCTCAGGGGCGTCTGAGCCGGCGGGCTGGGCCGCCGCCGCAGTCTTGAAGGCGAGCTTGAGTACTTGCAATGCATCCCTGGTGTCTCCTGACACGGTGAGGACGCCGTTGCTCCCAGGCATCTTCATGAGGTTGTACGCCGGGTGAGTTGCGGCCATGAACCGGGCTAGCGCCGGGTAGCCGAGGATGGCCTTGTATGGAAGGCCGATGGGGGCGATGTCGAAGTCGATTAGCTCCGTGCGGAAGTTGTCGTAGGTGCCGAAGGTCACCAGAAGACGGATCTGCCCCAGGGAGCCGGCTGAACCGCCCCCGACGCCCAAGAAGGGACCGCTAGGCCGAAGCCGCTCCGGCGGTATGTGGAGGAGGCTGAAGGCTTCAACCAAGAGCACACTGAGGCCCGCGCCGCCGTCGATGAGGGTCGTGACGGCCACCTGGCAAATGGTGGGAGTGCACAACATTGGGAGCGCCTTGAAAGCAGGTCGAGTTGGAGGGTGGTCCTCCAAGCTGAAGGCCGATCGGACTTGGGCGCCGACCGACACAGAGCCCCGCCGCGTGGAGGCAGCGCCGACCTGGCGGACGAATGGCTTGACGTGGCGGCCTGAAGGTGGCGCATGCGAGCCGCCCAGGAGAGCCGCGACGACCGGGGGTGCCGGCACAGCGTGCTGGGCGAGGAAGAGGTTGCGCAGCTCTTCCCAAGAGGCCTGAAGCCGCCGGCGGTGGAGCAACCACATCGCGGCGGGCGTCGGTGAGGGCCATGGGAAGCCAGTTAGCCATGACTCTGTCGTCGCCTCCTGCTTCGAGGATGGCCTCCTCGTACGCCAGCAGGAAATCCAGCGGATCAGTTGTGCCGTTGTAGCACGGCGGCGTCTCCGGCTTGAACTTGTCCGGCCACCGCACCTGTCGCAAGGCCGGGGCCAAGGCTCGAACCCCCAGCCCTCATGGCTGGCCCGGCGATAAGGTGGGCGGTCGCTGCTCATCGCAGGCGAAGTCGCGGTGTCGGCGGAGAGCGGGTCGGCGGAAGGAAGCTCAGCGCACCCCTACCTGGCGCGCCAAATGTCGGATTTCGGGTTCCGGCAGACCCTCTAGGTTCGAACACTGGGGTGCGCACGGAGATCTCGCCCTCTACCTAGCCGCACCTCGCCGCCTCGCTAGGATCTAAACTATGAAAGGAACAACACAAGAGACACAGGGTTTATACTGGTTCGGGCCACCATTGTGGTGTAACACCCTACTCCAGTGTGTGGTGTGGTGGATTGCCTCTTGGGCTGATGATGAACAATACAAGGAAGAACAGCCTCGCGAGGGTCTGTTCTTGGCTGGTGCGATGAACTGCTAGGGGGAGTTCATTCGCTTCTCTCTCTCTCTCTCTCTCTCTCTCTCTCTCTCTCTCTCTCTCTCTCTCTCTCTCTGCGATTGATCTCTTAATGCCGGATCAAGCTGCCTCTACCTTGTGGGTGGCTAGTCCTATTTATAGGCAGAGGCCCTGGGCCTCTTCCCAAATATTGAGCGGGAAGGGCGCCAACAATTGGCCATTTTGAAGGGGAACATCTAGTACACTTATCCTGACTAAAGTTGGTCCTCGCTTTGTCAAAGGCTCGGTGGTGGCCTTGGCTTGGGCTCCACGATGACCTCATTCCTGCCGTTGTGACGGTCTTGTTCTTGTTGCACCGAAACGGATGCCTTTGCTTGATGCTCTCGCCTGCGCTTGCCCCCTTTGCACCAAAGAGGAAATGAGGACACTGCGCGGGCTGGCGCCCTTGGTCGTCATGGCTTGCCTCATGGGCACCTCGTGAGGTACCCCGCCTTGATTCCTCCGCTCCTCACGAGCCAGCCTGACGAGGCCGTGCCTGAGGAAGCTTCTTGTCGTCCGCCCCGCGAGGCTTGGCCCCTCGCGAGGGTCTTGAGCTCGTGCCGATGAAGATGGGTCGTGCTGGGCCACCCCTTGAGCCACGCCGCAGGCCGCAGGCAGGCAAGTCTGGGTACCCCCGTTCCCAGAACGCCGACACCTTTATGGCCAACGGTTTGGCAGGAGTTGATTTTGCACGCTGTTGGATAAGCTGGAGTGTTTTTCCCTTGAGCCAACACCCCAGTTTGATGTGTGTGTACACAGGGGAATTGTATGATGCTCAGTGGCACATTGATATTCAGCTTACAGATGACGAAGTCACTGAGGCTGTAAAAAAGATGCTGAATGAAACGGAGGCAACCTGTGCTCAAACCGGATTACCCCATTTCTACACCATCAACAAACCGCTAGCTGTAAGAATCATACTATCTGTTTTATCTGAATTTGCTTCTGTCCCAATATGTTCCGAAAATGTGATGACTTTTTGGCAGCACAATGATCTGTTCCGGAACAAGAAACCTCCGCAAGACAAACCGGTGAAGCCAACCCGCCAAAAGACCAAAGCTGTGAAAAGACCTTCTAACCGGAAAAGAACCACTGCATCCTCCGATCCACCGGTTGATGATGATGTGGGTAACTCAGATTTTGAGGTAGAACTTGACTCACTTGGTTCATTTTTCATACGCCTTATTGATGATGATTATTGCCAAGACGACGTTGAAGTCAGTCACGCCGATGCTGTAGAGGTAATCATCCTTTCCTCCAATTCAAACCCTTTGCCTTCACTAAAATCCTGTCGAGCAAACTGGAAAGTTAAAATTTTCACATCCTCTTGCTTATTTGGATCCAAACTTTCTTGTGAAGACACAACAGCACGAGGCTCGCTGCACAACCCGGCATAGTGGCCAGGTAGTTACCTCCGCTGGTTTACCGAACAGTCCGGTTCGGAAACGCTGATCAGAGGTCTCTAATTTCCTTGACGTGTCATGCCCCAAAGCAGGTTGTTTTCGTCAACCTCTTAATCCGTCTGATTCCAATTATCAGGGCACTTCTCATTCATCCTCTGGCAAGTCGTCAGCCACCAAAATTCCACCGCTCAAAACGGTTATTGGGTAAGCTGTTCACTTTGTCTTACTCTTGATATGCATTTTATACGCTACATTGACCTTCATGTTTTACTTTGTCAGTGCTAAGCCCAGACCAAGCAAGAAAGCTCGCCTGAACAAACCGACAGAAGAAGATATAGCTGCTGAACCGGAGAAAACTCCAGATCCTGTAGAAGCCAGCCTTGATGATGTGCTGAATGATCCACCGCTTCAAGACTATGACTTTGTTACTGAACCGATAGAAATTGACACCATAGGCCATGCTGACGAACCGGCCAGCTCTCTCCGGACTGACAAACCGGCAAGTCCAGCAAAGAATATCAACAAACCGGCGACCCCAGTACGAGCTGCTGCAGAGAAGGATGATAATGTTCTAATTACTAGCATTGGCTATACGGATCCAGGGAATCCTGTCGCTTTATCGAAGCATACCGCCAAGGAGGAATTTGCTGCAATTGGAAAAGGCAAATGGAATGCCGATCTGTCCACCTACACTCATCTGAACGCTCAAGACCTTCATTCCGGCTATCTGAACCGTCTGTTCACCAGCCATGACTATGAAGCCGGTCTGGTCAATATGATGAAGGAAAAATATGAGGTAACTTTATGCATGCTTCTCTTTCTGTATTGTCTCTTCAGCTTTATCAACTGTAGTAGCCCCCAAGTGACGGTTTAAGATAGTAACTTGAACCGGGACTTTAATAACAATTTCGAGCTTGCAACAATGCATCTTAACTTCACCGATGTAGCCTCCAAGTACTGGTTTAACTGTATAGAGATGAAACGGGACTTTGTAGTAGAAATCCGTTTTTAGCAAGTTACGAGCAAATACACATTAGCCCCCAAGTGCCAAGCTTAATACTTGTATTGTGCTTTGAGACTTCGAAAAAATTGGCTGACAGAGCAAATATGCATTAGCCCCCAAGTGCCAAGGGCATAACTTGTTATGGGCTTGGTACTTCAAGTATTCTTGTTACTGACGGATAGACTGTCTCTTTGTAGGCTGAGTTGAGCAAAAGGACAGCCAAACCGCTGATCTTCAGGAAAACCTTAAATTGCAACAAGATAAAACCTCCAAGGCAAAGGCAGAGCTGACCAGCGCTTTAGACGCTATGGAGAAACTGAAAGAAGGCTTCAACAAGGAACGATCGGTTTGGGAAAGTGAAAAATCCGATTTGATCAAAAGGGCTGAGAAAGCTGAAGATGCTCTTAAACCGGTTGTTGATGAACTGACCAGCATAAAGCGGCAGGTCCATGCCATGACCGCAGCCGTGTTTGGTAAGCATCTGTAACTCCCGATATTATCATATTCCTTCATGTATCTGCCAGTTTACTAACCCTTGCAATGATATAGGAACTCGTATTGGCCACTTGGGATCTGACATTCAGAAGAAGTTAAAAGCAGCCTATACTCTGATAGAGCAGCTTTATACCGGTGCGCAACGGATCATATATACTGGTTCTCACAAAAATCCTCCTCCCACCTTGATTAAAGATACTTTGGAAAGGTTATCCATGCTACCTGCCTGGGTTACGAACTGAAAAAGTCTGCTACTAGGACGGGCGCTTTGGCTGCACTGACCCGGGCAAAGGCATGGGTACCTGACTTTGACCCAATTGAAGCGGCTCAAGGCTATCCCAGTTTAAAGGAAGACGGGACAGAATTCAGCGAAGATGATCTCCGGATCATAAACCAGGAGGTACGCCCATTGGCTTGTCAACTAGTTGAAGAAGCGGACCTGTCATACTATCAAGCAAACTATGATAACAAGAACAAGCGGGTTGCTGCACCAATCCCCGAAGCTCAGAATCTCATCCGCCAATCCGTAAGCACACTTATGCCCCGACATTGAACCGTCGACGCCGATAAGTGATGAAGCTGTATTCAAGCCCTAATCGGGATCGATTGGGCAATCGTTGATTTCACCCTTTGGGTAGAGAAGAAGAAGCTGAACCGTGGCGAGATAACCCATAACCGTCAAAGCCAAGTCGGCGACCAATCATGAACCGGAGGCCGGTTTAGTCTTCTACATGCTGCGACATGTATTTTGAGAAAACAGTGATCCTGTTGAACACTGGAAAGCCTTGTAATAAGCTTAGTTAAAATATTTGTTCTGATATGCCTTCGCACATACTTGTCTGCAATTGACATCGGCTTGATTCGTCATACATAAGATATGATCTACATATTCCTTTGTCCAAGCTGTTTCTGCAGACAAGAAGCTCAAAGTGCCCTGGCGGTTTACTGCCGGGCGGGTCATGATACCCATATATAACCAAAATGGAAATATATAATACCTGCAACTTTTATGCATGGTGTTGGCTGGCCAACCTTGTAGCGGGGTTTATAACCCAAATCTTTTTAGGAGAAAACCACTCCTGTGGATATAAGGTCGGTTTACACCATTCCGGGTTATGATAAACACCGGTTTAGTCCTTAATAAAATTTTAATTGAAAATCAGACCGGGCGAATAGCCTCCGGACTATGATTTGATCGTATACCGTCAATTTGTAGTTGACAGTCGGACCGGGTTGTTTTAACGCCGGTCTAAAAAGCAACAAAAAATCTTTTTTTAAAAAGAAAACAGAACCCAAACAAAGGCAAATAAAAACCATTGTAGGCGAGGCTTTGAGCCGATCAAGAGGCGTAACCATGTTTCAGACACGACCAAGTCCCCAAGAAGGCGTAGCTATGGTTCGGGTTCGATCAGGCCCCCAAATGATGCTGTGGCATTACGCCGATCAAGAGGTGTAGCTATGGTTCGGGTTCGACCAAAGCCCCCAAGTGATGTTGTGGCTTTGCACCGATCAAGAGGCGTGGCTATGGTTCGGATACGACCAAGCCCCCAAGTGATGCTATGGCATTGCGCCGATCAAGAGGCGTAGCTATGGTTCGGATACGACCAAGGCCCCAAGTGATGCTATGGCATTACGCCTATAAAAAGGTGTAGCTATGGTTCGGATACGACCAAGCCCCCAAGTGATACAATATAAAGCCTTTGAGAGGCCAAAACCAAGGGGTAAACCGGACGCCGCTTTAACAACAAAAGCTCCATGTAACCAGACATGATGTAAGAAAACAACAGATACCCGGCTTTAGCTGAGGTTCCGGTTTATTATATTGATCATAATATATACATAGGCATAATATGTACATAAGCAGAGCCTATAGCTCAAGTACAGTAAGGCCGAAGATGAGCAATATTCCACGGCCGGTTGGTCTCCTCCTCCGATTTATGTGAATCTTTAGGCTCTCGAACATCGATTAGGTAGTATGACCCGTTGTGTAGATTCTTGCTGACCACAAAAGGTCCTTCCCAAGGTGGGGATAACTTGTGCATATCCGTCTGATCCTGGATGAGCCGAAGCACCAAATCTCCTTCTTGAAAGGTTCTGGTTCTAACCTGGCGGCTATGATCACGACGCAGATCTTGCTGCTAAATCGCCGAACGGGCGGCCGCTATGTCGTGCTCCTCATCTAACAGGTCGAGAGCTTCTTGCCAGGCCTTCTCGTTGTCAGCTTCAACATATGCCGCTACACGATGTGAGTCATGACGGATGTCACTAGGAAGAACCGCCTCCGCTCCATAAACCATGAAGAATGGCGTGTATCCTGTCGATATGTTGGGTGTGGTGTTGATGCTCCATAATACTGAAGGTATCTCCTCAACCCAATAACCCGGCGTCCGCTGCAAAGGAACCATAAGCCGTGGTTTGATGCCTCTCAAAATTTCTTGATTGGCCCTCTCTGCTTGACCATTGGACTGTGGGTGAGCCACTGATGATACATCAAGCCGTATGTGCTCACGTTGACAGAAATCCTTCATGGCACCCTTTGACAGATTGGTACCATTGTCAGTGATAATGCTATGTGGAAAGCCAAACCGTAAAATCACCTTTTTGATGAATTGAACCGCTGTGGCCGCATCACACTTGCTAACTGGCTCTGCTTCTACCCACTTTGTGAACTTGTCAACAGCCACCAAAAGGTGGGTCTTCTTGTCTTTGGACCTCTTGAAAGGCCCAACCATATCCAGCCCCCAGGTCGCAAACGGCCAAGTAATTGGAATCATCCTCAACTCTTTAGCCGGTACATGAGCACGCCTTGAGAACTTCTGACAGCCATCACATCTTCTGACCAGATCCTCAGCATCAGCATGAGTGGTTAACCAATAGAAACCGTGACGAAACGCCTTAGCCACCAAAGATTTTGAACCAACGTAGTGACCACAATCTCCTTCGTGGATCTCGCATAAAATTTCACAGCCTTCTTCAAGAGATACACAGTGTTGAAACGCCCCTGTCACATTGCAATGATGCAGCTCTCCATTGATAATAGTCATAGACTTGGACCGCCAGTTTATCTGCCTGGCCAATGTCTCATCCTCTGGTAACTCGCCCCGGTTCATATATGCAAGATAAGGAACCGTCCAATTCGGGATAACATGAAGAGCCGCCACCAACTGAGCTTCCGGATCAGGAATAGCCAAATCCTCTTCACCAGGGAGCTTGACGGATGGGTTATGCAGAACATCCAAGAAGACATTAGGCGAAACTGGTTTACGTTGAGAACCCAGGCGGCTTAAAGCGTTCGCCGCTTCATTCTTCTGCCGGTCCACATGATCCACCTGATAACCTTTAAAGTGACCTGCGACAATGTCCACCTCACGACGATATGCTGCCATGAGTGGGTCCTTGGAATCCCAAGTGCCAGACACCTGTTGAGCCACCAGGTCCGAGTCACTGAAGCACTTAACTCGGCTTAGGTTCATCTCCTTAGCCATCCGAAGACCATGGAGTAAATCTTCATACTCAGCTGCATTGTTAGTGCAAGGGAACATTAAATGGAGAACATAACAAAACTTGTCACCTCGTGGGGAAGTTAATACGACTCCAGCCCCCGAGCCCTCAATTTCTGGACCCATCAAAGTGAATAGTCCAATAAGTGTGATCCGCTTCTCTTGAGCGCTTGTAGTTCTGTCCAGTCGTTGATGAAATCCACAAGTGCTTGAGACTTGATCGCCGTTCGGGGTATATACTTCAACCCGTGAGGCCCGAGCTCTATGGCCCACTTGGCAATCCGGCGATTGTCTCCTGTTACGGATTATATCCCCAAAGGAGCAGAGCTGACCACCGTGATGGGATGACCTTGGAAATCTTGCTTGAGCTTCCGACACCATGAAAACCCCATATACCAGCTTCGCGGTCTGGTACCTCTTCTTGGACTCAATAAGCACCTCGCTGATATAATAAACCGGACGCTGAACCGGATACTCCTTTCCTGCCTCCTTGCGCTGCACCACAATAGCCACACTGACAGCCCGGACATTAGCTGCCACATATAACAACAATGGCTCTTTGTCAACTGGGGCAGCAAGAACCGGTGGATTAGCTAGCTGCCACTTTAAATCCTCAAACGCTTCATTCGCGGCGTCACTCCAGACGAAGTTATCCGTTTTCTTCAGCATCTGATACAAAGGAATGGCCTTCTCACCAAGGCGGCTGATAAACCGGCTCAACGCGGCAATCCGGCCTGCCAAGCGTTGAACGTCATTGATACACTTTGGTTTAGCCAAGGAGGTGATGGCCTTGATCTTTTCTGGATTAGCCTCAATGCCCCTGTTAGATACCAGAAAGCCCAAGAGCTTGCCTGTCGGTACACCAAAAACGCACTTATCCGGATTAAGCATTGTCTTGTAAACCCGCAGGTTATCAAAGGTTTCCTTTAAGTCATCAATCAATGTCTCCTTCTTCCTTGACTTGACCACAATATCATCCACATAGGCATGAACATTACGGCCGATTTGTGTATGAAGACAATTGTGCACACACCGTTGATAAGTCACCTGGGCACTCTTGAGCCCAAAGGGCATAGATACATAGCAGAAGGCTCCAAAGGGGGTTATGAAGGCCGTCTTCTCCTGGTCCTTGACTGCCATCTTGATCTGATGATAACCGGAATATGCATCCAGAAGGCTCAAACGCTCGCAACCCGCCGTAGCATCAATAATTTGATCAATACGGGGAATGGCAAAAGGATCTGCTGGGCAAGCTTTGTTGAGATCTGTACAATCCACACACATCCGCCAAGTGTCGTTCTTCTTAAGGACCGGCACCGGATTAGCCAACCACTCAAGATGGAAGACTTCAACAATAAATCCAGCCGCTAAGAGCCTGTCCACCTCTTCTCCAATAGCTTTGCCTCTTTCTTCATTGAACCGGCGGAGAAACTGTTTAACCGGTTTATACTTAGGATCAACATTAAGCGTGTGCTCAACGAGTTCTCTCGGTACACATGGCATGTCAGAAGGCTTCCACGCAAAGATGTCTCGATTCTCACGGATGAACTCGATGAGCGCGCTTTCCTATTTCGGATCCAAGTTAGCGCTGATGTTGAACTGCTTGGATGAATCGCCAGGTACGAAGTCAACAAGCTTAGTCTCATCAGCCGATTTAAACTTCAAGGCCGGATCATGCTCGGTAGTTGGCTTCTTCAACGGAGAAGCCGATTTAAACTTCAACGGCCAGGGTCTTCATCTTCTATAGTGTGCATCTGATCTTGAATGTCTTCACAAAGATCTGCATGCCACCACGGGGATGTCTCCCGGATCCTCGCCCCATGGGGGCAGTGAACTCAAGGGTGACTCGCTCCGTAGGTGTGGGGTGAGCCGCCCCGGCAAGGGTCCTGCCGGGTTTGCTAAAACCGCCCCCGGCAAGGATCTTGCTGGGGGAGTCCGCTTCGTCCCCTTTGCTCTTTGTGGTCTTGGTCTTGGCGTCGTTCTGCTCCTTTCGAGCTTCGGCCTTACCTTGGCTCACCTCCCTTGCCTTGCTCAGTGCGGTGGTGCCCGCGGCTCAGACTGCCCGTGCACAGTTATAGGGGTACAAAAAGCGCACCCCTCTTTTTGTACACCGACAGCGTGACAACTTATGACCAGAACTCGAAACTCTAAAAGACTAGACGCTAAGACCAGCAACTTGACACGACGATGCAACCACAAATTCAACAAAGCAAAATACTGAAAAGACTATGCAAAGGCTCAGACTGGATCGGATAGGATAAACTAACCCTAAATTTATTTTTGGCTTTTTCGTGGACTAAAGGTATGAAGAACAGACTCGATCTAAACTACGAAAAACTATAAAATCTCATCGAGCAACCTGGAAATCTGATACCACTTGATAGAGGCAAAGGTATCCCGTCTTTCGATGAGATGGTGGCTATCGTTTTGGAGTAAGCCGACTTTGACAATCCGACTACGAACGTGCGAGAACGTCGCGCCTTAGCAATCGTTAAACCAACTCTGAGAGATTATTGACCACGCCGGAGCACAATCAACCTGACCACGAAGGTCTGTTTCCTGTAGGCAAACGAAGAACAAGCAAGAAACTAAGATTGCAATCTGGATATTGAGAATATAAGAGGAAAGCTTTATTGATCAAGGTGGGGTTCTGTGACGCCTTTGTCTGGTCGTTGAACACAAACGAACTACGCGAAGTTGCAGCTATGGGGAACTTTTAATCTAAACAAAACCCAGAGTCTAAACGGTGCCCTAAGGGTTGTATATATGGGGGAAGAGGGGGGAATTTCGTGGCCCTTGGGGAAGGGGTCCGAAACCAACCCTATCTCTTGTTTCCCCACACATACTGACTCTAAAAACAGCATATACTTATGTATTTCGAAATTACATGGGCCTGGCCCAATAGTAAGATGACGCAGCACCTAGAATAGCCTCTGGACAAATATTATGAAGTGGCATTTTGTCTAATTCGTTCAAGGCTTCATGAACTCATTATGGTGGCTTCAAAGTCCTGAAATCATCACTTGTAACTCCGTTCTTGTTCCCCTCGTGCATGCTATCATCTCCATGCTTGGTCTTGCTCCAGTGTTCATCCCTCTTATCCATGACAGGCCCTTCATTTGTAAGCAATACAAATGTATCCAATTTAGGCAGCATCATATTGTCATGAACATTATAATCATTACGAAGAAACGAAAGTACCTGATAATTTAATTGGCGTGCGCGAGCTCTAGTAATTGGTCCAGTATGTATAGCAGCAGGGGTTGTGGGTGTTACAATGGTATTGATGTCCTCATCACTTAGATAGACATCCCTCGAGTCAACTAAATAATCACATGATCCATATCAACTAAACCATGTCCGATCATCACGTGAGGTGGAGTAGTTTTCAATGGTGAACATCTCTATGTTGATCATATCTACTATATGATTCACGTTCGACCTTTCGTCTCAGTGTCCCGAGGCATGTTTGTACATGCTAGGCTCGTCAAGTTTAACCCGAGTATTCCGCACGTCCAAAACTGTCTTGCACCCATTGAATGTGAACGTAGAGCTTATCACACCGATCATCACGTGGTGTCTTGGCACGATGAACTGTCGCAACAGTGCATGCTCAGGTAGAACACTTATACCTTGAAATTTAGTGAGGGATCATCTTGTAATGCTGCCGTCGTACTATGCAAAATAAGATGCATAAAAGATAAACATCACATGCAATCAAAATATGTGAGATGATATGGCCATCATCATCTTGTGCCTTTGATCTCCATCTCCAAAGCACCGTCATGATCTCCATCATCACCGGCTTTTGACACCTTGATCTCCATCTGTAGTGACCCGACCTCAGACGGTCAATGTCGGGGAGTGCTGATCGTGTCCCACGAACACCTACGGGACCTGGGTCCCTTGTGGTTCGGAGGGGGGCGGGGATTGCACGAAGAGCGGATCAAGGCGATGCACACGAGCAGGTTTACCCAGCTTCGGGGCTCTCCGGAGAGATAATACTCCTACTGCTGCTTTAGTGGATTATCTTGTGTTCTTGCTAGGGAGCAACGGGAGCTACAAAACCTAGCCCGAGTGTGTGGTCTCAGACAAGAGGGATGAACTAAGCCGGAGCTGAGCCGAACCCTTTCACGTTGCACTTGGGCCTCCTTTTATAGGCACAAGGGGTTACCACATGTGGCAAGTAGACAAGGGTAAGATAGTAAAATATAGGTTGGTACACCGCTTTGTACAAAGGTACAGAATCTATACCTAACTCTGACGGCAAGGGACAAGAGTCATCAATGTCTGTCTCAGTCGCCCGAACAGTGTAACAGGGACCTTCAAGTGCGGCTCCGTTTGCCACGATGGTAGCTAGTCAGCGCCGCTTATCGCTACTCCCCGCTGGCTGCACAGCCCGTCGACACGCGTGCTTGGGAGAGCCCGTGGTGACACGCTACGGGTGAGTGGAGCGAGATGAAGAGTGGTCGCCCGCCCGCAAGCGCCTTTGCCGCGGCAGAACCTTGTCGCGCTTTGGGGCTTGTCGCCACTGCTTCTTCCCGCAAGCTCCTCTTGCCATGGCCTTGTTTCCTTCGCGCTGAGTGGCCTTCCGGCAAGCTCCTCTTGCCGGGGTCTTGACTACTTTGTTCTTGAACGGCTCCAAAGGAGCCGCTGAGGACCTTGGCGGTCATCAGGCCAGCCCTGCCGTGGGGCGCTGTAATCGTCCGTTCACGAGTTCGGGTACTAGGGTACCCCTACCTAGTACACCGGCTGTGAGCCCTGGCTCGGGCCACACACGGCACCAAGCTCTGTTGGGCCAGGCCCAAAACAAGTGCACGGCATGCGTGGTCTTGATTACGCCGTTATTTACCTTGGACCCACCACGCCTCCCACGAACGGCACGCACCGGACGTGGGCGTCGTGGGGAGATCGTGGGGCTTTCTTTAATGGGAAAATCGAACGCCTGTCCCTCTCCCTTTATAAGCGGGGAACAGGGCGGGGCGCCCACTTGCCCTTGCTGTCACATCGAAACCCCCGCCGCTTTCCCTTTCTTCTCGAGCCCAGAGAGAGCGACGCCCGCCCCATCCATTGCCACCAGTGCTACTAACGCCGCCGGCTTCTCCACCACCACTCCCTATGGCTCAAGGCCGATAAGGGAAAAGGCGTGAAATCGGCGAGGCGCAATGGCGCTGGCGCCCGGAAGGAGCGGCCTCTTCGATCCCCTGCTCAACAGAAGGAGCTGCGGAGCTGTACTATCTCTTCCGGTCGACGGAGACCCATGCGCACCACACGAGGGTCATCTCCGCCGCCACATCCGCTAAGGTCTCCATCGAGTACCCTTCTTCGCGATTTTTCTTAGTGCGGCTCTGCCTCTTTTTCTCAATTCTTCTGCGATGTTATGAACACGTATGGCCTCCACCTCCTTGACTTCACCCCAACGCCATCCTCACCACGGCCGCTGCACATATCTTCGAGAACTTTGTCGGGTCCACCAAACGTCAGACTCTTCCGCCACTACTTCTCACCCCAGCGTAGAGAGGAGAGCCGCTTCGGAGGAATTGCATGGACCTCTAGGATCGGCAAGAAGGAAGCGATCTTGACGGAGAGTTGCGCAGCAAGTGGGAGGAGGAGGGATGATGGTGCTGGATCTTAGAGGAGGAGCCACAGCCTTTACTGCCTGCGCCAAAACCCCATAGTTCGCGGGTAACGATTGGAGCAACTTGGCGCCGGAGGACGACAAGTTGAAGATTGCCACGACTAGGATTTTGCGTCTCCGCAAGCAGGGCTTACCGTAGGAGCAGCTGGCGCGACTTCCTTCGCCGCCATTGCGCCTTTGCGCAGAGAGAGGAAGCCTGCTTGGGAATTCCGAACGCGGCGGATATCATGAGGCTGCGCCCAGGTCTGAATTGGAATTTCACTACCTTGGAGCTTGACGGCATGCTGCGGGGCTGTTCAAGCCTGAGCGGATAACCCCGGATGGTGCATGTTGCCGAGGGGAGTTGTGCCTTGTGCAACAATTGCCGCTGACAAAGATCTCTGCGATAATGCTGCCAGCGATTCCCATGGAATCGCTCCAACTTGGCAGAGCCTGCCGATGACATAGTGCAGCAGTTCTTCGACAACTTAGTTGAAGTGCCGATCCGCACCGACGAAAGCAGAGGCGGCTCACCCATGACACCACCGATCGAGATGGCACGACGCCACGAGGTTGGAGGAGGCTGCAGGTTGCTGCCGCCGCCGCTTTGGGTTCACTGCCGAGGAGGCAGAGAGGGCCGAGGCGGCAAGCCTTGCCGACCGAGAAGAGTTCGCCGGCGAGGAGGAGCAGCCCGAGCCCGACAACGAACCGAGCGAGCCTGCCGGGACGCCTCCCTCCACCGCCAAGTAGCTTGCTGCACGAGGGGCCCGCCAGTGCCGCCAAGGAGACGCCTCCGCAAGATCGGAGAAGTGGCGGGCGGCCTATGGTCCAACAACCCTACGCCGCCCGACGCAGCTCCACCGCTGGCAAACATCTGCTGTCAAGGAGCACTCTCATTCGCCACGGGCGACGGGCGCAGGTCTTCTGGAGTTGCGGCCCTGCACTTCCGCCAAGCGCCGAGGTAGTCTTCTCCCCAATCCGCGCGCCGGAGCAGAGTTTGATCTCTCCGCCTCAGCCCGAGGAAGAAGAGGAAGAGTAAGATCTTGTCGCTGCTATTTGTAATCTTCCAATTTATTGCTTTATCTCATATCTGACTGGTTCCACTCTGAACCTTCTTCTTCAGGGCGTTAGCTCAGAGAGCGCCGAAGAGGGCCAAGACGCCGGTGGTTGTCATCTCAGATGACTCCCCCGTAGGAACAGGGGGCACGCGACTCCCTTACCGGATCCGGCAACCCTTCAACAGAGCAGCCCCCAGCACAACCCCCAGCGTAAGTGTTTGGTATGCTTATCATGGTTAGGCGTGCTTGGGTGCTTTTCCGTCACTGATATCTGGTTTGTTGAATTTTGTAGGAGCAGAGCAGCCACATCATGGAGCACCGGAGGCTACTCCTGAGGTCCAGCCTCATCAGGAGGCCCCGGAGGTCACTCCCGAAATTCTGCTTGCTTCAACTATGCCACCAAGGGAGAATTCTCCGCCAAGGGAGCGCTCTCCGGCAAGGAGGCCTCTCCGACAAGGGGAGCTTCCCCGACAAGGGCTGGCGCCGACGACCCTCCGGTGGCGGAGACCGCGGCAACAGATCCTACTGCAGGTAATCTTCTTGTTTAATAGTTTCCCTTGGGTTCTTTTCTTTCGTTTTTCTCTTCAATATCTGCTTGATTTGTGCTTTTCTTCGACCATCAGATCCATCTCGCGGAGATCCGATGGAGACCGAGGCTGCCGGCGAGGAAGACGCCATGCGCGACAATGTCGACGCCGCCAACACGGAGGAGGAGGTGGCGCCGACAGCCCGGGCCGGGCGAGGAGGCTGCCGAGGCCGCGGGCGCAGAGGTGGGGAGGATCTGGCGATCGCGACCGACGGCCGGAGGCCGCAGGAGCGCCAGCGCTGCACAACCGATCACGATCCTCCCGCCACCGATGCCGCACCAGACCAAGAGCCTCAGCCGGGCGCCACCAAGGCCGGGAGGGTGTCTTCATCAAGCTCCCATGGGCATCAAGCTCCAGGCACCGATCAAGGGGAGACTCGACGCTGAATCGCTTGCTCTCCGCCGGTTGTCGCTGGTTGATGCCCCGAGCATCGCGAGCAGGAGCCTAAGGAGGAGCAGCTGCTAGGAGGTTGTTATCGCTTACCGCGCCTCGACAAGCCAAACCGAGTCTGTGGAGGCGCTTGTCGCGAGGGCGGAGCTGATTTGGAGAACGTATGAAGAGCTCCGACGCCAACAAAGAGACTCTTCGGATATAGCAGAGGCGCTGGAGCAGCTTGCCGAGGAGCGTACAGCCTTCATCTTGGAGAAGGGCGAGGTTGAGGAGCAGCAGAGGCTTGCCGCGAGAAGCTCTCCGCCGAGAAGGTGAGTCAGCGCAGCGAAGATCAACCTCGACAGCCTTTGAGGAAGATCTCGCCGGCGCGAAAGCAAACGATCGGGCGAGCCACTTCAGGAGGCAAAGATGCTGCTGCGGGCTGCCGAGGCCGCCAAAAGGGAATTGGAGACGAGGTGGCTCAGCTGGAGTCCACCCTCCGTAAGAGTGCCGAGGAGGTCGCCGGGTTGAAGCGCCCGAGAAGGACGCTACACCCTCGGCGAGCTACAAGGTCGCTTTCTGCTGAAAAGATCAAAGAGCTCGATGCCGCCAAGGACTCCAAGGCGGATCTCGAGCTGAAATTGACCACCTTGACGGAGACGTTGAATGGCGCCAAGGAGCGGAAGCGGCCTGGTGGAAAAGATTAAGGCCACCGAGGAGTTGCTTTGTCGAATCTGTGACCGCCCGAGAATAATCTTGAGACAGCATAATGCATTGGACGAGGGCCTTGTGGACACCGCCGCCGCATCCATAATGAGCCGATGGAGTTGGGGATGACAGATCTTGGATATTCCATGCACGAGAAGCTCCAACCCAGCGCCAAGCTCAGCCTATTCTTCAAAGGCGTGTTGGCGGTATCCAGCGGCTCCGGGAAGAGGTTCCAAAGCAACTGGCGGAGGAATCACGTCAAGTCTGCGCCGAGGCTCTCCAGAAGGTGTTGATGAAGGTGGCCTTCCGCAACCCAGGCATCGACTTCACCAAAGCCCTCAAGTCTCTGCCTCCATCCGCCGATGTTGAAGCGCTCAAAGCCCTTGTCGCACCCATTGTGGACAGGGTGAGCGGAGTTAAGAGGCTCGAGGGCGACCGCGTGGACTAGGCCGCCAAGTCTATCTCTTCTCTTGTCGCTGTAGATCATGTTTAGATAAAAAGTCTATTAGATCCGCGACAAGTTATTATGTAATATACACTATCTTAGGCAATCGGATGCAATGTTATTTCCTCTACTCGATTTCTTCCTTTGTATGTTTATACCCTACGCTTTCGAGGAACTTGTCGGTAAGAACACCCTTGCCATGAAGCGCCGAGTGCGGAACTTCAAGAGCTTCTCGGCGATGCCGCCTCCCGACAAGCAACCTTGTCGCAACTAGTTGCAGCACACTTAAGTTGTTGAGCGGACTCGAAACAAAGTAAGGGCGCAAGCTGATCATGAAGTCGGTTCCTCCGCGACAGGTTTTCCATACAAAGTACTACCGTTCGAGGAAGATAACTTAAAAATTTAAAACTGGTCGTTTAAACTTAGCAACTTAGCTTTTCTGTTGTCCATTTTCCGGCAAGGCGACGGTTCCTCGAGCGACGCTTGGTGGCCCACACCATTATCTTCTCCTTCCCCCCCGGTTAACTTGTGGGTGGATGAACCTTCTTCTTGTTTGAGAAGAAAGAAGAGAAAATAAAGTTATGGAGCCTAGTGGCTCATCATCGCTTACCGGGTGCGGATGCTGCACAAAATGTTAATAAACACATGCATATATGACTATGTGGGCATGTATTGACAAGTCGTGCGCAACACATAGGCTTTACTGATGCACGGGTTCTGCGCCCGGCTTTGTACAAAGGATTACATGCAACAGCGGCAAGACTTGTACAAAAGGGTGGTTCTTGAACAGGTTCCGGCAACCGCTATTTATGGGTAGAACTTGCGAAGATGCTCTATATTCCAGGAATTGCTCACCGGAACGCCATCTTCGGTCTCAAGGCGGACAGCGCCGGGCCTAGTGACTCGTTTCACCCGATAAGGACCTTCCCACTTCGGCGTCAAATTGTTGGAATTCTTGGCGGATTGAATGCGCCAAAGAACAAGGTTGCCTTCCTCGAAGCTTCGGCATTAACTGCGGCTATGGTAGCGGCGCAAAAGCTTCTTTGATAACGAGCAGCTCGTCTGACGGCTGAAAGCGATCTTCCTCGAGGCGCAGGCGTCATCTTGTCGCAGCTGCTCTTGGTCAAACTCATCATAGGCGAGCACTCGAGGTGACCCATACGAGTTCCGTGGGGAGAACTGCCTCTGCTCCGTAGACTAGGCGAAGGTGTCCGGCGATGGCTCGATTTGGCGTCGTCTGATCGACCAAAGAACCACGGCAGCTCTTGATCCAGCTTCTTCCACACTTGGCGCAGCTTGTCAAAAGTTCTGGTCTTGAGTCCCGCAACACTTCAGCGTTTGCCCTCTGCCTTGACCGTTGCTTCTCGGATGAGCAACGAAGCAAAGCAGATCTTGGCGCCAAGATCTTGGGCGTCTTGCATGAAGGTGCAGCTTCGTGAACTGTGTGCCGTTGTCGGTGATGTTTACTGTTAGGAATCCCAAAGCGGCAAACAATTGACTGAAGAACTTGATCACTTGATCGTGTCACCTTCCTCACTCGGTTCCACTTCAGCCACTTTGTGAACTTGTCGATTCACGACGTACAAGTACTCAAAGCCTCCGACTTGCTCGGGGAAAGGGCCGAGGATGTCGAGCCCAGCACGAGAAGGGCGAGGATAAAGGGATCGTCTGGAGAGCTTGAGCTGGTTGGTGAATCTGTTTTGAATGGGCCAGCACGCTTCACACTTGGTTACTTGTGCGGTTGCATCTGGAGGGCTTCGGCTAGAAGAAACCTTGCCGGAAAGCTTTGCGGCAAGTGCTCTTGCGCCAATGTGGTGACCACATATGCCTCCATGTATCTCTCGCCAACAGTCATCCATCTTCCCGCAAATACACTTCAATTTCACACCGTTGAGTCTTCTTACATGCAGTATGTTGTTAACAAACTGGTACATACTTGATTGTCGGGCTACTTTTTCCGCTTCTTCTTGCTCTTGGGAAGTTCTCTGTCTCAGGAAATGGGCGATTTGTTGTGCTCCATATCGGAGCTCGTGGCTCGACAACAAGGACTAAAGGCTCATCCATCATCAAGGGAACATCAACTTCTGCGGCAAGAACACATGAGGTCCGCCGAGTTAGATGATCCCGGCAAGCTGCGGGCCGAAACTTGTTGGGAGCGTTTGCTTCAACGACACAAATCTGTATGGTTTGTCGGAGCATCTGCTCCTCGATGATTATGCGTTGGTTTTAGGGACCTTCTTGGCGGCGGCCCGGTGAGCTCTGCCGAAAGTAGTCGCCGGAAACCAATTTTCTCTTCTTGCTTTGCCCTGTTGATGGTGTTACGATTGGCTGAGTTAGCTTGAGCACAAAAATCCCTGGTTCCACAGGTAACTTAAGTGCGGCACATTTGGAGAGGCCATCAGCTATATCGTTCTATGCTCTTGGAACGTGTTCCATTTGCAAGCCTTCAAAGTGCTCTTGCAACTTCCTCACTTCGTCGACATAGGCTTCCATCAACGGACTCTGATAATCTTTATTTACTTGGCGGACAACAAGTTGCGAATCCCCCCTGACAATGAGTTTCTTGATACCAAGGTCCACCGCAATCCTGAGACCGGCAAGCAAGCCTTCATACTCTGCAGTATTATTTGTTGCTTGTTCCTTGGGAAAGTGCATCTGGACTATGTACTTGAGGTGCTCTCCGGTGGGTGCGATAAGCAACACGCCGCACCGGGCGCCTTTGCAGCAAGAAGGCACCGCCAAAGTACATCAGCCACTCTTTATTTGTCTCCTTGACGGGATGCTCGCCTCCGGAATCTCTTCATCTTGCGTTGGCGCCCACTCGCTATAAATTCTGCCAATGCCCCGCTCTCGATAGTTGAAGTGCTTTCAACTTGAGACCAAAGCTTGACAGTTCAAAGCCCACTCGACAATCCTGCTGTTGCTTCGGATTTTGCAATATCCTCTTGTTGGAAAGCGGTGACAAGCTGTTATCTCGTGTGCTTGGAAGTAATGGCGCAGCTTTCGAGGCCATGAGGAGGCCGAAAAGCAGCTTTTGCACACCGTAGTACCTTGATCTAGCCCCTGCGAAGGGCCGACAAAGTAGATTGGGCGCTGCACCATCTTTTTCTCATCTTGTCGCAACCTGCTTAGTGAGTCATTCTTTGTCGGGACCAGAGCTTGACGGTGAAGCCCCGCGTCGCTGGATGCAAGCGCCGGTTGTCGGCTCATCATCCGCCTCCTCTCCGCTACTAACGCAGCACTAACCACTTGATTGGTTGCTGCTATATATAACAAAGAACTTCTCTTGTGGCCTAGGTGCGACAAGTATTGGAGCGGAGGACAGGTATCTCTTCAAGTCTGCAAGCGCAGCCTCCGCTTCGAGTCCATTTCATTGGACCTGCCTTTTTCAAAATCTTGAAAACGCGGCGGTATGCTGTTCAGCGAACTTAGAGATGAACTTCTTTGAGCAGCCACGCAACCGCAAGCCTTCCGACATCCTTGACGCTTTGGTGCTTCAATCTGCTCAATGGCCTTGATCTTGTCGGGATTGGCTTCAATTCCCTGAGACACAAAAAGAACCGAGAAGCTTGCCGGAAGGGACTCAAACACGCACTTCTCGGGTTGAGCTTGAGGTTGATCTTGCGCAGATTTGCAAATGTTTCATCAAATCCTGAACCAGAGTTGCTTTGTCCTTGCTCTTGACCACTATGTCATCCATGTAGGCTTTACATTTACGTATCTGTGTGGTTCAAAGGCATCATGGACTACTCTTGCAAAGGTTGAACCAGCATTCTTTAAACCGAAAGGCATTCGTATGAAGCAATCGTGCCACATGGTGTAATGAATGCGGTTTCTCTTCATCCTCTTCGCCATGAAGATCTGATGATATCCTGAATATGCATCAAGAAACGAAGTAGATCACATCCAGCCGTGGAGTCAACAATCTGGTCGATACGCGGCAAGGAAATGGGTCTTTGGGACAGGCTTTATTAACATCGGTGAAGTCAATACAAAGTCTCCATTTCCCATTAGCCTTATGCGCATAACTACCGGATTGGCCAACCACGTGGGTGGAGGACTCCTCGACAAGCCCCCGCTGCTTCTAATTTCTTGATTTCTTACGCTATGAACTCTTGGCGCCTCTTGCTGTTTCCTAACTTTTTGCTTGACGGGTCGCGCGTGAGGACGGACAGCTAGGTGGTGCTCAATTACTCACAGGAACACCGGGATGTCGATGGTTGCCATGCAAACACATCGACATTCGCCCGCAGGAAAGCAACGAGCTCGCCTTCCTATTTAGGATCAAGCGTGGCACTGATGGTGAAGGTACCACCAGCGCCGTCCTCCTTGGCGGGCACCTTCTTGATCTTCGGCGGAGCTGCCATCGTCTTGTTGCACTTGCCGGTGGAGCTCGATGGTGCGTCCTCGACGGTAGCGCAGCACTCCGAGGAGGTGCGCTTGCCGGAGTGGGCAACAGAGCTCTTACCGGACTTGGTGGTCTTCTTCCCCCCGGGAGCTTCAGCGGCAAGTGGTTTGCTTTCTGTTGCGGCTGCTGCATCCCGGTAAATCTTGTCGGCAGGATAAGCTGCGTCCTTCTTGTCGCCATGGACAGAAATGACGCTTATCGGGCCGGGCATCTTGAGTAGGTTGTAAGCATAATGAGAGGCAGCCATGAACTTGGCGAGTGCTGGACGGCCAAGTATGCCATTGTAGGGCAATGGGAAATCGGCAACGTCAAACGTGACCCTCTCGATTACGAAGTTGAGCTCGCGCCGAATGTTACCGCAACGTGATCTTCCCTTTGGGCTTGCTCCTTCTGGATTGATTCCTTGAAAGTACCAGTTTCTTGAGCTGTTGTCGAGGATTTGAAGTTTCTGAAGCACCGCAGAGGAAATTAAATTCAGTCCGGATCCGCCGTCAACCAGCATCTTTGTGACCTTGAGGTTGCGGATGGTTGGCGAGACCAACATCGGCAAGCACCCGACCGCAGTGATGCGATCAGGGTGATCCTCAATATCAAAGATGATGGGCGTGCTGGACCACTTCAGAGGTTTGCGCGACTCTATGGAGGGTTCTGCGCGACTCTATGGAGGGTTCTGCTGCATTCACCTCACGCATCCATTGCTTGAGTTGGCGGTGCGAGGTATGCAGAGAAGCACCACCGTCAACACAAAGGACTTATGTTGCCTTTTGAAACTCTTGCTCGTCTGCTTCATCGTCTTCCATGTCCTCGTCATCTTCATCTTCGCTCTTCTTCCTTGTCGCGGCCCGCGGGAGGTCTGTCACCTTGCCGCTGCTTGGCCTTGCTGCCAAGCGCCCTCCCCCGCCGGGTCTCTTTTACTTGCTGCACTGCACCTTCTTGGGCTTTCTCCTTGTCTCGCCAGTATTCAGCTCTCAGAGCTCAACAAGCTGCTCGACTTTCTTGCAGCTCTCGAGATCGTGTCCCTTAGTGCGGTGGATTTTCAAGATCGCTTGTTGGAGCCGTCGGGCTTGTCGGCGGCCGCCACGGCTTGGCGGTCAGCGTCAACGGCAACCTCCTTGCCGGAGCCACCAGCCTTAGCTTTGTTGGCGGCCCCATCCTTGCCGGACTGCTCGACAACTAGTACTTCTTGGTTTTTCTTCCTCTGTTGTTTCGCCACCGCTCTTTCTTGTCGGGCGATCCCTCACCGCCGACTCTGCTCCCACATTCTCTCTGAGGAGTCTTCTTCCTTCTTCAGCTCATGCACACTTGTCGGCCAGGCGTGAGCTGGCCGACGTCTTTCACTTTGCACATCGCCATCTCCTCCCTCATTCTGCGTTTCGCACATTCGATGAAATGCACCGATCACCGCAGCAGGTGGACGTGCAGGATGTTGTAGTGCACTGATGAATCTCTGGATGAACTTGCGCAGGACTCTCCTCCTTCAGGCAAGCAGGTGGAGGTCACTCTCCTGGCCTTGAGGCTTGTGGTCGCCGTGAAGGCGCCAACAAACTGGTGGCACAAATCTGCCCAAGAAGAAATAGAGCTGTCCGCAAGTGCATGAGCCAGATCCGACGCTTGGCTTGAGCACCGGGGAAAGTAGTTGGCGAGGATCTTGTCGTCTCGTCCCCTGCGGCCTGCACACCGCGATGGTGTAGATGCCGAGGAACTCCGATGGGTGTGTCCCGCCATCATACTTCTCCGCACATCTGGTTTGAAATTTTTCTTGTCGGGCCACGGACTTGCCGCAGCTCACGGGTGAACGCAGGGCAACCTATCACAGACGATAAGTCGCTCGGTTCTCCGGGCGCATTCATGTCGACGTGGGCCCGCGCGCTGGTCGATTGACGGCGCGCTTCTCTTCGGGCGCCGATACTGGTTCCAGCGTCTTCTTCTTGCCGTTCTCGGGGAACTTGGCGCTGGTCGCGACGAGCACGCGGATCCGACGACGCTGTGGAGTCGTTGTCGAGGTGGATCCGGCGAGTCGGCGATCTTGGCCTTCGGAAGGTGAGTGCACGGTGGCTGCTCCCCGTAAGTCTGCCGCCATCACCGCGCCTTGTCGCCTTGCGCGCTGCGAGGCACTCGGTTGCCAGGCGTGCCGTTGGCGAAGCCAATGAGACTCTGAATTGTGGCCCTCCATTCGTCGACCTTGTCGGCCGCTGGAGGGTAATCTAGAAGTAATCGAGCTCTTGCTAAAGCTTCCGCTGGTGTGGTTGGCGGCAACGGCGACGGAGCGAAGAACGGATGTGCTCGACTCCTAACCAAGTTAGGAGGAGCAGCATCCCGCCTAAGCGATCAGACTTCGCTTCGTACCAAAGCATGCCGGGGTGCATGCGGTCTCGAGGGCCTCGGATCCCCAGCTTGGCCTTGATCCAACGAGCGATGGTGCCGCGAGCATCACGACGTATGTCGTCGCGCCTCCCGAGAAGGACGCTGTGAAGATTCGGACGCCGGCGCCTGCGCTGCCTTGTCTTTGGACCTGGCGGCGCGCAGGGCTCTCTCGCCGACGCCCGTTCCTCCGCCAGCTTCCCCACCACCGACAGCTCCGGTGGTGGTAGGTTCGGCAGCGGACGGCTCTGCTGCTGCCAAGACTTCTTCTTGGCGCCATGTTGACGAAGATGTGATGAAGTTGCTCGTGTGACCGCGGATCGGGTTCACACAGCCTCGACGCCCCCCTACCGCGCGCCAAAGATGTCTGGGAGTGCTTGATCGTGTCCCACGAACACCCACGGGACCTGGGTCCCTTGTGGTTCGGAGGGGGGGGATTGCACGAAGAGCGGATCGAGGCGATGCACACGAGCAGGTTTACCCAGCTTCGAGCTCTCCGGAGAGATAATACTCCTCTTGCTGCTTTAGTGGATTATCTTGTGTTCTTGCTAGGGAGCAACGGAGCTACAAAACCTAGCTTTGAGTGTGTGGTCTCAGACGAGGGATGAACTAAGCCGAGCTGAGCTGAACCCTTTCTCGCTGCACTTGGGCCTCCTTTTATAGGCACAAGGGGTTACCACATGTGGCAAGTAGACAAGGGTAAGATAGTAAAAACATAGGTTGGTACACCGCTTTGTACAAAGGTACAGAATCTATACCTAACTCGACGGCAAGGGACAAGAGTCATCAATGTCCGTCTCGGTCGCCTTAACAAAGGTAACAGAGGACCTTCAAGCGCGGCTCCGCTTGCCACGATGGTAGCTAGTCGGCGCCGCTTATCGCTACTCCCGCTGGCTGCACAGCCCGTCGACACGCTGCGTGCTTGGGAGAGCCCTGTGGTGACACGCTACGGGTGAGCTGGAGCGAGATGAAGAGTGGTCGCCCGCCTCGGCAAGCGCCTTGCATGGGCAGGAACCTTGTCGCGCTTGGGGGCTTGTCGCTCACTGCCTTCCCGCAAGCTCCTCTTGCCGGGGCCTTGTTTCTTCAGCATACAGAGTGGCCTTCCCGCAAGCTCCTCTTGCCGGGTCTTGACTACTTTGTTCTTGAACGGCTCCAAAGGAGCCGCCGAGACCTTGGCGGTCATCGTGCCAGCCCTGCCGCCAGGCGCCAGAATCGTCTGCAGACGAAGTTCGGGTACTAGGGTACCCCTACTCTAGTACAATCGACAGTCAAGCCTCTCCGTATCTCGTGCTATCCACGATCAGTATGTTTGGCACATACAATTACATCAATGTATATATCAAAGTGCAATCACATGTTTAAATAACATAAAACTGATATATACCTCATAAGTCTCAGCGGAAACAAGTAATTGGGTGTGGAGTCCCATCAACGCCATCGGCAGGTTGAGTGTAGACCGTAACTCTGTACCGTACTCTTACTCGTCGGAAGAAAGTATCTGCAACATGATACGTTGCAGCCGTGTAGGTCAGTACATTGAATGTACCGGTAAGATCACAATATGAGAAAACAGATGATAAAACTAATCTATATGCAATATGGCTTTGTGGCTCTGTGTCTGAGTTGTTTTTGCATAAAAGCTGGTTTTAGTTTCCCTGCATCAAAGGAATATCAGGAGTCTGTACTATGGAGTTTTCTTTCATGACATGGCTCCGCCAACCGATGTCTCATAGCCCAAATCATCATAAGTTGCCCACAATTATGTTATCAGTCCGGTGTTGAGAGTTCCGAGATAGATCCAAGTCCAGATGCTCAAATTGTCCGTAACCGGGGACACGGCTAATCGATTAGGTTTTAACCCTCTGCAGAGGTTTGCACACTTTACCCGCAAGATTCGATCCCTCTCTTTACGTTCTCGCACTTTAGGGTGTTTGAGAACAAGACGACCGAAACATGGTCTTCCGAAGAGTTCCCTTGACCACTGTCCGGTGCTCATCCAATCCTACCTTAGTTCTACATCTGCTAGCACCGTCCCAGCCAGATTCACAACTAAGGTCAACCAAGCCAGAGCCCATAGTGACTTGCGGTTCACAGGTAAGCTTCCGGGCATGAAGTATTCTTCCGTCTCTTTGAGTCTGGGTGAAGCTTTCCGCAAGATGTCATGGCGCTTCTCCATGCATCCCGCCATCCACCGGTTTCTCCAGGTGCCCGTCAACCATCCTTCACCCAAAGAGTGTGTATTGAATTCTTGTCTCGAGTCTTGAAGTCTTGCGGCCTTGAAGATGCAGTCCTTGCAGATGCCATCATGGAGTTGTCGTCATTGGCGTAGAGTCCTCCATTCTCACACCACTCCCGAGCACTCATACCAAACCTCGTCTACTATAGCGTAGCACTAATATAAATAACGTCCCGGGCTTGGTAACAGGGTGATGGGTTCCTACCTCACCTCATGCATACTACTCAACTACAAGAATTCAATATCACTACTGGAGGGTTGTTGCAAAGATGCCACTAAATGCAATAAAAACATAGGTATGAAAGCATGGTCAAAGTGAACTTGCCTGGTATTACTTGATGAAGATTATAACGCTCTCAGAATAATGACTAGGTAGAACTATTCGTCACTCCGTTAAAAAATCTATATAGTCAAATATTGCATTCACATAAGCAATCATTCTAGCAAGCAATTTCTAGCAATCACAATAACAATTTCAAAAAGGAAAACTCAATAATAAACTCAAATAAAATCTAAAGAACTTCGAGAAAAACTACTAAGAACACAAACAAAACTAAATTTGGGAAAAGTGACAAAAATTTAAAATAAAATAAATTGTCTACATTTCAAAACACAAACAAAACTAAATTTGGGAAAAAGTGAAAAAAGTTTTAATTAAAACATTTAATTACTAAGGAAAAGAAAAAATAACACTAAACTATGTACAACAGTACTGTTTTGCCTAAAACCCAATTTTAAAATAAACAAAAAGTGATTTGAAAAAGTATACTGTTTAGGCAAAAGGTCAAGTGATCACTAGCAAAAAGAATTAATCAAAAAGCTATTTTTAAATAAAAGTTATTAGCAATCTAGTGTTTGTAACAAATCTATTTGAATTCAAAATTTAAAAAGTTCAAAAATAATTTTCGTTGGTTTCTCTGGATAGATTGGATTTTTGTGAATCCGTAGCAAAAAGAATCATGAAAATCGGAGTTGTGGATCTAAATATATAAAAAACAAAACTGAATCTAAAACTAAAAACAGAAACAAACAACCAAAAAAAACGTGCGCTAGCTACATACCGGGCTGCAACTGGGCCTACGGGTGTGCGTTCTGAAGCTATACAACAATCGGCCGTAAGATAACTAACAGCGAGCGTGCGTTTAAATATAAGAAAACCGGCTAAACGTGTTCAATCTAAACCGAAGAAAACCGATCTACCGAAAAAAAACCTAACTACTAAATCGTTTTTTTTTCTGAAACGAACATGTGCTCTTGCTTAGAGAGAGGAACCTAGCGTTGGGGTGGAGCTCGGCGCGGTTGGGGCGGCGGCTCCGACAGTCGGCGGCGGCGATGGTGGAGTCGGGGGGATGAGGCGGAGTGTCGTAGTCCCAGGGGTGGCGGAGGAGTAACTTGGGGACGTCGGACGGCTGCAGGGCGAGGTTGTTTCTCCGGCGAACTACACGAACTCCGGGTCGGCGTTCGAACTCTAGTAGCTCGCTGTGGTGGACGAGACGAGAGGAAAAGATGTCAGACAAATGCTCCGCGATGAAAGATCTGAATAGGCAGAAGGAGGAGGCCTGCGGTGACCTACCGGACATGCAAACGGACGGTGAACTTCGCAGTTTCCGACGAGATCCAACTCGTTCTCGCGGTTGATACGGGAGGGTTTGGGTGGAAAATAATTCTATGAGACCAGGTCTTACGGATTAGCAGGTGAGACCCATCCTAATGGATGACACGTGGCGTTCACAAATCGTAAAGCATTTACCCCACACCCACCTGAAATCAGGGGGGTTAGATTAGATGCTTTGTGATTTGTGAATGCCACGTGTCATCCATCAGGAAGGGTCTCACCTGCTTTATATGAGACCTGGTCTCATATAATTTTTTTCCGGTTTGGGCGAAGGTGCATGGGGGAATCGGTCGAGGGGAAACTCTGCTATTTATAGGACATCTTCGTGCGGAAGGGGGCAGCCTCGAGGATCGGATTCCGGAGATCGCGGACACAGGCGACATGGAAATCTTCCAGTTCTGTTTCATTACGTGAGGAGGAAGATGACCAGGTGGGTCCCAGCGCGAAAGAAAAAACAGAAGAGAGAGACGCAAGAGGGAGAGAGAGAGATCGCGAGCGGGAGGGGTGGCGGCGGCTCGTGGGAGATCCTCCCGTGCATGCGTGCCCTAGCGCTGGTCTGGGGCTGGGCCTTGGCCTGCTGGCTGGGCTGCGGCCTGGCCTGGCCGGATTAAAAAAAACGTTTTCTATTTTTTAACAGCGAGGAAAATCAATAAACTGAAGAAAAACTAAATATTTTATATAGGCATATTATGTACCAAAATTTTCAGAATAAAAATTAGTAAAACATGAACATATTTTCATGACGAAATAAAATACCTTTAAAAAATATTTTTGCAGTAACTTCAAAATGAAAGGGAATTTGAGTTTCAAATAAATTGTCAAAGATTGTCTCTGATTTTTGGAGTGTCATATTCCTCCTCTCATATTTTTTTTATCAGAGAATTTTTGACAAGATGCAAACTTAAAATTAGATAGGGATTCAAAAATGAATTTTTTTTGGGAAAGTCCTTTTATTCCCTCTCATTTGATTTTTTTCAAATTCCACTCACTTTCAAACAAAAAATCAAACAATCAAACATATATTTAGTTAATTAATATAACATTCCAAAATTTAGAATTTTGGGATGTTACACCATCGTAGCGTCGTTGTCGTCTCGCCAACTATTGCTTCTACAACTATCGCTACTGCATAGTGATAAAGTAAAGCAATTACATGGCGATTGCATTTCATACAATAAAGCGACAACCATAAGGCTCCTGCCAATTGCCGATAAGTTTTACAAAACATGATCATCTCATACAATAACGTATATCACATCATGTCTTGAACATATCACATCACTACATGCCCTGCAAAAACAAGTTAGACGTCCTCTACTTTATTGTTGCAAGTTTTACGTGGCTGCTACGGGCTTCTAGTAAGAATCGTTCTTACCTACGCATCAAAACCACAACGATTTTTCGTCCAGTGTGCTGTCTTAACCTTCAACAAGGACCGGCCGTAGTCAAATTCGATTCAACTAAAGTTGGAGAAACAGACACCCACCAACCACCTTTATGCAAAACAAGTTGCATGTCTGTCGGTGGAACCGGTCTCATGAACATGGTCATGTAAGGTTGGTCCGGGTTGCTTCATCCAACAATACCACCGAATCAAAATAAGACGTTGGTGGTAAGCAGTATGATTATGATCGCCCACAACTCTTTGTGTTCTACTCGTGCATATCATCTACGCATAGACCTGGCTCAGCTGCCACTGTTGGGGAACGTGGCATACAACTTCAAAAAAATTCCTACGATCACGCAAGATCTATCTAGGAGATGCATAGCAACGAGAGGGGGAGAGTGTGTCCACGTACCCTCGTAGACCAAAAATGGAAGCATTAGTTTAACGCGGTTGATGTAGTCGAACTTCTTCGCGATCCAAACGATCAAGTACCGAACGTATGACACCTCCGAGTTCAGCACACATTCAGCTCGATGATATCACTACAAAAAAAGACACATCCGTGACATTTTGGGCCGAACGAATTTTTTTTCTGTCATACATATGACACTTCTATGACGATAATTGTGACAAAACCCGGTATCATCATAGACGTGGTGCTCCTACTTCTATGACAAAAAATCATGATAGATAATGGGCTTTTCGTCCTGGGCGGGCTGGAGACACAACTGCATGACATTCTTTGGGCCGTCCATGACGGAAAAAAACCATGGTAGAAGCGAGGGGGAGGAAAATTTCCGGGAGTTCCCGGTTACGGTGGGAGGTCGGGGCCGAAGCGATCGCATTTCTCTCGTACGTGACGCTGCGGTGTACGTCTGGCGCTAGCTCTAATCAACCCGAGTGAGGCGTTGGGCTCTAATCGAACCCGGCGACAGCCCGCAGTTACGCGTTCATCGAACCCGAGCGATCGGTCGATGGCTGTTAATCAACCCGATCGAAGCGCTTCTTCGCTATTGCTAAGCGATCAGCCGATCGATGTTGCCTCTCTGGATGAACAAGGAGCGTATGGGGGGGTTGATGAATAGTGAGCGGTGGCATTTGCCTCTGGATGAACAGACCCGTGGTGTGGTGGAGGGCTGGATGAACGGTAGACGGTGGAGGGTTGCCCGTGGAGGGTGGTTGAACAGACCCCGTGGTGTGGAGGGCTGGATGAACAGAGACGGTGGAGGGTGCCCGTGGAGGATGGTTGAACAGACCCGTGGTGTGGAGGGCTGGATGAACATGAGACGGTGGAGGGTGGTTGAACAAGAGCCGTGGAGTAAGCGCGATGGAGGCTGGATGAACAGGAGCCCGTGGAGGCCGGGGAGGTCAACGGTAGCCCGTGGAGGCTGGAGGAGGTCGACGGTGGAGATGAACAGATCTCGTGGAGTCCTGCTTTGCGATGCGCCACACCCTCCCGGCGAACAGGACCCCGTTTTGACCGTGGCGCCCAACACAAGTCCGTTTAAGTCCATTTTGCGGCACGCCACACCCTCTCGATCAACAGACCTCGTTTCAACCGTAGGAGGTCCGTTTCGTCCGCTTTTGTGGTACGCCACACCCTCCCGATCAACAGACTCCCCATTTCGACCGTGAGGAGGTCCGTTTCTCCGCTTTTGGCAGACGCCACACCCCTCCCGATCAACATGACCCCGCTTTACCGTAGGGAGGTCTGCTTCCTCCGCTTTGCGACGCCACACCCCTCCCGATCAACAGGACCCCGTTCCGGACGTAGGAGGTCTGTTTCCTCCGTTGTGCGGTACGCCAGGCCTCGTTTCCATCGCCTGTTCCGTCCAAGACGGTTGGCTCCCACGTGTTCCGTTGCCTCCCGATGAACACGACGCATTCCGTTGCCTCCCGATGAACACGACGCACTCCGTTGCCTCCCCATGAACACGACGCACTCTGTTGCCTCCCCATGAACATGACGACGACGCTGTTTCTCCGTTCCGACCCAGCCATGTACACGAGCCCTGGCCGTACGTATGCGCGAGTAGGCGTTCAAGACCCCGCCCGTATGTACACATACGTGGCTGTATTTTCTTTCTTGCACCCTGGCCGATGTACGTGCGTGTACATGCTACGTGCGCGCCTCTACTACGACACGTGCGTGCCTCTACAACGACCAGTATGTACGTACACGTTCGTGACCAGAATGACAATGCTATGTACGCTTCGACCAGGTGGGTCCCGACTATCAGGAACTTCCTTGCGTGCGAAAATGTAGCTGGTGGGTCCCAGCAGTCAGAGGGGTGAATAGTTTTTTTTGCCCGGACGCACTTCCTTTGCGTGCGAAGATGTAGCTGGTGGGTCCCAGCAATGGAAGCGAATCGTTTTTGCGGACGCACTTCCTTGCGTGCGAAGATGTAGCCGGTGGGTGCCCGGCGATCGGAGGCGAATAGTTTTTTTGCCCGGACGCACTTCCTTGCGTGCGAAGATGTAGCTGGTGAGTCCCAGCAATCAGGGGGAAACGTTTTTTCCGCGAAATACGGTGGCCCGTCTGCTGGGTCCCCGCTGTCAGGTGGAGGAATCACTATTTTGCGCGTAATAAGGAGACACTTCCTTGCTGTGGCCGCGGACCCAGCTGTCAGCCTCTCCACGTATAGTACACGTCCGATGGAAGTCGTTCCTTGACCATCTTGACCACGCCGCGCCGGGAGCACCACGCGGTGGACGACGGCGAGGCCTAGGAAGGGGACGACTCAGAGCCGGGGAAGACGCAACAATGGATGCCCACGGGAAGAGGAGTACGAGGGTTCACTGGTTTGGCTGCGGTGTGAGGCTGCTGTCGCCGCAGAATAACAGGGGGTGTGGGTGAGTAGAGGGATGGCCTGGCTAGCGGAGGGAGTAGTAGGGCGGTGAGGCCATGCCAAGCATCACAGCCGCCACGGGAGGCAGGAGCACGCAGCACCCACCGGCGCTGGTTTGGGCGGCTGGAGCAAGAAGACCAGAGGTTGAAGAAGCACTACGGCCGTTGGATGAACATCGTACGGTAACAGGAGCTAGAATGATTCATATTGACTAAGTTGACAAAGCCCTCCGTCCCCGTCAACTTGGTAGGCCCACAAGTCAGCCTCCCACTATGCTGGGTTCCAGCTGGCAGGGGGAGTATTCATTTGTGTGTGCATAATAAGGAGGCACTTCCTTGCGTGCGAAGATAGCTGGTGGGTCTGACATGTCGGTAGGCGACGCTTTTTTCGCGAATACGAGGCCCTTCCGGTGGGTCTCAGATGTCGTGGAGGAATAATTATTTTATGCTGTAATAAGGAGGCACTTCCTTGCTGCGACGCAGCACCCAGTGTCGGCCTCTCCACGTCAAATGCACGTCCGATGGAAGTCGCCTTGACCACGTTCACCACGCCGCGCCGAGAGCACCAGGGCGGTGGACGACGGCGAGGCCTAGGAAGGGAACGACACGGAGGCAGGGAAGACTCAGCAGTTGTTTCCCACGCTGAGGGGAGTACGACTGTACGAGGGTTTACTGGTTCGTCTGCCCTCGTGTTCGTCTGCCGCAGATGCCCACGCGAATAGGAGTATGAAGGTTCACTTGTTCGGCTGCGGTGTGAGGCTGCTATCGCCGCAGAATAACAAGGGGTGTGGGTGAGTGGAGGGATGGCCTGCCCAGCGGTGGGAGTAGTATGGGGACGGTGAGGCCTCCGCGGCAGCACAGCCAGCCACGGGAGGCAGGAGCATGCGGCACGACCGGGGCTGATTTGGGCGGCTGGGGCAAGAAGACCAGAGGTTGAAGAAGCACTACGGCCGTTGGATGGACATCGTTGACCACACGCGCCGAGAGCACCAAGGCGGTGGACGACGGCGAGGCCTACGAAGGGAACGACAGGAACCGGCGAAGACACGGCAGTGACTGCCCACGCGGTGGAGAGTACGAGGTTGATCGTTCGGCCGCCGTCGCGGAAAATAACAGGAGGTGTGGGTGAGTAGAGGGATAGACAGGCCAGGGATGCGAGTATGATGGGGCCGTGAGGCCTGCCCGCACCACCGCCGCCACGGAGGCGGAGCAGCGGTTCCGACGGGCGCTTAGTTTGGGCGGTCAAGGTGGAAGATCGAGATCAAGAAGACGATTGCCGTTAGATTGACATCTAACGGTCTGGACGCTGGTAGAGTCGATTGTTGACTAAGTTTTTTTTTAAGAAACCTTGTGTAGGCCCACAAGTTAGCCTCCAAATCTGTGGCAAACAACATAAAGCCCATTTGCTATTTTTTATAATTTGCAGCCCATTTGCTATTTTTTATAATTTGCAGCCCATTTGCTAATTCTTAAGTAATTTATTACAGCCCATTTTCTGCCCAGGACCACGGTCAAAAAGTTCAACCTTATTTTGCATATTTTGGTGGAGTCCAAACTGTTGTAATCCCGAAATGATAAACATTTTTTTAAGAACTTATTGATTTGCCAAAAAATCGTTTTGTTTTTGTAAGAAAATAAGACGTGGGACAATTGAGTTGGTTTAAGGGAAAACCAGTGGTAAAAAATCAGCGCTGGGTGGGAAAAAACAACAAAAATAAGGATGTAAATATGAAAAGGGAATTTTATGTGTTTTCAATATAATGATACGTGTATATGAACTAGTAAAACTATAGGTAGAGATTAGAAAACGGATGTAGGACATGCGTTTCAAGAGGAAAATAGAACTGGGATGTGTGTTTGATTCGGTAAAAAAAAACTGCTCATGGATGTTGTAAGACAAAATATAACTAACGCCGGGCGGGCGAGGCCATGAGATACCGCTGATCTTTGTGCCCGTTGTCGCCATGGGCTGGGCCTGTTAAAAACAAAACCAACCTGGGCAGTCTACAACCCAGTTGAAACTTGCTCGACCTGAAAAAACAATATACGTGCTCAATAAACGAGAGAATTCTGCAAGCACAGACTGATAACTAGGATGCAGCACCGATATTGTTTTTTATCATGATAATAAGTGCATGCACTTGTTTCGAAAAAACTGCAGAACTGGGAATTCGAACGGCCGATGCTTATGCTACCCATCAAATAAAAATCAGGTGCACGAGAATTCGCTTGAAACAAATGATTCAGCTATATATCCACGTCGACCCTTGGCATGATGGTTGGAAGCAAATGCAAGTTCATACCAAAAGATCGTTAACAACAATACCAACTTGCGGACGACAACGTAGTACAACTACCAATACCAAACTAACTTATAATCTTTTTACTCCTGGCCCTAGTGTTCATCTGGTAGAAAATCTTGCAGAGGACCAGCTCCCGCTCCTTCTCTTGCTCCAGGTCCCGAGGTGGTACCGGTGCATCACCCGATTGGTCCTCTGCTGGTGAAGTTCTTGTTGGTGTGCAGCACGAGAACCTTTTGCTGCCCGTCTGCGGCCGTTGACCATCACCGGAAAGGTATTGCCGGTCTTGTGCCACATCGCGTGCATGCCGCACTCCATTGTATCTTCCGGCGTCCACGTGCCCTTTTGAACGCCTCGAATTGCGGCCGGAAGAAATGCTTCCTTAGGCTACTCGATGTGATACCCGCAGTATTGTGGAATACATCTTTTAGTGTACCTAGTTGGCATTTTCATAACATCTTTGGCATGTTGCAGTCACTTGTTTGACTTTTTATTAACTGTCAAATTGTAATTGATTCACCAGGTCTGCGTCTAAAAAGAAAAATAGAGCTATAAAGAAAGGAATATGTTTGTGCAAGTAGACGGCCGATCGGTGTCTTACCTGGAAGTTTCTCAGGTTGGGTGTAGCATATGCCGTGCTCGCCGTCGATGGTTGGTATGAACAAATCGATGAGAGACTGAAATCTCGCTACTGTCAAGACTCACTTTGGCCTCAAGGTGCTCGATCAGCTCTGATCCGTGGGATCGAACTTGACGCCACCGGCAGCACCGCCAATCCTTCTTCGACTTGCATCGGTAATTCCAGTATATGGTACTCAATGTATGATCAATCGACTGTTTTAAGTGAATGATGAAAGATTTGACGAGATAAGTGGTACTCCAAATCTGAAGTCCGTAATACCCGAACACGCCGCAGGGATTCTTGTGTCACCTCACACGCAGCGTGTTTCACATCAATTCAATGTGTGGACATGATGAATAATTTGACCGACGTATACTAGTACTGCTACTGTACTACTTACTAGTCGTATTGAGTGTCACAATTTATACATAGGTTTAACTAACAAGTACACACTTCATCTCCATCATCATTATCAGTACATCCTAAACAGGGGAGTTAGGATGCACTTGATCCCAGGAAGGTATCTATCCTTCAAACCAGAGGAGTGCTTCAAACTAACAACAGTACATAATATCCAACAAAAGAGGGTCATGCTACAACAGCAGAATACATGGCTCAGTCTAGATATCAACACGAATCAAGTTGTGCATATTTGTTGTTGGCATGAACCACATCGCCGCATGTCGGGTTTGCAAAAGCCATCCATCGCATGGAAGCTTGATGCCTTTCACACATCAAGATTATCCGCAACAAGCTGTGTCGATTTAATCTCTGGATATGGTGATTCATGAAACCCATGGTATGATGTGTAAACACAACCCCCCTCGCGAATGGAAGTTGCATACAACAGTAATCATCGCCGGTGGTTGGATGATCGGATAATTGAGCCCGAGGAACAAGGAGTGGTTGCCGAGGCTGTAAACCCGCCTCTAGTTGAATACGCCTGGCCCAACAGGGCTGGGATCTTTCTCGAACACGAAGCAGCCATAGCCATCAATGTCATGAACGCCCCACGCATTGTACTGCATGTGGTTTGATGTAATGGTTTGGTCAATTTGGTACGTGCAAATGAGCATCAAATGACCGCCGTCAGCTGAACAAGCGATAAACCAGCACCCATCGGCTGGTATGATTCCGTGTCCTGAATCATGAAGGCCAGCGATTTCGCTCTCCTGCAACAATTCAAATTGGAAACCAAAAGGACAAAAATAAACAATCATGTTCAGAGTATGTGTGGAATTAAGATTATTATAACAACGAGACATATGATAGACAGAGAATTGCAATGCCGTGGTCATAATCATACCCCAAGTTAAAAAAATAAGCCAATGGCTTTCATATTCTAGCAACATGTCATGGTTCAAACATCATGTAACAATGAGAGGAAAACAGCTATGACAGCGCCTACTCATATTCTACCATAGCACTTACTACTACTATTCTCATATCAACTCTAAGCAATAACATGCGTTGTTATAAAAATCTTGTAAACGAGAGTAACATATAGCAATCATGATGTTTTGCTCATAATATGTATTCTAACAATCATTAGATGCCAATTTTCTCATATCAACTCTAACAATTGGCATGCATCGCTCGATGCATAGGCAGGAGACCCCTTTCAAGAAAAAACTCTAACAATAACATGTGTGGTCATAAAAATCTAGGAAATGAGAGGAACATATAGCAATGATGTGGTTATAGACATGCTATGCATTCTAAATTTGTAACAAATGAACAGCAATCGTATTCATAAGGTAAAGATGAGATGAGATAGAACAATTACACGATGATAGATTCCACCAAGATAGGCAGCCAATCGTGTGTCAACCACGTAAACGATGCCATCATGCACTATAGCATCGCATGTAAATGTTGCCTCAACAGATTGATGATGAGCCATAACCATGTATGGCGACCGGATTCCAGATAGACTAATCCCATGTTGAACAAGGCAATGAGCTTGTAATCCATGTAGTCTTCGATGGTGTGGGCACTTCGCAGATTACAACTTTCGCAAATGAGGTCGAGCCAAAAGCTTGACGCGCCTCGTGCGTAGTAGGCGGAGTGTCCGGCGGGCGCGAGGCTCGATGGCGGCGGTATCCAACGATGGAAGGGTGATCTCGCTGGGTGTAGATATCCACGAGACGCCACGGACTACCGGTGTGGTGGATGAGGACGATCAGTTATTTCATGCCCGCCCGAGTGGCCGCGCATGAAGGACAGGTGGACGGGTAGTGGTAGCATGTCGAGGGGCACCACGGCAACCTCCGTAGGATCGTCAAGTCGGTGTCCGGGCCACCTGCGAGGATCGGGCATCGCAAGCAGGGTGTCTTGAAAAGAGCCGCGGTTGCGAGCATTTAGTAGACGGTACAAAGACACCGAGCATGCGGCCGACGGACGGTCTTGAGTAGGTCCATACGACTACAGATCTGCTCCAAGAGAACATCGGGAGGGAATTCCAATCGCGGCTCTGCGTGTCGACCGGTTCGCCATTGGGGTTTTGCGTGCTGCGAGCCAGCGGGGAAGTGGATTCGGCGAGCGAAGCGAAGAAGCTTCTCCTCGTGTGGCCGAAAGCGGAGGGGGATATGGTACGCGAGCTACCAAGGAAGATGGCGCGGCGGGCGAGCAAAGGAGCGGGGTAAATGGTGTGCGGCCGATGATGGGGAAGAGAGGAGGAAGAAGAAGAGAGGAGGAAGAAGAGTGGAAGACGGGGAAGAAAGTGCATTAAATCTCAATTCTACTAGTACTACTACCAGGATATAGGCACCGTCCTTCGGAGTGTAAATAGTTACACCGATGACATGTGGGTCTACCACAAGAGGGCCCATATGTCAGTTAATGGAGGACAGAGGTGCATAGGCGTATTTGCGGAAGCGTGCTCTACTGGCAAACATGATGGCAGTACTGGGTAAGGCTGATTTAGTAACACCAACACGCTGGTTCAGCTTATTAATTACGTGTCCCATCTGCTGCAGCGTGTATTGTCACTTCACTGTGAAGACTAGTTGAATAGTTCTCTCGACCGAGATGGGGAATAATGGATCGAGGACTTCCTTTCTACAAGATCCCTATGCCTCTCGCCACTTCACTCATTCTGCTCCGTACCTAGTCACTTGTTGAAATCTGTAGAAAGACAAATACTTCGTATTTGGGAACAAAGGGAGGCTTTTACTCCATACTATTTTGGAACAGAGGGAGTATCACCATATGGAGGGAACAGAGGAAGCTTGAAATATGAACATGTCAATGGGAGGGAGTAAGCCCCATGCATGCATGCATGCATGCAACATGCAACACTCACACGTACTCCACATGGACGCACACAACACTCACGCACCCATGCGGCACACAGCACACGACGCAACACACACGCTCACGCTCAAGTGCTCAACCTACTCCCTACGTCCGTGAAAGGCTGTACATTTAGAGATTTACACATTGACAAGGGTATAATTAATGCCCAAAAGTAGCAGACTTATATGTGCATGCGACCATTGATATAAGAAGATTAAATGCAGGTTGTTGCATGCTGTAATTAAGGATAGACATGTAGCCTATACCTACAGCACAAGTTGGTGCATTAGTCAATCAATATCGATTTAGATTAAAGGCTAAATGCATTGGAAGTGTAGATGCACATCATATACTACTCCACTCTTTGTTGTATAGCCGATGTACACTCTTTGTTGGAAGACCGAGGGAGGACACGTGCATGCACTCACATACACAGCCAGTATGGTTCGGGCGCAAGGGTTGGACTCGTGTCGCGCTGCGTAAAGTTTTGTTTAACTGATTTCTTTGCTCGCCAACCGGCGATGTGGGACCCGAAACCAGGTGACAATTTAACCAGTCAACAAAGTGCCACGTCGACTATGTGGCGGTCAAGAGGGTGCAATACGATGCTCTCGATGAGCTAGTGATCGATAATCGACGCAAAACTATATATAGTGACCGTAAAGAGCGTATTGTTACATACATTGACCGCCAAAGTATTTTTCTCATTTCAAATTAAGCCATATTAATCGGAAAGGACGCAGATGGACTACTACTAGTACTAGTACTGCTTTGATGTGTCCCGTCAACTCGCGAACGAGGAGAAGCTTGCTTACTACGCCTCCTCGCCCACGCTGCTGTGGTTCGCAGGACGAGGAGAGGTTTTGACTACATCGCCTCTCCCTCTCCTCTCCCTCTCCCTCGCCCTCGCCTCGCCCTCGCCCTGTGGACGTGCAGCAGTTCAATCGGTGTCGATTGCGAAGCATATTGTACCGTAGTATCATCATTGTTGGACCTTCCAAGAGGCGAAGAGCCAAGTGCAAGGTTCACACGAGTACGAACTGTTGAACCTCCCAAGAGGCAAAGAGCCAAGCGCAAGGTTTTATAGGAGTTGTCGTCCTAGTAGGAGTGTACTACAACTATAGCGAACGATGCTATCAGTATGATGCCGCCACGTCACGTATATCCAAAGCTGTGCCACCTTTTTTTTCTCAAAGAGCGTGTTGGAGCCCGTGCAACAACCACACAAGTTGCACGTACATAACACATTTACTAGTAATAAATTCTAAAGGACAAATGCCAAGATGCCACACAAGTTCATCTCCAATTCATGTGATAAATTTGTGCACGACTAGTCTACATATATTCACAGCGCTACTGCTCACAATTACCGTACTCCACTTACACGTTATAGATGGGCTACATGTCCTCCTCCAGGTTCCAGTCCCAGGTGTTCTTCATGGATGGCACGATCCATAGCGGTGGGCAACGGGAATCATTGTCGCAGCTTTCTAGTCCGGTTCCACACGATGGAGACTCATCCAAGCTGAAGCGGCATAAATCAGGGATATCGTGTCCCAGCATGTCGTTCATCCGGCGGTGCGCACTGAAGACACAACCATGCTTCATGAACGGCAGGCCTTCCGTGTTGTGCACGGAAGGTGGCATCCGCTTCACAATGGGGTAGCTGTCCCCGATGAAAAGCGAGTACTCTCCAAGAGTGTTCCTCGGCACCCACGTAGCATCACGGGGTCGAACTCGGCGCCGTTCATCTGGTACACGCGGCATCCCAGATCTGGACACATGGTGACGTACATAGTCAAGGTCCATGCATAATAATGTTGTGCTCAAATATGGCGGTCAGTAATACTGTGCAGCAAATAGTACTACTCCGATATAGAGGAAGTAAAATAACCGGCTTATTATATATAGCCACTCTTGGCTACATGGATGAGATAGTAAGACATGGAAAAACAAAATGGTGGCAGCTAGTGGGTTCAAGTCTTCAAGGGCCTAGCTAGCTATACGCGTCCTCCAAGGTAAAAAGTACTCCTACTAGTACTACTAAGTATACTACTAGTACAACAATGAAAGAGAAGGCGAGAGGGTTAAAAATGGAATACATGGGTAGATGGTGACGGTCCGATCGTGGTAGATTGTGTGACCATGTTGCATATCAGTGGTACCATGGGTAAGGACTGCTAAGACAGTTGATCCCAATATGCCAAAGTCAGCTACAAGGTTCCAGGTTATACGAATCGCGGATGCAAATGCACATCCAGGATCGGCGATCTTATTTTGATCGGGGATGACCGGTCCTGCAAAATAATGGAGTACCGTTAGGGATGCAAATGATGGTTTGTGCATTCCGTTTGTAATCTCCCGTACCGTAGGATGGCAACCAGATGAAACAAGTCCCCTGGCTTGTCACCGCGAAGATGCGGCCTAGATGGCGCACGGCGTCTTCGAACGTGTAGGGGTACAAATCTGCCGCCGCCAACATGCGCCAGCCTCTGCCGTTACAGCCTCTTGCATTGATGGCAATCCTTATGTCGAACACCGCGATGAGATAGTAATCGTCGTAGCAGCGTCGATTTGTCGGCTGGTCCGGAATTGCTATCTTCTTCAATTTCATGTAGGCATCATCATAAGTATTCAAGCACAGCCAGTCCGGAAGGCCGATCCCAATGGTGGAGAAGGGGTCTACCGGAACGGCCGCACTGCTGTGGATGTTGTGCAAAATGATGGTGGTATCCGCCGAGGTATGCAAGCCAATCTTCGTTGGCACCGACCCGCACCTATATATAAGACGGTGGGCAGCGGAGAAATTACGGGATGGAAATGGAATAACTAAGTACTACATGATCAAACTCCATTACTGACCTGCTCATCGGACAAAATCCGACTACCTCTCAACGTCGGCAACTCTAGCGGAGTCAACGTGCAACCATGGCCAGGAGCGGTGGACTGTTCAAGGATTGTCCCATAGAAGAACCTTCTCCTCGAGGACGCATGGAAGACCAACAAGCATGGCCTTTTCCCAAGCCTGTTTAAGCAGCGTCTTGAAAAAGTTGGTGCAGGAAGCACCGAGTCTTCTTGGCGGTGAGGACGTCGAGCGGCGTCGTCGATTTCTCCCAGAGGATCTTCGTCCAAGGTCTCCCAGCCCGACGAGGAGGAGAACCACTGGCGAATCCATGGGAGCAGCGAAGAACTGCCTTCTCTTGGGGAGGGAATCGGCGAGGAGGAGATAAGGCGTAGTAACCATGAAGGCCTCGTCCCTTCAAGCTGTAGATCGTTCCTCGGGGAAGGGGTGAGGCTATTATTTACTACTAAGTACTAGCATTATGGAATGTTATGGGATTGCATTATACTGTAAATAATAGCACTAGTAAGAAATTTTGGCACTAGGTAGTAGTTTTTGGCGTGGATTAAGAAATTTTGGGTATGTTTTTGCCATTTTTGTACACGCCAACTAGTGTCAAAAACGTCTTACATTATGTGATTTGAGGAGTACGTACATCGTCTTGTAGCAGTACTAGTACTACTTTTCTCAACTAGTAGTGCGATGTCTTGTACTTCTAGTCTAGTCTAGTATAGTGCACCAGTTTTGAACTCTTGAATCTCAGGGCCAAGGAGCTACAGTTGGAAGTGGAGGGTACTACTGTTCTCTAGAAGCATCGTTGTACTATCAATGCAGGGGAAGTACGCCTGTGTAGTGGCCTAGTGGGTACTCTCGGTGCTCTATTTAGCCGCTCCTCTCACGCACACACTAGCAGCCTGTTTATCGTGACGATTCTTTATCAGGCGAGAACATTTTAGTTATTTGATACAGCGAGACTAGGCTTTTCGCTTCCATTTGTGGAGGTGTAATGGATCTCGTCGAACTTTGTTAGTAGTTCCTTCTTTATGAATGAGATGAAGCAAAGCTTTTGCCTCCGTTTCAAAAAAAACACGTCAAGAGGAATTTCTTTTATAGTAGAGCTGATAATGGAGTGAAGTCCATGCGTGCAACGCCACAAGCTACAGAGTAGTAGTAGAGCACTTTACATACAGAGCCATATTGCATAGATCCCAATGCCCCGTCAGGCTTTTCTGGCTCCTCGGGCTTAATTGGGAGGCGCTAGTTTAAATATGCTACTAGCTGATGAGGAAGCTGCAAGCAAGGTGCGGCTAGGGCGAGCACGCGAGCCACGGGATGCTGGGAAGGAAAACCCGTTCACGTGGCTAGGTTGTCCAGTGCACCCAGATTGTGGGGCCGCACGTCCGTTTGACTTCAAAACTCAAATTACCCATGTAAAATATTGGCTCGCAACGAAGTGTAGTAGTACTATTTTTTTTAAAAAGGCCGCCGTGCGTTTGGCCGGGATCGAACCCACAAAACGTGGTATACACTCCCGCGACCACTAGTAGTACTCGTTGGAGTACAACGCAACCTAGAATCGCCTTTTGTCGCTAGTAGTACGTACATTGTTCCTTACAAGAAACCCCTAATAATGTAAGAAACCACTAAAATGCCAAGAAACTACTACCACTTGCATATGTGGTAGACTTAAGATAAGACTACCTTATCAACCATTGTACATGCTCTTACCAAAAAAAATCCTCGAGTGACCTCCTACCTCCGGCCCGTCCACCTATTCATCCTCGGCCATGGGACGCAGCTACCGCCGCCGGCAGAAGGCGGGGTCAAAACCGCCGGCGGTGCAGAGCCCATGTTGCGGCAGCCCGGATGCCAGCTCCGTCCGGCGCTCGCGGCCGCTAGCTAGCCAAGATAGCTCCGTCCAGCTACTTGTCTGCAAGGTTTGCTAGCTAGATTGGCACGACATCGCGACGGCTTGCTCGTGCGCGCCGCGCTAAGGCCAGCCATCTGGCTCGAAAGAAGGCCAGCGCGGCGGCTTGCTCGCTCGTGGGTGACGCTCGGGCCAGCCTGCCAACCCGTGCGGAGGCCAACGCGGCGTCCGGCCCGTCCGGCGGAGCGGCGGCCAACTCGCTCATCACCGGCGCCATCGACGAACACGCATCAGTACTGTTTGAAGTAATGTTCTGGAAAAATAATGATTTGAGGGGGAATAACAGGATAGAAGGTCAGATGTGGGTCCCTCGTGTCAACGGTCAAACAAAATGTGCTGGTTTAAGCTGTCACGTCAGCACAGACGTGTGGGCCAACCAAGTCATAAATGGTTTTAAACGAACCTAATCGGTAGGAGTACTAGGTATAGTTTTTGGCGTGGATTACGAAATTTTGGGTATGTTTTTGCTATTTTTTGTACAATAGATTCTTCCTAGGGCTGGTTGAAAGTGGTAGTTTTTTGTTAAATACTCTACATATTGTAAGTAGGAGTGAAAGTTAAGCTTTTGAAGCCAATAAGCAAGGCTAGTTACATAGTGCATATGTGTACATGATTGAAAGTAAATATCAACCATGTGTGACTAATATCTTGATGGAAAACTCAAACTATGGAATACTAGGAAAAAATGCATGGTTGGAAATACTAGCAATGTTCATGTCCGTTAACGAATCATAATTAGAATAATACTTATTCACAAACTTGGTACAAAACACCCTAATTTTGATATACATATGTCACTAGAGATATATTATGTTTCAATTAGAATATATTCCTTGGGCTGTTTTGGTGAGGTCGGGGAGGGATGTGGTTGGTTTTAAGATACTAATTATGGGTTTTTCTGCAAATTGGTAGACAAGTGGGATGTTGGTGAGAAAAGGCAACAACTTACCTCACAATCGTTAGATGTAGATCTAATGGTCGAAACGACGGATGGCGTATACACCAAAGATCACCAACTTAGTCTTGTGTAGGAGTACTAGCAAGATCCGTGCATTGCACGGAACATCAAGATGCATTTTTTATAAAACACTTGTTGTGATTGACCATTGCGGAGTAATCCCATGTGTAAAACCTAATGATATCTCGAGAAATATGAGATAAGGTGAAGAGGAGGGGGTGTGGTGGTGGTTGGTGGTCGGACCGAGCGGAGGCATGGGGATTGACGACGCCGGCAATGGCCACTGGCCAGCTTTGTTCCAGAGGCTTCCTTTCTTAATTGCTCAACAATGAGGTTTGTTGGAGATAAGGATGAACGAGGGAAGGCCTTGTCTGCAAATGTGGAGAGGGGTGCGGGTATCTTTTAGTTTAATTTCCATCCGTCAGATATAGATCAGACGGTCTATATTGCAAGATGGCACACGTACCATCATCACCAACTCGGTTTTTTATAAGAGAAGAAATATAAGTATGGAGATACAAACGTATTATCGATACTTGCTTCCGTAAACTAGCATCTACAATCTATTCAACGCCTAGGCATGTGGGGCCTTAGCACAATGACTTCTCGATTGTGTAAAACAAAGATTTTCCCATCGCCGACAAGGAGGGGGTGACGGCGGCACGCTTTTTGGCTTGCTTTAGTCCTAGTAGTCATACTAGGTGGTCTAAGCACGTGTAGATTTTTTTTTCACGTCTCGTGTTCGCCGTACTGCCATGACTGTTGATGAATAGATGGTAAGTTATTCACGGGGAAACCCTTATTGAGCGTGTTTGCGAGAGAGAGAGAGAGAGAGACAGTGTGCGTGTATGATATGTTAGAGACTGAGGCAATGATAACAGATTCTTTGTATCTATGTGTGTGGAGGATAGAGAGAGACATGTACATGGGGCTTTGTGTTGTGTAACATGGAGACACATATACGTAATTAGAGAGTGAGTGTGTGAGATACACATGCGGACATGGGGAGAGATGAGGATCCAGATAAATGGGTGTTTGTGCGTGTCTGTGTGTGTTTGTGCAGCGTTTGTGTGTGAGAGGAGAGAGTGTATGTGGAGTAGAGAGACCACTGATGATGTAAACCTAGTATAAGGGAAGGGGAATGGTGTGACATGTGTAGTAGCGAGATAGCACGGTGCAAAGCGGGGGAGCAGACTATTTGGAAGAGACATCGAGTGTGTGTGTGGGAGAGGGGTGTGAGAGAGAGAAAGAGAGAGCTAGCGAGAGAGAGAGAGAGAGAGAGAGAGAGAGAGAGAGAGAGGAAGAGAGGGGACGAGAGGGTCGTTTGTGTCCATAAATGGCGATAGATAGGGAGACAATGTTGATGTTGTCCAAATTGGCCTATGAACGGAGACGCAAGGGAAGCGAGTCATCGTGTGTGTGATAGGGACTTCATGAGAGATCTAGAATAGATGGTGTAGAGAACAATGTGCTAAATCGAGAACGATTATACATTAGGGAGCTATGCAAAGAGTCACGACATATATGTATACAGGGAAGGAGCTGGGCGGGTCCGCATGTGGGAGAGATAGAAAGAGGAGAGTGGTGCACAAGGAGACAAAGTGTGCTTGTTTGCAGTGGGGGTGGTGTGTGAGGTGAGTCTTGAGAACCACATAACTAGGGAGATAGACGTTTGGGGCGACGCTTTGTGTGTATGGGAAATATACACTCTACATAGTGCGTGTGCTTGGGTAAGAGAGATGGCGGAGACCTAGAGAGTGAGGGAAGAGATGTGTGCATGCCCGAGAGACAAAGTGATAGAGACCTATGTTGGGTCCGGACTTTACAAGAGAGAGGTGTTAATGTGCTCGTGTGTTGGTGTTTGGGGAGAGAACGACTTCTCTCTATGTGTGTGTGTGTGTGGTGGTGGTGGTGGTGGGGGTGACTTGGATAAAGAGTGAGGTGTCTATATTTGAGGGACTTTAGCGTAATTGAGATATTGTGCACTCATGGTTGATCAATTTGTTTCACAGTTTGTACTATGAGATAACGATAGCTTTGAACATGCATGATATACCTTGATGTACCAGAATTACAAACCTAAGATTGGAATTTTGGAATTTGACTCCATCATTAGCTTTTGTAATTCATTTAAATGGAGGTACATTTTTAAGCCGGGATTTCGTGATTTCAAATTCATATATCAAACCTAGAGATATACACATACGGGCATGTTCAAACTTTATAATCATTCACTTTATTCATACACATACACATTTTTGCTTTTGTCATCATATTTAGGATAAACACATTTGGAATTTCATTTGAATTGGACCGTATGATGGTATTTGCTTGTAGTAGCTCAATGATCCATATTTGAATTGAATGGACAATCTAAGTTTCGAGTTGGAGACATTGATTTTCAAAACTTGCACATTTTTTGCGTGCAAAACAAACAAATTGTCGGCCATGATATCATAGTCGGCCGTACGAGAGCAGAATACTTATAATTTTAGGCGCCAAAAGCTTTCAAACTTCCCGCTCACATCGAAATATCACGCGCCCGAAAGTTTAGCCCTGCGATATTCCTGTTTTACCCCTGCCACATGAACGGAAAAGGGCTGCTTTGGTAACTCCATTGTTTTCCCCTCTTTGCCCCCAACATTCTTCCCCAGAGCCCCTCCCCTTCCCCTCCCCGACCCCCCAACCACGGCAAGCCGCCGAATCTAGTCCTCCGCCGCAGCGGTGGACCTCACACCCGCCGGATCTACCTTCCGCACCTTGGAACCCCCAACGCCAACTCACCACTTCACCGGAGCCGCTTCAGCGACCGGCTTGTCCACCGCTCGCATCTCCTTGACCGCCATCATGGTCCACCGCACCGGATCTGCTTAACGGCGCCTCGTCCACCACAGCGTAGGCCCTTCATCGACTCCTCGTCCCCCTTCGCTGGCCCTTCATACAAGCCCTCGTCTGCGGCAACAGATCCGCCTCACCGAAAGCATCAGATAACGCTACCGCCAAGCCTTCGCCCATCGCACCGACCCGCTCCACGGACGCCATATTCAACTCCACCGGCCCTACTTTACCGATGCCGCCGCCTCATCAGGTTATTTTGATTTGTACTCCTTCGGTTTTTCTCTTTATCTTGCAACTGTTCACTTACCACAGATGAGCTTTCTTGTATGTCGACAGGCGCCGCAACCATAGCACCGGAGCCACTTCAGCGGCGGCGATACCGCCCAAACTCAACAACAACACGAGCACCATCGACGATCCTTAGCTATCAAGTATGACAACGATACCCATCGCCGCCGAGAATCGGTACTATTATCCAACGGCGGCGCCTCGTTCACTTTCTAGCATAAGCACCACACCTTTGAATTTCTTGAGGCATCATTCAGTTTTTCATGAGATGCGTTATTCGCTTGCACCAGAGGGCCATACTTACGGCAAAGAACATGTTACATGTGCTAAATTACATACCAAAGCACATATAGTTAATATGCTTTAGTTTTGTTACGATGCCACCTGTTGGTTCCATCGGTCGCTTAATGTTCTCTATGCTTAATTACACATCAGCAAACTAGCATGTGGTTCCGCTGCTTTTTGTTTGTTTTACCCTACATTTTCGATGCTAGCTATTACATCACTGCTCCGAGCCTCTGTTCATTACTTGTTTGTGTGTTCTTGATCTTCCCAAGTTGCATGACTAATTTGATGCTTCTATTAATTATGGAGCTGCCAACCCCATCAAGCAAAATATTTGTTCTTTTAGGGCGGCACCTCAAACAAGCATAAAAATAGAGGGAAGCAGATATATTGTCGTATGCACACACCCTTCTTTCATTAGTTTAGATGAACCATTGATGATCAATTCGACCAGTGCATGCGATTAAAATTAATTTTACCTAAATAGATGGTGCGAATAAACTACAACAACTAGATTTGCAACCACGGATGGTGACGATATCTTCAAAGAACATTGCAACAGCAGCTAGGCTTCACAAAGAACATATAGTAAGCCGGTGTGTTTTAGTACATGTGAAATGTAATGCAGTGGGCTGCTTTCTTGGCTTGTGCCCTCAACGTGTAATCCTACCGAATTACAAATAGTTCAGTTGTCTGCTTTGCTATATTGCTTGATTCGAATGCTTGTTTGTTGTTACGCTATACCTGAGTTGGCCAATATGTCAACAGTGCCTGCTGTACTATCGTAAAGAAATGCATGCCTATTTCATTTGAGTCCTTAAATTTTCCTCTCAACTTCATCACAAGACTGTCTTCGTAGTTTATATGAGGCCACACTGTTAAGTGCTTTCTCAGATTATTTCAACTGCTTAGATGCCTTGGCAACTTAAATATAGCGGTTGTACACTCCCTTTCAACTAGGGATGTCAACTGGGTCCCGTTTAATCCCGATTAAAGTCCACTAGTGGTATGATAGTTCAAAAGAGTTTTTGTTTTTTGAGGAAAATGAACTAGGGAGGTAGCAAAAACTAACAAGATGGGACCATGGCGGATGTCGTTTATTTGCCACTTACATCCCTAGTTTCATCTTACCATTTTAATTTTAATTTCTTTTCTGCTGATGCTGCTTCGAACCATTTAAATATAGTTTGCCATGCTCGGCAATAATTCATCCGTCGTTTACCATGTAAGCTTACTGCCTGGATCATAGGATAACTATCTCTTACTTATGTCCAAATGAAACCTTTCGAGATGCCGTTCACACTAGGACACAATGTACAACCCTGAATCTATTTGTGGAAGCAATGCGCCATCCATGTTACCAGATGGTAGCAGTCAGAGGCAACACCGCGGAGAGCAGATCTGAGCACATGTATTATAGTGCTTGAGGCTCTACTAGAGGCGTAAAGAGATGGTGTGGCTGCCATGAATGAGGTAATCTTTATCTTGAGGCTGGAAATTACGGAATTAGCGGCACGCATTATGCAAGCAACCAAAGAATTGGAGGAAGTAAGAATGTTGCATTTGAAGATGGAGGAGGTCCTGCTGTTTTTACGCTATCTCGAAGCAAGGTAATCCCGGTTCTTCTTTAGATACCAGTTGAAATTGTCATTAGATTATTGTACTTGCATGTTGTGTCATGTCTCTGAATGGATTATGTTGCAAGACCCCCTATGTTGTCCATGTGTTGTAATGATCCGAATTTTTTAGGCGAGGTAATCCTCAATACTTGTATGATTGACATAAGGTGAATTATTTTTCGTGTGAGCATATTGTATTGGATGAAATAACTGTTTGAATCAGAGAGTATCCAACCTACTGAATTCGAAGATCACAGCATTTCTAAATCATAATCATATATAAAGGTGGAATAAATCTTTGTTGTGGTTTGGAAGAAATAAATAACAAAACGTATAATTATCTGTGGATATTCATAATCGAATACAAATTGGATTTGAATTTAGTTTGCGAGTCCCAGTGGCAAACGTGAATGCTAATTCTCCCAAGTTTTGAACGGCGGCTAAACACCCACTATAATTTGTGGGCTGCCCGAAGCAAGTGTTTGCGAGATGGAAATTACTGTCTACCCCTGACACTTGACATCCTTATCGACCGGATTTACACTGCTGTCGATAGGGGTAGACTAGTAACTTCAATCGACGTGACACGATGGCCTCTGAGCCCATTCAGAAACGGTGGGCGCCAAACGTGGGCGACAAAACACATTTGATTCAAGCTCGTCCAAAGACATGTGTCTCTTCCTCCATTTCCCCATTCATACACGGTGGGCGGCAAAACAAACTCTCCTCGTCTCAAATCGATGTAGGCTAATATTTTAAATAGGGCAGATGTGTAACTTCCATCGACGTGACACAACCGCCCTACCTGTCAGCCCCATTCATACACCGTGGGCGCCAACCGTGGTGACAAAACACCCTCTCCTCGCCTCAAATAGTTACTTGCAAATATTTGGGAGATGCGAGATTACCGCCCTATCCCCAACCGACGCGATGTCCGAATTTTAAACGGGGATAAGTTCAGTAACTTTCCCCCATTTCAGAGAAGCGCATCCCAAAGTTTCAGATCCCCCCTCCCCTCCATTTCCCCATTCATACACCGTCGGCGGCATGACAACCTCCGCACTGCGGCCAGCCTCCTCCGTCCGCCACCCCATCCTCCACATTGCCGGAACCGCTACCCCTACCCCGTCGTCCACTGCAAGAGATGGACTTCTCTCATCCACGGAGCTGGATCAGGATCCTTTCATCGCCTTCTCTCGCTTCATCGGCGCCGTCGTCCACCTTGCCGTTGCCGCTCCTACGACCGCCTCGTCCACGGCAATAGGATATATCCCCCGACCCGGCCGTCTGCCGTCTAAAGACTTCTTCCCCACCGCCGACAGCCATCGCACCCGCAACACCCTCAACGTATCAGCATAGGCCTACACGATGTCGCAAGAGAGGTGGTACTCTTTCATATGTGCTTAAGTTATTGATCTCACCCGGAAAATAGATCGTAATTTTTTTACTGTACTTTTCTTGTCCGTATCAAATCGTAGTGGCTAGTTGAAAGCAAACATTGGTTGCGAAGTAGCTTTGTCCGGTTTGCACCTTCAGATCCGCCATGGCACGGGCACTATACTCGTAAAGCTTATGGTTTCCCCCTTTATATTCACTACCATCATCGTAGGTGCTTCATGTCGTGCTAGCACTGCTCCTCAAGACCTCAACCCAAAGCTTACGTGTTGAATACTGAATCTGATATGATGCTCATATCACTAAAACAGAGAACGTTTAATTGGTCACCTAATGTTCCTATATTCATTTCAAAAGCATGTGCGCCACCCATCGTCCAGCTAGTTCCACTTTCCTGATTTTTCTCTTGATGCTTAGGGTTTCCCCTTTATCTACTCTACTATGATCTGCGTGAGGTGCTTTACGTCGTACTAGCATTACTCCACCCTTCAAGCTAAACAACACAACACTCGAATTCGAAAGCTTAGTTGTTCAAATATGATTGTGATATGATACTAATATTAGTTAACCGACACATTTAATTGGTTAGCTAAAGGCCCCACTTGAGTTTCCAAATGCATGTCGCGACATATAGAAAGACAGCATAATTGCATTTCTTTGTCACTTGTTGACCGTACTTTCTTGTCCATACCAAATCTTAGTTGTTATTTCAAAGCAGACATCTGTTGCTAACTACCCTTTGCGCGGTTTGCAGCTTCAGATCTGCCATATAACTGCCACGGTCAACACTGTACTCATCATGCTTATGTTTTCCCCATTTTATGATGACCACAATCAACTACGTGGTTCGTGTCGTAATAGCACTGCTCCACCCATCGAGCTAAACAAGCTTAGTTGTACAAATTCATGTCTGATATATTGCGGATATTAGTAAAACTGAGAGATGTTTAATTGGTGAGCTAAATGTTCCTACTTTAGTTTCGAAATGCATGTAAGCCACATATGGAGAGACCGGAAAGAATAGTATTTCTCTGTGCGCTCTGGTTCATCATGGGTGGCCAACCGACATTGTATTGAAAGACTTGTAATATCTTCAATCTGCTTGCTCTTCGCGCTCTTCTTTAAGATGATACTCTTCTCTTGCGGTCGATCGGTCGTGTCGAGTTGTTCTCCTTAGTATATTTTGAATCATCGGTCAGTCGACTTGTTCTTCTTTACTATATGTTGAAGCTATCATCTGCAAGTGTCATCATACGGAGCTCTCATATTTTGAGTAGTAGGCCACATTATATTAATGCACACAACAAATTACAGCATGCATGGCATCTTTTAAAAGAATTGCAGAGATAGCACAAAGGGGTTTACAGGAGGCGATATTGGATTAGAATCACTTCGCATTACAAAGAAAATCTCACTTGTTTTTATGTTTTCATGCATGTCGATATTGAACATTATCAAAATGAATATGAGAATGGGCGACGAGAGGAATATTGCGGAACGATCCATCGGCTAACAAACTTGGCATGGTGGAGGATGGCCTATCTTATTCACCCATCAAGGTGCTTGCTCTAACTTTGCAAAGTTGTATTGGTCGCATATATTTTGCATCGACCTCTTGCATTACTTCTACTTTGTTACACCATCTGCTTAGTTTAAGCATCATATATGATTATATGCCATACCTATCCATTTTCTGTACCTATTCCATGTGTCGTCACACTATGCTTTTCCAACAAATGTTGTTCTTTCGTAATAGATGTCCAAAAGGAAGAGGGTGAGTGCAGATCCTCAAGGAGTACAAACTAGGTATTTGGAAAAGGTAGTGATACTGTTAAATCAGATAGATCAGCAGCCACAGAAAACACAGCCCAACTGTACCACACTTTACCCCTACTCCAAAGGACAAACCCTATTAGAACTGTTGGGAGCCCAGCGTCAGGTACTGTCTATGATATCAATTCAAAATTTGAACTCCTAAATTTCTGCTTGTGCCTTACCTTCTCTCTTGTATGAAAACTAATTTCAGATGAATCTCCTTGCTCAAAGGATCATACGATCTCAAAACAATAATGGGCTCTGCATTGTTCTTGTCAAGACCTCTCTCCTTTTGCCTTGTAACGCTGTACTTAATTAATTGCTATTTGATTATGTATCATCAGACAGCACCTGAGCTTCATTATCCTCTGTTTCTTCCAATATTATTTGATCTATATTTACTCTTTGCAAAATGTAGAATAATGGCAACGCTTATAAAGAATTTTCTTTGGGGAATTTATTGAATTATCCTTCCATCAACATGGAGAAGGGCTTTGTCCAGCCCGTGTTAACATGTAATGTAAGTTCATCCTTCTCAAGCCTTCAAACTTTGTTCTAGTATAGATTTGGATAGGCATCATTTCCTCCACTACTGTTTGCTTTGCTGTTTACATCTGATTGGATGTTTGCAACAACTACTAGTTTCAAATTGTAGTTGTAAAACATGTTCCTTATCTTGAAACAGATCCATTTATTTGCTTATATAATTGTGAAACCTGTTACGTGTCTCCTTGTTTCTCTTTCAGAGTCTAATCTCTTACTCCAGGCAGAACTTTAGGGAAGATAGTGAGCCAAACCATCTTGAGGATAGCGAGATGACCCCAAGGTCCTGTCTTGATGAAGACAAGTGAGTTGAAGCTACTCACCAAAGGTGTGAGACAACCTCTGTGCAGTCGCTGCCTCAATCAGTTCGACTTCTTCAGTCTCAACTTAAAGCGGAAAGGCTTGCTTCAGCTCAGCTCCGACTTGAAGTCAAAGATGCAATGAAGATGTTGGAGGACTGTCATGCGCACCATCATGCCTTAAATCTAGTGTTGATGCATCTATCGTTGACACAACTGAGGTCTACTCAGCTTCTTCAGCTGCTTGCGGGGCCCGAGCTTGCCAGGCCTAGTGCCTTCTGAAGTGCTCTCAGTTTTTTATATTCTTTTTTTGGCGCGTTTATTTGCACTGGTGGCGAACTTTGATGCCCAGTGGATGTAATATGTGATAGCTGTGATAGCCTAGCGTAAGTTGCTTACTTATTTATTTCCTTGTTGTCTTGTTTATTTGTTTTCTTGTAGTCATTGTAGTTCTTTTTCCGCGGTTTGCTAGTGGCTGCAATAACCTATTTTTTTAAACTAGGCTACAATAACCTTGGGCTAATATTTACTGTAGTGACACTGGGCCTCCTACGGGCCGTAGAAACAGTGGGCCTTCTATGGGTCGTAGAAACAATGGGCCTTCTACGGGCCGTATCATCTATGGGCCTTATACAGGCAGTATGATAACATGGGCCAATAACAGGCCGCATTATGGCCATAAACGGGCTAGAGTTAGAATCGTCCGTTCATGGGCCGACCATAACGGGCCATCGTTAATAGGCCGTATTTCATGACGCTAAGAAAACGCCCAACGATTAACGGACCACAAACGGGCCGATCAGAACCACGGGCTGAATTTGGCCCACAAGCGTAAAATGACGAACGGGCCGTAAGTAAACGAATCTTTGAAATGAGCCCAAGAATAAATGGGCTCCGAGAAGGCCAAAAGATAACATGGGCTGAAACGCCCAACGGAATAACGGGCCGTTAATGGGTATAAAGTGATACACTATTCATTACGGGCCGCCACCACCACGGCCGTTAATGGGTGTAAAGTGATACATTTATTCATTACGGGCCGCCACCACGGGCGTTAATAGGCCAAGAGTTACATAGGGCCTCATATGGGCCGAAGACGCCACGGGCCATACATGGGCCGGCGAAAACGGGCTAGAATCATATTGGATGGCCCAGATTACGCTACTGGGCCTAATTCGGATAGGGCGTAACGGGCCTTGGGTTAGCGGGCTGTAAATGGGCTATATGTGAACAGGCCGTTAACAGGCTTTCCATGGGCCGGCCCGCCACCTTTTGACCAAGTCAAGCGGGCCAGCCTTTTCACAGGAATAGGCCTCTGTTGAGCCGTGCCACATGTCGACGTATCACAGGCGCCTTCTGCCAATGAGTGGATGACATCTGTCCCAACGGTGAGCCGACACGTGTTTCCTCCAGCCAATGATGATTTTACACGTGGAAAATCCCCATTGGTCAGGGCTGTTAACGGGTTATCGGATCCAAAACCCGACCCGATAGCTTAACGGCGTTCCGTTACGGTGGATGCCACGTGTCGGTCACCCTTGACGAAAAGCACTTCGTGACGCGGATTTATCGTCATGGAAGTGGACACTCCGTGATGATAATTTTGGTAATGTCATGGAACACTTCTCGACAAAGACGTGTATGACTATCTTGATTCTGTCATAAAATCGTCATGGATGTACATGCATGACAAAAAATGCGATGTACTGTGACAAACACGTATCATCACGGAAGTGTATTTTGTTTGTAGTCCCTCGAGCTCTTGATCCAGGAGAGGGTCGAGGGAAAGTTTTGTCAGCATGACGGTGTGGTGACGGTGATGGTGATGTGATCTACGCAGGGCTTCACCTAAGCACTACGACGCAATGACCGGAGGAGTAAACTGTGGAGGGGGCACCGCACACGGCTTAGAGAACAATTGATGTGCTATGGGGTGCCCGCCTGCCCGTATATGACGGAGGAGGGGAGGAGGCCGCCGGCCTGGGGGCGCACCCAAGTGGGGGGAAACCCACTAGGACTCCTAGTCCTATTAGATTTCCACCTTCATTCTCATGGAGGGGGAAAGAGGGATGGGAGAGGGAGGAGGAGAAGGAAAGGGGGGCGCCGCCCCCTTCCCTTGTCCAATTCAGACTCCCATTGGGGGAGGGGGCACGGCCACCCCTTGTGGGCTGCCTCCTCTCTCCCCTATGGCCCAGAGGCCCATTACTTTCCCCGGAGGGTTCCGGTAACCTCCCAGTACTCCGAAAAATACCCGAAATGATCCGGAACCATTATATTGTCCGAATATCATCGTCCAATATATCAATCTTTACCTCTCGACTATTTCGAGACTCCTCGTCATGTCCGTGATCTCATCCAAGACTCCGAACAATCTTCGATCACCAAACACATAACTCATAATACAAATCGTCGTCGAACGTTAAGCGTGCGGACCCTACGGGTTCGAGAACTATGTAGACATGACCGAGACACATCTCCGATCAATAACCAACAGCGAAACCTGGATGCTCATATTGGTTCCTAAATATTCTATGAAGATCTTTATCGGTCAAACTGCAATGACAGCATATGTTATTCCCTTTGTCATCAGTGTGTTACTTGCCCGAGATTCGATCGTCGGTATCCTCATACCTAGTTCAATCTTGTTACCGGCAAGTCTGTTTAATCGTTCCGTAATGCATCAACCCGCGACTAACTCATTAGTCACATTGCTTGCAAGGCTTATTGTGATGTGCCTTACTGAGAGGGCCCAGAGATGCCTCTCCGATACTCGGAGTGACAAATCCTAATCTCGATCTATGCCAACCCAACAAAAACCTTCGGAGACACCTGTAGAGCATCTTTATAATCACCCAGTTACGTTGTAACGTTTGATAGCACACAAGGTGTTCCTCCGGTATTCGGGAGTTGCATAATCTCATAGTCAAAGGAATATGTATAAGTCATGAAGAAAGCAATAGCAATAAAACTTAACAATCATTATGCTATGCTAACGGATGGGTTTTGTCCATCACATCATTCTCCTAATGACGTGACCCCGTTCATCAAATGACAACACATGTCTATGGTCAGGAAACTTAACCATCTTTGATTAACGAGCTAGTCAAGTAGAGGCATACTAGGGACACTTTGTTTTGTCTATGTATTCACACATGTGTCAAGTTTCCGGTTAATACAACTCTAGCATGAATAATAAACATGTATCATGATATAAGGAAATATCAATAACAACTTTATTATTGCCTCTAGGGCATATTTCCTTCACACAAGTCCATTGACACCACAATGGACGGCAAGCTTCAAGGATGATCTCTTCATGATGCTCCACTTGAACTTGCACACCGCAAAGTTGATGACGATCACCACCTGATGTCATCCTTCATGGGTTGTATAAGATCTTCCTCTTGATGCAAACCCATGGAAACAAACCTAACCCCACATAGAACTCACACGTAGATCATGGGTTAGTACACAAAGCGTAATAGAAAATGCTTACCATACCATGGGATCACTTGATCCCTCTCGGTACATCTTCTACGCTTTGTGAGTTGATCAACTTGATTCACTCTTGACTTAGTCTTGATCAACCTTGAACCTTTCCAACTCTCTTCATTTGGATGATGCGTTGAAGGTAATCATGAACGATCACATAATCTTCTTCTTCAAGACATGCTTGCAATAAGCTCAACTCTCACATGAGCAATCTTTGGATAATTCCTTAATAGCACCTTGGTCAACACATAAACTCCTTGAAACCAACACGTGGACTTCAAGAAATGCCTATGGACAAATCCTTCAAATACAACTCAATGCAATCATTAGTCCATAGAGAATGTCATCAATTAGCAAAACCACACATGGGGGCACCACATGTCCTTTCAACAACTTAAATAGGCTTTGCGGCCAGCCGAAGGGACGGGAAGTCGACTTCAATCCGGCATAGCGGCCGGAGTAGGATACTAGGTTGCTGCATCTGCATTGAAGCGACACTGCATGCTCGTTCGGTCGCTTCGCTCTAACCGGCGTCAATGTCGCGGAGCCATGTCTGCTCTTAAGGGCGCTAACCGGCATGAATGCGCGGCAACCGCTTCGTGTCGAGAGGGTATTTCACGTGAGAGGGTTTTTTGGCTGGGACCGAGGTGGCGGACGCGTGTGTGGCAGCGGTACGGACGCCTCCAAAGCCCCTTGGGTTGCTTTCGGCTTGCGGGGAAACAGACATCCGGACCGCTCCACAAACCGATGTGGTATCGCGTTGGATGGCAAATTGCATCTGGTCCGCTTGGTCCAGATGGTTACGGGTGGTTTAGGGGTTCGTGTTGGAGATTCTCTGATATCATTGTTTATTTTTGTTGTGGATTTCATCAGTGGTTGAAAAGCGCTGGTATAGATCGGATAGTAAACTCAATGATTCTATAAATTAACATTTTTTGTTAAAGCTGGCGCCACATCATACATTGTAACGCCCTCGATGCGGCTATATCTCCCACGTGTCGAAGCATGACTTGAAGGCATAACCGCATTGAAAGCAATGTCGCAAGTGAGGTAATCTTCACACAACCCATGTAATACATAAGGGAAAGAGATACATAGTTGGCTTACAGTCGCCACTTCACACAATACATAAATAAACATCCATCATCCAGATTACACTCAAGGTCCGACTACGGAACCAAAATAAAAGAAGACTACCCCAAATGCTACACAGATCCCCGATCGTCCCAACTGGGCTCCACTACTGATCAACTGAAACGTAACAACACAATGAACAAGATCTTCATTGAGCTCCTCCTTGAGCTCGGATGCGTCACCTGCACGGTTTCATCGGCACCTGCAAACTGGTTTCAGAAGTATCTGTGAGTCACGGGGACTCAGCAATCTCACACCCGCGAGATCAAGACTATTTAAGCTTATGGGTAGGAGAAGGTAGTGAGGTGGAGCTGCAGCAAGCGACTAGCATATCTGGTGTCTAACATACACAAATGAGAGCGAGAAGAGAAGGCAAAAGCACGGTCGAACAACTATGATCAAGAAGTGATCCTAGAACAACCTACGTCAAGCATAACTCCAACCCGTGTTCACTTCCCGGACTCCGCCGAGAAGAGACCATCACGGTTACACACGCGGTTGAAGTATTTTAATTAAGGTCAACTTCGGGTTTTCTACAACCGGACATTAACAAATTCCCATCTGCCTCATAACCGCGGGCACGGCTTTCAAAAGATAATACCCTGCAGGGGTGTCCCAACTTAGCCCATTATAAGCTCTCACGGTCAACGAAGGATATTCCTTCTACCGAAGACCCGATCGATCTCGGAATCCCGGACTACAAGACATCTCGATAATGGTAAAACAAGACCAGCAAAGCCGCCCGAATGTGCCGACAAATCCCGATAGGAGCTGCACATATCTCGTTCTCGTGGCACACCGGATGAGCAGTCCGTACAACTAAAACCAGACCCCAAGTTTCCTTGAGGGGCGCCGCAAAGCGCTTAGTTTGGGCCAACACTCGAGGAGCATTGGCCCGGGGTTAAAATAAAGATGACCCTTGAGTCTGCAGAACCCAAGGAAAAAGGCTTAGGTGGCAAATGTTAAAACCAATGTTGGGCCTTCTTTGGAGGAGTTTTATTCAAAGCGAACTGTCAAGGGGTCCCATAAATCACCCAACCGTAAGGAACGCAAAATCAAGGAACATAACACCGTATGACGGAAACTAGGGCGGCAAGAGTGGAACAAAACACTGCATAAGGCCGAGCCTTCCACCCTTTACCAAGTATATAGATGCATTAATTAAAGAAGATATATTGTGATATCCCAACAAGTAAACATGTTCCAACAAGGAACAACATCTCCATGTTCCAACAAGGAACAAACTTCATCTTCACCTGCAACTAACAACGCTATAAGAGGGGCTGAGCAAAGCGGTAACATAGCCAAACAACGGTTTGCTAGGAAAGGATGGTTAGGGGCTTGACATGGCAATATGGGAGGCATGATAAGCAAGTGATAGGCATCGTAGCATAGGCATAGCAAAAGAGCGAGCATCTAGCAAGCAAAGATAGAAGTGATTTCGAGGGTATGGTCATCTTGCCTGAAATCCCGCAAGGAAGAAGAACGAGTCCATGAAGAAGACAAAAGGATGTAGACGAACGAATCCTCACAACTCCGGAACGGAACCGAAGCTAGCGAGAGAAGCAAACCGGAAAGAAGCAAACAACATGGTAAACACACAATCATAAACATGGCATGATGCACAATCAAGTATGATGCATGTCCGGTTTAATGATTCATGGCATGGCAATATGCACAAACAACACAACAAGTGGAGCTCAATATGCAACGAGTTGCATATTGACGAAACACCACATCAATTATTTAGTTTCTCTCTCGGTTATGGACCCAACAATATTAAATGTTATTAAACATGGCAAGGGGTGAAGCATAATTAAACTACCTATTTTACGCAAGTTTAAATGAGGCCGGAAACAACAAACGATAATTCCGGAAAATCCTCATGTCATTTAGCAATTTTAATGCAAACATCAATTTTAGACATTTTAAATGTTGTTATCATGATGCGGATGACATATACAAATTTTATGCAATTTTTATGCAAATGTTGACATGAGCATGTTATGAAGCATTTGATCGCCATGGCGGAACGAAAGGGGTGCCACGGCAACGAATTCAAAAATGATGCCACGGCAACATATCGATCTCGATAACTTGATTGAGATACCGATGCAAACGAGAAGTGTGCGGATGTGTAGAACACGCAAGAGATGGTGGGGTGCTCCCGACTACCGGGTTCCCACGGGTCGACGGCATGGCAAACGAGGAACGTGCAAAGACCTCTCTCGGACACGGTGCAAACACGAGCATCTCATACAACACATGCATTCGTTCACGGGCGGTCGTCTCGGGGTTATGCCTTCAAAGCGTGCATTTCGGAGTGGTTCGATCTCGTCGAGGGAAGTAGTGGTACTCGCGGGTCGTAGTGGAAGTAGTTGTTCATGATCCGTAGATGTTCGGGGTCACCACAAGGAACTTGTCGAAACCAGGGTCTCGGTCGTCGGTATAGGTACACACGTCTTCGTGGATGTACTGGTTCACGTTTTGAAGAGGAACTTGACGAATCCGATGTCTCCGAGGGCGACGGTAGTGGAATTTGGTGCTTGCGCTGCATGGGTCCTCGGCGACGGTAGTGGTACACGCATGTAGACGAACTTGACGAGTCATCGTCATCCTTGTACTTGGCGAATCCACGGTGTCGTGCACGTTCCAACATCAAACTTGGAGGGACACTGACGGCGTGGTACTTGGCGAATTCGGAGACGGCAGAAGACGAACTTGGCGGTCCTCGTTGACCTGGTACTTGGCGTCTCGTTGTGGTACTTGGCAAAAATCACAGAGAAGATGCTTGGCGGTCCTGGTATGGTCTTGGCGTCCATGTAGTCGATCTTGCAGATCTTGACGGTCCAACACAAAACATCACAAGGGGCCTCGGGGCGGCGGCAAGCAAGGAGACGATGGTGGTGGTGGCGGCGGAGATGGTCGGCAGCTTGAGCGGAGGCAAGCCGCAGGCGCTGGCTGGACCTTGCAGCGAAGCAGCTCACGACACGGCTGCGCTGGGTGCTCGGTCAACGCCGGAGGCCAGCGAGGCAGAGGAGGTCGGATGGGCTGAAGCGCTCGGGATCGAGCTCCTCTCGACCCAGAGCATGTATGCGGCCGAGGGACGGAGGTGGAGGCCCAGCGAGGTCGGCGGCTTAGGCCTCCATGGGGCGGCGAAGGACGAAGTGGCCGGCATCGGCCTTGGCGCTTGCAGGGAGGCGGAGCTCTGCTCGGGATAAGCTGCGAGGGGAACCGTGTGGGCGAAGACGAGACGCGGATCTGGCGGCGGAGCCCATCTCCGACGATGGTGGCGGTCTTTGAGGCGAACGAACGCAGGGGAGGCGAGAAGCTCGCGTCCATGACTTCACAGGGGACTTGGCGCGGCGACGGCGAACTGGGGTCACCGGGATCCGAAGCAACGGAGTCGAACTTGACCCGATCCAGTCAAAACGAGGCGCCTGGCTCGCCCTTGATGCAGAGGAGGGGCGGAGCAGAGGAGGAGGCGAACGGGCGTGGGGAAGGCAGCAAGGCGGTCGGAGGGTCTCGCTCCTCTCTCTTTCTCTGTGGATGGGGGCACGAGCGAGGAGAGGAGAGATCGAGAGGAGGAGTGGCGGCGCAAGGGAGGAGAGCAGGGTGCTGGCTAGGGTTAGAGCTGGTGGGGGCGCCGACTGGGCTGGTGGAACGGGCCGGTCTGGTTGGTCAGGCCCAAGAGGCCGGCTGGGCTGGCTCCTCTCTCCTCTCTCCTCTCTTCTCTTAAAACATAGAAAAAGAAAGGAAAGGGAAGAAAAGAAAAAGATTAGAGAAAGAGTTTGGGCATGGGGATTATTTTCCCGAACTCGCAAAAATGAGCTCGATCCAGGAAAATAAAAGAGGCATGATTGAAAGATTTAAATCTATAACCATTTGAATTTAATTCGAATGGTATGGACTAGGATTACATTTTGGAAGAGTCCAAAAATGTTAAGAATTTAGGAGGAGCCTCGAAAAAAGAGGTAAGAATTGTTGGCAAAGTTTGGGGACCAAACTTGAAGTAGAAAGGGCATTGGAATTTTGCAAGTGTGTTATGATCAATTCCAAATTAAAGAAATATTTAATATAGCTCCCTAATATTGGGACGATATGTTATAAAGAGAAGTCACCCTTCCCTCGATTTAAATAGACCAACCATCTATGCAATTTATTAGTTGAGTTGAGATGCAAAGGTTAATGACATGATGGCATGATGACATGATGCAATGCAAAAATAAAAGAGCAAGCACAAAAGAAAACACACGGCGAAACTCGGAATAGCTGGAAGTCTTCTGGAGCGTCGGTCTCGGGGCGTTACATACATAGCCTTAGAGCATCTATAGCCAAACTTAGCAAATGCGCCCCCTAAACGTCTGTGGATAGCACCAAACGACCCCTCAAAAGTCCCCTCAAACAGGCACGCTCCTCATATCTAAATTGAAAAATCCAAACATCCATGCATTCTGGCATACACATGAATATCACAAGATCGTCGAGTAGTTCCACAATTTAAACATAGTTCATACATGAAATACATGGTTCAAATATAAAATTTATTTGAAGTGCGCAATTCAAACATTAAAACCCTTGGCTTCCTCCATGGTTTTCATCATGGGTCCACATATGCTCCACAATACCATTGACAAGCTGCATGTGCACATGTTCGTCTCAAAGATTCTTATGCATTTGTAGAAAATTCATAATTGTATATGCATTTGTGATCCAGGATGTGGACCTGTTCTTCAGGCTTCTCGAAATCATGGGTTCGGGCTGCCCCTTCACACTCGTCCTCGATAATCATATTTGTTGGAAATATGCCCTAGAGGCAATAATAAAATGGTTATTATTATATTCCCTTGTTCATGATAATTTTCTATTGTTCATGCTATAATTGTGTTATCCGGAAATCGTAATACATGTGTGAATACATAGACTACAACATTTCCCTAGTGAGCCTCTAGTTGACTAGCTCGTTGATCAATAGATGGTTACGGTTTCCTAACCATGGACATAGGATGTCATTGATAACGGGATAACATCATTAGGATAATGATGTGATGGACAAGACCCAATCCTAAGCATAGCACAAGATCGTGTAGTTCGTCTGCTAAAGCTTTTCTAATGTAAAGTATCTTTTCCTTAGACCATGAGATTGTGCAACTCCCGGGTACCGTAAGGGTACTTTGGGTGTGCCAAACGTCACAACGAATCGGGTGGCTAAAAGGTACACTACGGGTATCCCGAAAGTATCTCAAGGGTTGTACGAATCGAGATGGATTTGTCACTCCGTATGACGGAGAGGTATCTGTGGGCCCACTCGGTAAGACATCATCGTAATGAGCTCAATGTGACTAAGGGGTTGGTAACAGGATGATGTGTTCCGGAATGAGTAAAGAGAGTTGCCGTAACGAGATTGAACAAGGTATCAGTATACCGACGATCGAATCTCGGGCAAGTGCTATACCAGTAGACAAAGGGAATCGTATACGGGATTGATTGAATCCTTGACATTGTGGTTCATTCGATGAGATCATCGTGGAACATGCGGGAGCCAACATGGGTTCCAGATCCCGCTATTGGTTATTGGCCGGAGAGATGTCTCGGTCATGTCTGCATAATTCTCGAACCCGTAGGCTCTACACACTTAAGGTTCGGTGACACTAGAGTTGTAATGGGAATTGTATGTGGTTACCGAAAGTTGTTCGGAGTCCCGGATGAGATCCCGGACGTCACGAGGAGTTCCGGAATGGTCCGGAGGTGAAGATTTATATATGGGAAGTCCAGTTTCAGTCACCGGAAAGGTTTCGGGGTTTATCGGTATTGTACCGGGACCACCGAAGGGGTTCCGGGGGTCCACCGGGAGGGTCCACCTGCCCCGTAGGACCTAATGGGCTGTAGTTGGGTCGGAACCATCCCATTAGTGGGCTGGTGCACCCTCCCCCCCAAGGGCCCAAGGTGCCTAGGGTTGGAAACCCTAGGCGCCGCCCCACCCCCAGGGCCGCCCCCCCATCTAGATGGATCTAGGGTGCCGGCCCCCTCTCCCCTTTCCCCTATAAATAGTGGGGGGTGGGAGGGCAACCGCACCCCTTCTCCTGGCGCAGCCCTTCCCCCTTCCTACACCTTCTCCTCCTCTGTAGCGCCTAGCGAAGCTCTGCCGGAGAACCACGAGCTCCACCGCCACCACGCCGTCGTGTTGCCGGAGCTCTCCCTCAACTTCTCCTCCCCCCTTGCTGGATTAAGAAGGAGGAGACGTCCCCGGGCTGTACGTGTGTTGAACGCGGAGGCGCCGTTGTTCGGCGCTTAGATCAGAATCAACCGCGATCTGAATCGCTACGAGTACGACTCCTTCATCCGCGTTCTTGTAACGCTTCCGCATTGCGATCTTCAAGGGTATGAAGATGCACTCCCCTCTCTCTCGTTGCTAGTCTCTCCATATATTGATGTTGGTGATGCGTACAAATTTTTAAATTTCTGCAACGATCCCCAACAATATTGTCCAAAATGACACAACATGTCACCAACTGCCATAAAATCTCTTATTCCCACAGCATTGCACCCCCACGAACAATTCCCTAGCGAGCTTGGAGCACAATGAATGCCCTCTCCACATCCTTCCTAGCTTTGTTTTTTGCCATGGGGATCAGATCTAGTCTTCGAAATTGCCGCTCACTTAGAATAGATATCATCTGCAAGGTAGTAGACCATGTTGTAGTCCTTCCTGTTGACACTATATTTGCCTGGCAACGCTTTCTCATTGTAAAGTCTCCTGAACATGAGAGATCGTTGGAGCACATTGACGTTGTTGTGAGAACTAGACAAGCTAAAGAAAGCACGCAAAATCCACAAGTCCTTTGACGCCATTGCTTCGAATATGATGTGTAACCTTGGCACATCTCGTGCAAACCTTTGGGGAGATTCTTCCATTAGCAATGCATGTAATCAATTGAGCCGAGCATACCTGAAAAGCCTCATGCCGCTACAATAGCCATCAACTTTTCTGTATCTTGCACATGTTGTTCTCTCGGATACTCTTCTCCAAACACCTGCACCATGGCGCGTGCAAATCTCACAGGGCTCTTCAAGCATGTGGTCTCCCCTATCCGGACCATCTCACCAATGGCATCGGCATGGTACCTATTGTAAGCATCTTACATGGTTGTCGTGCATTTCTGCTTAGTAGAGAATGAGAGTTGTCTGCAACAATTCCTAATGAGGTTGAAGTAGGAATCATGTGCCTCAACTCCCTCCACGCGTAAGAACAAGGGTTTGCGCATACGAAAGTGAGACCATGTATCCGGGAATGTTGGTTCGGGTTGGAAGTAGTCCTTATACATCAGTCGTGCTCCACTAACCCTATTTCTACTCAAAGCTCCTCTCCCTTTGATCGAACCCTTGAAGTTCAAAATGTGCACCACCTCCCTGGCCATTGAGAGCCATTTCCTCTTGAATGTTCATGATCATCAACATCTCGACATCCTCGCACACATAAACCTCGAAACTAACAGGTCGGCCTATGTAGATGCGTAGTGGTGGGGTTTTGGTGAGCAACTAGTTCGAAGGTACCCCACGAGGAGCACTTTTCCTAGCGCCGGAGCGCTCCGTCGCGCCATGTGGCACCTCCCAGCACCGTCAAGTGGCGCATGGTGGGCGCTTCCCCAATGGGCTTTTATTTGTGTGTTTTTGGTTTTTGGGGGGTTTAATTTTGTTCTTTTTGTTTATCCAAAAAAATGCGTTTCAGGTCGTTTGGATGGTTTCCCTTGTTGCTCAAGCCGTTTTTTGTTTTGTGCTCTTTCGTTGATTTTTACTTTTTTTTGTTTTGGTTTTTATTTTATTTTTTCTTTCCTTTTCTTTTAATATTTAAACATGAATATTTTTTAAAAAATTTCTATTTCTGAAAAAAGAATTATTAATATTTTTTTTTTATTTTTTTTACAATAAATATTGAGAAACTTCTTAAATTTTGAATATTTTTTAAGGTTGTGATTATTTTTCAAATTCATGAACATTTTTTAGAAAATCCCTGAAATTTATGATCTGTTTTGAAGTCACGACTTTTTCAAATCTGTAAGAATAACATAGCCGGTTTTGTCAAACAAATGGAAGTTTTTGTAATGAGGGAGCGAACGAAAAAACGAAGCGAGTTAGAGCGAGCGACTGCTATATTTTTCTGGGCTGTCACGTTAGAAGTGGGCTCTGCGGTAAACAAGAGAGGTCCTATAGGACGCTCATGAGTGGTAAAACAGCCTAGCCTTCGCACAGGTGCGATCAGACGGGACGGCACATTTGGGATGCAACGGAGCACTGTAGTGACGAGAACCGGACATCGTAGCAAAGGGTCGGTTTCTGTTGAACATTTTCTTAAAATATGAATATTCTTTGAAAGCGCCATTTTTTGGAAATTTTGAATATTATTTGAATACTTGAACAATATTTGAAATTATTTAGCAGTTTTTTTAAATTGTTCAGTATGTGTTTAAAAAGGTTAAGTATATATTAGAAAAACGTTTGTACTATATTGAAAATGGTTCACTGTACTTTAACAAAATGTTCAGTGAGTATAATTGTTTTTCATCATATAATTAAAGAAGTTCATTGTATATTGAAAAATGTTCACCGTATATATTGCAAAATCTATATAAAAAATAAAATGTGCAAAATGAAAACAATAAGAAAACCAAATCTGAAAAGAGAAATATATACTCGCAAAAAAGAGAAATATAGAAAAACAAAAATAAAATCGAAACAAAAAACAACACACACACACGAAAAACGAAACAGCCGAAAATGGCCGGCCTGTCTGGAGGCATATAGGATTGGCCACTAAATAGGGCCTCCCGACGATCCTCCGTCGTGTTGGCTCCTCCGGTGATCTTATTCCGTCTCTGCAGCTATGACGGCGACGAAACAATCACAGCGAGAGGGGAACTGCAAACTGAGCGTTGTTCAAACAAAGAATTAACAGCGACTTGTGGGCATGCGCATCCTTGTCGATGCAAATTGCGTGAATATGCTCTGCTCTGCAAAGAGGAATCGCATCTGCGCGAATCCACTATGGACTGTGGTAGATAGCGACCTATGTCTATGTATGTATTGGTGAAAAATCACAAAACTGGCCCTTTGACCAAAGTTCAGCATAAAATGACCCTCTTTTAAAAATATTTCACAAAATGACCCTACACGCATGACGCCCGCACCCGGGACGCCATGCTAGATATCATAACGCCTCGGTCAATGGCGCCGTGCGCGTCGGCGCTGACTGCCACGTCGGCTTGGCGTTGGGCCCAAGACGCCTTGGCCCAGGGCGCTATGGGCTGTACCACGACGCCCCGGCCCGGGGCGCCATACCCCTTCACTACATCGCCGCCCGAGCCCCACTCCTCTTTGTTCGTTCTGTCTTTCCTCTCTCTGTTATTTCCCCACTCCATGGCGCCCCTCAAATCGCCCCTCCCTCTCCCCACTCAAGAGTTGCGGATCTGAGCCGAAGATCGGTGGATCCGGTTGCCCTTCGAATCCTCAAGGTATTCTCCTCCCTTTCCCCTCTTTCTATTGCTTGAAATCTCTCCATTTGATTGATTTGGGTGAAACCCTAGTTCATCCTTTTGTTGAAATGTATAGTGGATTTTGGTGTGATAATGTAGGGATTAGTGTGATTTAGGATATGTATGGCTTACAATATGTATGATATAGGATTATTATGAAAGTGCTATGAATTTGTTTAGGATATGTACGCACATATATAAGGTGTATGGAAGAATTAGTGCAAATATATGGTGTATTATGTTATAGAAAATTATATGCACATATATGGTGTATGGAAGAAGAATTAGTGTAGAAATTTTGCACATGTATGTATGTTTTTGCACTAGTGCGGATATTTGCAAATGACAACGGGGCTTACCATATACATTTGTAATTTGCAGGATGGCTTCTCTTATCCATCCATCGTATGATCAATTGCATCGTGGACGGTTCATGGCAGATGAAGGAAGGGTTTTTGATCAGCTTCACCTGAGGTCCGGTTCGGTTCATGACAAGATGAAGTATGACGAGCGATACACGGAGTATATCCGGAAGACCGAGCTTCTCCCTTTCATCTCACTCGTGTCTCGTTCGATGCCGAAGATGAACCCTTGTGCGATCACGTCACTTGTTGACCGATGGCGCCCTGAGACACATACTTTTCACTTCTATGCTGGGGAGATGACTGTCACTTTGCAGGATGTTTCTCTGATCACTTGACTTCCCATCAAAGGAGAGCCTATTTTTTTTAGCACAGATTCTGATGGATGGCGTGAGATTATGGTTGGACTCATAGGGAGGGAGCCAGGGGTACAAGGGAAGTCCGCCGGTGCAAGTTATCATTGGATTGCTGAACACTTTGGGGAATGCCCGGCTGATGCGGACGATGAAACAGTGCAGCAGTATACCAGGGCATACTTGTGCTATGTAGTCAGCCGGACTCTTTTCTCTGACGGCACTGGCGTGAACGCTTCCTTTATGTGGCTTAAGCTGTTTGCTGGGTGGGAGCATGGACTCAGTTGGGGTACGGCGGCGTTGTCTTATTTGTATCGTTGGGTAAGTAGTTTTGCTTATAATATAGTGTTCACCATGTAGAAATTTTCTCTAGTTTGTAATGACATATTTCTTGTTTGTGTGTAGCTGGACGAGGCGTGCCGTAGGGGCGCGAATCCAAGAAACATTGTAGAGTCAAAGGAAGCCAACACCGGTGGTCTGATGCTTCTATTATCGATCTGGAGTTGGGAGCACTTGCCAGTGGGGCGGCCGACACCAAAGGGTTACGACCGGTTGGATGATCATCATGACCCGGACCGTATGCCTACATGGGCGTATAAGTGGGACAAGGTTGAAGGTTTTGTTGGCAGTTCAAAGACCATGTATTTGCACTACTGCAACGAGCTTGACATCATGACCCCGGAGCGGGTATCTTAGTAGCCTCTTGCATTGTCTCTTCGGTTTGTTCAGTTTTCCAAAATTCATACTAACAATGTAGTTTTTTCTTAATCTTTGTTTATAGGTTACCTGGGAACCGTACGGAACGGAGGGCAATCTTGGTAGGGAAGCTGGTTTTATTACTTTCAGACTTAACCCAAAGTGTCTACAGGAAGCACACTTATGGCGGATGCGTTGCCCGTTGATTTGTTATTATGATGTTGAGTTTTATCAGCCACAACGGGTTATGACACAGTTTGGCTTATTTCAAGAGGCCCCGCTGAAGTACAAGGACATTTCGCTACATTTGCATAGGTAAGTGCTTAGGGCGACTAATGCTAACTCCATTGTTTTCAAGATACTAACAAAAATGCAATTGTCAAATGCTATGCAGTCTTGAATGTATACTCTACTATTGCTGTCACCGGCAATGCACGGACACCTTTTAGCACCATGTTGAAACATTCAGCCATGTTGTTTGTCATGTCACCGTACCTCACTCCATCGTTGTCAAAAGCCCGTGCCCACTTTCCTTTATCGGCAAGATTCCTATTTAGGAAATCTTTGCCACCATTGTTTGCTTTGGCATACACTTTGTCCCACAATTTCTCAAAATGTCTAGTGGTGAATGCGAGACAACAATCATGAAGAAGGTCAGACAATTCCTTGTCTCCACATGCTCGGTAAAAGTTGGAAACAAAATGCCTCATGCACCACCTATGGTGCACGCGAGGATGTCCTGGAATGTCAATCTCCACTGCATTGAGTATCCCCGGGTGGCGGTCCGAGATGATGCAAACCTCTCTTTCAGTCCAATTACCTTGGTCCTCACTAGACTAAGAAACCACTCCCTGTTGTCATTGTTCTCCGCCGACACCAAAGCAAACGCAAATGGAACCATTTGTCACCACCATCATTAGCCACGGCGATCAACAATGTGACCTTGAACTGGCCAGTCAGAAATGTGCCATCCACAGACATAACCGGCCTACAATGCTTGAAGGCCCTAATGCATGGCTCAAAAGTCCAGAATGCACGTCCAAATATACGAACGTTTGCATCGTTGTATATCCTTGTTCTCACGCCATCTGGTTCCACCATATAGTACATGCCAGGATTTTCTGTCGCTATCGCTTTCAACACCATCGTGAGGCGGTTGTATGATTCTTCCCAACCACCATACAATATCTCAAAGGCAGCTTGCTTGGCGTTTCATGCCTTCCCATACTTCACCTCGTACCCAAAAACCTCCTTCACCATCTCCATCAAAGCCCGAATGGGATACGTCGGGAGTATCTTTATGGAGGCTGAAAATCGATATGCAATGAATTTGGAGGTCAATTGACGGTGCTCATCCTTTACATTAGCATCATCAATATCCTTGCCACTACATCGATGGTGAAACACGGAACTTGTAATCTTCCATTGTGGCCCGCCTTTGACACATCTTGCATGGATAACCCAAGGGCAATGATTCTTGTGTTCCTCACATTTGACCACATAACGCACTTTCGAGTTTGACTTCTCCACAATGAATGGCCGATGAAACTTAACCGCGTAGTCCTTGGCCCATATTTGAAGTTCTGTCAAGCTTTCAAAGATTGTTCCTTCACTAACACCATACACACTTGCTTTGGTATCTCGCTTTGAAGTTAACCTTGGTGCAAGAATTTTACTTGTGCCACCATCAACAATCGGCTTATCGGCTAGGCTTAGATCACGAAACAATGATGTCTTGTGACTACGGCCTATTACCTTTTTGAAAGCATTGGCTTCTTTAGCCGTCAAACCATCCTCATCTATTTCTTCATCCGGGCCTTCATCCTCCGAGTCCCACGCATAGGACCTACTGTATGGAATCTCATGGTCCATGTCCTCTTCCATGCAATTTGACTCAACATCACCAACATAATGGTCATGAAGATAAGCCTCCGATTCATCACCCTCAAACTCACCACCATCCATGTGCAAGTCTTCATTATCAACTTGGTCATTCCCGCCGGGGCTCAAACATTGGGTCATTGGAGGTTGGCTCATTGTTGTGTCATGCACATCCGGAGTGACATGTGTTGAATCTCGAACCGGGCTTCTAACATCATATGAAGATGCACACCGATTCAAATCAATGTGCAGTCGGGCACGAACAACCTTTGTGGCAAATAACTCAAATGATTTATCCTGTGAGGCCAACACACTCTCTTTATATGCTTACCTATGAAACTCAGAGTCAAGAGGCATTATCTTCCAACGAATATGTTGCCATACCCAACATTATACCTTCCGATTAAGTCTACTCCGTCGCTTTCTTCCATCCAATTCAACCTTCTTCGAAGCTCAACCAAAACCTCCTCAAGGCTAGGACTTGTGGGAAACACCATCACTACCGACTTCTTCTTCGGGTCACCATACTCCGCGTCTCCCTTCTCAAAGGAGACAAAGTCCACATGATGCACATTGACGATCCTCGCCATCTAGAATCACAAACAACAAAATGCATCAACAAAAATAGCAAAATTGGATGACCTAGGGTTTCCCCAAATCCCCACAATGTGGAGATTTCAACCAACAAAAGAGGAGGAATGATGGAGAATACCTTGAGGGGTCGAAGGGAAGGATAAATCACCGATTTGGAGCTCCTATCCACGAAATTTTGTGGGCACTAGGTAGGGGCTTGAGTGCGGCGGCCGGGGTGGAGAAGGGGGAAAGTGAGGGTATGTGGAGGGGAAACAGGGGAGACTCTGTTTTGTTCACGCAAGGGGCATGGCGCCTGGCAGGGCGTCATGACCATCGACGGGCGCCGGCACAGGGCGCCATGGTGGCATGCCCTGCCAACGTGGCAAGTCAGCGCTGACCAGTATGGCGCCCTTGACCGAGGCGTTATGATATCTAGCATTGCGCCCCGGGTGCGGGCGTCATGCGTGTAGGGCCATTTTGTGAAATATTTTCAAAAGAGGGCCATTTTGTGCTGAACTTTGGCCAAAGGGCCAGTTTTGTGATTTTTCACTATGTATTGTATTGTACGCATCCAGAGGTAGATATCTAGTTGTGGTGCCGTTCACGTATACGATTGATCATTACCCAGTCCGCAGGGGGGCCCTTCCATCGTTGTTTACTAGTAACATTGCACCCCCCGTCCCTCCCCCGTGTGGCGGCGCCGCCCCGCACTGGGGAGCCCCCGCCCTCTTCCTACAGCCTCGTGATAACCCACAAGTATAGGGGATCGCAACAGTTTTCGATAAGTAAGAGTGTCAAACCCAACGAGGAGCTAAAGGTAGAACAAATATTCCCTAAAGTTCTATCGACCACCGATACAACTCTACGCACGCTTGACGTTCGCTTTACCTAGAACAAGTATGAAACTAGAAGTACTTTGTAGGTGTTTTCAGATAGGCTTGCAAGAAAGTAAAAAAGCACGAAAATAAAACTAGGGGCTATTAAGGTAAGGACACAACTAAAGTAAATATAGCGAGTGTGGAAAAGTGATGGTAGGTGTGGCGAAATTGTCCCTTAAGCAATTAACTACCTTACTAGACCGATAGCAAGTATTATGTGGGAGAGGCCACTGCTAGCATGTCATCCCTTACTTGGAATTCTATGCACTTATGATTGGAACTATTAGCAAGCATCCGCAACTACTAATGTTCATTAAGGTAAAACCCAACCATAGCATTAAGATATATTGGTCCCCCTTCAATCCCGTATGCATCAATTTCTTGCTAGGTTGAAGCTTCTGTCACTCTTGCCCTCCAATACATAGTCCTATCAACATACAACTAACCCTATGGTGTGATCCACACGCGCGCTCATATGATGGGCGCCAAAGGACAACAACATAACCACAAGCAAATTAAATCAATCATAGCAATTCATCAACCACCGATAGGACAACGAAAATCTACTCAGACATCATAGGATGGCAACACATCATTGGATAATAATATGAAGCATAAAGCACCATGTTCAAGTAGAGGGTACAGCGGGTTGCGGGAGAGTGGACCGCTGTAGATAGAGGGGGAAGGTGATGGAGGTGTTGGTGAAGATGGCGGAGGTGTTGGTGAAGATCGCGGTGATGATGATGGCCCCCGGCAGTGTTCCGGCGCCACCGGAAGCAAGGGGGAGAGAGGCCCCCTTCTTCTTCTTCTTCTTCCTTGACCTCCTCCCTAGATGGGAGAAGGGTTTCCCCTCTGGTCCTTGGCTCCCATGGCTTGGGAGGGGCGAGAGCCCCTCCGAGATTGGATCTATCTCTCTGTTTCTCTTTGTTTCCGCGTTCTGTTCTGGCTCTGTTTCACCGTTTCGCGTATATATGGAGATCCGTAACTCCGATTGGCCTGAAACCTTCGCCGTGATTTTTTTTTTCTCCGAATATTAGCTTTCTTGCGGCAAAAGAAGAGCATTAACCGCCTTACGGTGGGCTCACGAGGGTAGGCGGCGCGCCCAGGGGGGGCGCGCCCCCTGCCTCGTGACCACCTCGGGCACCGTCTCCCGTGGATTTTTCTTCTGGAATTTTCCATATTTTCCAAAAATAAGCTCCGTCCGTTTTTATCCCGTTTGGATTCCCTGATATGGATATTCTGCGAAACATAAAACATGCAACAGACAGGAACTGGCACTTGGCACTGGATCAATATGTTAGTCCCAAAAATAATATAAAAAGTTGCCAATATATGAAAGTGAATAATATTGGCATGGAACAATCAAAAATTATAGATACGACGGAGACGTATTAGCATCCCCAAGCTTAATTCCTGCTCGTCCTCGAGTAGGTAAATGATAAAAAAGAATAACTTTTGATGTGGAATGCTACCTAGCATAATCTTGATCATATGTCTAATCATGGCATGAATATTAAGACACGAGTGATTCAAAGCAATAGTCTATCATTTGACATAAAAACAATAATACTTCGAGCGTACCAATAAAGCAATCATGTCTTTTCAAAACAACAAGGCCAAAGCAAGCTTATCCCTACAAAATCATACAGTTTGGCCATGCTTCATTTTCGTCACACAAAATGCCCCCATCATGCACAACCTGATGACAAGCCGAGCAATTGGTTCATACTTTTAACGCTTCAGCTTTTTCAACCCTCACGCAATACATGAGCACAAGCCATGGATATAGCACTATAGGTGGAATAGAATATAATGATGGAGGTTATGTGGAGAAGACAAAAAGGAGAAAGTCTCACATCGACGCGGCTAATCAACGGGCTATGGAGATGACCATCAATTGATGTCAATGCGAGGAGTAGGGATTGCCATGCAACGGATGCACTAAGAGCTATAAGTATATGAAAGCTCAAACTGAAACTAAGTGGGTGTGCATCCAACTTGCTTGCTCATGAAGACCTAGAGCATTTGAGAAAGCCCATCGTTGGAATATAAAAGCCAAGTTCTATAATGAAAATTCCCACTAGTATATGAAAGTGATAACTCAAGAGACTCTCTATATGAAGAACATGGTGCTACTTTGAAACACAAGTGTGGTAAAAGGAAAGTAACATTGCCCCTTCTCTCTTTTTCTCTCTTTTTTTTTGTTTTTTTTCTTCTCTTTTTTTTTGCCTTTCTCTTTTTTTTCGTCCGGAGTCTCATCCCGACTTGTGGGGGAATCATAGTCTCCATCATCCTTTCCTCACTGGGGCAATGCTCTAATAATGATGATCATCACACTTTTATTTACTTACAACTCAATATTACAACTCGATACTAGAACAAAGATATGACTCTATATGAATGCCTCTGGCGGTGTACCGGGATGTGCAATGAGCTAGCGTAGCAATGACATCAAAAAACGGACAAGCCATGAAAACATCATGCTAGCTATCTTACGATCATGCAAAGCAATATGACAATAAATCCTCAAGTCATGTATATGATGATGATGGAAGTTGCATGGCAATATATCTCGGAATGGCTATGGAAATGCCATGATAGGTAGGTATGGTGGCTGTTTTGAGGAAGATATAATGAGGCTTATGTGTGATAGAGAGTATCGTATCACGGGGTTTGGATGCACTGGCGAAGTTTGCACCAACTCTCGAGGTGAGAAAGGGCAATGCACGATACCGAAGAGGCTACCAATGATGGAAAGGTAAAAGTGCGTATAATCCATGGACTCACATTAGTCAAAAGAACTCATATACTTATTGCAAAAGTTTATTAGCCCTCGAAGCAAAGTACTACTACGCATGCCCCTAGGGGATAGATTGGTAGGAAAAGACCATCGCTCGTCCCCGACCGCCACTCATAAGGAAGACAATCCAAGAAACACCCCATGCTCCGACTTCGTTACATAACGGTTCACCATACGTGCATGTTACGGGACTTGCAAACCTCAACACAAGTATTTATCAATTTCACAATTAATCAACTAGCATGACTCTAATATCACCATCTTTATATCGCAAAACTATTGCAAGGAATCAAACATATCATATTCAGCGATCTACAAGTTTATGTAGGATTTTATGACTAACCATGCGAATGACCAGTTCCTGTCATCTCTGTAAATAGATATAAGTGAAGCAAGAGAGTTTAATTCTTCCTACAAAAGATATGCCCAAGCTCTAACAAATATAAGTGAATCAAAAGAGCATTCTACAAATGGCGGTTGTCTATGTAAAGAGAAACAGGCAATCCAAACTTCAAATGATAAAAGTGAAGCACATGAAGCATTCTATAAAGCCATACTCAAAAGATATAAGTGAAGTGCATAGAGCATTCTATAAATCAACCAAGGACCATCTCATACCAGCATGGTGCATAAAATAAAAAGAAAAACCTAATTGCAAAAGACGCTCCAAGACTTGCACATAACGCATGAACGAAACGAATCCGAAAACATACCGATACTTGTTGAAGAAAGAAGGGATGCCTCCCCAGCGTCCCCAAGCTTAGACACTTGAGTATCCTTGAATATTTACTTGGGGTGCCTCGGGCATCCCCAAGCTTGAGCTCTTGCCTCTCTTCCTTCTTCTCACATCGAGACCTTCTCGATCATCGAACACTTCATCCACACAAAACTCCAACAGAAAACTCGGTAAGATCCGTTAGTATAAAAAGCAAATCACTATTCTAAGTACTGTTGCAAACCAATTCATATTTTGTTTTTGCATTGTGTCTACTGTAATATAACTTTTTCATGGCTTAATCCACTGATATAAATTGATAGTTTCATCAAAACAAGCAAACTATGCATCAAAAACAGAATCTGTCTAAAACAGAACAGTCTGTAGAAATCTGAACATTCACCATACTTCTGATACTTGAAAAATTCTGCCAAAATTAGGAAAATAAAAAATTTGTACAGAAACACATTGCAAGAAAAATCAGAGCCATTTGACGTTCCATTAAAAAATTAAAATTCGCGCACTACAGCCAAAGTTTCTGTCCTGCACCGTACAAACCAACAAGCATCGTAAACATCCTAAAGGCAAACCTTGGCACATTATTTTTATAATACAATGGAATTGTACAAGGGGATAATTATTTTTGTTGAAAAGTTTCTGTAATCAATATTCACAAAGTTGCCGTCAGCATGAACAAAGTTCAAGGCTAGCTCCCACTTAAACAATGCTTGTCTCTCTCACTTTCACTCTCCTTTTTGAAAAAGTTTTGGGTTCCCTTTTTTATTTTTGTTGTTTTTAAACTATATGAAAGCACTCAGCAGAAATAAATGACTCTCTAAAACTTCCGGGTTGTCTCCCTGGCAGCGCTTTCTTTAAAGCCATTAAGCTAGGCATATAGTGCTCAAGTAGTGAATCCACCCGGATCCCAAGGTATGTCAAAGCCAATTTTAATTAGCAATGATTTGTAATTTAGTAGTGAGCACAAAGTAACATATATCATGTAATGACGAAGTCTAACTCTCTTCCTATGCATCGGCATGTCATAAAAGAACAATTCATGCACACATAATAAAGGTCAATGCATAGTATAAACAGTTTTTTGCAGTTTTATTGTATTGGAAACATAGAGAGGTGGAGATATAGTTCCTCTCTCATAATAATTGCAAGTAGAAGCAGCAAGCACATGCATATTATATCTATCAAAATCATCATGTGCAACGGTAAAAGGCAACCCATCAATATAATCCTTAATAAGTGCAAACTTCTCCGATATAGTGTAGTAGGGAGAATTCAAAAAGATAATAGGGCTATCATGCGTGGGTGCAATAGCGACAATTTCATTTTTAACATAAGGAACTATAGCAAGTTCATCTCCATAAGCATAATTCATATTGGCATCTTGCCCACAAGCATAGCAAGCATCATCAAAAAGGGATATTTCAGACAAATTCAAGGGATCATAGCAATCATCATAGCAATCATCCTTCGGTAAGCACGAAGGGGAATTAAACAATGTATGAGTTGAAGAGTTACTCTCATTAGAAGGTGGGCACGGGTGATCAATCCGCTCTTCCTCCTCATATTTTTCATCCAATGAGCTCAGAGTTTCATCAATTTCTTCTTCCATAGCTTCCTGCAAAATATTAGTCTCTTCTTGGGCAGCGGAGTATTCCTCAATATATGGTTTAACATAAGCATTAGAAGCATAATTCTCATAACAATTTTCAAGTATGGCAAAATTTTCAGATTTATAAAGAGTAGCATCATACTTTTCAATCAAAGAAGCAATTTCAAAAGCACCCTTAAAAGCAACAAATTCTTCAATTTGTTGAACATCAAAGTAATTATAAACACCCTTAGCATACGAAGATACGATTCCATTATCAATAAACTCACATTGGTAGGGAAGGTGTTTCTTAGGGTTTTCAGAACAACAAGTAAAATCATAATAATAGCATAAATTCCAAGCATAGCATTGCAAACGTTGAATTTGATCTCATAATAGTTTCCCTTTTTCAGATATACGGTGTCGCACATAACAAGCATGCTCATCTAAAGATTTGCCCTCAACTAAGCTAGTTGGGGTTTCAGCACGAGCACAAAGGGGTCGAAGATGATCCAAGTAAAAAGCCTCAGTAGTGTGATAGATTTTGAGTGGTTCTTCAACCATTGGAGCAGTATGTACAACTAATTTTTTTGGTATTTTGCATTTCCTACCCATAGATAAAGATAGAAAACAACTAAGAACGGCAAATAAAAATTACTTCGTGATAAAGCAAACAAGCACACACAAGAATATTCACCCCACGCTATTGCTCCCCGGCAACGGCGCCAGAAAAATGTCTTGATAACCCACAAGTATAGGGGATCGCAACAGTTTTCGATAAGTAAGAGTGTCGAACCCAATGAGGAGCTAAAGGTAGAACAAATATTCCCTAAAGTTGTATCGACCACCGATACAACTCTACGCACGCTTGACGTTCGCTTTACCTAGAACAAGTATGAAACTAGAAGTACTTTGTAGGTGTTTTCGGATAGGCTTGCAAGAAAGTAAAAAAGCACGAAAATAAAACTAGGGGCTGTTAAGGTAAGGACACAACTAAAGTAAATATAGCGAGTGTGGAAAAGTGATGGTAGGTGTGGCGAAATTGTCCCTTAAGCAATTGACTACCTTACTAGACCGATAGCAAGTATTATGTGGGAGAGGCCACTGCTAGCATGTCATCCCTTACTTGGAATTCTATGCACTTATGATTGGAACTATTAGCAAGCATCCGCAACTACTAAAGTTCATTAAGGTAAAACCCAACCATAGCATTAAGATATATTGGTCCCCTTCAATCCCAGTATGCATCAATTTCTATGCTAGGTTGAAGCTTCATCACTCTTGCCCTCCAATACATAGTCCTATCAACATACAACTAACCCTATGGTGTGATCCACGTGCGCGCTCATATGATGGGCACCAAAGGACAGCAACATAACCACAAGCAAATTAAATCAATCATAGCAATTCAAAAACCACCGATAGGACAACGAAAATCTACTCAGACATCGTAGGATGGCAACACATCATTGGAAAATAATATGAAGCATAAAGCACCATGTTCAAGTAGAGGGTACAACGGGTTGCGGAAGAGTGGACTACTGTAGATAGAGGGGGAAGGTGATGGAGGTGTTGGTGAAGATGGCGGAGGTGTTGGTGAAGATCATGGTGATGATGATGGCCCCCGCAGCGTTCCGGTGCCACCGGAAGCAAGGGGGAGAGAGGCCCCCTTCTTCTTCTTCTTCCTTGACCTCCTCCCTAGATGAGAGAAGGGTTTCCCCTCTGGTCCTTGGCTCCCATGGCTTGGGAGGGGCGAGAGCCCCTCCGAGATTGGATATATCTCTCTGTTTCTCTTTGTTTCTGCGTTCTGTTTTGCCTCTGTTTCACCGTTTCGCATATATATGGAGATCCGTAACTCCGATTGGCCTGAAACCTTCACCGTGATTTTTTTCCGAATATGAGCTTTCTTGCGGCAAAAGAAGAGCATCAACCGCCTTACGGTGGGCTCACGAGGGTAGGCGGCGCGCCCGAGGCGCCCCTCCTCATGACCACCTCAGGCACCGTCTCGCGTGGATTTTTCTTCTGGAATTTTTCCATATTTTCCAAAAATAAGCTCCGTCCGTTTTTATCCCGTTTGGACTCCGTTTGATATGGATATTCTGCGAAACATAAAACATGCAACAGACAGGAACTGGCACTTGGCACTGGATCAATATGTTAGTCCCAAAAATAATATAAAAAGTTGACAAAAGTATATGAAAGTGAATAATATTGGCATGGAACAATCAAAAATTATAGATACGATGGAGACGTATCACCTCGCCCCACCCCAGCTCCCTCCGCCGCCGTCGCACGGGGTGTCACAGGGCAAAGCCCTTGTGGCGTCACGGCGGCGGCGGTTTTCTCCTCGGATCTGGATCTCGTTGGGAGGCGGCGCTCCTTTCCGGCCAGATCGGCGGCGGTGGCGCAGATCGGCAGCGACATGGAGGTGGTGCGGCGGCTGCGGTGGAGGACGGCACCAGCAACGACGGATCTGGCCTTTGACTCAGCCGGGCTAATTCATTGTGCTACCGATCTCAATCGCCGTCAGCGGTGCAGTACTCCTGGACTTGATCTGCGACACGAGGATGTCTGGGGCGCCGGCCCTAGGCTTGGTGGTGGTGGCCTTCTTCTTCGTCGGAGTTGGTTGGTCGGCTGGCTGTGCTCGCATGGTCATCGCGGCGAAGGTCACAGTGGCTGGCGGCTTGGCCGATCGGCGGCGGCGGAACATGGCGGGTGGCAGCGGCAATGTTTTGTCTGGATCCCGGGGCGGCGGCCCTGGAGGGTGGCGATCGGAGAAGCTAGGGCTTCCCGCAGCGGCCCTGGAGGGTGGCGGCCGGAGAAGCTAGGGCTTCCCGCAGCGGCATGGTGTGATGCGGTCCATGTCAAAAGCGGATTTGGGACGGCGATCTGATATATGGATTGGTTCGGATCAGAGACGGTGACGAGCACGCGGGATTCATCTCGGCGGCTCTCGTGGCTTGGCGAGGCTGGGTGGGTGCTCTCCTCCTAGGCTCCAGTGGTGGCACACTCGGGTAGTGGCCGGTGCGCTAGGGCTCCTACGATGGCACTGCTGTTGCGGTTGGTCGCCGGATCTAGGCGGCTAGATCTGGGGCTTTGGAGGTGGTCGAGACGATGCACAGGTTGTCGGGTGGACACTTAGGACGGATCTGGGTGAAAACCTGGTCTTCGGTCGATGGCCGGAGCCGGTGATGACGATGTCCTTATCATCGTTTCCTTCATGAAGGCATCATCGAGGTGAAGCTACACTCAATACCTCCAGGGGAAACCCTAGATTAGCTGATCGGATGTTGGCGGCATTCATGTGTCATTACGCCCTTGGGGGCGGCATTCTTGGAGGTGCACTCGTTCTCGCGGGGACCAGCGGACGGCTTCTTTGGTGGAGCGGTGCTTCATCCTACACATTCATGGCGACGGATCTCAACAGCGTGGCGCAGTACAGATTCGGCTTTCGATGTGCGAGAATGGACTCGCGGAGGAGGACGACGCTGTCTGGCGTCATGGTGGCGTCGATGGCAAAGAGACCTGGCACGGTAGATGCAACAGTACAGCTCTGAAGATGGATTCGTGGCAGGTGGCTGCGGCGGCCTCATACCCGGCAGGCGTCTTGGTTGAGGAATACGTCGGACTGGTAGGTGCCTCATACCCGGCAGGCGTCCTAGTTGGGACCTCAGGTTTTAGATGTTTAGGTTTGGCTGCGAGGTCTGTTTGGTATTAGGCCCAGACTATCAGCATCCTTTCATCAACTGGATAGGAGTAGCGACAGATGTTGCCTAGACGATGGCTAGTCTTACTATTGTATGACTTTGTAAGGTCTTGTGTGAATAATTAATAAAGTGTCTGCATGCATCGTCCAGATGCAGAGGCCGGGGGTCCTCCTCCATTTCTCAAAAAATGTATACATACTCAACTGTTGCAGTTTCTGTTGGTATTTGCGTACGGCCTTAATAAGTTTGTTTAAAATATTCTTTCGCATTCAGGGGAGGAGATCCCTAGTTCCGGGCTCCAGCCAGCATGTGGGGCAAAGAGAGCCTTGGCTCAGTGGTTAGGCATGTGGTTGTGCAGCCTAACGATCCGTGTTTAATTTCTAGAATTGACAAGTGATACACAAGGGGTTTCTTCCGTTTATTAAGGATCAAGCATGATGTGTGGTGGAACCTCTCGTCAAAAAATATCTTAATACCGTTTAAAAAATTCGGAGGACCATGTTTATCTTGGTACTCATACTAAAATGGTTGTATGCATCCTTGGTTGGTGCAGAGTCCGAGAAGTGAAAATCTCTCCCATTTTAAGAGAATATTGGACTCCTGCACACAAGAGGTCGTTAAGGAATCCTGCACACAAGAGGTCGTCAAGGAAGAGGATTGCTCATACCCCTCCTCCCCCTCCTCCCCCGTGGGCCGACGGCGACCAGGATCAGCATGCTGGAGCCGGTGACGGTGAGATCTCCGTGGCCAAGGCTAGGGCGCCCGATCTGGGCCCAGATGGGCTTCAGCGGGCTGCTCCACACATTGTTGTGCATCTCCGCTGATCCGGCGATGTCAAGCGGCTTCTGGGCTGAACCTGCAACACGAGGACGTCGGGGGCTCCAGACCTGGACGTGGTGGTAATGGTCATCTCCTTCGCCGGAGGTGGTCGGCCTGACACCAGATGGGCAGATCTCGAGATCCATCATCTAGCTCCAGCTGCGAGTCGGGAAGACATAGTTGCCGGTGAAAAGCGAGCCGATGGCAGACGATGGCGGCATTCTGTGTCGTTACCTTTATGAAGGCATCGTCGTGTAACTACTATCAACCCACTCGTGCTGCTCCGGGGGAAACCCAGGATCTGGTCTTTCAGATCGGATGATGGCGGTACTGCGGTATCGTTTTCTCTCTTGGGAGCATCGTTTGTGGAGTGGCGTTGGAAGACAGAGACAGGAGGTGGAGCGGTTTCATCTTGCACGGAGCTTTCAGTGGAGATGCCAAGTCATGCCTGGGCGACAAGTGCTACGTTGTGTCATGCCTGTTTGCAGGTGCAATGCACGACAGATCTTTCAGAATCTTCGCGTCTGGATGGATGAGTGCGTGGCGGTGGCGCCGTTGGATGCCGTGGTGGCGTAGACGGTTGGACGGGCTGGCAAAAATAATGTGGATCTCTTTCCTAAATATAGGTCAGCAGTTCGATGAAGATGGCAGCGTCTAGAACGTATGTATGTGGTGTACGCTTTACGTCTGTTGCACCGGTTGTTGGTTTCGATACGTTATGTGGATGGATCGACGACAACACCGAATTTGATATGACGAGTGAGAGCACTCCACATTATCGAATTTTGTAGGTGTGAGTGATGACTTCAGGTGGCTTGATGTATGTTTTTGTTAGACCTTTGTTGAATAATAATAAATAAAGATGGTTGTATGCATCGATGTAGAAGCCGGGGTCTTGACCTCCTTTAAAAAAAACCCAGCATGTGGACGATCTCGTCTGGGACTCGAGAGTTTTTCTGAAGATAACCCGAACAATCAGAAAAATGAAGTTTTATTCTTGCCTCTTCATCTCACAGGCTCATAGCCAGTAAAATGATAGGTGGAGATGGACCATGCAAATCAATGCTGCCGATGAGGCCGTCCGGCGGATTCTGGCAAGGTGAAGGTGCCGTCACTGTCTTGAAAGATTGGCGCCATGGTTCCATACGTATCGACCGTACACGTGTCATGCATTTTGGCCGCCAATAAATTGTCGAGAACACTGACCAGCGATCGAATTACATGCATGTACTTATTTAAAGCTCAGGAAAGAAAGGAGCAAGGCAGTGGATCGGGTTGTGTTTGATTGATTTTGATCCTATATTGCGTCCTACGCAGTACCTGTATACTGTATACAGACTTTGTATCGTTGGTGTATGAAAGCACATCACTGTACCTCGGAAAGAAAGAGTACAAATATCACCATGACGCGCGAGATGTAAAAACACTTCTCCACTGCTCCAGTTGGCATGAATGCTCATGCATAGAATAGAATAGAATAGATGGTTCTTATGAATGTCTGCCACTATGGATATGGATTGCAGCATGCCCTTTACACAAGAACAAGATTGCCCGCTGCACCACCTTTCCTCCTTCCTCTTTCTGTTGAAAGGCACAGGCAGGCATGTGAAATTATGAATTGTAATGGGTGGAAGCCATTGCTGCCAACTGCAACTCCAATATCCATCCATGCCAGGTTGACATTGCTCCCTGCTACCTTACCTGTACATAGGCCTCGTTTGGTTTAGAGAAATCTTGTAGGAATTTCATAGGATAGTATTTTTATAAAAATAATTTCTTTAGAGCCCTTTGATTTGTAGGAATGAAATCCTATTTCTATGGAAGAATTCTTCCTATCCTTCACATTTTATAAGAAAATAAACATTAGTCTAGACTCAACGGAAAAATTCTATGATGTGAATCAAAAGGCATCTCCTTTTCTATTCCTACTCATAGAATTTAAGATACATGTCATCTCATTTTCTATGACTTTTCTATTCCTACACTTTTCTATTCCTACGATTTTTCTACCCTAGTCGTACCTACGCCGAAACTACAGTAGCTATGAAAGGTTGTTCGGTTAGATAAGAAGCGACGGGGGACCAGATAGAAAGGAAGGACAAGGTCCGCAAAGTTAGTGCAGGTAAATTATGCTAGTAGTACTAGTACTTTCTAACTGTGCGCTTGCTGAGCAGACAGATAAAGAGGATAAACTGACATGGTTCAGGTCAGTTTGGTGCAGTGCAGCCCACTGTCTTGTGTTGGCCAATATGAATTTCTCAGGGACACAAGACAAATCTGGAACAGTAACAGCTTTCTGCCCACTTGTAGTTGCCCCCTTGATCCTCATTTGCATCAACTAGCTCCAACTAGGGATGGATGGATGGCCCTGTGTTGTCTTGCCTTGCCTTTCTTTACCTTTAGGCTTTAGGACGGGCCAGGGTCACTAGTAGTACGTACTACTATAGCAATTTTTCGCTTCCCTGTACTACTGTTTCTTCTTGGTGACATTGCACAAAGTCAATACACTTTTTGTGTGTTGGGCTTGGCCACTTGGGCATGCATGTTCCACCATTAGTTAAACATGGAGTACCTTTCTAGGTCAAACATTTTTCAGCTTTAGCCTCTAGGTATAATTAAACAGAACATGCATGTGAAAGGAAAATGAGTTATGTTAGCTATGTATGTATGTATGTATGTATGTATGTATGTATGTATGTATGTATGTATGTACTACACTACATGGATATGATGAGGCCTAATTAAATTAAATATAAACAAGAGGGAATGCATCACTGTTTCTTGTGTACGTACATGCCTTAAAAACCACTATGTCAATCCTATTACTACTACTTGTTATATGATCGCAATAGATCTTTCTTTTTTACTGCTCCTTTACTGTTTTCCTCAGCTAGAATGTACATGGTGTTAGAATGAGTTGTAAAGAGATAGGAGAGTAGTTCATGTCCAGGCCGGCGAGGATCTTCGACACAATCTCGGGATCGGAGAGCACAGCGGGGGTGCAGGCTACTTCATCGGTAAGGGTTTTAATTTTTCCAAGATATTCGGCCATGGTCATGTTACCTTTTTCTGAAGATTCGTGAGCTCGATGTGGGTGTTGATGGCTTGAGCTTGGCTTTGTGCAGCGAACATGGCATGGATCGCATGCCACACTTCGGCCGGCGTCGGGAGCGTCGCGACCTGTGCCAGAATCTCGCGGGATAGGGATCCCATCAAGAATCCTTGGAGTTATTGTTGCTGTGCATACCAGAGGGATCGGGCGAAGTTGACAACCTGTTTGTCCTTGCCGTCCTTGGTGATGGTGAACATGGCCGGCGGTGGCGGGCTCTGCGCGTCGAGGTGGTGCTCCATCTGTGCGCCCTTGATCTGGGGCAGCACAATGACCTTCCAGAGAAGGAAGTTACCCCTCGTGAGTTTCTCTTGCGGCGGTGATCCGAGGAGGGAGGTGTTGGTGGAGGTGGAGGAGGAGGAGGCAAAAGCGGAGGATGGGGTGGTGGTGAGTGCACCCATGGTGCTGGCCGTCATGGCGGCGGAGGTGGTGGACATGTCTCTCGGTTGCGGGGTAGCTAAATGCGATCTATTCCTGAACTATCGAGGAAGTGGCTCGATGGCGGACCTCTGAGGTGGCGGGGTGGGCGCGCCCACCCCGGGATTTTTAGACAGCCTATTATATACCATAGATTCTAATTGGGCCGAAAAAACAGCCCAATAAGGCACCAAGTCCACGAGAACTGGTGGTCCAGAGACTCCAGACGCCTTCGCTGGCTGCGCCTGACGGCCCACCCCGACAGCCGCCGCGCGCCTCGCCTCATTGTTCTCGCCATCTGCTCGCACCTCGCTGCCGCCGCCTCGCCAGCGCCTGAAGCTCTCAGATCTCCTCCAACCCGCCTTTTGGCCGTCGATCCAGGCTCCAAGCGGCAGCACGCCTAATCCCTCGGCCTCTGCCTGCGCCCCTGGCAAGCGGGCTGCTCGATCCCCTACGCCGCCCGCTATTTGGCTGCTGGCGGACCTGCCCCCCCGCCTCCCTCTCCAAGTCTCCAACCAAATCCGCTAGTAGCAACAAAAGTGAGGTACCCCAAATTGTGATTTACCCCAAATTTATGATTTAGGGTTTGTTTTTCTGCTTCAATTTCGGCCTCAATGTTGCACTCATTTTGGCCTCGGTTAGCTTTATTGATAGAAAGCGATCTTGATAGAAAGTATTGTTCTTGCAGAATTGTTGAAGAATGAAGAGGGCAGGAGACATCGTTTCTCTTTTCTAAATGATGATCACTTTAGAAGAGAAGTTTTCTTGGAGTCATTGATCAAATTAGTCAAGAGGTTGAAAATCGGTTTGATGAGATCAATATGGAGCTGTTATCTTGTATGTCCGCTTTGAATCCCGCCAACTCATTTGCAGCTTTTGATGCACAAAAGGTATGCAAACTTTCTTCTAAAATTTGTATTGCTTTCAAAATTGGTACGGAATCTCTTTAACTCATTTGTTTGTTTATGAAGACTTCTGAGTTTTATCCCAAGGATTTTTCAAGTGCCGAGTCGATACACCTTGAACTACAACTTGATAACTATATTGATAACATTAGAAATGATGAGAACTTCCAAGGCCTTGAAAATCTTGTTGATCTCTAGGTTAAGCTTGCTCAAGCAATATAGTTCATCATTTGGTGTACTTGCTTTTAAAATTGGTATTGATTCTACCGGTGGCACGACAAATGTTGAGATAGCATTTTCTGCCATGAGTTTTGTGAAGAACAAGTTAAGAAACAAGATGGGTGATAGTCTTTTGGATGATTGCCTAGTCACATACATTGAGAGGGATGCTTTCTCCGAGGTGAATGAAGATGACATAATTGGTACCTTCGTGGCAATGCGAAAACGTAGGCCAAAAACATAGTCTTTTTGAACTTCTCAAGGTATGTAATATGGTCCATGTACTATTTACTATGTAGGCTTTTTTATGCAAAACTGAGATTTAATTGAGAATTTTAGTGTGTTCGTAAGACCATATTGATCTATTTCTTTGTGGTATTGGTAATTAGTTAGAACATGCACATGTCATATTAGTTATCAAAAAAAAAAAATTGGGGCGGACCACCCTGGTGTCAAATGCTAGCTCCGCCACTGAGTGGCTCTGTTACCATGTTGAATTCATGCACCAGTCAACTCGTCCAAAAATCTGAACTGATGGAAGAAGGAGGGCAATATATTTCAACATATGGATGCCATGATGGATTGATACAAACAAAATGCATCCTCTACAAAGGTATTGTGACTCATCAGCTGGATTGTACATGGATGTTATGATGGACAGATACAAACAAAATGCATCCTGTTATTCAGCAGCATGCATACACTCTACAAAGGTATTGTGACCATCAACACATACACAATAATTTCCGCGAGATACGCATCTTCCGAGTGGCACCGAAATATTCTACCATGTTAGCACAAGAGAAAAATCACACGTGTAATCGCCTAAGGAGCTGGCAATTAACAAGAGCAGCCTAGTAAGTGCCTAACTACTACCCCAGCTCCAGTACTAGTCTGAGATCCACGTCTGATTAACCCACAAATTTTAATATTATTATTAGGTCGACCGGTCAGAAGAAGGCGGAAAAAGAAAATGTGCATGCTTGGTCAAATGGAGAGACTTTGTCGATCAAGATATTCGCGGTCGAATCTTGGGGAGATATACTCCAGATTCCAGGCTATAATGCTTGTACTATATGTTATCTTGTGGATCCAAGCGTGGAATCTTGCATGGAGATCATCTATCATGTTATGGTTTAATTAACAGGGGAATGTGGCCCAAACGGCGAGCAAGGGCCAATTATGGCTAGGATGATTAAATTAGTGCACAAGAGGCATTTTCTGGCTTAGATATGACCAAGGTTAGGTGTTCCAACATGGCAGCTAGCTAAGGTTCTGATTCTGCTGGCAACTAGCCAATCAGGAGCCACTGATAAGTAAACTTCAGCTTCAGATTTAATCTAGTAGGAGTATATTCCTTTTTCCAAAAAAGAGATGAGTATGTGATGGTAGTTTTATTCCATATATGATTTTGTCTCACGTTTCAGTGTTTGCATATGCAGAAGCCAAGTGAACGAATAATACTAGTATTCTTTTGTGGTAAATGTATTTTTTACAGTATGAGGATCAAATTTGACGGAGTAAAAGATAAATTGGCTGTCAAATCCTATAGATAAGCATGCAAAGATGTCTCTTATTCGTCATGTGGTATTTTTCATCTCTGTTCTATTTGCAGAAAATTTATACCGAGGGGAAAAAAGTCGCATATTCGATGCAGGCCTTATCAGGTTCCATGGCTTGCAGGGAAAAATAATGATAGGAAAGATTGAAGACGCAAAGGTGAATCTCTATAGCTGTCAATGGGAAGCTTCTCTTGCCCGTGGAAAAATTGTTTTTCTTGAGTTGAGTAGGACAGGCAAGAAGAGATCGAGAGAGAATAGTAGTAGTCGTACAGCTAAAACTAACCTACTACTGTACGTAACACAGGAGGGAATATCGAGGGGCCGTCTGTATAGCGATCCGAATCTGCTGGGGGCGATAACCTTTGCCTCCTCGAAGCATCGAGGGGCCGTTTGATGAGCCGTGTGGCGCCTCCTGTGACCCAAGAAACCATGGCATGGATGGGATGGCATTGCCATTGCCGCGCCAACCACCGCCTGTTGATTGGGTTTTTGGATCCCTTTCCCTTTCTCCTTGTGATCCACGATCATGAATATTCCAGGCCTGCCCGATCTGGATTGCTGCTTGCTAGTACGACTCAATTATTGGCCCCTCTGGAAAATGTTTCTTCCACAAAGAACAGCAAATATAATTTGTTCACACTTGCTGCTCTTTCCTCTGCAAGATCGGCGGCGACTAGGGATGGATCGAATGCGTTGGTGCAAGAAACTCAGCGCCAAAGATTTGTTTTATTGTGAAATCATGAATCCTTTTTTTTCGGGGGAAAATCATGAATCCTTGATTTTGTTTGATTTCAACGTCTCTGAAAATCACGGGTTTCCACCTAGTAGTTAACTGAAAGAAGGTGCACCACAACACACGCCAGGTCTGTCCATCCATTTCATCGTGTACATCAAGATTGGAATACAAATCTTCCTATTGGAGTTGGAGACATGCTTCTGATGGAAGCTCCCATCAATAATTGCCGCATATGCATATATACCTCTGCCTCTCAAGTCTCTACCACTCCTCCATCTGTCGTATCATCTCATGTGGAGTGGAGTGGAGGAGCAGAATCGTCTGCGCGTATGCACTAGCAAGAAAGGGACCAAGCGATGCAAATGCAACCCAGAGGTTGCCATCACCACAAAGGAGGAGGACAAGAGAAGGCATCACAAATTCAGAACCCAATTCAGCCATGCAATGCAATTGCAAGCATATTTTAGCTCATCATGCATTGCGTCTGCGTGCATGGGGAATCTAATCCAATCCACCACTACTGAAAAGAAAATGCCGGCCATGTCCTTGGATGCTACTACTCCTTGCATCCTCCACCTCCGCCTTTTGGGTGGTGGGATGGGAGAGATTCCTCAGCCAAATGCAAATGCATGCACACATCCTAAGTGATTTGCCTAATTCACCCCCCCCTCTCTCTCCTCTTGCTTGCCTTAGAATCTACCACTATGAAAAGGTGGCAAAAGTTTACACATCATGTGGTGCTATGGATTCTCTCTCTATCTGTGTTGAGGACACTAGGTGTAAAGTTTGTCTTTCAATAAAACAAGTTTCTAATGTTTCATTCATACTCCGTTGAATCCGAGTCAAAAATATTTTCAACTTTAGAAATGATATAGTTTGTAGAGGCCGGGTGTGTACACGTTGTGTTTTCTATCCGCTTGATGCGACAATACAAGACAATAAAGAATGCCATTTATCTTAAAAAATTATAGTTTTATTTTTCTTTAGAAAGTCAAGGTTATACTTCCCGGCCTCGTGCATTCATCGATGCACAAAATGATCATATTGTTAATTAAATTAAAATAATCAAGATATCTTACAAACAGAGTACATTAAATGGGCAATAAAGGTGACAAAAAAACACATGTAGCTAAGCGCATCTCCAACGCCGACCTTAAAACCGCCTGCATTCGTCCGGACTCAACAGTCCGGACCCCGGAAGACGCCCGACGCGGGCTTGTATCGTTCCGGTGCAATCTGGACCATGATTTTTCTGCAAACGGGAAAAAAATGTTGTTGGGGAATGCAGTAATTTCAAAAAAAATTCCTACGCACACGCAAGATCATGGTGATGCATAGCAACGAGAGGGGATAGTGTAGTCCACGTACCCTCGTAGACTGTAAGCGGAAGCGTTATGACAACACGGTTGATGTAGTCGTACGTCTTCACGATCCGACCGATCCAAGTACCGAAAGTACGGCACCTCCGTGATCTGCACATTCAGCTCGGTGACGTCCCACGAACTCTCGATCCAGCTGAGTGTCGAGGGAGAGCTTCGTCAGCACGACGGCGTGATGACGGTGATGATGAAGCTACCGACGCAGGGCTTCACCTAAGCACTACGAGGATATGACCGAGGTGGATTATGGTGGAGGGGGGCACCGCACACGGCTAAGACAATGATCAACTTGTGTGTCTATGGGGTGCCCCTCTCCCCCGTATATAAAGGAGTGGAGGAGGGGCAGGGCCGACCCTCTCTATGGCGTGCCCTAGGGGAGTCCTACTCCCATCGGGAGTAGGATTCTCCCCTTCCAAGTAGGAGTAGCAAAGGAAGGAAGGAGGAGAGAGGGAGGAAGGAAAGGGGGGCCGGCCCCCCTCCCAATTCGGATTGGGCTTTGGGGGGGCCCTCCTAGGCCGCCTCCTCCTCTCTGCCACTAAGGCCCAATAAGGCCCATCACTCCCTGGGGGGTTCCGGTAACCTCCCGGTACTTCGGTAAATAGCCGAACTCACCCGGAACCATTCCGATGTCCAAACATAGCCATCCAATATATCGATCTTTATGTCTCGACCATTTAGAGACTCCTCGTCATGTCCGTGATCATATCTAGGACTCCGAATAACCTTCGGTACATCAAAACACATAAACTCATAATACCGATCGTCACAGAATGTTAAGCGTGCGGACCCTATGGGTTCGAGAACTATGTAGACATGACCGAGACTCATCTCTGGTCAAGAACCAATAGCGGAACCTGGATGCTCATATTTGTTCCTACATATTCTACGAAGATCTCTATCGGTCAAACCGCATAACAACATAAGTTGTTCCCTTTGTCATCGGTATGTTACTTGCCCGAGATTCGATCGTCGGTATCTCAATACCTAGTTCAATGTCGTTACCGACAAGTCTCTTTACTCGTTCCGTAATGCGTCATCCCGCAACTAACTCATTAGTCACATTGCTTTCAAGGCTTATAGTGATATGCATTACCGAGAGGGCCCAGAGATACCTCTTCGACAATCGGAGTGACAAATCCTAATCTCGATCTATGCCAACTCAACAAGTACCATCGGAGACACCTATAGAGCACCTTTATAATCACCCAGTTACGTTTTGATGTTTGGTAGCACACTAAGTGTTCCTCCGGTATTCGGGAGTTGCATAATCTCATAGTCATAGGAACATGTATAAGTTATGAAGAAAGCAATAGCAACATACTAAACGATCAAGTGCAAACCTAACGGAATGGGTCAAGTCAATCACATCATTCTCTAATGATGTGATCCCGTTAATCAAATGACAACTCATGTCTATGGCTAGGAAACTAAACCATCTTTGATTCAACGAGCTAGTCAAGTAGAGGCATACTAGTGACACTCTTTTTGTCTATGTATTCATACATGTACTAAGTTTCCGGTTAATACAATTGAATAATAAACATTTATCATGATATAAGGAAATATAAAAAACAACTTTATTATTGCCTCTAGGGCATATTTCCTTCAGTCTCCCACTTGCACTAGTGTCAATAATCTAGATTACACAGTAATGATTCTAACAACCATGGAGTCTTGGTGCTGATCATGTTTTGCTCGTGAGAGAAGCTTAGTCAACGGGTCTGCAACATTCAGATCCGTATATATCTTGCAAATCTCTATGTCTCCCTCCTTGACTTGATCGCGGATGGAATTGAAGCGTCTCTTGATGTGCTTGGTTCTCTTGTGAAATCTGGATTCCTTTGCCAAGGCAATTGCACCAGTATTGTCACAAAAGATTTTCATTGGAACCGATGCACTAGGTATGACACCTAGATCGGATATGAACTCCTTCATCCAGACTCCTTCCTTTGCTGCTTCCGAAGCAGCTATCACGTAGATCCCGCCACGACGCTTTGCTTAGGACTGCACCAACTAACAGTGCCACGACGGTTTGTGACTTAGAGTCATCTGAATCTATGTCAAAGCTTGCATTGATGTAACCATTTACGACGAGCTCTTTGTCACCTCCATAAACGAGAAACATATCCTTAGTCCTTTTCAGGTATTTCAGGATGTTCTTGACCGTTGTCCAGTGATCCACTCCTGGATTGCTTTGGTACCTCCCTGCTAAACTAATAGCAAGGCACACATCAGGTCTGGTACACAGCATTGCATACATGATAGAACCTATGGCTGAAGCATAGGGAATGAACTTCATTTTCTCTCTATCTTTTGCAGTGGTCGGGCATTATTGAGTCTGACTCAACTTCACACCTTGTAACACTGGCAAGAACCCTTTCTCTGCTTGATCCATTTTGAACTTCTTCAAAACTTTATCAAGGTATGTGCTTTGTGAAAGTCCAATTAATCATCTTGATCTATCTCTATAGATCTTGATGCCCAATATATAAGCAGCTTCACCGAGGTCTTTCATTGAAAAACTCTTATTCAAGTATACTTTTATGCTATCCAGAAATTCTATATCATTTCCAATCAATAATATGTCATCCACATATAATATTAGAAATGCTACAGAGCTCCCACTCACTTTCTTGTAAATATAGGATTCTCCAAAAGTCTGTATAAAACCATATGCTTTGATCACACTATCAAAAAGATTATTCCAACTCCGAGATGCTTGCACCAGTCCATAAATGGATCACTGGAGCTTGCACACTTTGTTAGCATCCTTTGGATTGATAAAAACTTCGGGTTGCATCATATACAAATCTTCTTCCAGAAATCCATTCAGGAATGCAATCTTTACATCCATTTGCCAAATTTCATAATCATAAAATGCAGCAATTGCTAACATGATTCGGACGGACTTCAGCATCGCTACGGGTGAGAAAGTCTCATCGTAGTCAACTCCTTGAACTTGTTGAAAACCTTTTGCAACAAGTCGAGCTTTGTAGACAGTAACATTACCATCAGTGCGAGTCTTCTTCTTGAAGATCCATTTATTCTCGATGGCTTGCCGGTCATCGGGCAAGTTAACCAAAGTCCACACTTTGTTCTCATAGATGGATCCCATCTCAGATTTCATGGCCTCAAGCCATTTTGCGGAATCTAGGCTCATTATCGCTTCCTCATAGTTTGTAGGTTCGTCATGGTCAAGTAACATGACCTCCAGAACAGGATTACCGTACCACTCTGGTGCGGATCTTACTCTGGTTGACCTACGAGGTTCAGTAGTAACTTGATCTGAAGTTATATGATCATCATCATTAGCTTCCTCACTAATTGGTGTAGGAGTCACATGAACTGATTTCTGTGATGAACTACTTCCCAATAAGGGAGCAGGTACATTTATCTCATCAAGTTCTACTTTCCTCCCACTCACTTCCTTCGGGAGAAACTCCTTCTCTAGAAAGGATCCATTCTTAGCAACGAATGTCATGCCTTCGGATCTGTGATAGAAGGTGTACCCAACAGTCTCCTTTGGGTATCCTATGAAGACACATTTCTCTGATTTGGGTTTGAGCTTATCAGGTTGAAGCTTTTTCACATAAGCATCGCAGCCCCAAACTTTAACAAACGACAACTTGGGTTTCTTGCCAAACCACGGTTCATAAGGTGTCGTCTCAACGGATTTAGATGATGCCCTATTTAACGTGAATGTAGCCGTGTCTAAAGCATAACCCCAAAACGATAGCGGTCAATCAGTAAGAGACATCATAGATCACACCATATCTAGTAAAGTATGATTACGACGTTCGGACACACCATTACGTTGTGGTGTTCCGGGTGGCGTGAGTCGCGAAACTATTCCGCATTGTTTCAAATGAAGACCAAACTCGTAACTCAAATATTCTCCTCCACGATCGGATCGTAGAAATTTTATTTTCTTGGTACGATGATTTTCCACTTCACTCTGAAATTCTTTGAACTTTTCAAATGTTTCATCAAGTAGATATACCCATATCTGCTCAAATCATCTGTGAAGGTGAGAAAATAACGATACCCACCGCGAGCCTCAATATTCATCGGACCACATACATCAGTATGTATGATTTCCAACAAATTTGTTGCTCGCTCCATTGTTCTGTAGAACGGAGTTTTAGTCATCTTGCCCATGAGGCATGGTTCGCAAGTACCAAGTGATTCATAATCAAGTGATTCCAAAAGTCCATCAGAATGCACTTTACACCAATATGACCTAAGCGGCAGTGCCACAAATAAGTTGAACTATCATTATCAACTCTGCATCTTTTGGCTTCAATATTATGTATATGTGTGTCACTACTATCGAGTTTCAACAAAAATAGACCACTCTTCAAGGGTGCATGACCATAAAAGATATTACTTATATAAATAGAACAACCATTATTCTCTGATTTAAATGAATAACCGTCTCGCATCAAACAAGATCCAGATATAATGTTCATGCTTAACGCTGGCACCAAATAACAATTATTCAGGTCTAAAACTAATGCCGAAGGTAGATGTAGAGGGAGCGTGCCGACTGCGATCACATCAAATTTGGAACCATTTCCCACGCGCATCGTCACCTCGTCCTTAGCCAATCTTCGCAATTCAGTAGTCCCTGTTTGAGTTGCAAATATTAGCAATAGAACCAGATCAAATACCTGTGCACTACTACGAGCATTAGTAAGGTACACATCAATAACATGTATATCACATATACCTTTGTTCACCTTGCCATCCTTTTATCCGCCAAATACTTGGGGTAGTTCCGCTTCAAAGACCAGTCCCTTTGCGGTAGAGAGAAGCACTCGGTCTCGGACTTAGGTCCAGACTTGGGCTTCTTCACTTGAGCAGCAACTTGCTTGCCATTCTTCTTGAAGTTCCCCTTCTTCCCTTTACCCTTTTTCTTGAAACTGGTGGGCTTGTTGACCATCAACACTTGATGCTCTTTCTTGATTTATACCTCCGCAGCCTTTAGCATTGCGAAGAGCTCACAAATTGTCTTATCCATCCCTTGCATATTACAGTTCATCACGAAGCTCTTGTAGCTTGGTGGCACTGATTGAAGAATTCTGTCAATGCACTACAAAAAAAATACACTTCCGTGATGATACGTGTTTGTCACAGTAGGTCGCGTTATTTTTTCATGCATGTACATCCATGACAAATTTATGACAGAATCAAGATAGCCATACCTGTGTTGTCGTAGAAGTGTTCCATGACATTACCAAAATTATCATCACGGAAGTGCCCACTTCCATGACGATAAATCGCGCGTCACAGAAGTGCTTTCGTCAAGGGTGACCGACACGTGGCATCCACCGTAATGTAACACCGTTAAGCTATCGGGTCGGGTTTTGGATCCGATAACCCGTTAATGACCCGACCAATGGGAAATTTCCACGTAAAATTCTTATTGGCGGACGAAACACGGTCACTCGTCGATGGGTCGATAGGCGCCTATGATATATCAATACGTGTCACGGCCCACCACTGGCCCATTTAGCTTACAAAGCCGGCCCGTTTGACTTGGTCAAAAGTTAACGGGCTGGCCCATGAAAAGCCTGTTAACGGTCTCTTTGCAAATAGCCCATTTTACGGCCCGTTAACTCACGGCCCATTAGGCACTAAAGGAAATCGGCCCAACAACGTCATGTGGGCCGTCGAATATAACACCAGCCATTTCACTTTCGGCCCATGTATGGCCCATGACGTCTTTCGGCCCATATGAGGCCTTCGTATCTTTCGGCCCTTTACAGGCCCACGGTGACTCTAGCCCATAATGAATAGTAATTTTCTTTGTACCCGTTAATGGCCCGTGATTTACATGGGCCGTTTCCAGCCCGTGTTAGCTTTTGGCCTATTGACGGCTCATACGTTCTTGGGCTCCTTTTCGGCCCTCGATTACTTTCGGCCCGTTACTGGCCTGTTCCCCTAATGGGCCAAATTCGGCCCATGGCAAGAGTCGGCCCGTTACTCGCATGTTCCCCAAATGGGCCAAATTCGGCCCATGGCAAGAGTCGGCCCGTTACTGGCATGTTACCCTAGTGGGACAAATTCGGCCCATGGCAAGAGTCGGCCGTTTACGCCAGCCGTCCCTATATTCCGGCCCATTAACGACCGTTATGCCCGTGATGAATTAAGCTTTTGCAGTCCCACGGCTGTTAACGGCCGTTACCGTCTTTGGCCGATACCAATTACGCCGATTCGGCCCATGTAGACCCATTTATCCGACGGTCCGAGGCCCACCGATTCTGAGCCCATTTATCGACGGCCCGAGGCCGACCGATTACAGGCCCATTTATCAACGGCCCGTAGGAGACCCATGGATCCTACGGCCCATATATGGCCCATGGGTAGTTGCGGCCACGAGCAAACCAGGGAAAAAGAAGACTAGGAAATAAATAAGGCCGAAACTAACGCTCGGCTATTAAGGCAATTGCACAGATTACATCCACTCGGCATCAAAGATCGCCACCAGTGCAAATATAGGGAACACCCTACACTATACAAAAATGGCTTGCTGTTTTCTTCAGCCGGTGGCTGCACGTTAAGAATAAATTTTGTATCGCACTAAAACAAATTACAACTATATAACAAAAGGAAGGTTGGCATAAAACTTAACAGTCTAACAGATAAATGCACCACCAGAAGTTCAGAAGCTCGGTTCATTTGACCTGACTGTTACGTCTTCATGCTGTATTGTCCGATGGAGCACCATAACCCTCGCCTTCATTCCCCCTAGGCTCCTGAACAACATAGCAAATGTCTGATAGTCTGGTTTCAAAACCATGCATATCTTGACGACATTGAGCAATGTTTCTCCTTGTTTCACAAAGGGCCTCTGATAGGGAACGGACTTGTGTCTAGAGCGCAGATACATCATTGCTTTGAGCTTGCATATCCTGATCATGAGGCAGTTTGGATGATATTGCCTTAACAACCAACCCAATATTACGTAGGAACGTGCTTTTGGCATTTGTTAGTGGATAGGTCTTGACCCACTACAAAGAAGAGTGACATTGCGGTTATAGTTGCCTCGCCACCTTGAAAGGTGGCGGTTCCACCATTTTTCCATAGCTCATTTGAAAATTTGAGGTTTTACATTAGTAGTACGAGCGTAAGATATTAAGGAGGCAGCAAAACCAAACAAAATAGATTTGGTCTATATACAGAACTTATTCTGGTGAACCCATGTAAAATATCAGTTGTATTTTATTGCAAAGTACATAATAAAACCAGGTTCCAAACATATGACCATGTACCATCGCTAATGTATTATATATTTCTTCACATTGTATTGAGGGCTAAGGATAAAGAGACGAAGTTTATAATACGGTAAGCATAGTATGACATCATTCATATCACAAAACAACTGAGAACAGACAAACAAGCAATTGTAACGTTGTGTGGGCAAGTCCGGCACGGAACTAGATTACGGGTCAAGATCAAAGGAACATCACTCCTCCCTTTTAAACCATGCAAACCATGCAGTTCAAGGCACAAGTCAGAGTAAGTAGTAGTTAAAAGGCGTGAGGATTAAGGACTTACAACAGCGGCTTTGACTGGTGTAGTTATGCCCTTCTTCTTCTTTGGTGTGACAGGTCCTTGAAGATTTCCACAGCATTTCGTTCAGTACTTTTTGGTCCTTGCGGGCTTTCCTCGCATTTCGAACAAGTCAATATAGATCGATAATATGGTACAGCGAAAAGAGTGAAACAGCAGCTAATTACAAGAGCCTCGCGATGTGCAATATAGCTACGAGATCCCGGCGTCTGTTGGAATTTCACTTTAAATGCGGTTGGCCTTGTTCTTTGAACAGTTCACCTACAAGAAGATAGATTTGTGTGGCACATGCGTCAATAGGACTTCAACATGTGATCGATCACATATACATAATGTACCGATACTTGGATCGGACCGGTGTTTAACAAGGCCCTCCGGTCTTCATCCGATATATTTTCCACGGAGATGTTTGGGAAAGCTCACTGTTAGCCTTGCCTTCAAAGTGAGTTTTCCTCAAGTTATACCGACATCTTGTCATGAGCGCACTTGAAAACATGGGTGCAAGCTTGTCTTTGCATCATCTTGGCTATCAACTTGAACCTCATCTGTTGAAAATTATGGGAGTCTCATTATCGACAACCTAGAAAGTATGGGACAGAGCAAGGCGATATTACGAGTTTCCATACATAACCATACTTACAGATAAATGGTCGAGGAAGGCGTTGAACTGGGTTTCGTCTTTGTCATTCCTGTAATGAATCCATGTTGGGAGGATACGTACATGACACCTAACGGCAACCGCTGCCTCGATACTAACTTGGCGACTCAGAGCATCACGTGGCCTTTTAAACCTGCCTCAAAATGGATCTCCATTCTTCCTCCTCTAGATTTAGTTAACCTATCGAGCATTATCCCCGATGTTTGTTTCCTCTTGCGCCTAGGTGCTAGTCCAACAACGAACATAGGAAGTGTTAGTGTACATCAAGCTGTGAGACTACATATAAAGAAGCATGCAATCAGTAACTTGACTCCAAGAACTACCTTCTTGTTGTTGAAGCTCACAAGGTTCATCGATATTGCCAACTCGTCTTGTGTCAAGAGTGCTTGGGAAGTAGTGTCGGTGGCAAGGGAGCTTGGGAACGTCTTGCTAGCTCGGTTGACACACGAGTATGTCGTGCATTTGGTAATCTGATGGTAGGTGTTGCAAGAACTAGGGTTGTCTCTGCTTGTTTGGTGGCAGCTATTTGTTTCTGTTTGGCTTTTTTTGCAGCTCGTGTAGCATGGGATGCCGTGTTTGTAGAATTTTTCGCTGGACTTTCACCTTCTATTGCACCATCGGTACCAACAGAATCTGCAGGATTCATCCGCTTCTCATTCCTGCCATTCTGTGTTTCTTCCTCTTTCTCTCGTGCCATGTTAAGTCAAGCCGACAAGAAAATGAATAACAATTTAGTTCTTCGTAACAAATTGATGCGTGATCTGATTTAACTGAACTTTGATGTTAGACAACCACATGATAGGAGGATGTAATATGTATGAAAAACAGGACGGAAGAGATAACGAACTATGATGTGTAAACTAAGAAGAAGACATTTCACCAAATTAGAAGCAATGCAATGGAAGGTAGACACCATATGAAAGATGCTACAAATATCGCTCTGCCAAGTTAACGGTGTCTCAAAGATAAATGGCGTTTAAACAAATGTGAAGCAAGACAAGAAATAAATCATATGCAAGATGCAAACAACATCACACTACCATGTTAGAGGTCTCTCGTCATTAGTGCCATTGCATATTCACAGCATTGCATATTCACAGCTTATGATGTGTAAACTAAGGAGAAGGCATTTCAACAAATTAGAAGCAATGAAAGCTAGACACCATATGAAAGATGCAACGAATATCACTCTACCAAGTTAAAACTGTCTCGTCATAAGTACCATTTCAACAAATTAGTAGTACAAGCTAGAAAAGAATGTGAGATCTAACCTATATCACACTCCGAAGTCAAATGTGTCTTATGATAAGTGATTGTTGCAGGTTACACAACAGTAGTAATTTGATGTAAGAACATGGTTTTATAGAAAGATATTGTATGTTCTAGAAACAGGAACACGTGTCTTATTCAAGTATAATGTGTAAAGTAAGCAGGTGGAATTCAACAAAATTAGAAGCAATACAAGCTAGACATCACACATAACATGCAACCACATATAACGATTGCCAAGTTAGAGGGAGCACCGGTGATGCTGCACTAGGGAGACGTGCTCATCATAAACACAGCTTTGTTGAGTGTCTATGCATGTGTTGTCTTGGAAATCATCTTGGGGTGTGGAGTAGTAGAAACTGAGAGGCCCTCCGTTTGGAAGGAGCACCTTTATCCGCTGCCTTGCTAACTTCCTTCCGCTTTATTGATTTTGAATTGTCAAGTAAAACCGACAAGAAAAAGCAATAAAATTCTCTCTTCAAAACTCATTCATGCATGATACTGACAATCACTACTTTGATGTAAGGCAAACACATGATACCAGGATGGAATATGTACGAAAAACAGGACGGCATGGCATGTTCACAACTGTTTGTGTAAACTAAGCAGAAACCATTCCAGCAAATAAGAAGCAATGCAAGCTAGACACCACATGAAAGATGCAACCAATATGAATCTGCCAAGTTAAAAGTGTCCCATCATAAATGGAATTTCAACAAATTAGAAGCAGCGCATGCTATAAATCATATGAAAGATGCAACTAATATCGCACTGCATATACTAAAGGTGTCTCGTCATATTGATTGATGCGGGATACAAAAAACAATAGTTTTATGTAAGGACATGCTTAATAGACAGATGTACTATGTACTAAATACAGGAAGGCATGCCATATTAACAGGTATAATGTCACATTTACGGAGTATAAGCTAAGCAGACTAGCACATGCAGTTTAACCAGATTGGAAGAATTACAATCTAGACACCATATGCAACATGCAACCACATATCATGCTGCCAAGTTAGAGCAAGCACTGCGATGCTAGTGTAGGGAAATGCTGTAATCAACTACTGAGCTACGTTCACTATCTTCATCTAGCATTTCTATTTCTTGAGAATCATGTCGGAGGCCGACGCTGCATTCTTTAAATGAGGAGTAGTCCCCTTGCCTTTGCCTCGTCATAAGTGATTGATGAGGGATACACAAGAACATTAGTTTGATGTAAGAACATGGTTAATACACGATGTACTAGTATGTACCAAAAACAGAAAGGCATGTCATATTCAAAGGTATAATGTGTAAGCTAAGCGGATGCAATTTAACCAAATTGGAAGCAATACAAGCTAGACATCCGGCTGGAGTGGTGAACATGATCATCTAGGACACGAGAGCCTGGTGGGAGGCGGGCTGCTTCACCACCATCGTGACTTTTTAGTTGGCTTCGGTGATGCCTGTCTTTCTTTGGGCTTGTCACCGCTTGGCCATTCCTGACTAACTATTTGTCTTCCGGTGCTCACGGGATGGTGGTTCATGTAAAAATATCTTTCCTTATCTTAATAAAGACCGACTTCGGCCTTTCGAATACAAGCTAGACACCATATGGAACATGCAACCACATATGACACCACGAAGTTAAAGCAAGCACCTGGGATGGTGGTTCATTGCGAGCGAGGTCGTCAACTCCAGAGCAACGTTTACCGTCTCCATCTGCTGACACTGCACCCTTTATAGCGTTGTGACGTGTCTTGCCTACCAGCATACGAAGCTGGAGCGACTTCTCTCTTTTCTTTTTGGCTTCTCTCATGGCAGCAGAGTCTGAAATACCCTTGCATAAAAACACAATAGTGAGAGTAAGGGTGAAGTGTGTGCAAAACTAGTGCACTGTAAAAGTAGCAGATAGCAGGTGGCTGAAAAATAAATGACAGGAGACATATGATAGCTCTACAACATTGCATGGCAAACAAAATTAGATTCTACTCCGTATGATTTTGTAATATATGAGCACAGAAATGCAGTACTCCTCCAAAGACACCACCACATGTGGTCATATCTAAGATAACGAATGATTGAAAATAAATAGGTCGATCGATTTTTTAATGAACCGTCCGATCTATAAGGAACGGCAGATGGCCTTCGTCTACCTCCCGCCATCATTTGTTGACGATCTTTCTCGAACCGCCAACGACCACCGCCCAGACCCGTGCCTCCGCCGCCCGCCTCCCATCGACCTCACACCACCGCCGTCCTTGGCAGCGCCCAAGCCATCCCTTTAATCCCGGCCGACCTCCGGATCGGGCGCCAGAGTCTCTAGGCCGCAGCGCCCTAAGATAAAAACCAAGCGCTGCTTCCCGGCGTAATAGTCGTACTAGCGCTGTTACGCGAGGGAATGCTTCCGTTAATTGGGAATCAACTGGCGAAATTGAAATTCAGAGGCGACGGACCTCTAGCTAAGGTGAAATAGTATATGAGGAGAAACCTTGTGCATCGCGAGTTACTAGGAACATCTAGTATCAAGAAGAAGCGGTCAACTAGTGTCTTCTATGGGATGAATACCGTGCAAGCGAGACATAAGATTTGCACGAATAAGGGAAGAAGAGTACCTTCTTGGTTGCGGTGTGGTCACCTCCACATGTCGCGACGATCTTCTTCTTTTACCGGGAAACCGATGTTACGGAGGGTGCAGCTTGGGCGAACCCATGGCCAAATTGTTGATCTGTGTTGCCGTGGCCGTATGTCGGCGGAGGAAGCAGATCCGAGGCGGCGAAGGGCGGCGTGGCAGAACAGCTCCGGTGTGGTGGAGGGTGGCGATGTTGGAGCGGCAGCGGTGAGGCGCAGGACGGCGTGGTTGAACTAGCTCGGGTACGGACGGCTCGGCCTCGGCTTCAACTACTAGCCGTGGAGGGTGTTGCGGTTGAGGTTGCGGTGGACGACGACGTCGGGGGGCTCCGGCGTGATGGAGGAGAGCGGCGGTTGATGGCTGGGATGGGGTGGCGAACGGAGGACGCCGGGGTTTCGCGGCTGGTGGAGAGGTAGTTTTGGCGCCCATAGAGTACGAAGGGGAATCGGACGGGTGGGGGGGAACCATGTTTGATGCAGGGACGCGCTTGTTTTGGCTTTTTAAATGTAAGATGGGGCGCTTGTTTGAAATTTGGGAAAGTACAAACTTTGTCCCCTCTTAAATTCGGACCTCTGCGGGTCGGGGTAGGATGGTAATCCCAGGTGTCCCAAATAGTGGGCGGAGCGATTTCGACACAGCATGTGTGTGCTTAGGCGGCCATTGTGTATGAATGTTTTTCGGAGGCGGTTGCGTGGCGTCTAGATGAAGCTACAAACCTACCCCGGTTTAGACCTTTGGACGTCGGGCCGGTAGGTTTCACAGGTCGGAGTTATTAGAAAAGTAATTTCCTTGTACTACCAAACATTGGTCTCACGCGGTTTCGGGCGAGTAGAGGCTCTTTTGGCGCTTCGTTCAAAATTTTGAAACACAAGCATTCACGTTTAGAGTACTCTTGAACTATGAGGATTGACCTAAATAGACAACGTTATATTTGACCTTGTATGTTTGAAAACCTCATTAAATTATCCGCTTCCTTTTGAAATTTTGACACTTGAAAATCCTATAACTACGATTATTTTGGAATGGAGGAGCTAAATTTGAATCTATTTTGTACACGACTACATATGCTATTATGTACAAAATCAGAGCAAAGATTGGTACCCCCATAGTTTAGGTATGGTTTACAAATGCCATGATATCAAATTCAAATAATTGAATGGACTTCATGTTGAATTCGATTTTTTAAACCACCTTAGGTTGAATTCAAATGTATGCTAGTTCATAGGTAGCTATTTATAAATGTCCATTGTGTAACTTTCGTATGTATAATGTGCTTTACACACACAACATGAACTATACTCACGTTTATATTCGATTGCTAAAGCGATGCATTATGCGGAGTTCAAAATACTAACTATGTGGATCAATTGTGTCAAATAATAACATAGACATGCTCAAATTCGATAGAATCTAGATGTCCGATGGATCAATGACCGCTCCTTACGAAATTGCAAATATCATGATCCCATCCTAATATTTGGATACAATTTATATCTTTAATCAATGTGTAGAGCAGTCTTTTATGTGTAGTTTCACTCTCCATCGGTGGTCTCTCACACATGCTCACACACTCTCTCCCGAGGTGTCTTTCTCGCACACATGCTCTAGATATAACCCTCCCTCCCTCTCGTAACCATTTACAACTGTTTTCACTAACCTTTATCACAAGCACTCTTCCTCTACAAACATACACACGCACAATCCTCATCGACCCTTTCTATATACATGGACCTGCCTCGTGTCTCATGTACGCACATTATCTTTACGCTTTGTCTCTCACGCATTATCTCACACTCTCTTCCTAATCGATTTAGTATGATTCTAGCAGAGCATTTTGTAGGATGCCCCTTAAAGTTAGGTTGGATGAATAGTAATATCGAGAGATAAAGGGTTACCTTAGTCCAAGAACCTAGGGTTACAAATCCTAGCCGGCTTTGTCGAGGACACAGAGTCCTTCACAATTCTGCTATCTTTGTCTTGTACGACTAGTCATCCATGGGTCTTCCTAAATGTGTCATGGGCCGACCAATGTGGTGCAGGACGGAACCAAACGAAGGGCCTCACCTCGACCCACGGACCTCACGGTGACACACCCTCTGCCCCCACGTCTCATTATCTTCTCACACCCACACATACCAACACAAACACCACACACACGAAAATTTCTCCTGGTGCCTCTATTCCCTCCCCTTGCATATACACACTCAAGGGAATGGAATCTCTTGTCGTGACGTCATATTCGCTCTCTCTCTAGACCACTCTCATTTCTCGTGCTATCTCTCCCACCCCCCGTCGGCCCCTCTATCCATGCCTCTCTCGAATCGTAATACACACACATACCTCTCTAGGCCCCGCCAAATGCATCAACTACACATTCACACATGTTACATCACTTACCCCATTGATCTAAAAAGCCTCTCTTCACGTTTATTTCGCATACAACATTCCTTTTGAATAAAGTGTGGCCAAAAATTATTTTAGAGTTTCTACATATATACAACATTACAAAGTTATATGGAGGAGTCTGAACGCTAATTTGCATTGCATGGTGCCCACAATGATATTTATTCCATAGACTTTGAATTTGTATATTTTATACTATATACAAAGTTAGTCATAATAAAGAGAAACGAAGAGCATCTCTCTCTCCATCGCATACCCCCCACCAGTAAGCCCCTTTCACGTATGCACACAAACTATCTCCGGTCCTCTAAAAGTAAGCCCCAGAAAATTCACGCGTGTTTCATCTTTCTCTCGTGATATATGCAATGACGATCATTGTATTTGAAGAAAAGCACGATACATACATTGGACTTCATAATCCACTCATTACGGTCACCGTTACGTTTAGTGGTTATTATATAGTCACGGGCTCACCGTACAACTTTGTATTTGCTCATGACATGACTAGTTGACGAGCTTAAACGCTCCACGTGGCACCTCTAGTGTTGCATCGCATTATCTCACTAACATCGTGCCCACACGCCGACTTGTATCTACTCTACATCTACACTATTATAAAATACATAAAATACACTCTTATAAAAAACAGAGTTGGTGATGATGGTGTGTCTGCCATCCTGCAATATAGGCCGTCCGATTTATATCTGACGGATAGGAAAGAAACTATGGCAATTTTGCAAAAAGGTACCCACACACCTCTCCACATTTGCAAATAAGGCCTTCCCTCGTTCATCCTTTTCTCTCACAAGATAAACAAGTCATACAAATGCATCTTGATGTTACGTGCAATGCACGGGCATCTTGCTTGTAAGAATGAAAACAAACGACAAATTTTTTTTTGACGGTGGTTCGAAGTCATAACCGCGGGCACAGCGGACAAGGTGGCCTTGTATTGGTATGTTGAGCCGTCTGTTTTAACACACAGGAGCTGGTGTGGTGATTATACACACACGCACGCATGCACACGAACTCCATCCACGCAACACTCACACAAACACATGCACCCACGCACGCACGCAACACTCACACGTACACACGCAGCCACGCACGCATGCAACACTCACACGCACACACACACGCATGCATGCACACACCAGTACACCACACGACCAACACACACTCTCACGCTCAAGTGCTCAACCTACACGTGCATGCGCACACATCAGGCCCTGACAGACACATACACAACCAGGTGATTCCCGCGCATGGGTTGGAGCCTTGTCGCGCCTGCGTAAATTTGTGTTTATCTGACCTTTTCCCTATGCGAACTAACAGGTGGGACCCATAAGGAACGTGGTCAATTTAACTAGTCAACATGGCGCCACGCAGACTATTTGGCCGGTCAACAGAGCAATCTGATGCTGAACTGTGAGCAAGTGACCGAATAATCACCGCAAAACGTATATAGTGACCGTAATCAGCTTATTCTGAAGTTTGGTGACCGTATTACGCTTTTCTCTCTGTAGGCCCTCCAAAACTACATCTCTACACGTTCTCGCATGTTACATCTAACAACTATGCAATACAGCACTACTACTACACTCTAACACAATAAATCATATGTGTTTTTAGTTTTACTAGATATCATATTGTTACTTATAATTATTCAGTTTGCATACATTAAAATTGCCTTTGAAATGTATGGCGATATCATCTACAGCGGGAAAATCCGCCTTTCTGTTTAATCGGGTTTGTATCGATGGATCGTGCGAAACAGCAAAACTATAGTACTATACAGTACAAGTGACAGTTCACTGGGCCGTCGTGTCGTCTACTCCTCCGTCGTAAGAGTGGAGCGCTCGCTTTCATAAATCTTCTAGTCCCGTTCGCCGACATGTGGGACATCAAGCTACCGGGTCCACGTGCCATACCGGAATACAGTGCAGAGCAGCCGGGGTGAAGCACCCCAGTCATGGCGCCGGCGTAGTAATGAGCAATGAGGCGTCAAATCACAAAGCTGCACCTCTCTCGTAGTTAAGTTGGAGGGACGAAGTAATAATGCTAAAAAAATAAGTTGGAGGACCAAGCAACCATCATTTCACTCGTTGCTGAATCCGCTTCTCCTCATCTTCTTCAACTTAACCACGTGTTGCTTCTGCCGTTGTTACGCCTCATGTGGGGCGCGGATCAGCTTGGTAAAGCAACGACACGTGGGACCGCATGTTAGCAAACCGCCAGGACAACGTCCTCGAAAATAAGAAACCTCCCCGCCATCCAGCGGCAAAATCACCTCCTTTTACTAATCTTTGATTCTATAATTTTTAGATCAATATAATTGAGATTTGTATAGATAGCACACAGGAGCAAAACCAAGTGGTGCGGTTAAGGCATCCACAATGTGTAGCCAAATGTGAAAATAGCTTTTGGCATCGTGGGAACCATTGTGGGCGGTGTTGCCAAAGCCAAAAGATGGAACCAAGCTCCCGATTGATTGATTGAAGGAATAGAAAAATGCAACGTCTCTCCTCTTTCTCCCATGCTTGGGCGCATGTAGTACAAGATAGAGCACAGAGTCTACTCCCTGTCCCTTCTATCACAAATCACAAAGCGGTGAGGCGTCAAATCACAAAGCACAGACGAAGCAACTATCATTTCACTCTTGACTCCGCTTCTCCATCGTCTTCTTGAGAAACATCTCACCGCACTAGTACTCCTAGTAGTAGTACTAGTAAAGGACTTCTGGATGCAAATAAGGCGGTTGTCTTGGCTTGCAGGCGGCACTTGAAAAGACTTACCGTGGTCTCCCTCAATGGTGTTCTCCGTCGACGACTTCGCCAAACCACAAAAAAAAGTCGCCGACGTCACCGCAATGGGCAAGGAATTGAAATATAGTTACTACCTCCATTTTTTTGTACACAATGCCAGTATATCAAAGTTACAATTTGCAAAGGGCCAGTAACACTAATCGAGGCAAAATTGATGGGGTTAGCAACCAAGGACATTAATATCCCCTGCATGCATGCGGAAGTGAGAAGGTTCGTTTGCATGGCGCTGCATTAATCAAGCGATGAGGAGTGAGATGGTTAGCTCTTAGGTCTTTCGAGAAAAAATACGCATTAATTGACACGTGAAACGAGGATTTGTATCGATTAAATCCCGCGAAGGAAAACCCGCCTTTCTTTTTTAACACTAGTACTCCTAGTACGTCCGTACTTATCCTGTTTGGGTCTAGGCCTTGCATTGCCAAACTTCGCCACACATTTTGCCAAGCTTGCCTAAAGTTTTCAAAATGAGAAGGAGGTACACTTGCGCCGGGGCTGTCATGGTCGCACCGCACCCTCACACGGTCGCTCCCCACACGCCATGGTCGCACCGCACCCTCACACAGTCGCTCCTGCACGCCGCAAACCCAACCAAGGGAACGCACCCTCACTGACACGTGTTGTCGCATGTGAACAAACCAAACTCAGCCATCCTATCGCTGACACATAATTTTCGTTCATAGAGTATGTTTATCCAACCGCATGTTGGGGAGTATCCGTATGGCCCGTGCGGTGGTCTGTTGGGGAAGAAGAAGAGGTGAGGAAGAAGGAAAGAAGGGTTAGGAGACGTAGGATATTCATCCAACCGCCTGAAATGGTAGACTGACCCAAGTCAGGCGACTTGCATAACATATAGTATGTTTTTACACAGCAAAAGATCCATAAAAACAACAACATAAAGAAAAACTATCACTGCTCGCGAAAAGAGACGGCCTCGTCGTCTTTGGCTGCCGGCGCGAACCAGCCGTCGCTGCCGACGTGTGTCTCCGCACCGTGGTTGTCCTCGGCCTCCAGCTACTCGTTCAAGCGGGCGTCGGGCGCTCTGCGGACGAGCACAGCCCGTTCAAGTCGAGGGCGTCCGGTTCCGCTGCGGGAGGGCCTCGATGGCAGCGGCATCCGCGCTCCGCGTCGAGTCGAGCCTCCGCCGCCTGGTTCAAGTCCAGGACGTCCGGTTCCGCCTGCAGGAGGGCGTCGATGAGAGCGGCATCCGCGCGCTCTGCGTCGAGTCGAGCCTCTGCCGCCGGTTCATGTCCGGGCGTCCGGTTCCGCTGCGGAGGGCCTCGATGGCAGCGGCATCCGCGCTCCGCCTCAAGTTGAGCCTCCGCCACCGGTTCACATCCACGACATCCGGTTCCGCTGCGGAGAGCCTCGATGGCAGCGGCATGCGCGCTCCGCGTCGAGTTGAGCCTCTGCCTCCCGGTCCTCCTTTAGTATCGCCATGTTGAACCGCTGGTCCGCCTGCACCATGGGGGACTCGGACGCCGGCACGAAGTCGACGTCCATCGTCTCATACCCATCGGGGGCCTTCTGCGCCGCGACCTCCGCAGTGAACATTGGATCGGCTTCCTCCTCCTCGTAGCTTGGCTCCAGAGAACTCGGGGATTGGCCCGCCGCAAAGCGAGCTTGGGAACGGAGGTCTGTGGCGCCGACCGCCGCCGCGATTTCTGCGGCGCTCCGGCGTCAGCATCTTGTAGTAAGTGATCTTGTGGCGCACCATGGCTTTCCGGCGAACTAGGGGACGCTTGATGCGGGCTAGGGGATCGAAAGGTGGGGGAATGGGCTGGAGATTTGGTGTGGTTTTAGGGCAGTGGCTGGCATAGGCCGAGCAGCGAAGGTTCTGGTGTGAATAGTGGTTCCGGTGACGACCGTTCAATCGGTTTTGACTATGCATCGCTCTTGTCGCGTTCGCATTGCAGCCCGGCACACTGGACCCTCCACATCATTCACCGAATGGAACGCGCTTCGTCTTGCTTTTTCGCTCGCTTGTGGGACCGCAGTTGAGAGCAAACCGACGTCCCAGGTGGGTGGGGCCCTTTCCTCCCCCTTCTCCAATACTAATTATCCACGTTGCACTTTACGTAAAACACGTAACATTATTTACGTAAGTGTAGCATTGCCCCTCCCGCCCGCATCATTTATTATACCACCACTCCCTCCGTTTTATGCGAAGTAAATAAAAACAAAGGGAGTATACTACGGATGAGGATCCCCTGAGGTGGCCAAACCCATTGAGTAACTGACATGCGGGGCCTAGCAAGCATGGGGTCCGCCAGTAAGTGACCGAAAGGGAGGGTAAGGCAGCGATACCTACGTCAGAGGATCCACTTCCACTATACTACTTTGACCAAATGTTAGAGTAATAATATATGACATGCAACTTACACAAATGTTAGAGTAATAATATATGACATGCAACTTACACAAAGCATACAGGGTCTAATGCGTTTTTCGAGGCTAACTTTGACCAAATGTTAGAGTAATAATATATGACATGCAACTTACACAAAGCATATGGTCAATTTCGTATGTGAAAGGAGTTTCCAATGATATAATTTTCACATTATACATCTCATGTACTCCCTCCGTCTAGGTGTGTAAGTCATCTTACGAAAACCAAATAATCCCAAAACACGTAGGCGATGTGCATTAACTTCTACCTCGTTTCTTGTTTTTTGACATATGAACTAATAAGAGATGAGGGTGTGCATGCTTTTAATGACCTGAGACTATAAACCATGACATGAAGTGGTCAGTTCATGGCATGCAATACTATTAATTAGCAAATAAACATTAATGTCTCTCATTTTCCCTCCTCCTTGGTCACGATGCACAGCCTAAGATGACTTACTCACCTATGTGAAAGGAGTACTATTAATCTTGTCAATAGTCAAATTGGAAACCATCTAGAGTACAAATCTAGGAGTGCGTCGAATCTAACAATATTGATTGGGCGTTGTTGAATGTTGATACCTTTTTTTTATCATAGTAGAGATACTTTGACTACACATAAAACTTATACTCCTACCATAGTATGCAAAGTAGAAAGGATAGGAGGGAGTATATTGTACGTTCGAAAACGAAACAAACATTGAATACCCTTTATATATGATTTGCGGATGCTATGATCACCGGTTCAAAATTTTGAATCCGCCTTAGGTATCACGTGCCCCCACTCGTTCCCTCTCGATTTCATCTCGGGGTCCGGAGATCTATTGAAAGAGGACTAGGGTGGGTACATGCGAATGATACTCGGCGGAATGTTCAAATGAGGCATGCGGGAGGATGGACTCGACTGGAGGGCGACATGATCGATGGAGAAGAGGGTTGGAGAGGAATGAGAAATAAGCAAACGCCACATGATTACACTTGAACGGCTCAAATAAACAATAAGTTGTCTCGCTTGGCCTACATAGTGAAAGGCCTAATGCGCAACGCGGAGCACTGACTCTCGAATATGGCCGGGAAAATAGGGAAACCGACATAGCGCAGACTAGTCCAATGGAGGAGCTGGCCCACGACCTCCTCGCCACCGACAACCGTTCATGTGGGTTGTTGGGGCCAACAACAGGGCGCAGCTCCAGCACCGCCTCTGGACACGGCGACCGCGGTGAGCGACACGCTCATATCGTCGATAGACATGGTCGGTTTCAGTGTGACGAGGGTGGCGTTAGTGCTGTGGCACGACCAATGGTATGTTTGGTTTGTGCCCAAGGTTGCCCCATCAAAGCATTGGGTAGCCAAAATTTTGGTTGAGGTATTGGTTGCCCATGATTTGGCCGACATTGGCAAGAAAAATGAACTAGAGTTGGCTAGAGTTCATTGGCATGCCAAAGAAATGGCAACCATCCAAACAAAGACCAATCTTTGGGTCATGACCAAAATTTTGGTAAGGTGCACTTTGGCCACAATCCAAACACACCCCAACACCCGGCTCGTCGAGGATGCACGGGGCGCCGCGACGCGTCCGCGGAGTGGTGTAGCGCGGCCAACTGCATCCTCTGGACCTGAGACCATGCCGGGTCGTCTTGCTTTTTCAATGACATGCGGGGATCGCATTTGAGCAAAGGGCATCTCCAACGTTGCCACGACCGCAGCTGACTACCCTGGCACACCAAAGCCCTCGTCCCTCGCGCCGTCGCACGGTGCGTTCCCAGCCGGCGCCAGCTGCCCGCATTCATGTCGTCCGTTCGTATGTCATCGTTAAGAGGCTCGGTGCCCGAGGAACCAACTCCGGCGACTTAATGATGCACCCGGACGCTTGGCCTCACCGGAATGCGCTACTTAAAGCGGCAACGCCCAGCTAACCTCCACACCATAGCGCATCGTCCTCCTACCTGGCACCACATCCGCCATGACTGCGAGTGCGAACACTCTGCGGGAGAGCTTGTCTTCGGGGATGAAGCTCGAGGTTGCCGCCCTCGCTCAAGTCGCCTCTCGCGATGCAATAGCGGCGTAGCCGGAGGCGGACACGACCGCACAAGCGGTGGCCACGCTGGTGGCCGACGATGGGAGCACCGTCAACCACGCGTCCTACTTGCCGTCGTCCAACGTCCGGCACCGTCGAGGTCGGGGACTCCTCCGAGGATGAGTAGGGCATGGGAGGCGGCAGGGCATGGCGTGCCAACTGGCTGGTCCGTATCCCGTGTTCTACTGTTCCTCGCCGGAGACCGCACCTTCACTTCATGGGTCTTGAACCCCGCCCCCGTACATGGACGTCGGTCGCCGCCGTAGAATAGGTTTAGGGTCAGGTTTCTTTTATTTTTCTGTCCTATAAAAGTTCGAAATGTAATGAAAATCTGCCGTGTTTGCATTAATCTCAGCCGGTGTATATGAACTTTCACAATAATATACATATTGTAGGAGTACTAGCAAGATGCTCGTGCGTTGCACGGAAGATAAAAATCTTGTGGTAGAAAAGGATGAACGAGGGAAAGCCTTATCGCAAATGTGGAGAGGAGTGCGGTAAATTGTCATAGTTTCCTTCCTATCCGTTAGATATAGATCGGACGGCCTATATTGCAGGATGACAGGCACACCATCATCACCAACTCTGCTTTTATTGAACCGAGACAAATCTAAAAACCCAACTAAGCCAACCTCCCAGCATATCGCGCGGAAAAAGACCCGCCGCGCCGTTTAGTCGGGATTACGGATTACTAGTAGTAGTATCGATGGATCATGCGAAGCAACATTTTTTTAGGGCGAAGCACCTAGTTTAAAAGGAAAAAAGGCGGTACACTCACAGCACTCCTGTCGCGGTCGCATTGCACCCCACACACGTTCGGTCCTGCACACGGCTCACGCAAAAGCGGAACACGCTTGCTTGCCTCTTCACCGACACGTGGGACTGCACTTGGAGAAACCGACCATGCGCCAAACTCCCCGCCCACCGCGAAAATCCTCCCCCCACACACAAAAATTCCCCCAAATTGATTCAACCGCCCTTCGCCAAATATTCCCCAAACCCCCCCCCCACTCCATTCGCTCCGCCAAAGCCGCCTCCCGCCCGTGCCGATCGTCGGCGCGCCGCTGTTCGTCGAGGGACGACGGCGATCCTCTCGCTCCACATGACGCTCGTGACTGCCATCCTCTAGCCGCGCCGCCACCTCAGCTACGTTCTTGTGGGCGCGACGGCGGTCAGCGCCGCCATCACCGGCGCGTTAAGTGGAGACGCCGGCGGTCAGCTTCTCCCACGGTACGCGCATTCTAGACTGAGGCCCCGTTCATGTCGGTGTAGCGCTGAATGTTAGCTGATAGACGCTGTTAATCTCACTGTTTGCCGAAGTAGTTTACTGTCAATATGCTCTGCTTAAGAAGCTTCCTTGCCCTGTTCTGCACTCAATCTGCTTAGCTGAGATGGCATGCCAAGGCCGATTAGTTGCTAAAATATCCTGCCATATATTTATTGTGACATAGATTGCCATGGTCTAGTAGCCAATCTGTTAGGTGAAATAGCTCTACACCCTTTTATACTCGATCTTTGTTGCTGCGATGGCCTTCGATAGTTCGATGGCTGTGTGCTCGGCCTCATTGACTGCTGAAACATCCTGCCATAATTTAGCACTCAAATCTGTTTGCTGAATTAGCTTTACATATATTTCGTTACTTAGATCTGCTCGTCCAAATATCTTGCCATAGCTTTAGACATCGACCTAGGTATTTTTTTCTGGACTTCATAAAAAAGCATATATGTTTTTCCTGTAATATCTAGTAGAAGAACTAATTTGTATGTCTAACAGATGGACAGGACTTGGATAACTTCTGCTCGAAGATTCTCCGCTGCATATGTCGAGGGGTTGAAAACTTCATGAACTTTATCGAGCTGAGTACGGTGGTCCAAATCAGATGTGCTCTGCCTGTAGCAGTTGTATGAATTCAGTTACAAGACCCAGTCAACTGTGCAAAATCATCTACACTTGTATGGGATGTCGGTCACATATACTAGGTGGGTTCATCATGGTGAAGCTGTGAGCGTCAATGTTATTGACTACGTGGAAGCAGCAGATCACCATCTTGATCTGCACGATGCTCGAGTGGAAGAGGAGGAGGAGGTGGTGGTGGCGGAGCTAGTGAGTTTGACCAACATTGAAACAATGCTACGAAATGCTCGTGCATTCCGTGAACTTTCACCTGCAGAAGAAAAACGGTGGGCCCGCATGTTGGAACAATGCAACGTTGTTGTCACCCCAGGAAATAAGCTGTCAGTATTCTCAGCTATGGTCACCTTTCTTCAGGTGAAGACATCTGAGCGGATGACCAACAAATCATTCGATGCGATGTTGGCTGCTTTCCGCAAATCTTTCCCAGATGCGTCTGAGCTGCCACACACCTACAGTAAAATGAAGAATTTCCTTCGTGCAGTTGGAATTGGATATGATATGATCCATGTTTGTAAGAATAATTGTGTTCTGTTAGGAAGGATTATGCCAACTTAAGTGAATGCCCGAAATGCAAATCATCAAGATGGAAAGATGGCGATGCTGTGAAGAGGGTTCCTCATAATGTTATGAGACATTTTCCAATTACACCAAGATTGCAGAGGTTGTTTCATGATGTTTGAAACAAGAGAGGATGTCTTGTGGCATTCTAGGAACCAGGAGTACAGAGATCAGAATGTAATGAGCCATCCATCTCATGGTAGTGAGTGGAAAAGCTTCAATGATAAACACAAAGAGTTTGTTGCTAACCCGAGAAACATTAGACTTGGCTTAGCTTCAGATGGATTTAACCCATTTGGCCACCAGGCGCCACATATAGCATGTGGCGATGCTTGTTATCCTTACAACATGCCTCCAAATGTCGCACCAAAGAATCAAACTACATGATGGCCTTGCTCATCCCAGGTCCAAAAAGTCCTGGAAAGGATTTTGATTTGTTCATGGAGCCTCTTGTGGAGGAACTTCAACAGCTATGGAAGGGTGTTCTCACTCGAGACCTATATAGCAGCCCACCAGCTGATTTCTTTCTGCGTGTTGTTGTAATTTGGTGCATCCATGATTATCCGGCTTTGGGCACTATGTCAGGGCGAACGACACATGGTTACAATGCATGTGTTCATTGTGACAGAATCATTGTCATCGCAATACTTAGCAAGATCTGTTACATTGGACACCGCCGTTTCCTTGCCAAGGACAAGCCGCATCCTAGAAAATACCAAGACATGTGTTCAATGCAAAGCATGAAAACCGTGATGCGCCAAAGAGGCTCACCGCCGATGAGTTGCAAGTGGAATTAGAGAAGGTCAGGCATATTACACCGTGAAACCATCCGGTAATGGTAGCGGAAAAGGAAGCGTGGCACGGTAGAAGAGAGATTATTGTTTACCCGCAGGTCCACTTTGTGGGACTTGGAGTATTGGAAAGATTTGGATCTGCGGTATAATCTTGATGTGATGCACATCGAGAAAAATATATGTGACAACATTATCGGCACACTTCTTAACATTGAAGGCAAGACGAAAGATACCTTAAAATCTAGGATTGATTTGACACACAGGTATCGAAAAGGATTTGCAGGTGCAAGATGAAGGTAAACCACGGGATATGGCACCACCGTGTATGCGTCTTGGACAAGGTAAAAGAAAAGAATTCTGCGAGGTCCCATCACGTGTGAGATTCCCACATGGATTTGCTTCCAACCCCGAAAGGAGAGTCGGTCAGATGGAAACAAGGTACAAGGGTTGAAAACTCATGACTGCCACGTCCTACTTCAAAGGGTTTTACTGTTATCCTTAGAGGATTGGGCATACGACTTATCTGAGCGATTGCGAGTTGGGACAATTCTTGAGGAACTCTGCGGTAGAAATATCGGGATAGATGCTTTGGAGCGTCTTAGAGACAAGATACCAACTATCCTATGCGACCTTGAGAAGATATATCCTCCAGCCTTCTTTGATGTGATGGTGCATTTGGCTGTTCATCTACGATGAGGCACTACTTAGAGGTCGATGACAAGATGGCTGGATGTACCCTATTGAAAGGCGGCTAGGCACTTTCAAGGGCTATGTTAGGAACGAGCTAGACCCGAGGGTTCCATTGCAGAGGCCTACATTGCTACAGAAGCGTTGACATTCTGCTCAAAATACATTGAAACAGCTGATCAGCTTAGCAAAGAGGTGGGTGAAGACAATCCCGGGCTCAATGTTTTCGATTATTCTGTTCGAGTTATAGGGAAGAGTCGACAAGAGGACAAACCTAAAGATTTGGACAAAATGGTTTGGTATGTGTTGAATAACTGTCCTGAGATACTACCTTATATCAAGTAAGTGCAGTACTGCAGCTTATACATCGTAATCTACTAAACTTGCAGCACATTCTTATATATTTAGATGTTTGACGCGATCACTATGTTGTGCAGCATCTACAAAGAGGAGTTACTGCCGCAAAATCCAAGAAACATTGACAAACTGGTTATGGCAGGATTTGCGAAATGGTTCAAGAACCATGTAAGCTTTTGAAGTGCACTGTCGGTTTTTTTAATATATTGAGTACATAAGATGATCAGCTTGTCTATTTTCTAACCATAGGTTAAGAAGATGCGGGAGGATGGGCAGGCAGTTGATGATGCCCTTTACTCACTAGCAATGGGTCCTGATACTCGGGTAAGACATTATGAATCTTGCGTTGTTGGAGATGTGCGCTACAACACCCTTGCACGAAGAAGGCAGAAGACACAAAACAGTGCCATCATGAGCACGGATACGCATGACAAAGAGACAACTGAAATGTATGCTAACATAATGACATTGTTCGATTGCAGTATATCTCGATTTGAGGATCATCGGTGTGTGGTTACATTGTCTTGTCATTGGTATAACCTGTTTTCCGGATCGCAAAACCCGAGCTGATGATTATTTCAAATCCATCAATGTCAAGGCGGCGTACCGCACCAACGAGCCTTTTATTTTGGCAAATCAAGCAACATAGATATTTTTCTTGGAAGACACATTTGCACGTAGCGATGACTGGAGAGTATTGCAAAGGTTTGAGCAGAGGAATTCGTTTAATGAAGTTGCACAACAAGATGATGTTTACACTGCTCCTGATGTACAAGATAACACAGATGTTCCTAATATCTTTGAGAACCATCACGTCAATGACGCCGGCGAAAAGATTGTTTGTCGTGCTGTGGACATACAAAGGTTGATCAAGAAGAAGCCAACGTTCGAGGACGTTGAGGACGAAGAAGAAGATGACACCGTGGGGAATTAGGATTCAGACTGATACACATGGCGAAGATGTTGACGCTGCTACTGCGGATGATGATTACATTGCTTTTGACGTATTTTCCTGTCAGAAGACGTTTTTTTATCTACTATGTGAAATTGTGTTTGCTATGACAACTGAGACCTGATGAACATGTTGTTTAGTATTTTTCTGTGAGAACATCACTTGTTATATATGCTGATTTGTGTTTGGTGATTGTATGACAACTAAAACATGATGACATTGTTGTTTAATTGTACTCATATTTGGCTGTGAAACTTGAATTTGATGACATAGTTTGCTGTTGGACTGCAATTTGCTCGACGTCTTGAATGAGAACAAAGCTGACCCGACAGGGCTCTCTGCTATTTATTTATTTATATGAGCAAAGGATACCCCTGATTTCCATTAATAGAAATCATTAGATGTTCACAACACTACGCCCAGCTGCTACATGGTTTCATTCATTACTAGTTTCAGCAAAGTGCTCATGTCGTAGCCCTTGAATACATCACGAGTGCTACATACACTACAAATAAAGAGACAATCATCCTCTGAGCACATCGATTTTGCCCATTATCTTCACAAGCTCTTTCATCTCCTCATTGTCATCAAGGCCGTTCAAGCAGTGTTGCTTGGCCATGATCGGAGGAACTGCATCTTTAACCTTCGCTCTGATCTTCCTCTTTTGCCGTTCCTTCAGTTACTTGTCCAACACCCCAACCTGCTGGTATTGGGATTCCTCGGCTAACCAAATAATTAGCATAGTTGCATTCCCCCACATTAGCAACTTCCCAGAAATACAAATCACATGAATCTTCCCTTTTCTGCACGAATCAAATTGGAAGATCATCAACCAAACTATTAAAAAAATCAGCAACTGAAAGCAGCAGAACAACACTTAAACATATTATTACCCCATGATTCGGGCATTTGTAGAAGACTCGGCCAGGGTTGCGGATTGTGGTTGAGACGCGACGGATGACTCTGCGTGATTTGCAGCAGTGGCACCACACCAACGGCAGCGGGTTGCGATGAGCAATCGGCTGCGGTGCTGCGTCTTGCGGGGGTGTGATGAGACCCACAAAGCGATGGTATGGGTGGCGACTTGGCGCATATCTGGTTGTTGCTGCGTCAAGAGCGGTGGACGAGCAGCCAGCGGACATGGTTGCTGCGGCGAGCTTGATGCTAAGCGAGTAAGTAGAGAAGAGGAGAAGCGAACGTTGGATATGTCAGTTTCATTACTTGCAGAGTAGCATAGCACCATATATAGTCATAGTCTAGGTTTGGATTCGAACCAGCTACAGGAGCACGTGTTTCTTTTTTCTAAAACACGGCAACGTCTCTTTACTGGTACACTAGCTTGTTCTATATGCCTTCCCAAGTCTTTGATTTTCTTTCCCTTTTTTTGCGAGGAAGGAAGGAGGACAAAATTGAGAGTTCCTCGGACTCGAACCCAAGACCTCTCGGTTGAAAACCAAGGGTGCTAGTCACTTATGTGGCGAACGTTCCCTGTGAGGAGGACAGCAGACGAACGCATTTTCCTCGCAGTTTTCTTCCTATATATAAAAAGTATGCTACTTGGTGTCCACTTAGTCAAAAAACGATTTTCCCCGGCTCCTGTTCGTTGACATTCAACGTCTGTCGCGTTTCTTCAGTCTCTTCTTCCTCGAGCCGCCAAAGCCAAACCAGCGCCGGTGGGACCGCCTCCTCCCGCCTCCCACGGCTGGTTGTGATCTTCCCCGGCTCCTGTTCGTTCCCGTCCGAGGCCTCATCATCGTCCTCCGCCTTGGTTCACTCGCCGCGGCGCCGCCCTCCGGTGTTGTCAACATGGTCAACAACTGAGAGGAATAAGGAGATATTGTACATGGTGAGGATGACGGTAGGGACCCAAAGAAATGCAGCAGTAATTTTGTTTTTTCTGGAGGAGAAGGGTATCAAATGGGTTGTCTGGGGACCCGTGGCCCGTCTAGCCCAGGCTTTTATTTCATATGTTTAGCACATGACCAGCCCAGTTTGTTTTTTTTTCCTTTACGAAAATGGCTAGCCAGCTATTTTGTTTTTTGCAGAATAACCAACATAGGCCTACTTGCTTTTCTACGCCCTGCTGGCCGGAAATCTTTCAAGACGAGGAGGGATGCATTTTGTCCAGAAAATGGGCTATAAGTAATAAGAAATGGGCTATAAGTAATAATAAATGGGCTATAAGTAATAAGAAATGGGCTATAAGTAATAATAAATGGGTTGTAAAATGAAAAAATACAAAAAAAGGCAATTAGTTCCCAAATATTGTTTTCTTTGGATTTTGATATTTTAAATTTCATTGTTTTTGTGCGGGTAAAATTTCATTGAATTTAAATTAAGGTATATTTAGATTTAAAATTAATTTGAATCTGCTAGAAATTTCGGGTTGTATGTCTGTTTGGGACAGATTTGGAGGCTGACTTGTGGGTCTACTAGGTTGGCGTGTACTTTGGCTTTGTCAACTTAGTCCACAAACGTTAAAATTTAGTCCATAAGCGATTCTAGCGGCGATGACCGTTGGATGTTAATCCAGCGGCCGTCTTCTTCTTCAATATCGATCTTCTTGCTCGGCCGCCCAAACCAGCTCCGTGGGACTGCTGCTCCCGCCTCCGTGGCGGTTTGTCTTTGCCGCCGAGAGCCGCACCGCCCACCCTACTTCATTCTTGGCAGGCCATTCCTCTACTCACCCACACCTCCTGTTATTTTCCGGCGACGGCAGCCAGACCAGTAAACCCTCGTACTCCCCACCGCGTGGGCAACCCTTGCCGAGTCTTCCCCGGCTCCGTCTCATTTCCTTCCTAGGCTCGCCGTCGTCCAGCGCCATGATGCTCTCGGCGCGGCCTGGTCAACGTGGTCAACGAACGACATCCATCGGTCATGGACTGTATGCGCAAAATAATGATTCCTCCACCTGACAGCTGGGACCCACCGGAAGGGCCTCTATATTTCACGAAAAAAACGTTCCCCCCGCTGACATGTCGGACCCACCAGCTATATCTTCGCACGCAAGGAAGTGCCTCCTTATTACGCACAAAAAATGAATACCCACCACGCTAGATGGGACCCACCATAGTGGGAGGATGACTTAATGGGCCAACTAAGTTGACGGGGACGGAGGGCTTTGTCAACTTAGTCAATATGAACGATTCTAGCTCCAGTGACCGTACGATGTCCATCCAACGGCCATAGTGCTTCTTCAACCTCTGGTCTTCTTGCTCCAGCCGCCCAAAGCAGCGCCGGTCGTGCCGCGTGCTCCTGCCTCTCGTGGCCGGCTGTGATGCCGCGGAGGCCTCACCGCCCCCTACTACTCCCACCGCTGGCCCAGGGTATCCCTCTACTCACCCACACCCCCTGTTATTCTGCGGTGACGGCAGCCTCACGCCGCAGCCGAACCAGTGAACCCTCGTACTCCTCTCCGCGCGGGCTACCACTGCTGCGTCTTCCCCGGCTCCGCGTCGTCCCCTTCCTAGGCCTCGCCGTCGTCCAGACCATCGCCCTGGTGCTCTCGGCGCGGCGTGGTCAACGTGGTCAACGACCGACTTCCATCGGAAGAGTATCTATGACGTGGAGATGCTAACAACCGGTCGAGGCGGTCGCAAGGAAGTGCCTCCTTATTACGCGCAAAATAATTATTCCTCCACCTGACAGCAGGGACCCATCGAACGGGCCACCTTATTTCGCGAAAAAACGTTTCCCCCCTGACTGCTAGGACCCACCGGACGGGCCAGCGTATTTTGCAAAAAAAAACATTCCCCGCGCTGTCAGCTCGGACCCACCGGAAGTGCCTCCTTATTACGCACAAAAAAATGAATACTCCTCTTGCTAGCTGGGACCCACCATCGTGGGAGGCTGACTTGTGGGCCTACTAAGTTGACTAGGACGGGGGCCTTTGTCAACTTTAGTCAATATGATCGATTCTAGCGCAAGTGACCCTACGATGTCCATCCAACGGCCGTAGTGCTTCTTCAACCTCTGGTCTTCTTGCTCCAGCCGCCCAAAGCAGCGCCGGTCGTGCCGCATGCTCCTGCCTCCCGTGGCCGACTGTCTTGCCGCGGAGGCCTCACCGCCCTACTATTCCCACCGGCTGGCGAGCCTGCGGCGGCGGCAACCTCACACGCGGCCAACCAAAGAACCCTTGTACTCCTCTCCGCGCGGGCTTCCACTGTTGCGTCTTCCATGGTTCCCCGTCGTCCCCTTCCTAGGCCTCGCCGTCGTCCACCACCCTGGTGCTCTCGGCGCGGCGTGGTCAACGTGGTCAAGGAACGACTTCCATCGGACATGGACTGTACGTGGAGCGGCTGACAGCTGGGTCCACGGCCACAGTTAGGAAGTGCCTCCTTATTACACGGAAAATAACGATTCCTCCACCTGGCAGCTGGGACCCATCGGACGGGCCACTGTATTTCGTGAAAAAACATTTCTCCCTGACTGCTGGGACCCACCAGCTTCATCTTCGCACGCAAGGAAGTGCGTTCTCGGCAAAAAACAAAACGATTCACCCCTCGACGCTGGGACCCACCAATGACACCTTCATAAGCAAGGAAGTGCGTCAGCAAAAAAAGAACGATTCGCCCCATTGATCTGGGACCTGTCGGTGTCAAAACCGCGGATCTCGGTAGGGGCCCGATCTGTGTCAAGGCTGATGGTAACAGGAAGCAAGGGACACAGATGTTTACCAGTTCGGACCCTCTCGATGGAGGTAAAACCCTACTTCCTGCTTGATTAATATTGATGATATGGGTAGTACAAGAGTAGATCTACCACGAGATCGTACAGGCTAAACCCTAAGAGCTAGCCTATGATGGTATGATTGTAATTGTGATCGGCCTTCTAAGGACTAACCTCTCCGGTTTATATAGGCGCCGGAGAGGGCTAGGGTTTACATGGAGTCGATTACAAGGAAGGAAATACAATATCCGGATCGCCAAGCTTGCCTTCCACGCCAAGGAAAGTCCCATATGGACATGGGCCGAATTCTTGAGTCTTGTATCTTCACGCTTCAATAGTCCGGACGTTGTACACAGTCCGGCTGTCTGGATACCCCCTAATCCAGACTCCTCAAGAGCCCTCGAACCAGGCTTCAATGACGATGAGTCCGGTGCGCAGTCTTGTCTTCGGCATTGCAGGGCGTGTTCCTTCTCCGAATACTCCAAAGTACCTGTTACGACGAATAGTGTCCAGCCTCCAATCAATGTTGTGCTCCTCGGCTTCGGTGCCTCAATAATGACCATCTCCACGTGTCGGCCGAATGCGAGGAGCCGAGGCATTTTTACATTTCACACCCTCGATCCTCCGGGCCAACCGTCTATTTGAAGGGACGGGGATTCTCAGATCCAAACCTTACTCTCCCTCCCAGAGCCAGCATCCAATAGAGCGTTCCGCGAAAAGCCATTCCAACATGGCCGGTCATCGCAGCTCTTCTGCTTGCCCTTCTCGTTCCAAGTCGAAGGATTGGGGAGAGTGTTCAGTTCCTCATAGCCGTTTGATAAAGTTACAAACCCAAGGGTTTCTCCCACCGGCGTTCATGGTCTCCGTCCGAGCTGGAATAGACACTTATGACGGAGGAGACCAAGCGAGGATCTCTAACCCATCTCCTATGGAGTGTATGTGTCTCGATCCCTCATTTCTTTGAGGGCGCCGGGTTCCCTATCCACCCGTTTCTTGCGGGCTCCTAGAGTTCTCGGCCTCCGATTACATGATCTTACCCCTGCCTCTATTCTCGCACATAGCGGGTATGTTGCCCTTTATGAGCTGTTTTAGGCTACTTAACCACACTTCGGATTATGGAGGAAGTTGTTCTCCTCGTCCCCGCACCTGTGAGAGTCCCTATGTCAAGTGGGCGGGGGCAAGTATGGCGCGTGCCAAGATCAGATACCTGTCCTCCAGACTCGAGAAGGCACCGTAAAACTGGCCTTCAGAGTGGTTTTATATAAATGATGTCCCCTTCCGGATCCAGTCCGCCAGTCTCCGCCAGCCAACAACGCCCGAGGGCACGCCTAAGTTGGCACCCCGGGCCCTCAAGAAGAGGACACAAGGAAATATTCTCCCGATGGACAGGGTAAAGTTGCCGGCCAAACTGGGTGACGATAGTTGAGGTTATGGCGATATGCATAAGACGGGAGTGCAGCCGCTCCAATATCGGGGGAAGCCCATGTGGCATTTCAACGGGGAAGATGACGCCATCCGCTGTGGCCGTGAGGGTCCGGACTCCGCTACCGCTCTGGCAAGGATATTGTCCGATTTATACAAAGGGGAAGAGGAGGAATTCTTCGCATAAAAAACGCGGACGGATTCTCCATGTACAACCCCCCAGCGTGGGTAAGTTGCCATTCTTTTTCCCTGCTTTACTTACTCTAGCGTTCTTCTGCTAAGATTACTTGCATCAATGCTTCTGGGCAGGAACTAAGGAGGGCCGTAGAAGGAATCTTCACCCCCCCCCCTCCCCACACACAACCAGAGGACCCTGGAAGGGCCCTAGATCCGGGACTCAAAGTGGATCCGGATATAACTCTGGAGTTTGTCAACGGGGTATTATATCGAAGCGGCCGGGATGGCGCCTAGTGGCCATTACGCCGACTACCCCCGATCTGCCTCCACCTTGGCGTGTAAGCCAAACTAAAAACCCCTATCCTTCAAAAAGGACTCTTCACAGGTATTACAATTTACCTTTGAGGTGTCGTTCTATTTGCAGAAACGACGGCCGGAGCGAGGGGCCGAGCCCCTAGGGACTCGTCAACCACGAGTGTCTAGATCGGGCAGGCTCAAGAGGAAGGCGGTGAGGGTTGACACACCGCTACATAGGTAAAGCAATGACATTTCCTGTAATTATAGAATTTAAAATATGACAGCGCCCTTTGTGTCTGGCAGGAAGAGGAATAACCGGACTATATCCGCGACTTTACTAATCACGCTTCCACCAAACCGAGTTCCGTAATCCCGGCCGGAGCGGAGGCGACACGGGCCAGACCGCATAGCTCTACAATGTAGAGTGCGGATATGCCGCCCACGAATTCAAGTAGAGAGCGCCATGAATCACAAAGGCCGACGGCCGCGTGCTTTTAACAACATCTTTTCGAAGAGGCATTTAATGCCTTCAATTCGAGACGATACATCCGAAGCTGCTCAAGGCGGGCTTGCTTAAGCGACGGACGAAGATACCAAAGATATACGGTAAGAAAATTTGATAAGCATGTGTAGCAAGAGTCTCGAGACTTGAAACGTTGAAACAACAGTTTTAAGGATCAATGTATGTACAGGTCCTTGTAGAGAAGAACGAGCAATTGTCTCGAGCTGGAGGGATGCAAGGCCGAATCGAGAGCCGTAGTTGCCAAATTAGAGGAACCCAAAAGCCCTCATCTGGTAACAATTGTCACAATTGCACCTAAGATGCACCACTTAGTAAATGGTTGATGTGACAAGTCTAATGTAAAATTCTGCGCACAATCCCAGGTGAATCCGAGGGTGTAAGAGAGGACGATCGCATCTCAAAAGCAGCTAGATGCTGGCGGCGCGATTCTTACGCGAAGTTAGGCGGGAGAAGAACGATCTTCAAGATGCCAAAGTTCAGCTGGACGTGGAGTTAAAAGATCTCCGCACTCAGCTGGTGGACTCCGTGAAGGAGAACAAGAGGCTTCGACGCGGTATATATGGTACGTGCCTAGACGAACTGTTGTACAGTTCGGCGAGGAAGTATATTCAAAGAATTTTGCTTGCATGAATGTTAACGGGTCGCTCTGAGGAGGAGATGCCCTCATCTGCAAGTGATTTACTGCAAGACCTTTCTCAACTGCACGAGCGAGCTCGGCAAGTGATGTAGGGTGTTGCTCAGGCTTTGTGGACATCAAGCCTACTGCCGAATGGCATGGGGGAACTTGCAGACCTGCTTCAAGGAGCCCGGCGGCGCTTCCTTCTATGGAAGATATCAGCATGCCGGCAAGGAGCAAGAGAAGCCTGGGCAATGGTGAAGACGCGCTACACCAAGCTGGACCCGAACCATATGGACGAAGTGGGACCGGTGGGGCCCGATGGGAAAGAAATTCCCGTTAATCTGGTGTATGACCAGGTAGCGTTAGCCACTAAGTATTCTCAACAGGATTGTAAGCTAGATAGCCTGTTGGATGGTATAGAAAAGGAATGTAATCAGTCCAAATGACTGTGTAAATTAATGGGTGTGATGAGCCCCTAGCCGGATTAGAATCATTTGTCATGGCAGACCTTTTCACTTCAGCCCCCGGATCCTATAGTCCGGGGTGTGTCCAAATACCCGCTCAGCTATACAAAACCGGGGTATGCGTGGAAACAAGGCATAGGGGTCATAAGTGCTTGAACAGACAAGTACCCAACTAGTTATCTTATATTACATGGATAGTAAGAAACATCTTCCAGAGAGAATAGTTCCGTTAGGGGTTCCTTTCTCGGGCATGCGCGACGATGCACATGTCCGGACTGCGAATGAAGGCACAGGATACAAGACTTCTGGGGATTTATGTTATAATTAACTAATACATCTTTTGTTCACCGACCGAATATTCTCTTAAGGAAGCTAGCTTCGCTTCACCCGATCGAGGTACACATCCAAATGAACCGCAAGAATAATCGCAGAGGTGCTCCCTTTATGCCCTAGCCGAATTAACGGAACGAGGGCATAAACACAAGAGCGAACAACCCAGCTTGGCAACATCTTAAGTCATATCGATGCATATAATGGTGAAGAAAAGGCACATATGGAAAAAGAATGCATATGCGACGGGCAGAAAGCCATGTGAGTAATCATTTTTAGCTTCCGTATAGGAAGCCCCCAGGTATTGCTTACACACTTAGTGCGGCCGGAGTGATCCGGAAATCCGCACTGTATTGAATACTTTGTGTGAAGGGAGAAAAAGGTCAAGAAAGGAAAAGGGGATGGCGCATAATTAAAAGGGAGGGGTTAGGAGACGAACACTGTGTTCGGCGCTAGGCGTAGAATCTCCGTACTCTTGCCGCGTTCCATGGGTTCGGCTCGAGTCTTTTATCGGATGCATTACGTAAGCGGTACGCTCCTCCGGTGAGAACTTTGTCAATGACGGCGACCCTCCCACTTGGGTTTGAGTTTGTCCTTCTTCTTCTCCCGTGAGTCGAGAACGAGCTCGCCGATATTGTAAGTTTTGGCCCGCACTTTTCTGCTTTGGTATCGCCGAGCCTGCTGCCGATAGAATGCGGAACGGGCTTTTGCGACATCGCGCTCCTCCTCCGTGGCATCCAAATTATCCCGCCGATCTAACTCGGCTTCCTTCTTCTTCATACATGCGTGCACGCTGCGGCGAATCATGTATTATGTCGCAAGGTAATATCGCTACGCGCCGACACCATAAAAAATGGTGTATATACGGTGGTGCGATTTGGCGTGGTCCGTAGCCCCCAGAGTATGGAATTGAGCTCCTCCACCCAGTGCGTATCCGACTCTGTCAAGGATCGCACTAGTCTGGGTTTGATGCCACTCATAATGAGACCATTTGCCTGCTCTACCTGGCCGTTTGTTTGGGGATGGTAGAAGGAAGCGTAATCGAGCTTGTTGCCCATTTTTTCGCACCAAGTTTTCACTTCGTCGGCTGTGAAATTTGAGCCATTATCAGTGATGATGCTATGGGGGACACCTTATCGGTGGACAACCCCGGATATGAAGTCTATAACTGGTCCGGATTCAGCTGTTTTAACTGGTTTAGCTTCTATCCATTTGGTGAATTTGTCCACCATGACCAATAAGTATTTCTTCTTATGGCTTCCCCCTTTAAGAGGTTCGACCATATCCAGCCCCCAGACCACAAAGGGCCAAGTAATGGGGATTGTTTGGAGAGCGGTAGGGGCATATGACTGATTGGCAAAGAGCCGGCAACCGACATGTTGTTGGACAAGGTCTTGTCGTCTGCTTCGCCGTCGGCCAATAGAAGCATGTCTGGAAGGCCTTGCCGACTAATGCCCGAGCCACGGCAGGTGCCCGCCCAGCCGGCATGGATTTCAGCCAAGAGCTGCCGCCCTTCCTCTTCGGAGATGCATCTTTGTAGTACTCCGATAGCGCTTTTCTTGTAGAGTTCCCCTTCGTAGACTTTGTAAGCTTTAGAACGCCGGACAATGCAGCGTGCTTCATTTTGGTCTTCGGGGAGCTCCTGCCTATTTATGTAGGCCAAGAAGGGCTCGGTCCACGGGGTGATTATAGCCATGATTTCATGGGCCGAGGACATTATTTCGGGGGTAGAACCTCTGTGTCTGATGGTTCAGAATCTGGGGATCTATTCGGATCCGTGCTAGTATTGCCGGACTCCCCTTCCCATACTATGGATGGCTTGAACAGCCATTCAAGAATATGTTAGGTGGGACAGGATCGCGTTCAGCGCCGATGCGAGCGAGGACATCCACCGCTTGATTGTTTTCTCGAGCCACATGGTGGAATTCGAGCCCCTCGAACCGAGCTGACATTTTGAGGACGACATTACGATAGGCCGCCATTTTCGGGTCCTTGGCATCAAAATCTTCGTTTATCTGTGATATTGCGAGGTTTGAGTCCCCGCGCACTTCTAGGCGTTGAATGCCCATAGAGACTGTCGTCCGAAGATCGTGCAACAGAGCCTCGTATTCGGCTGCATTGTTGGAGTCTGTGTATAATATTTGGAGGACGTACTGGACCATGCCTCCGGTGGGAGACGTCCAGACTACACCTGCTCCCAATCCGGCCAGCATTTTAGAGCGTCGAAGTGCATGATCTAGTTTGAGTATGCGTCGTACTCTTTAGGGAGTTCGGCTTCTATCCATTTGGCGACGAAGTCAGCCAACACTTGTGACTTGATGGCCCGCCGAGGTTTGTACGTTATGTCGAACGGGAGGAGCTCAATGGCCCATTTGGCAATCCGGCCCGTAGCATCGCGGTTATTTATTATGTCATTGAGTGGTACTTCGGAGGCCACCGTAATCGAACACTCTTGAAAGTAGTGGCGTAGCTTCAGGGATGCCATGAACACCGCGTATGATATTTTTTGATAGTGTGGGTATCGGGATTTGCATGGGGTTAGGACCGTGGACACGTAGTAGACCGGCTTTTGGAGCGGGTCTTTGTATTCGTCAGCCTCTCGTTCAATGACGAGCACTGAGCTTACGACTTGATGCGTTGCAGCTATGTACAACAGCATAGGTCCGTCAACATTCAGCGCTGTTAATACTGGATTACTGGCCAATAAGGTCTTTATTTCATCCAGTCCGGCCGCGGTTGCATCCGTCCATACGAAGTGTTCGGTGCGCTGAAGAAGGCGGTAAAGCGATAGTGCCTTTTCTCCTAGCCTGGAGATAAAGCGGCTGAGAGCAACCACGCATCCGGCTAGTTTTTGAATGTGCTTGAGGTCTGTTGGTATGGCCAACTGTGATAGAGCTCGCATCTTTGCCGGATTCACTTCAATTCCTCTGTTGGAAACGACCAAGCCGAGTAGCTTCCCCGAGGGGACGCCAAAGACACATTTTTCCGGATTCAGCTTGATGTTGTATGTCCGAAGATTGTCGAATGTAAGCCTCAAGTCATCTATTAGGGTTTCGACGTGTCTTGTTTTTATGACCACGTCGTCCACATATGCCCCCACTGTTTTGTCGATTTGCTTTTCCAGGCATGTTTGAATCATGCGTTGGTAGGTTGCACCAGCATTCTTGAGCCCGAAAGGCATAGTGTTGAAGCAGAAAGGGCCATATGGCATTATGAAAGCTGTTGCAGCTTGGTCAGACTCTGCCATCTTTATTTGATGGTATCCAAAGTATCGTCGAGGAAACACAATAGTCGTGTCCAGCCGTGGCATCGATGATTTGATCGATGCGAGGAAGGGGAAAGGGATCCTTGGGGCAAGCCTTGTTGATGTCTTTGAAGTCGACGCATAGGTGCCAGGATTTGTCCTTCTTTGGTACTATCACCAAATTTGCCAGCCAATCCGGATGTTTGATATCTCTGATAAATCCGGCCTCTAGTAGCTTGGCTAATTCTTCCCCCATTGCTCGTCGTTTGGGCTCGAGAATCGCCTTTAGGGCTGCTTGATCGGTTTATTTCCTTTTAGAATATTGAGGCTGTGTTCGGTCACCGTGTGGGATGCCCGCCCTGTCGATGGGTGCCAAAGAAAATGTCCCAATTCTCACGTAAGAAATCTCGTAGTGCGGCATCAATCGCGGGGCTCAGCTGTGTCCCGATGGAAGCTGTCTTCGTGGGGTCCGTTGGGTGGACCTGGAATTTGACTATCTCGTCTGCAGGTTTGAATGAGGTGGACTTGGGTCATTTGTCTAGTATCACGTCGTCCCTGTCCATAGTGGCCCGCAGTGTTGTTAACTCTTCGGCTGCTAGGGCTTCGGATAATGCTTCCAAGGCTAGGGCTGCGGTTTTATTTTCGGCGCGAAGCGCAACATCTGGATCACTCGCTAGAGTGATGATTCCATTGGGTCCGGGCATTTTAAGCTTCATGTACCCATAATGGGGTACAGCTTGAAAGCTTGTAAACGCGTCCCGCCCTAGAAGGGCGTGGTACCCGCTGCTAAAAGGAGCCACTTGGAATGTGATTTCCTCGGACCTATAATTCTCCGGGGTACCGAATACCACATCGAGTGTGATTTTTCCCGCACACCGCGCTTCACGAGTAGGGATAATTCCCCCGAAGGTCGTGCCGCTTTGTTCAATGCGGCTTCTATCAATCTCCATCTTGCTGAGTGTTTCTTCATAAAATCAGATTTAATCCGCTCCCGCCGTCCATGAGTACTTTAGTGAGCCGAAAGCCGTCTACGATCGTACTAAGGACCAGAGCGGCCGGTGCCCGGACGGCCCGGAATCGAGGTTCATCACTGGCATTAAAAGTTATAGCAGTGTCGTTCCAAGGGTTTATTTTGCCACACGGTAAATTTCAGCGGAGCTTCGACGAGCTCGCTTGCGCCTATTGTTTGAGGTGAAAGTCTCGAAGACTGTTAGTACCGTATTGTGTTCGCTGGCGGGATGTTGTTCCGCTTTATGGCCCACAAGAAGATCCTCGCCGCTTTTTGCCACCTGCTGGAGTATCCAACATGCCTTAAGACTATGAGTAGGTGTTCTTCCGAGCATCTTGTGGAGCTTACATGGTCCGTCGAGCCATTCTTCCAATACGGATCTCCGCCTCGGTGGGCTTTGGTTTCTTGGGGTTGGGTGGACGACTTACGAGTTTCGTCCGCTTAGTTCGAGACAAAGGTTTTGGCGAGAGCGGTACTATCCCAAAATTCTGTTTGAGTCTTCAAGCGCTCTCCATCGCCTGATAAGATTGTACTATGGTTGCCAAGTCCGCAAGCATACTACGTCATGGGCGCTTATAGCACTGAGGAGTCCTTCGTCCGTGCAGTTTTTGCAGAAAAGTGAGACCATGTTCTCTTCGCGGCAGTCCCTGACCTTGTTAAGCGCAAGGTGGAATCTGGCCTAGTAGCGATGTATGGTTTCCTGGGGCTCTTGCCTGATGCGGGAGAGACAGTTTAGGTCTTGTTTAGAGTCCGGATTTTGATCTGATCTAACGCCTAAGGGCGCGGGTGGTCCTGAGCTAAACAGCTCAGAATCCGGGGTGCGCAATTTCTTCGGCCCGATGCCCGATTTTAAGTCCGGGACCTGGGTCAAGTTTTCCTTTGAGAAGGTCTTTGGCTCAGGGAGTTCGGTGATCCGAACACAACTTGTCCTCAAAGTTGAGGGGCAATCTGCGTGTGGTTCCTCCAGTATCGCTATCCCATGGGTGGCCGACGGGGACCTGATGTCCCTTTGGTCGGGTTTAAGCCCAATCCGGTCATAGTCTCGTGGCGACTCCCGATGGCGCGATCCAAGAGTTCGTTAAGGAGGAGATCCACCGATCCATCATGACGGGCGAAGTTCCAAACTAACGTGAAGGTTATGATCGATGACCCGAGAAGTCATCGTCGGCTCCACCGCCGATGGGGCAGCCATGATAAAGCCGCCGAGCCGGAGCGTCTGGCCTACAGCTAGAGCCCCCTCCAAGGTAATGTCGTCCTTGACAATGAGACAAGCCATCGAGCCTGACGGCGACGACACAGAGGGACTCTCAATGAAAGCACCAATGTCGGTGTCAAAACCGGCGGATCTCGGGTAGGGGTCCCGATCCGCAAGCGTCAAGGCGATGGTAACAGGAAGCAAGGGACACAGATGTTTACCTGTGTTTGGGCCCTCTCGATGGAGGTAAAACCCTACTTCCTGCTTGATTAATATTGATGATATGGGTAGTACAAGAGTAGATTTACCACGAGATCGTAGAGGCTAAACCCTAAGAGCTAGCCTATGATGGTATGATTGTAATTGTGATCGGCCTTCTAAGGACCAACCTCTCCGGTTTATATAGGCACCGAGAGGGCTAGGGTTTACACGAGTCGGTTACAAGGAAGGAAATATAATATCCGGATCACCAAGCTTTCCTTCCACGCCAAGGAAAGTCCCATCCGGACATGGGCCGAAGTCTTGAGTCTTGTATCTTCATGCTTCAATAGTCCGGACATTGTACACAGTCCGGCTGTCCGGATACCCCCTAATCCAGGACTCCCTCAGGACCCACCAGCTACATCTTCGCACGCAAGGAAGTGAGTCCGCAAAAAATGATTCGCCCCCATGATCGCTGGGACCCACCACCTACATCTTCACGAGCAAGGAAGTGCTCGGCGGTCGACCCACCTGGTCAAGCGTCGTGGCGTTGTCATTCAGGTCGCGAACGTGTATGTACATGTTGGTCGTTGTAGAGGCGCCGCGACGTAAGTAGTAGAGGCGCCGCGACGTGTCATAGTAGAGCGCGCACATAGCATGTACATGTACGCATAGCGCGTAGGTGCAAGAAAGAAAATACAACCACGTATGTACATACAGGCAGGGTCTCGAACGCCTACTCGCGCATACGTACATGGCTGGGTCGGAACAGAAACAGCGTAAATGTCGTCGTGTTCATGGGGAGCCAACCGGCTGGGTCGGAACGGAATGAGTGGTCGTGTTCATCGGGAGGGCTTGGACGGAACAGCGATGGAAGCGAGGCATGGCGTATCGCTGGCGGAGGAAACGGACCTCCTACGTTCGAACGGGGTCCTGTTGATCGGGAGGGTGTGGCGTGGCGCCAAACGGAGAAACGGACCTCAATGGTCGAAAAGGGGTCCCGTGATCGGGAGGGTGTGGCGTGCCGCAAAACGAGTAAACGGACATCCTACGGTCAAACGGGGTCTGTTGATCGGGAGGGTGTGGCGTGCCGCAAAACGGATTTAAACGGACTTGTGTTGGAGCGCTAGGTCAAATGGTGTCCTGTTCAGCCCAGGGAGGGTGTGGCGTGCCGCAAAACAGGACTCCACGAGATCTTATTCATCTCCACCGTCGACCTCCTCCGGCCTCCATGGGCTCCTGTTCATCCAGCCTCCACCGCGCTTACTCCACCTGCTCTCGTTCAACCAGCCCTCCACGGGCACCCCTCCATCGCTCATCGCTCATCTAGCCCTCCACACCACGGGTCTTGTTCATCCGAGGCAACGCCACCGCCACTGCTCATCCAAACCCCCGCAACGCTCATTTGTTCATCAATCGATCGGCTTGATTAGCGGCAGCAGCGAGAATCGCTCCATCGGGTTCGATTAACAGCCATCGATCGATCGCCGGGTTCCAGAACGCGTAGCTGCGAGTGCACCGCTTCGGGTTCGATTAGAGCCCAATGCCTCGCTTCGGGTTCGATTAGAGCCAACGCTTCGCGACACACGCACGCACGTATCTGACGAGAAAGCAGCGCATCGCTCGGCCCCCGACCTCCCACCGTAACCGGCAACTCCCCGAAATTTTCTTCCCCCTCGCTTCTACCACGGTTTTTCCGTCATGGACGGCCCAAAGAATGTCATGCAGCTGTGTCTCCGCCCGCCCAGACGAAAAGCCCATTTTCTTTCATGATTTTTGTCATAGAAGTAGGAGCCCACCACATCTATGATGATTGGGGTTTTGTCACAATTATCGTCATAGAAGTGTCATATGTATGACCGAATTTTTTTTCGTTCGGCCCAAAATGTCACGGATGTGTCTTTTTTTTGTAGTGATGACACTATCATCAAGAAGATTAACTCCCAGTTGAATCAAGTGATTGTTATACCCAGACATTTTGAGTATATGCTCACTGATAGAACTATTCTCCTCCATTTTGCAGCTGTAGAACTTATTGGAGACTTCATATCTCTCAATCCGGGCATTTGCTTGAAATATTAACTTCAACTCCTAGAACATCTCATATGCTCCATGACGTTCAAAACGTCGTTGAAGTCCCGGTTCTAAGCCGTAAAGCATGGCACACTGAACTATCGAGTGGTCATCAGCTTTGCTCGGCCAGACATTCATAATATCTAGTGTTGCTCCTGCAGGGGGTTTGGCACCTAGCGGTGCTTCCAGGATGTAATTCTTCTGTGCAGCAATGAGGATAATCCTCAAGTTACGGAGCCAGTCCGTGTAGTTGCTACCATCATCTTTCAAGTTAGCTTTCTCTAGGAATGCATTAAAATTCAACGGAACAACAGCACGGGACATCTATCTACAACAACATAGACATGCAAAATACTATCAGTTACTAAGTTCATGATAAATTAAAGTTCAATTAATCAAATTACTTAAGAACTCCCACTTAGATAGACATCCCTCTAATCATCTAAGTGATCATGTGATCCAAATCAACTAAACCATGTCCGATCATCACGTGAGATGGAGTAGTTTTCAATGGTGAACATCATTATGTTGATCATATCTACTATATGATTCACGCTCGACCTTTCAGTCTTAGTGTTTCGAGGCCATATCTTCATATGCTAGGCTCGTCAAGTTTAGCTTGAGTTTTCTACGTGTGCAAAACTGGCTTGCACCCATTGTATGTAAATGTAGAGCTTATCACACCCGATCATCACGTGGTGTCTCGGCACGACGAACTTTCGCAACGGTGCATACTCAGGGAGAACACTTGTACCTTGAAATATAGTGAGAGATCATCTTATAATTCTACCGCCGAACTAAGAAAAATAAGATGCATAAAGGATAAACAACACATGCAATCAATATAAGTGATATGATATGGCCATCATCATCTTGTGCCTTTGGTCTCCATCTCCAAAGCACCGTCATGATCACCATCGTCACCGGTGCGACACCGTGATCTCCATCGTAGCATCGTTGTCGTCTCGCCAACCATTGTTTCTACGACTATCGCTACCGCTTAGTGATAAAGTAAAAAACAATTACAGGGCAATTGCATTACATACAATAAAGCGACAACCAAATGGCTCCTGCCAGTTGCCGATAACTCTGTTACAAAACAGGATCATCTCATACAATAAAATTTAGCATCATGTCTTGACCATATCGCATCACAACATGCCCTGCAAAAACAAGTTAGATGTCCTCTACTTTGTTGTTGCCAGTTTTACGTGGCTGCTACGGGCTGAGCAAGAACCGTTCTTACCTACACATGAAAAAACCACAACGATTTTTGTCAAGTGTGCTGTTTTAACCTTCAACAAGGACCAGGCGTAGCCACACTCGATTCAACTAAAGTGGGAGAAACTGACACCCACCAGCCACCTGTGTGTGAAGCACGTCGGTAGAACCAGTCTCGTGTAAGCGTACGTGTAATGTTGGTCCGGGACCCTTCATCCAACAATACCGCCGAATCAAAGTAAGACATGCTGGTAAGCAGTATGACTATTATCGCCAACAACTATTTGTGTTCTGCTCGTGCATATAACATCTATGCATAGACTTGGCTCAGATGCCACTATTGGGAACGCAGTAATTTCAAAAAAATTCATACGCACACGCAAGATCATGGTGATGCATAGCAACGAGAGGGGAGAGTGTAGTCCACATACCCTCATAGACCGTAAGCGGAAGCGTTATGACAACGTGGTTGATGTAGTCGTACGTATTTACGATCCGGCCGATCCTAGTACCGAAAGTACGACACCTCCGCGATCTGCACATGTTCTGCTCGGTGACGTCCCACGAACTCTCGATCCAGCTGAGTGTCGAGGGAAAGCTTCGTCAGCACGACGGCGTGATGACGGTGATGATGAAGCTACCGACGCAGGGCTTCATCTAAGCACTACGACGATATGTGGATTATGGTGGAGGGGGGCACCGCACACGGCTAAGACAATGATCAACTTGTGTGTCTATGGGGTGCCCCTCTCCCCCGTATATAAAGGAGTGGAGGAGGGGGAGGGCCCGCCCTCTGTATGGCGTGCCCTAAGGGAGTTCTACTCCCACCGGGAGTAGGATTCCTGTAACGCCCCCGATGCGGCTATATCTCCCACGTGTCGAGGCACGACTTAGAGGCATAACCGCATTGAAAGCAATGTCGCAAGTGAGGTAATCTTCACACAACCCATGTAATAATTAAGGGAAAGATACATAGTTGGCTTACGATGCCACTTCACACAAAGACATAAATAAACATCCATCATTCAGAGTACACTCAAGGTCCGACTACGGAACCAAAATAAAGAAGATACCCCAAATGCTAACACAGATCCCGAATCGTCCCAACTGGGCACCACTCTTGATCATCTGGAAAAGACACATAGTAACGACCACGTTCCTCGTCGAACTCCCACTTGAGCTCGGTTGAATCACCTGCACTGGCCTCATCGGAACCTGCAACTGTTTTGGAAGTATCTGTGAGTCACAGGGACTCAGCAATCTCACACCATGAGATCAAGACTATTTAAGCTTTAGGGAGGACATAGTATTAAAGTGGAGCTGCAGAAGCGACTAGCATATATGGTGGCTACTTCGCAAAAGAGAGCGAGAAGAGAAGCAAAGCACGGTCGTGAAACTAGTATTGATCAAGAAGTGATCCTGAACTACTTACGTCGACATAACTCCAACACGTGTTCACTTCCCTGACTCCGCGAGAAGAGACCATCACGCAGTTACACCTTGTTGATGTGTATTTTATTTGAGGTCAACTTTTGGGTTTTCTACGACCGGACATTAACAAATTCCCATCTGCCTCATAACATGGCACGGCTTTGAAAGATATTACCTGCGGGTGTCCCAACTTAGCCCATGATAAGCTCTCACGGTCAACGAAGGATATTCCTTCTACGGGAAGACCGATCAATCTCGGAATCCCGGACTACAAGACATTTCGACAGCAATAAAACAAGACCAGCAAAGCCACCCGATTGTGCCGACAAATCCCGATAGGAGCTGCACATATCTCGTTCTCGGGGCACACGGATAGGTCAGCCTCGAGTAAAACCAGCCCTCGAGTTGCCCGAGGTGGCCCTTGATCTGCCGGTTCGGGCCAAGACTCGAAGGAGCACCGGTCCGGGGGGTTAAAATAAAGATGACCCTCGGGCTCGCGAAACCCGGGAAAAAGGCTTAGGTGGCAAATGGTAAAACCAAAGTTGGGCCTTCTGGGCGAGTCTTATTCAAAGCGAACTGTCAAGGGGTCCCATAAATCACCCAACCGTAAGGAACGCAAAAATCAAGGAACATAACACCGTATGGCGGAAACTAGGGTGGCAAGAGTGGAACAAAACACTGGGCATAAGGCCGAGCCTTCCACCCTTTACCAAGTATATAGATGTATTAATTATAGCAGATATATATTGTGATATCCCCAACAAGTAAACATGTTCCAACAAGGAACAACATCTCCATGTTCAACAAGGAACAAACTTCACTTCACCGCAACTAGCAACGCTATAAGAGGCTGAGCAAAGCGGTAACATAGCCAATCAACGGTTTGCTAGGAAAGGATGGTTAGGGGCTGACATGGCAATATGGGTGGCATGATATAGCAAGTGGTAGGCATCGCAGCATAGGCATAGCAAAAGAGCGAGCAACTAGCATAGCAAAGATAGAAGTGATATCGAGGGTATGGTCATCTTGCCTGCAATGTTCTCTGAGTTGTCGAAAGCTTGATCCTCGAAAACGTTCTCAACAGGCTCCTCGTTCACGTACTCGTCTCCCGACTCTACCCAAAGCAACAACACAAACAAAGGAACCACAATAAATCACGGTGCAATGCACAATCAACATGATGCAAAACATGGCATGATATGCATGATGGGATATGCAATGCTTATGTGCGCTCCGGAAGGCAAATGATGAACCAGGCATCAACTTGGCAAACCAAGCATGCCACTGGAAAGATGAGATGATTTCGGTTGAAATCGATATAAAGATCACCGGAATCGGATGCACGGTTTGCAAATGGCAAGCAAAACAAGAATGGCGCAAATCTGCCATTAACAGCATGATGCCACTTAGCAAGCAACAAATAATTAAGCTACTGCACCCAAACGTAACAACAAAGCACATGGCAGTGATCTACACATGATGCTCGATAAAATATGAGCACTGAGCTACGGCTAGTTCACAACATAACATGTTCAAACAAGCATGGCAAAAGTGCATTAATAATCAGGCTGGACATGGCAAAAACAGTAACAGGTTGCAATGTTTAGAGCATCAAAACTACATGCTACAGGAATCTACTCAAAGCCTAGAACAAAAGTCCCTTACTGACCATAAGCCAAAAAGGACTAGAAAATATAGTAACACACATGTCAATATTGAAAGTCTTGTTAACAGATTCAGCAACTTGACATGTCAAAAACTGATAACGAGATGGCATGTTGACAAGCTCAATGCACTCACTACAGAGCCTCAAATGATAAACTAAGCCTACATACATCAAGAAGACATGACATAGAAGACATACATGGCAAGAACAATTACATAGCATATATGGATCAACCACAACAAGCTAGGCAAAATTGAATAACACGTATACAATCTGCCAGGAAACATTTGATAGCAAAAGTAGAGCTCGATTGACTCAAGCTATGGCATCCCATAATTGCAAACAAAGGCATGGATGGATAGAGCAAGTCATGCTTTACAAAACACCCTTACTGAAGTATCTCAAAATATGCATAGATCTCTCGGTATCATCAAGTAAACATGGCATCAAAATCAGCTAAAACAGGGCTGAAATCAGCAACATTAGGACACCTACTTTGCATGCTTGTGCTAGTCACCACATAGATCACAAAAATACATGGCATATACCCCTGGAAAGATGGCATGGCATTTTACAAAAACACATGTAGGACTCAAATACATAGGGTGCACATATTAATCATAGCAAAAATAGCAAAAGTGCAACTCCTGATAAAAATCAGAAACTATCAGCACATAGCACTCTTCCAACAGAATTTCGGGCATCAAGATGAGCTCAAATGAAAATGATGCAATGGAATGAAATGATCTACTCTTCGAGTCGAACATTTTGACATATTATACGCGAAAAATGGATCTACGGATGCGAAGATATAGCAGGATGAAAATTGCACAAAATTACAAAGATCTAAGGACTTAGGAAAAAGAGGGGGAGAAGAGAGTCAACGCGTGGATCGAGGCGGATCCGATCGGATCGACAGGCGTCGGGCTCGAGCTCGCCGAGAGGCGCCAGCGAGGGGGAGGCGGCGATGGGTCGGCGGCGGCGGGGCCGAGGTCGCCGGAGGAGAGGAGGGCCTGGGCGCGGCGATGGCCGGGCGGCCGGCTGGGCAGCGAGATCCCGCGGCGGGGCAGCCGGACTCCGGCGGGCGGAGGAGGAGGCGGCACGGCAGCGGCAGCGGCGGCGCGAGAGGCGCCAGGGCGCGAGGCGCGGCGGGCGGCGGAACTGCTGGCTCACAGGCGATCCGGCCCGGCAGGCCGGCAGCGCTGGGCGGCGTGAGGCCACGTGTCGGCGATTGGGCGAGGCGGGCGGACGTGTCCGCGGCAGCTGGACGCGTCCGCCAAGGCGAGGTTTTCTAGGGTTTCGGGAAGGGATGATCCGGATTCGGGAGGTGTTTAAATAGGCATAGAGGGAGCTAGGAGAGTCCAAATGAGGTGTAGTTTTACGCCCACGATCGTGATCGAGCGACGGAGAGCATGGAGGTGACTTAGATGGGTTATTGGGCTGTTTTGGAGGGTGTTGGGCTGCAACTTAAAAGAGGCTTTATGAAGGTGCGGTTAACTGTTGGAGTACCAAACGAGCTCCAAATGACCAAACTTGACCGGTGGTCTCCGGGTGTTATACCAAGGCCACTAGACAAACCTCGGTCCATTTCGAGACGGTTTAATACCCTTTACGGAAAAACGTAAAAGGACCGCCGGGAGATAGGAGTCTTGGATTGCAAAAGCGGACAACGGGAAAAATGCTCGGAAACATGAGACGAACACGTATGCAAATGCGATGCACATGATGACATAATATAAAATGCATGCCATGGACAAAATGCAAAATGAAGAAAACCCAACCACGGAGGGAATATCATATATCAATGCCGAAAATGGCAAGAGTCGGAGTTACAAATAAGGAAAGTTACTTCCGGGGTGTTACAATTCCCCCCTTCCAAGTAGGAGTAGGAGAGGAAGGAAGGAGAAGAGAGGGAGGAAGGAAAGGTGGTGGCCCCCCTCCCAATTCAGATTGGGCTTGGGGGCGCCCCCTCCTAGGCCGCCTCCTCCTCTCTCCCACTAAGGCCCAATAAGGCCCATACACTCCCCGGGGGGTTCCGGTAACCTCCCGGTACTCTGGTAAATGCCCGAACTCACCCAGAACCATTCCGATGTCCAAACATAGCCATCAACCTTTATGTCTCGACCATTTCGAGACTCCTCGTCATGTCCATCATCATATCTGGGACTCCGAACAACCTTTGGTACATCAACACACACAAACTCATAATATCGATCGTCACAGAACGTTAAGTGTGCGGACCCTATGGGTTCAAGAACTATGTAGACATGACCGAGACTCATCTCCAGTCAAGAACCAATAGCGGAACTTGGATGCTCATATTGGTTCCTACATAATTTACGAAGATCTCTATTGATCAAACCGCATAACAACATAAGTTGTTCCCTTTGTCATCGGTGTGTTACTTGCCCGAGATTCGATCGTCGGTATCTCAATACCTAGTTCAATCTCGTTACCGGCAAGTCTCTTTACTCGTTCCGTAATGCATCATCCCGCAACTAACTCATTAATCACATTGCTTGCAAGGCTTATAGTGATGTGCATTACCGAGAGGGCCCAGAGATACCTCTCCGACAATCGGAGTGACAAATCCTAATCTCGATCTATGCCAAATCAACAAGAACCATCGGAGACACCTGTAGAGCACCTTTATAATCACCCAGTTACGTTGTGACGTTCGGTAGCACACTAAGTGTTCCTACGGTATTCGGGAGTTGCATAATCTCATAGTCATAGGAACATGGATAAGTCATGAAGAAAGCAATAGCAACATACTAAACGATCAACTGTTAAGCTAACGGAATGGGTCAAGTCAATCACATCATTCTCTAATGATGTGATCCCGTTAATCAAATGACAACTCATGTCTGTGGTTAGGAAACTTAACTATCTTTGATTCAACGAGCTAGTCAAGAAGAGGCATACTAGTGACACTCTGTTTGTCTATGTATTCACACATGTACTAAGTTTCCGGTTAATACAATTGTATAATAAACATTTATCATGATATAAGGAAATATAAATAACAACTTTATTATTGCCTCTAGGGAATTTTTCCTTCAAATGTGTGTGTGTGTGTGGGGGGGGGGTTGTGGTAGTCCGAACACAAGAAACGTCAGAGTCTAACCCCCTGGCCCACCCAAAAGGAAGGCGTAGCACGCGCTTTTGTAGCAACCCACGCTGTTTCCATGCCAAAATCCCCCACTCCCTTCTTCCATCCCCCGCCACTCTCCACAAATTTCCCGCCTTTGTCTCCCACCCTCTCCTTCCTTCTGCCGCCAACGCATGGAACCGGAGGAGAACCTATCGGAAGATGGAGCCGGCGAAGGTGCCGGAGGATCCGACCATCACGCTCGCTCGTAAGATCAGCTCGGCTATGTGACAATCTCGCCGCGTCAAAGCGGGGCCGCAAAGGAGGAGAAGCTCAAGAAGCAGATGGCCACCGGTGGGTATGGTGGTGGTGTCGAGTGTGGTGGTCGCGGCAGACGTCACGGCGGAGGCCGCGGTGCCTAGACGGGCGCACCCACAGTACGGACGTCGATGTGGCCGGAGCATTACAAGCCTCCATACTTCTAAACCGCCAAGCAGCTCGGAACCACCGTCGGGAAGGTGCCTTACATCGCCGACGTAAACGCGACACCACTCTTCTCTGACTATTTTTCGTCACAGCTCGTCTGGGCGTGGACTGCGAGCCGGGAGGAGATGTATGTCTGCACGTTGTTCGCTACAATGCGTAGAGCAGGGGAGGCGACGTACAACGACCGAACAAGGAGATGGTCGACATCATCCACGACGAAGGCAAAGAAGGAAGATCTGGATATGAGGACGGGCAGGTGGAAGACTCGAACTCACCCAGTTTGGCAACTGCCCGCAGCAGCAGTCCTACACCCAGACGGGCACGCAGCAGTCCTATGCACAAACCGGCATGGGCACACATCAACAGCATTATTGGGCCGCGAGACAACAGCAGCAGCAGCAGGAGGAGGACGAGGAGGGCGGCGGAGATGACCCGGATGATACAACCCGCGATCCGAAGAAGAATGCTAGAGGAGAAAGTTTCAACATGCGGGGGGGTGAGCTATTGTGCGATGCATGGTTGACCACTAGCCTTGATCCAATCCATGGCACGGAGCAAAAGGGCAAAATATTTTGGAACAACATTCACACTTGGTTCCACAAACACAAGCATTTCGCCTCCTACTCCGACACGGTCATCCACAACCATGAATTGAAGTCCCTCAACCATCGATGGTACACCATCCAAGAGGTCATATAGAAGTATTATGGGCACTTGAAGTATCTCATCACACGGTGGCCCAGTGGTGCATGAATTACCACATAAGTAAGTTGATCACTAGCTGGATATCCTTAGTTTTATTGCTCAATCACAACTGCAGGATGCTGCTAACGCGACACTACAATCAGAGACCCTCAAACGAAACTGTGTGCGATGCATTAATCACAAACAAATATGTAAAAAACTGTCAAAATAGATGCAAAACGTTTGCGATGGTGGATACATCAAACACGGTTCAGATTTTAGTTGCATGTGCGATGTGGGGCATACGGTTCACTCGAATTAACTGTTTGCGATGAGCATAACAACAGAAACAGTCAAATGGATGAAGGTGTGTGAGACATACGGCATACAGTTCACTGGGATGAATTGTTCGAGATTAGGGAATGATGGGGAACGTAGCATGCAATTTCAAAAAAAATCCTACGCTCACGCAAGATCTATCTAGGAGATGCATAGCAACGAGAGGGGGAGAGTGTGTCCACATACCCTCGTAGACCAAAAGCGGAAGCGTTTGGCAACGTGGTTGATGTAGTCGAACTTCTTCTAGATCCGATCAATCAGGCACCGAACGTAGGGCACCTCCGAGTTCTGCACACGTTCAGCTCGATGACGTCCCTCATCCTCTTGATCCAGCAAAGGTGTCGAGGAAGAAGAAGAGTTCCGTCAACATGACGGCGTGGTGACGGTGATGGTGAAGTGATCCGCCAAGGGCTTCGCCTAAGCACTACGAAGATATGACCGGAGGCGTAAATTGTGGAGGGGGCTCCGCACACGGCTAACAATTGTTGGTGTGTGTTCTTGGCGCCCCCTCCCCACGTATATATAGGTTGGAGGGGGAGGGGAGCAGCCATGGGGTGCCCCAAGTAGGAGGAATCCTACTTGGGGTCCAGTGACGCCCGGGTAATTGAGCTACAGTAACCCCCTAGTAATGATGCCACGTCACCTCGATTATTGTTGATAATCTCGCGTTAGTTCAGAACCGATCCAAATTCAAATTTGAATTAAAGTCAAAACAATTAAAGTTTTCAAAAGTCAAAACTAAATTGTTCCTAATGTGTCAAATAATCCATAATAAATGTTGGTGAAGAAATCATCTTTAATTAAATATTTAAATGCACTAAGTTAATTAAAACAGCGATAAGACAATTATCTAAAATACTTTTAGAATCATAAGCAAATGCAAAATACCTTATTTAGAGTGCCAAAATATTTGGGGCCGTGGCCTATTTAATAGCACTAAATTAGTTGTCGTTTCTAAATTTTATGAAACTAAAAAAAAGGAAAACAGAAAAGAAATAGAATAAGAAAAAAAAACAAAGGAGGCCAACCCCCCGGCCACAATGGGCCTTGGCCCAGATGGCCGGCCTAAACGCCCGAAGAGGCGGGCCCTCCCCCACCTCCACTTAACCCCCTCGATCCACTGACCGAAACCCTAACCCCCACTGCTCCCCCCGACCCCCCCCCCCTCCCCACTCGCACCCACTCCCTCCCCCTCGTCCCACTCCTCCCTCTCACCCTTCCCCAATCTGGATCGGGGCAACCCCCCGATCCCATCGCCCCATCGCCGCCTTGACATCGCCGTCACCCCCCTCGCGGAGCCGGCCCCCTCCTGTCACCCCACCGGCCTGGCCTCCTGGTCCGACGACCACGAGATCACGAGACCCGCCGAGCTACCTCGCCCCCGCCGCACGAGGACCGCGCCGCCGGAGCCCCTCACCGTCTTCCCCGAATCACCGTCGCCTCGTCGTCCCCGGCGGTCTGCCTCCCCGACGTCGCCCGTCGTCTCCAACTTCCTCCCCGCGCCCCATTGCCCCGACCCCTGCACCCAACGTGAGCCCGCGCCCCTCCTCTCTCTCCTGTCTCCCACGCGCCCCGCGGCGCACGCATCCACGCCTGCCGATGCCGCGGCCACCCCGTGCCTCCCCGTCAGTGAGCTGCTCGCGCCCGTGTTGACCGCACGCGCTCACCGCGTCCGCGTCCGGGTCCAGTGCGCCCTCACGCTCATCCAGACCACGCACTGCCTCACCTCCCTCACGACCCGTGCCCGCACGTGCCGACCGCCGAGGCTCCCTGCCCACCATTGCTCTAGCAACCACTGCCCTTGCGCCCACTCGCCGCCAGTCGGTTTTGCCCGCCCCTGGGCGTGCGCCCGTTCGGGCTATGCCCACACCCAGCTCCCAAAACCGCCAGGCCTCTGGGCCATTGACATGTGGGGCCCAGCCCCTGGAACGTTTTAAAAAAGAATTAGAAGTAAAAAACAAATCTAAAATAAATAAATAAATTATTAATTAATTAATTAATTAATTAGTGAATTAATTAAGTTAATTAATTCTGCTAACTAAACTAATTGAATCTAATTAACCTAATCTTTTAGCTAAACTAATTAACTGTGATTATTTAAATCGTGTCAATGACAGCGGGACCTAGCTGTCAGTTTGACTAGTCAACGGTCAGAATTGACCGCTGACGTCATGATGACGTCATAAATGTTTTCGATTAAATTAACTTTGCTAATTCAAAAATCATTTAAAACTTTGAAAATTAATAGAAAATAAATCGTAGCTCGGATGGAAAAACTTTGTACATGAAAGTTGCTCAGAACGACGATACGAATCCGGAAATGCAGCATGTTCGTCCGCCACACACCCCTAGCAAAGAAAACATGCAACTTTCCCCCTCCGGTTCATCTGTCCGAAAACGCGAAACACCGGGAATACTTTCCCGGATGTCCCCCCCTTCGTCGGTATCACCTACTACCGCGTTAGGGCACACCTATCACCGCGTATTGCCATGTTACGCTTTGTGATGCTTTGATTGCTTTGTTATTTATTGTGTTCCCCCTCCGTTACTTCTTTCCGGTAGACCCCGAGACTGCCGGCGACCCCAGTTCGACTACGGAGTTGACGACCCCTCCTTGCCAGAGCAACCAGGCAAGCCCCCCCCCCCCTGATCACCAGATATCGCGTATTCTTCTCTATACTGCTTGCATTAGAGTAGTGTAGCATATTCTTGCTTTGGTTAATCCTATTCTGCTGCATAGCTTTGTCATTGTTACTCTGATTTGTTACCTTTACATGCTATCCTCTTTGCTTAGTATAAGATGCTAGTGTTCCATCGGTGGCCCTACATTCTTGTCCGTCTACCATGCTATACTATCGGGCGTGATCACTAGGGAGGTGATCACGGTATATACTATATACTTTATATACATGACACATGTGGTGACTAAAGTCGGGTCATTTCGTTGAGTACACGCAAGTGATTACGATGAGGGGCTGAAAGGACAGTGGCTCCATCCGGTAGAGGTGGGCTGGGTTCTGACGACCCCCGATTTGTTACTTTGTGGCGGAGCGACAGGGGCAGGTTGAGACCACCTAGGAGAGAGTGGGCTGGCCTGGTCGGCGTCCCACGGATACTTAACACGCTTAACGAGATCTTGGTATTTGATCTGAGTCGGCCATTTGGTCTATACGCACTAACCAGCTACGCTGAACAGCTTATGGGCACTTTCGGCGTCGTGGTATCGGCCAAGCCTTCGTGGCGTCGGCGATCGAGCGGCACGCGGCGTATTGGATGGAACACCTGCTAGGCTAGAGTGCGCTTCCTCGCGTTACATAGCGTCTTGGTGTGCTAAGGCGATGGGCCCCGGACCCTGTGCGCTTAGGTTTAAACCGGTGTCTGACCTCTCTGTTGGCCTAGGTGGGGCTGCGGCGTGTTGATCTTTCGAGGCGGTCATGACCCAGAAAGTGTGTCGGCCAAATGGGATCAAGCGTGTTGGGTTATGTGGTGCACCCTGCAGGAAGTTTATCTATTGAATAGCCGTGATCTTGATAATAAAGACGACTTGGAGTTGTACCTTGACCTTATGACAACTAGAACTGGATACTTAATAAAACACACCCTTCCAAGTGCGGATACAACCCGGTGATCGCTCTCTAACAGGGGGACGAGGAGGGATTGCGGGTAGGATTATGCTATGCGATGCTACTTGGAGGACTTGATCTACTCTCTTCTACATCTTTGAAGAGGCGGAGGCTGCGAAGCGTAGTCTTGACGAGATTAGCTATCCCCTCTTATTACGGCATTCTGCAGATTCACCCACCGATATGGCCCTTTACACATATACCCATGCATATGTAGCGTAGCTCCTTGCTTGCGAGTACTTTGGATGAGTACTGACGGTTGCTTTTCTCCCTCTTTTTGCCCTTTCCCTTCTACCTGGTTGCCGCAACCAGATGCTGGAGTCCAGGAGTCAAACGCCACCGTCGATGGTGACTCCTACTACAGTGGAGGTTCCTACTATTACGTGCAGCCCCCTGACAACGACGAGGAGTAGTTAGGAGGATCTCAGGCAGGAGGCCTGCGCCTCTTTCGATCTGTATCCCAGTTTGTGCTAGCCATCTTATTGCAACTTGTTTACTTATGTCTGTACTCAGATATTGTTTCTTTCGCTGACTCGTCTATGATCGAGCACTTGTATTCGAGCCCTTGAGGCCCCTGGCTTGTATTATGATGCATGTATGACTTATTTATGTTTTAGAGTTGTGTTGTGATATCTTCCCGTGAGTCACTGATCTTGATCGTACACATTTGCGTGCATGATTAGTGTATGATTGAATTGGGGGCGTCACAAGTTGGTATCAGAGCCGACTACCTGTAGGAATCCCCCTTCCATACTCCTTGGCCGAAGTCGAGTGTAGACATTGCAAAACTTTTACTAACATGGCTGTGCAGCCCATGGGCCCACGTCGCCATTGGGTGGTATTAGGATCTTTTATTTCTCGTCTATACTCTGGGACTCTTATCTCTCTTCTACTCGGGTTAAATGGTTTTACTAACTCTAACTCTAGGTTCTCGTAACTACTTCCTCCCGGAGGGCCACTCGATACAGATGATCGCTTGATACACTGGAAGATTCCGAAGTTACTCTTCGATGTTCCCTCGATACTTTGTGCCATCCCTCTTGCAATTCCATTCCATCGATAAACCCCAATGGATAACCAAGTACACTTGCCATTCATGCAATTATTCCCTGTTGATTTTGTTATTACAAGATACCCCGAAATTCTCTCTAATGTCCCGAGAATACGTTGTGCCTACTGCCTTGCAGTTCTTGCCACATGAATATCCCTACGGATAATTTCTCGCACTTACCAAGTATCCACTCATCCCCAGTTGATTCATGTATGTCACCAATCTTCGAAATACCATTCGATCTTCCAAAAATCCTCAGGAGCCTATTGCTCTTGAAATTCTTGCTTGCTTACATTTTGGTTAATCCCATAAGTCTAGTAATATTATTGGCATCTTTTGTCACCATAATTTTAAGTCCGTTGATTCTATATGTGTGCGAATGCACGCAATCATCGGTTGATCCTTATAAATTATCTTTCCGGCTCAGACGTCTTTCGAACATGAGCTGGTTCTCGGCCAATCAGATTACCATCGATTGTACCCCTAAGTCTATTCAACTTATCCATCCTTGATCAGAGCATTTGCTCCTGATCCCTTGATTTGAAAATCATAATTCCTTTGCTATTCAAAACGTTGATTATTCAGATGTTCTATAAACCGATGCATTTGCATTCTTTCTTCCTCTGATTGGGTATCAATACTCACATCAGCTCCATTGTGGATCGCCATATCCACTGTTGGATTATTATCCGACAGTGTCCTTCATAATTAATCACCTTGTGAGTTCTTTCTCTGATACATAATGCCTTTGGTAAATTGTATCCTCTCCTTTTGCCAACCATGCTCTGCTTTCGAGCTGGTAATATTTACTCTTGAAGCTTGTGGTATATGTTCCTAAGAAGCCCCGATGGGTTGAACCAATGCCTTCCCTAATCTGTGCAAACCCGAAAGATTTCACATGTCATACTTATCTGGTATTGCACCAGGTAAAACTTTCAACAACTAATGCCATTTCGAAAAGAAACGAGAAGTGAATGAAAGGTTATGCATTAAAGAAGTGGGAGTCGACCTTGAACTTTGTGTTCATGCCCATGGACACGATGTAGATCCTATCATGGGAGCTTCTTGTAATAATAACTATTTCCTTGATAAATATCATTTGGTATCTGTGAATTGATGATCCTTTGCAACCGTGGTTCCGACCATGATTGTTCTCCTTTGTTTCTATTTTTCGGACAAGTTAAAGTACCTGCCTTCTGCAGATCAGTACGCCTTCCCAACATCTATTATGTTCTACCTTGCAGTATTACTGTCTTCTATATCAAGAATGTTGTGAGGATTGCTCCACCCCTTAAGAATTCTTGGTATAGTGATGCTTCTCACCATCACCATTCTTTCTTGGTGCTCGTGTTGATTCCAACAGGGATACCAACAAGTGAACGGTGCTGTTTGAATTCTGCCCTTCTAGTAACCCTATTGCTTTGAAGTAAATGGTCGATATTTCATTCTTAGACCATTGGTTATCGAACCACCATTCTAACATTGATCATGCTACTTAAGCCCATATTTCGGGTGCAACTTTCAACCAATGTTTAAAGTGTGTATGTTTTTCCTCGAGCATACATCATTATATCATTTGATCTGACTAATGTTATCTCCTTGTTCACATAATTGTGGAAACCCATCTTTTGGAAATCTCAATGGAATGTCGCTGAGTCCATCAGCCACCTCCTCACCCTCTCCTTGGTTTAATGATGAACTCTTGTTTCGGAACTCGCTTCCATAGTTCATTTCCCCGAGAATCTTACAATGTCATCTCGTCAATTTGCGTTGCACCTTTTCTTCTCAGGTATCCTAAGTCTGAGGTATCCTGACACCAATCGGATCTGAATCTCGGTCAAATATGATGGTTGGGACATATTTCCAAGAGTTATAACATTGGTCTCTACATAACCCGGTAAGGTGGTGTCTTTGCTTAGCACCCTTGGCCAGAGGACCTATTGTTATAGTTTCCTTTTTAGCAATGTTAACCATTCTTCCAAGAAGAAATTGAAAGACATATTCCATAAGTTGTTCGTGATGAATCCATTGAGTATCTAAAGTCCGACCTTTGCTTGAAGACCATGTCAATGCTATCTCTAAGCATGTCTGTGGTACTCCGATTTTCAACAAGAACATTTGAAGCCCAATGCTAGATGTTTCTTGCTCAATTATCCAAACACCGTTGTATGGGTAATGTCATGAAATTTCTCTCCCCTTACCTAAAAGGTTTTCTTCATTGTATCCTGCCATGGATATCATGCCCCGCTTGTCCTCTGGAAGGATATATCCCTGAAATATGTGTGTTTAAACACATTTTCCCTTCCATTGTTCTATTAATCTGATGATCACCTTTTCCTTTCCATTGATTTGTTTAACCTTCCTTGTGATTCATATGATCTAAGCAGTAATATTCTTCTGCTTATGAAAACACCTTGGTGTACAACCGTGTCACTGAGACCTTGTTGCATTTGTCGATAGCATTCCGGTAACCACCGATGGACGAGAACTTTGCCTATTGGTCCGCCTCGTTTCAACGAGAAGGAAAATGGTTCTCTTCATCCCTCGCCCTTGGTACCGACGTTGTTGCCGACATAACTGACAGGCTATCCTCTGACATGCCTTGCTTACATTATCATGCAAGACGTCATCGCCTTTCCTACTTTTAACCCACATGGTGGGCCCATACCCACAGTTCCACATGATTGAAACCTGACTCTCCTATGCACCCCTGTTTCCTTAGTTATTCCTCACGCGTGGCTTCGTATGTAATTCACGAGCTACCTTTCGGGAGATCATCAACTCTGGTACCAGAGACAATACTTATTCCCGTTGCTACGAACCCCTTTCACGCCCTGTTTCAGGCACCGAACGATTTCCTGCCCGCTCGAAACTTCTCCTGATACCTCCCTCCCTTGCTCTCGATATTTTCTAAGGTTTCAATTCGAGAGTTACTTTCCGCCACCTTCCCTGATGTTATCTACCAGATAGTCAACCTTGCAGAGGTCCGCTCTCCCGAAATACCCCTTTATTCTTTCGTTAGCACGATAGAGTTCCTGAAGAAAGGGCGCCAACTTCATCATGATGACCTGAAGCAGAGAAATGAAGACATCAACGTAATGGATCATCCTCTTCGAGAAGAGCAACCAAGACCGAGAAGAATCGTTAGGATTTCGTAACCAGAACTTTCGCCCTTACGCCCCTCTTAAATCTCGGGACGAGATTTCTTGTAGTGGAGGAGATTTGTGACGCCCGGGTAATTGAGCTACAGTAACCCCCTGGTATTGATGCCACGTCACCTCGATTATTGTTGATAATCTCGCATTAGTTCAGAACCGACCCAAATTCAAATATGAAGTAAAGTCAAAACAATTAAAGTTTTCAAAATTCAAAACTTAATTGTTCCTGATGTGTCAAATAATCAATAATAAATGTTGGTGAAGAAATCATCTTTAATAAAATATTTGAATGCACTAAGTTAATTAAAAGAGCGATAAGACAATTATCTAAAATACTTTTAGAATCATAAACAAATGCAAAATACCTTATTTAGAGTGCCAAAATGTTTGGGGCCGTGACCTATTTAATAGCACTAAATTAGTTGTCGTTTCTAAATTTTATGAAACTAAAAAAAAGGAAAACAGAAAAGAAATAAATAAGAAAAAAACAAAGGAGGCCGACCCCCCGGCCACACTGGGCCTTAGCCAGATGGCGAGCCCGCCCGCCCAGCGGCCCTCCCCACCTCCACTTAACCCCTCGGTCCATCGCCAAACCCTAACCCAGTGCTCCCCGATCCCCCACTCGCACCCACTCCTCCCTTGTCCCATCCTCCTCTCGCCCTTCCAGATCTGGATCGGGCAACCCCGATCCCATCGCCTAATCGCCGCCTCGGCGTCGCCGTCACCCCCCTCGCTGAGCCGGCCCCCTCCTGTCGCCTCACCGGCGCCCCGCCGCCCGTCCACGACCACGCTGACGCGGGACCCCGCCCGGAGCTACCTCGCCCCCACCGCATGAGGACCGCACTGCTGGAGCCCCTCACTGTCTTCCCCGAATCACCGTCGCCTCGTCGTCCCCGCCGGTCTGCCTCCCCGACATCGCTCGTCGTCTCCAACTTCCTCCCCGCGCCCCATTGCCCCGACCCCTGCACCCGACGTGAGCCCGCGCCCCTCCTCTCTCTCCCCTGTCTCCCGCGCCCGCCACAAGACGTATCGCGTCTGCCGCTGCCGCTGCCACCCGTCTCCCGTCCATGCGAAGCTGCTCGCGCCCGCGTTGACCGCGCCACGCCACGCGGCGTCGTGTGTCGATCGCCCTCACGCTCGTCCGGACCACGCCTCGCCTCACCTCCTCACGACCGTGCCCTTGCGTGCCGACCGCCGAGGCCCCCTGCCCGCCATCGCTCCGGCCACCGCTGCCCTTGCGCCCGCTCGCCGCCGGTCGGTTTTGCCCGCCCCTGGGCATGCGCCCGTTCGGGCTATGCCCACACCCAACGCCCAAAACCGCTAGGCCTCTGGGCCATTGACATGTGGGGCCCAGCCCCTGGAACGTTTAAAAAAAGAATTAGAAGTAAAAAAACAAATCTAAAATAAATAAATAAATTATTAATTAAATAATTAATTAGTGAATTAATTAAGTTAATTAATTTTGCTAACTAAACTAATTGAATCTAATTAACCTAATATTTTGGGTAAACTAATTAACTCTGATGATTTAAACCGTGTCAATGACAGCGGGACCTAGGTGTCAGTTTGACTAGTCAACGGTCAGAATTGACCGCTGACGTCATGATGACGTCATAAATGCTTTCGATTAAATTAACTCCGCTAATTCAAAAAATCATTTAAAACTTTGAAAATTAATAGAAAATAAATCGTAGCTCGGATGGAAAAACTTTGTACATAAAAGTTGCTCAGGACGACGAGACGAATCCGGAAATGCAGCCTATTCGTCCGCCACACACCCCTAGCATAGCAAACACACAACTTTCCCCCTCCGTTCATCTGTGCGAAAATGCGAAACACCGGGAATACTTTCCCGGATGTTCCCCCCCTTCGTCGGTATCACCTACTACCGTGTTAGGGCACATCTAGCACCGCGTATTGCCATGTTACGCTTTTGTGATGCTTTGATCGCTTTGTTATTTATTGTGTTCCCCCTCCGTTACTTCTTTCCGGTAGACCCCGAGACTGTCGGCGACCCCAGTTCGACTACGGAGTTGACGACCCCTCCTTGCCAGAGCAACCAGGCAAGCCCCCCCCTTGATCACCAGATATCGCCTATTCTTCTCTATACTGCTTGCATTAGAGTAGTGTAGCATGTCACTACTTTCGGTTAATCCTATTCTGCTGCATATCCTGTCATTGTTGCTACAGTTGTTACCTTTACATGCTATCCTACTGCTTAGTATAAGATGCTAGTGTTCCATCAGTGGCCCTACATTCTTGTCCGTCTACCATGCTATACTATCGGGTCGTGATCACTAGGGAGGTGATCACGGGTATATACTATATACTTTATATACATGACACATGTGGTGACTAAAGTCGGGTCACTCGTTGAGTACATAAGTGATTCGATGAGGGGGCTGAAAGGCGGTGGCTCCATCCCGTGAGGTGGGCACAGGTTCTGACGGCCCCGATTGTTACTTTGTGGCGAAGCAACAGGGCAGGTTGAGACCACCTAGGAGAGAGGTGGGCATGTCCTGGTCGGCGTCCACGGATACATAACACGCTTAACGAGATCTTGGTATTTGATCGAGTCGGCCATTTGGTCTATCGCACTAACCAGCTATCTTGGGAACAGCTTATGGGCACTCGGCGTGCGTGGTATCGGCCGAAGCCTTCGTGGCGTCGGCGGCGAAGCGGCGCGCTACCGGATTGGATGGAACGTCTGCTAGGCTAGGTCTGCTTCGGCCGCGTTCGCAACGGGTGTGCTAAGGCGATGGGCCCGCACCCTGTCGCTTAGGTTTAGACCGCGTCTTGACCTCTCTATTGGCCTAGGTGGGGCTGCGGCGTGTTGATCTTCCGAGGCGGGCATGACCCGAGAAAGTGTGTCCACCAAATGGGATCAAGCGTGTTGGGTTATGTGGTGCACCCTGCAGGAAGTTTATCTATTCGAATAGCTGTGATCTTGATAACAACCACGACTTGGAGTTGTACCTTGACCTTATGACAACTAGAACTGGATGTAATAAAACACACCCTTCCAAGTGCGGATACAACTGGTGATCGCTCTCTAACGAGGCGACGAGGATGGGATTGCGGGTAGGATTATGCTATGCGATGCTACTTGGAGGACTTGATCTACTCTCTTCTACATCTTTGCAAGACGGAGGCTGCGAAACGTAGTCTTGACGGGATTAGCTATCCCCTCTTATTTTGGCATTCTGCAGTTCAATCCACCGATATGGCCCTTTATACATATACCCATGCATATGTAGTGTAGCTCTTTGCTTGCAGTACTTTGGATGAGTACTCACGGTTGCTTTTCTCCCCTTTCCCCTTTCCTTCTACCGGTTGCCGCAACAAGATCTTTGAGTCCAGAGCCATACGCCACCGTCGATTTATTTACTCCTACTACACTGGAGGTGCCTACTACTACGTGCAGCCCGGTGGCGGCGACGAGGAGTAGTTAGGAGGATCGAGGCGGGAGGCTGCGCCTCTTCGATATGTATCCTGGTTTGTGCTAGCCATCTTATGGCAACTTGTTTACTTATGTCGTACTCGAGATATTGTTGCTTCCGTGACTTCGTCTATGATCGAGCACTTGTATTCGAGCCCTCGAGGCCCACAGCTTGTATTATGATGCTTGTATGACTTATTTATGTTTTAGAGTTGTGTTGTGATATCTTCCCGTGAGTCACTGATCTTGATCGTACACATTTGCGTGCATGATTAGTGCATGATTGAATCGGGGGCGTCACAGGTCCTATCCCAATCCCCCCTTTCCTTGTTACCGGAAGGGGGAAAGGGAAGAGGGAAGGGAGGAAGGAAAGGGTGGCTGAACCCCCTCTTCCTTCTCCTATTCGGCCTCCTTCCTAAAGGGGGGCATCCCTTGTGGGCTGGTGTGCTCCCCTCTTATAGCCCATAAGGCCCATTATCCCCCCCGGGGGTTCCTGTAACCCCCAGGTACTCCGCTAAATACCCGATACTATCTGAAACACTTCCGGTGTCCGAATACTATCATCCTATATATCCATATTTACATCTCGACCATTTTGAGACTCCTCGTCGTGTCCGTGATCTTATCCGGGACTCCGAACAACATTCGGTCACCAGATCACATAACTCGTATAATATTAAATCATCATCGAACGTTAGGCGTGCGGATCCTACTGGTTCGAGTACTATGTACACATGACCGAGACACCTCTCCGGTCAATAACCAATAGCAGAACCTAGATGCTCATATTGGCTCCTACATTTCTACGAAGATCTTTATTGGTTGAACCGTTATGACAACATTGCGAAGAGCTCGGGAATTGTCTTATCAAACTAGTGGTCTTGTTAACCATCAACACTTGATGCTCCTTCTTGATTTGTACCTCCGCGACTTTGAGCATTGCGAAGAGATCGGGAATTGTCTTATCCATCACTTGCATTTTATAGTTCATCACGAAGCCTTTGTAGCTTGGTGGCAGTGATTGAAGAACTCTGTCAATAACACTATCATCTGAAAGAATAACTCCCAGCTGAATCAAGTGATTATGATACCCAGACATTTTGAGTATGTGTTGACTGACAGAACTGTTCTCCTCCATCTTGCAGCTATAGAACTTGTTTGAGACTTCATATCTCTCAACTCTTGCATTTGCTTGAAATATTAACTTCAACTCCTTGATCATCTCATATGGTCCATGACGTTCAAAACGCCTTTGAAGTCCCGATTCTAAGCCGTAAAGCATGGCACACTGAACTATCGAGTAGTCATCAGATCGAGCTTGCCAGACGTTCAAAACATCAGCATCTGCTCCTGCACCAGGCCTTGCACCTAGCAGTGCATCAAGGACATAATTCTTCTGTGCAACAATGAGGATAATCCTCAAGATACGGACCCAGTCCGTGTAGTTTTTACCATCATCTTTCAACTTAGCTTTATCTAGGAACACATTAAAATTCAAGGGGGCGGTAGCACGAGCCATTGATCTACAACATATATATGCAAAAACTATCAGGACTAAGTTCAATTAATCATATTACTTAAGAACTCCCACTTAGATAGACATCCCTCAAGTCATCTAAATGATACGTGATCCAAATCAACTAAACCATGTCCGATCATCACGTGAGATGGAGTAGTCATCAATGGTGAACATCTCTATGTTGATCATATCTACTATAAGATTCACGTTCGACCTTTTGGTCTCCAGTGTTCCAAGGCCATGTTTGTACATGCCAGGCTCGTCAAGTTTAACCTGGGTATTCCGCGTGTGCAAAACTGCTTGCACTCATTATATGTGAACGTAGAGTCTATCACACCCGATCATCACGTGGTGTCTCAACACGACGAACTTTTGCAACGGTGCATACTCAGGGAGAATACTTATACCATGAAATTTTAGTTAAGGGATCATCTTATAATGCTACCGCCGTGCTAAGCAAAATAAGATGCATAAAAGATAAACATCACATGCAAACAAAATATGTGACATGATATGGCCATCATCATCTTGTGCTTTTGATCTCCATCTCCAAAGCATCGTCATGATCTCCATTGTCACCGGCTCGACACCTTGATCTCCATCATAGCGACCTGGTCGTCTCGCCAACTATTGCTTCTACAACTATCGCTAACGCATAGTGATAAAGTAAAGCAATTACATGGCGTTTGCATTTCATACAATAAATAGACAACCATAAGGCTCCTGCTGGTTGCCGATAACTTTTACTAAACATGATCATTGCACACAATAACATATATCACATCATGTCTTGACCATATCACATCACGGCATGCCCTGCAAATACAAGTTAGACGTCCTCTACTTTGTTGTTGCAAGTTTTACGTGGCTGCTATGGGCTTCTAGCAAGAACCGTTCTTACCTACGCATCAAAACCACAACGGTGATTTACAAGTTTGCTGTTTTAACCTTCAACAAGGACCGGCCACAGTAAAATTCGATTCAAGTAAAGTAGGAGAAACAGACACCTGACATCCACCTTTATGCAGAACTAGTTGCATGTGTGTCAGTGGAACCGGTCTCATGAACGTGGTCATGTAAGGTTGGTCCGAGCTGCTTCATCCAACAATACCGCCGAATCAAAATAAGACATTGGTGGTAAGCAGTATGATGATCACCGCCCACAACACTTTGTGTTCTACTCGTGCATATCATCTACGCATAGACCTGGCTCGGATGCCACAGTTGGGGAACGTAGCATGCAATTTTAAAGAAAAATTCCTACGCTCACGCAAGATCTATCTAGGAGATGCATAGAAACGAGAGGGGGAGAGTGTGTCCACGTACCCTCGTAGACCGAAAGCGGAAGCGTTTGACAACACAGTTGATGTAGTCGAACTTCTTCTAGATCCGACCGATCAAGCACCGAATTTACGGCACCTCCGAGTTCTGCACACGTTCAGCTCGATGACGTCCCTCGTCCTCTTGATCCAGCAAAGGTGTCGAGGAAGAAGATGAGTTCCATCAGCATAACGGTGTGGTGACGGTGATGGTGAAGTGATCCGCGCAGGGCTTCGCCTAAGCACTACGAAGATATGACCAGAGGCGTAAATTGTGGAGGGGGGCGCCGCACACGGCTAACAATTGTTGGTGTGTGTTCTAGGCGCCCCCTCCCCATGTATATATAGGTGGGAGGGGAGGGGAGCAGCCCTGCGGCACCCCAAGTAGGAGGAATCCTACTTGGGGTCCTATCCCAATTCGCCCCCCACCCTTTCCTTATTACTGGAAGGGGGAAAAGGGAAGAGGGAAGGGAGGAAGGAAAGGAGGGATGAACCCCCTCTTCCTTCTCCTATTAGGCCTCCTTCCTAAGGGGGGGTGCCACCCCTTGTGGGCTGGTGTGCTCCCCTCTTATGGCCGATAAGGCCCATTATTCCCCCGGGGGGTTCTGGTAACCCCCGGTACTTCGATAAATACCTGATACTATCGGAAACACTTCCATTGTACGAATAATATCATCCTATATATCAATATTTACCTCTCGACCATTTCGAGACTCCTCGTCATGTCCGCGATCTTATCCGGGACTCTGAACAACATTCGGTCACCAAATCACATAACTCATATAATACTAAATCGTCATCGAACATTAAGCGTGCGGACCCTACGGGTTCGAGAACTATGTAGACATGACCGAGACACCTCTCTGGTCAATAACCAATAACGAAACCTGGATGCTCATACTGGCTCCTACATATTCTACGAAGATCTTTATCGGTCGAACCGTTATGACAACGTACGCTATTCCCTTTGTCATCGGTATGTTATTTGCCCGAGATTCGATCGTCGGTATTTTCTTACCTAGTTCAATCTCGTTACTGGCAAGTCTCTTTACTCGTTCTGTAATACATCATCCGACAACTAACTCATTAGTCACTTTGCTTGCAAGGCTTCTTATGATGTGCATTACCGAGAGGGCCCAGAGATACCTCTCCAATACTCGGAGTGACAAATCCTAATCTTGATCTATACCAACCCAACAAACACCTTCGAAGATACCTGTAGAGCAAGTTTATAATCACCCAGTTACGTTGTGACGTTTGATAGCAGACAAGGCATTCCTCCGGTATTCAGGAGTTGCATAATCTCATAGTCAAAGGAATATGTATATGACATGAAGAAAGCAATAGCAATAAAACTGAACGATCATAATGCTAAGCTAACGAATGGGTCTTGTCCATCACATCATTCTCCTAATGATGTGATCCCGTTCATCAAATGACAAGACATGTCTATGGTTAGGAAACTTAACCACCCTTGATTAACGAGCTAGTCTAGTAGAGGCTTACTAGGGACACGGTGTTTTGTCTATATATCCACACATGTATCAAGTTTCTGGTTAATACAATTCTAGCATGAATAATAAACATTTATCATGACATAAGGAAATATAAAATAACAACTTCATTATTGCCTCTAGGGTATATTTCCTTCAGGGAACGCAACAGAAACAGTCACCCAGATCAAGGTGTGTGCGATATACGACATACAGGTCACTCGGATGAACTGTTTTTGATTAGGTAACACAACAGAAACGGTTCAATTGAACAAGATGTGTGTGATATGCGGCAAACAGGTTCCTAATCAGAAATGTGTGCGAAGACCCATAATAACACAGACAATTTCTGCTAATAAGCCATGTGTGTTGTGGGCAAACGCTTGTTGGTATACAATTGTCAGCGATTGATGAATTCATCACCGACGAGTTTCCTAGTATGGTCCGTGTGCGTTGTCATTGCATACAGAACAATAATATATGTTCTTATGAGGACTTGATTCCATAACCAAATATATGTACTACGGATATGGTCATTATTGTAGTTTGCAAATCACAAATCTGGTCGCTTTAGGGTTTCTTTTTTTTCTTTTTCTCTGCCTTCGCATAAATTTGGTCTTACATGACTTTGTTTATTGTTGGCGTTTTTTCACGTGTGTTGAGCTGGTGAGCTGAGGGCATCCTAGCATAACTTTGGTCTTATATGACTTTGTTTATTGTCGTCGTTTTTTCACGTGTGTTGAGTTGGTGAGCTGAGTGCATCCTAGCTATGCAGAGGTCGGATGTGTGATCATTGTGTTATGTATCTTTTTGATGCTCCAATTTGAGCCAATAAAATTCACCCTTTGTTGAAAAATAGTAATTGTGGAAAACTGAAAAAGAAGAATAATACTCCCTATTTTCCAGTTTAGAGGGCTCAAATCCGAAATCTCATCAACCAAGGTAGATTATGAGTAGATGACACAAGTTTTATGGATACTAAACCGCCCAATGAAATATTTCCCACATATTCAATTCCCGAAGAAATAAGTGTAGGACCCTTCCTCTTGTTGAACTTGCATGGCATGCATGACCACTAATTTCCTTTCTCGTATCTCTATGAATTAAATGTGGCGTGAGACTTAAAGCACTGTAAAGATTGGTTGTAGTGGGGAGTATCATATACTACTATCATATCATGATACAAGTATGTGTTACTACATCCGTAATGCATATTATCATACTCCCTCTTTTCCGGTTTATAAGGCTCAAATCTGAAATCTCATCAATCAAGGCATTTTGTGAGTGGAGGAATGTATCTCATACTTTACAACACTGCCCCAATTAAACTCATGCATTAAATTGGATTAATTGCAGTGCATGCGTGCACGGCCACTAGATAAGTAGAAACATCACATGCATTGGTGTGTTCCTTTCTAATTCTTACATGCAAAGATTTAATGTGTCTCGGAAACTAAAAATAAGATGGAGATGAACCCTATAAATTGGAAAAACAAAAGAGTTGAGATAAACCCTATAAACCGGAAAGGAGGGAGTATGTTGGTATCACATATGACTTCATTTATTGTCATGCAAGATACATAGTAGCACATCATTTAATATGATACTACCTCCATCCTGGTTTATTGGTCCCCTTAGTATTTTGTGCCAAGTTTTGACCATACATTTGACTAAGGAAATAACAATGCATGTGACCAAAAATTATATCCTTAGATTCATATTTGAAAATAGTTTCCAATGATATTATTTTTGGTTACATGCACTACTATTTTGTTAGTTAAATCTAAGGTCAAAATTTTGCACAAAATGCGAAGGGGACTAATAAACCAGGACGGGGGTAGTACGGTATCATGATATAATACTCAATTATCTCTTTTTTTTCTCGAATACGCACAAGCATGCGTATCATATATTCATGGAAGAAGAGCCAGGACAGCTGATACAATGCGTTTCGGCAATGTGCCACCCTGAGAGGTTAACACCCATAATCACCGTGACAACATCGACAACTAACCCCCTTGCCCAAACTCAAACCAAACAATGGCGCAAAGTACGGACACAAAGCACACAGGTCGTGTCCCCCGATATCAAACACCTCATAGCATGACAAACCACCTAACCAAACTAGATCAACGCACTCTCCACATATGGTGCCTAGAAGATTGGCCAGTGGACAGTGGGAGCTAGCCTGACTCGAAGAAGACGTCGCCGATGAGGCATCGATGATGGAGTACATAGCGCCCCGGATGCTCATGCCCACAGCAACATCCCGCACATGACAGCCCTCCACCCCAAGCCACACCGCCGGGGCGAGCGAGGCAACCCAGCAGCTGCATCCCCGAACGGCACCCCAAGCACCTAGGCAGCGCCTCCAAGAAGGGGACGGCCCCGATACGCCGCCGCTGCCTGGATCGATGAACCGAGCCTAGAGTTTCCTCCGGTGTCAGAAGAGCGGATGGACATGGCCATGACAACGCCTCCATGGAGGAGACGGTGCCCACGAGCATCGCCGTTACCCGCAGCCATAGCCACGCCGGATTTCTCCTTGGCCATGTCCATCATTTCCGAAGCTCGGCAAACTGGAAGTGGGGGGCAAAGTTGCCACCTTGGGCCATCACCGTGGAGAGGGGAACCGAATGCCGCCGCGCCACCATCCGCAGACTACCACGCCGCCTAGTAGGCGCATCCACCGCAGACTGGTCGAGGGAGACCAACACCTGCATCCACCCGCCGCCCTCACTGCCAGGGGCAGCTGCGCCTCCGTCGGGACGCCATAGCACACCAGCCGCAATCCCGACCAGCCACCTCGACGCGCCTCCGCTCCGGGGAGAAGAGAGCGAGTCGCCTCGATGTGGCCGCCGCCGGCGTACCAAAGACCGGACCGCCCGCCGACAGCGGTAGCCCGGCGGTGCCGCCACCCAGAGATCTGGTCGAGCAAGACCGCGGCCACGCGAGCTCAGCGCCTCGACCAGCGCCAGCGAAGCAAGCGAGCCGTCAGCCACCCCGTCCGCCGCGCGCGCGCGCCATCACGCCCGTTGCGGTAGCCGCCACCGCTTCGATCGAGAGCCGCGCTGCCGCCCGCTGGCGTGGGGAGGAGATGCCACTGCCGCCGCCGCCCGACCGGGCTTTGCTGGCGGCGACGAAGAAAGCGGGGAAGAGGCTTCGCTTTGCCGGCGCTAGGGTTTGCCCTCACGGTCACCGCGCGAGAGGAGAGGGGAAGAGGCTTGTCTGCTTCTACTCTTCCAAGTAATTCTGATGTAACCCCTGTCGGCCGACCACCAATCTCTTTCTTTATTTAATTTTATCTATGTCAGCTCATCAAAATTGGCTGGTTGCCATTCATGACACTACCTATGATACTTTCATTACGGCCCGTCTAACATAATGAAAATATGAAGAAAAAAAAAGAGCCCTTTGAGGCGAAAAGGAGGGAGTATCAAGGAAAATGGGAGGCAGTGGATAAGCAGAGAAGAGGCCATCCCGGTGCCGGTAGCAGAAGATAAGAAAAGACAAATGGCTGGGTCCACCGCAGGCGATGCGGCGAACCGAAACGATTCCATCCACACCCACGAGAGCACAAGAAAGAAAAAGGAGGAAAGGAAGAGGACGGTTCCATTTGGGGCCACCGGCGCGGCGTTGGTGTACGCAGGAGCCCGACCGCGTCCGCGTGGGCACGGGCCCCGCCCACGCGCGCGCGAGAGAGACGACGGCGTCGCTTCTCCTCACTCCGCTTTCTCTCTCTCCCCAACGGAACGGAATCTCGCGGCCCGTCTTGTCCTCTTGCACACCCACACGTTTCTCTCTCCGAGTCACACGCACCCCGTACACTGTTGAAGCTAGCGATAAAAGAGCACACATGCACATTAACAAATCAATATATTTCCAGTCCATTAGACAGCAAAGATCGGGAACACGACCCTTGACTTGTACAAAGTCAGAGTTTTCCCTCTGCGAATCGCCCAACATTTACCATACATAATATCAAATTGACTTCATGTAACCTGCACGACGATGCACGCATATCTCATCACAAGATTGGAACGCACGGGATAAACGTACGGGATGGTTCTTGTACTTTCTCTGTACAAACGTGTATTACTATACCGTATATATGGAAAAATGGCTAGAGCCAAGGCCTACGTGGAGTATATCTTATCTCATCGTACAAGGCAAGGCAAGGGATCACTCATCTATTCGCAACAAACTAGAGTAGCTCGTGCGCATGCCATGCGTGTAGTCACTTGCAGACGAGAGCCGTATATCATAGAGCCTATCTAAAAGATTACTTGACATACGTGTGAATTTTGACATATACTCCTAGTGTATACTACGCCGTACGAAGGCACGACGCTTTGTGGGCATGCATTACAGACTTGTACACATTTTGGCTGCAAGATAGGTCAACCACCATTCAACACAGGGAAACATAGCCAGCCCCACCGATGACTATGCAGAGAGTCAGAGAGATAATCTTGCCGTGCGTCAGATCTACTCTACACTACCGATAGATCATACCATCCCCAGCTCCCATAATTGCTAGTCATACACATTCGGTGCTTGATGATCGATTATTTATGTGCTTCCATTTGGCCACGCCAAAAACGTACTCTAAGAGAAACTAAAGTCCACGGGTCTACGGTTGCATGTAGCGTGACGGGCCTATCATCCTAGGGAGGAGTATATCTAGTGCAGTACTGGTACACGAGATGATGCGTACGAAACGAAACGAAACGGCAGAGGCCGGGTCAAGTTGCTGTCTTCTCTCTTATCTTCGCCCTAGACAGGTACGTACGTGGCGAGCCGAGCGCGCATAATCTGTCACTCACCCGGAGACAAACCCCAAACTACCCCTCACCCTGTGCACAAATGACATGAATGCCATTTCACGGAATATTCCCGGCCACCAGCAGCAATCTTCTTGTGCAGCTCCAGCAAAGGCATCTCGTAGTAAAAAATAATGGAGAACATTTCCACCAGAAGTACCCACTCTTTCGTTCTATCTCTGGCCTTTCACTATCTCTTTCGAGAAAATATATATTCCAATAGAGACATCTTGGTATTGGATTTAACAGAAAGGCATCGGAATCTGAATCGCCAGCCGTCCATGGCATATCCTCCACTAATCCACGATATTCTTTTTATTGTAAAGATTTTGCCGTTGGCTTTCACAATTTGGGATGAACACAAAAGAGTAGGACAGCTGGGAGTTGTATTAAATTAATTTCATATAGGGTATACCTAAACTTAGTTCTAATATTAAAAGTTAATACTGATTCAACTTTTTGTTCCGATTCCCTACAAAAAAAAGCTTTTAGTTTAGATTAGGGTGTCCTATAGTCTGTTGTACAATAGATGATAACTTATTCTGCATTTTACTTTAAGCTAGCGATGGCTAAAATTAGTAGTGCGAATGACACTATATAGCATGCCAGCTATCCTACGGGCCGGGTGAATCATATTTGGAGGTGTTTCCTAGATAATCATATCTTGTGGCTGGATATTCTAAAAAGCCCATGCATATGCCATTGTAAAATGATGCCACTACTCTAATAAGACAAAAAAGAAAGGTGGCATTTCATATCTTCTCATGGATTGGGTCTCTAAATTTAACTATGAAATTGGTCTTGTCCTTGAAGTTGCTTTATTTCCATAGTTGTCAAGTGCTATTTTTCACATGGACATGATATGCATATATTCTACTAGGTTGTGCGGTAAATTCACTTTCTGTGACCAAATACGAGGTATACATTTTTCAAAAGCATAGGTTGTGCGGTAGATACACTTTCTATAGCCAAATACAAGGTATACATTTTTCACAATAATAAGTTGTGCGGTACATACACTTTTTGTGGCCAAATACGAGGTATACATTTTCACAGGAAAATACCTCATGACCATGTGTGACAACTATTTATATAAGGCATGCCGTACTTTTACCTATTCTGGTTGTTGAAAACTTCAAAACAGGTGACAACCAACTAAACATGCCTAGACTCTCACCGGTGAGACTAAAATGGCGAAAGAAAATACATGACGCACTTTTACGAGACAATGAAAATTGTACAAAAGCTAAATTCAAAAGGTAAGACGAAAGAAAATTATATTGAACAACCTCAAAAATTAAAGAAAAGGAAATCAACGACGCGATTTTGCAAGGTAATGAATACGAACTTATTATGTTACCCGAGCGCCGCGAACGCATGCATATCCAGACAATCAATATATCTAGAAGTAATACGAATTCAGAATATAGAACGAAATGCATATGCAATTAAATTTGTACTTTACTTACAAATCACCCGTGCTTATCATATCTGACCGATATACTACCTTGATAAGATGCATTCGCATTGGTGCTTACAATTAATTGATACCAAAACTCAGCATCCAATTAATACTACCACATATTTTTCTTTCTTCTGAGATCTATCTGTTACGATTGCGATGCTGCTTTATCAAATATTCATAGAGTATATTCTTTTACACAAGTGCTAGCGATTGAGAACGAATACGTATGCAATTAAATATGTATATTCTTTTACGCATGTGCTAACGATGAGATGTTGCTTCATCAAATATTCATTGGGTATACCTAAATTTAGTTCTAATATTAGAAGTTAATAATTATTCAACTTTCAGTTTACATTAGAGTGTTCTATAGTCCGTTGTAGATGATAACATATTTTACATTTTACTTCAAGCTAGCAATGGCTAAAAAATAGTAGTGGGAATGACAACATAGAGCATGCTAGCTATCCTATGGGTCGGGTGATGCATATTTGGAGGCGTTTCCTAAAAAAGAATATCTTGTGGCTGGATATTTCAAAAACCCCATGCATATTCCATTGTGAAATGATGTCACCACTCTAATGAGATAAAGATCAAGGCGGGGAAATTCATATGTTCTCACGGATTGGGTTCGACTTTGGGATTACTGTTGTGCTTGATGTTTCTGTATTACTTTCATAGTTGTCAAGTGCTAGTTTTTACATAGACGTGATATGTGTATATTCTACTACTTGTGCGGTAGATACACTTTCCTGTTGGAAATATGCCCTAGAGGCAATAATAAATTAGTTATTATTATATTTCCTTGTTCATGATAATTGTTTATTATCCATGATATAATTGTATTGATAGGAAACTCAGAATACATGTGTGGGTACATAGACAACACCATGTCCCTAGTAAGCCTCTAGTGACTAGCTCGTTGATCAATAGATGGTTACGGTTTCCTGACCATGGACATTGGATGTCGTTGATAACGGGATCACATCATTAGGAGAATGATGTGATGGACAAGACAATCCTAAGCCTAGCACAAAGATCGCAGTTTCGTATGCTAAAGCTTTTCTAATGTCAAGTATCATTTCCTTAGACCATGAGATTGTGCAACTCCGGATACCGTAGGAATGCTTTGGGTGTACCAAGCGTCACAACGTAATCGGGTGACTATAAAGGTGCACTACGGTATCTCCGAAAGTGTCATTGGGTTGGCACGAATCGAGACTGGGATTTGTCACTCCGTGTGAGAGAGAGGTATCTCTGGGCCCACTCGGTAGGACATCATCATAATGTGCACAATGTGACCAAGTGGTTGATCACGGGATGATGTGTTACGGAGCGAAAGAGACTTGCGGTAACGAGATTGAACAAGGTATCGGGATACCGACGATCGAATCTCGGGCAAGTACAATACCGCTAGACAAAGGGAATTGTATACGGGATTGATTGAGTCCTTGACATCGTGGTTCATCCGATGAGATCATCGTGGAACATGTAGGAGCCAATATGGGTATCCAGATCCGCTATTGGTTATTGACCGGAGAACGTCTGGTCATGTCTACATGTCTCCCGAACCCGTAGGGTCTACACATAAGGTTCGATGGCGCTAGGGTTATAAAGGAAGTTTGTATGTGGTTACGAATGTTGTTGAGTCCGGATGAGATCCCGGACGTCACGAGGAGTTAGGAATGGTCCGGAGGTAAAGATTTATATATGGAAAGTTGTTGTTGGGTTAGGAAAAAGTTTGGGTTTTTTCAGATTGTATCGGAAGCTTCGAGAAGGTTCGGAGGATTCGGAGGGTCCGGAGGTCGGAAATAGTTCCACCACGTCCAATACAGTAGCATGGGCTATAGGGGCGCCCTAGCCTTAATGGTCGAGGGCACCAGCCCCCAAGGCCCATGCGCATGGGAAGGGAAAACCCTAAGGGGAGGGCCTCCACTTGACTTGGGAGGCACTCCTCCCCTGGCCGCCCCTAGATGGGATCTAGGGCTGGCCGCACCCTTGGGGTGGGAAAACCCTAAAGGGGGCGCAGCCCCCTTTCCCCCTATATATACTTGAGGTTTGGGGCTGCCAACACATGAGAACTTCTCCTCTTGGTGCAGCCACCCTCCTCCTCCTCCTCTCCCTTGGTGCTTGGCGAAGCCTGCGGGATGCCACGCCCTCCACCACCACCACGCCTGCGTTGTGTTGCTGCTGGATGGAGTCTTCCTCAACCTCTCCCTCTCTCCTTGTTGGATCAAGGCATGGGAGGCGTCACCGGGCTGTCACGTGTGTTGAGCGCGGAGGTGCCGTCCGTTCGGCACTAGGATCTCCGGTGATTTGAATCACGACAAGTCGACTCCATCAACCCCGTTCACATGAGCGCTTCCGCTTAGCGATCTACAAGGGTATGTAGATGCACTCTCCTTCCCTCGTTGCTAGTTTCTCCATAGATAGATCTTGGTGACACGTGGGAAAATTTTGAATTTCTGCTCGTTCCCCAACAATGGCATCATGAGCTAGGTCTATTGCGTAGATTCTTTGCACGAGTAGAACACAAAGTAGTTGTGGGCGTTGATGATGTTCAATATGCTTACCGTTACTAGTCCAATCTTGTTTCGACGGTATTGTGGGATGAAGCGGCCGGACCGACCTTACAAGTACTCTTCGTGAGACAGGTTCCACCGACCGACATGCACTTGGTGCATAAGGTGGCTAGCGGTGCCGTCTCTCCCACTTTAGTCGAACGGATTCGATGAAAAGGGTCCTTATGAAGGGTAAATAGCAATTGGCATATCACGTTGTGGTTTTGCGTAAGTAAGCGTTCTTGCTAGAAACCCATAGCAGCCACGTAAAACATGCAAACAACAATTAGAGGACGTCTAACTTGTTTTTGCAGGGTATGCTATGTGATGTGATATGGCCAAGAAGAATGTGATGAATGATATGTGATGTATGAGATTGATCATGTTCTTGTAATAGAAATCACGACTTGCATGTCGATGAGTGTGACAACCGGCGGGAGCCATAGGAGTTGTCTTTATTTATTGTATGACCTTCGTGTCATTAAACAACGCCATGTAATTACTTTACTGCTAACCGGTAGCCATAGTAGTAGAAGTAATAGTTGGCGAGACAACTTCATGAAGACACGATGATGCAGATCATGATGATGGAGATCATGGTGTCATGCCGGTGACGATGATGATCATGGAGCCCCGAAGATGGAGATCAATGGAGCTATATGATATTGGCCATATCATGTCACTACTATATAATTGTATGTGATGTTTATTATGTTTATACATCTTGTTTACTTAGAATGACGGTAGTAAATAAGATGATCCTTACAACAATTTCAAGAAGTGTTCTCCCTAAGCGTGCACCGTTGCTAAAGTTAAGTCGCTTCTAAGCACCACGTGATGATCGGGTGTGATGGATTCTTACGTTCACATACAACGGGTGTAAGACAGATTTACACACGAAACACTTAGGGTTAACTTGACGAGCCTAGCATGTACGACATGGCCTCGAACACGAGACCGAAAGGTCGAGCATGAGTCGTATAGTAGATACGATCAACATGAAGATGTTCACCGATGATGACTAGTCCGTCTCACGTGATGATCGGACACGGCCTAGTTGACTCGGATCATGTGATCACTTAGATGACCAGAGGGATGTCTATCTCGAGTGGGAGTTCATAAGATGAACTTAATTATCCGAACATAGTCAAAAGACCTTTTGCAAATTATGTCGAAGCTCGCGCTTTAGTTCCTTTGTTTAGATATGTTCCTAGAAAATATAGTTGAAAGTTGAAAGTAGCGATTATGCGGACGGAAGAAAGCTTATGTCCTTAATGCACCGCTCGGTGTGCTGAACCCCAAATGTCGTTTGTGGATGTTACGAACATCGGACATACACGTTTTGATAACTACGTGATAGTTCGGTTAAGCGGTTTAGAGTTGAGGCACCAAAGGCGTTTTTGAAGCGTCGCGGAACATATGAGATGTTTGAGGGCTGAAATTGGATTCCGTGCTCGTGCCCACGTCCAAGAGGTATAAGACCTCCGGCGATTTTCTTAGCCTGCAAACAAGCGGAGAAAAGCTCAATCGTTGAGCTTGTGCTCGATTGTCTGAGTGCAACAATCACTTGAATCGAGTGGGAGTTGATCTTCCGGATGAGATAGTGATTTTTTTTCCAAAGTCATTGCCACCAAGCTGCTAGAGCTTCGTGATGAACTATAACACATCAGGGATAGATGATCCTTGAGGTATTCACGATGTTTGACACCGCGAAAGTAGAAATCAAGAAGGAGCATCAACTGTTGATGGTTGGTGAAACCACTAGTTTCAAGAAGGGCAAGGGCAAGAAGGGATACTTCATTTAACGGCAAATCGATGCTGCTCTAGTGAAGAAACCCGGGGTTGAACCCGAACCGAGACTAAGTGCTTCGTAATAAGGGAACAGCCATCGGAGCAGAACCACCCTAGATACTTGGTAGATGATAAGGCTGGCAAAGTCGATAGAAGTATATTTAGATATACATTATGTTAATGTGTACTTTACTAGTACTCCTAGTAGCACCGAGGTATTAGATACGGTTCGGTTGCTAAGTGTTAGTAACTCGAAATAAAAGCTACGGAATAAGCGGAGACTAGCTAAAGGAGAGTCGACGATATGTGTTGGAAGTGTTTCCAATTTTGATGTGATCAAACATCGCACGCTCCCTCTACCATCAAGATTAGTATTAAACCAGAATAATTATCATTTGGTGTTTGCGTTGAGCATAGACATGATTGGATTATGTCTATCGCAATACGTTTATTCATTTAAGGAGAATAATGGTTACTCTATTTATTTGAATAAATACCTTCAATGGTCTTGCACCTAAAAAGGAATGGTTTATTGAATCTCGATTGTGGTGATACACATTTTCATGCCAAAAGATATTAGATAGTAATGATAGTACCACGTACTTGTGGCACTGCCATGTAAGTCATATTGGTATAAAACGCATGAAGAAGCTCCATGTTGATGGATCTTTGGACTCACTCGTTTTTGAAAAGTTTGAGACATGCGAACCATGTCTATTGGTGTGTACGCATGAAGAAACTCCATGCAGATGGATCGTTTGGACTCACTTGATTTTGAATCACTTGAGATATGCAAAACACACCACATGGGCAAGATGACTGAAAAGCCTCGATTTCAGTAAGATGGAACAAGATAGCAACTTGTTGGAAGTAACACATTTTGATATGTGCATTCCAATGAGTGCTGAGGCATGCAGTGAATATCGTTATGTTCTTACTTCACAGATGATTCGAGTAGATGTTGAGTATATTTACTTGATGAAACACAAGTCTGAATTATTGAATGATTCAAGTAATTTCAGAGTGAAGTTGAAGATCATCGTGACAAGAGGATAAAATGTCTAGATATGATCATAGAGATGAGTATCTGAGTTACGAGCTTTTGCACGCTATTAAGACATTGTGGAAATTGTTTCACAATTAATACCGCCTGAAGCACCATAGTGTGATGGTGTGTCCGAACATCATAGTTGCACCCTATTAGATATGGTGCGTACCATGATGTCTCTTATCGAATTACCACTATCGTTCATGGGTTAGGCATTAGAGACAACCGCACTCACTTTAATGGGGCACCACGTAATTCCGTTTGAGACGACACCGTTTGAACTATGGTTTGGAGAAACTTAAGTTGTCGTTTCTTAAAAGTTTGGGGCTGCGACGCTTATGTGAAAAAGTTTCATCGTGATAAGCTCGAACCCAAAGCGGATAAAATGCATCTTCATAGGACACCCAAAACAGTTGGGTATTCCTCCTAATTCAGATCCGAAAGCAATAGGGATTGTTTCTTGAATCGGGTCCTTTCTCGAGGAAAAGTTTGTCTCGAAAAGTTGAGTGGGAGGATGGTGGAGACTTGATGAGGTTATTGAACCGTCACTTCAACTAGTGTGTAGCGAGGCACGGGAAGTTGTTTCGTGGCACCTACACCAATTGAAGTAGAAACTTATGATAGTGATCATGAAGTTTCGAGATCAAGTCACTACCGAACCTCGTGGGGCGACAAGGGCAGCGTCTTGCTTGGAGTGGTACGGTGATCCTGTCTTGAATGTCATGTTGCTAGACAACAATGAACCTGCGAGCTATGGAGAAGCAATGGTGGGCCCATATTCCAACAAATGGTTAGAAGCCATGAAATCGAGATAGGATCCATGTATCGTAACAAAGCATGGACTTTGGTGGACTTGCCCGATTGATCGGCAAGCCATTGAGATAAATGGATCTTTAAGAAGAAGACGGACGTGGGCGGTAATATCACCGTCTATGAAGCTCGACTTGTGGCGAAGAGTTTTTCACAAGTTCAAGGAGTTGACTACGATGAGATTTTCTCATCCGTAGCGATGCTTAAGTCCGTCGGAATCATGTTAGCATTAGCTGCATTTATGAAATCTGGCAGATGGATGTCAAAACGAGTTTCCTTACCAGTTTTGTAAGGAAAGGTTGTATGTGATACAATCAGAAAGTTTTTATCGATCCTAAGGATGCTAAAAGGTATGCAAAGCTCCAGCAATCCTTCTAAGGACTGGAGTAAGCATCTCGGAGTTGGAATGTACGCTTTGATGAGATGATCAAAGATTTTGGGTTTATATAAAGTTTATGAGAAACTTGTATTTCCAAAGAAGTGAGTGGGAGAACTATAGAATTTCTGATAAGTATATGTTGTTGACATATTGTTGTCAGAAATGATGTAGAATTTCTGGAAAGCATATAGGGTTATTTGAAAAGTGTTTTTCAATGGAAAACCTGGATTAAGCTACTTGAACATTGAGCATCAAGATCTATGAGGATAGATAAAAAACGCTTCATGGTACTTTCAAATGAGCATATACCTTGACATGATCTTGAAGGTGTTCAAGATGGATCAGTCAAAGAAGGAGTTCTTGCCTGAGATGTAAGGTATGAAGTTAAGACTTAAAGCTCGACCACGGCAGAACAGAGAGAAAGGACGAAGGTCGTCCCTATGCTTTAGACGTAGGCTCTATAGTATGCTATGTTGTGTACCGCATCGGAAGTGTGCCTTGCCATGAGTCGGTCAAGGGTACAAGAATGATCCAGAATGGATCATTGGACAATGATCAAAATTGTCCTTGGAGTAAATAAGGACATGTTTCTCGATTATGGAGGTGATAAAGAGTTCGGCGTAAAGGGTTACGTCGATGCAAGCTTTAACACCTATCCGAATGACTCCGAGTAGCAAACCGGATACGTATAGTGGAGCAACCATTTGGAATAGCTTCAAGTGGAGCGTAGAAGCAGCATTTACAATATGACTTAAAGATTTGTGAAGTACATACGAATCTGAATGTTGCAGACCCGTTGACTAAAACTTCTCTCACAAGCAAAACATGATCAAACCCCAGAACTCATTGAGTCTTAATCACATGATGATGTGAACTAGTTTACAGACACTAGTAAACTCTTTGGATGTTGGTCACATGGCGATGTGACCTATCAGTGTTAATCACATGACGATGTGAACTAGATTATTGACTCTAGTGCAAGTGGGAGACTGTTGGAAATATGCCCTAGAGGCAATAATAAATTAGTTATTATTATATTTCCTTGTTCATGATAATTGTTTATTATCCATGCTATAATTGTATTGATAGGAAACTCGAGATACATGTGTGGGTACATAGACAACACCATGTCCCTAGTAAGCCTCTAGTTGACTAGCTCGTTGATCAACAGATGGTTACGGTTTCGACCATGGACATTGGATGTCGTTGATAACGGGATCACATCATTAGGAGAATGATGTGATGGACAAGACCCAATCCTAAGCCTAGCACAAAGATCGCATTTAGTATGCTAAAGCTTTTCTAATGTCAAGTATCATTTCCTTAGACCATGAGATTGTGCAACTCCGGATACCGTAGGAATGCTTTGGGTGTACCAAACGTCCTGGCGTAATCGGGTGACTATAAAGGTGCACTACAGGTATCTCCGAAAGTGTCTGGGGTTGGCACGAATCGAGGCTGGGATTTGTCACTCCGTGTGAGAGAGAGTATCTCTGGGCCCACTCGGTAGGACATCATCATAATGTGCACAATGTGACCAAGTGGTTGATCACGGGATGATGTGTTACGGAACGAGTAAAGAGACTTGCGATAGCGAGATTGAACAAGGTATCGGGATACCGACGATCGAATCTCGGCAAGTACAATACCGCTAGACAAAGGGAATTGTATACGGGATTGATTGAGTCCTTGACATCGTGGTTCATCCGATGAGATCATCGTGGAACATGTGGGAGCCAATATGGGTATCCAGATCCGCTATTGGTTATTGACCGGGAAACGTCTCGGTCATGTCTACATGTCTCCGAACCCGTAGGGTCTACACATAAGGTTCGATGGCGCTAGGGTTATAAAGGAAGTTTGTATGTGGTTACGAATGTTGTTGAGTCTGGATGAGATCCCAGACGTCACGAGGAGTTCCGGAATGGTCCGGAGGTAAAGATTTATATATGGAAAGTTGTTGTTGGGTTAGGAAAAGTTGGGTTTTTTCGGTATTGTACCGGAAGCTTCGAAAGGTTCGGAGGATTCGGAGGGTCCGGAGGTCCGGAAATAGTTCCACCACGTCCAATACAGTAGCATGGGCTGTGAGGCGCCCTAGCCTAATGGGCCAGGCACCAGCCCCCAAGGCCCATGCGCATGGGAAGGAAAACCCTAAGGGAGGGCCTCCACTTGACTTGGGAGGCACTCCTCCCTAACCGCCCCCTAGATGGGATCTAGGGCTGGCCGCCACCCTTGGGGTGGGAAAACCCTAAAGGCGCAGCCCCTTTCCCTATATATACTTGAGGTTTGGGGCTGCCAACACATGATAACTTCTCCTCTTGGTGCAGCCCCGCCTCTCCTCCTCCTCCTCTCCTTGGTGCTTGGCGAAGCCTGCTGGATTGCCACGCTCCTCCACCACCACCACGCCGTTGTGTTGCTGCTGGATGGAGTCTTCCTCAACCTCTCCCTCTCTCCTTGCTTTGGATCAAGGCATGGGAGGCGTCACCGGCTGTCGTGTGTGTTGAGCGCGAGGTGCCGTCCGTTCGGCACTAGGATCTCTGGTGATTTGAATCACGGCAGTACGACTCCATCAACCCCGTTCACATGAACGCTTCCGCTTAGCGATCTACAAGGGTATGTAGATGCACTCTCCTTCCCCTCGTTGCTAGTTTCTCCATAGATAGATCTTGGTGACACGTAGGAAAATTTTGAATTTCTGCTACGTTCCCCAACATTTTCGTGTCCAAATATGAGGTATACATTTTTCACAAGAAAATACTTCATGACCATGTGTGACAACTATTTATATAAGGCATGCCATACTTTTACCAATTCTGGTTGTTGAAAATTTCAGTACCGTGTGACAACAAACCAAACATGCCTAAACTCTCACCCGTGAGAATAAAATGGCGAAAGAAAATCGTCGCGCTTTTACGAGAGAATGAAACTTGTACAAAAGCTAAATTCAAAAGATAAACCGAAAGAAAATTATATTGACCAACCGCAAAAATTGAAGAAAAGAAAATCAGCGACGCGCTTTTACGAGACAATGAATACGAACTTATTGTGTAACCTCAGTGTCATGCACACATGCATATCCAGTCAAATCAATATATCCAGCTAATACAAATCCAAATTATTGAACGAATACGTATGCAATTAAATTTGTAATTTATGTACATATTACCCCTGTGTATTGTATCTGGCCGATATACTACCTTGATAAGATACACTCGTATTTGGCGCTTACGATTAATTGATACCAAAAGTCAACATATCCAATTAATACCATCACATATTTTTCTTTCTTCTAAGAGATCTATCTGTTACAATTGAGATGCTCCTTCATCAAGTATTTATAGGGTATATTCTTTTACGCAAGTGCTAGCAATTGAGAATGAATACGTATGCAATTTTAATCTATATATTCTTATAAGCAAGTGCTAACGATTCAGATGTTGCTTCATCAAATATTCATAGGGGATACCTAAACTTAGTTCAAATATTAAAAGTTAATACTGATTCAACTTTCAATTTATTTTAGAGTGTCCTATAGTTCGTTGTAGATGATAACATATTCTGCATTTTACTTTAGGCTAGCAATGGATAAAATTAGTAATAATGACACCATATAGCATGCTAACTATCCTACAGGCCGGGTGATGCATATTTGGAGGTGTTTCCTAGAAAAGATATCTTGTGGCTGGATATTTCAAAAACTCCATGCATATGCCACTGTGAAATGATGTCACCACTCTAATGAGGCAAAGATCAAAGGGGGGCAATTCATATCTTCTCGTGAATTGGGTCTCTAAACTCGACTTTGGGATTACTATTGTGTTTGATGTTTCTTTATTTCTTTCATAGTTGTCAAGTGCTAATTTTTACATGGACGTGATGTGTATATTCTACTAGGTTGTACGGTAGAACACACTTTCTAAGGCCAAATACGAGGTATACATTTTTCACAAGAAAATAACTCATGGCCATGTGTGACAACTATTTATATAAGGCATGACATACTTTTACCTATTTTGGTTGTTGAAAACTTCACAACCGGGTGACCACCAACCAAACATGATCACCAAGTTAGATACGTATAGAAAACTGAAGTGAAGACGGTTTAGAGAGCAGTTTATGTCATATTTTTACATGAGAAGTCAGTGTTGATTAGAGTGTTCAGTGTTACAAGTCACAAAACTAATATAACAACAGATAACGAACTTGACCCATGAGCACAACACACTATGTTCCGAAGAAGCATAAAATTGTACAAAAAATAAATTCAAAAGATGAAACGAAAGAAAATTATAATGACCAAAAGCGAAAAGGAAACCAACCACACGCTTTTACGAGACAATCAATACGAACCTATTATGTAACGTCAGCACCGCGTATGCATGCATATCTAGACAAATCAATATATCCAGCTAATACAAATCCAGAATATAGAACAAATACGCATACAATTAAATTCGTAATTTATGTGCACATCCCCCGATGTCTATCGTATCTGACCGATATACTACCTTGATAAGATAAACACGTATTTGACGCCAACGATTAATTGCTTCCAAAACTAAACATTTCCAGTTAATACGACCACATATTTTTCTTCTTCTTCTAATAGCCTGAAGAAAAAGGCATTTTGCATCTTCCCTCTGACCCCAATAGTTCAAACACAATCTGGTTGAAAGTGTGTACAACACCCGCAAAAAGAAAAAAAGGTGTGTACAAGACACATTTTCAATTTGTTGGCATGCATAGGCAAGCGGGCTAAAGCTTAAAAGCCGTAAAACCCAAGGGCCTTGGCGGAAACTAACGTCCGTTGGAGTTAGCTATCTGTAGGTGACGTGAAAAATCGTCCTCGTCTCATCCTCGCACACTCTCGAGATTCTCCTCCTCCTCTATATAAACGTACCCATTCACCCACCTCCTCCCTCCAGTTCACATCCACCTCATACTTTCTCTTGCAACAAGTCAGTAAAGATTCCGTTTGGAGAGCGAGAGCGAGAGCTCCGGTGTAAACCCGATGGGTCTGGATGTGGGAGAGATCGGCATGGGCGCAGATTTGAGCCTGGATTTGAAGATGTTCGCGGCCAAGAGCCTGGGGCGGGTCAGGGAAGTGCCGGCGGCCGCCATGGACGACTGTATCCGGAGGCTGGAGGAGGAGAAGAGCAAGATCGAGGTGTTCCGGCGCGAGCTCCCCCTCTGCGCGCGCCTCCTCGCCGACGGTTAGAGAAAAAGCTCTTGCTTGCTTGCTTTTGCTAGTACTAGTAGCTATTATCCCTTTGTTGTCTTCTTCTTTTTGGTGAGCCTTTCTTGACGTGGTTTGGTTGCTTGCGCAGTGATTGATGTGATGAAGAAGGAGGCGGAGGAGAAGAAGAGAGGCGGCGATCGGGGAGAGGACAGGGAGGACGCCGGCGCAGGCGACAAGAGCAACTGGATGAGCACCGCGCAGCTCTGGACCGGCGATTCCGTCCGGGGGGACGATGCTTCCGAGGTAGGATCCGGCGATTCAGTTGCCCGCGTGTTTGTTTGTTGGCGATGAAGCATTTATAATCATTAAATCGTGCGGTTTTATTGTGTTTGGGGTTCTGAAAGTTCGCGCCTTTTTACGATTGCAGAAGCAGGATGAGAGGAGGAGGTCGTCGGAGCCGGAATCTCGCGACGGCGCTGCCTTGCAGTTCAAGGCCGTGGGCTCCGGCGCGCCGGCGTTTGCGCCGCCGAGTTTGAGGAAGGATGACAAGGCTGTGGGGATGCCGGATCTGCCGTTTCTGTCGCCGGCACCGATCAAGAGCTCTCCGGCTGCTGCTACTGGCGGCGCTGAAGAAAGTCGCCGCCAGCTTGTGGGATTCGCGCAAGAAGCGGCGAGGGCTGCGGCCGCCCTGGCACCGGCCGCCCCTCCCCTAAGCCTCCAGGCGCAGTCGCAGCAGACAGCACAGCAGCAGCAGCAAGCTAGGAAGGCGCGGCGGTGCTGGTCGCCGGAGCTGCACCGCCAGTTCGTCACTGCCCTGCACCAACTTGGTGGTCCCCAAGGTGAGAGCTTCACAAATAAATCACAGAAATTTCCTGCCATTTCTGGATATAATATCACGAACACCCACTACATATAATAGCAATTATAACTAATTTCATCGAGGCATAAGCATCAAATTATTGAGTGCTTACATGGTTGTTCTTCTTGGCATGATTGCAGTTGCTACTCCAAAGCAAATCAGGGAGCTGATGAAGGTGGATGGCCTGACCAATGATGAAGTGAAGAGCCATCTCCAGGTGAGCAATTCACCACTATCTTTCACAAACTTCTATCCATGTACTAATGATGGAATTTATTACTGGCTTTTAATTTGCATTGGCACTAATGTGAATCCTGTATTATTTTCTTATTGTTCAGAAATACCGTCTGCACAACCGTAGGGCGCCAGGATCTCCGGCATCCAACCGGCCGATCGTGCTCATGGGAGGGCTCTGGATAACTCAGGAGCAGAGCAGCTCCCAGTCAGGGGGATCACCTCCGGGGCCCCTAAACTTCTCAAGCTCAGGCGTAGCTGCCTCATCGGTGACGGTCAGCGGCGAGGAGGAAGATGGCAGATCCGAGAGCTATGGCTGGAAATGATCAACAAGTTATATTAGTGTTTGTTCAGAGTTTCCTGGTCGCGCGATGACAGTGGTATCTTGAGAGATTCCTGAGACAGGATTGTAGTGTAGTCTTTTTTGTTGTATGCAGGGTGATCAAGCCTTGAGTGCTTTGAGATGAAACTCTTGCTGTTATTATGTAAGTACATCGGAAAGAGGTTATACCAGTTACAATTTTGCGGATATGTTAATCTAAAAAGGTTGGGGCAGAGCTACAATTTTCGCCCAGAGAATTTACCCGTGTTCAGTGTCAGACTTTCTCTTGATAAGCAAATTTCCGTTTCGATTAAGTAGTACAGTATACTCTACAGCTTTTCATAAAGCTTGCTGCTGTTGTTTGTTGATTCAACTGAAAGTCAGTTGCAGGTAGTTTCTGAACTTGTGATTGTGCCCGTGTTTTGCTTCTCTCCAGCAAATTAAGGTGCATTTTTCTGCTTCTTGATGGCCATGAGCATCACAGCGAGAGCATCAAGACCCAATTCAAAGACTGAATGGAGAAAACATCAAGATGTCTGCTCTGGATTCCACAACTGAAGAAAAATGCTTTGGATCCTCATCCTTTCCCTTGGAACTTGAGGTGGTCCTGAATCCGGATCATACATAACTAGAGCAGTACTGCTCGCCATCCTGTCAAGAACCTATCAGAAACTTGAGATGATCCTACCCCTACCTATTATGAAGCAAAGCATCATGTGTTTCACCTGACCTGACCAAATATCAGCTCTGGGATGTTGGGACACCAAGAATCTGATCATGATCTGTCGCCTGAAAACCAGGATGGCAGGAGTCAGGAGTGCACACCAAGAATCTTCCTCGGCTCCGATCATTTCTCACCTGCTCGCATGCTGCTGCAGAACGTAACTAACCGTGCATTCTTGGCATGAAAGTCTAGGTTTCCAGGTCGCCCGCACACCCTTGATTTCTTGCGAGTTTGTTGCTGCGTGAGGCTCACAGTCACAGGATTAGAAGTCAGCATCACATTCTTCCTCCTTCATGACAACCCTTTTTGTTTTTGCTGATAATGTTTTGTTTTGTCATGCTTATCGTCGCTGCTGCGAGTCAAACAAGTGTTACATGATTGATTACTGGGTTCTTCTGCCCATACTTATCCGGGAGATTAGTATATATATTGTGAGGCGTTGCTAGCATGCTTGTTTGAACATGTCCCGGCCTTGACTCTGCATTCTTGCGGTGTTATCCAGATTTTGGTCCACACTAGTCTTGCAGAGTTCTGGTCGCGCTATCCTGTATGGCAGTAGTTGGGCGAAACCGGAAAAAACTCGACGCCGATCGTATCGCCTGAACAAGGAGCTGAGATTGCACACTCAGTTTCAGGTAGTAGATATGGTTTGCTCCAGTTTCAGTGAAGGCCCCGGTAGGAACACTGCATTTTCCGATTGTGTGTGAACTTCATTTCGTTAGGACAGAAGCGAAGAGGCTGGAATTGGCAATCAGTACGTGATCGAACGGTTGGTCACTGGACGTGGAATCGTTCTAGGATCCTACGACGAGCTTAGGATCCTGTGATGGATGTGCGGATGAATATTCCTCGCGCTTTCCCTTGTCTGCCGTCACCGCCAAATGTTGAACAATCAGACGCAGGCTTGGAGTATATGCTTGTTGGTGCTGACTCGTGAATTGGCCGCTTCTTCTTCTTTCTCCTGCATTGCAACGATCAGTTCCTTTAAAACACTTCTCATTTTCTTGGCATGCGACTTGCGTGTTTTCTTTCATCCGGACCGCCTGCATGTGCCGCTGAATTTTCTTGGTCTCACCGACGTCATGGTTTAGCTGTAGCAGATGATGAATATGAGTATGGTAGGGTAGTTTCATTCATTATACCAGATGAATATTAAAAAAAGTTTGTTACTCTGTAATCTTGTTTTCTAAAAAACGAGTATTAGTCGTTTTTGATAAAACGCAGTTTCCTGGCTTTGTGGAAACAGAATTTTAGATATCCACGCTTTTGTTGGAGGCCCCAAACATGATTTTAGTTTGTTGGGCGGTTATATGAGCTCACGGAAAACTAGTTTGGCTAATCCAACGTATCCAAACAAGGCCTTAGTGTCTGGACTTGCAGTTTCCGCTGCTGTTTCCGCTTGCTCTTGGACGAATATTCATTTATACTTTTTGCTCATATATTGAATATTCAATCCGATGATGAATATTCCGGTTGCATATATTGCACCACAGGAAAGGGAAACTGTTTATCACTTCGCAATGGAGGAGTGCTGCGGAAGTACAAAGAATCAAAGATTACCTCGGCAGAACCATGGAACCCTAGCGCACGACCAACACCAATCGTATCGGCCACGACGGAGGGTCTCGCTCCGAGATGGGCATCGCCTATAGTACGCCGGCTCCGAACATTTTTTATGGCATAGTTAGTGACGCAAGGATATCAACTTTTTTTAAACCCCAAACCATAGAACAATTGTTCGAGCTAATTTTTATTTAAAATAATATGTACGAGTATACAAGGAAACACAAAAGGAGAAACCAAACAAATCACCCTATTCCAGTTCTAGCCAATATCTTTATCTTTACCTAATAATGCGGCACACCCGTCGTGGCACTTTTGCAAAAAGGCCCTTCGTTTTTCCAGAAATTGAACCCGCACTACCTACATAAGTGGCTCTGGGAAAAACGATTCGGTAAAACGAAAAATCCCTAATGCGTGTCCTCTATTTCTTCGTATGCAGACGGGCTGGACGAGGTGGCGGAGGAGGGGCCCCGGCGACCGGGGAGCAGGAGGCTCTGCGCATCCCGGCGCTGCACGGGGACTGCGAGCCCGCGGCGCACCTGTCACCCACCAAGGCGGACCCTGAGGCCGTGCCGGCGACGACGGAGAGAATCAGGATGAGGAGGATGCCACTGTGGCGAGCCATGCCTCCCTTACGGCTGCAACAAATGTAGTTTTCTTACGCCTCTCACTTCAGAGTGCGTGTTTTGTTTCTTGAAGAAGAGAGAGCCGAGGTGATGGTTCAGAAAAATTCATCCAAGCGCCCACCGACGAGATCTGGGCCCGAAGCCCCGCAACAAGGCGCCGTTGGAGGGTGGGTTGGACACGACCACGCCGATCCGGAGCGCCGGCGCAGATCCGCGCGGCCACGTCAAGCAGCCGCCGAGGTCGACCCTGAGCAGGGCACCGCTGCCGCGCCTCTGCCACAGGCTCAGCCAGCCCCGTGCGCACAGGCCCAGCCAACGAACATGAAGCAGCCATCGGTCGCGGGTGATACGGCCTGGGAAATCGGAGAGATGGGGTCAACGGGCCTGGGAAATCAGAAGAGAGAGATGGGGTCAACCGAACGAACACCAAAAGAGGGGATCAGGGGCGGGGAGGGAGGAGCTTACCACGCGCATCCGTGCTCGATCCGGACGCCACGAGCAAGAAGAGATAGGGGAACGCCACGGCGTGGGCTGTGGAAGACACGGGCGTGTGTGTGTGGTGTGGCTGGAGCACAGATAGATAGAAGAGCAGCACTCATGGAGTAATGGGGTTCGTGGGCTCGCTGGATGGATGGATAGATAGAAGAGGAGAACAGCGCCGCTGCTCTAGAGGAATGGAGATGCAGAATAAAAGTACACGCAGTGGAGAGCTTCTCGGTGGGAATTTGTTGGTGTGGATTTGTTCTTTTCAATGGCTGCGCCGACCAGAAGGTGCTAGCACTAGCACCGATTGCAATTTTTTTGTCTAAATGAGCACTGATATTTTTTTTCTAAATGAGCACTGGTATGAGGGCAACGCCAAGGTATCGACGTACACAGACTGCGGATTTTGTCATTTTTTGTCCTTTGGGTCGGTGTTCTTGGCTTTGTTCATCCGGTTCGCATTTCGATTGGTAGTGTCACCAACACGCTGACGCATTTTTGTCCGCGCGGCCGGTATCCAATCAGCTTTTATTCTTTTTTTATATATATTAAAAAATTGTCCAAAGTTCACATAGTACAACCAAATACAAATATTTCATAGTTTAACAACCAAATAAAATCTCATGGCTTACAAATCAAATAAAATTAAAATTAGCACAAATACATTTGAAAGATAAAATTTAAATCTCATAGTAGCCGCGCTTGGAGTGTTGCTGCTGGCGGCGGAGGCGAGGGGTGGCCTGGATGTTGTGGTGCTACGGCGGCGGCGGCAAAAACAGTCCACCAACACCGGCAAGAATAGTCGTCAGGTATGGCGTGCTGCTGGGGGAGGTATGTGGGTGCGAGCGGCGGCCTGGGCATGGGAACTGGGCGGCAGCGGCAAGGGAGAGGCAGCAAGGTGTGGTGGCTGTCGGTGGAAGAGAAGGGCAATGGCCAATGTGCCACCTAATGGCAAGCCAGGGGAGGACAAGGGAGGGTGTCGCGGGTGTCTGCTTCGTGTCCGCGCCGACGCAAACCCGACCCAAATTTGGCTATGAAAGAGATCGCCGAGCGGACGAAAAACAAACGCTCGTCCATTCGTGTCGGCGTGTTGGGCCGTGATTTATTTGTAGCCCAAACGGACACACGCAGACAGTTTGTGTCGGCGCATTGGAGTTGCCCTAATTAGTTGTCATAGTTTGTTGTTACTGTCATAGTTTAATATTCATGCCTACCACATCTTATGAATACATCATCAGATACAATAATTAAAAATGAATGAAATATTAGAAATAAATATTTCTTAAGGGAGAAGATATTTGGAGCTCACCTGGACTTGCTAACAATTAAGATATTCCTCAACTCTGGATGTCACCGACATCATTGGTGAGACAGAGCGGAGAGAGGGAGGGATGAAGAGTAGAGAGAATGTGACAAGGGTGCATCAACATGAAATTTAGCCGTGATGGGGAGTCTTGGAATTGGTTATATTAGAACATGTTGTGACCATGTGAACAAGAGTCTTGAGGAATATTTATTGGATAGGGGCCTATTATATTTTTCTCCCCTGAACTCTCGAATAGTATACAACAATTCCATCATCTGTATATCTTGCTAAAAACAATTACACCATTTCTGTTTCACTCGATGATAGTGCTAAGTTGAAGGAGGCACCATCAAAGGATATCCCTATGACTTTCTCAACTTTATACTATCTGATATGAACATCAACAATCTTTTTTTAATGGCAGACACCAAGCGTGTTTTTCTAAGATACAGAGTGTTTCAGATTCTTCTTGCTTTAAAAAAATAATGCTTTTAAATATGTTCATGCTTTTATAAAAATTCTCAAAATTCCCAAAAATGGTTTCAACCTTCTAAAATCAATCACAAAACTTTAAAAGTTTTGTTTAAAGAAAACATGGTTAAAAAATGTTCATTTTCAAAACATGTTTCAATTCTCATTAAAATATTAAAAAATTCATTTTTTAAAATTATTTTATATTAAATAAAAATTTGTTTTTTCAAGAAATAAAATATAATGTTGATTACTAGACTATTCCATGCACCACTACTCTTCCATCAGATGAAGGATGTTAGGGTGGCTTCTTTACGTCTACACTTCATACTTTGAAAAGTATAACAATATAGAGTTATTAATGATGTTTATCAGAACTGTATGTAAGAAATGGCGCGTACTATCACACGGAGTAGGCTTTACAATATTTACAACATTTTTCCCCGTTGCAACGCACGGGCATTTGTACTAGTGGTGAAACAACCAGGTTAATCTATGGGATTCGTCATCAAAGATGGGAATCAATCCTCTCTTTCATAACTGCCACATTCTTGCCTTCATCCTGTGCTCTAGCAGAATTAAATTTTTCTAGAAGAAATTTCCAAGAGTTTATACTGGGGCTACTCTCTTGAAGATCTTGCCATTCTTTGCATCCAAATATTCCAACTTCCCAGGATAATAATGTCTAGAGTAATGGCCTTTGGAAGATATTGACATCCGAGCAGAATTTCATCATAAGGGGATACACCTCTTTGTCTTTGAGGGAGGACAGTGTCCCAACACTCTTCAGCAATATTACGGTCCCAAAGCAAGTGCCTGATAGTTTCTTCTATATGGTTAGTGGACATGACACATTCATATGATTTCAACTGCATGGATCTTCTTTTTAGCATATTCATTGTGTTGATTCTGTCATGTAGTAGCATCCAAAAGAAAATCGTGTGTCCGACTCTATTAGCACCTTGCCAGAGCCACTCGAAGATGATGTGAGCTTCAGCTCCAACTTTCAAGCTGTTATAAACTGCATCGGAGAGTATTTTCTGTTACCATTTATGCACCACCACATATCTGGGTTTCGGTTACCATGGAGTGGTTGAAGGAAACTCTCAATTAACTTCATTCAGCTGATCATAAGCTTGGGCTGACAAAGGTGTATGAAAGTGGTTATGAATATCTTCAACATTTATCATGAGAGCTAAAGAGCCATGTTCACATTTTGCAAAGGAAAATAGCTCGGGGGGGGATTGTGCAAGTGATCTGTCCCTCCAATTGTCAAAACAAAATTTTAAGGTGTCACCGGAGACAGCCTTGCAAGAGGCTATTCTCTTGAAGCCAGCAATATTTTTAAGTGAGTTTTCCATCAATGTGTGAGTCCACCATTCTTTCTCCTGGTAACTCAGATGAGTAGTACTTATCCCAAATCATGTTAACCCAAGGAAGATTTGCTCCTTTAAAGAACTTGTGCAGATTTTTTATGAGTAAGGCTTTGTTGTGCACAACAAAATCCAAAATCCCTAGACCACCAAATTTTTTTGCCTGGGAGACCTTATCCCAAGCAATTAGAGTAGTCCTGGCCATATCAGGCCCGACCCTGTCGGCCCACCCAGGCCCGGCCCTAAAATCCAGGGCCTAGGCCTGATGGGCTTGTCCGTGGGCCGGGCTTGGGCCAGAGTTTTGAGCCCATCAGCAGGGCTTGGACGGGCTTGGGCTTGGCATATTGGCATTTTAAGGAAGAGGCCCGGCCCACGGCCCTAAGCCCTAAGGGATTTTAACCAGATGGGCTGGGCTTGGGCTTGAAAAGTAGGCCCGATGGTAGGGCCTGGGAGGGCTTGGGCCTCAGTTTTCTGCCATGGGCTTTTTTAGGCCCAGCCCATGGCCAGATATAAATTAGAGTAGGGCCAGAGATCTCTTGTCCATACTTCCTGATAGAAATTTCCTGATGTATTTAATTAACTGTTCAATGATTCCAACAGGGCAGAGTAAGCGTACACATGAAGAAGATTGGAAGTGTTGCAAAGATTGATTTGTTGAGTTGAAGCCTGCCATCATATCCCAGCATAGTAGACACCCTAGAAAGTCTTCTCTCAATTGTTTGACAAAAGCCTGCCATCAAATCCCAGCCTTATTGGGCCTGGCTGATAGCCCCCCGACCCATTGTATTCTGGACCATATTCCGACTCGTCTTGGGCCTTAGGTTGGGCCATATGTATGTATGGGCATATCTGTTGGGTATAACCCCGTCAAAAACCTTCCCAAACCATTTTTTATGTTTTATTTCTTATATCTATTATTTTATTTTATTTCACGCTTATTTTTTCTTTTTTTGGTTTCATTTTTTCATTTCCCTATATTTTCGTGAATATTTTTTTGAAATCATGAACCTCTCTGAATTTGTGAAGATTTTTTAAATTGTGGACCGTGTTTTAAAATCATGAATATTTTTAGAAATCGCAAAGGTTTTTCAAATTCGTGAACATTGTTTTACAAATTCGTGATATTTTTGGAAACCGTGAACACTTTTTATTTTGTGAACAGGTTTTGAATTCATAATTTTTTTTTCAAATACATCAACATGTTTACACGTCATGAACATTTTAAGAAATTGTGAACATTTTTCAAAATTGCAAACATTGTTTTTCATTTTTGGGAACTTTTTTGAATTCATTAACATTTTTCAAATTTGAGAACATTTTTTTGAACTCATGAACATTTTTCGAATTCAAGAACATTTTTTGAAATCGTGAAGATTTTTTGAAATCGTGAACATTTTTTAATGAAGCTAAAAAAGAAGAAAGGAAAGGAAAAAAGAAACAGTGGCTCCCAACCGCACATGGGCTGTCCAAAAACATGTGCGCGTTTGTGTGTTCTGTGCGATGAACAAGAGCTCTCCTTCTGCCGCCCGCTCTTCAAGATGAGTTCCTGACAGAAAAATATCACCTCGGCCATGTTGTCATTGTATATCAAACAGCGCCCATATCATTGAGTTCCTCGAGAGCCCTCCACATCTCAGACTTCAGATTTTAATTGCTCCCGGATAGCCACCATCCCGATGACCGTCCATATCATATTATTTGTAATGTCTGAATCTTGTCTCTAACTATTCATACCCTCCGTTCCTTAATATAAGTCTTTTTAAAAATTTCATATAAACTATACATGAAGCAAAATTAATGAATCTATACTCCAAAATACGTCTATATACACGCACATGTAGTCCGTATTAAAATTTCTAAAAAAACTTATATTTTACTGTTTGATTGTTTGATTAATTGATTGATTGACTGGGTGCCCGCACCATTGACAGTACCACCTGATGGGGTGTTCCTATCTTCAAATTGGCCAGCGATAATCAGCAACACCACGATCATGTAGAGAAGGTCGGCCTCTTGGTAGTAATAGTCATAATGGCGTTCAATCTCTTCTTCCCAAAACAAGATACTGGAAAGAATAACTCCCTCAGCCAACCGGAAGTGCAATCCGTCTGCACCCGCTAGCCCTCTCTCTTCTCTTCTTCCTCGCCGCCGGGTCCTAGTCTCCCGTCCCTCGGGGTGGTTCGACGCTGGCTGCCCTCGAGTGATCTTGTGGTGCTGGCGGGCGGCTGCGCAGGCGCAGACCGTGTGAGCGCGCCGGCGCGCTTGGTGGCGATGGCGTGGAGGGCTGCAGGGCCTTGCGGGGCATGGTGCTTGGGGGCTGGTGTGCTTGGATGCGGTGGCGGGGTGTGCTTGGAGTGGCGGCGAGGGTTTCCCAGATCTGATCTGGACGGTGGTGGATCCTCCGGCCGCCGCTTCGCGGGCGGCACGGGCTGCGGCGGCTAAGGCCTGCCGGCGGCGCGCGGAGGCAGTTGCGCTTGTCATCGGCGGCATGGTGGCGGTGGTGGTGGTGCGTGCCGGCCGGATTTCGTCTTTTTCCGCCGGCGGCGCGGGTTTAGCCCCGGCCCGGCGTGGCTGCGGTCCCGGTGTGGGTGGCGGTGGCGGTAAGCCGCCGTGCCGGCTCCACGGCAGCTCGGCGGGTCGACTGGGGCGGCGACTGGCTTTCCGGCGTCGGCTCATCTGTTGGCGGCCCGTTTCAACCTTCGGCCCTCTCCTCGTCGTCTGGTTGCTACCTCTGTCGAAAGTTCGGCCCTCCCCCGACTATGGTCCATTGCTCGTCTCGCGCTCGGCAGTAGGACTGAGCTCGTCTCGCGCCCAGCAGCAGGACCAACCTTGTCTCGCGCCCGGCAGCAGGACCGACCTCGTCTCGCGTGTGGCAGCAGGATCGTGCTCGTCTCGTGCCCGACAGCAGGACCGTGCTCGTCTCGCGCCCGGCAGCAGGATGGGTCGATGGAGGCCAATTTTGGCCGACCTTTGGGTTTTGGCGTTAGGGGCAGCCCAGGGGTGCGAAAGGCGGTTCCTTTCAGCTTGTATCTTTGGTTGAGAAAGCGGCGGGTCTCGAGTGAGGTGGATTCCAGGTCTTGGATGCCAGGGCGGTGGCCCTGGGGGTGGCTCCGCGGTGCTCTTGGGCACAGCCCGTGGTTAGGTGCTGCCTGGTGGCCATGACCGTGTGGGTGGCATGGTCAACGGGATGTGGCGTCCGGTGGTGGAGAGTGTTGGCCGAGGTGAAAATCTGATATGTCTTCGGACAGACTTGCGGCTGCGAAGCTTGCTTCCTTCTTGAAGGCGTCGTCGCGGCTCTCTTTGCCCGCCGTGTTGCTCCAGGGGAAACTCCAGGGGAAACTTCTTGAAGGCGCCGCCTTGGAGCACACGGTTCGTCATATGCGGCTTCTTCTCTTTGCGTTGGCGTGTCCACGGTCGAGGACTCCTGTTGGTCTTGTAGTGCTAGGAGTAGTGTTGCCATGCTCAGCGCCTATGTATCCAGCCTTGGTTGTATGCATGTATTGTGATGGCGTGCGTTTATATCTGAGTTGTGATCGGTCATTGCTTTATATATATAACGGGGCGAAAGCCTTTTTTTAGAGAAAAGGCATACACCCGACTTTATAAATAAAGCCAAAAGGCAAGGTAGCAACATCATCACAGAACAGTATCAAACACACCCAAGCCCCAACGCTGGGCGAGACGACAGAGGATAAAGTCAGGTACATGGCTCCCTCGCCAGTACACGGCACATAGGCCGGAAGAGAAAGATCCAACTAAAGCTAAAGCATCCAACCCAAAAGAAACGATCAAGCATCCTGCTCTTGTCTCCATAACTGAGACGCCGTCGTCCAGATTTTGTGGATCAGCATAGAGAGCGCCTCTTGGCCGTCGACCTTAGTCAATGATTTCCACTGCTGCAGGAAAGCACACGATTTAAATAAGCAGTCAGCCGGTTTAGCCGAAAACACGTGCTCTATAGTAAATTTGTTCCTAGTTATCCACAGGGACCATCATAAAGCCCCCAAGCCCACCCAAAAGATGCGCCTAGATACACCGGAGAGGTTGGAGGCCAAGCTGCGCAACTCGGCAAAGGAAGCAGGAGCCCAAGAGACACGAAGCCAGTCCCGCACGCAACTCCAAACAAGCTTAGCTAGATAACAGTGAAAAAAGATATGTTCCGAATCTTCCACATCACCGCAAAGGGCACAAAACTGGGAGCCCGACCCATTTCTCTTACGGATTTGATCAGCCGAGGGCAACCGGCCCCGGAAAGCTTGCCACAAGAATATTTTAATCTTAGGGGGAATACGGGCCTTCCAAATATTGGAAAAACGATTGGTAGGCGTGCCACCAACGAGCTTAGAATAGAGAGACTTAACAGAAAAACACCCAGAGGCAGAAAGCGGCCAAAGCACCGAATCCCTGACCGTTGAGAGTGTAGGGAAGAGGGCAGTAAGACATTGCCAATCTTCAAACTCTACAGGCGACAGAGAGCGACGAAAGGCCAGGTTCCACCCCTGGAACGCAAGCTTTGCAATAGAAATATTAGGATCAGAGCAGTAAGAGAAAAGGGCAGGGAAGGTCACCGAGAGGGGTGAATATCCACACCACCAGTCAAGCCAAAACCTAATCGAGGATCCGTCCCCAACAACAACCTTAACGAAAGATTGAAAAACAGGTCTAACTTTGACCAGAGACTTCCAGAACTGAGGGCCACCACGCGACACTGCAAACATCGGGCTCGAAGATGGAAAATATTTAGCCTTAAGGATCGGCAACCAAAGGGATTGATCTTCAGCACTCATAATCTTCCACCACCATTTAATCATCAAGCATTGATTCATGATGGAAGTATTAAGAATTCCTAACCCCCTAAGGTTTTTGGGCCTACACATCAATTTCCATGTGACGAAGCGATATTTGCGGCGATTGTCCGCCGCATTCCAGTAGAACGCCCCACGATGTTTATCAAAACCAGCATGAATCCCAGCCGACAAGAGATAGAAGCCCATAAGGAACATGGGGAGGGAGGAGAGGCAAGCATTAATTAGAGCCACTTTACCCGCGTTCGTATTATATCTACCCCGCCAGGGAAGGACCCTGTTTCCCACCTTTGTGACTACCGGGGCAAAATCTTTGGCATGGAGCACATCCGGGGAAATAGGCAGACCCAAGTACTTGAACGGATAGGAGCCCAGCTTACAGTTAAGAAGGCGGGCCACTCGCGCGGCTTCCGACTCTTCGACACCAGTCACAACCACTTCGCTCTTGGCGAAGTTAATCTTAAGCCCCGACATCGCCTCGAAACATAATAATATAAATTTGAGATGGGCAAGGCATGCCTCATTCAACTCGACCATTATAATAGTGTTGTTCGCGTATTGGAGATGGGTCAGACCATGGGGAATAAGATCAGAACAAACCGGAGTAATGTGCCCACAGGTGGCGGCCCTGGAGAGCAGGCGAGATAGAGCATCCGCAACAAAATTAAATAAAATGGAAAAGGCAGGATCGCCTTTCCTAGGCCCCTACCATTGGCAAAGAATTTGCTAACCTGACCATTAACATTGATGGTAATGTGGCCTCCCGCGACCAACTGCATAATTCTATGGACAAGGGCCCATCAAACCCCTTGGCCAATAAAACTTTACGTAAAAAAGGCCAACTCACCGAGTCATATGCCTTCTCAAAGTCTAGTTTTAAAATCACCGCTTTCGACTTGTGAATCTTAAGGTCATGAACAATTTCATGCAAGCAGAGAACCCCGTCCAGAATAAAACGGCCCTTAACAAAAGCCGACTGAAAAGGGGTAATGGTACGGTGGGCAATTGGGGAGAGGCGAGTGGCGGGGGGAGAGAGAGGCGAGCAGGGCTAGACCCCCCAATGGCTCGCCCCCCTTGAAGTTTTCTGGTATACGTATGTGTACTACACGTGCTAATGGACGAATAATGACACAATTAGTTATAGCCCAACTTTTAATCATGGAATCAGTACGCATCAAACTCGGCCCACTAAGCCCATGTGCCATCGTGGCCTCCACCATCCACGTAACTGTTTTGCGAAGGCCAGGTCTTATCCTAATGCCATCGATCAGATCAATCGATTGACCTCTCTATCGTCGTCTCGCTGCTAGGGTTTGCCGCCGCCGTCGCCGTCACTCGCCGCGACGCCATATACTGCTAGGCGCCGGGAGGCTACCATATGGATACAAGCAGGTACTTGTTCCAAAAGTGGCTATTAGCTAGTATTATACAGTAAAGAAATTTATGAATGAGAACCTTAGTCTGAATGTTAGTATGTTTGTTTTGATTTCTTGGATCGCCGCCTGCATGCGCTAGGGCGTGTGCGCATTGCCGTCAGGCACCTCAAGGAAGCGCTGAGCGTTGGTCGTCGAGTCCCTAGCTAGCATCAACTGCACATGTTCATCCGAATGAATCAGTTGTCGGCTCGTCACTTGTTGGTCAGTAACAAATTCTATACCATCATCCCACAGCTCATGCGGTCACAGTCACAGCTAGACCAAAAATCTCAAGGTATATCCAACATGTAATGTTATTGTTACATTGGTTACTACAAATTCTGAAATTATATACTAGTAGTATGTCGGGATAATAACTGAAAGTCTGTGTTTGCTATGTTTCGAGAATGATATATTTGACTTGTTTGATAGGTTTAGTGCAGTCTAGAGTTATATTTGAACTAACAAAAGTGTTAGTTTCTTCTGAATTATGAAATACATATCCTGGTGATATATACAAAAGACTTCTATAGTCGTCTTTTATACGTTATATACGATGGCTATGTATGTTGCTTCTTCGCCCCCCTCATGCTCAAATCCTGGCTCCGCCCCTGCAAGTGGCTAACCCTTTAGTCGGAAACTTGGCGAAGTTATTAATAAGGGCAATCGGCCTAAATTGCGAGATCAAGTCCGCGCCCTTGACTTTAGGAATAAGGGTAATGACAGCGTAATTAAGGCAAGAGATATCCGCCGAATCCAACCAGAACCCTTGGATAATATTACAAATAAGAGGCCGCAACTGCGGCCAAAACTTTTTAAAGAAGGGGATAGAAAAACCATCTGGGCCGGAAGCAGCATTCGGGTTAGCCGAGCCAATCACTTGCCAGATCTCTTCGTCAGATAAGGAGACCATCAGGCCCGAGTTTTCGCCCGGAGAAATCATAGACCCTTCATCCCAGAAGTCAGAGCAGAGGCCTTTTTCGACAATAGTCATCATGCATTCATGCGGGTCTTCATCAACCACACCACATTCTCCCCAAACTCCTGCCCTACCACCTCGGCTCTTGTAGCTCTGCCTCTTCACCGGCCCACAGAACGCCGTCCCGGCCCCATAGGCGCCAGATGGAACGTCATCCTGCCGAAGACGGGCCTTTTTCATTGTTTTGATCTTCTCAGCAAACTTTATCACAAAATAAACTCTCACCGATTTTTATTTCACGATCTGAATATTTTGGTAACACCATAGGCCGTGACGTTGCTGGTCTACACAGGAACACCAAGCCATTTTCCGCAAAAAAAACACCAAGCCATCCGGTGTTTCTTCCCTTAATACTACATCCGTCCTGGTTTATTGGTCCCCATGATAATTTGTGTCAAATTTTGATCATAAATTTAACTAACAAAATGTTCATGCATGTCACAAAAAATTGCATCATTACTAAAAAATATGTTCAAATATTAATCCAACAATATGATTTTTGTTAACATGCACTAACATTTTGTCTCCTTTCATTGAAATGAAACACAAAGTCTTTGCATTTTCTTGAAGAAAAAAAATCTTTGATCAAAATCTAGCACAAATTATAAAAGGGACTAATAAACCAGAACAGGGGTACTAGATAAGTGACAAAATGGAAACACATTGTTGCAAACGCCACACCCTATGGCGTCTCTACTTGGGGCAAAAACGCCAAAGTAACGCCATGGGCCTTGGCGTTTCGGCCCTGCCATGTAGGTAATTGGCTATGTCATGGTCAGATCAGAGACGCCGGCTGGTTCGACGTTTCTGTGTAGACCAGTAACGCCATGGCGTGTGATGTTTTTAAAAAAGATTAGATCGTGAAATGTCTTTCGAAGGAATTCATTTTATGCTAACGTTTGCTAAAAACAATAGCGGATCCAGGACCCAGGGCGGGGGGCCTGGGCCGGGGCGTGAGGGTGATTTACTTCGTTGTCTGCGGCTTATTGAGCACGTAGCAGCATGGGGCTCTGGGCTTGGCTCAATCCTCCGTCCGCCACTGGCTGAGAAGGTCAAAAGAATGAAAAAGGCAGGACTCGACACCATCGATCAACAACTAAGCCCATAACTAGCTTCTAATGGCTAGTAAATGTCTATAGCATGAAGCGACATGCATGGGTGCATGGTAATCATCGTGTTCCTAGCTTAATCCAGGCAAATGCAGTAACGGAACTTGGTTGGGATGCTGGATCAGGAGCACGTCACGTGTATATTCGCAAGCAATCGAGAGTGGAGCACACTAGTCTTTCTTTTCCCGAAACTTGGCTGCACACAAATCATTCTAATAAAAATGTATGATTCGTGCAAAAAATTGAGTTAATGATAAGTAATTAGTATGAAATGCTACTATCAACCTTGAATTACAAGGTGCGTGCTGGACTGCTCGTGACTAGAAAACAACTTGTTAGAATAAATCCGAGGCATACCGTCGATCATCCGAGGACCAAGCAATCACACGAGCACGACACCGAGATTTGTTAACAAGGTTCACCGATATGGCTACATCCCCGCGGCCTGACTATGGGCGCCCTCCCATGATACCGCTACAATACCGCACCCGTCGCATCGACACCGCACATGCCGCCCGCTTCCCCTGCGTTCCGGTGCTATTATGTTGGCATAGGTTACATCATGTGTCTATCCTCGCTATATAAGAGAGGCCTAGGATATAAGTGTCCTACTAGGACACGACTCCATATCCTATCTAAATACAATACAATTACAAGTCCAACCGTAACCTAACTTGTACACAATATTGGACACAACTCTAACACAACTCATTGATCTTGATTCTTCAAACACGTAGTTTTCTTTTTCGAACACACAAAAGGTTTGCGTGCCGACGTATATTAGACAAAAGAAAATAGTACATAGTGTCCAGCGACAAGGGAGGGCAAAAGACACAAATTTAACCTCACAGGAAAGAAACTAGTTCAAGACGATCCGACTGTGCCTGGCAGGTAACCAGGATGTCGCACTAACAAAGACAATGCCCTACAAAGGAGGGCAAAAGGCACAAATTTAACCTCAAGGCAAAACTATTTCATAAACTAAACCGTTTTTTAAAGTATTTCATCCAGCTGACCCCTAATGTGCAGCGCCTGACAGCAAGGTGTTGCACTCTACTATGCAATGCCTAACACTCACGCGTCACACGTGTGCAACGCCTAACAACTATCTCCAAAATGCAGCGCCTGACAGCAAGGTGTTGCACTCTATTGTAAGGAGTTGCACCATAGAGTCCAGCGCCTTGCTGTCGGGCGCTGCACAGAAGAGTCAGCGATATGAAATATTCTAAAAAATAATTTTAGTTTGTGAAATACTTTCGCTCTGAGGTCAAATTTGTTAATTTTGAGAAATCTATCTTCAAATATCAGCCAACCCTTTTGCTCCAGAGATCTTCCATATCTCGGCGTCCTCTTCGATATGCCGACAAAACTCCCGAGCTACGACCGCTGAGCATTGGAAGACGCGGCTGTTGCGTTCTTTCCACAGTGTCCACGCAGTGAGGATGGCTACGAAGTCGAAACCCTTGCGTTGCACGTGAGGAATTAGATCACAACTACCCGACCACCATTCGATGAGCAAGGTGTTGGTTTTTTTTAAAAGAAGGAATATCCTCGGTCTCTGCATCTGATTGATCCATACAGCCATATTATTAAGCAAAAATATTGCGCAAAATGATTGTGATACAAAAGTCGCTCCCAAAAGAGCCAAAGTAAGTAAATAATAAATTTGCCACAACCAGCGAAAATAGAGCAAGATGACTAAACACCTAAGCTATTATTGGACCACCATGGAAACCGGTTGTAAATATCATGTGCTACCGTCTTCAAACGGTTGCACCCAATACCCATATGCTCCTTGGCTTTCGCATGACTAAGTAAGGACTACATATGGATCCAAAGACGTGGCTCTGTCTATGACCTGCAAAAAAATTATGGAAGGTTGCTTTTTAAGAATCATGTCATTTCTGAAGTTCCACATATTCTATAGTAATGCAGATAGTCCTATCTGAATATTTCCTACAATACTCAGCTTCACTCCATTTAGCCACGATCCAAATAATGTGTTAATTCTAGACGAAGGGCTAACATTAAAGGACACTTGAATCGTACGCCATAAAAGTTTGATGAGCGGAAATTTCAGAAAAAGGTGTTTTATATTCTCATCTTGATCACAAAAGTAACATCACTTACTACCCTCCCATCTCCGTTTGGCTAAGTTATACTTTGTAAGAATCATTTCCTTGTGAATGAACCACATGAATATCATGTCTAGGCGAATTGGCCTAGGCCGCAGTGAGCAAGTGTTGAATGCCACACCTCCCTAGTGTAGACGTAGCTTTCAATTGTATACTCGTGAAATTGTGAAGGATTTATAAAGAGCCTACATTGTACATATTCTTTTGCAAATGACACAAAATTAACTAAGAGCGCTGGCAATTAGTAGTTGATGAAAACATCTCCTTCTATTAAAGTAACATCGTCAGAAAGTTTGAAATAAATTTGGAAAAAAACTGCAAGTCTTGTTAAACCGATGGAGATGGACTACGAACTGTTCTTGTTTCTATAAAAAAAAAGGAACAATTGACATTACGTTAAACGGGAATGAATGTACTAACTCCTCAATAAACGGCAGCAATCACGGACGGGGCGGCCGGTGTTTTGTGCAGTCGCTGTGAAAGCGGGACGCTCGCTCGCGCACGCGGCATTCGCTCAACCACGAAAAGCAGAGAAAAGCTGCAGCTACTCAGGTCAGGTGCGGCACTTAGTAATGGCGTTGCGGGGTACTCCTACTAGTCTTGCACTCGTACTATACAACAACTGCACACGACACGGTTCCGGTTCAGCCAGCGGCCACATACAGCCATCATCGCTGGTCAAAGGCAGGTAATTACCGTGTTCTCCGCACAGGTCATGTTTACTTTTCAACTCCCCGCGTTGCTCATGTTTGATGGTACTAGCAATGACTAGCAAGCGTGCTATCATATCTACAGCCGGACTTTGCAAATATGTGTCCGTAAATGCTCGCGAACGCGATTAGGAGCGTTCGCGGACAGTGAGCGGTGATGTGTTAAATTAGTCACTCTGCATCTGTCTCTCTCATATTTCATCCCCTAAATCTATACAAAGCATGCAAAATAAATCTTACATACTACCTTAACTACTCTTCATCGTTAAAGATGTTCACGACGACGATGTCGGGCACTCGCTGGACATGCGGGTAGGAGGGCTCTGGCTCATCCTCCTCCTACTCGACCTCATCCATGTAGGTGACCATCTCCGCCTCCTCCACGGCCTACAGCGCCTCCATCTCCTGCCGGCGATGCTGCCTGGCCTCCACGGCCGACTCCGGCCTGAGGTAATTGAGGATGACTTGCTGCTCCGACTGTAGTTCCCCGTCGCCATCGTCACCCATATCCTCCTCCTTCGTGATGAGGACATCCCAACCATGGGCACCACACCACCAACCATCAACGGTCCAATCACAAGAAGTCGCGCAATGCAAATACATGATCAGGTGAATGCTAACTTAAGTCTATCATTTGACCTTGAAAAGATGGTTGTGCCTTCACCTCCTTTGTTGTTGGTTGAACTCAGGTGCGATGTCGAAGAAGGCCAAACACATTTCAGTCCGTGCAAAACAATGTTTTATTGCGAGGAAACAAAGTTAGGAATTCAGGAAGAATGAGTTGTCTGCTGAAGAAACATTGTTTTGATTCTGACGAAACAATGTTTTGCATGAGTTTGGATATCCCAACTTGTGAAAGGTTTCCAAAACTCGAGTTTTCTGCTGAAGGAAACATTGTCCGACCCCAGTGAACAATGTTTGGTCGGGAACTGCCAACCACCTCCAACGAGAGTTTTCCAGAAGCTACCTCATTAAGTCTTGAAGCCATTTAGTCAAACAAAGTTGGTTCACTTTCACACCTAAGCTGGTTCTAGAAGCTAATTCTCTTTCACACCTATCCAGGGGGGTTGTCCCGATTATAAATAGGTTAGCTCTTCCCTTCGTTGAGGACTTTTTCGCCATTTCTATCAAAGACCAAAGACATAGACTCCTCCTGAGATTGGAGAGATCTTGTTATCCTTATTCTCGTGATTCCTTGAGAAATTGCTCCTAATTCGTGCTCCACGACTAGATCGTGTTGTGTGGGTTAGAGTTTGTGGTTTCCCTTGCGGATTGCACCTATCCCGTGCTCCACGACTAGAGCGTGGTTGTGTGGGGTAGTATTGCGGGTTGTGGATCGGCGAATGTTCGGATTGTAAGCTTCGGTGAGCATCCTCCTCGTCGTGTCATAATCTCTTATTTTCCATTTTCCGGCTGCTTGCAGCTAGTTATCCCCATCCATTTATCGATCCTACACCGTGAAGATCGGACCTCCCCCTATACTCCCTCTTCTCCGAAGACGGGGTCGCATCATCTGGTATTCAGAGCAAGGTTTACACGGTAGGATTTGTATCTTTGTTGCTAGATCTATCCTTTTTAGTTCGGTTTTCCCCGTCCTAGAGTCCAAAGCCAAAAAGCCACAAAAAAATCCAAGCCTTTGTTGCTGAGATCTAGTTGTTTGCTTTCCTCTTCGTGTTTGCACCAAGTTCTATCCAAAGTTGCTGCTGTTTTCCTTTGAGTCTGGTTGTTGGATCTATTGTGGTCCAAAAAAAAGAGATAAAAAAAGAGCAAAAAAAAGAGAAGAGAAAGTGTTGAGCAATTGTGCAATCATATTCAGTTTGGTGAGAAATTTCAGAAGTTGAAGTGGCAAGTGTTGTAGCTCAAACATGATGCAAGGATCTACAATTTTTTTTCTTGTTTATTTGGTTTGCATCGATTGGATCTCAGCACTAGCCCTCCCTTTTACCCCACCCAGATCCACCTAGAAATAGCCAGCTTCCTTCCTTTCATTTGCCCGTCCACTCCTAATTTGCTACTTCCGCACAGCCGCCAAGGAATCATTAGAATTTGGGTAAGCAAGAAGGTGAGTTGAGTGTTTTCCACATATATTTTTCTTTTTCCACTTGTTTCCAAGAGTTAGCATAACATGATCCAACTCGAGTGTACATGGACATCAACATGTGAAAGATGATCTCCCAAAAACTCGCGCATCACTTGGTGATATGATTGAGGAGAGTATAGTTGCAGCTATGCGAAGGATGTTCGGTGGTCATCTTCCTATCGCGGGTAATGGGGATCAACACCAACATAGCCTCGTTGCCTCGCTGGCTGCCGACAACTGGCAACATCAAGGAAACGAAGATCGCCATGTTGGTCGTGGAAGAGCGGCTGGAGCTGCTGCCCATGGTGCCCCTGCTATTGGTGCTGAACGGAGGCGTGGCGACTTTGCTGCCCCCCGTGAGGGTGAGCTGCATGGAGGAGAATCTCGCGGGCCGAGCCATGACCCCCGCGGGTTTGCTGCGGATCACCGGCGACGAGTGACACATGCTGGTGATGCCATCTTCCTTGAAGATCTCTCCGAGCATGGTGAAGGAGATGAAGGCATGGGGGACTATGAACCCTACTCCCCACCTCACCGCGGTGCTGCTTTTGGTCGCAATGGTCATCATTATGACCGTCGTGATTAGGATGACCGTGAAAACCAAGCGAGAGTGAAGCTACATGTGCCATGATTCACGGGAAAAGAGGACCCGAATGCATATATTGAGTGGGAAGAGAAGTGTGATAAAATCTTTCGCATCCATGGTTTTTCTGAAGCCAAGAGAGTTGATCTTGCTTTTATGGAGTTCTCTGGTTATGCTCTTACATGGTGGAATCAGCTGCAAGACGATCGGTTGATGTCCGGCAATAATCAAATCCGCAGCTGGACTTTGATGAAGGAAGTCATGAGGCACCTTTTTGTTCCATCATACTATGAGAGGCAATTGTACAAGCGGTTGCAGGGGCTCACTCAAGGTTCCCGCACTGTTGAGGAGTACTATAAAGAGATGGAGGTGCTGCTAATTCGGACAAGAACCCGTGAAAGTGATGAGGCGAAAATGGCAAGATTTTTACATGGCCTGAATGATGAAATATCAGATTTTGTGGAGATGTTTCCTTATGATACAATACAAGATGTGGTACATCAAGCTATAAGAGTTGAGAAGAAGAATATGCGCAATGGTCATACTCGTGCTTTCCAAGGCCGCACCACCACACGCTCATGGCAGCGAACACAACAGCCATATGGTTCTCAGTTTGAGGGTGCACTACCTAGGCATCCACATGCCTCGACGGCTTCCTCACCTGCTATTTGCAATCAAGATAATAGGCCATCAACTACAGCAGGAGTATCCTCTACTCCACCTCCAGAAAAGAGTTCTACACGTAGCAGTGACATTCAATGCCACAAGTGCAAAGGAAAAGGTCATATTTCTTCGGAGTGTCCAAGCAAACGAACTATGATAATCAATGAACGAGGTGAATGGGAGTCTGAAAGTGACCCTGAAGGTGGCAATGATGAAGTGGAAGAGGAGCAAGGTTGGGAAGTGGGAGGAACTATTTTATCTCACGAAGAACTTCATGGTGAAGCTTTGGTTGTATGTCGTTCACTTAATGCCCAAGTTGTGGAGGAGGAAAAGGGGCAGCGGCATAATCTTTTCCACACCCGTTGCCTTATCAACTCAAAGATATGTCGAGTGATTGTTGATATTGGCAGCTGCAACAATATGCAAGCACGAAGATGGTCGAGATGTAGGAGATATGCCCTAGAGGCAATAATAAATGATATTATTTATCTCCAAGTTCGTAATTATGTTTAAGTTCCATGCTATAACTGCTATGGTTCTCGAATCTGCAATAACACGAGGCTCGGAGGAAGACTCATATGCACGTGTGGAATAATAAACGGTAAGAAGTATTCTTAGTCTGGCCTCTAAGACTAGCTCAAGTGTTGCATGATGGTTCTGTTTTTCTGATCATGGGCATGTCAATGCCAGCAACTTTGAGGGCACAATGTTAAGAGAACATTTGTGTTGAATCGACCCGGATTGATGTTATGCTATGAGATTCATTCGTCACAAGTTAATGGTACATAACACAGAGATGGTTAACGTTTGCATGATTCCTTAGACCATGAGAGTATCGAGTTTCTTCATGCTTGCTTCATGAACTTTGGGGTTTGTTAAACGCCATCCGTAAATGGGTGGCTATTACGACGGCTTACGAGTTCATGGAAAAGTATGTAAAGTAACTTGATAGCTCAAGATTGGGATTTTCTCCTCCGATGATGGAGAGATATTCTCGGGCCCTCTCAGTGTTACGGTATCCATCATCGTCTGGCCAGACACAGTGTGATTTGATCACAGGGATGCCGGAACACGGACGAGAAAAGAGAACAAAACCAGTAATGAGGTAACTAGCATAGTGGACAAGTTGTTGATCCACGGGGATGCAAGTAAATCTCACCTCGGGTCTTTGTAACATATCACGAAGCAACAGGAATAGCACACGGCAACTGGAGGTTCACTCGAATATTCATTCGTGTGGGTATAGGGGTCAATATGGGTGTCCAAGGCTCTGATGTTGATCATTGATCGGAAAGTGTTCCGATCATGTCTATGCTTCACCGAACCTATAGGGTCACACACTTAAGGGTCATCTATCTGCTGAATACTAGACAGGGAGTCTGAGAGAAATATGCCGAAAAAGTTTCGGAGATAATGGAAGAGTTCCGGAGAGAGAATAGCAAAATAGTTTCGTAACACCAAAAAGTTTTTTCGAGATATACCATTAAGTCAAATTGGTTTCGGGACACGCCTGATAATTCTTGGAGGGTGCCAGAATTATTATGGAAACTTCTGAGAATTTTTGGGGATAAAAACCGAAAATGTTTCGGAGCTACCGGTAGAGCTTCTTTTCGCAGATGAAATTCACTAATCTGAAATTGTTTCAGAACGAATCCAAAATCATTTTAGTGGGTACTGGAATTATTCTAAGACCCACAGAAATATTTTCAGATTTAATGGACGCGAAAAATTGTCTTCATGAATAGTGAAAACGCATTCTTGTTTGCTTTTCGCAGATGAAAATCACTAAGCCGAAATTGTTTCGGAACACGTTGAAAATTATTTTAGTGGGTACTGGAAATGTTCTGAGCCCACATAAATATTTTCAGTTCGAACAGACGCTGAAAAATGTCGTCATGAATAGTGAAAGTGCTTTTTGCTTGGCTTCTTGGAGAAGCCACCTTGAGGGCCTTTTGGTATTATCCCCTTGGCTTCTTGGAGAAGCCACCCTTGGGCTTGGCCTTGGCCTATAAATAGGGGTGGAGGGGGCTGCCTAAAGACACACTATTTCTCACATACAAGTGCCATGCATGATCTGGCTTCTCTCTCCCTCCCAGCGAGATAGTTTCATAGAGCCGAAAGGCTGTCTGGGTTCCGGTGGGAACTAGTTCTGGACGGCGAAGCCCTGCCGGAGAGATGACACCGTATGTGTGCAACCCCGTAGAGAGGTCATAGTTTCGATCATTTTGCCCGAGGGGCTGTTTTGAGAGTGCCTCCCGAAGGGCTGTCCAAGTGACGGTCCGAGTTCTGTGAGTCCTCCCGAAGGGCTGTCCGAGTTTTGAGGGTCCTCCCGAAGGGCTGTCCGCGACACAGTCCGAGGGATTGTCCGACCGCCTCCCGGAGGGCTGTCCGTGGGGCGGATGAGGGTATACATCCTCGCGGTTGGGAGGTTGTAAATCCTAGCTACAGCGGATTTGCACCGCCGTTCGTCATCGACTCTACTTCCGCTGCGCTACGAGTCGGTAACGAAAAAGATCAAACCATGTATGCAGTCTCCATAGTGGTCCTGGGCTGGTGCGTAGATTAGAAACTTTTTGTTTTCTGCTGTGTTACCCAACAGTGGCATCAAGAGCCGTGCTATGCGTAGATGCAGGTTACGATCTAGAATACATGGAGATGTATGGGTATTGCATAATATAATTTTGGAGTAGATGAGATATATTGCTGAAAATTATTTATGCGGGTGACAGGTGAAATCTGTTACCCGACGTTCTTGTTGCTTCCCTAGAATTTGCGTTTGCTCAATCTCGAGACAGCATGGTGGAATTTGACAAAGTTCTGGCAATCCGTGATCCTGATTGATCATGAAGTGCTATCAGTTCTTTGGGTTCTGCCATAGTCAAAAGAAAGATGAAATTCACAGATGAAAGGGCATTGCAGATATGATCTGCACGGGGGTCATGCGTATGACGAAGTTTAGTATGGGGCTCGAGATTTAATTATCTCGTGTTTCATACACCCTGAGATGTTAATCTAGGAACTTGAATAATCATACTTGCTGATAAAACGTTGGTAGCTGCGGTTTAAGTCGAAACCTTAGAAGCCATGAAAAACAAGTTTTTGCATGAACCGATTAGAAACGTCTAACTTGGTTTTGCAGGAGGATTTGCATGTGCATGTGATGTGGTATAGCAATGCTCATATTCAATTTGATTATGTATGAGATGACTATATGATGTAATTAACATGACCTGCGTGTCATGATTCGGCATGATGGCTGGAGCCATATGATTGCACTTTAATGACCTGCGTGTCAACCTTAAGTAATGCATTTATTTTATCCACTATGGAGATAGCGATATTATCTGGTGCATCGACAAGGTGGTGGCAATCTTCGCGAAGGTGAACACCGTCGCGAATGCCGAAGATGAAGAAATACTTGACTTCTCCGTCAGAAGAGGCTATACCATATCATGCTATTATGAATTACCTGAGATGTTTATCCCTCTTGATGCACCCTTCTTGATTGCGCGGTAGTCGCTTTTATTAGGGTGATCTCTCAAAGATAAAATATCAAGTAGTTAGTGTTCTCCCAAGTGTAGCACCGTCACAGCACCTAACTTTTCGGGGTATTGCAGGATCTCCCTGGGTACGAACGATTAGGAAAGTGTGGGGCGGGTGAGTTGAGACCTCGCAGCAAGATCACTTGGTTGTCTTGACGTTCTGGAAGGATCTCCCTGAGCTCACAACACGCCTATCGAAAGATGAACATGAGTCACATAGAGATGTGATCGGCAAGTTTGCCTACCGATTGAATTTCGCGCCATCAGTGTTCATCTCGTTCAATGGCGTTGAATGGATATGCGGGTCTTGTGTCACTCATAATCAATTTTGAGAGATATTGATTTGAGTGGGAGCACACTGTTGAATTAACATGTTTAATGCTCAGTGCAATTAATTAACACTATCTAGGTGTTTCTTGCAAAATAGCTGTAGAATAATGGCTCGCATTTCCACCTTCCCTGATAAAATTGAATAGCTGTTAAATATCTGGTTAAAACTTTACGATTGGTAACGTAATGTGAGGATTGTCCTCAAGAGTGCCGAGAAGGACTTTGTCCTATCGCATGCTTTCGGTATCCTCCCACAAATGCTATGGATGATGTGACTCTCGTCCTTCGATCCAAAGATATAGTTCTTGGGAATTATGGTTAAACATGGTAATCACTAATTCTTGGGTATTGTGAGTTAATCGCAAAGATACTCGCTCGATTGCATTCTGTTGCGAATCAATGTAAGAGCTACTATGGCCTAAAAAAACTAGCCAGGAATGAGGTTTTAGTACATGCCGGGAACATAGTAAAAGTTACTATACCTTCCATCGGTGTATTACCCATGTGTTTTCTTTCATAATTCATTTTAGAGTTTCTCACACTCTAGCCCTTTGCATAAGGTATCTTGCAAGAAGGTTGTTCATAAGAGAACTTTTGATGTTCAGTATTATGAATAAACATAAGGGCCATACTTTCATTATGAATGAGATGTATGTTATGAATAATGATATTAATATATTACCTCTATGTTTACTTTCATAATTCATTTTAGAGTATCTTACACTCTAGCCCATTGCACAATGTTTATTGCAAAAGGGTTGTTCATAAAAGAACAATTGTTGTTCAGTATTATGAATAACATGAAGGGCCATGCTTCCATCCAAGATGGGATGTATGTTATGAATATTGATGGTAAAATGATACATCCATAACACTGACGCTAAATGTCGCAAGACTATGAGAATACCACACATGTGTGGCACTGCATTTGGTCACATTGGAGAAACCCGCATGGAAAAATTCCATTATGATGGATTTTCAAGTCGTTGATTTTGAATCATCTGACACTTGCAACTTTTCTTCAAAAAGTGAAGTGACTGAAATACCGTTCACAGGCCATAAGGAACGAGCAACAAACTTATTGGTGATCATACATTTCGATGTGTGTAGTTCAATAAATGTTGTTGCAAGTAGTGGATTTATATATCTTCAGAAATGACTCAAGTAGATATATGGATATTTGCTTGATGAGACGTAAGTCTGGATCTTTTGAAATCATTCAAAAGGTTTTCAAAAATGAAGTAGAAGTTATTGTAACAAGGAAATTATGTTTCTGCAATTTTATTGCAGAAAGGAATATTTGAGTTACAAGTTTAGCGGATGTCTGATGAGTTGTGAAAAGAGTTTCATAACTTACAACTCCCGGAACACCACTATGAGTGGAATGTCTGTGAAGATGTAATCAAACCATTTATGACATGGTAAGATCAAAGATGACATAAGTAAATTTGCCAATATCACTTTTAAAGAGTAATGCTTTAGAGACTACGGCTTTTACACTGAAAAGAGCTCCATCAAGTGTGTTGAAATGACGGCATGGTATGGTACGCCCGACCATGTTATATCTTTTCTTAACATTTGGAATATGGGGCTTGTGTAAAAGGTTACAAACCTATTCCAAATCATAAAAGTGCTACTTTGTAAGTTATCCCAAGTCATTGGGTATTCCCCCACCACTATTCCGAGGCAAAGGATTTTTGCCACAAAACGGTATGCTTTTGAAGAGAATAGTTCTTGCAAAATGGTAGGTGGGAGGAGAGTGCGACTCAACGAGATAACAAGTATCTTCGTCATCAGGTCAAAGGAAAGGAACCTTGGAAGTAATTCCAGAGTTTCCTACTGCGACTGATACGGAAGCCTCTACAATAGATGTATGGACTTCTGTCAAACTTGTAGCTGAACAACGTAGGCAAAGCTCGTGCAAACCTCTCAGGTGCACAAATGAGATATTGTTGTTAGACAAAATTATACCTATGATACACAAGGAAGCGTTGATGGGCCCTGACTCCGGAATTGGCTGAATGCCAATATAATCCGAGATAGTTTCCATAAATGATTCAAGATTTAAATCTTGATAAACCCTCCGAAAGACTTGGAGTCTAACGGATTGTAATGGGACTATAACTGATATGGATAAAAATGTTTTATCCATTAAGCTTGACTTGTTGCAATAACAAGTTCAAGGAGTTGACTACAATGAGATTGTCTCACCGTAGTAATGCTTAAAGTTGGTTCGGGTTAAACTAGCAATTAATACATATTTCAAACATGAGATATGCAACATGATGACAAAATAATTTCCATGAAATGGAAATACAACCTAGGACTTGTATGTGATACAATCCAAAGTATTTTGTCAGTCTAGAGTATGCTAGTAAGTATGCAAACTTCAGAGTTCTAGCAATGGACAGAAGAGAGCAAAATGGAGTTGGAATCTTCATATTTGATGGAATTGTCAAAGGGGTTTAACTTCATCAATGAGTAACGAAGATGCTTGTGGTTCAAGAAAGTAAGTGGGAGCATAATAATATTTATGAAAACCTTGTGTGCTTGACACATTGTTAATTGGAAATAAATTTCTTGACACGAATTAGGACTTCATTTGAAAATAGTTTTCCGATGAAGCGCTTGGGCTAAATAGCCTTGATATTAGGCATAATGATCTATGGAGATAGATTTACCTAATGGGGCTGAGCAAAAATACATATTGACAAGATGCTAAAACCATTTAGCACTAAGAACGACAAGGAGTGATTCTTGCCGAAGTCACATGGAAAGAGTTTTTGCAAGAATCAGTGTCCCAAAACACTGATGAGCAAAATACATGATGGAGATTCCACACACTCATGTGTTTGGATTAATCATGTATTCCATGGTATGTAAAACAACCAGATATGTCCAATACTCCCAAGCTGTTGCGAGTATAGATACCAAAGTGATCAAAAATACTGATCATGGGACAATAGTGAAAAAGGGTCATTGAGTACTAAAGTAGCACTTATGACATGTTTCCTCGCAAGTGGAGATCATGAAGAGTTTGTTGTAAAAGGTTACGTCGATACAATCTTCATCTTTTCTCCATGCGATTTTCGATTTAAATTTAGGGTTTTGTGTAACACACAATATGGTGGCACAGTTAGTTGGAAATTATTCCAAACAAGTTACTTTGGCGAATTCTATAACAAAGGCGAAGTATGTTGCCACTTTAGAAGCGACAAAGAGAAAGATGTTGAATCATATAGTTCATTCATGAACTTAGTATGGTTCCAAGAAGGCTTTGGTCAATGGGACACTATTGCAGATAGTTGCTCCATAGCTCAGTCCGAGGAATCAGGTTTCGACCAATGATTCACATATATACAAAGCCAAGTCCGCACAAAATATGAATTTTGTGAAAGCGTGAAAACACGAGGATATGCAGAGATACACACGGAGCTGAAGTTGCCAGATCCGATGGACATCAGGCTATACCACATGCGAAGCATTTTTTACACCAGTATGCCATAGGTGTAAAGTGCATTAGCATTAACTAGATTATTGACTCTAGTGCAAGTGGGAGTCTATAGGAGATATGCCCTAGAGGCAATAATAAATGATATTATTTATCTCCAAGTTCATAATTATGTTTACGTTCCATGCTATAACTGCTATGGTTCTCGAGTCTGCAATAACACGAGGCTCGGAGGATGATGAGGACATCAATACCATTGTTACACCCACAGCCCCTGCTGCTATACATACTGGACCAATTACTAGAGCTCGCGCACGCCAATTGAATTATCAGGTACTTTCGTTTCTTGGTAACGATTCCAATGTTCATGAGAATATGATGCTGCCTAAATTGGATACATTTGTTTTGCTTACAAATGAAGGGCCTACCATGGACAAGAAAGATGAACCTTGGAGCAAGTTCAAGCATGGAGATGTTGGCATGCGCAAGGAGAACAAGAACGGAGTTACAAGTGATGATTCCAGGACTTTGAAGCCACCCTAATGAGTGCATAAGGCCTTGGACGAAATATACAAGATGCCACTTCATAATATTCGTCCATAGGCTATTCTAGGTGCTCGTCACCTTATTATTGGGCCAGGCCCATGTAATTTCGAAATACTTAAGTATAGGCTGTTTTAGAGTCCGTATGTGTGGGGAAACAAGAGTTAGGGTTGATTTCGACCCCTCCACCAAGGGCCACGAAATTCCCCCTCTTTCTCCATATATACAGCCCTTAGGGCACCGCTTAGACCTTGGGTTTTGTTTAGATTAAAAGTTCGCCATAGCTGCAACTTCGCGTTTCGCTTGTGTTCAACGACTGCATAAAGGCGCCACAGAACCCCACCTTGATCAATAAAGCTTTCATCTTATATTCGCAATATCCAGATTGCAATCTCAGTTTCTTGCTTGTTCTTCGCTTGCTCGCAGGAAAGACCCTCGTGGTCGTTGATCGTGCTCCGGCGTGGTCAATAACCCTCGGAAGTTGGTTTAGCGATTGCTAAGGCACGACGTCTCGCACGTTAGTAGTCGGATCGTCAAGGTCGACTCCCACAGAAACGATAGCCACCATCTCATCGAAACATCGGGACACCTTTGCCTCTATCAAGTGGTATCAGATTTTCAGGTTGCTCGGTGAGATTTTACAGTTTTTCGTAGATTAGATCGAATCTGTTCTTCATACCTAAAGTCCACGAAAAAGCCAAAAAAAAAATAAAATAGGGTTAGTTCATCATATCCGAACCAATCTGAGCCTTTGCATAATCTTTTTAGGGTTTTGCTTTGTTGAATTTGCGGTTGCATCGTCGTGTCAAGTTGCTGGTCTTAGAGTCTAGTCTATTAGAGTTTCGAGTTCTGATCATAAGTTGTCACGCCGCCGCCGCACCATCATCATCGCCTTGCCATCTACCACCATTGCTTATCCGCCACCGCTCTGAATCCATATCCATATACCACCACCGCTACCATATACCACCACCGCTGTCATATACCACCACCAATCCGAGTTCTTCTCATATTAGGTTTGTTTTCGAGATCCATCTAGTTTCCGATTCGTGTTTCCTTGCCGGAGTAGGTTTCGGAAAAAAAAAAGAGTCTGGAAACCACCATCCGTTTAGGCCCAAAATTTTCCAAAAACGTACTTGTCAAAAAAATTTCTGGCTATCCTATTTTTAGGTGTTTCTAAGCGTATTGAGACAGTCGCCATTATAGAAAGTTTTTTGACCCGCTTCAGTTTTGGGTCCGGCAGTCAAAAAAAAATTTGGTCGAAAAATTTCGTGCCCATCCTGTCGATTTGACCTGGAAGAGTTTTGAGACACTCGCCATTATAGTGATTTTTCGCAAAAAAAAAAAGCAGCGCAAAAAAAAGCAGCAAAAAAAAAAGAGAAAAAAAATTTATTCCAGAGTGTGCTTTTCCGTTGTTTCCGTGCAGCGCCGTGATTTTGTTAGTGTTCTAGGCTCGTCTCTAGCACGGTCTAGCCTAGGACCAGACAAGACTGTCGTTGAGCGCTTATTCAACTTTGCATCTCTGAATTGATTATTGCTGACCCTTTTGCTACCATATTATAAGCCTTCCCAGCTCCACATACATCTACATCGTGCGCTTGACTCTCCCCAGTAATCGCTCTATCCAAGCTTTGAGAGTTTTGACTACATCGGTTGCCGATCACCGCTCGCTTGGGTAAGAACTGGTAAGAATTTGAGATTTGCTTGACGGATTTGTGATCGTCCACCACACCACCACCACCACTTCCTAGTAGTCTGTCAATCATATTCTTGTGTGTTTCTATTGCTGCTAACCATGGCAGGATTACAAGTCGGCGAGACCGACCGGGAGAACATGACAAACAAAGCGCTACATGATAAGTTTCAACAAATGATGAGTGGGCAGGTGGAAGATGTGCTAAATAGATTTGAAGAGGCCATGGAGAAGATAGATGGCATTGAGAAGGCGTCAAACAAAGCTCGATAACAAGTTTAATGAATTGCTCGCGTCTACCACCACCACCACCGGCGGCACCTAACGCACCTCTACTACAACAACAAGGACTACCTCCACATCGCGAAACAGCCCTCCGCCGAGCTTCCCGTGTCCCTATTCAGCCTGGCCAAGCTGCTGGTGCTGCTGTTGATACTTCTGTGGCTCCTGCTGCTGCGGTGGGGGAGGATGATTATGTAAGAGCTTACGAGGATGAGGTTGATCAACATCGAACTACGTGCAACCACCAAGACCACAACCACCGTGTCGCCCACATGCAAATAATGGCAATGTTCGGGCTCCCCTTCAGTACGAGATCATGACCATCTCCCTAAACTGAAATTGAATATTCCCCATTTGAGGGTAGATATGTTCCTGATATATATCTTACTTGGGAGTTAGAAACTGAACAACGATTTACATGTTTACAATATCCCGAGGAGAGACGTGTTCCTGCTGTTTGTGCTTTCACTAGCTTTGCATGTGTTTGGTGGTCTGAACATTGTAGATTATATCCTCTTCCAGCTACTTGGGCTGCTTTGAAAACTGCTATGCGTACTCGTTGGGTTCCACCATATTATCAGCGTGAATTACTTCAAAATTGCAGCGCTTAAGACAAGGAAAAATTCGGTAGAAGAATATTATCAGAATTACAAACTGGCTTGATTAGATGTGGTATTGTTGAGGAGAATGAAGCTATGCTTGCACGCTTTTCGGGTGGATTAAATAGAGAGATTCAGACCATTCTAGACTACAAGGATTATAATAATATCACTCGATTATTCCATCTTGCTTGTAAAGCTGAACGTGAAGTGCAGGATCGATGTGCCTTGGCGCGACTAACTTTTCTGCAGGTCGACCTTCATCATGGACACCACGTGCATCATCTACTTCCACACGCTCTACTACACGGCACCTCCGTCGGCTGCCACCTCCAACCGTGATACAAGAAAGCAGGCACAACCACCACTATCTCGCCAAGAGTACACTGCTGGGCCTACACAGAGCTCTTCTTCTTCCATGGCGTCAACAGGCACACAAGTGATATTATTTGTCGTCGTTGTAAGGGAAGAGGACATTTTATGAGAGAATGCCAATCTCAGCGTGTGATGATTGCTACGAGGATGGTGGGTATGAGTCTGCTAGTGACTATGATGAAGAGACTTTGGCTCTTACTACACATGAAGAACACGGTGGAGATGATTCGATCTTGAGACGCAATACATGGCTGTCAAGATGCCGACAGGTATGAATGTTTAGTTGCTCAACGTGTTTTGAGTGTGCAGGTTACACAAGCTGAGCAAAATCAGAGGCATAACTTGTTCCATACAAAGGGAGTTGTGAAGGAACGTTCTATTCAAGTCATCATAGATGGAGGAGCTGCAACAACTTGGCTAGCATGGATATGGTGGAGAAGCTTTCTCTCACCACAAGACCACATCCACATCCTTATTACATCCAATGGTTCAACAACAGCGGCAAGGTTAAGGTAACACGTCTGTTCGTGTGCATTTTAGTATCTCTACATATGCTGATTATGTTGATTGTGATGTGGTACCTATGCAAGCATGTTCCTTATTACTTGGTAGACCATGGCAATTTGATAAAATTCTGTACACCATGGTAGAAACAATCAGTATACTCTTGTTCACAAGGATAAAAATATTACTTTGCTTCCTATGACTCTGATTCCATTTTGAAAGATGATATTAATAGAGCTAATAAAGCAAAACAGGAGAAAATAAGAGTGAAAATCAGATTGTGGCAAAAGAATTTGAGCAACAAATGAAGCCTAATAATAAACCATCTAATGTTGCTTCTGAAATTAAACTAAAAAGTGCATGTTTATTTGCCACCAAATCTGATATTGATGAGCTAGATTCTAGCAAATCTGTTTGCTATGCTTTTGTGTGCAAAGAGGCATTATTTTCATTCGAGGACGTGCCTTCCTCTTTGCCCCTGCTGTCACTAACATTTTGCAGGAGTTCACGACGTCTTCCCACAAGACGTGCCACCGGATTACCACCTATTCGAGGGATTGAGCATCAAATTGACTTAATTCCCGTGCATCGCTACCAACCGTGCACCATACTGTACCAATCCAGAGGAGACGAAGGAGATTATGCGTCAAGTACAGGAGCTGCTCGACAAAGGTTATATACGCGAATCTCTTAGTCCTTGTGTTGTTCCTATTATACTAGTGCCTAAAAAGGATGGTACGTCATGTATGTGTGTTGATTGTAGAGGCATTAATAATATTACTATTCGTTATCGTCATCCTATTCCTAGGCTAGATGATATGCTTGATGAATTAAGTGGCTCTACAATATTCTCCAAAGTTGATTTATGTAGTGGATACCATCAAATTCGTATGAAATTGGGAGATGAATGGAAAACAGCATTTAAAACTAAGTTTGGATTATATGAGTGGTTAGTCATGCCTTTTGGGTTAACTAATGCACCTAGTACTTTCATGAGATTAATGAACGAAGTTTTACGTGCTTTCATTGGACGATTTGTGGTAGTTTACTTTGATGATATACTGATTTATAGCAAATCTTTGGAAGAACATTTGGAACATTTACGTGATGTTTTTAATGCTCTCGTGATGCACGCTTGTTTGGTAACCTTGGGAAGTGCACCTTTTGCACCGACCGAGTATCTTTTCTTGGCTATGTTGTTACTCCACAGGAATTGAAGTTGATAAAGCCAAGATTGAAGCTATTGAGAGTTGGCCGCAGCCCAAAACGGTCACACAAGTGAGGAGTTTTCTTGGACTCGCTGGTTTCTATAGGCGTTTTGTGAGAGACTTTAGCACCATTGCTGCACCTCTCAATGAGCTTACAAAGAAGGATGTGCCTTTTGTTTGGGGTACCGCACGGAAGAAGCCTTCACGGTATTGAAAGATAAGTTGACACATGCTCCTTTACTCCAACTTCCCGACTTTAATAAGACTTTTGAGCTTGAATGTGATGCTAGTGGAATTGGATTAGGAGGTGTGTTATTACAAGATGGCAAACCTGTTGCATACTTTTCTAAAAATTGAGTGGGCCTAGTCTGAACTATTCTACTTATGACAAAGAATTATATGCTCTTGTTTGGACTTTAGAGACATGGCAACATTATTTATGGCCCAAAGAATTTGTTATACATTCTGATCATGAATCTTTGAAACATATTAAAAGTCAAGCTAAACTGAATCGTAGACATGCTAAATGGGTTGAATTCATTGAGACTTTCCTTATGTCATTAAACACAAGAAGGGTAAAGAAAATGTTATTGCTGATGCTTTGTCTCGTCGATATACTATGCTTTCACAACTTGACTTCAAAATATTTGGTTTGGAGACCATCAAAGATCAATATGTGCATGATGCTGATTTTAAAGATGTAATGCAGAATTGTAAAGAGGGAAGAACATGGAACAAGTTCGTTATTAATGATGGTTTTGTGTTCCGTGCTAACAAGCTATGCATTCCTGCTAGCTCTGTTCGTCTTTTGTTGTTGCAGGAGGCGATGGAGGAGGATTAATGGGACACTTTGGCGTGAAGAAGACGGAGGATATACTTGCTACACATTTCTTTTGGCTAAAGTTAAGACGGGATGTTGAGCGCTTTGTAGCTCGCTGCACTACATGTCAAAAAGCTAAGTCACGACTCAATCCTCATGGTTTATATATGCCTTTGCCTGTGCCTAGTGTTCCTTGGGAGGATATATCTATGGACTTTGTTTTAGGTTTACCTCGAACAAAGAAGGGGAGGGATAGCATATTTGTTGTCGTGGATAGATTCTCGAAAATGGCACACTTTATACCATGTCATAAAAGCGATGATGCTGTTAATGTTGCTGATTTGTTCTTTCGTGAAATTATTCGCTTGCATGGTGTGCCAAATACTATTGTTTCAGATCGTGATACTAAATTTCTTAGCCACTTTTGGAGATGTTTATGGGCTAAGTTGGGGACTAAACTGCTTTTTAGTACTACTTGTCACCCCAAACCGATGGATAAACCAAGTAGTCAATAGAACATTGTCTACTATGCTTAGGGCTGTTTTGAAGAATAATAAGAAAATGTGGGAAGAATGCTTGCCTCATATTGAATTTGCTTATAATCGCTCATTGCATTCTACTACTAAGATGTGCCCTTTTGAAATTGTGTATGGCTTCCTACCTCGTGCACCTATTGATTTGTTGCCTCTTCCATCTTCGGAGAAGGTTAATTTTGATGCTAAAGAACGTGCTGAATTGATTTTAAAATGCATGAGTTAACTAAGGAAAACATTGAGCGATGAATGCTAAATATAAACTTGCTGGAGATAAGGGTAGAAAACATGTTGTCTTTGCACCGGAGATCTTGTTTGGTTACATTTATGTAAGGATAGGTTTCCTAATTTGCATAAATCAAAGCTAATGCCACGTCTTGATGGTCCATTTAAGGTGTTAGAGAAAATAAATGATAATGCATATAAACTTGAGCTGCCTGCAGATTTTGGGGTTAGTCCCACTTTTAACATTGCAGATTTGAAGCCTTATTTGGGTGAGGAAGATGAGCTTCCATCGAGGACGACTTCATTTCAAGAAGGGAGGATGATGAGGACATCAATACCATTGTTACACCCACAGCCCCCGCTGCTATACATACCGGACCAATTACTAGAGCTCACAAGACGCCAATTGAATTATCGTACTTTCGCTTTCTTGGTAACGATTCCAATGTTCATGAGAATATGATGCTGCCTAAATTGGATACATTTGTTTTGCTTACAAATGAAGGGCCTACCATGGACAAGAAAGATGAACCTTGGAGCAAGTTCAAGCATGGAGATGTTGGCATGCAAAGGAGAACAAGAACGGAGTTACAAGTGATGATTCCAGGACTTTGAAGCCACCCTAATGAGTGCATAAGGCCTTGGACGAAATATACAAGATGCCACTTCATAATATTCGTCCATAGGCTATTCTAGGTGCTCGTCACCTTATTATTGGGCCAGGCCCATGTAATTTCGAAATACTTAAGTATAGGCTGTTTTAGAGTCCGTATGTGTGGGAAACAAGAGTTAGGGTTGATTTCGGACCCTCCACCAAGGGCCACGAAATTCCCCCTCTTTCTCCATATATACAGCCCTTAGGGCACCGTTTAGACCTTGGGTTTTGTTTAGATTAAAAGTTCGCCATAGCTGCAACTTCACAGATTTCGCTTGTGTTCAATGACCGCATAAAGGCGCCACAGAACCCCACCTTGATCAATAAAGCTTTCATCTTATATTCGCAATATCCAGATTGCAATCTCAGTTTCTTGCTTGTTCTTCGCTTGCTCGCAGGAAACAGGCCCTCGTGGTCGTTGATCGTGTTCGGCGTGGTCAATAACCCTCGGAAGTTGGTTTAGCGATTGCTAAGGCGCGACGTCTCGCACGTTCGTAGTCGGATCGTCAAGGTCGACTCCCACAGAAACGATAGCCACCATCTCATCGAAACATCGGGACACCTTTGCCTCTATCAGAGGAAGACTCATATGCACGTGTGGAATAATAAACAGTAAGAAGTATTCTTAGTCTGGCCTTTAAGACTAGCTCAAGTGTTGCATGATGGTTCTGTTTTCCTGATCATGGGCATGTCAATGCCAGCAACTTTGAGGGCACAATGTTAAGAGAACATTTGTGTTGAATTGACCCAGATTGATGTTATGCTATGAGATTCATTCATCACAAGTTAATGGTACATAACACAAAGATGATTAACGTTTGCATGATTCCTTAGACCATGAGAGTATCGAGTTTCTTCAAGCTTGCTTCATGAACTTTGGGGTTTGCTAAACGTCATCCGTAAATGGGTGGCTATTACGACGGCTTGCGGGTTCATGGAAAAGTATGTCAAGTAACTTGATAGCTCAAGATTGGGATTTGCTCCTCCGATGATGGAGAGATATTCTCGGGCCCTCTCGGTGTTACGGTATCCATCATCGCCCATCCCGCATACGCGATTTGATCACTGGGGATGCGGAACACGGAAACGAGAAAAGAGAACAAAACCAGTAACGAGGTAACTAGCATAGTGGACAAGTTGTTGATCCACGGAGATGCAAGTAAATCTCACCTCGGGTCTTTGTAACATATCGCGAAGCCACAGGAATAGCACACGGCAACTGGGTTCACTCGAATATTCATTCGTGTGGGTATAGGGGTCAATATGGGTGTCCACGGCTCCGATGTTGATCATTGATCGGAAAGTGTTCCGGTCATGTCTATGCTTCACCGAACCTATAGGGTCACACGCTTAAGGGTCATCTATCTGCTGAATACTAGACAGGGAGTCTGAGAGAAATTTGCCGAAAAAGTTTCGGAGACAATGGAAGAGTTCCGGAGAGAGAATAGCGAAATAGTTTCGTAACACCGAAAATTTGTTTCGGTATATACCATTAAGTCAAATTGGTTTCGGGACACGCCTGATAACTCTTGGAGGGTGCCAGAATTATTCTGGAAACTTCTGGGAATTTTTGGGGATAAAAACCAAAAATGTTTCGGAGCTGCCGGTACCGCTTTGGTTGTTTTTCGCAGATGAAAATCACTAATCTGAAATTGTTTCAGAACGAATCCAAAATCATTTTAGTGGGTACTGGGATTATTCTAAGACCGATAGAAATATTTTCAGATTTAATGGACGCGAAAAATTGTCTTCATGAATAGTGAAAACGCATTCTTGTTTGCTTTTCGCAGATGAAAATCACTAAACCGAAATTGTTTCGGAACGCGTTGAAAATTATTTTAGTGGGTACTGGCAATGTTCTGAGCCCACATAAATATTTTCAGTTCGAACGGACGCTGAAAAATGTCGTCATAAATAGTGAAAGTGCTTTTTGCTTGGCTTCTTGGAGAAGCCACCTTGAGGGCCTTTTGGTATTATCCCCTTGGCTTCTTGGAGAAGCCACCCTTGGGCTTGGCCTATAAATAGGGGTGGAGGGGGCTGCCTAAAGACACACTCTTTCTCACATACAAGTGCCATGCATGATCTGGCTTCTCTCTCCCTCCCAGTGAAATAGTTTCATAGAGCCGAAAGGTTGTCTGGGTTCCGGTGGGAACTAGTTCTGGACGGCGAAGCCCTGCCGGATAGATGACACCGTATGTGTGCAACCCCGTAGAGAGGTCGTAGTTTTGATCCTTTTGCCCGAGGGGCTGTTTTGAGAGTGCCTCCCGAAGGGCTGTCCAAGTGACGGTCCGAGTTTTGTGAGTCCTCCCGAAGGGCTGTCCGAGTGACCGTCTGAGTTTTGAGGGTCCTCCCGAAGGGCTGTCCGCGACACAGTCCGAGGGACTGTCCGACCGCCTCCCGGAGGGCTGTCTGTGGGGCGGATGAGGGTATACATCCTCGCGGTTGGGAGGTTGTAAATCCTAGATGCGGGGATCTGCACCGTCGTTCATCATCGACTCTACTTCCGCTGGGCTACGAGTCGGCAACGAAAAAGATCAAACCATGTATGCAGTCTCCATAGTTGTCATGGGCTGGTGCGTAGGTCAGAAAATTTTTGTTTTCTACTGCGTTACCCAACACGAGAAGCTTCAATTGCAAACAAAACGTCACCCACATCCATACCGCATGCAATGGCTGAATGATTGTGGTGCATTTAAGGTGATTAGCAGCGTGTGAATACCAATTTCAATAGGGACATATCAAGATGATGTTCAGTGTGATGTGGTGCCGAAGCACGCTTGTCACTTGCTTCTTGGACGACCGTGGTTGCATGACCGTGATGTGCAAATCAGCGGGCGTGCGAATCGCTTATGTTTTGTCCATAGAGGAGAAAAGTTCACTTGGCTGCCCATGACACCCGAGGAAGTCTATCTTGATGAGATGAAAAGAAAGAAAAAGGGAGAGAGTGATCATACACAACAAGTGAGCCACCAACATAGTGAGGGAGTGTTTCCACAGCCAAAAGCTCCACAACCAAATTTGACCAAGCCCCGGGAAAAAGAGGGATTAGTTATGACAGCTAGGAAAAGGGATATGCGGGAATTGAGAGAACCTAATACTCCGTTCTTTGTACTCCTGTACAAGGAAACTTTATTGGCTGCTAACGATTTACCCTCAACTCTTCCTAGTGTTGTTCTTGATCTTTTGCAGGAGTATGAGGATGTGTTTCCCAAGGAGGTACCACCTGGTTTGCCACCGAAGCGGGGCATTGAGCACCAAATCGACTTGGTTCCGGGCGCCCCACTACCAAACCGGCCAGCGTATCGAGCAAACCCAGAGGATATGATGGAAATTCAGAGGCAAGTAGAAGATCTTCTTAACAGAGGGTATGTAAGGGAAAGTCTTTCTCCTTGTGCTGTTCCCATACTTTTAGTTCCAAAGAAAGATGGTACCATGCGGATGTGCACTGATTGTAGATCTATTAACAACATAACTGTGAGATATCGACACCCTATTCCTAGGCTCAGTGACATGCTTGATGAACTTTGTGGCTCCACCATATTTTCCAAAATTGATTTGCGAAGTGGTTACCACCAAATAAGAATGAAAGAGGGTGACGAATGGAAAACTACATTTAAGACAAAATTTGGCTTGTATGAATGGTTGGTTATGCCTTTTGGATTAACAAATGCACCTAGTACTTTCATGAGATTGATAAATCATGTGCTTAGATCCTTCATTGGCAAGTTTGTAGTGGTTTAATTTGATGACATATTGATTTATAGCAAAAATTTGGAGGATCATGTTGTACATATAAAATGTGTGCTTGCTGTCCTACGGGAGGAAAAGTTGTATGCTAACATGGAAAAGTGCACATTTTGCACAAACAAGGTTGTGTTTCTTGGCTTTGTTGTTTCAGCAAAATGTGTGGAGGTCGATGAAGAGAAGATCAAGGCTATTCGTGAGTGGATGCCTCCACAAAATGTGAGCCAAGTACATAGCTTCCTCGGACTTGCAGGTTTCTACCGCCGGTTCGTGAAGGATTTCAGCACCATTGCTGCACCAATGAATGAGTTAACGAAGAAAGACACTCCATTCCAATGGGGTGATGCCCAAGACAAGTCCTTCCTAGAACTGAAGATGAGATTGACATCAGCCCCATTGCTTTCACTTCCTGAATTTGGTAAGACATTTGAGATTGAATGTTATGCAAGTGGTGTTGGCATTGGTGGAGTACTAATGCAAGAAGGTAAACCCATCGCCTATTTTAGTGAGAATCTTAATGGTCCAACCCTTAATTATTCTGTCTATGATAAAGAATTGTATGCACTTGTTCGATCTTTGGAAACATGGCAGCATTACTTGTGGCCAAAAGAGTTTGTCATACATTCTGACCATGAATCTTTAAAACATCTAAAGGGCCAACCAAAACTGAACCGTAGACATGCAATATGGAGTGAGTTCATAGAGTCTTTTCCTTATATTGTCAAGTACAAGAAAGGGAAGGATAACGTTGTTGCCGACGCATTGTCTAGGCGTCACATTTTACTTTCCCAACTTGATGTTAAAATCCTTGGTCTAGAAAGCATCAAAGAATTGTATGCTACCGACTCATACTTTGCTGAACCATTTTCAAAGTGTAACAAGGGGAAAGGATGGGAGAAGTTTCACTTGCATGATGGATTTCTATTTCGAGCCAACAAATTGTGCTTCCCAGATTGTTTCGTTCATTTGTTGCTCTTGTAGGAGGCTCATGCTGGTGGTCTCATGAGACATTTTGGAGCCAAGAAAACTGAAAGTGTGCTCGTTGATCACTTCTTTTGGCCGCGCATGAGACATGACGTGGAACGTGATACGTCTCCAACGTATCTATAATTTTTTATTGCTCCATGCTATATTATCTTCTGTTTTGGACATTATTGGGCTTTATTATACACTTTTATATTATTTTTCGGACTAAAATATTAACCGGAGGCCCAGCCCAGAATTGCTGTTTTTGCCTATTCCAGAGTTTCGCAGAAAAAGAATATCAAATGGAGTCCAAACGGAATGAAACCTTCGGGAACGTGATTTTCGGAACGAACATGGTCCAGAGGACTTGGACCCTACGTCAACAAAGCTACCAGGAAGCCACGAGTTAGGGGGCGCGCCTACCCCCCTAGGCGCGCCCTCCACCCTCGTGGGCCCCATGTTGCTCCACCGACGTACTCCTTCCTCCTATATATACCTACGTACCCCCAAACGATCAGATACGGAGACAAAAACCTAATTCCACCGCCGCAACCTTCTATACCCGTGAGATCCCATCTTGGGGCCTGTTCCGGAGTTCCGCCGGAGGGGGCATCCATCACGGAGGGCTTCTACATCAATACCATAGCCTCTCCGATGAAGTGTGAGTAGTTTACTTCAGACCTTCGGGTCCATAGTTATTAGCTAGATGGCTTCTTCTCTCTTTTTGGATCTCAATACAATGTTCTCCCCCTCTCTTGTGGAGATCTATTCGATGTAATCTTCTTTTTCGGTGTGTTTGTTGAGACCGATGAATTGTGGGTTTATGATCAATTTTATCTATGAACAATATTTGAATCTTCTGAATTCGTTTATGTATGATTGGTTATCTTTGCAAGTCTCTTCGAATTATCAGTTTTGTTTGGCCTACTAGATTGATCTTTCTTGCAATGGGAGAAGTGCTTAGCTTTGGGTTCAATCTTGCGATGTCCTTTCCCAGTGACAGTAGGGGCAGCAAGGAACGTATTGTATTGTTGCCATCGAGGATAACAAGATGGTTTTTTTTATCATATTGCATGAATTTATCCCTCTACATCATGTCATCTTGCTCAAAGCGTTACACTGTTCTTATGAACTTAATACTCTAGATGCATGTTGGATAGCGGTCGATGTGTGGAGTATACTAGTAGATGCAGGCAGGAGTCGGTCTACTTGTCTCGGACGTGATGCCTATATACATGATCATACCTAGATATTCTCATAACTATGCTCAATTCTGTCAATTGCTCAACAGTAATTTGTTCACCCACCATAAAATACTTATGCTCTTGAGAGAAACCACCAGTGAAACCTATGGCCCCCGGGTCTATTTTCCATCACATTAATCTCCCAACAACAAGCTATTTCCGTTGCCGCTTTTATTTTAATTTCTTTACTTTGCATCTTTATCATAAAAATACCAAAAATATTATCTTATCATATCTATCAGATCTCACTCTCGTAAGTGACCGTGTAGGGATTGACAACCCCTTATCGCGTTGGTTGCGAGGATTTATTTGTTTGTGTAGGTGCGAGGTACTCGCGCGTAGCCTCCTACTGGATTGATACCTTGGTTCTCAAAAACTGAGGGAAATACTTACGCTACTTTGCTGCATCACCCTTTCCTCTTCAAGAGAAAACCAACGCAGTGCTCAAGAGGTAGCAAGAAGGATTTCTGGCACCGTTGCCGGGGAGGTCTACGCAAAAGTCAACATACCAAGTACCCATCACAAACCCTTATCTCCCGCATTACATTATTTGCCATTTGCCTCTCGTTTTCCTCTCCCCCACTTCACCCTTGCCGTTTTATTCGGCCCCTCTTTTCCGGTTGCCTCTTTTCGTTTCCCTTGCCATGTCGGAACCAAAAAGAGTTGGGGTTTCTCTCCAAAGTTTTAGCGCTTTAGACAATCCTGTTATCTTATCTAAGCTCATAAATAGAAATACTATGGAAAACCCGCCGGAGTTATCAATGAGAACCTTAGTAATTTTGATGAAGATGATTCTGGAATTTTTCGTTATTTACTTGATGAATCTTTGAAAGATGCTTGGGATAGACTATTAAGGATCCGGGCTAGCTATCTACCTTAATATCAAATTGAGGTTTATTTAAAGAGCTTTTATGTTGGGTTGCCAGCTTCGTTCAAACAAGTTTTAGATTCTATTTTTGAATAGGGTTTTCTCGAAGGGGACCCCATAGATACCTATGAAAAGATGAAAACTATATTTGGGTACCCCATTAATGAGAAAGTTGAAATCACATCTCTTTTGCTTTCTTACCAAAACGAATCTATCAAAGAGATAAAAGCTAGCCTAGATGCCAATTTCCGCAACATACTTAATCTTTCTTCTACCATTAATAGCCACGTACTTTTTCAGAATAGAAAGATTAATTCCATAGATAACAAGTTTGCTCTCTTCTTCCCTAAAACCAAAAATGGCAATACCTAGATCTATCCTTGCTTGTATGCCTAGCTAGGGGCGTTAAACGACAACGCTTGTTGGGAGGCAACCCAATTTTGTTTTTAGTTTTTTTGCTTTTTGCTTCTGTTTAGGAATAAATATTTATTCTAGCCTCTGGTTAGATGTGTTTTTATGTTTTAATTAGTGTTTGTGCCAATTAAACCTATAGGATCTTCTTGGATGATAGTTATTTGATCTTGCAGAAATTTCCAGAAACTTTCTGTTCATGAAAATAATTGTTAAAAATCACCAGAACGTGATACAATATTGATTCCAAATGCTGCTGATCAATAAACTAATTGTATAGGTCTTCCTATTTTTGCTGATATTTTGGAGTTCCAGAAATTTGCGTTAGTTACAGATCACTACAGACTGTTCTGTTTTTGACAAATTCTGTTTTTTGTGTGTTGTTTGCTTATTTTGATGAATCTATGGCTAGTAAAAGAGTTTATAAACCATAGAGAAGTTGGAATACAGTGGGTTTAACACCAATATAAATAAAGAATGAGTTAATTACAGTACCTTTAAGTGGTCTTTTGTTTTCTTTCGCTAACGGAGCTCACAAGATTTTCTGCTGAGTTTTGTGTTGTGAAGTTTTCAAGTTTTGGGTGAAAGATTTGATGGATTATGGAACAAGGAGTGGCAAGAGCCTAAGCTTGGGGATGCCCATGGCACCCCCAAGATAATCTAAGAACACTTAAAAGCCAAAGATTGGGGATGCCCCGGAAGGCATCCCCTCTTTCGTCTACTTCCATCGGTAATTTTACTTGGAGCTATATTTTTATTCACCACATGATATGTGTTTTGCTTGGAGCGTCTTGTATGATTTGAGTCTTTATTTTTTAGTTTACCACAATCATCCTTGCTGTACACACCTTTTGAGAGAGACACACATGATTCGGAAATTATTAGAATACTCTATGTGCTTCACTTATATCTTTTGAGTTATATAGCTTTTGCTCTAGTACTTCACTTACATCTTTTAAGAGCACGGTGGTAGATTTGTTTTATAGAAACTATTGATCTCTCATGCTTCACTTAGATTATTTTGAGAGTCTTAAATAGCATGGTAATTTGCTTAAATAATCCTAATATGCTAGGTATTCAAGAATAGTAAAAACTTTCTTACGAGTGTGTTGAATACTAAGAGAAGTTTGATGCTTGATGATTGTTTTGAGACATGGAGGTAGTGATATTAAAGTTGTGCTAGTTGAGTAGTTGTGAATTTGAGAAATACTTGTGTTGAAGTTTGCAAGTCCCATAGCATGCACGTATGGTAAACGTTATGTAACAAATTTGAAAGATGAGGTGTTCTTTGGTTGTCTTCCTTATGAGTGGTGGTTGGGGACGAGCGATGGTATTTTCCTACCAATCTATCCCCCTAGGAGCATGCGCGTAGTGCTTGGTTTTTGATGACTTTTAGATTTTTGCAATAAGTATGTGAGTTATTTATGACTAATGTTGAGTCCATGGATTATACGCACTCTCACCTTTCCATCATTGCTAGCCTCTTCAGTACCGTGCATTGCCCTTTCTCACATTCAGAGTTGGTGCAAACTTCGTCGGTGCATCCAAACCCCGTGATATGATACACTCTTTCACACATAAACCTCCTTATATCTTCCTCAAAACAGACACCATACCTACCTATTATGGCATTTCCATAGCCATTCCGAGATATATTGCCATGCAACTTTCCACCGTTCCGTTTAACATGACATTCTCATCATTGTCATATTGCTTTGCATGATCATGTAGTTGACATAGTATTAGTGGAAAAGCCACCATTCATAATTCTTCCATACATGTCGCTCTTGGTTCATTGCATATCCCGGTACACCGCCGGAGGCATTCATATAGAGTCATACTTTGTTCTAGTATCGAGTTGTAATCATTGAGTTGTAAATAAATAGAAGTGTGATGATCATCATTTTCTAGAGCATTGTCCCAAGTGAGGAATAAAAAAAAGAGAAAGGCCATAAAGAAAGAGAAGGCCCAAAAAATGAGAGAAAAAGAGAGAACGGACAATGTTACTATCCTTTTACCACACTTGTGCTTCAAAGTAGCACCATAATCTTCATGATAGAGAGTCTCTTGTTTTGTCACTTTCATATACTAGTGGGAATTTTTCATTATAGAATTGGCTTGTATATTCCAACAATGGGCCTCCTCAAGTGCCCTAGGTCTTCGTGACCAAGCAAGTTGGATGCACATCCACTTAGTTTCTTTTGTTGAGCTTTCATATATTTATAGCTCTAGTGCATCCGTTGCATGGCAATCCCTACTCCTTGCATTAACATCAATCGATGGGCATCTCCATAGCTCATTGATTAGCCTCGTTGATGTGAGACTTTCTCCTTTTTTGTCTTCTCCACATAACCCCCATCATCATATTCTATTCCACCCATAGTGCTATATCCATGGCTCACGCTCATGTATTGCATGAAGGTTGAAAAAGTTTGAGATTACTAAAGTATAAAACAATTTCTTGGCTTGTCATTGGGGTTGTGCATGATGAGAGCATTCTTGTGTGATGAAAATGGAGCATGACTAAACTATATGATTTTGTAGGGATGAACTTTCTTTGGCCATGTTATTTTGAGAGGACATAATTGCTTAGTTAGTATGCTTGAAGTATTATTATTTTTATGTCAATATTGAAATTTTATCTTGAATCTTTTGGATCTGAATATTCATACCACAATTAAGAAGAATTACATTAAAATTATGCCAAGTAGCATTCCACATCAAAAATTCTGTTTTTATCATTTACCTACTCGAGGACGAGCAAGAATTAAGCTTGGGAATGCTTGATACGTCTCCAACATATCTATAATTTTTGATTGCTCCATGCTATATTATCTACTGTTTTGGACATTATTGGGCTTTATTATCCACTTTTATATTACTTTTGGGACTAACCTATTAACCGGAGGCCCTGCCCAGAATTACTGTTTTTTTTGCCTATTTCAGAGTTTCACAGAAAAGGAATATCAAACGGAGTCCAAACGGAATGAAACCATCGGGAATGTGATTTTTAGGAAGATTATGATCCGGGAGACTTGGACCCTACGTCAAGAAACAAAAGAGGAAGCCACGAGGTAGGGGGGCGCCCCCACCCCCCAAGGCGCGCCCTCCACCCTCGTGGGCCCCCTGTTGCTCCACCGACGTACTCCTTCCTCCTATATATACCTACGTACCCCCAAACGATCAAATACGGAGCCAAAAACCTAATTCCACCGCCGCAACCTTCTGTACCCACGAGGTCACATCTTGGGGCCTGTCCGGAGCTCCGCCGGAGGGGGCATCCATCATGGAGGGCTTCTACATCAACACCATAGCCTATCCGATGAAGTGTAAGTAGTTTACTTCAGACCTTCGGGTCCATAGTTAGTAGCTAGATGGCTTCTTCTCTCTTTTTGGATCTCGATACAATGTTCTCCCCCTCTCTCATGGAGATCTATTCGATGTAATCTCCTTTTTGCGATGTGTTTGTTGAGACCGATGAATTGTGGGTTTATGATCAAGACTATCTATGAACAATATTTGAATCTTCTCTGAATTCTTTTATGTATGATTGGTTACCTTTGCAAGTCTCTTCAATTATCGCTTTGGTTTGGCCTACTAGATTGATCTTTCTTGCAATGGGAGAAGTGCTTAGCTTTGGGTTCAATCTTGCGTGTCCTTTCCCAAAGGATGAGGGGCAGCAAGGCACGTATTGTATTGTTGCCATCGAGGATAACAAGATGGGGTTTTATCATATTGCATGAATTTATCCCTCTACATCATGTCATCTTGCTTAAGGCGTTACTCTGTTTTCATGAACTTAATACTCTAGATGCATGCTGGATAGCGGTCGATGAGTATAGTAATAGTAGTAGATGCAGGCAGGAGTCGGTCTACTTGTCTCGGACGTGATGCCTATATACATGATCATACCTAGATATTCTCATAACTATGCTCAATTCTGTCAATTGCTCAATAGTAATTTGTTCACCCACCGTAAAATACTTATGCTCTTGAGAGAGGCCACTAGTGAAACCTATGGCCCCCGGGTCTATCTTCATCATATTAATCTTCCAACACTTAGTTATTTCCCTTGCTTTTTTACTTTGCTTTTATTTTACTTTGCATCTTTATCACAAAAATACCAAAAATATTATCCTATCATATCTATCAGATCTCACTCTCGTAAGTATGAAGGGATTGACAACCCCTTATCGTGTTGGTTGCGAGGAGTTATTTGTTTTGTGTAGGTACGAGGGACTCGCGCGTAGTCTCCTACTGGATTGATACCTTGGTTCTCAAAAACTGAGGGAAATACTTACGCTACTTTGCTGCATCACCCTTTCCTCTTCAAGGAAATCCAACACAGTGCTCAAGAGGTAGCAATAACAAGATGGTTTTTTTTTATCATATTGCACGAATTTATCCCTCTACATCATGTCATCTTGCTTAAAGCGTTACTCTGTTCTTATGAACTTAATACTCTAGATGCATGTTGGATAGCGGTCGATGTGTGGAGTAATAGTAGTAGATGCAGGCACGAGTCGGTCTACTTGTCTCGGATGTAATGCCTGTATACATGATCATACCTAGATATTCTCATAACTATGCTCAATTCTGTCAATTGCTCAACAGTAATTTGTTCACCCACCGTAAAATACTTATGCTCTTGAGAGAAGCCACTAGTGAAACCTATGGCCCCCGGGTCTATTTTCCATTACATTAATCTCCCAACAACAAGCTATTTCCGTTGCCGCTTTTATTTTACTATCTTTACTTTGCATCTTTATCATAAAAATACCAAAAATATTATCTTATCATATCTACCAGATCTCACTCTCTTAAGTAACCATGTAGGGATTGACAACCCCTTATCGCGTTGGTTGTGAGGATTTATTTGTTTGTGTAGGTGCGAGGGACTCGCGCGTAGCCTCCTACTAGATTGATACCTTGGTTCTCAAAAACTGAGGGAAATACTTATGCTACTTTGCTGCATCACCCTTTCCTCTTCAAGGGAAAACCAACGCAGTGCTCAAGAGGTAGCAGGACGCTACGTGATGAGATGCGAGCTTTGTCACAAAGCTAAGTCCCGCTTGAATCCTCATGGTTTATATACTCCTCTATCTATCCCGAATACTCCATGGGAAGATATTTCTATGGATTTTGTTCTTGGTTTACCACGGACTAAGAGGGGGTGACTTGGTGTTTGTGGTAGTTGATCGTTTTAGCAAAATGGCACATTTTATCCCATGTCATAAGAGCGATGACGCTTCACACATTGTTGTTCTGTTTTTCAGGGAAGTTGTGCGGCTACATGGAGTACCACGCACGATTGTGTCAGACCGTGACACCAAATTTCTGAGATACTTTTGTAAGACCTTGTGGGGAAAACTCGGCGCCGAGCTCCTATTTTCAACAACATGCCACCCACAAACTGATGGACAGACTAAAGTTGTCAACCGGACGTTGCCCATGATGCTGCGAGCAGTCCTGAAGAAGAATTTGAAGATGTGGGAAGATTGCCTACCTCATGTGGAGTTCGCGTATAACAAAGCGGTACATTCGACCACTAAATTTTGCCCATTTGAACTTGTTTATGGCTTCAAACCTATTGCTCCCATCGATCTTTTGCCTTGGCCACTGCAGGAACGAACTAGCCTTGATGCCAGTAAGCGTGCTGATTTCGTCAAGAAACTTCATGCCCAGGCAAAGGAGAACATTGAGAAAATGACCGAACACTATGCGAAGCGGGTAAACAAGACCAGGAAGAAGCTGGTGTTCGAGCAAGGTGATTTGGTATGGGTACACCTTCGGAAGGACCGTTTTCCTGAGCAACGCAAGTGCAAGTTGCAGCCACGCGGTGATGGACCATTTGCGGTGCTCGAGCGAATCAACGACAATGCTTACAAGATCGATCTTCCAAAAGAATATGGTGTTAGCCCAACCTTCAATGTCTCCGATCTTTCCCATACTTTGGGTCTTTAGAGTCGAGGACGACTCCTTCTCAAGAGGGGGAGGATGATGAGGACATCCCAACCATGGGCACCACACCACCAACCATCAACGGTCCAATCACAAGAAGTCGCGCAATGCAAATACATGATCAGGTGAACGCTAACTTAAGTCTATCATTTGACCTTGAAAACATGGTTGTGCCTTCACCTCCTTTGTTGTTGGTTGAACTCAGGTGCGATGTCGAAGAAGGACAAACACATTTCAGTCCGTGCAAAACAATGTTTTATGGCGAGGAAACAAAGTTAGGAATTCAGGAAGAATGAGTTGTCTCCTGAAGAAACATTGTTTTGATTCTGACGAAACAATGTTTTGCATGAGTTTGGATATCCCAACTTGCGAAAGGTTTCCAGAACTCGAGTTTTCTGCTGAAGAAACATTGTTCGACCCCAGTGAACAATGTTTGGTCGGGAAATGCCAACCACCTCCAATGAGAGTTTTCCAGAAGCTACCTCGTTAAGTCTTGAAGCCATTTAGTCAAACAACGTTGGTTCACTTTCACACCTAAGCTGGTTCTAGAAGCTAGTTCTCTTTCACACCTATCCAGGGGGGTTGTCCCGATTATAAATAGGTTAGCTCTTCCCTTCGTTGGGGACTTTTTGGCCATTTCTATCAAAGACCAAAGACATAGACTCCTCCTGAGATTGGAGAGATCTTGATATCCTTATTCTCGTGATTCCTTGAGAAATTGCTCCTAATTCGTGCTCCACGACTAGATCGTGTTGTGTGGGTTAGAGTTCGTGGTTTCCCTTGCGGATTGCACCTATCCCATGCTCCACGACTAGAGCGTGGTTGTGTGGGGTAGTATTGCGGGTTGTGGATCGGCGAATGTTCGGATTGTAAGCTTCGGCGAGCATCCTCCTCATCGGGTCATAATCTCTTATTTTCCATTTTCCGGCTGCTTGCAGCTAGTTATCCCCATCCATTTATCGATCCTACGCCGTGAAGATCAAACCTCCCCTTGTACTCCCTCTTCTCCGAAGATGGGGTCGCATCACTTCGACTCATCCTCCTCCTCCTCCTTCCCATCCTCCTCCTCTTCCGGATCCACTACAACCGGAGGTAGCCCCGCAGCGACCCGGGCTTCCCGTCTAGCCCGGATCTGCTCAAGGAGCTTGAGCCGGCGCTCCGTTGTCAGAAAGGGCTCGCTCCTCACCCGGCGACGTGGTAGCATGTCTACTAGACAGACGGGTGGAGTGGAAATTGGTGGTCGCGAACAGGAGGAGAAAAATGTGGATGGATGGTAGGGTTTGAGTGCCGCTGGTCGACTTAAATAGTCAGGCTAGGCACTACGCGGCCCGTCGGAGTTGCGCCACGCGGCGCCAGCGGTCCGACAAAGGAGAGGAGTTTTGGACCATCGGGTTTCAGTGCGGTTCCGGCTGGGACCCTTTCGTTAGTCCGACATGGCGGGCCTGCCCGAGCGCGCCTGGGCGCCGGCACATCCGCCCATAATTTGGGTTGGATATGAGGGGTGCCGGTCAGCCTGGACATTTGAGGTCCGTTTGAGGCACCCGTCTAGGTCGAAAAACATGATCGGTCAGTGACCGGGCGGCCCGTCCGGGCGTTTGAGGAGGGTTTCAGGCGCCCGACTGTTGATGCTCTTAGGCATCTCTAACGCTGACCCGCAAATTTCTTCGGCATCCGTCCGCGGACATCGATGTAGGAACCGGACATACAACCATGTTTGCATACATTTCAACTACCGTTTGAGCTAAGCTGACATAATTCATTCAAACACGACGGATTTCATTTAAGCCGGAGGAAATTCATTATATTTCGAACATTTTTCATATAAACCAAATGAAATTAATTATATTTTTTTCATATGAACCGGACTAAACTCTACGCTATATCTAAGATCGCGGACGCCTGTTCCCCATGTTGTGCCATGAGCCTCGAAAACTGAAATCTCCGGTTATTGCATTCGCCTTCTCCAGTTTCGCCTCGGCGCTTTCCAGCTCCACCTCTGCAGCTTCGCCTCTGGAGCCCCCCGGAAGTGAATTTGTTCGCCTCCACATCGCTGCCAAGTGGCTAATCGACAAACGAGGTTCATCCCACCAAGATTGGTTTCAATAGGAGGGAAAGAGTAGTGTCCTTCTTGGAAGCCGAGCGGTGGCGACCTACCATGCACTACTCTTCCTCGCTGCTGTCGGCGCCCGCGGATGTGCCAGCTTCGTCCTAGAGCTGGCGATGTCCTCCTCCTTATCGCTCTTGCCTCACACCTCATCCACCGCCTCGTCAAACTCTCTGTAGCTGGCTACCAATTCAACCTAATGGAGGTGGTACAACCAACGGTCGCAGCGGATCTCACAGGTGGAGCGGCAGGAATCAACCAGTGCCTCCTGCTCCGCCACGTCCACGTCCAACAGGATGGCCGGGACGATGGCGAGTTGCTCCTTCGCGCGCCGGTGCTCCTCGAGGAGGCAGAGGTTATAGTGCTGGTCGGCCTGCACCTATTGCAACTTGGCCTCCTCCTCCTCCCGCAGCATGTCCGTATAGTGCGCACGGGCCTCACCGATGGTGAGGCCGGCATGCACTGGCGAGGAGGGTGGCACCAGCTCGTCATCCATTGGGGCGTTATTAGCCTCCGTCTGCTGGGCGGCCTGCCAGCCGACAGGAATGGAAGCCATCTCCTTCTTCTGCTATGAGGAGAGGCTGTCCAAGAGAGCTTTGGCGCACGAGGAGGCCATGGCGGGCATGGTGCAGAGAGGAGAAAGGGATCGAAGGAGGATGAATGTAGCTATGGCCGGGGTGAAGGAAATATGCCCTAGAGGCAATAATAAAGTTGTTATTTATATTTCCTTATATCATGATAAATGTTTATTATTCATGCTAGAATTGTATTAACCGGAAACTTAGTACATGTGTGAATATATAGACAAACAGAGTGTCACTAGTATGCCTCTACTTGACTAGCTCATTGAATCAAAGATGGATAAGTTTCCTAGCCATAGACATGAGTTGTCATTTGATTAACGGGATCACATCATTAAAGAATGATGTGATTGACTTGACCCATCCGTTAGCTTAGCACGATGATTGTTTAGTTTGTTGCTATTGCTTTCTTCATGACTTATACATGTTCCTATGACTATGAGATTATGCAACTCCTGAATACCGGAGGAACACTTAGTGTGCTATCAAATGTCACAACGTAACTGCGTGATTATAAAGATGCTCTCCAGGTGTCTCCGATGGTGTTTGTTGAGTTGGCATAGATCGAGATTAGGATTTGTCACTCCGAGTGTCGGAGAGGTATCTCTGGGCCCTCTCGATAATGCACATCACTATAAGCCTTGCAAGCAATGTGACTAATGAGTTAGTTGCGGGATGATGCATTACAGAACGAGTAAAGAGACTTCCGGTAACGAGATTGAACTAGGTATTGAGATACCGACGATCGAATCTCGGGCAAGTAACATACCGATGACAAAGGGAACACCGTATGTTGTTATGCGGTTTGACCGATAAAGATCTTCACATAATATGTAGGAAAAAATATGAGCATCCAGGTTCCGATATTGGTTATTGACCGGAGACGAGTCTCGGTCATGTCTACATAGTTCTTGAACCCGTAGGGTCCGCACGTTTAACGTTCGGTGATGATCAATATTATGAGTTTATGTGTTTTGATGTACCGAAGGTAGTTCAAAGTCCCGGATGTGATCACAGACATGATGAGGAGTCTCGAAATGGTTGAGACATAAAGATTGATATATTGGACGGCTATGTTCGGACACCGGAAGTGTTCCGGGAGGTTTCGGATAAAACTGGAGTGCCAGAGGGTTATTGGAACCCCCGGGGGAACTAATGGGCCTCGATGGGCCTTAGTGGAGAGAGAGAGAGAGGGGCAACCAGGGCAGGCTGCGCGCCTCCTCCCCCTTGAGTCCAAACATGACAAGGAAGGGGGGGGGGCGCCCCCCTTTCCTTTCCCCCTCTCCCTCTCCTTCCTTCCCCCTCTCTCCCTTTTGGTAGAAACCTACTAGGACTTGGAGTCCTAGTAGGATTCCCCTCTTGGGGGCACGCCAAGGAGGGCCAGCCGGACTCCCCCTCCCTCCTTTATATATGTGGGGAGGGGCACCCTAGAACACACAAGTTGATTGTTTAGCCGTGTGCGGTGCCCCCCTCCACAGATTTCCACCTCGGTCATATCGTTGTAGTGCTTAGGCGAAGCTCTGCGTCGGTAACTTCATCATCACTGTCATCACGCCGTCATGCTGATGAAGCTCTCCCTCGACACTCAGCTGGATGTAGAGTTCGTGGGACGTCATCGAGCTGAACGTGTGCAGATTGCGGAGGTGCCGTACTTTCGGTACTAGGACCGGTTGGACCGTGAAGACGTACGACTACATCAACCGCGTTGTCATAACGCTTCCCCTTTTGGTCTACGAGGGTACATGGACAACACTCTCCTCTCTCGTTGCTATGCATCACCTAGATGGATCTTGCGTGTGCGTAGGAATTTTTTTGAAATTACTATGTTCCTTAACATGGGGTTGGGGTTTATATAGCGGACAGTTGGCAATGGGCACTGCGGTGTGGTTAATGGTGTCGGCAGGCGCATGTGGAGTAGGTTCCTCGGGAACCATGACGTTTAATGTAGGGAGACGGACGGACTGGCGTTGTTTTAATGCAGAGACATATCGCATGCACCCAGAAGCGGCGTGGGTGGCGCTTGGCCTGCGCGCCGCTTCAATGCCGACAGCACTGAGAGGCCGCGTCGCTCTGGCCGGGCATGAGTGTGGCATTGACGCTTTGGAGCGGTGCTGATTGTTTCGGCGGCAAGATCACATGGGCGAGGAAGGGGTTAATGGTGGGGCAGGGCAGTAAGAAGCGGACGTGGCAGCGGTCCGGACGCCCGCAGAACAACTTGTAATTTGTCTTTGGTTTGCAAAATGATAGTTAGAAATGAAATAAAGTTGTCACAATATAGTTCAAGGACATGCCCTAATATGGCGAGTTTGTTTTTTGAGTTGTCGTTATTAAATAATAATATTTTATTGCTTTCTTCACTTTATAAGTGTGTGTTTTTACTTATAGGCCATGGCGTCATCTAAAGAGTGTTTAGAACGTGCTACTGTTCCTCAAAGAAGAGAAGTGATTCAGTAGAAGAGCCACAACAAGATGTGAGAGAACAATATATTTCAGCCGATATGTGCCAAATGTAATTTTGAAGTGCGTATTAGTAAAAGCAACCTACCATGTATATTACTCCCTCCGTTTCTAAATATAGGTCTTTTTAGAAATTTGAACAGGTGACCACATACGAAATAAAATAAGTGAATTTACACTCTAAAATATGTCTAGATACATTCGTATGTGGTAGTCCATTTAAAATCTCTAAAAAACTTATATTTAAAAATTGAGGGAGTACATATTATAATGTATTACCTGCCTTGCCTAGAGAAAAAACAAGCGGTGAGTAAAAGCATGTCTAGCAGAGTCGTTATATGGTATATAAAGCGTGTTTCGTATAGGTTTAAAGGCTATCAGACATGTGGACAAACACAAAGTTATCAAAGGGCTGCCTTCGTTTTTTCGCTCCCTTCAAAATTGTAGGGATTATTTAAGCTCAATTTAATGTACGTAAACACATGTATCAGTATGATAATTATCAATTATATTAGTTGGAACTAGATTACACATATTTAGTGGTCAAAATGTGTCGCATTACATATATTTTGCCATCTTAGAGGGTTGTTAAGTGACATTTTCAAAATATGTAACGTTGCTATTCTACATTGCTACTACTACGTAAACTAGTCCGTCGACGGTGCCGTCTAGTCGTCCTCCTCCTCATCAGTGTCGAAGTATTTCTCCTTTCATCCTCCTCCTCCGAATTGAGGTCGTGAGGTAGGCGTAGGGGTAAGAAAAAACAGAGTCGGACCTAGCGATACGTTTTCCTCTCGTCCCTGGCGGCTGCAACCCTAGCCGCCGCCAGGAGAGACCGTCTTCCAACATCGTTCTCCGGCGGCTCCCTCCGCGGCGACCTCGGATCCACGCGTGTAGATCGATTTTACTCCCTTGTAGTTTAGGTATTTAGGTTGTTCATCGTCTTTGCTTCGGCGACGATGATGACGGCGTTGAATAAAGATTCTTCAGATCCTTCCTCGACGAGGCCTTCGGACCTATGATTGGGGATGGATTTGGAAACCAGTCTGTTCAAGAGAAGATGGCGTGGCGGCGGTGGCATCCTCGTGGTGGACCTGTGTCCTCGGGCTATGCCGTTGCGACGGCGTTTGCTCCAGCGTCGGCGCGGAGCTTGGGAGGTAGCTCAGGAGCGGATGCAAATTGTGGTCTGCATCGACGATATCTAAAAGACGGAATATCTGCTAGGCTCGTGCTTCGTGGATGGCAGGTATGGCTTCCTCCTTCGACGTCTTAGTCGTGGTGGGGTGTCAGATCCAGAGTTCGATGGCGTGTCCGGGGTTCGCCCAGGTCTGATTCGTTCAATGGCAAGAGCTTCACTTTTGATGAGTCATCTTGGAGGTCCGCAAAGCTGCATATCAGTGATGGAGCCGCGCCGAGCTCGGATGAGGTGGTGATTCGTCATTCTTTTCTTTGGTGGCTGTTGTGGTGATGCCGGAGACAGATGACGGGCGTTGGTGTCAAGCTCAGAGATGTTCTGCTATTTTTTCAGTTTTGTCATATCGATCTTTACGTAACTTATACTTTTTTTTATGATATGAATGAAATACATATTATATGGAAAGAAAAAGGTAGGCGTAGAGGTCCGAGTGTCGAGCGATGACCGTGAGCTGCGCCACCTCCTCGCCCATCTAAGCGAGGTCGTATCCCGCTCTTCCCCATGCTTGCAACCGTGTATCCTCTTTGCGCAACTATTGATTCCACCGTTCCTCTAAAAATCAGGACCAGCCAAACGCAACGGTAACCCAAAGCGTCAAATTTGCTCCTTTCAGACTACATATAATGGAAGTGACATAAATAGTAACATCACATATCTAGATAAAGTAGATGATGTAAGCAATAAATAAATAAAAAGAGGAAAGTAGTAATATAACTAGTTACTAGCAGTATGATTAACATCACACGTATCAAGGCAAGATGTGTTTATAGCATAATAAATGAAGTGTTGCATGTTACACTATAGAGGTAGTAACATAGGCATATTACTAGTCTATATGTTACTACTCATTGTAGCTAGTCTTAAAGAGATTAGCAGTACTGGTACTTGTTAATTGCTCGTGTGGCCCGGGTGCCATGTGCTGCCTGCAGTTGGCGAGTCTCTCGTCGACGCTCCTCTCGCCGACGGACAAACATTCTTCGGGCTGTGTGGCGTGGACAAAACAACATACTACTACGACGACGATTGATTGTTTATACAAGAGAGTATGGTTGTATTCTTCAGAACGAATGTTTGCCCGTCATTCTTGCAGTAAAGCTTAGACTTTAGACTCGTACCGTATAATTTGACTAGTTTGTTTATGAAAAAAGCTCTTGTGCGTTATTTTTATAACAAAAGGAAAAAAAAAACATCTGCATGATTTGCGTATGTAGAGTAGTATTAAAGCCATCATAAGAGTCGGTATGCATGCTGGATGGTTCCCTTTTCTCTTTACTGCCGGTGCCTTGTGTGGATACTTTTTTGGTTTGGTTTTCTTCTAAGCTAAGCTTTCTTCCTTCTTGCTGAGAAGAAGCTTCTTACAGAGAAGTTGTTCAGCTCATGCTAATGTACATGTAGATATCTAGTACTCCTTTTGTATTTTTCTAGTCTGCATATAAAATTTATCTGAAATCAAACTATACAAATGTCTGACCAACATTGCAGAAAAATATATTAACATTCACAATACAAAATCAATATAATTAGATGCATCCTGAAATTAATTTTCATACTATACAACTTTAGTATTGTACTCCCTCCGTTCCTAAATATAAGTTTTTGTAGAGATTTCACTATGGACCACTATGGAAACGTAAATACTACTCCACTACTGTTGTTTTTGGCGGAGAATTTTGAAAACTCTATACAACGAAGGCGTCCACTGAGCAGACAACGAGCAGGCTACTTATCAGAAAACCAAGAGGTCCGTGATCCAGCTCTTGATCCTATCCAACTTAAAAGCATGCTGTCACACAGATGTGCATGAACGTTTGCTGATCTGGATACTTGTTCAATTACAAAGAAAAATCAAAACTATTACAGAACTCTCCAATTTGCAAAACAATGGGTGCCACAACTAAAAGGGAATCATGGCGAGTGTTGTAGAGGTTAATCATCTCCACGCAGCCCGTTTCCAGCACTATATCCTTGAAGCCGTGATGGTTTGCAACACTGACTCCCTCTGGTATCGCCATTACCTCACCAATGAGAGGATCAGTAAGTCTAAGAAGTGGCTTGCTCAAAGCCTCTAGGAATGATGTAGGTGATGGAGAGAATATTAACATGGAAACCTAGTTTCAAACGAAACTTCGTGAAAACCACGTTTGAAAGTTTCAAAAAATCAGAATAAATACGGGATGTTAAGAGGGTGTTGTTCTATTGCCATGTGAAATTCCTAGTTCAAACACACTGCCATTTATGAGTTATGAAAGAACAAATTCTACTACAACAAATTTTGCCCGACTCCGGTGAGGGAGGGACAATGACGACTGCATGCCTTCGCCCTACTTCAATGCTTGTAATCATCGCTAGGTGGTCTACGGATTCGGATGTAATTTTTATTATTTTTGGTGTTCGTCCTACCGTCATGATTGAATATGAATAAATCAAGACTTCTTTTTAGAAAAAAAAAGGTCCGGGGTTGCCATCCATAACCTGGTAGCACCTTGGACTTGTGCAAATATACTATTCCACTACTGACTACTTGTACTTTGAACCGCCGGGCAGTTGACGTATATACTAATATATCCTGTGAATTTGAATCCGAAAGTGTGTATAAAGCCGGAATTAGCCGTAGCATGCATGCAGTGCATGTTCCTAGGGCTAGGACTAACCACTCCACCCACCCCACAGAAAGAAAAGAAAAATGAAAAGGTCTGTACTCGAAGTTTCTGCATTTACCGGCAATTATATCAGCAGCAGCGAGTACATCCACGATTAAGGTAGGAAATTAGCAGACGGGCGAGGCAGGACAGCACAGCTGCGTTCACACCGGACCGGAGTGAGTGAGCAGCCGAGAGCGTACCGTGGACTGAAAAGTGGAGAGGAGGGGGACAGCTCGGGCCAAGCTGTCTTCTTCCTCGCCACTTTCACCCCCCTGCCCGCCGCCGCAGCTCAACGCCGCATTCCCCGCTCGCTTTACCCCCGCGGTCCTCCTCCATTTATACCGCTTTCTTTCCCCGGCAACTTGCATCCCATCCCAGCCCATATGCGCGTATACCTCTGCTCCTTTCACTTTCCCTTCCAATTCCGTTTTCTTAATGCAAAGCACTAGCGCAGCTGCGAACGGCGAAAGCTAGCAGCTCCAGCTACAAGAGCCATCTCTTTCTCTTTCCCTCACTCGTTCCAGATCTGGAGGTCCTTCCCGGGCAGCCGTCCATGCCAAGAATGGCTCCGACTCGGCCTTGTCTGGCATTGGCGCGGTGGGTGCTCCTGGCGGCGGTGGCGGCGAGGCTCGCCGGCGCTGATGACCCCTACCGCTACTTCACCTGGACTGTGACGTATGGCCCCATCAACCCGCTCGGCACCACCCAGCAGGTATGCTACTGTACTGCCAATGTGGCGTGGCCACCTCCCTGCATTTTGCTACTCCACATTGGGTTGGATGTACACTCACTCTGCCGTTTCTGGCGTGGTGCTTCCGGAATGCCAAATGCTGCTCAATTTTTCATGCCCAGATTCGCCAAAATGTTGTTCATGCCAGTTTCGTCCCTAATTTCTCCACTTTTTTACTTGCAATTTACTACTACTGATACCGTAAAATTTCCTGTTATAAATAGTCCATATTGATATCGGTGAGGAAAAGGAATTTTGGACTGACTGACTGACTGACCAGTAATCGTTGTTCAAGGGCATCCTGATCAACGGGCAGTTCCCGGGCCCTCGCATCGACTGCGTCACCAACGACAACCTCATCGTCAACGTCGTCAACAACCTCGACGAGCCATTCCTCATCACATGGTCCGTCCGTCCGTATATTCAATCACTCGCTGCCGCAGCCACCCTCTTCTTCCTCCTCTCTCTCTTCTTCCTCTCTTCTTGCTCACTCTCTAGTCTCTACTTGCAAACGCGAATGCAAAATGCAGGAACGGGATCAAGCAGCGGAAGAACTCGTGGCAGGACGGCGTGGCGGGCACCAACTGCCCCATCCCGCCAGGCGCCAACTACACCTACAAGTTCCAGGCCAAGGACCAGATCGGCACCTTCACCTACTTCCCCTCCGTCGCGCTGCACCGCGCCGCCGGAGGGTTCGGCGCCCTCAACGTCTACCAGCGACCTGCCATCCCCGTCCCCTACCCGCCCCCAGCCGGCGACTTCACACTCCTCGTCGGTGACTGGTACCTCGCCGGCCACGACCAGCTCCGCCAGACACTCGACTCCGGCGCGCCGCTCCCGTTCCCGGACGCGCTGCTCATCAACGGCATGCCCTCCGCCACCTTGGTGGGCGACCAAGGTAGGCAGCATTCTCACAATCTCTCTCTTCTGAAACCGCCACTGAAAATGCTTTTGTAACAGTCTTGGTTTTGTTGTTGTTCAGGGAGGACCTATCTGTTGAGAGTGTCCAATATCGGGATGAAGACGTCGATCAACTTCAGGATCCAGGGCCATGCTCTGAAGCTGGCGGAGGTAGAAGGCACTCACCCGGTGCAGAACGTCTACGACTCCCTGGAGGTGCACGTCGGCCAGTCCGTGGCGTTCCTCGTCACCCTCGACCAGCCGGCCATGGACTACGCCGTGGTGGCGTCGACGAGGTTCAACCCGGCCGACACCAGCCCGTTGACGGCGGTCGGGACGCTGCATTACAGCAGCGCCACCTCCTTGGCGCCTGGCCCGCTCCCGGCAGGACCGCCGGAGGAGAGCGAGTGGTCGATGAACCAGGCAAGGTCGTTCCGGTGGAACCTGACGGCCAGCGCGGCGCGGCCCAACCCGCAGGGGTCGTTCCACTACGGCACTATCCAGACGTCGAGGACGCTGGTCTTGGCCAGCTCCGCTGCCGACGTCGCTGGGCAGAGACGATACGCCGTGAACGGCGTTTCGTTCGTCGTCCCAGACACGCCTCTGAAGCTCCTGGACAACTACAACATCGCAAACGTGATCGAGTGGGACAGCGTCCCGGAGCGGCCCAACGGCGGGGCACCCCGGCCCGGGACGCCGGTGGTGAGGCTCAACCTGCACGAGTTCGTCGAGGTGGTGTTCCAGAACACGGAGAACGAGATGCAGTCCTGGCATCTTGACGGATATGATTTCTGGGTCGTCGGGTAAGCGACAGCAGCTTACATTACCATCTGAAAGTTGAACCAATTCAGATTACATTATGCACGTCAACTCATTCATCTTCTCACTTGATTCAGGTACGGCAATAATAGGCAGTGGACGGAGAATGAGCGGCTGAACTACAACCTGGTCGACGCGCAAGCGAGGCATACTGTTCAGGTATAATATATTCCAATTCCAGCAGGCATAATCGATTCCATGAAATTCTTGGCTATTCAAGAAGCAGCAGCTTTGTAAGCCTGAACTCTGAACATTTGCAATTTGCTTCATCCATCAGGTGTATCCGAACGGATGGTCGGCGATCTTGGTGTCGCTGGACAACCAAGGGATGTGGAACCTGAGGTCGGCCAACTGGGACCGGCAGTACCTCGGCCAGCAGCTGTACCTGAGGGTGTGGACGGCGGAGCAGAGCTTCTCCAACGAGTACAGCATCCCGACCAACGCCATACTCTGCGGCAGAGCTGCCGGCCTTCCACACTGAGGAACAACAAAGGCCTCCTCAATACTATCACTACTACTCTACTACTATATATAGCTGAAATGAAGGTTATAATTTTTACGATTTCTTGGAAATATGTACTACTCCCTCCGTTCCTAAATAATTGTCTTTCTAGAGATTTCAACAAATGACTACATACGAAATAAGATGAGTGAATCTATAATTTAAAACATGTCTACATACATTCATATGTTGTAGTCCATTTGAGATGGCTAGAAAGACAAATATTTGGGAACGGAGGGAGTACTACTCTAGCTAAAAACTCATGTACTAGTACTACTATTCTTTGGTGATGTCGGTATTTCATCTCCTTGTGCTTGGCCTGTGGACAAGACCACAGGCCCTATGGTCAGTGTCGTGGTTCTAAGTCTGACAGTAGAATGGGGGGTAGGTGTGGAGAGGCAAGATCCTAGCTATGGAGTAGTTGTATACGCAAGGGATTTACGAGTTCAGGCCCTTCTCGAGGAAGTAACAGCCCTCGTCTCGGAGCCCGGAGGCGGTCATTGGATTATCTGCGTATGTGTTACAGAGTGCGAACCCTTCTACTGTGGAGGGGGTGGCTTATATAGAGTGCGCCAGACCCCACCCATTACGTAGTAGAGGGTTTAAGGTGCGTTAAAGCTAGGCGTTCTTAACGCCTTACATAAAGTGCCATTAAGGTCATAAAGACTATTTAACTACGCACCGTTTGGATACCGAGTGGCTCTTGGACTCACGGTAGTCGAGGGATCTTCGTGGTCGAGTGTCTTTGAATCTGTCGAGTGGATACCTACACGGTCGACTGGAAGGTTGCTTCTCTTGTGAGTCTCCTTGTGGAGGGTACCTTTGGGCAGGTCTATGACCCTATCCCAGGTACATGACTTCATCATTAGCCCCCGATTGGATCAAGGTTTGAGTGAGGAAGGAGTTGATAATCTTTCCGACCTGTTCTTCGTGTTGTGAGTGCGTCTCACTGTGGATCAACGAACTTTTAGTGATGACATCAACTTCTCTTTCAGTCGCCTTGATCCATTCTCCATGTTTGTCGAGTGAACTTTGTGAACCTGAGGATTTTCGAGCGACGGATCGAAGGAAATCTGTTGTCTGACGAGTTGTTCTTGTTCCGAGAAAACCGCGGCACTCGGATGGGATAAGACGATGACGCCTCGATCTTCGCACCGCCTTTTTCGCCACGTATCGTGCGCGCTACCGCTTGGGATTGCGGCGGATTGCTTGGGCCTACCGATTGACCACTCGAGCGGCCTCATATAAAGCGCTGGTCGGGGTATTTTGAGCAGTGCGACCTCGACTTCCTTCTCTCGCCTCAAACCTTCTCGCGCGCTCTTAAATCATCGGTATTTGAAGCTCGGTACTTTTCTCGCCGGTGACCATGGTGAAGGACAAGACCGCCGCCGTGGAGCAGGTGAAGAAGGCGGCGGCGAAGGCCAAGGGAGAGCGCCAGGTCGGGCGGTTCCTCTTCAGCGGTCCAAGCTGCCGCAGGCTGGGTCCAAGGAGATCGGATCCGGTCGACCATCACCGAGAAAGATCTCACCGATCCGCCAGCGAAGGACCGATCCCCATGGGTCGGCGAGGCTTAAGACGCGGAGTGGCAACCGCACTGAAGAGGGTGAGTCGTCCTCCCAGCCACCCACGTAGATAGGGGTTTTCTCTGCCGCCAAATCCTTTTTTCCGGGGTTTCGAACTTTTTGGGCGCAACTCCACCATTTCACTCCAAACTCCATTGTGTATCTTGTTGCTTTCGTTTAGCTCTGCGAAATTTCTTGGGTTGTCGACGCATTGGGGTCTCTTCAAGCACATATTCACTGTCGCTCTCAGACGGTGAAGAAAACGAGCCCGAATGACGAGAGGACCCAAGTAATCCAGATGTGTGGGGACTCGGGGTCCAGATGAGGGGAAGAGCGCCTTTCCAGCTATGACTCTTCCCGACTTCGGTTAGAGGGTGGCGATCGACCGGTTTTATCGCCAAGACCAGCCGACGCCGGGCGATCGACCGGGCTCCTCCTTTCTCCATGAGTCGAGTGAACAAGCCATCTTCCACAAGGTGTTACGGAGGAGAAGGCCCAAGTAAAGCTGGCGATGGGCGTGTAGTCCAGCTTATTCGTGATGGGGTGACGGCATGGATCTCTGGAGGTTTTTCTCCGACGGCGATTCAGCCACTCCAATACCGAGGACATCCGATGTGGATGTACTGCAGTGCGGATGATACCACTCGGGTCCATCCAGAGGAGGTCGATGGTGCCACTTGGAGAAGTGGATGATCGCTATCACAGAAACAAGGACAATCCTCGCGAGCTAGGAGGATTCCACCACTCGACCGAGTTACCAACTGACAAGGTATAACCGCTTATCTCCGATTGTGATTCTGCTGCATTCATTCTGTTTTGATGCCAATTAAATCGACTTTCACCTTGTTTTGTTGTCTTCTAGGTCACCACCGAGATGTACTCGATGCCCAACGGGCGCAGGAAACAACGAAGAAGAAGGAAGTGGAGGTGAGAGTCCGGAGGAATGGGAGTCCAACGGCGAGGAGGATGAGGAGGATGATGGCTCGATGATGAAGAGGAGGAGGAGGAAGAGGAGGAAGGCGTCGATCCTCCTCGCTCGGAGGAAGGTCAAGTTGAAGCACGACCCGACGGCGGGCGTGGTAAAGCTGTTGTGCCCACCGTCGATCGGCAAGCGACCTAGGACAACTTCTCCAGCGCCGACCGAGAAACCGCCAAGCAACCTCGGCGGCGTCGTCAAACCCGTGAAGGCCCTGCCCAAGATGCGAATGGTCATCCCCACCATCTCCGGGTAACTAATGTAACCTTGTATTTCCTTATTCAACATGAGTGAACTTTTGGTCGACTTGATGGTGATCAGCCGATTCTTGAAATCTCTGGTGCCGCTACCTCGAGACTTCAATAGCGGGAAGATCGGAAATGGAGGATGCGGTCACCTCTAACCTTGGTAAGATCTTTGAGGTTTCGCTCTTAGTCAACTGGAGCTTTTAGTCGATTGGACTTCCATGTTTACTTCTGAATCTTTCTTGTAGTTCCGCCTCACGTCATTGATCTCCCCGATGATGACGAGGAAGCGCCATTAAGGAAGAGGAAGGACAAGAAAGCGCTTGCTGGCAAGGCTGCTCAAGTCGCGGCGATTCCTGAGACGTTGATTTTCGAGGGAGGCAACCCCACTCGGACTTCTGTGTCTTTCGCTGTACCGCTGACAAGTGCTCAACCCACTTCGTCGACCGCTGATCCACCATCTCTCTTTGCTACCCACCACGTCCGGAAGACCAAGTAAGTGCTGCTAAGGAGGCCATCGCCGGCAGGGATCATGATGGAGCGGTGAAAGCGGCTCGAGAGGCTAGTCAGCGACCTATGATGCCGCTCAGCTCTCGAGCAATGTCCAAGTAAGTTAGTCGTCGCTTGCTTTGTTAGGATATACTATCTGAAACTGCTTTCTTACGGAGATTTCCATGTCTGTACACCCACCGGGTGTGTGTGTCGATTGAACTTACGTGGGGGCACGCCGAGTGCACCCACCGGTGTAGTCCCCGAGACTATGGTCGATTGCGTGCGATCGGCTATAGTCTTTATCTGTGATCTTCTTCACTCGACACAGACGGACCAAGTCGAATGGGCTGTAAAACCGTGGGGCACGCTAAGTGCACCCACCGGTGTAGTCCCGAGACTATGGTCGATTGCGTCAAATCGACTATAGTCTAAAGAATGTATTTTTTTTCTGCGGTGACCACGACAATTGGCCATGTTTTAGAATCATAACCTTTTGCCTCTTTTGGTCGTTGATCGAACCAAATTGGTAAACCAGTGGGGGCATCGCTGAGTGCACCCGGGTGTAGTCCCCCAGACTCTTTGTCGAATGTTTTATTCGATCGTAGTCTTAGAAATGCTACTATTTTTCCTTAGTCATTCGGAAGTGATCTGCCTTTTGATGTCTTTCGTTGGTTGACTCTTTGTAGAAATCTTGCGAGCTTGTGGCTCGCTATCTTGAGATTAGAGAAAAGCAGATTCAGCTCAACCTCGATTTGAAGCTTGCTCGGGAGAATTTGCGTAAGGCAAAGGATGAAGCAAAAGGTATGGCTGGTGAGAATTTTTGACGATCGCCTCTGTTTTTCTGCTCATTCTCAACTCTGTTCTCATTGTTGCTTTGCAGATAAACCTGGAAGAGACTTTGAAGAAGAAGGAGCTTGACCTTGCAGAGGCACGTAGGCGGCTTTGGAGAAAACAAAGCTCGTGAAGAGAAGCTTGCCTCGGTCGACAAACTCGAAGATGAAAATGCCAAGTGAAAGCCTCTCTTGACGCTGCTAACAAGGAAGTCGATCGATGAAGAACGACAAGAATGTTACATCGACAAGGTTGGCCAACCGGCGAGGAAGCGAAACGACACGGAGATTTATCTTGGAGGGTTCGCCAAGAAGTCTGTTTCTCATGCTTGAAGGTAATCTCTTTTATCCATTGTCTTGCTCTCACGGGCTTATCACATGATCTTTATTTTGAGTCCGAGTTGTGTTTTCGAATTCGCCAAAACTTTGAAGAAGAAACCAATCAGTGGAAACTAGCTTGGACCCCATCAACTCTCCCGTGAAGGACGGCTGCTATTAATGTGCTCCGATTGAGTCTCGTGTTGCTAGCGTGGTGGATTATCTTGCTCGATTGAAAGTGGCGATGTCGCGGATCGACTCGACTCTCGGCGAAATGACTCTCGAAATGATCTTGAATCACGATGACTCGATCGAATGAGATTCCAAGTCGAGTGCAAGAATGGAAAAAGTCATCTGCCGGTGTGGTGCCGATGTTGCTCTATCTCGGTTCGTGTCCACCGCAAAGAAGCGCAAGAGGACAAGCTGGTGTCTCTCAAGGTTGCCAATACCGGAAGCACGACTTCGATCTTTCATGGAGACTTTCATCGCTGCTGCTACCCGTATTCTTGACGGAATTGACCTTGACCAGTTTGTTGCACCTTCGATCCTCCGCGGAGGAGTAAAAACTTCTAAGTCCCACTTTAAATTTGCCTCGGAATGCGAGTGGTTTCAGAATCGATAAACTTTAACGTGCTTAACGCTGGCGCCTTTGGATCCGTGGGACATTTATCCGAACTTGATTTTTCCTTTAACATGCTTTGCTTGCCTTGAGAGAACTTTATTCCTCATTCGGAAGATATTCGTTGAAATTCCAATCGACTTGTGCTTCATCTATCCTGCGGTAGAGGTGGAACACTGATCGCGATGACCTTGTCGTCCTTACGGATCGGGACGAACCGCACGTTGTGCTTGTGGCGAAGCTCAAGGAGGAGGTTGCGATCGACCTGCACCTCGTCGTCCTTGTGGATTGGGATGGACCGCACGTTGTACTTGTGGCGAAGCTCAAGGAGGAGGTAGCGATCGACCTGCACCTCGTCGTCCTTATGGATTGGGATGGACCGCACGTTGTACTTGTGGCGAAGCTCAAGGAGGAGGTAGCGATCGACCTGCACCTCGTCGTCCTTATGGATTGGGATGGACCGCACGTTGTACTTGTGGCGAAGCTCGAAGGAGGAGGTAGCGATCGACCTGCACCTCATCGTCCTTGCGGATTGGGATGAATTCCTTACTTAGGCGAGCACTGGCTGCAGCTAAGCCCCGAGTGGGAGGTTTGCTCTCCACTCGGTGGGATTTTTATTACTTAGGCGAGCACTGGCTGCAGCTAAGCCCCGTGTGGGAGGTTTGCTCTCCACTCGGTAGGATTTTTATTACTTAGGCGAGTCTTGGGCTGCAGCTAAGCCCCAGTAGGGAGGTTTGCTCTCCACTCGGTAGGATTTTTATTACTTAGGCGAGCACTGGGCTGCAGCTAAGCCCCTGAGTGGGAGGTTTGCTCTCCACTCGGTAGGATTTTTATCACTTAGGCGAGCACTGGGCTGCAGCTAAGCCCCCGAGTGGGAGGTTTGCTCTCCACTCGGTAGGATTTTTATCACTTTGGATGTTTTAAGGCGAATCCTAGGGCTGTTATAAGTCCCCGAGTGGGAGGCTGGCTCACCACTCGGTAGGATTTGAATACTTAGGCGAGTACTTCGACTGCAGCTAAGCCTCCGAGTGGGAGGCCGGCTCGCCACTCGGTAGGATTTTGTATACTTAGGCGAGTACTTGGACTGCAGCTAAGCCTCTGAGTGGGAGGCTGGCTCGCCACTCGGTAGGATTTTGTATACTTAGGCGAGTACTTGGACTGCAGCTAAGCCTCCGAGTGGGAGGCTGGCTCGCCGCTCGGTAGGATTTTGTATACTTAGGCGAGTACTTGGACTGCAGCTAAGCCTCCGAGTGGGAGGCTGGTTCGCCACTCGGTAGGATTTTTGTATACTTAGGCGAGTACTTGGACTGCAGCTAAGCCTCCGAGTGGGAGGCTGGTTCGCCACTCGGTAGGATTTTTGTATACTTAGGCGAGTACTTGGACTGCAGCTAAGCCTCGAATGGGAGGCTGGCTCGCCACTCGGTAGGATTTTGAATACTTAGGCGGCGGATTCGCAGCTAAGCCCCGAGTGAGAGACTGCTCGCACTGGAAAGGATTTTACAAGCTTAGGCGAATCGGATTCGCGACTAAGCCACCCATCGGGGAAATTTCAACAAAAGCAATAACAATCACTGGGAAAATTATAACATTCTTGTCTTGGATAAACAAACTTCAAAAGCAGTTTTATTACATCTCAACCGAGTGAGTTTTTAAGTGTAAAAGGGGCGGAGCAGCTCCGCGTTCCAAGCTCGAGGCTCGTCGATCTGGCGATCAACGTTGTAGAGATGATATGCTCCATTGTGGAGGACTCTCGTGACGATAAAGGGACCTTCCCAAGTGGGAGCAAGCTTGTGTGGTTTCTGTTGATCTACTCGAAGGACCAAATCTCCCTCTTGGAAGGCTCGACTCTTCACATTTCTGGCATGGAATCGACGCAAGTCTTGCTGATAGATAGTCGGCGGATCAAGGCCATCTCTCTCTCTCTTCCAAGAGGTCGATTGCATCTTGCCGGGCTTGTTCTCGCTTCTTCTTGAGTATAGCTCGACTCGAGGCGCATTGTGAAGCAGGTCACTCGGCGAACTGCTTCAGCTCCATAGACCAGGAAGAATGGAGTTCTCCCGATCGACCGATTAGGAGTGGTCCTCAATCCCGGAAGAACTGATGGAAGTTCGTCGACCCAAGGTCCCGCTGCGTGTTTGAGATCACGCATCAGCCGAGGTTTTAGCCCTTTGAGAATGAGGCCGTTTGCACGTTCTGCTTGTCCATTCGACTGAGGATGAGCCACTGAAGCATAGTCGACCCGCGTGCCTTGAGAGGCGCGAAGGCTTTGAACTTGTCATTATCGAAGTTTGACCCATTGTCGGTGATGATGCTATGCGGAACTCCATATCTGAATATTAACTCTCCGATGAAACGATAGCGGTGCATGCATCGAGGTTCTTGATGGGCTTGGCTTCGATCCACTTGGTGAACTTGTCGATCGCTACTAGCAAATGGGTGAAACCGCTTCTGCCAGTTCTCAATGGTCCAATCATGTCCAATCCCCAAACAGCGAAGGGCCAAACGAGTGGAATGGTCTTCAAGGCTGAGGCTGGCTTGTGCGACATGTTGGAATAGAACTGACATCCTTCACACTTGTCGACTATTTATTTTGCCATTTCATTTGCTTTCGCCAAGAAAATCCCGCTTTCGGTATGCTTTAGCCACAATGGTCCGAGAGGACGCATGATGGCCACAGGTCCCCGAGTGGATATCCTCAAGAATTATCTGACCTTCTTCTGGCGTGAAGCACTTCTGGCCGACTCCAGTCGCGCTTTCTCTGTATAATTGTCCCTTGATCACTGTAAAGGCCTTGGATCGACAGACGATCTGTCGACCCTCTTCTTCATTCTCTGGGAGCTCTTTTCTTAAGATATACGCGATGTACGGCACTTGTCGATCGGGAGTGATGACCACAACTTCCATAATCAGGTCGACCACGGCCGGACCTCAACTTCGCCGGATCATTGGCACTTTTTTGCTGCGGGCTTCTTCTCGTGAAAGGATCCTCCTGCAGATGGAACATGAATGTGTTCCAAAATACATCACTGGGAATGGCTTCCCTCTTGGACCCTATGTTCGCCAAATCATCCGCAGCTTGATTTTTCAGTCGGGGTATATGATGAAGCTCTAACCCCACGAATTTCTTCTCCAGCTTTCTCATCTGCATTACAATAACTTTGTCATAGCTGGGCTTCGACATCCCACTCCTTCATCACTTGATTAACAACGGATCCGAGTCGCCATAGACCATAAGGCGACGGACGCCGAAAGTGAAATGGCCATGCGCAACCCATACAGAGTGCTTCATATTCTGCTTCGTTGTTGGAAGAATCAAAGTGAATCTGGAGAACATACTTGAGCCTATCTCCTCGGGGAAACCAATACAACCCCTGCACTAGAACCATTCAAATCTTGGAACCATCGAAAAACATAGTGTAGTGTTCCGAGTGAACTTGGGTCGGAAGTTGCTGTTCATCCACTCGGCGAGGAAATCTGCTATTGCTTGGGACTTGATGGCTTTCTTTGCCTCGAATTTGATATCAAGGGAAGGAGTTCAATCGCCCATTTTGCCACTCGACCGCTTGCATCTCTGTTATGAAGAATTTCCGACAAAGGCGTCGGCGACGATCGTAATGGAATGATCGGAGAAATAATGAGCAACCTTCTTCGTGGTCATATAGATCCCATAAACAAGCTTCGATAGTGAGGGTATCTTTGCTTTGATGGGGTCGATTTTGAAAGATAATAAACTGGGCGTTGAACTTTGAAGGTTTTCCTTCTTCTTCCCGCCGACCGTAAGTACGGCAGTCGACGACTTGTCCAATGGCTGCAATGTAAAGCAGAAAGGCTCCTTGCTGATTGGAGCAGCAAGCACCGGTGGGTGGAGAGCGAGCTTTGAGCTCGCAAGCGCTGCATCAGCTTCTAGAGTCCACTCGAACTTGTCGACTTCTTCATCGATCGGTAAAGAGGCAATGCCTTTTCACCGAGGCGAGAGATGAATCGACTTAAAGCGCCAAGCATCCAAGAAGTTTCGGACATCGTGCACACGCAGGCGCTTCATTCGAGTATGGTGCCAACCTTTTACGGGTTAGCATCGATTCCTCGCTCGAAGCGAAAACCGAGTAACCTTCCACCAGAACTCCAAATGTACACTTTGATGGATTAAGCTTGATATCATACCTCCCGAGATTGGCAAATGTTTCAGCAAGGTCACCAACAGGTCGGAACCCTTTCGTGACTTGACCACTATATCATCCATGTATGCTTCCACATTCCGACCGATTTGAGTGAGCAAACACTTCGAATCATCCTCATGAATGTGGCTCCGCATTCTTGAGACCGAATGGCATGGTGACATAACGAAGCACCGAATGGAGTGATGAACGCTGTTTTAATCTCATCGGGTCCATACTGACGGATCGATGGTACCCGAATAGGCGTCTAAAAAGACAACCTCTCGCATCCCGCAGTTGAGTCGACTATTTGGTCGATGCGAGGAAGAGGAAATGATCTTCGGCAGGCCTGATTGATATGCTTGAAATCGATGCACATGCGCAACGACTTGTCCTTCTTGGGGACCATGACAACGTTGGCGAGCCACTCGGAGTGGTAGATCTCTCGGATGAACTCTGCTGCTAAGAGCCGAGCCACCTCCTCGCCAATGGCCTTTCTCTTCCGACGGCGGACCGCCAAGATACTCTTTAACTGGTTTGAATTTTGGGTCGACTCAGTGGCGATGCTCAGCCAGCTCCACAGGAACACCGGCATGTCGTGAGCTTCCATGCAAAGATGTCCCAGTTCTCACGGAGGAACTGGATGAGCGCTTCTTCCTATTTTGAGTCGAGTGTTGTTGAGATGTTGGTCGGAGCAGCATCGGGATCAGTCGGGTGAATGTGAACCTATTTCGTCTCGCCAGTCGAATGGAATGCTGACTCTGTAGCGGGCTTCTTAGCTCGCAACAAGTCACTCGGATCTGCAGTTTTCTGATACTTTTGTAGCTCTACCATCGCCAACCGAGCATCGGCGATCTTAGAGCCTTTCGGAAGCACTCTTACGCCTTCTTCCGATTGCCGTGGCGGTGATCACGCCCTTGGGACCAGGCATCTTCGCTTAAGATACACGTAACATGGTCGGGCCATGAAAGCGTGCATAAGCTGGTCTCCCGAATAGCGTGATAAGCGCTCTGAAATCCACGACCTCAAAGGTCAACTTTTCTTTCGGAAATGCTTTGAATCACCAAAACTACATCAAGAGCAATTCGCCGAGTGACTCAGCCTTCTTTCCGGGAATGACTCGTGGAAGCTCATGTTATCGGTATCGAGTCCGGACATCGGAATGCCCATCCCTTTCAACGCCTCCGCGTATAATATGTTCAAACCACTACCAAGATCCATCGGGACTTTGGTCAGTCGAGTGCCTTCGACAACTGGGTCGACCACCAATGCTTGCCTCCCAGGGGTGGCAATGTGTGTCGGGTGATCAGACTGGTCGAATGTGATGGCGGTCTGGGACCATTTTAGATAATTGGGAGTCGCCGGAGCAACCAAGTTTACTTCCCGATTGATAACCTTCAATCGACTTTTGCTTTCGGCGTCGGCAAAAATCATCGGGTGGAATTGACCGGGATATCCACCATCACCATCATCTCTGTCCTCAACTTTGTCTCTCCTTATCCTTATCCTTGGGCTGTTTCCTTGGGCCGCCGAATCAAGAGCCGACACTGTCGAGTGGTATGTTTCGGGTAAATGAGTTTACCCTCTTCATCTTTCTTTGTATGAATATGACATGGTAAATCCAACACGTCGTTCCAATCCTGGTCTTTCACCTTCTTAGGGTTCCAAGGACCCTTGGGTTTCCCCTTGAACTTTCCTGGGGTCACCGCCAAGGCCTCTCCGGAGCCGCTGGCTCGGCTTTGCGCTCGCTTCCGATTGAATTTCCTCCGCCGTCTCATTGGCGGCCGATTTATATTTACCACTCCGGAGCCGATCCTCTTCTTCACCATTTGCATATTTGGTGGCAATCTCCATCATCCGACTCAGGGTCATATCTCCGGTTCGACCAAATTTCAAACTCAATTCTCTGTTCTTGACACCTTCCTTGAAGGCACAAACTGCCTGGTGATCAGATACATTCTCGACTATGTGGTGCAAAGTGATCCACCTCTGGATATAATCTCTCAAAGTTTCACCCGACTTTTGCACGCACGACTGCAACTCTATCAAACCTGCTGGTCGTTTGCAAGTTCCTTCAAATGTCCTGACAAACACTCGGGCAAGATCTTCCCAAGTGTAAATACTGCTGGGTGCTAGCTGATTCAACCACGCCCTGGCTGAACCCTCCAACATAAGAGGTAAATGCTTCATGGCTACCTCATCGTTGCCACCGCCGATCTGAACCGCCACTCGGTAATCTTCAAGGCAAGTGTCGGGCTTGGATTCTCCAAAGAACTTGTCGACTCGATCGCCAACCTAAAGTTGGGAGGAATCACTGCGTCCTGATGGCTCTGCTGAAACACTCGGTCCCGAGACATGAACTCTACTCTTGGAAGGAACATCTCTATCATGGCCGTCTCGGTGAGCTCTGTTCTGTCGACCAAATCTTGAACGATAATAGATCTCGCATCAAAGCACGGTTCCACGGGTCGACCGGAACTCTTCGCCCAAGACTGCTTTTGCGTCTCGTCGTCCTGCTGCCGAGGAGCGTATGATCCACCCCTTGGGGAGGAGTGGGCACTCGACGTCGATCGCTGCGATCGAATCGGTGCTCATACTGCTCATGCCCTTGTATTGATCATCACGCCGCCCCCACGTTCCTCACGCCGGGGCGATCTTTGACTATGGGCCGATCGAATGAATTCGCAGCGACGGATCGGTGTGAACCCTGTTCATGATCGATACAACTGAATTTTGATCTCCACCGCCGGAGCAAATCCCGATTTGCTGCAAACCCCTACCGCCTCCGATCGGGAAGGCTGAATCGACTCGCTATCGGGCGGCAGCTGCTAAATTCTGAATCGGAGTTCGATATACCGGTTGGCGGTTGAAAGAGTCAAGCGTCGATCGGATTCGGAACCTCGATCGCAGACGCTCGTCGAGTACTCGCTGAAGATTCTCGGTCGAGTGCGCCAGCCAGTTAATAGCGCGCATCCTCCAAGGCGCGAGCCTCGGGGGTTTCTCCAACGATAGGAGTGTGAAGTGCATCCATGTTCCGACGACGAAGCTCCTCCTTCTGGAGCGAAGTGAGGGGCTCGGGCAAGTACTCTTCGTGGGCTTGCACCGGATCGCCTCCACCGTCACCTTCGTTGGTGCGGGTGAATCCAGGGGGACTGCGTGGTCCATCGACCATCAGAACCTCTGCTGCCGGGTCACTGCTATCGCATTCGGACGCAGTCTCTACAAAGCCAGTCGACAGGTCGAACAGGCCGTAGAGAGATTCGTCGGGCTCGATCGCCGCGACTTGGGGGATGGCCGACTGGCGGGCCACCGCATGCCTCACCCACCGCTGAAGCCTCGACCGACCAGAACGCTTGCGCCGGTGGGAGACTGGGAGTGAAGACAGCGCAGGAGCCGACCCATACTGGGTCGACGGTTGCCGCAGGAGGACACCGCGGACACACGCGCGAAAGTGCGTTGCCCCGCGGATGGGGAGCGCGTCCACGTCGAATGGAGCCTCCTGAAGCCAAGCGGAGTCGTCGGCGACGAACGTGAGCGCACCGAGACGGATCTCGTGGCCGTCGACCAGAACTCCACCTGAAACCATGATGCCGGAGATCATAGGAATCCCAACTTCTCCAACAATTAGCTAGAACACCGCCCCACGGTGGGCGCCAACCGTCGTGGTTCTAAGTCCGACAAGAGAATGGGGGTAGGTGTGGAGAGGCAAGATCCTAGCTATGGAGTAGTTGTATCGCAAGGGATTTACGAGTTCAGCCCTTCTTGGAGGAAGTAACAGCCCCACGTCTCGGAGCCCGGAGGCGGTCGATTGGATTATCTGCGTATGTGTTACAGAGTGCGAACCCTTCTACCGTGGAGGGGTGGCTTATATAGAGTGCGCCAGACCCCAGCCAGCCCACGTAGTAGAGGGTTTAAGGTGCGTTAAAGCTAGGCGTTCTTCGTAACGCCTTACATAAAGTGTCATTAAGGTCATAAAGACTATTTAACTACTGCACCGTTTGGATACCGAGTGGCTCTTGGACTCCACGGTGGTCGAGTGGATCTTCGTGGTCGAGTGTCTTTGAATCTGTCGAGTGGATACCTACACGGTCGACTGGAAGGTTGCTTCTCTTGTGAGTCTCCTTGTGGAGGGTACCTTTGGGCAGGTCTATGACCCTACCCCAGGTACATGACTTCATCAGTCAGTGCTCTTGTATGAAATGTAATGTAATCTGATGTGGTGTGTCATTGGGACTTCTCAGGCAAAGCAAGCCTTGTTTTTGAAAGACGGTGAATACATGTTGAATTCCACTCCCAAGTGGCCTAACCAAGCATGACATGAACACTAACCCGGATAAGCAGAAGCGCAAACACTTGCAACATAAACACGCAAGTTCAAGATGAAGAAAAAGCTAGGACACAAGACAGAATCCTTTTTTTTTCGAGAACACAAGACAGAATCAGACAGAATCCTTGCTATGTTACCTCGGTGCAGAGATGCTTGTTCAAATATTTTCTTCAGAGTTTTCAGTACTCCACAACCAATAACATTCAAGAAAGAGAGTAAATTGCAAAAAAAGACATCATACTTATGCAAAAGTCAAGAAACGCCCACCAAATGCATGTTTTCTGGTGGGTTTTTTTCCTGAAGCACTGATAACTTCGACCAAATTATAGTGGTTTTTTGCAATTTACTCAAAGAGCACACTTCCGCGCTTAAGAAATGAACAAAGGTACTCCGTGAGTGGGCCAGGACACCATTATTTCATAAATGAAACTGAGCTACAAAGAGTGGTGGTGGTGGGGGCTCCATTTCCACAGAGGGCCATGTCACCGCGAGCGGCCCGCCAGGTATCCGCACGTCCTGCCAGAAGGCCGTGTTGGACAATTATGAAATTTCATGATTAATTTGAGAATATAAAATACCCCTCAATTTTATTTTGAGAATATAAATCATGATTAAAATAATTATTAGCATGTAGCCGTAGCATACTAGATGAACAAAACATCATAAATAGCAGCATTGCACATGCAACAGTAGCAATAATATAAAAAAATCAGATCACGGCACATGTATTGATCGGTTGTTGATGAAGTAGCGGAGGCTGTTGCAGAGGTGATGTTGTCGACGACGATGTTGCCGAAGACCGGTCGAAGCAGGCATTGGTGATGATGAAGCGCAGCAGCGCCTGGCCTTGGACGTAAACGACCCGCGATGAACAATGCAAGCAGTCACGCGAAGCCCTTCCTAAAAACCTAATCTGTCCTCTCCCGATGTGGGATCATAAGAGCAAGAGGTTTCGGAGACCTGCTCTCCTGCTCGCCAGTGCGCGCCAGTGTTCGGGATGAAGTAGACTACGATGGCGACACAAATAGGCCCGAGCCCGGCCAGGTCAGGTGAGGCAAGCGTGTCGTCCTCTCTTTCTCTTGTCGTATCAATCACTAAGTGTAGTGGGAAGAACACACTATATAAGGTGATCCAACACCACCGCCACTAGCGGTATGGCACTAAAGATATGCATCACCTCTTGGCATTTGTTCATAGCCCGGAATTTCGACAACGAGTAGGCCAATGGCGGACTCGGGGGGAGAGGGGGTTTGTGAAAGTGCAACTATTCCCCGCGTGGTTTTGGTAATTCATAACAACATATAGCTCATTGAACTAATATTCATTCAAGTCTAATATTTCAGAAAGTTCAATGAATGGCATGGCATGGACTAGAGATGTGGACCCTCAAAATGCTAAGGACACATATTGGCAAAAGCTCAAGACTCCTCATTTCTATTTTAGTGATCCAAGATCACATTGAGTCCGTAGGATATCCAATACTATTAAAAGGGGATGAGGTGTTGCTTAATGGCTTGCTCGCTCAAATGCTTAGTGATATTGCTTCAAATCCCTCAACCACTTTCTCATTCCAAATATGTCAAAATCCCAAACTCCAACTAGGCCCCACTGATTCTTTCTACCCGGAGCCACCGATTTCATATGACATAGCCACTACCAGATACCCTAACAGTTCGGTCACACCGATATGGATCTCGGTCTCACCGAGATATTTCGGTCTCACCGAGTTGGCTTGGCATTCTCTCTGTTGCCTTATTGCTTCACTTTGGTCTCACCGAGTTGATGTTTGCCCTAAGCCTTAGCACATCGGTCCCACCGAGTTGTTCCAGTCAGTCCCATCGAGATTCCTAACGTTCACATTTTGAACTAAATCGGCCTCACCGAGTTCATCTATTCTGTCTCACCGAGTTGGGTCAAATGTGTGTAACAGTTGGAATTTGTGTGGAGGCCATATATACCCCTCCACCCCTTCTTCATATGAGAGAGAGCCATCAGAACGTGCCTACACTTCCAGCATACATTTTCTGAGAGAGAACCACCTACTCATGTGTTGAGATCAAGATATACCAATCCTACCTCAAGAATCTTGATTTCTAGCCTTCCCCAAGTTGCTTTCCACTCAAATCATCTTTCCACCATATCCAAATCCGTGAGATAGAGTTGAGTGTTGGGGAGACTATCATTTGAAGCACAAGAGCAATGAGTTCATCATCAACACACCATCTATTACCTTTTGGAGAGTGGTGCCTCCGAAATTGGTTAGGTTTCGCTTGAAAGCCTCTGACAAGTTGTGGAGTTGAACCAAGAAGTTTGTAAGGGAAAGGAGATCGCCTACTTCGTGAAGATCTACCCGAGTGAGGGAAGTCCTTCGTGGGCGATGGCCAAGGTGGGATAGACAAGGTTGCTTCTTCGTGGACCCTTCATGGGTGGAGCCCTCCGCGGACTCGCACATCCATTACCCTTCGTGGGTTGAAGTCTCCATCAACGTGGACGTACGATAGCACTACCTATCAGAACCACGCCAAAAATATATGTGTCTCCATTGCGTTTGCACTCTCCAAACCCTCCCCTTTACCTTCATATGCAATGTTCTAATTTCCGCTGCGACACTCTTAGAATTGTATGTGTAGGTTGATTGCTTGACTTGTGATAGTTGCTAAAATCTTCCCACAACTAAAATTGGGAAAAGGTTAGATATTTATTTGGTCAAGTAGTCTAATCACCGCCCTTTATTTGGTCAAGTAGTCTAATCACCCCTCCTCTAGACCTACTTTCGATCCTACAAGTGGTATCAAAGCTTTGGTCTCCATTTGCCTTGATTTCCATTGTTTTGGTGATCATAGCCTTCATTTCACAACCTAGGAGAGTATGGCGTCTGGCGAGGGAAATTACCACCGTAGAGGTCCTTACTTTCATGGTACTAATTTTGCTAGTTGGAAGCATAAGATGAAAATGCATATTCTTGGTCATAGCCCTGTCGTTTGGGCTATTGTGTGTATTGGCTTGCAAGGTGATTTCTTCGAGGATGGAAAAGAACTGGATCATGAAGCATCCGCGGAAGAGATGAAGATGTTGCAACATAATGCTCAAGCTTGCGATATTCTCTTCAATGGATTGTGCCCCGAAGAATTCGGCAAAATCAACCGCCTTGAGAATGCAAAGGAAATTTGGGATACTTTGGTAGATATGCACGAAGGTACCGAGTCCGTCAAGGAATCCAAATTGGATGTGCTTCAAAGTCAACTTGACAAGTTAAAGATGAAGGATGGTGAAGGAGTTGCCGAGATGTACTCTAGGCTTGCTCTCATCACAAATGAGATTGCCGGCTTAGGAAGCGAAGAGATGACCGACAAATTCATCATCAAGAAGATCCTAAGAGCCTTGGATGAAAAATATGATACCATGTGCACCTAGATCCAAATGATGCACAATTACAAAGATCTCAAGCCCACGGAAGTCATTGGTAGAATTGTTGGTCATGAGATGTCACCAAGGATAAGGAAGAGCTCCACAACAAGTCAAGTGGTGCTTTCAAAACTTCAAGTGATGCTCCTATAACATCAAGTGAGAAGCAAGTCTCCAATGAAGAGTTGAGCTTAATGGTGAAGAACTTCAACAAGTTTACAAGAATAGAAGCATAGAGAGAAGCTCCAAATCAAGATCCTACAATGACAAAAGATCTTCTAATCTTGATTGTAATTGCTACAATTGTGGAAGACCGGGACACTACTCCAATGAGTGTACGCTCCCTACAACAAAAGAGAAGATTCACCAAAAAGGAGACGTATAGATGAATCACCTCCAAGAGAGAGAATGAGTAGAGATGATCGTTATGAACGAACACCCTCTCGCAGAAGCAAGGATTCGGAAAGGAAGGACACGTCATCAAAGAGCTACACAAGACAAAGACATCAAGCTCATGTTGGTGAATGGGTATCCGGTTCCGACACCGACAACTACTCCGAGAGAAGCTATCACTCCGACTCCGAAGGTACTCAAGATGAAGGTGTTGCCAGTCTTGCACTTGTGTCATCCAACTCCTACGACATATTTGACTCACCAAATGTAAGAATTGGAAGATGCTTCATGGCTGAAGGCCCTAAGGTATCACACCCCGAGTATATTGATTTCAATAGTGATGAAGATGATTTGATAGGTGATAATGATTTACTTGTTGACAACACTAGTGATGAAAACTATGACGAACTTGCTATTCATCATGCTAATCAATATGAAATGAATGACAATGATAAGAAGGAGATTGAGCGTCTAACTAAAGAACTAAACACTCTTAAGTTGGCTCATGAAACAACTCTAGATGATCATAGAGAGCTCCTAAGGACTCCTGAGAAGCTACGCTTCGAGAAGCTAAATTTAGAGCAAGAGCATGATTTCCTAAAAGCTATCAATGACGATCTTCGAAATAAGAGTCCTTCTTATCTTGCCAGATGTCTCCTCTTATCTACTTATTTGCCACAAGTAAAATCTAGCAATGAGAGCAAGAAAGATTCTTCCTCTAGTAGTAACAATAACCATGTTAAATCCAATATTGTTGCTTCTAGTAGTTCTCTTGATTCCACTAATGATTCTCTTAGCCAAGTTAGACTTGAGAAACAAAATAGCTTATTGAACGGAATTATAGAGAAAGGTCTTTACAAGAGCCTTGCCGAAAGTAAGCAATTTGAGGAAATTGTATGCAAGCTAGGAAGGCACCAGAAGAATCAAGGTGTTGGTTTTGAACGAAAGTTCAATGCCAATGGAGTTGAGTGGGAAGAAGATCAATACCCCAAGACGAAGTTTGTTCCTCAACAAGAGAAGTATGATCCCACTTCTTTCAAGGGAACAAAAGCTCAAGATGATCTTCCACCACAAGACCACAAGCTAAAAGGCAAGGACAAGATTTAAGAAGAGATTAATTCCTTTGAAGAAGCTCCTAAGGCCATGGTCAACTGGGTTCCCAAGGCTACGTCAAGTTCCACTTCATCAAGTATGACTACAACTCCAAGGATTCCCATCAAGTTGATGTGGATCCCAAAGAAGAAGAATTAGAGTGTTCTTGAGGGTGACTCCGCCAACATACTTCACTCATATTCATTTTAGCAAGAACATGTGCAATCAACTTTCATATCTTGCACTAGTTCATGGAGTCACAAACCCTCTTGTTGGTAAGACAATGGACAAGGTAACCTAATGCTTTCATGGACATCATCTTATTTGTGTTTCACTCTATGTGTATGGATATCCTTGTATGTTCCTTGTGGGACTAACCCATGTAGGTATTGAAAGTGCAACACTCCAATGGATTGCTCCAAAAGATCCACATCAACATTGAGCATCCACATCTTCAACATCTACATGAAGTCATCATCGACAAAACGCAAGGTTAGTTCATCCCTCTTAGGGGGGATATGACATTTAGGGGGAGCTTTGCTCTAAAAATTGAGCTAAAGCAACTCTAATGGTGTGAACACAACAATGCTTTATGTAAAAGTGGTAACCCCACTCGTGCTTAAACGATGAGTATGACTTACGATCAAATGTTCTCATTTGACTCCTAAATCAATATACTCATATATAAATGATCTAGTCATCGCAATTGCTTTGATAGATGATAGAGTGTATGTGCGTGCTTTGTCACATGTTTCATTTGCTATTTTATTGTGTGAGAATGTTGGGTGCATAATTTTCTCCATTCGAGGACATTCATTTGTTGTTTTGAGTCTTTGGTTTTTATTGGCCAAATGGACGGACAAGAATGCCTAAGTACTCCCTCTAGCTATCTATGTTTTTTCTCTTCTCATATTCTATTCATGCCACATCACAAAATTTGAACAAGTCTTTTTCGGACCCTCCGGGCGAGGAGCACTTGGAGCCACCGATCCATCAAGGGCTAACTTCCAACACCTCTTAGTGAATTTCGGCCAGACAAACACATTCATACTCGGTCCCACCGAAACCACTAAGTTGATCTAGGTTTTCACCTTGGTGCCACCGATTAGAACTATTCGGTTTCACCGAGTTGCAGCAACTGCAAGCAGTTTTGCATCTCGGTGCCACCGAACCGTTCCACTTGGTTCCACCGACAGCTAATGGGTATATATACCGCGGCCCGTCGTTTGGAAATTTCTTCAAACTCTTGGGCTCGCTCCCCCATTGCTGCCGCTTTTGGTCTCCGGATCGTCGTCGTCTCCACCTGTGCGCCGTTGTCGTAGGTCTCCGCCGCTGAAATTGCCTCCGCCGTAGCGAGCCATCACCAAGTTAGGGTATGGTTTGACCCCTTTGTGCAATTTCCATTCTCCGATTCAATGCACAAAGTAAATGCTTGTATTCTTGCCACGATTGAAAACTTCCTATCCACACAAAAACTCCTCTAGATTAGATTTGATGCAAAATCTTAGGGTTAGGTTTCCGCCAAACTCATCTCGGACCAACCGAAATGAAGTTTTCGGTCCCACTAATTGGCCCTGGCCATTGCACTAAATACAACTCGGTCTGACCCGAACGCACTGGTCGGTGAGATCGAAAGCAATTTCTCAGTGAAACCCTAGCGTCTCGCAGCCACCGAACTGCAACTCGGCCAGACCGAAACTGCATGTTTAGACTTTGTTAAGTGTTTTGGTGTCACCGAGATTATCATATCGGTAGCTCCGAAATGCTTTCTACAGAAAACTAAAGTTAAGATTTTGAATCATTTTTTTTTGCAAAAACCATCTGTCTTTTGTGATGCTCATCCACTCTACCTACATCCATCTATTCACAGGGTCAGTTTGAGAGATGTCTGAGGCCAGTGATAGTCAGAACAGGTCAGAGGAGCAAGTCAACCTTAGTGAGGGCACAAGCTCTAGTGGTAGCTATGATGAGGGTAGCATAAGCACCCCTAGCAACTTGCCAAAGGATGCTACTAGACAAAGGAAGAAGAGGAATTCTCACGGTGAAGATGAGGATTTTGTGATTGAGTAAGAAGTGACGTCCAAGAAGAAAGTGGTCAAGAAAGAGTATGTTGGTGTTGTTGCCACCACCAAGCCAGGACTGCAAAACAAGGGTCCTTCTAGAAGAGCTCCTATGTCCAAAGTGAGGCAGTCAACTGTGACACAAGAAACTATGAAATTCACCCTTGAACAATCTGATGATGAAGCTGGAGATGGAAAGAAGAAGAAGAAGAAGAGGGCCAGAACAACCACGCTAAGGTTCTTGGCAAACCTTCCATGAGGGAAGAAGAGTAGGAGGAGGAACAAGTTGTTGCACCACCTTCCAAGTGTCAAAAGTTGATGGCTGATGCCATTAAGACTGGTGCTGCTCCTTCCAAGCCCAAGACAAAACCTCCACCTGCTGCACCCAAGCCTTCTGCTCCAAAGAGATCAATTAGAAACATATCAGCTGCAGAGAAGAACAAGGCCCCAGTGCCTGAGGTCCAAGATGATGATGAGCCACTAGTGCTCAGGAAATTGAAGCCAGAGATTCAGACCATAGTTGAGAAGCTGAGAGATGATGCTGAGGACAATGATGCTAGAATTACAATAGACATATTCCATACAGTGCCAAGGGTGCAGAGGTCTTCTGCTGAGCCAGTTGCAGACTTGAGACCTGCTCATTCTGCTCCTGCCACCACAGCCACAGTTTCTCCTCCAACATCCACTCCACCAGCTCCATAGACTTCAGTAAAAGAATTTGTAGATGGACTCCTCTCAACACTGTCTACGCACACCATAGCTACAAGCCAGAAGACCCCTTCAGGAGCTCCCGGAGATCATGCCTAGAGTGTCGTATAGCACTATATGTTTTCGAACTTTTTGGTAACTTGTTGCCAAAGGGGGAGAAAGTGTATAGATCATAGAGCTTCGAGAGAGAGTGCCTTTTGCTTTTATTGGTTTCATTTGCCTTGCTACTCATGCTGCTTGTGTGTTATGCTCGTGAGATACTTATGTGATCATGTGTTTGATCATACTACACTTAATGTGTGATTGCATGATTATATCTATGAATGTTTGTGTATGATCAATCACTCCTTGGTGATGAGTGCATGTTATTTAATTCTTACCATTTTGTGCGCGCCACTAAGATGTATGTGACATGGAAGAGTGACCCATGATCCTAATCGTTTGTGCATTTGCATTCAAACGCAAATTTTAAATAATGCACAAATTCGGGGGAGCTCTTGCTTATCACATACCTCTCAAAGCGACGATGTATTTCACTCATATTATCATTTGTCGAAGCTTTGATCTATATGTTGTCATCAGTTACCAAAAATGGGGAGATTGAAAGTGCAACCAATCCCTGGGTGGTTTTGGTAATTCATAACAACATATAGCTCACTGTACTAATATTCATTCAAGTCTAATATTTCAGAAAGTTCAATGAATGGCATGGCATGGACTAGAGATGTGGACCCCTCAAGATGCTAATGACACATATTGGCAAAAGCTCAAGACTCTTCATTTCTATTTTAGTGATCCAAGATCACATCGAGTCCATAGGAAAGCCAATAATATTAAAGGGGATGAGGTATTGCTTAATGGCTTGCTTGCTCAAATGCTTAGTGATATTGCTTCAAATCCCTCAACCACTTTCTCACTCCAAATATGTCAAAATCCCAAACTCCAACTCGGCCCCACCAATTCTTTCTACCGAGAGCCACCGAGTTCATATGACATAGCCACTGACAGAAACCCTAACAGTTCAGTCACCGATATGGATCTCGGTCTCATTGAGATGGCCTTGCCAACGCTCTGTGACTTGTTGCATTTATTTTGGTCTCACTGAGTTATGCAATCGGTCTCACCAAGTTGGCTTGACATTCTCTCTGTTGCCTTATTGCTTCACTTCGGTCTCACTGAGTTGATGCAATCGATGGCACCGAGTTGATGTTTGCCCTAAGCCCTAACACATCGGTCCCACCGAGTTGTCCCAGTTGGCCCCACCGAGATTCCTAACGTTCACATTTTGAACTAAATCGGTCTCACCGAGTTCATCTATTCAGTCTGACCGAGTTGGGTCAAATGTGTGTAACAGTTGGATTTTGTGTGGAGGCTATATATACCCCTCCACCCGCTTCTCCATATGAGAGAGAGCCATCAGAACGTGCCTACACTTCCAGCATACATTTTCTAACAGAGAACCACCTACTCATGTGTTGAGATCAAGATATACCAATCCTACCACAAGAATCTTGACTTCTAGCCTTCCCCAAGTTGCTTTCCACTCAAATCATCTTTCCACCATGTCCAAATCTATGAGATAGAGTTGAGTGTTGGGGAGACTATCATTTGAAGCACAAGATCAAGGAGTTCATCATCAACACACCATCTATTACCTTTTGGAGAGTGGTGTCTCCTATATTGGTTAGGTGTCGCATGGGAGCCTCCGACAGGTTGTGGAGTTGAAACAAGAAGTTTGTAAGGGCAAGGAGATCGCCTACTTCGTGAAGATCTACCCAAGTGAGGCAAGTCCTTCATTGGCCATGCTAGGATAGACAAGGTTGCTTCTTCGTAGACCCTTTGTGGGTGGAGCCCTCCATGGAATCGCGCAACTGTTACCCTTAGTGGGTTGAAGTCTCCATCAACATGGACATACGATAGCACCACCTATCGGAACCACGCCAAAAATCTCCGTGTCTCCATTGCGTTTGAACTCTCCAAACCCTTCCCTTTACCTTCATATGCAATATTTTACTTTTCGCTGCTACACTCTTAGAATTGCATGTGTAGGTTGATTGCTTGACTTGTGCTAGTTGCTAAAATCTTCCCACAACTAAATTTGGGAAAATGTTAGATTTTTATTTGGTCAAGTAGTCTAATCACCCCCCTCTAGACCTACTTTCGACCCTACAGGTTGCTGACGAGCAGCCTGGCAGCAATGTCGTTGGGCGTTTGGGGGCTTTTGCAGCAAGGGTTGAGGGCTATTTCAAGGACAAGGGCACGGGCTTGGGCGCGGCTGGAGCGTGGAGAACATGGGGGGGGGGGTGCGCTCGGTCGTGGGTGCATGCGTGATATGTCTCCAACATATCTATAAATTTTGATTGTTCCATGCTACTATAGTATCAATCTTGGATGTTTTATATGCATTTGTACAAATTTTTATATCATTTTTTGGGACTAACTTTTTAACCTATTAATCCATGAACTTAATACAGTAGATGCATGTTGGATAGCGGTCGATGTGTGGAGTAATAGTGGTAGATGAAGAATTGTTTCGGTCTAGTTGTCTCGGACGTGATGCATATATATGATCATTGCCTTGGATATTGTCATAATTATATGCTTTTCTATCAATTGCCCAACAGTAATTTGTTTACCCGTCGTATGCTATTTTCAAGAGAGAAGCCTCTAGTGAAAAGTGGCCCCCGGGTCTATCTTTTATCATCTATTAAAACTAAAAATACCTTGCTGCAATTTTATTTTATTTTTTATTTTTTCCGATCTATCTATCAAAAACTATACAATTTAATCTTGCTCGTAACCGTCAAGGGATTGACAACCCCTTGTTCGCGTTGGGTTGCAAGTATTTGTTGTTTGTGTGCAGGTGTTGTTAACGAGTCGTTGCTTGGTTCTCCTACTGGTTTGATAACCTTGGGTCCATAACTGAGGGAAATACTTATCTCTACTATACTACATCATCCTCTCCTCTTCGAGGAAATCCCAGCGCATCTCACAAGTAGCAGGAAGAATTTGTGGCGCTGTTGCCGGGGAGACATCATCAACAACTATCAAGTACCTTCGCATAAACTTTCATCTCCTTGCATTTAAATTATTTTCCATTAGCCTCTCGCTTTCATCTCCGTCACTTCTAAAAAAGTTTACAAAAATGTTTTCTGTTTGCCTTTTTGCTTGTTTGCTATATTTGCTTGTGTTGCCATGTGCCTTCTATTTCCTTGCATCTTCGCTTGTTAAAAATCTATTGATATGGATCCTCATCCACTTGCTAATCTTTTCAAAAGACCAAATTATGATGAACCAATTGCTAGTGAGTTGATTATACTTGATTATCTCTATGAAGTTTTGCTTGAAAATCATGAATCTAAAAATTGTGATGAAGTGATAAACGATTATTTTATAAAGTGCTTCATGATAGCTCCTTTAAGGGAAAGCATGATTACAATGATGTTATTATAAATCATACGCAAAACTACGAGCTTGGGGATAATAATTTTGTTATATCCACTACTTATTGCAATGATCATGATTGGGGTGATAATGCTTCTTATAATCTTGAAATTTTATTTACGCCTCATGTCATTGATAATAATGTTTGTAATAATATTGAAAGTGGGTCTGGAAGAGTTTCAACTTTTGTTAAAAAGAATCCCACATAGTTGGAGAGTGTTCAGTCTTATGAAATTTTTGATAAAAGTGGGTTTGACGAGGTCATGACTTTGGTTGATGTTAATCCCGCTATCCTGGAAAAGTATAAGACTTTTATGCATGTGAATCATGAAGAGAAATTTTAAATGATTGTTATATTGTTCAATTTGATTATGATCCTACATGTAATTATTATGAGAGAGGAAAATATTGTTATAGAAATTTTCATGTTACTAAATTACCTCTCGTTATGTTGAAATCGTCAATGTTTTGTTCTTCTCCTTTGCATATGCTAGAAATTGCTTGTCTTGATAACTTGTTTCCCTATAAAATGCCTATGCATAGGAAGTATGTTAGACTTATTTTTTTCCACATGCTACATGATGCTCTCTTCGTGTTTCAATTATTATCTTTCATTTGAGCATCATTGAAATCTCAAGCCTAGCTAGGGGAGTAAAACGGCAGCGCTAGTTGGGGGCAACCCAATATTTACCTTTTATTTTTTTATTTATTTTATTTTTTTTTCAAAAAATACACAATCATGCTACTGCTATGATTGTGCTTTAGTGTTTTTTATTAGTGTTTGTGCCAAGAAAAGCCTTTGGGGTGATTTGGGTGATAGTTGCTCTGATTCTGTGCATTAACAAAAACTTTTGCGTCCAATTCTGGAATTTTGTAAATTCACAAAAACATGATTTTGCTCTGAAGTTTTTACACGCGATTGATATACAAATTTCCCATGTTGCCCTAATTTTTCATAATTTTTGGAGTTACATAAGTATGGTCAATGTTCAGATTACTACATACTATTCTGTTTTTGACAGATTCTGTTTTTGATGCATTGTTTTGCTTGTTTTAATGAAAATATGGATTGTATCGGGGGGTATAGGCCATGGATAAGTTAGAATATAGTAGTTATATTGCAAAAACAAAATATGAATGGGTTTGCAACAATACTTGAAGTAGTGATTTGCTTTATTATACTAACGGATCTCACAAGGTTTTGTTGAGTTTTGTGTGATTAAAGTTTTCATGTTTTGGGTGAGATCACGATGGATGAAGGAATAAGGAGTGGTAAGAGACTAAGCTTGGGGATGCCCCAGGCACCCCCAATGTAATACTCAAGGACTCCCAATCAACTAAGCTTGGGGATGCCCCGGAAGTCATCCCCTCTTTCTTCTACCAACTATCGGTAATTTTACTTGGAGCTATATTTTTATTCGTCACATATCATGAGTTTTGCTTGGAGCGTCGTGTAGTATATGAGTCTTTGATTTTTTTTCTTTTTAGTTTTTCACAATCATCCTTGCTGAACACACTTGTTCGAGAGAGCCACACGCATATCATGATTTACTAGAATACTCTATGTGCTTCACTTAATTCTTTTGAGCTAGGTAGTTGCTCTAGTGCTTCACTTATATCTTTTTTAGCACAGCGGTGGTTATATTTAAGGAAATACAGTCTCATCACTTATATTATTTTGAGAGTTTATAAGATTATATTTTAAATAAATATTTGCACTTCCATGCTTCACTTATATCTTTTTGAGAGTTGATAATAGCAATGGTAATTTGCACAAGATATGAATTTGGTCCCAAAGTGATGGATATCCAAGGGGGATATAATAAAAACTTTCATATAGATAATTGGATATGATAAACTTGATTCCTTGCAACAGTTTTGTGATACGGAGATAGTAATATCTGAGTCATGTTGGTAATTATGATTTAGTAAGAATATTGGTGTTATGGTTTGTGATTCCCTATGCATGCACATAAAGTCAATAGTTATGCAACAAAATTATATCCTACTTATGGTGCATTATTCAGTGTTAGTTATTTTCAATGCATGCTGTTGACCATTTTTTTCTTTTTGGTTGGTCACTTCTCAATCTATTTGCTAGCCTTCATTTGTACTAAGCGGGAATGTTGCTTATGCATCCAACTCCTTAAACCCAAAGTTGTGCATATGAGTCCACCATACCTACCTATATGCAGTATTTCCATGCCGTTCCAAGTAAATTTGCATGTGCCAACTCTAATTTTCAAAATGAATTTCCGTTTTGTGTGCCCGTACCACTCATGAAGTGGCAGGGGGTGGCTAATAATTTCCATGCTAGGTATTTTATTCTCACGATGAGTGTTTATTCACTTGTCATTGCATGAGAGTGTGGTAGGTAATAGGGATTCCCACTCCTAAAATGAAAAAAATATGAGAATAATAAATTCCTTGGAAAGGTATGGAAGGCACCCGTGGATACGGCTAGCCATGGATTGTGAAAGAATGGTAGAAAGGAAATAAACTTTATATTTTGTTTGGGAACCGCCTATAATTTGTCTAGCATGGGAGATATTGGGAATTCTCGGTCATTTTTGTTGATAGGAAAAGCATGCCTCTCAAAATAATTTTATCTCTAATTTAAGCCTTGAGCTCGCGCACCTCTGTAATCTCTGATTCCCTCTGTGAAGGGCCTATGTATTTACTTTTATGCAATTTTTATTTTTAATTTGAGTCTCCATCTTCCCTTATAAATCACCAACTAGAGAGCACTGTTGTCATACTTTTGCACTGGATGTAGCTAATGTTGAGTATGTTTCGTGAATGGATCAATGATTGAGCATAACGGGCTAGGGATAACTTTCTTTAGCGTTGATATTTTGAAAGACATGGTTCTTGTTAGTATGCTTGAGTATTTATGTCTTCATGTCCAATTATAGACTATTGCTTTGAATTATTCAAGCCCAAATATCCATGCTACACAAAAAAAGAATATATGATGAATATGTTAGGTAGCATTCCACATCAAAAAAATTGTTTTTATCATTTACCTACTCGAGGACGAGCAGGAATTAAGCTTGGGAATGCTTGAGATGTCTCCAATGTATCTATAATTTTTTATTGTTCGTTGCTATTATATTATGAATCTTGGATGTTTTGTATACACTTTCAAGCAATTATGTATATAATTTTTTGGGACTAACCTATTAACTTAGTGCCCAGTGCCAGCTACTGTTTTTTACATGTTTTTGGTTTCGCAGAATATCAGTACCAAACAAAGTCCAACTGCCACGAAAATTTTTGGAGATTTTTTTGGACAAAAGAGACACTAGAAGCTTCAGGAGAAGACCAGATGATGCACTATGGGCCCACAAGGCACCAAGACGCTCCGCGGTAGCTTGCAGGGCCCACACGACTCCATTTGACCTAACTCCGCCTCTATAAATTCACTAAAATCGTGAAACCAACAGGGGAGTCCACGAAATACATTTTCCGCCGCCGCAAGTTCCATAATCACGAGATCCCATTTGGAGGCCTTTTCCAGCACTCTACTAGAGGGGGATTCTGTCACGGAGGGGCTCTACATTTTCCTTGCTGCCCCTCCGATGATGCGTGGGTAGTTTGCCATGGACCTATGGTCCATAGTTAGTAGCTAGATGGCTTCTTATCTCTATTTGATCTTCAATACAATGTTCTCCTCGGTGTTCTTGGAGATCTATTTGATGTAATGACTTTTTGCAGTATGTTTGTTTGGATCCGATGAATTGTGAGTTTATGATCAGATCTATCCATGAATATTATTTGAGTTTTCTCTGAACTCTTTTATGCATGATTACTATAGCCTCATATTTCTTCTATGATTTATTGGTTTGGTTTGGCCAACTAGATTGATTTATCTTGCCATGGGAAGAGGTGCTTTGTAATGGGTTCAATCTTGTGGTGCTCAATCCCAGTGACAGAAAGGGACATGACACGCATGTATCATTGCTATTAAGGGTAAAAAGATGGGTTTATTCATACGTGAGTGTATCTTGTCTACATCATGTCATCTTGCTTAAGGCGTTACTCCGCTTTCCATGAACTTAATACACTAGATGCATGTTGGATAGTGGTCGATGTGTGGAGTAATAGTAGTAGATGCAGAATCGTTTCGGTCTACTTTTATCGGACATGATGCCCATATATGATCATTGCCTTGGATATCGTCATAATTATTCATTTTTCTAACAATTGCCAACAGTAATTTGTTTACCCACCTTGTGCTATTTTCATGAGAGAAGCCTCTGCTATTGAAAACTATGGCCCCCGGCTCTATCTTTTATCATCTATTAAAACTAAAAATACCTTGCTACAATTTTGTTTTTTTATTTTATTTTGTATTTTTGTACGATCTATCTATCAAAAACTATACAATTTAATCTTGCTCGTAAGCGTCAAGGGATTGACAACCCCTTGTTCACGTTGGGTTGCAAGTATTTGTTGTTTGTGTGCAAGTGTTGTTAACGAGTCGTTGCTTGGTTCTCCTACTAGATTGATAACCTTGGCATCATCCTCTCCTCTTCGCGGAAATCCAACGCAGCTCACAAGTAATAGTAGACGAAGGTTGGTCCATGGGGATGACCGAAGGATGCTCCCCACACGTGTTAAAAAGTATGAACCAATTTCTTGGCTGATACCGGGGTAGTGCATGATTTATACTTTGTGTTAGGAAGATGGAGCATGACAAGGCTATATGATTTTGTAGGGATAGCGTTCTTTAGCATTTATATTTTCAAAGGATTGATCGTTTGTCGGTATGCTTGAGTATCGATGTCTTTATGTCAAATTACATACTATTACTTTGAATCATTCGGATCTAAATATTCATACCATAAAAAAAGATTACATGATGAACATGTTAGGTAGCACTCCACATAAACAATTCTGTTTTTATCATTTACCTACTCGAGGACGAGCAGGAATCAAGCTTGGGGGTGCTTGATACATCTCCAACGTATCTATAATTTTTTATTGTTCCATGCTATTATAGTATCAATCTTGTATGTTTTGTATGCAAGCATATGCAATTATATATATATATCACTTTTTGGGACTGGCCTATTAACCTAGTGCCTAGTGCTAGTTGCTATTTTTTTGCTTGTTTTGGCTTTTTAGAAAATCAGTACCAAACGGAGTCCAAACGCTACAAAACTTTTTGATGATTTTTTATAGACTAGAAGGGACCCTAGAAGGTTTGGGAGAAAACCTGGGCAGTCATGAGGAAGTGACAAGCCCAGGGGCGCGCCCCAGGGGGTGCCCTGCATGCTTGTGGGCCCCTTGTGGCACCTCTTGACCTAATTCCACCTCTATAAATTCTCAAATATTCCCAATACATCAGAGAGCCAGCCAAAATACCTTTTCCGCTGCCGCAAGTTTCTGTTCTTCCGAGATCCCATCTGGAGGCCTTTTCCGGTACTCCGCTGGAGGGGGGATCGATCACGGAAGTCTTCTACATCAACCTTGTTGCCCTTTGATACGCCTCCAACGCATCTATAACTTTTGCTTGTACTATGTTGTTATATTATCACTCTTGGATGTTTTACAATCATTTTATAGCAACTTTATATCATTTTTTGGGACTAACCTATTGACATAGTGCCCAATGCCAGTTGATGTTTTTTGCTTTTTTTACTTCACAGAATATCAGTACCAAACGGATTCCAAATGCAATGAAACTTTTTGGAGAATTTTTCTGGACCAAAATACACCTGTTGGTCCAAAGAAGTACCATAGGGGGGCTCCGAGGGGAGCACAACCCACCTGGGCGCTCCTGGGGGCCCAGGCATGCCCTGGTGGGTTGTGCCCACCTTGGTTGCCTCCCACACCGCCTCTTTGCTCTATAAATACCCTAAAAATAAAAAAACCCTAGGGAGTCGACGAAACACAATTCCAGTCGCCGCAAGTTCCAGAACCACCAGATCCAGTCTAGACACCATCGGAGGGGTTCATCATCCTCATTGGTACCTCTCCAATGATGCGTGAGTAGTTCATTGTAGACCTACGGGTCCGTAGTTAGTAGCTTGATGGATTCCTCTCTCTCTCTCTCTCTCTCTCTCTCTCTCTCTCTCTCTTGATTCTCAATACAATGGTCTCTTGGAGATCTATTTGATGTAACTCTTTTTGCGCTGTGTTTGTTGGGATCCAATGAACTTTGAGTTAATGATCAGATCTATTTATCCATGAAAGTTATTTGAGTTTCTTGATATCTTATAGGCATGACTATTTATGGCCTCATATTTCTTCTTCGAATCTTTGGTTTAGTTAGGCCAACTAGATCGATTTTTCTTGCCTTGGGAAGAGGTGCTTTGTGATGGGTTTGATCGTGCGGTGTTCTTTCCCAGTGACAAAAGGGGCATCAAGACACATATTGATCATTGCTATTAAGAATAACAAGATGGGGTCTATTCCTACATGAATAGATCTTATCTACATCTTGCGATCGTTCTTATTGCATTACTTCGTTTTCCCATGAACTTAATACACTAGATGCATGCTGGATAGCGGTCGACGTGTCGAGTAATAGTAGTAGATGCAGGCAGGAGTCGGTCTACTAATCTTGCACGTGATGCCTATATAATGATAATTGCATGGATATCATCATAATTATTTAAAGTTCTATCAATTTCCCAACAGTAATTTGTTTACCCGTCGTATGCTATTTTTCTAAAGAGAAACTACTAGTGAAATCTATGCCCCCCGGGTCTATTCTTTATCATGTTTGCTTTGAGATATATTTTTATTTGCTTTTGTTTTCAGATCTATTATTCTAAAACCCAAAAATACCTTGCTGCACTTTTTATTTATTTATTTTATTTTCTTTATCGCGGTATCTATTTATCCAAAATCATACAAACCAATCTATCTTTTACCCGAGAGGGACTGACAACCCCTCTTACGCGTCGGGTTCCAAGTATTTGTTCTTTGTGTGCAGGTACCGTTTACATAGTGTTGCTTGGTTCTCCTACTGGTTCGATAACCTTGGTTTCATAACTGAGGGAAATACCTACTGATACGTCCATTTTGCACGATGCTTTTAGATTGATATTTATTGCATTATGGGCTGTTATTACACATTATGGTACAATACTTATGCCTTTTCTCTCTTATTTTGCAAGGTTTACACAAAGAGGGAGAATGCCAGCAATTGGAATTCTGGACCGGAAAAGGAGAAAATATGAGAGACCTATTCTACTCAACTCTAAAATTCCTGAAAATTTACGGAGAATTATTTTGCAATATACAAAAAATATTGGGCGAAGAAAAATACCAGAGGGGACCCACCAGGAGGCCACAAGCCTGGGGGGCGCGCCTTACCCCCTATGGCTTGTGGGCCCCCTTGCAGGCCTCCGGTGCCCATCTTGTGCTATATGATGTCTTTTGACCTGGAAATAAATCAGAAGAGAGCTTTTGGGATGAAGCGCCACCGTCTCGAGGCGGAACTTGGGCAGAACCAATCTAGTGCTCCGGCGGAGCTGTTCTGCCGGGGAAACTTCCCTCCAGGAGGGGGAAATTGAAGCCATCATCATCACCAACGATCCTCTCATCGAGAGGGGGTCAATCTCCACCAACATCGTCGCTAGCACCATCTCCTCTCAAACCCTAGTTCATCTCTTGTATCCGATCTCTGTCTCAAAACCTCCGATTGGTACCTGTGGGTTGCTAGTAGTGTTGATTACTCCTTGTAGTTGATGCTAGTTGGTTTATTCGGTGGAAGATCATATGTTCATTCCCTTAATGATATTTATTACTCCTGTGATTTTGAACATGAATATGCTTTGTGAGTAGTTATGTTTGTTCCTGAGGACATGGGAGAAGTCTTGTTATAAGTAATCATGTGAATTTTGTACTTGTTCGATATTTTGATGAGATGTGTATGTTGTCTTTCCTCTAGTGGTGTTATGTGAACGTCGACTACATGAAACTTTACCATGCTTTGGGCCTAGGGTAAGGCATTGGGAAGTAATAAGTAGATGATGGGTTGCTAGAGTGATAGAAGCTTAAACCCTAGTTTATGTGTTGCTTCGTAAGGGGTTGATTTGGATCCATATGTTTCATGCTATGGTTAGATTTATCTTAATTCTTCTTTTGTAGTTGCGGATGCTTGCGAGAGTGGCTAATCATAAGTGGGAGGCTTGTCCAAGTAAGGACAGCACCCAAGCGCCTGTCCACCCACATATCAAATTATCAAAGTAACGAACGTGAATCATATGAGCATGATGAAAACTAACTTGACAATAATTCCCATGTGTCCTCGGGAGCGCTTTGCTTTATATAAGAATTCATCCAGGATTGTCCTTTGCTACAAAGGGAATTGGGCCACCTTGCTGCACCTTAGTTACACTTGTTACTTGTTACCCGTTACGAATTATCTTATCACAAAACTATCTGTTACCGATAATTTTAGTGCTTGCAGGGAATACCTTGTTGAAAACCGCTTGTCGTTTCCTTCTGCTCCTCGTTGGGTTCGACACTCTTACTTATCAGAAGGACTACTATAGATCCCCTATACTTGTGGGTCATCAAGACTCTTTTCTAGCGCCATTGCCGGGGAGTGAAGCGCCTCTGGTAAGTGGAATTTGGTAAGGGAACATTTATATAGTGTGCTGAAATTTACTGTCACTTGTTGCTATGGAAAATAATACTTTTAGGGGCATGTTAGGGGTATCTTGACCCCGACAGTAAGATCAAAGAGTTGCCCCTCAACCTACTAAACCTACTGAAAATATTTATTATGAAATTCCTTGGGGTATGATAGAGAAACTGCTAGCTAATCGTTATGCAGGAGATGGAACATTACATCCTGATATGCATCTAATATATGTGGATGAAGTTTGTGGATTATTTAAGCTTTCACGTTTGCCCGAGGATGAAGTCGATAAGAAGGTATTCCCCTTATCTTTGAAGGAGAAGGCATTGACATGGTATAGGCTATGCGATGATATTGGGACTTGTAAGTACAACCGATTGAAATTGGAATTTCATCAGAAGTTTTATCATATGCATCTGGTTCGTGATCGGAATTATATTTATAATTTTTGGCCTCGTGAAGGAGAAAGTGTCGCTCAAGCTTGGGGGAGGCTTAAGTCAATGTTATATTCATGCCCCAATCATGAGCTCTCAAGAGAAATTATTATTCAGAATTTGTATGCTCGGCTTCTTGTAATGCTCGATACCTCTTGTACTGGTTCTTTTATGAAGAAGACTATTGAATTCAAATGGGATTTATTGGAAAGAATTAAATGCAACTCTAAAGATTGGGAACTCGACGAAGGTAAGGAGTCAGGTATAAACCTTAAGTTTGATTGTGTTAAATCTTTTATGGATACCGATGTTTTTCGTGAATTTAGTACTAAATATGGACTTGACTCTGAGGTAGTAGCTTCTTTTTGTGAATCATTTGCTACTCATGTTGATCTCCCTAAGGAGAAGTGGTTTAAATATCATCCTCCCATTGAAGTGAAAGTAGTAGAACCTATTAAAGTTGAAGAAGAAACAATTACTTATAATGTTAAACCTGTTGTTCCTACTGCTTATATTGAAAAACTACCTTTCCCTGTTAGAATAAAGGATCATGCTAAAGCTTCAACTGTGGTTCGTAAGAGTTATACTAGAACACCTACACCCCTGAACAAATTGAAGTTGAATCTAGTATTGCTATGGTTAAAGATCTCTTGGTCAATAATATTGATGGGCATGTTATTTACTTCCGTGATGAAGCTGCTGGAATTGCTAGACCCGATGATAAAGATAAACATAGACCTATTGTTGGCATGCGTGTTTTTTCTGTTAAAATAGGAGATCATTGTTATCATGGCTTATGTAATATGGGTGCTAGTGTGAGTGCAATTCCCTTTACTTTATATCAAGAAATTATGAATGATATTGCACCTTCTGAAATAGAAGATATTGATGTTAATTACTATCAAGCTTGCTAATAGAGATACTATATCACCAATTGGGATTGTTAGAGATGTTGAAGTCTTGTGTGGGAAAATAAAATACCCCACTGATTTTCTTGTTCTTGGTTCCCCACAAGATGATTTTTGTCCCATTATATTTGGTAGACCTTTCTTGAACGCTGTCAATGCCAAAATAGATTGTGAGAAAGAAACCGTTACTGTAAGTTTTCGGGATGTGTCTCATGATTTTAATTTCTTTAAATTTCGTAGACAACCCCATGATAAAGAATTGCCTAGTAAAGATGAAATTATTGGTCTTGCTTCTGTTGTTGTGCCTCATACTGATCCTTTAGAATAATATTTGCTAGACCATGAAAATGACATGTTTATGAATGAAAGAAAGGAATTAGATGAGATATTCTTTAACCAAATGCGTGTTTTGAAACACAATTTGCCTATTGAGATTCTTGGGGATCCTCCTTCACCCAAAGGTGATCCCGTGTTTGAGCTTAAACAATTACCTGATACTCTGAAATATGCTTATCTTGATGAAAAGAAGATATATCATGTTATTATTAGTGCCAACCTTTCAGAGCATGAAGAAAAGAAATTATTGAAAACTCCAAAGAAGCATCGTGCTGCTATTGGATATACTCTTGATGATCTTAAGGGCATGATAACCCACAAGTATATGGGATCGCAACAGTTTTCGAGGGTAGAGTATTCAACCCAAATTTATAGATTGGACACAAGGGGAGCCAAAGAATACTTGTAAGTATTAGCAGCTGAGTTATCAATTCAAACACACCTGGAGATCAATTATCTATAGCAAAGTGATCAGTAGCAAAGTAGTATGATAGTTTTGATAATAGTAGCGACAACAATAGTAACGGTAACAATGATAGCAGCAGTTTTGTAGCAAGTGCAACAGTAACATCAGCGGTGGTAACTTAGCAAGATCAATATGTTGGAAAATCGTAGGCATTGGATCGGTGACTTGTTGGATGATATTCATCATGTGATAGTTATAACCTAGGGCGATATAGCACTAGCTCCAGTTCATAAATATAATGTAGGCATGTATTTCTGTAAATAGCCATACGCGCTTATGGAAAGAACTTGCACACTGGTACGCGTCGGTGCTATACAAACAGTTTTTAACCCCTTTCCACGACGGCATTTGGAACCGTCGCCTAGTGAGTGACGGCGATAGGGGGGTCCTTCCCACACGACCCAAAAACCGTCGGGGATATGCCCTCCTGGCACACACGCTCGGCAAAATGAGTTCGTGTGCGACCGGCGAGCGTTCAAATGCGGAAATACATACAATAGAGCTAAAAATACAATTATACAGGCGAAATTGTTTCCGGTCGCAAGTACATCCCACACAGTCAGTCCCCGCTAAACGTTTCCGTCCGTATGTACATCCCGTACTATCGCTCCAAAGAAAACGTTTCCGTTCACAGGTACATCACACACAATTTTTCCTGTTAAATCGTTTGTGATAGCGTTGCCATTGCGCACGATATTAACAATTTTATTGTTTGCATTATTGAATGCATCACACACGGTGCATAGAAGAAACTGTGTGGCAAAGGTTGTCCATCACACACAGTTTTTATGTGGTAAACGTTTGCGCAAGGTGACCTAATGCAAACAGTTTTCAAGAGAAAGTCGTGTGTGCAGTGGAGGTTGATCGCACACGTAGTGGATCCTAGAAACGTTTCTGATCTCCACGCCTATCACAGACGTTTCGCTTTCACAAACTGTGTGCAGTGTAATCCCTAATTAATCACTAATTAATCCCTAGTTTAAAAATCACATGTTTTAAATTTGAAAGTAGGCAATCACTTATTTCATATCCAACCATGTTTATTACAAATATAGGTCCAACCACAAATGCATAATTCAATGCACGGGTACATATACTGAAGAACTATAGAAGCATCAAGTAAAGAATGATGAACCACAGTTGTACTAAGTACTGTAAAGAGGGAGGCGAAAGACATTCTGGTTGCTGGAGAAGGTGAAGCGAAATGCCCATATTGTGCCCTCCTCCATGCGTAATGCACACACGACTCTAGGCCAACCCCTTGTGATGGCTGCCCGTCCATCCTTCACTGTCTTCATTATGACTTCTCGATGCTCATTGTAGTCTGGTTGAAATACTTTAACTTTCATTGCGTGTCCACCAATCATGTAGTTTGCGAGGTAATCTTGAGTGAACTGCTTCGGGAACCTTTGGGAATGAAAAAGATTCAGACATTGTTGTCTAACAACTCATCATGGGCAGTAAAAAGAGAAGGCTACAGAGTTTGTAGTTACCATCCTACAACTCACTGTTTTGTTGGATAGAGCATAAACAAATAATTTGCTTGCCACCATTCGTATCTTTTTGCTAATAATCCTTATCAGTTTCCTCACTTGATGCTTGTTCATCAATATCACATTGCCCCATACGCAAAAAGGGTCGATGCGTGGATCCTTGCCAAGGGCATATGTACCTACAAGCAACAAGTCAACATTAGAAGCTAGCAACTGTCCAGGCCTAGATCTATATGCACTACATTATGGAATGACGGGGGCAGTACAAGCCTAGGGATGAAGCTAACCTCGGCGGAAAATGGTGGCCACTCCCGTTGTTTTCCTGCATAAGTAGTGGAAAGGCATGATAAGTATAGAAACCTTAACATCAAAAAAATATAGAAAAGGTAAACAACATCATCTCCAAATGATATCTTGAATGTGTTGGTTTCAGCATGCTGTTAAAGCAGATATAAAATGGAAGGCAATGTTACCAACAGCAGGCTTAACAACCATCAAATATTGCAATTCAAATTGGTATTGTTGAAAATGAATAGAACGTAGGTAATGCTTAAACATCACACTGGATAAATGTGTAAAACTGAAATAAAGGGCATGTGTTAACTACACCAGGAATAACTGGAACCAAATATAGCCGTTCAAACTGGTATTGATGTAGTCGAGCGGCATAGTTCCGACTTGCACATAATGAACAACACATTGTGAATGACTGAAATAAACAAGGCATAAATGACCAGTATAACAACAAAATATAGGCATTGAAAACTGGATAGAGTCTCACTGCAACCAACCTAACAAGCAAATACAGATAAACAGGGCATATGCTTGAAAACTGGACAAATGCTCACTGCAACCAACCTAACAAGCAGATAAAGATAAATAAGGCATCTGCTTGATAACTAGACAAATGCTAAAAAAAGCAACCTAACAACCAAATACAGATAAACAAGGCATCTGCTTGATAACTGGACAAATGCTAAAAAAGCAACCTAACAACCAAATACAGATAAACAAGGCATCTGCTTGATAACTGGACAAATGCTCACTACAACCAAACTAAGAACCAAATACAGATAAACAAGGCATCTGCTTGATAACTGGAAAATTGCTCACTCCAACCAACCTAATAACCAAATATAGATAAACAAGGCATCTACTCACTATAAACAACCAAATATAGCCATTCATGAAACTGAAGTGGACAATTCATATAAATACAATGCTAGTTCTCTTTCCAGCCGCCGCCTCCTCCTCCAAGAAAAGCTAGGGTTTGTGCCTCTCGCCGGCTCCGCCGCAGGTCCGCCTCGTCTCCGGTGGCCCTAGGGCCATGGGAGCGCGGTGGATCCTGGCAAGGACCGGCGGGAGGGCTCCGTTGTTAGTCGTTCCTTCGAGATTTGTTAGGGTTTGTGTCCTACTCAGGAAGACGAGACGGCGGCGGCTCCCTGAAGATGGAATAAAGATCTCCCCGCCTAGTCCCCGTTCCGGTGGTGCTTCTAGCATTGTTGGTGGGCGTGTGGAGGTGTGTCTCCGGCGGATCTATCCTCGGTGGATTTTCTCGGATCTGGTTGTGGTTTGTCTATGTTCTTGTGTCTTCAGGTTGGATCCTTTCGATCTACGTTATTCTTCATCAACGGCGGTTGTTGTTCTGGTGCGCTGGTCCTACGGGGCCTTAGCACGACGACTTCCCGACTGTCTACTACAACAAGTTGTGCCCGACTCGGCGAGGAGGGTGATGATGGCGGCGCCTTCTTGCCTCGCTTCAAAGATTGTAGTCATCGCTAGGTGGTCTACGGATCTTGATGTAATTTTTATTATTTCTAGTGTTCGTTGTACTGCTATGATAGAAGATGAATAGATTGAAAGTTTTTTGGCAAAAAAAAGAAGTGGACAATTCATACTTAAACATCACATAGACCTATTGAACAATACATTTTTGCATAATTGAAATAATTAAACACGGCACAGTTAAAGCACTGCACGGCAAATGCTACTACAACAAAGGGTACGGGTTGGCAGATAGAATGTTGCCTCACATTTCATGGACGGGATCCTTCCAGTTGGAAGAGCACAGACCCATGGTGTGCTCTCTGATGTCAGATGGGTTGTTTCACCTTGGAAGAACCTTCGTGGGTGCCCTCCTCGTGGTCGTGGTCGATGAGATCTAACTTGGCAATTGAGGACCCCAAGCCACCGCCGTAGAACGTGTCCTTCAGAAATGACAAAATGGGCTCGATGGTGTATAAAGCTCGCAAATCCTTGACCGCTTGGCGAAGGAGATCAGCGGCAGGGCCGTTTGAGAGATCAAAGGTGGTTGAACCAGAGGGTTTGGGGATGGACCACTTAACCTGTGACATGGCCCGCGTGAAGCTGTCGCTGTGGACGAGCTTGATGTCGTAGCCAGCTTTCCCGAGATACAGTAATACACTAGCCCGCTGACATGAGGCCTTCGGCATGGCAATGTAGTCAACGTCTTCGCCCGCTTCCGCGGCGACGTGTTGCTCCGGGATCGACAGGTCGGGGCGAACGGCGGCCACCTCGCCAACGTCCGCCGAAGAGGCCATGATAAACCTCTTCTTGGCCGAACGCTCGTTGGGCTCCCCGGGATACGTGGTTGAGCTTAGGCTGCGACATTTTGGAGCAGGGGATGTGGATCTAGCGGGGAGGGACAACTCAAGCCTCATCTAAAAACTCAGGGGAGTGGGGCGACGGTATGGGAATCGCTGGGTAACCTGAACTTTATTGTCTAAGCTAGGAGGAACAAGCAGACCGGCAGGGGTTGGCGGCAGCACCGGCGGCGGCCGTGATCTAGGGTTTGAGGGGGGAGGGGGCGGGTGGGGGACTGTGGAGGGGGGTTGGTGTTTGAGGATACGCCACGGCTACTGAAAATTTTAGTAATGGTGGGTGGAGATGGTGGTCGACGAGGGAGGGCGACGGTTCAAATGCCTCGGCTACTGCAATTTTACTATAAGGTCGGTGCTCGAGGAGTGTGGGCGACGGCTGAAGTACGGTGGCTACTAAAATTTGGGTAAAGTAATTGATGCGGGGCGGGAGTGCCCAATATCGTGCACGGTTCAATAACAGTATGCGTGTATGATAATAAGGAAAAGTGGCACGGAACCGCCGATTTTTGCAATGCTCAAGGCGGGTAGTTTGTTTCTTATATTTCTAGCTAGCTGGTCTATTGCACACGATTCATCCTAATTTCCAAATAAACTTACCCGCCTTTAGCTTGCACAGGTGGTGGTTTTACAGCGCACTTGCATCGCACACGGTTAAGCCAGTACCTCCACCTTTGCTCGGCTATGCTGGTCGTGGTGATTTCAGCGACTTGCATCGTACATGGTTGAGCCAGACCTCCACCTCTTTGCTCAAGGCTATGCTGGTCATGGTGATTTCAGCGCACTTGCATCGCACACGGTTGAGCCAGTACCTCCACCTTAATTTTCTCGCGCTTGCGCGGTCGTGGTGATTTCAGCGCACTTGCATCACACACGGTTGAGCTAGTACCTCCACCTTAATTTGCTTACGCTTGTGTAGGCGTGGTGATTCACAGCGCACTTGTATCGCACACGGTTAAGACATTATACCCGTGTCCGTTGAGCGTCATCAGAGTCTTTGCAGCAAAAAATAACGTTAGAGAGGGTCAAAAGACAGCCACACCAGCATGTGGCCCAAATATATATGAGTGAAAAGGGTGGTATGTGATGTTCAAAATTCCAATGCACAACTTTGACCGCTGGGCCCATGGTTGGGCGCCTGCTGAAGATCGATGAGGGGCCAAGTCAAGAACCACCGAAGTGGCCAAATATATGTAGGAATATTGGGGATGTTTAAAACTTTAAATAGACAATGCATAACTTCGTGGCACCTGCCTCTCAAACCGAAAGCACCTTGATATATATATATATATATATATATATATATATATATATATATATATATATATATATATATATATATATATATATATATATATATATGTCGCATCTAGCTAGGATGTTTGGCCCACCACCTCCCACTTCGTGTCGTAGGCGGATGCACGTAATGATCGATACTTTGGTCATACATGCATGTCGCCATGACCTACCATAAGACGGACCAATGAATCTATTGTTTGGTCAAATGACAGTTGTTGTTGTCGATAAACCACTTGGGCCAATAGATTGAACCATCATAAAAATCGCACAAGAGGGACCACAAAACCAGCAGCTCTTGCATGCGGCCCAAAATGATGTACGTTGGGAAGGGGTGATGTGTGTTTTCAGTATAGAATAATGTACAATTTAGATGTGGTGCTTACCTCTCGGTACAGACAACAACCATGAAGGCAAGGTAGTTAACGACGAGATACGCAGGGTTTGATGTAGGTCGAACCCAGCAATCCGAGCATGTGGGAGGGAATCCTGACAACGCATGTGCTCGAGCTTTGGTTGAGCGACATGTGACGGTGACCGGCCCTAACACGAACTAGGAGGAATCTTGTTGGGGATGTTACTACTGGGCGTAAACCGGCTCATCTGGGCCGGGTTAACTTCATCAGTAGTTCAATGGTGTAAAAGCCCAAGAGGCATGAGTGTAAGGGGCCAAGTCCTGTAGTCGGTTTGGAACCTGTAGCCGTAAACCGGCCTGATATGTAGCTTGTATGGTAAGTTAGGAATAGAGAGAGACCAACCCGGATACGAATATGAACCGGAGGTTTGGACTCTCTGAGCCGACGGGCGTCACCCGTGTATATAAGGAGACGACCCGGGGCGGTTCAAGGGACAGAAAACAACAACTCGAGACCTAGGCGAAGCTGTTTGCTCCCTAGTCATCGAGACCACATCAATCCCATCACAAACTAGACGTAGGCTTTTACCTTCATCGAAGGGGCCGAACTAGTATAACTCTCGTGTCTTTGCGTCCGCTTTAATCCTCTAAGTTAAACCCAGAGCGATGGCTCCGCGACTAAGTCCTTTCATATGACATCCGCCGTGACAATACCACGACAGCTTGGTGCCCACCGTGGGGCTATCGCACGATGGTTTGACGATCTTGGAGGGCAAGCTCGGGACTCGGCTACGCCAGGGGCGGATGACCAAGAGTCGTCGCGGCAAGCTCTACATCGACGATGCAGGCTGGGCCCCGAGGCCGGCTCGATTGAGTACGGGTACGGGTCCCCTTTGGTGGCATACACGCTTTCATCGGCAAGATCGGTGAGCCGTGGCTCGAGCCGACATCCGCACCGACCTCGCCGAGATCGCTTTCAGCGGCGAAACCTGCCTGTGCTAAACCGGGCTGTCAAGCGTGCTTTAGTGGGAGTCATCCACGGAGGAAATTATGAGGACGGATCAGCATCTGGTGGCGAAACCGCTGCCTACTCGATGACGAGTCGTCGACCGGAGAAACCGAGTCTCTGTATCAGCCGCAAGATGGCCGATTGGGGCTGTTCCGACGGTGACAAGATTCCGACCCTTTGATCTGCCCAACCGGTTGGAATATTCATGGCGGTACACAAGCAACGCTTCACTCTTCGACCGCTGCGACAATGGTCGCCGTTCAACAATGGCGATGGCAGCCGGGCAGAGGCCCTGTGCGCCCGCCGGCTCAAGTTTTATCAGAACTATTCGATGCGTTGGCTGTGCTCATGGCAGAGGCTAACCCGGCGGACCAGGACATTCATAATGCGGAGATTGCAAAGGTGAAGGAACAAATCACTCAGGCTAAAGCGGATCTGGCAGCTGCAGATGCCAGGATGGCGGCAGAGCGGGCCGCTTTGGATGCGCAAGCTTATAGGCTCATGCTGGGTCAGAATGCGTCGCATGAAGTCATGAAGAGGAAATACATATCCTGTTTGCCTTCAGTTTTCGAGGGAAGAGATCTCTTCAACACCCCAGGAGCAGGAACTAGTAATCCGCCGGTGGTAAACCGGGCGGAAGCACCTGGGACGGGCGCGCCGTTCAGCCCAGCGTAATAGATCTACTCGCCATCATACCGCACGCCAGTTGTGCAAACACCTCCAGTCACTACTCCAACCCAATGGATAACCTTGTTGCAGCTGCGGCACGCTTGGAGGCAATTCCAATTGAAGGCGATTCACCACAAAGCGGTAGAGACGCCGCGGTCAAGGAGCTCCTTAGGACAGCTCGTCCAACAGAAGCGATTCAGACAACCGCGATCGATCCACTCTACCCCGCCCAAGCCGGAGCTATAGCAGCGCGTGGATGAACCGCCGTAGTAATGCACGGCGCGGCGCAGTGCGCCTGTGGGAACAACCCGCGGTGGTTTCGATAACGCCAGAGGTGGTGGACCGGCCCGCACGAGGAGAGGCGAGTTAGTAGCACAAAGATCGGGATTATCAGCTTACGCCGGTTCGTCCGACCATCTTTGAGCCTGGAGTTACCTCTAGCTCTTTGGGGTGCCCGCCTCGCCCCGCTTTACGCAATGTACGCTTGCCCAAGGATTTCAAGGGCCGCAAGGTGCCAAATTATACCGCCGATCCGCTCTGTAGCATGGATAGAGAGCTATGAGATGGCCATGGAGATGCTGGATGTGGATAAAGCTGCGTGTGGCGTACTTCACCATGATGCTCGAGGGCACGGCCCGCATTTGGTTGAAAACTTGCCACCCAATTCCATCAGTTCATGGGCCCGCTTGCGGACCCGTTCATTCAGAATTTCAAAGATACCGTAAGCAGCCCATGTCCGTGGTGGACTTGGCGGCTTGTGTCCAGCCGAGGGGAATCAACAACCCATTGGGTATGCCGCTTCGAAGCCTTACATTCTTCGACCGGATCAACGCTGATTCTGCGATCTTGACCCTAGAGGGCAACTGCCGGTTTAAACCTTTAAAGTTGAAGCTGGGACGCATGAAGCGGTTTTGCAATGACATGGGCACTCTCATGGGCGCTTTAGTGAAGTATGCTGATTCTGATAGTACCAAGGATCCCGAGTCTGATGATGATGATGAGACAGGGAAGGGAAAGAAGAACAACAACTCCAAAGGCCAGCATCATCACTCGGCAGTAATGGTGGAAGTAAGCGTAAGTTTAACGGCAACATGGACTTCAGAGTTAACACCAACGCTACAGGACAAGGCCAGCGCAAGGGTAAATAATGAATCGAGGTGGTGCGCTTAATCCCAATCCGACCGCTTGAACTATCTGTTGAATCAACCCTGTCCAAGCATGGGACGAAGGAGGCGCCAAAAATCACCTCTGGAAGGATTGTTACATTATGCAGAGTTCAAAAGTTCTAATGCTTTCCGGTATGATCAAGGTTCCGGCGGCGGTTCGTGGTCCGCCCGGTTACGGTGGAGGAAATTCGTCCGAGGTTTAATGGTAATCCGGGCGGACATAACAATCGAATAATCGTAATAACCAAGGTGGTTATAATCAAGCAACAACAGCAGTCGGGTTATCGAGCAACCCAAAGCAGCTTGAATGGTGGGCGATACCACGCCTTCACCACCAGCTTAGACAAGCGAGACCGAAGCTTCGAAGTGGGCAATCAACGTTGTTGAACCGGCCGTGCCTCATTACCTACGCTGGTCGAGCAGCCCATTGTGTGGAGTAGAGAGGATCATCCTCCCGGTTGACAATCCGGTCACTAGCCCTCGTGGTGGCACCTCGTGGAAGGTTATAAGTTCACCAAGGTGCTTATGGACGGAGGGAGCAGCATCAACATCCTGTACTATGAGACCCTCCGTCGTATGGGGTTAACAGATAAACATCTCAAACCGTCCAATACAAAGGTTCCATGGTGTGGTGCCCGCAAGTCAAGATATCCGTTGGTAAAATAGCTCTGGAGGTGGCCTTCGGGGATGAACATGTGACGCCCGGGTAATCAAGCTACAGTAACCCTGCGCTAATGATGCCACGTCACCTAGGTTACTGTTGGTAAACTCGTGTTAGTGCAAAACGATTCAAATTCCAATTTAAAATATAGGCAAATAACAAGAGTTTTCAAATAATAAAACAAAATGTTCTGTTGTGCCAAATAATGCTTAGGTAATTATTGTGAGAAACGACACTTTTGTAAAATGTTTAAAGGCTCTAAAGTAATTAAAACAACATCTATGACAATTAATTAAATGCCTTTAAAAATAGTAATAATGCAAGCTATTTTAATTAGGTGTCAAACTTTTGGGGCAGAGAATAAATTATAACATTAATTCAGGAGAAGTAGTTATATTTTATAAAATAGAGATTAAAAGAATAAAATAGAAAAGAAAATGTAAAGCAAAGCTGTAAAAAAAAAGAGGAGAGAAAGCAACCTCTCGATCGGGCCCCCCGCCCAGACAGACCACAAATTTCACTGGGCCAACTTACCAGCCCACTGGCCACTCCCCCACTCCTCCTAATCTCCTCACCACCAAACCATAGCCCGCACACGATCCCCACTCCTCCTCTCTCGCCGATCCCATCCGGATCGGGCCCCAGCCTCGATCCCGCCTGTCGCCGCCCTCCATCGCGCCCCAACCGCCTCCGCCTCCCCACTCCTCCTCGCCCTCGCCATGATCGCGCGCTTCGCCATTGCAGATTACCGCCCGGCGCGCTTGACAGCCTTCGCTGGTCGCGTCCGCCTCGACACCACTCAACTCGACTCGCTGTGGCCTCCTCGTCCCTCCCCGACTCGCCGGACCGATCCGCCGCCGACCTCGCTGACGCTTCTTCCCGCCGCAGATAAGCTTCTCCTCTCGCCGTCATCCCCATCCTCCCCACGCCCCATCGCCGGACCCCTACAGCCCGGTGAGGCCCCGGCCTTCCTCGCCATCCCCCATTCCGCTCGCCGTCGACAAGACCGTCACGCCAAGGCCATCGACCTCCCCTGCTGCCCGTCCGGTCAGACTCATCGGACGCGCCCACCACGGCCCTCAGCTGTTTCCGCGCCCGATCGCCAAATTGCGATCAAGGCTGTCCCGTCCCTGCCCGCCTCGCTGCCCTGCCTCACCACCGGGCGCTATCGCTACTCGCCGCCTGCCTTCCCCACACACATCTCGCACCCGAACGCCCCGCCTGCCTCGTGTCCCGCGCGCCGCTCGCTGGCTCGCCATCAAGCCGCCTCGGCTGCCAGCCTTGCCTCGCCCATAGTCGGCGCCTCCGCCGATCCGGGCATGTGCCCGCAGGTGCATGCGCCTAACCTTGCCTGACGCCTGTTAACCGCCTGCTAACCTCCCCGGGACTATGACATATGGGGCCCACGCCCAAAAAAAAAGAGAGATTAATTAAATATTAATGGTTAATTAATTAGTTAACCAATTAATTAATTAGTAAGTAAATTAGTTAACTTAATTAACCTGCTTATTAACCTAATCAACCGGATTACCTAATCAAATGTTGTTTAGTAAAACATGTATTAATGACATGCGGGTCCCATGGACCTTTTTGACCAGTCAACGGTCCAACAAATGTCGATCGACATTTGACCGTGGTCCCACCTGTCAGCCCTTTAGACACACTTTGGGTACACTTCCTGTACCCATAGCATTTAAATATAAATTTAATTTCGAATTAACTTAAATCCATAAATTAGAAAATCAATTAAAACTTTAAAAATTAATATAAAATAATCCGTAACTCGGATGAAAATACTTTGTACATGAAAGTTGCTCAGAACGACGAGACGAATCCGGATACGCAGTCCGTTCGTCCGCCGCACACCCCTAACCTATCAAACCTGCAACTTTCCCCTCCGCCCTTCCGCTTAAATCATAAACACCGGAATACTTTCCTGATGTTTCTTAACCAAGACCACCTCATACCACGTTAGGGCACGCCTAGCATTGTTACTTGTCATGTCATGCATCGATATGCATCTGCTTACATGGTATTCATTGTTTCTTCCCCTCTTCTCTCCGTAGACTACGAGACCGACGTTGTTGCTGCCTAGCTCGACTACGGAGTTGACGACCCTCTCTCTTGCCAGAGCAACCAGGCAAGCCCCCCTTGATCACCAGATATCGCCTATTCTACTCTATAACGCTTGCATTAGAGTAGTGTAGCATGTTATCGCTTTCGTTGTACCTATCCCGATGCATAGCTTGTCCTTGTTACTATCATTGTTACCTTTACCGCAATCCTATATGCTTAGTATAGGATGCTAGTATTTTCATCTGTGGCCCTACATTCTTGTCCGTCTGCGCGTGCTATATATCGGGCCGTGATCACTCGGGAGGTGATCACGGGTATATACTATATATTTATACATGATACATGTGGAGACTAAAGTCGTAGGCTTGTGGAGCACCCGCGAGTGATTCACTTGATTGGGGCTGAAAGCACCTTTGTCCCGACGGCCCTCCTGGATGGATCTTTGAGGCGGAGCGACAGGCAGGTTGAGACCGCCTAGGAGAGAGGTGGGCCTGGCCTGTTCGGCGCTCATGGATACTTAACACGCTTAACGAGATCTTGGTATTTGATCTGAGTTGGCTACGAGCTTATACGCACTAACCATCTATGCGGAGTAGTTATGGGTATCCCGGCGTCGTGGTATCACCAAGCACTTCAGACGTCAACGACGAGCGCGCGCGCCGGATTGGACTGAACGCTCGCTAGGCTAGGTCTGCTTCCGCCGCCAAGCGTGCGCAGTGTGTGCTCGGCGATGGGCCCTGCACCTGCGGCGCTTAGGTTTAGACCGGCGTGCTGGCCTGTCTCACAGTTTAGGTGGGCTGCGACGTGTTGATCTTCCGCGCCGGGCATGACCCAGAAAGTGTGTCCGCCAAATGGGATCAAGCGTGCTGGGTAAGATGGTGCACCCTCGCAGGAAGTTAATCTATTCAATAGCCGTGATCTTCGGTAATGGACGACTTGGAGTTGTACCTTGAGCTTATGACAACTAGAACCGGATACTTGATAAAACACACCCTTCCAAGTGCCGATACAACCGTGGTCGCTTCTCTCGTGGATATGAGGAGGATCGCGGGTAGGATTATTGCTATGTGATGTTACTTGGAGGACTTCAGATTGTCCTCTTCTACCAAGGCAAGACAGTGACCGTGGTTTAGTCTTCGTTAAGACTAGCTATCCCCTCTTATTCTTGCATTCTACAGCTCAGTCCATCGATATGGCCCTTTACACATATATCCATGCATATGTAGTGTAGCTCCTTGCTTGTAGTACTTTGGATGAGTACTCACGGTTGCCTTGTTCCCCTTTTCCCTACCTATACTCGATTGCTGCAACTGCACGATGGAGCCCAGAGCGACGCCACCGTCGATGACGACTACTACCTCGAGGTGCCTACTACTACGTGCAGCCTCATGCGGCGACTTACCAGAGTAGCTAGGAGGATCCTGTGCAGAGGCCCGCGCCTCTTCGATCTCAGATCCCGCTTTGTGCTAGCCATCTTATGGCAACTTGTTTAACTTATGTCCAGACTCAGATATTGTTGCTTCCACGACTCGCCTATGATCGAGCACTTGTATTCGAGCCCTCGAGGCCCCCGGCTTGTATTATGATGCTTGTATGACTTATTTTATTTGTAGAGTTGTGTTGTGATATCTTCCGTGAGTCTCGATCTTGATCATACACATTTGCGCGCATGATTAGTGTACGATTGAATCGAGGGCGCCACAAGTTGGTATCGAGCCGATCGCTCAGAGGAATCCCCTTCCACACTCCTTGGTCAAGTCGAGTCTAGACATTGCAAAACTTTTACTAACTTGGTTGTGTGCCTTACGGGCCCACGTCGCCATTTGGGTGGTATTAGGATCTTTTACTCCTCGACCTTTACTCTGGGGTCCTGAACGCTCTTCTATTCGGGTTAAACGATTTTTACTAAAATCTAACCTTAGGTTCTCGAAAATACTGACAACCGGACAGGTCTTTCAGTCCGGATGATCACCGACTGCACCAGAAGATTTCGGAGATACTCTTTGATATTCTCTCGAGACTTTGTGCCCGTCACTTTTGCTATTCCCGACCACCGATAAATCCTTATGGATAACTACTTACACTTGCCCTTCTTACGATCTTCCCCATTGATCTTGTTATGACAAGATACCCGAAGTTTTCTCTATTGTTTCGAGAATACTTCGTGCCTACTGCCTAGCAGTTCTTTGCCACATGAATACCCCTTCAAATAAATCCTCGCACTTGTCAACATCCGCTCATCCCCAGTTGTTCATGTGTTTCACAAAAGTCTTCAAAATACTATTCGATCTTCCGAAAATTCTCTGGAGCCTTTGGCTCTTGAAATTCTTGCTTGCTTGCATTATGGTTAATCCCATAAGTCTCGTAGTCATATTGACATTCCTTGTCATTATCATTTTGAGTCTGTTGACTCAATATGTTTCATGAATACTCGCAATCATCATTGATCCTTATAAATTACCTTCCGCTGAGCTGCCATTCTTTAACTGGAATTGGTTCTCGACCAATCCAAGTGTCGTTGATTGTACCCTAAGGCTATTCAACTTATCCATCCCTAATCGAGCATTGCTTCGACCCTTGATTTGGGAATCATAATTCCTTGCATTTGACAATTGAGTTAGTCATTGTTTCTATAGTTTGATCTCCTTGCATTCTTCTTCCTCTAGTTGAGTATCGATGCTCACGCCGGATCCCTTGTGGACCACCGATCCTTTGTTGGATTTTATCTGACAACGCCCTTCATATTCAATAACCTTGTGAGCCTTTCCTCTGATACATAATGCCTTTGGTAAATTGTATCCTCTGGCTTTCTCAACCATGCTCGCCTTCGAGCTTGAGTTAATTATTTCTAAAGATTCTGGTATATGATTCCAAGAAGCCCCTATGGGTTGAACATATGCTTTCACTAAACCGTGTGAACCCGAAAGTTTTCACGAATCATACTCTTCTGGTGCTTCGCCAGATAAAATTTTCAACACTGCAACTTCATCGAACGTGAGAAGTGAATGAAAGGTTATGCATTGGAGAAGTGGGAGTCGACCTTGAACTTGTGTCCATGCCCATGGACACGATGTAGATCTTATCATTAAAGCTTCTCTTAAATTAATTATTCCTTTGGTATAAGTTCATATTATATCAGGGATCTGACCTTTTGCAATCGTGGTTCCGACCATGTTCTCTTTTAAATATCATTTCTCGTGCAAGTTTTAGCACTTGTCTTCTGTAGAGCAATACCCCCCGTCCAACCTCTACTTTGATCTGTCATTGAGTGTTACCCCCTGGTATCTCGAGATTATCATGGAACTGCATAACTTCTTATGAGTTCTTCATCAAGTGCTACCTTCCCATCGATTCCAATTTTTCACGGGCTCGAAGTTATTAAACACTCAAAGACACCGATAATCGAACCGAGTCCGCACTACGGTTCAACAACTCTTCAAGAAGCTTCTATAAGTACGAAGTTTGTACCGACCACGCCATTCCTAGCCTGTTTGGCTATATCATTGTCGTGATGATTTTAACTGTGCTACCCGGTCCTTCTTCTCGAGCACAATTTTCGACGATGAATTAACCTTACGCCGATCCTCATCGTCATATCATTTCGCCTTGAACAACAAGCTTGGTTTGAGTTTGTGTCGCACTTTGGTTCCAATAACCTTTCACTTCATCATTACTTTGACTTGATGTCGTCGCCGATCGACACATCATCATGAACTCTCGCGACAAAGGTGTCGTGATCGTCAACATTCGAGCTCATCCAGATATCAATTGAATTCATGATGAGAAATACCATCCTTGCCCTCGATGATTTGTATTATCATCGACCACTTTATTGCCTTCCCACCAACACAAGCTTGTTCATGTTTGGTGTTATACCTTGAGTTCCTTGCTACCCAGCAATTGTTCTTCTTTACCTTGGAGTATTACCATCCTTTATGTCAAGAATGTTCTGAGATTTGTTCCACCTCTTGAGAATTCTTGACATAGAAATATTTCTCACCATCACCATTCCTTCTTGGTCCCCGTGTTAATCCCAACAAGTGAACGGTGTTGTTTGGATTCTTTCCTTCCAGCAACCCTATTTTTTGAAGTTAATGGTCGAAGGTTCATTCTTAGGCTATCGATTATTGAATCACCATTCTGACATTGGTCGTGCAACCCAACCCATCGGGCGCACCTTTCAACCAATGTTTACTTGTGTATGTTTTCCTCGAGCATACTTCCTTATATCATTTGATCTGACAAATGTTATCTCCTTGTTCACTTAATTGTGGAAGTCCATCTTTTGGGAACCTCGGTGAATTGCCATTGAGTTCACCAGACACCTCCTTGTCCTCTCCTTGGGTTAATGATGGACTCTTGTTAACGGAAATCACTTCATAGTTCATTTCCCCGAGAATCTTACAATGTCACCTCGTCAATTTGTGTTGCACCTTTTCTTCTCGGACATCCTGAGTCTGAGGTATCATGACACCAATCAGATCTGAATATCGGTCAGATATGATGGCTGGGACAACTTTCCAAGAGTTATGATATTGGTCCTTTGATGAACCGGTAACATGATGTCATGCCTAGCACTTCCGGCCGGAGGACCTATCATTATAGATTCCTTTTCAGCAGGTTATCCATTCATCCATGAGGGAATTGTAATACTGTTTCTACAAGTTATTCTCGATGGATCCTTCGTGATTCCAAAGTCTGATCTTCACCAAGACCATGTCAACGCTATCTCAAGCATGTCTGTGATACTCTGATTTTCAACAAGAACATTCAAGCCCAATGCTAAATGTTTCTTGCTCAATTATCCAAACACCGCTGTATGGGTAATGTCATGAAATTTCTCTCCCTTACCTAAAGGGTTTTCTACATTATCTCCTGTCAGGATATCTTGCTCGCTTGTCCTTGGGAAGGATATACCCTTGAAATATGTGTTTAAACATATTTTCCTTTCCATTGTTCTCGCTTAACTGATGATCATATTTTCCATCCATTGGTTTGTTTAAACCTTTTCTATTATCTATATGATATAAGCAGTAATAATCCACCGCTTGTGCAAACACCTCGATGTACAACTCACAAGAAGACCTTGTTACTATTGTGATGACATACCGGTAGCCACCGATGGACGAGAACCTTGCCTATTGGTCCGCCTCGCTCAACGAAAGGTGAAAGTGGTTCTCTTGTCCTCGCCTTGGTACCAACGTTGATGCCGACATAACCGATATGGTACTCTCTCGACATGCCTTGCTATCATGACCGTGAAAGATGTCACTGCTCCTATTAAAAAAACCACATGGTGGGCCCATAACCCACAGCTTTCACAGATCGAAACCTCGACCGTCCCCTGTACACCCCTATTCCCAAAGTTATTCCTCGACGTGGCCTCGTATGTAATTCACGGGCCACCGCCAAAGTGATCTATTATGGTATCAGACGCAATACTTACTCTCGCTACTCTGAACCCCTTTCTCACTCTGGTTTAGGCTTCGAGCAACTATCTATCCGCTTGAGCCTACTATGGTACCTTCGTACCTTACTCTCGAGGTATTTCATATGTTCAACTCGAGATAATCTTATACTAATTCATGGGTTAACCCCAGATTGTTTCCCTCAAAAGCATTATGTCGAGTGAGCTGCCCTTATCTTCGTAAGTACGATGGAGTTCCCAAGAAATGATGACCAGTTTATCATGAGGCATCGGAATAAAGGATTGAAGACATCAACGAAAGGGATTAACTTCTTCGAGAAGATCCGTTAGATTATCGTAACTGAACTTTCCCTTACTCCCCTCTTAAATCTCGGACGAGATTTCTTGTAGTGGAGGAGAATTGTGACGCCTTGGGTAATCAAGCTACAAGAATCCTCGCTTAATGATGCCACGTCACCTAGGTTATCGTTGGTAAACTCGTGTTAGTGCAAAACGATTCAAATTCCAATTTAAAATATAGGCAAATAACAAGAGTTTTCAAATAATAAAACAAAATGTTCGGTTGTGCCAAATAATGCTTAGGTAATTATTGTGGAGAAACGACACTTTTGTAAAATGTTTAAAGGCTCTAAAGTAATTAAAACAACATCTATGACAATTAATTAAATGCCTTTAAAAAATAGTAATAATGCAAGCTATTTTAATTAGGTGTCAAACTTTTGGGGAAGTAGAATAAATTATAACATTAATTCACGAGAAGTAGTTATATTTTATAAAATAGAGATTAAAAGAATAAAATAGAAAAGAAAACAGAAAGCAAAGCTGTAAAATAAAAAAAAAGGAGAGAAAGCAAACCCCCCAATCGGGCCCCTGCCCAAGAGATCACAAATTTCCATCTGGGCCAACTTACCAGTCCAACCGGCCACTCCCCACTCCTCCTTATCTCCTCACCACCAAACCCTAGCCCGCACACGATCCCCACTCCTCCTCTCGCCGATCCCATCTCGATCGGGCCCCAGCCACCGATCCCGCCTGTCGCCGCCCCTCCATCGCGCCCCAACCGCCTCCGCCTCCCCACTCCACAGCGCCTCGTGGCGCGGATCGCGCCTTCCCTGGCCACCGCCCGTCAGGCGCCTCGACGCTTCGCCTGCCGCCGCCTACGACACCACTCAACTCGACCTCGCCGTGGCCTCCTCGTCCCCTCCCCGACTCGCCGGACCGATCCGCCGCCGCCTGGACCTCGCCGATGCCTCTTCCCCGCCGGCCTGCTTCTCCTCTCCGCCGTCGTCCCCGGCATCCTCCCCACGCCCCACTGCCCGGACCCCTACAGCCCCGGTGAGGCCCCGGCCTTCCTCGCCACCCCTATTCCGCTGCCGCCGACAAGACCGGCACCGCCGCGCGCCATCGACCTCCTCGCTGCCCGTCTGTCAGACTCATCGGACGCGCCCACCACGGCCCTGGGCTGCCCCGCCTCGCGCCCGATCCCACCACATCAAGGTTGTCGGTGTCCTGTGTCGCTGCCCGCCGGGCGCTATCGCTACCTCGCCGCCTGCCTTCCCACACACACATTCGCACCGAACGCCCCGCCTCGCCCTGTGTCCGGCGCCGCCGCTGGCCTCGCCATCATCAGCCTCCCGGCGGCCAGCCTGCCTCTGCCCATAGTCGGCGCCTCCTGCCGATCGATCCGGGCTCAGTGCCCGCAGGTGCATGCGCCTGCTAACCCTTGCCTGACGCGCTCAAGGTTAACAGCCCCGTTAACCTCCTGGGACTATGACATATGGGGCCCACGCCCAAAAAAAAAGAGAGATTAATTAAATATTAATGGTTAATTACTTAGTTAACCAATTAATTAATTAGTAAGTAATTATTAACTTAATTAACCTGCTTATTAACCTAATCAACCGGATTACCTAATCAAATGCTGTTTAGTAAAACATGTATCAATGACATGCGGGTCCCATGGACCTTTTGACGATCAACGGTCCAAATAAATGTCGATCGACATTTGACCAGTGGTCCCACCTGTCAGCCCCTTAGACACACTTTGGGTACACTTCCTGTGTACCCATAGCATTTAAATATAAATTTAATTTCGAATTAACTTAAATCCATAAATTAGAAAATCAAATAAAACTTTAAAAATTAATATAAAATAATCCGTAACTCGGATGAAAATACTTTGTACATGAAAGTTGCTCAGAACGACGAGACGAATCCGGATATGCTGTCCGTTCGTCCGCCGCACACCCCTAACCTATCAAACCTGCAACTTTCCTCCTCCCTCCTCTTCGAATCGCGAAACACCGGAATATTTTCCTGATGTTTCCCCATAACCAAGCACTCACCTCATTCCACGTTAGGGCACGCCTAGCACCGTTATTTGTCATGTCATGCATCGATATGCATCTGCTTACATGGTATTCATTGTTTCTTCCCCTCTTCTCTCCGGTAGACTACGAGACCGACGCTGCTGCCCTAGTTCGACTACGGAGTTGACGACCCCTCTCTCTTGCCAGAGCAACCAGGCAAGCCCCCTTGATCACCAGATATCGCCTATTCTACTCTATACTTGCTTGCATTAGAGTAGTGTAGCATGTTATCGCTTTCGCATTGTACCTATCCCGATGCATAGCCTGTCCTTGTTACTATCAAGTTGTTACCTTTACCGCAATCCTATATGCTTAGTATAGGATGCTAGTATTTTCATCTGTGGGCCCTACATTCTTGTCCGTCTGCCGTGCTATACTATCGGGCCGTGATCACTCGGGAGGTGATCACGGTATATACTATATATTTATACATGATGCATGTGGAGACTAAAGTCGGGTAGGCTTGTGGAGCACCATGAGTGATTCACGGATTGGGGCTGAAAGGACCTTTGTCCCGACGGCCCTCTGGATGGATCTTTGAGGCGGAGCGACAAGGCAGGTTGAGACCGCTTAGGAGAGAGTGGGCCTGGCCTGTTCGGCGCTCATGGATACTTAACACGCTTAACGAGATCTTGGTATTTGATCTGAGTTGGCTACGAGCTTATACGCACTAACCATCTACGCGGAGTAGTTATGGGTATCCCGCGTCGTGGTATCACCAAGCACTTCAGACGTCGGCGACGGAGCGGCGCGCGCCGGATTGGACTGAACGCTCGCTAGGCTAGGTCTGCTTCCGGCCGCCCTGCGAACGTCTTGTGTGTGCTCGTGGCGATGGGCCTGCACCCTGCGCGCTTAGGTTTAGACCGCGTCTGGGCCTCTCTGTTGTGCCTAGGTGGGGCTGCGACGTGTTGATCTTCCGCGGCGGGCATGACCCAGAAAGTGTGTCCGCCAAATGGGATCAAGCGTGCTTTGGGTAAGATGGTGCACCCATGCAGGAAGTTAATCTATTCGAATAGCCGTGACCTTCGTAACAGGACGACTTGGAGTTGTACCTTGAGCTTATGACAACTAGAACCGGATACTTGATAAAACACACCCTTCCAAGTGCGGATACAACCGTGGTCGCTCTCTCTCGTGGATATGAGGAGGGATCGCGGGTAGGATTATTGCTATGTGATGTTACTTGGAGGACTTCAGATTGTCCTCTTCACTGTTGCAAGACAGTGACGTGCGTAGTCTTCGTTAAGACTAGCTATCCCCTCTTATTCTCGCATTCTGCAGCTCACCCATGATATGGCCCTTTACACATATATCCATGCATATGTAGTGTAGCTCCTTGCTTGCAGTACTTTGGATGAGTACTCACGGTTGCCTTGTTCCCCTTTTCCCCTACCTATACTCGATTGCTGCAACTGACGATGGAGCCTGGGCAGCGACGCCACCGCCGATGACGACTACTACCCCGGAGGTGCCTACTACTACGTGCAGCCAAGGCGGCGACCAGAGTAGCTAGGAGGATCCTGCAGGAGGATCGCGCTTCTTTCGATCTCAGATCCCGCTTTGTGCTAGCCATCTTATGGCAACTTGTTTAACTTATGTCTGTACTCAGATATTGTAGCTTCCGCTAACTCGTCTATGATCGAGCACTTGCATTCGAGCCCTATAGGCCCCTGGCTTGTATTATGATGCTTGTATGACTTATTTTATTTGTAGAGTTGTGTTGTGATATCTTCCCGTGAGTCCCTGATCTTGATCGTACACATTTGCGTGCATGATTAGTGTACGATTGAATCGAGGGCGTCACAGAACATGACTCCAGATCAGAAACGTTGACGTTTGAAGTGGTGAAAATTCAAAGTCCTTATCACGCCCTGTTTGGGCGACCGGCCTATGCCAAGTTCATGGCACAACCTTGTTAGATCTATTTGCAGCTCAAGATGCCGGGTCACAAGGGGACAATAACGGTTCATGGGAGCCGCAAGATCGCTTTGGAGTGTGAGGAAGGTGATGCGGCTTACGCAGAGTCGGTTTGTGCTACCGAGGAGCTGAAGTATTATAAGGACAATGTTGATCCGGCGGACATGACTCCATTGAGGAAGCCAACTACAGAGCATGATCTGGCCCCGAAGTTTAAATCGGCAGCTGAGACTAAGCTTGTTGACTTCGTACCTGGCGATTCGTCCAAGCAGTTCAGCATCAGTGCCAACTTGGATCCGAAATAGGAAAGCGCGCTCATTGAGTTCATCCGTGAGAATCGGGACATTTTTGCATGGAAGCCTTCTGACATGCCAGGTGTACCGAGAGAGCTCGTTGAGCACACTCTTAATGTTGATCCCAAGTACAAACCGGTAAAGCAGTTTCTCCGCCGGTTTAACAAGGAGAGGCGTAAAGCCATTGGAGAGGAGGTTGCTAGGCTCTTAGCAGCGGGCTTTATCGTTGAAGTTTTCCATCCAGAGTGGCTTGCTAATCCGGTGCTGGTCCTTCAGAAAAACGGCACTTGGCGCGTAAAGTGGATTACACAGATCTTAACAAGGCTTGTCCAGCAGATCCTTTTTCCCTCCCCTGCATTGACCAAATTATTGATGCCACTGCGGGTTGTGAGCGTTTGAGCTTTTTGGATGCGTATTATGGATATCATCAGATCAAGATGGCGGTTAAGGACCAGGAGAAGACAGCGTTTATCACTCCCTTTGGGGCCTTCTGCTATGTGTCTATGCCTTCTGGGCTCAAAAGCGCCCAAGCAACTTATCAACGTTGTGTGCAGAATTGCTTGCATAAGCAGATCGGCCGTAATGTGCATGCCTACGTGGATGATACTGTGGTTAAGTCAAGGAAGAAGGAAACACTGATTGATGATTTGAAAGAAACCTTTGACAACCTACGGGTTTACAAGACGATGCTCAACCCGGCCAAATGTGTCTTCGGTGTTCCGGCAGTCAAGTTATTGGGTTTTCTTGTGTCCAACAGGGGGATTGAAGCTAATCCGGAGAAGATTACGGCTATCACCTCCCTGGCTAAACCAAAATGTATTAATGATGTCTAGCGTTTGGCGGGCCGGATTGCCGCCCTGAGCCGGTTTATCAGCCGCCTCGGAGAGAAGGCCATCCCTTTGTACAAGATGCTGAAGAAGACAAATCAGTTTATCTGGAGTCCAGCCGCTGATGAAGCGTTGGAGGACTTAAAGCGGCAATTGGCCAACCCGCCTGTGCTCGCTGCTCCCATCGACCAGAGCCGCCGTCGCAGTATGTTGTCGCTAACGCCGTGGCTGTCAGTGTGGCCATTGCGGTAGAGCGGAAGGAGGCAGGGAAGGAGCATCCGGTTCAACGTCCGGTTTATTATATCAGCGAGGTGCTTATTGAATCTAAGCAAAGATATCCGCATTGGCAGAAGCTAGTGTATGGGGTTTTTATGGCAAGCCGGAAACTGAAGCAGTATTTCCAGGGGCACCCCATCACGGTGGTCAGTTCAGCTCCTTTAGGTGATATCATACAGAATCGGGAGGCGACTGGCCGGATTGCCAAGTGGGCTATAGAGCTTGGGCCGCACGGTTTGAAGTATGTACCTCGAACGGCAGTGAAGTCTCAAGCACTTGTGGATTTCATTAATGATTGGACGGAGTTACAAGCGCCTGAGGAAAAGCCGGATCATACCTATTGGACCATCCATTTCGACGGATCCAGGCAGTTGGAGGGCTCGGGGGCTGGAGTCGTGTTAACTTCCCCACGAGGTGACAAGTTCTGTTACGTCCTCCGCTTAATGTTCCCTTGTACTAACAATGCAGCTGAGTATGAAGCCTTGCTCCATGGTCTTCGGATGGATAAGGAGATGAATCTAAGCCGGGTTAAGTGCTTCGGTGACTTGGACCTAGTGGCTCAACAGGTGTCTGGCACTTGGGATTCCAAGGACCGACTCATGGCTTCATATCGTCGTGAGGTGGATGTTGTCGCAGGTCATTTTAAAGGCTATCAGGTGGACCACGTGGATCGTCGGAAGAACGAAGCGGCGGACGCTTTGAGCCGTTGGGCTCTCAACGCAAACCGGTCCCGCCTAATGTTTTTCTCGACGTCTCGCATAATCCGTCGATCAAGCTCCCCGATGAAGCGGATTTGGCTATTCCTGATCCGGAGGCTCGATTGGTGGCAGCTCTGCATGTCATTCCGGATTGGGCGCCCCTTATTTGGCGACATGAACCGGGCGAAGTTACCGAAGATGGGACGCTGGCTGACAGATAGTTCGGAGGTCTATGTCTATGACCATTGTTAATGGCGAGTTGCATCATTGCAGTGTGTCAGGGGCGTTTCAACGTTGTGTGTCCCCTGAGGAAGGCTGTGAAATATTGCGTGAGATCCACGAAGGAGACTGTGGTCACCACGCCGGTTCAAAATCCTTGGTGGCTAAGGCGTTCATACGGTTTCTATTGGTTGACCGCCCATGCCGATGCGGAAGATCTGGTCGATGATGTGATGGTTGCCAAAAGTTTTCCAGACGTGCTCATGTACCGCCAAAGAATTGAGGATGATTCCAATTACTTGGCCGCTTGCATTTGGGGTTGGATATGGTTGGACCTTTCAAAAGGTCCAATGACAAGAAGACACACCTGTTGGTGGCGGTTGAAAAATTTACAAAGTGGGTAGAGGCAGAACCTGTTAGCAAGTGTGATTCATCAAAAGGGTGATTTTCTGATTTGGTTTTCCACACAGTATCATTACAGATAATGGTACCAATTTGTCCAAAGGTGCCATGAAGGAGTTCTGCGAACGTGAGCACATCCGGCTTGACGTTTCTTCAGTAGCTCACCCACAGTCCAATGGTCAAGCGGAAAGAGTCAATCAAGAGATCCTGAGAGGCATCAAGCCCCAGCTTATGGTCCCTTTGCAGAGGACGCCGGGTTGTTGGGTAGAAGAACTACCGTCTGTGTTATGGAGTGTAAATACTACACCTAACAGATCCACTGGATATACGCCGTTCTTTATGGTTTATGGAGCGGAGGCGGTTCTCCCCAGCGACGTCCGTCATGACTCACCTCGTGTGGCAGCCTATGTTGAAGCGGATAACGAGACAGCATGACAGGACGCTTTGGATCGGCTGGATGAAGAGCGAGACATAGCACCTGCTCGCCGGCGATTTACCAGCAGGATCTTCGTCGCTATCATAGCCGCCGGTCGTAACCGTAACCTTTCAAGAAGGAGATTTGGTGCTTCGCTCATTCAAGACCGCATGATATGCACAAGCTATCCCCACCTTGGGAGGGACCTTTCATGGTCAGCAAGAATCTTCACAACGGGTCATACTATCTGATCGATGTTCGAGAGCATAAAGACTCACGCACGTCAGAAGAGGAGACCAACAGGCCATGGAACATAGCTCATCTTCGTCAGATATACCGAGCCATAGGCTCTACTTATGTACATATTATGACAATGTATATATTATGAATAAAGCAATAAACCGGAGCCTCGGCTAAAGCGGGGTATCTGTTCCGTTACATCATGTGTGGTTACATGGAGTTGTTGTGTTTTAAAGCGGCCTCCGGTTTACCCCTTAAGTTGGCTTTTTAAAAAAGCTTTATGATATCACTTGGGGGCTTGGTCGTATCCGAACCAATGCAACGCCTTTTGATAGGCGAAAGCCACCAGATCACTTGGGGACATGGTCAAGTCTGAACCAGTCACGCTTCTTGATCGGCCTAAGGCCATAGAGTCACTTGGGGGCTTGGTCGAACCCGAACCATTGCCACGCCACTTGATCGGCATAATGCCACGGTTTCAGTTGGGGACCTGGCTGATTCGAACTATAGCTACACCTTATTGGGAGCTTGGTCGTGTCCGACCATGGTAACACCATCTGAGCGGCTCAGTAAAGCCTCTTTTTTCAAACAGTTTTATCATTGCCTTTGCTTCCATATTTTTTCATCACTGTTATTTAATTTTTGTTGAGCTTCTTAAACCAGCAACATTTTTAAACCGTTTTCAAAACTATCAGTTGATGGAATTCGGTCAAATTTTTAATCCGGCGATAATTTCACCGGTTTGATGTTTTTTCTGTTAACATCCTATTATGGAGTAACAGGGGGGCTTATTATGACCCGGCACAGTTTACATGGTAAACCGGCAGTATACATAACAGGAGCTGTTTTCTCCTTTGACGGTAAGGGTTTATACAACCTCCGCTTCAAGATTGGCTAAGCCATCCTTATGCCCAGCAATGGCAGATTTTGTAGCTGCAGGCAATAAAAGATGAAAAGTTTTGATCATTCAAGCAAGAGTATCAGCACCCATGCACGAAGGCATGTTCAAAGCAAGAGTGTTGGCTATCCTATTACAAGGCAACATGGTGCCCAAATAAGATCGTTGTTTCGGGCTAATATAATAAAGCAGCTCTTCAAACCGCTTCCGTTCATGCTTGCTCGCTGCCCCGGTTTGATGGTTGTGGATCGCCCCGCCGCTTCACCTCTTCCTCTCTACTCAGCTGCTGGAAATCAACAAAGGGTCCTGTCGATTCCCATTAAAGCTTGAAAGACAGCCTCTTCATGGATCGGGAAGTTGGGTAAATATCAGAGCATAAGTATGCTTATGGATTGAGGGATCTGGTTCTCCGCTTGAGAATAGGTGCAGCCACTCGCTTGTTCCGATCATCATACTAAGCTTGATAATGCGACAAGTTGGCTTCTTCACTAATTGGCAAGCCAAAGGGTGCAAGGCCCGTTTATTGCTCTCAAGTCATCTTCATTGAATTTTGAGCCGCCTTCCTTCAGATCGATAGCCCCGAGCCGCTTCAATGGGATCGAATCGCACCCATGCTTTGGGTCCGGATTAAATGCGTTGATGGCGCCGGTTCGGCAGCAGATTTCTTCAGCTCTTCAATCCGGGCGGAAGCATGGACAATCTCTTAAGGGTATCCTGAATTAAGGAAGGTGCCGATTGTTATGAGATGCGGAGATGATCCGTTGCGCCCAAAGATACATCTGACTGCTCTATTAAGGTATAGGCAGCCTTCAATTTTTCCAAACATCTGACCCCAAGTGACCAATGCGTGTGCCTACAGCATTGCAAGAGAAATTACAAACCGGACTTATCATAAGAAAGGTCAAGATTATCATAGAATCCAAAGGAAACTTACTGAAGATGGCAGCGGTCATGGAATGCACCTGCCGCTTCACGCTGGTCAGCTCATCTACCACCGGTTTAAGGGCAGCCTCAGCATTTTCAACCTTTTTGGTCAAAGCGGCCTTTTCAGTATCCCAACCGGCCCGCTCAGACTTGAACCACTCCTTGAGTTGCTCCATAGTAGTTAAAGCAGTTTTCAGCTCATCCTTGGCCTTGGAGGTTTCTGTTTGTTGAGATTTCAAATTTTCTTGGAGGTCCTGGATTTGTGAGGCTTGTTGACGTATCTCACTTTGCAACAACAAGGGAGCATATTACATATCGTCATTTCAAGTCCCCAGTGCATAACCTGTTATACACTTGGCACTTGGGGGCTAATGCATATTTAATCTTCATCTCATCGTAATCACAAAGTCCCAAGCTCAATACAAGTATTCAACTTGGCACTTGGGGGCTAATGGCTATTTATTCAAACATGTACTGATGTGGCGATATAAAATACAGTCCCGGTTTAACTAGGCTAAGTTGAACCGGCTCTGGGGGGCTACATCAGCGGATTCTGAAGCATTGAGTTTATACTAAGTCCCTGTTTAACTATGCTAAGTTGAACCGGCCCTTGGGAACTAGGAGACTTAACACAAATGGAAATATTCAGGCAAGAAAAGAACATGGAGGTTACCTCGAGTTTCTCTTTCATCATTTTCACCAGGCCAGCTTCATAGTCACGACTGGTATACAGCCGGTTCAAGTAGCCGAGTGAAGGTCTTGAGGGTTCAGAGCGCATAGGTTGCCGATCAACATCCCACTTGCCCTTGCTCATAGTGGCAAACTCCTCCTTGGCGAATGTTTAGATAAGGCAACTGGATTGCCCGTTCGCCGTGGGCTAAAACCAGTAATTACGACGTCGTCGTCCTTGGAGCCGCCGGTTTGACCAGGAGCCGTCGGTTGGTCAGCAGGCCGGAATGGACTGGTGGATTTTTCAATCCGAGTTGGGCTTCTAGGCTGATCAGCAGGAAGGGCGGTGTCAGTAGGCCTTTCTTCAGTGATAAGATCGTCATTTTGCTGTGGCGGATCATTGGGTGTGTCTTCACGATATCCGCTTCAAGGTTTGGGGTGCTCCCGTTCAGTAAGCAGCTTCTTCGTCGCCGCTTTGCCCGCATTTAGCCTTTTGCTCGCCTAGGCTTGGCCCTGAAAAAGCATAACAAGAGTTAAATACGACATATACTACACAGTGATGCAGTAGAAGGAATATAAAATAGTATAACTTACCCAAGCACCGTTTTTAGCGGCGGCAATTGAGTGGTGATGACTCGCCAGATGAGGAGGGAAGTGACCGATAATCGAATCGATGGATTAAGGGGTTGACGAAACCAGCCTGCTTTAGGAGGAGCACCGACAAGCAAATTAGAGACCTCTCGAACGGCGCTTCCGAACCGGACTCTTTGGTAAACCGGTGGAGGTAACTACCTGGCCGCTGTGCCGTGTTGTGCAGCGAGCTTCATGTTGTTGAGTCTTCATAAGAAATTCGGGATCCAAGTAAGCAAGGGGATGAGAAAATTTAATTTTCCGGTTTGCTCGACGGTTTTTAGTGAAGGCAAAGGATTTGAGTCGAGGAGAGAACGGTTACCTCTACAAAGATCGTTCGCTTCAAAGATCATCCCGACAAACATCATCATTGATTAGGCGTGTGAAAGGTAAACCAAGCGAATCAAATTTTACCTCAAGGTCCGGATTACCCACATCATCATCCGCAGCCGGATCAGAAGAGGCAGTGGTTTTTCTCTTATGAGCAGTCTTCTTGACAGCTTTTGTTTTTTGCCTAAGTGGTTTTTCCGGTTTTTCTGGTTTCTCCGGTTTCTCTTGCGGGCGTTTCTTGCTCCAGAACGGATCATTGCCCTGGTTTAGCAACAGTTGGTATTAAAAGTTATACCGGGATGGCGATAATATATTCAGTAAAAAATAATAAGAAATCTTACAGATGGCGGTTTGTTGGTAGCGCAGAAGGGGAGCAGACCGTCCCGCACGTAGATTTTCTAGTTCGCTCAATCTTCTTCACCGCCTCGGTGACCTCGTCCATCCGTAAGCTGGATGTTAATGTGTCGAGGGGTCGCCGACACTACCAAGGTACTCGCACATTAAACCGGAGCGTTGGGAGAGGGGAAGTATGCTCCATGATATCCAACAGCGCGCAAGGTCAATTTCGGTTAAACCGTTAGCCATGAAGGCTCTGAGCTTGGAGAGTTGAGGAGCATATTTACTTCTCTCACTGGCAGTTAATCTTTGTGGAAAGGGATGTGTGTTGCTGAGTCGCTCCGGACGAAAACCAGGCAAGGGATTCTCATTGGCAGGTGAAGTATCTTTGCAATAAAACCATGTTTGATTCCACTCCTTGGGGTGGCTGTGCAGTTTGACCTGAGGATAAGTAACCTCCTTTCTTTTCTGAATCGCCACGCCACCTAATTCCGTGTTAGGCCCGTCAGTGAATTCTGTGCGGCGGTTTATATGGAAGCAGTCTCTAAACAGCTCCACTGTGGGTTGTTCCTAGAAGTATGCCTCACAGAGCACTTGGAAGTGGCAGATATTGGTAACAGAATTGGGGCCTATATCTTGTGGACGGAGTTGAAAATTGGCTAGCACATCTCAATAAAATTTTGAACCGGGCGGATTGAGCCCTGGGCTAGGTGATCTCATGAAAACTACAACCTCTCCTTCCCGAGGGGTGGGTGGACATTCTTTGCCGTGGACCCTCCAATGGATGTTATTTTTATCGCTAAAGCGCCACCAGACCAGGTTGTTTAATTGAGTCTCAAGGACACGGAAGGAGCCCAGTTGCACTCATACACTTGTTTGGCCATCTACAAAAAATATATAAATCCGTTCAAAGAAACATGGTGGGATAAAGAGAGAACCGTGTACAATGCTAAACCGAGTTTTATGAAGCGACATGATTCTGCTCCGCACTTCTCAAGGTTCAACAAGAGGGCTAATGGTGTGTTGGTTTATCTAATTTTTTCTATGTTAAGTTAAACCGCCTGGTCTAAGGTATAAATATTGAAAGCAATGAAGGTTGCGAACGGCTAAGTGTGCAGAAACAGGTTTTGCAAGTTTTTCTACAACAAAGGATCTGACGCCAGATCGGAAAATAAGAAAAATATTCAAAAAAGGAAGACAGCAGTGCAGTATGGATGCAATGAGCAGAGATGATGCACTAGATCCTTGGATGCACGCACGAGACTATAGGCGGAGCATAAAAGGTTACTACTAATCAGCGCAAAAATTATCACCGGTATATTCAAGAATCTGCTATAGGAACAGTTCATGGAGTATGGCAAGGACAGGAAACCCTAGAATGGATCTAGGTCAAAAGGGAACTGAGGACCTACCTGAGTCAAGGAGAGGCGAAAGAATCTGCGTCTTCTCTGGTGCGTTCAGGTCGATGCAGCGGCCCAAGACGGTGCAGAGGTCGACGGCGGCGGCGGAGCTCTGAGGCCAGCGACGTGAAGAAGACAAAGAGAAAGGGGACGAAGGGAAGAGAAGAGATGGCCCTTCTGGCCTATTTATAAGGCAGGATCCCTGTGTCAGGCGCGGGAATCAAGGAACCGTAACCCTAGAAAGCGGAGCTGTCGCCTCGATTATTGCGGATCTATTAAAACAAAGAAGATATCGCGGATGCTATCTTTACGAGGACGCCGACCGTGTACAACATCGGAGAAAGTGACATCACGGCGGTTCAACGATTTCAAGAAGGCATTGAAGATAAAGGTTTTCTCAAGGATTGACGTGAACCTGCTCAAATCAATCTGGGGCCTAATGTTAGATGTTACTATCACGAAACCGCTCATCTGGGCCGGGTTAACTTCGCCAAGAGTTCAATGGTGTAAAAGCCCAAGAGGCATGAGTGTAAGGGCCCAAGGCCCGTAGTCGGTTTGAACACAGAGCCGTAAACCGCCCGATATGTAGCTTGTATGGTAAGTTAGGAATAGAGAGAGACCAACCCGGATACTTAATATGAACCGGAGGTTGGGACTCTTCGAGCCGACAAGCGCCACCCGTGTATATAAGGAGACGACCCGGGGCGGTTCAAGGGACAGAAAACAACAACTCGAGACCTAGGCGAAGCTGTTTCCTCCCTAGTCATCGAGACCACATCAATCCCATCACAAACTAGACGTAGGCTTTTACCTTCATCGAAGGGGCCGAACTAGTATAACTCTCGTGTCTTTGCGTCCGCTTTAACCCCTCTAAGTTAAACCCGTAGCGATGGCTCCGCGACTAAGTCCTTTCATAAGGACATCTGCCGTGACAAAACCACGACAAATCCATTCATGGCCAACAGATACCCCTCATTATCGGTCAAAGGGATGATATATATACACTCGGGGAGCCCACAGATATGCGTGTCGTCACAAAAAGCCGCACAAGGGAGACGTGGTCGATCAGAAGACCATGTATACACTGCATGCGGCCCGAAAATATGTATGGGTACGGTGGTGTATGATGTGTTTAAATCCCAAATGCACAACTTCGATGGGCCACCAACTACATTACAAGCCGAACACCGTACCCGACTCCAAGCCTGGTTCAATACGTACGATGCCAGTTTCCCAACTTCGAGGCGACAACGACGGGGGTCGTCCCACGCATGCACTCAAACTTTATTTTGTCTAGCATGGGACATATATATATATCTATACATCTATACATCTATATAGTGTGCGAATGACTTTGAAAGTTGGTCGTTGGATAAAACAATCCGACGGTACAGAGATGGCAAATCCGAGCACTACTGGCCGTTGGATATCATCTACATTTCACCAGATTCTGCCACATGTACAATCTAGAAGACCCCATGGTTGAACTTAAGCATAATGCACAAACCTCAAAACACAAGCACATCTCCTTTGTTTTCTAGAATCTTCCATATCTTAATTGCCCAACCTTTTTTTTCTAAGTGAATTGCCACTTTTTCTTTTTACCTTTACAATGCACAATTCCATGAATCTTAAAATAGATTTTTTTATAAAACTAATTGATTTTGGATGATGAACTATAAGAATTAAACGAACATCTACATCATGCATATATGACTCAAAGCTTACATGCTATAGTGTGGTATTTATTCACAATTTGGTTACCAAATCTCATGCGTGCAATGCGCGTGTACCTTACTAGTATCAATAGGAAACCATCATGGTTAAACCCTTCTCGTTGTTGGGTCAAAGAGATAGATTGTGTGGGGCCCCCTAATTGTTGGTAAAGGATAGTATATATACCTCTAGGATCGCATATATATGTCATATGTGCCGCATCTATAAGCCGCACAAGGAAGACATGCTCGAGAAGAACACCTTGCCCCCTATCCCCTGCATGCAACCTGAAAACGGTTTATATAATCGCCATGAAAGGTCAAGTGTAATCATTCTTTAATTTTTTAGAGGAAAAAAGAACCCATAAAAACATAGTAGGTTTATATAATCGCCATGACAGGTCCAGTCAATCATTCTTTAATTTTTTAGAGCAAAAAATAACCCATAAAACATAGTCTACAAATTAGCAAAAAAAAGGATCCCAAGGTTTATATAATTGCCATGATAGGTCACTATAGAGATGTAATATATCTCTGTAATGACCGTGTCATGGCATTTAAGTGAAGCTTGAGATATGCAACTTCCCACCGGGTCACCCATCCTTGGAATACTCCAGCCCGAGCAGGCTTAACTTCTGCGTTCTATTCGACTAGGCTAGCGAATGGGAAGCCGACCCTTGCTGATAAGAATTGCCTCCTTGCCTTTAAGGCGTTTCACGCTGGTCACCCTATGGGACCTACTCCCTCCTATCACACACATTTGTGATTTTAGAAACTGTGTGGGATATTTTACATGGCCGGTGTGTCGCCTCTAGCCTTCAATGAGCACTGACACTGGTAGCGGGAAATCGATGGAGAAGAGGCGGGAAACCGATGAGAGGAGTGGCGAGAAACGGTAGCCTGTTTTGAATAAAAACCTAGTAGAGAAGGAAGCGTGAGCTACAAGATGCATGTGCACAGTGCTTACCCATGTACTGCATGTGATGTCGAAAGGGCTCAGGGTTGCCGTTCGATCTAGGAGCATCTAACGGTGCACACGTATGATCCATGGGGTTTGGGTTCTGACCAATCAGAACGCACGACTCAGATCGCACGGCAGCAGGGGAAGAATATCATACGGAAACCAACATTCGGTGGAAACCGGTGAAAACCACGAGAAAAAGATGTTTTTAAGTTTCAAAAAAAAATTGAAAAAATGCGGGATGTTAAGAGGATGATGTTTTATTGCCACACAAAATTTCAAGTTGAAACACATTATGAGATGTGAGCTATGAAAAAGACAAAATCAGTGTTGAATAGTGCCGAATAGTAATGCCACTATTTAGGGCTGAATTTGTCTTTTTCATAGCTCACATCTCGTAATGTTTTTCAACTTGAAATTTTGTGTCGCAATAAAACATCACCTTCTTAACATCCCACATTTTGTGTCGCAATAACCCATAAGAACATAGTTTGCATTTTTCAAAGTTTTTTGTACACATAGAATCACACACGAACTAACTGTATTATCCGTCTGTGTTGTAATTTCTCACCGTAAACAGTTCATCCGAGTCGGCTGTTTGCCACGTATCACACACATCTTGTTAAGTGGAACCATTTCTGTTTTGTTCGCTAATCGAAAACAGTTCGTCCGAGTGAACCATATGCCCTATATCACACACACCTTGATCTGGCTAACCATTTATGTTGCACTCCCTAATAGCAAACGGTTCATCCGAGCGAACTGCATGCTGTATATCGCACACACATTGATATGGCTGCCCATTTCTGTTGTTCTGCCTCATCGCAAACAGTTCGAACGGGTTAACCGTGTGCCCTGAATCACACACGCAACTAAAATCTGAACCGTTTTTGATGGCTCTGCCATCGCAAACGTTTTGCACCTTTTTTGACGGGTTTTTTACATCCCCGTTTGTGATTAATGCATCACACACAGTTTCGTCAAAGGGTCTCTGATCGTAGTGTCGCTTTAGCAGCATCCTGCTATAGTGGCATGACATCTTTTGTCCTACCCTCTCGTGGCAGCAGGGTCCTACTGGAAACTAAGGGATATTAAGGCATCCTTTTAATAGAGAACCGGAACAAAGCATTAACACACGGTGAATACATGAACTCCTCAAACTACGGTCATCACCGGGAGTGGTCCCGACTATTGTCACTCAGGGGTTGCCGGATCATAACACGTAGTAGGTGACTATAACTTGCAAGATCAGATCTAGAACATGGATATAAAGGTGATAAGATAAACGGTTAAGATCTAAAATCATGGCACACGGGCCCAAAGTGACAAGAATTAAGCATGGCAAAGTCATAGCAACATCAACCTCAGAATATAATGGATACTAGGGATCAGGCCCTAACAAAGCTAACTCGATTACATGATGAATCTCATCCAACTCCTCACTGACCAGTGAGCCTATGAAGGAATTACCCACTCCCGGTGGGAGCATCATGGAATTGGCGATGGAGAAGGGTTGGTGATGACGAAGATCAAAGATCCCCCTCTCCGGAGCCCCAAACGGACTCCAGATCTGGCCTCTCGATGAAGAGCAGGAGACGGCGGCGGCTCCATCTCGTGGAACGCAATAATTGTTTCTCCCTAATTATTTTCTGGAAAAATAGGATTTTATAGCATCGGTTTCAGGGTCTACGGGGCCACAAGGTGGGGACAACCCACCTGGGTGCGCCTGTGGGGGGGGGGGCAGGTGCGCCCTGGTGGGTTGTGCCCACCCAGGTGCCCCCCTCCGGTGGTTCTTGGCTCCAGAAATTCTCTTTTATTATATAAAAATCCTCACAAAGTTTCGTTCCGTTCCAAGAACTTTTATTTCTCCACAAAAAACAGCACCATGGTAGTTCTGCTGAAAACAGCGTCAGTCCGGGTTAGTTTCATTCAAATCATGCAAATTAGAGTCCAAAACAAGAGGAAAAGCGTTAGGAAAAGTAGATACGACGGAGACGTATCAACTCCCCCAAGCTTAAACCTTTGCTTGCCCTCAAGCAATTCAGTTGATAAACTGAAAGTGAAAAAGAAAAACTTTTACTAACTCTTCTGCTCTTGTTTGCATAAATAAGCTTAAACAACACCCAGGTTTTCAACCAAGATTATAACTAACCATGTCGACAATAAATCTTAAAAATTATATTAACTCATATCAATGACATAATCAGCTAGCGAGAAATAATAAGATATCTCAAATAGCAACACGTTGTCAAAACAGCCATGATATAATATGACAATAGTTGTATTTCGCTAGTCCTTTTTTAGACCGCAAAACATAAATGCAGAGCACCTCCAAAGTTCAAGCAACAACTAAACATTGTAATTCATGGTAGAAAAGATCCAGTCATGATGCACCCAACATTAGCTACACACAATGCATAAGCATGACAGCAGTGCTCTCAGGATTTGGCGCTTATTTTAGAAGGTGATGACACAACATAAAAGTAAATAGAAAGTCCCTTCGCAGAGGGAAGCAGTGATTTGCAGCGGTGCGAGAGCTCGGGATTTTAAAACAGAGGTAAATGATATTTTGAGAAATACACCCTTCTTGTTTACTTTGCGACCATCAGTTATCAATATCTTCCATGTTGAACGCATTAGTAGAGGTTCCCAAGCGATAAAGTAAAGGATATGACTCCGTAGGAGTTTTTGTCTGATTATTTGTAAGCTCTTTTTTTGTTTGCAGTTTGGGATTGGGAATCCCTATTACCGCCCCTTTCTCGTGCAATGGCGAGTGAATAAACACTCGTCCGGAGAATAATCCGCTTAGCATGGAAGATACCGACTACCTCTTGTCATTCTATGAACAATCCAGACACACGAAAAGGATATTTATTTGAAGTTTTTTAGAGATGGCACATGAAAATTTACTTAGGACGACAGGGTAATACCACATATAGGTAGGTATGGTGGAATCATCTGGAATAACTTGGGTTCAAGGTTTTTGATGTACAAGCATAATTCCCACTTAGTACAGGCGAAGGCTAGCAAATAGGTTGAGAAGCAGTCAGCTAGAGAGCAACAACGGTCATGAAAATGCATTATGCAAAAGTAACATTGGACACTAGCATGAGTAGGATATGAACACCATGAACATAAATATCATAGAGGCTATTTTGGTTTTTTGATTCAACTACATGCATGAACATGTGCCAAGTCAAGCAACTCGAACATTCAAAGGAGGATACCATATCATCGTACTACATCACAATCATTTTAATGCAATGTTAACATCCAAGATAAATCATTATCCACTCCTAGCTACTTATGCATGGCATGAGAAACTATAATATCTAATTGTCATTCCAAACATGTTTAATCATAATGAGCGGAATCATGGATACTAGGTTAAACATATTTACAAAAATAGAACAAGTTGAGTTCATACCCGTTTCTCTCTGCCACGGCCAACTCATCAAATATCGTCATTATTGCCTTTCACTTGCACGACCGAACGTATGAAAATAATAATAGTGCAAGAGTGCCGTGGACTAAGCTGGAATCTGCAAACATTTTATTCAACATGAGAAGACAAGGTAATATGGGCTCTTTGTTAGATCAACAATTATGCAAATGAGAGCCACTCAACATTTTCATCGTGGTCTTCTCCTCGGTATGACTCAAATAAAAAGAAAAGAAATTCAGAGAAACACAGTGAAATATTTTTGGAGTTTTTTGGTTTTCTTGAAAGAAAGCAAATAAAAGGGGAGAACAAAAACGAGAAAAACTATTTACATGGGAAAGCTCCCAACAAGCAAAAGAAGAACAAGGAAATCTTTTTGGGTTTTGTTTTTAGTGCTACAGCTAACTACTCTAGAAAGAAAAATAAAAAAGAAGCAGGAAATATTTTTGTATTTTCTCAAGGTTTTTCAAACACACAAGAAGACAACGACAAAATAAACTTAGCATGGATAATACAATGAAAAAGTGTGGACACCGACAACTGAAATGAAATGTGTGGACATGAATGTAATGTCGGTGGAAATACGTACTCCCCCAAGCGTAGGATTTATTCCTAACTTGGTAATCAGTCAGTAGCCTGCATGGTGGTCGGGGTGATAGCTCACAGAGGCTCTTGGTGCGGATGTCTCAGCCTGCAGTGAGGCCACAACTGCCGCGTAATGAGCTCGGGCCTCACTCTCAAGAACAAAATATCTTCTCTTACTGTGAAAATGAAAGAGAGCAGGCGCAGGTAAATATGTGTACACCACAGAACTTTGATTAAACAACAATTTATAGGTGAAATTATGGGTATCACCTTTAAGGATCTTATGATGTTTCATAGCATCAAAGTCTAAATACTGCATGGGTAAAATAGGGTCATAGGGCAAAGGTGAAACACCCAGCTCTCTCGCTAAACGTGTGGCATAAATTCCACCATAGAAATAACCACTATTAGCGTTGTGTTGCAACCTTCTTGCAACAATCACTCCAAGATTATAACTTCTGTCATCGGTGAGAGTGGTGCGTATGAGGCTCAAGTCTGGAGCACAAAGTGTACTACAATCTTGTTTGCCTACAATACATTTTCCATTAAATAATGCAAAGTACTAAATTGTGGGAAAATGAATGCTCTTTATTCTACCTTGCATCACTCCCCTAGCCTCATCATAGCAAAGGCTAGTAAAAATGTTTGGAACTCAGATCTTGGTGGTTCGTCAAGCGAACCCCAGAATGGGATTTTGCAGTGGTGAGCAAATCTCTCTAAAGATATGGTAAATGGATTTTCATACAGTTTAAATGACACCCTAGACTCACGGGGATGGAATTTAAATTCTTGAAAAATGATTCAGTGAGAGTATGGTGTTGGTTGCACTTATCTGAAATGTAGGGACCGAGACCGGCATTGTGAACATATTGCTCAAATTCCTCCTTAATTCCCACACTCACCATATAATCGTCGCATGGCCATAAGCATGTTTTGGTGGCGACATCTCGTATTGAACTTTCACTTGGTTCAACATAAGACTGACGAATGGAACTGTCACTTGGTTCAACATAAGACTGACGAATGGAACTGTCACTAGAAGATGCCACCGAGGATCTCCTCCTCGAAGAACTCCTTCCAAAGAGATTCATCATATTCGCGTACAATTTTCTGAAAATTTTTAGGTGACATAAATTTGTCAACAAAACTTCGCAATGTTGATAGCAAATACTCATAGGGATGCATAGAGGCCATATCAATCATTCAAACTACTTAGAACTCTTAGAATTCAACATGCAAGCTCATCTACAGCAGCACCAAGAGTAGCTAATTATTCAAAATATAAACCACTAAAGCAAAAACTAATTGGACAAATGGAGGAGTCACATACCAAGCAACAATCCCCTGAAACAGTTTTGAAAACGAAGCTTCAAGCAAAGAGATCGAATCCGCGGGTTTGAGAGCAAGAACACGAGAGAGAGAGAGAGACAGAGAGAGAGAGCGATGGTGATTTTTTTCTGCAGGTAGGTGATGATGTGGGATGAAGAGATAAGTGAGGGGGGCCACGTGGGGACCACAACCCACCAGGGCGCGCCTGGGGGTCCTGGCGCGCCCAGGTGGGTTGTGCCCACCTGGTGCACCTCACTCTGATATTATTTGCACCAAAAATTCTTAAATATTCATAAAAGATCATAATAAATTTTCAGAGCATTCTGGGAACTTTTATTTTTGGGTCATTTTTTGCTGCACGGAAAATTCAGAAAACAAACAAAACATAGCATTTTATTTTATTTAACTAATAAAAACAGAAAACAAAAGGTAGGGACAGAAGGTAGTGCTCACTAAATTCATCAACTTCATACCTCTAAAAAATGATCCATTAATAAGGTTGATCAAGCCTTATTAGCAACCACTTTCGATTAGCATGAAATCAAAGAACTTTCGTAAATCACTAAGTTACCTCAACGGGGATATGAATCTCCCCAACAATAAGCATCTCATATTTCTTTATAATAGTAGGTAGAGGTAGTTGAAAACTTCCAATAGTGATTGTCGAAGATTTTTCAATAACATTAATACCATTCACTTGGAATTGTTTCTTCGGAAAGTGCACCGTATGCTCATTACCATTGATGTGAAAGGTGATCTTGCTTTTATTGCAATCAATAACAGCCCCTGCAGTATTCAAGAAGGGTCTACCAAGGATAATTGACATGTTGTCGTCCTCGGGCATCTCAAGTATAACAAAGTCAGTCAAAATAGCAACATTAGCAACAACAACGGGCTCATCCTCACAAATACCGATAGGTATGGTAGTTGATTTGTTAGTCATTTGCAAATATATTTCAGTAGGTGTGAGCTTATTCAAATCAAGTCTTTTATATAAAGAGAAAGGCATAACACTAACACCAGCTCCCAAATCACATAGAGCAGTTTTCACATAATTTGTTTTGATGGAGCAAGGTATAGTTGGTATTCCCGGATCCCCAAGTTTTTTAGGTACTCCATATTTAAAAATATAATTAGCAAGCATGGTGGAGATTTCAGCTTCCGGTATTTTTCTCTTATTGGTGATGAAGTCTTTCATGTACTTTGCATAAGGAGGCATTTTCAAGATATCAGTCAAGCGAGTACGCAAAAAGACTGTCCTCGGCATTTCAGCAAAGCGTTCAAATTCTTCATCATATTTCTTTTTAGTTGACTTATGTGGAAAGGGCATAGGTTTTTGAACCCTCGTTCTCTTTCTTTACCGTGTTTTGTAGCAACAAAGTCTCTTTTATCATATCTTGTATTCTTGGTGTCGGTGTACAAAAGTAGGGGCTCTGCTTTTGACCCCTTTACTTGTGCACGGGCAGTAAGAGCCTCCCGCCACGACCATGCATAGACATGGCAGGAAAGGGGAGCTGGAGAGGAGCCAAAACCATGAATACAAATGAAGCAGCGACAAGAACCAAGGCCACAAGGATCGGATGGGCGAAGCAGGATCTCCCGACAAGGACCCTTGCTAGAGCAGCCTCAGGCGCCCCGGCAAGACCCTTGCCGGGGCGGCCCGCCCGCGCCAGCCGAGCGAGCCACTCTTGAGCTCACCAATGCTCACACAAATGCATTGGGACAGGGCTCGGGAGGCACCTCCGTGGTGGCATGCAGATCTTTATGAAGACATAGGATGCTCAAGATCAAATGAGGATAAGAAGGCAACCATCCTCACCGAAGAAACCCACAAGACCCCCGGCAAGACCCTTGCCGGGGAGGCCAACGCGCCACGGCAAGACCCTTGTTGGGCCACCTGGCAAGACCCTTGCCGGGGAGGCCAGATGCACTACAAGACCCTTACTGTGCCACCCGACAAGACTCTTGCCGGGCCACCCGACAAGGCTCGCCATCGCAAGCACCGGCCGGGCCACTACCAGTTCCTTGCGAGATAAGTTCACCGCTGCTCGCATGCAGCTTCCGACCCAACCAGCTGGGAAGGCACTCACAGCGTGGCATGCAATCCTTCGTGGAGGCTCCACCACCCCGCCACCTCAGCTGCCTGCCTGCCTACATGGCACCGCATGCATCGCTGGCCAGGCGCTGCCAAAGCAAGGAGGAGAAGCGACGACGGACGGCCTCGCCCGTCCCCAATAAAGCGAAGGACACCTAAGCCTCGTGATTAAATGCGCCTTGTCCTGTAATACAAGGGATAACCTCGCAGCACTGTACTCTTTCCACCTCCTCGCTTGCCCTTGTGGCGCACCTTTCCCTATAAAAGGAGGCCCAAGGCGACCAGGAAAAGGATTCGGCTCTTTGGAACCTCGCAGCACCTAGAGCTAGTTCGAGAGCTCAAGAACACTAAATACATCCACCAAAGTAGGACTAGGGTTTTACGCATCCTCGCGGCCCGAACCTGGGTAAAATCCCTTTGTGTTGTCTGCTGGTCCCGCTCTTCTCACGATCCCCGCGCCCCGCAACCGTAGAAGGGATTCCATTGATCCCATAGGTGTCGTTTCCCACCGACATCTTTGGCGCGCCAGGTAGGGGATGGCGCGGAATTGTGAGAATCTGGTCCAACAGTTGACTTAGCTGTTCTTCATCGCCATGGCTCCTAAGAAGAAGGCGACCACGACGATTGGTTCGTCCGGAACCGGGTTGGTACTGGCACGGACCGGCGGTGGGCCAGTCGCGGAGAGGACCCATGGCGCGGCCCGTGAACATCCACCTCGCCCTGATGGTCCGGACCTGGTGAGCGGCGTCGCTCGCGCGCCGGGCGGCGAGCCACCAGTCACGGGCTCCGAAGACGGAGTCGGGCCCCCCGTAGGCAGCGCGGGGCCTTCCAGGGGTGCCGCCGTCCCGCCAGGCGGCGGCACGGTGATCTCCAAAACGCCAACACCGGCGCCCACGACGCGCTCCTCTCAGGTTGTGCGTGATGGGCAGCGTCACCCTGCTGGTGACCCTGCGTGCTGCCCTGGGAAGAGTCCCGTGCGTCCGTCACATGAAGGAGAGGGCCAGCATGCGCGCCGAGGTGCTGCTGGAGGTGGCGAACGGCTGCGGAGCCGCGACTCGGCTCCTTCTAACGTGGTTAGGAGTCGAGGCGCATCGCGGTCCACCCAGCTTTCGCCGCCACCCACGCCAGCGGAAGCACTAGGGCGCGCGCAGCTGCTCCTCGGCTTTACTCCCGCCGTGGAGAAGCTCGACGAATGGAGGGCCACAGTCCGGAGCCTCGTCGGCATCGCCAACGACGACAGGCTGCGACCGGCGGAACCCGTCGGTCGTCGCTCCGTCGGGCTGCCACCTTCTAGCGAAGGCCACGCCGGAGGCGACGCGGCCACGGTGTACTCCCCACATCCATCCCGACTGCCCCGGGAGTCGGCCCGTCACGACGACGCTCGAGATGATACCTCCATCGCGTCGTCCGACCCGCGGACCAACCACGATAAGCGCCAAGTCCTTCGGGAGCGGGCTCACGAGGACGCTCGAACTACGATCGAAGGCCGACATAACGCTGCTACACCGGACAGCGAGCAGGGTTCGCTTACGGACCACCCAGCCGGGAGGCTACGGTGGCCTACCTTACGAGGTGGGTTGTCCGCCTTCACCCGTGAGCTGCGGCAGTTCCAAAGGCCCTCCCACCGCGACGCTCAAACCCGATGTTGGCGAGAAGTACAACGGCAAGACTCACCCGCCGGAGTTCCTTAGCATTTACACCATCGCGATGCAAGCCGCGGGGCCTACAAACGACAAGGTGCTTGCTAACTACTTCCGCTGGCACTCAAGCCTAATGTTATGTCATGGTTGATGCACTTGCCGTTGGATTCCATCTCTTCTTGGGCGGATCTGCGCTATCGCTTGTTGGCGCCTTCACCGGAGGTCACCAAGCTCATGGCTGCTTTAGTGATTTACACATCATCCCCGAAGGAAGGAGAAAACCTGCAAGTACATCCAAAGGTTCAGTCGGGTGAAGTACAACATCCCCGGCGTTCATCCCGGCACAGGATCGGTCGCTCCATCGAACGTCGCAATCGCAAGATGCGTGAAGATCTGGCGGCGAACAAGGTTAAGGATGTGGCGAGTTCTATGTTCGCCGATCGGTGCGCTCGCGCCGAGGAAGGAAGGAAGTACTCGCGAAGATGCCGTGCGGAAACCGACTCCACCGCAATACCGCCACCCCAGCAAAGAAAGGTCGACGCCGTAATAGGAAGCGCAGGGCAAGGCCGTGCTTGCCGCTGAGGGATCCGGACGACACCGGTACCACCAAGAAGACCAAGGCAAGCAACCACGGCAAAGAGATTGTTGGTGTAACGCTTGTCGGACCTTGGCGGTTGCCGACAAGCCATGAGGCTCCGACAAGCAGTACTGCAAGATCCACCGCACCAAGGGCCACGACCTCCAAAACTGCCGGCAGGTAGAGCTGCTCGCCGAGAAGCAGAAAGCCGAGTATGAGTGGCGGGACAAGGAGAAAGGCCCAGATGGTGCCGAAGGATCCGGCAAAGCAAGGAGAGACAGCAAGAGAGGCCCGCCCGGGGCCATGACAAGAAGCAGGAAGATGATGATCATGACGAGGACGACGAGTCCGGCGACCACGAGTTTCAGAAAGCCACAGAGGCCATGTGTGTCGATGGCGGCGCCTCGCTGCACACATCCCACTGCCAACTCAAGCAGTGGGCGCGTGAGATCACAGCGGTGGAGCCATTGTTTGATGCACGGAAGCCGCTGAAATGGTCCAGCACGCCCATCATCTTCGACACCGAGGACCACCCTGACCGCACCACCGCGGTCGGGTGCTTGCCATTGCTGGTTTCACCCACAATCCGCAACCTCAAGGTGACAAAGATGTTGGTTGATGGCGGGGCCGGCCTGAACTTGATCTCGCCCGTGGTGGTTAGAAGGTTGCAGATCCCTGATGGAGACCTCGAGGAGATGGGTACGTTCCAAGGGATTAAACCGGGGAGGAGCCAGCCAAAGGGAAAGATCACGCTGCTCGTGACATTCAGAGGTGAGCTGAACCACAGGACGGAGAGGATTGTTTTTGATGTAGCCGATATCCCCTTGCCTTACAACGGGATCCTCGGCCGCCCAGCACTGGCCAAGTTCATGGCGGCTTCACACTACGCCTACAACATGCTGAAGATGCCCGGGCCGATGAACATCATCACCGTCCCCTCCGACAAGAAAGATGCGTCGATCAGTGTTGACCAACTCTACCGGGAAGTAGTTGCAGCAGTTGTCGCTAAGGTACCTGCTCCTGCCGACGGAGCCCCCGGGGGAAGAAGACCGGCAAGACTCCTATCACCCACTCCAGCAAGCGCACCTCTTCGGGGTGTTGCGCTCCCGTTGAGGACGTGCCAGAGAGCTCCGCCGGCAAGAGCAAGAAGTCCAGAGCCACGCCACCAGAGACCAAGAAGGTGCCTATCAAGGAGGACGGTACGGGGGGAGTTTTTACCATAAGCTCCACCCTCGACGGCAAATAGGAAAGCGAGCTCGTCGCCTTCCTGCGGGCGAATGTCGATGTGTTTGCATGGCAAGCCTCTGACATCCCCGGCGTTCCCAGGGAGGTGATTGAGCACCACCTTGCTATATGTCCTCATGCGCGGCCCGTCAAGCAGAAGGTCAGGAAGCAAGCTCTGGAGAGGCAGGAGTTCATCACAGAATATCAGAAAGCTAGAGGCGGCAGGCTTGGTGAGAGGAGTACTCCACCCAACGTGGTTGGCCAATCCGGTAGTGGTGCGCAAGGCAAATGGGAAATGGAGGTTGTGTATTGATTACACAGACATCAATAAGGCCTGCCCAAAGGATCCTTTCCCATTGCCGCACATCGACCAGATTGTTGACTCCACGGCTGGGTGTGACCTGTTATCGTTCCTGGACGCCTACTCAGGATACCACCAGATCTTCATGACAAAGGAAGATGAGGAAAAGGCAGCATTCATCACCCCATGTGGTACATATTGCTTTTTATGGATGCCTTTCGGGTTGAAGAGTGCTGGCTCGAACTTTGCAAGAGCAGTCCAAATTGGTTTTGAGCCCCAACTACATAGAAATATGGAAGCTTATATGGATGACATAGTGGTCAAAACCAATGATAAAGCAACGCTCGTGCGAAATCTGGAGGAAACATTTGGGAACTGCGTGAAGATCAACCTCAAATTGAACCCCGAGAAGTGTGTCTTGGGCCCCGTCCGCAAGCTTCTCGGGTTCTTTGTGTCCCAAATGGATTGAAGCAAACCAGATAAGATCAAGGCTATCAAGTAGATTGAGGCACCCAAACGGATCAAGGACGTGCGTCGGCTCACTGGCTGCGTTGCTGCCATGAGCCGGTTATCTCCAAGTCCGCGGAGCATGCCCTTCCTTTTTTCAAGATCTTAAAGAAAGCAGGGCCGATGGAGTGGACCCCGGAGGCCGAGGCAGCACTGCAAGATTTGAAGAAATACCTCTCCTCTACCCCAGTGTTGGTTGCGCCCAGACCACGAGAACAGTTGCTGCTTTATCTAGCGGCAACGAACCAGGTGGTTAGCGCCGCACTAGTGGCGCAGAGAAAGGTTGATGAGGAGACAGCAGCAGCGGCAGAGTCGATGGTTGGCGGGCGGGAACCCTTTCCGGCAGGGCTCAGCCCCGGCAAGGCTGAGCCCCCGGCAAGGTTCGGCCCTGGCAAGATTGGTGCTCGTGCGACGGGACCTACGCGACCAGGTGAAGAAGCGCAGAAGAAGAAAATGGTGCAGCACCCAGTTTACTTCATCAGCTCCCTTTTGCAGGGGGCTAGGTCGAGGTACTCAGGTGTGCAAAAGCTGCTCTTCGGCCTCCTTATGGCTTCGAGGAAGCTGCGCCATTACTTCCAAGCGCATGAGATCACGGTGGTCTCCCGCCTCCCGTTGCAACGAATACTGCATAACTCAGATGCAATAGGGAGGATTGTGGAATGGGCCCTGGAGCTATCAAGTTCCGGTTTGAGGTTCGAGAGTACCTCGACCATTCAGAGCAGAGTCTTGGCGGAGTTTGTTGCAGAATGGACCTCGACGCCCGAGAAGAGGTACGAGAGACCACTCTCCCCGGCAAGGAAACGAGTCGCAACTGGATCATGTACTTTGATGGTGCCTTCTCGCTGCAAGGCGCCGGTGTTGGTGTGCTGCTTGTCACACCCACCGTAGAGCACCTCAAGTACATCGTCCAGATGCACTTCCCCCGGGAGATGTCAACCAACAACACCGCTGAGTATGAGGGCTTGCTTGCTGGTCTCAGGATCGCGGCGGACCTCGGGGTTAAAAAGCTCATCGCCAGGGGCAACTCACAGCTCGTCGTCAGGCAGATCAACGAAGTCTATCAAAGCCCGTTGATGGAAGCTTACGTAGATGAGGTGAGGAAACTGGAGGAACGCTTTGACGGTATACGAGCGGAGCATGTCCCCCGGGCGGAGAACGGCATCGCCGATTACCTGTCAAAGCACGCTGCCCTCAAGCTACCTGTGGAACTAGGTACTTTTGTGCTTCAGTTAACCCAGCCGTCCGTTGAACCATCGACCGGGCAGAACAAGCGGAGGAAGCTAGGCCCCGACAAATACTTCCCCACCGAGCTCCCCGGAGCCGCCGGCCAAGATATTGCTACGGATGCCGATCCTGCCACGGGGCAACCAACTCCGGCAGGACCTCAGTTCATGGCCGTGGAGGCGGCCGCTCCCGTGGCAGAAGAGATGCCTTTGGTCCTTGTCGTCGAGCCACAGGCTCCGGCATGGGCACAACACACCATCCAATTCCTTCAGAAAGGAGAGCTTCCTAAGGAGCAGGAAGAAGCTGAAAGAGTATCCCGCCGGTCTGCTTTGTACCAATTCGTTGACAGCGTATTGTACAGAAGAAGACCGAATGGGGTGAAATTGATGTGCATCTCCCAGGAGGAAGGACTAAAGCTATTGGCGGAGATACATGGAGGCATATGTGGCTCCCACATAGGGTCGAGGGCCCTTGCCGGCAAGGCCTTCCGGCAAGGTTTCTTCTGGCCCACTGCCCTCCAGGATGGGACGACACTAGTAACCAAGTGTGAAGCATGCCAGTTCCATTCGAAGAAGCTTCATCAACCAGCTCAAGCCCTCCAAACCATCCCTCTCTCTTGGCCCTTCTCGGTATGGGGGCTCAACATACTGGGCCCTTTCCCCCGTGCCATCGGGGGCTTTGAGTACTTGTGCATCACAATCGACAAGTTCACAAAGTGGCCAGAAGTGGAAGCAGTAAGGAAGGTGACAGCACAGTCAGCCATCAAGTTCTTCAAGGGACTAGTGTGCCGTTTTGGGGTGCCCAACAGGATCATCACCGACAACGGCACAGTTCACAAGCCACGCCTTCATGCAGTACATTGAGGATCTCGGCAGCAGGGTTTGTTTTGCTTCCGTGGCACATCCACGGAGCAACGGCCAAGCTGAAAGAGCAAATGCTGAGGTCCTGCAAGGCTTGAGGACAAGGACTTTTGACAGACTGCGCAAAAGTGGGAGGCGCTGGATTGATGAGTTGCCGGCGGTTCTTTGGTCGATCAAAACGACGCCAAATCGAGCCACCGGCCAGACACCCTTTGCCCTGGTTTACGGGGCAGAAGCAGTTCTCCCCACGAAACTCATATACGGGTCACCTCGAGTGCTTGCTTATGATGAGCTTGAGCAAGAGCGATTGCGGCAAGATGACGCGATGCTCCTTGAGGAAGATCGTCTTTGGGCGGCTGTGAGAGCAGCACGCTACCAGCAAGCCTTGCACCGCTACCATAACCGCAAGGTTCATGCTCGGAGTTTTGAGGAAGGCGACCTTGTTCTTTGGCACGTTCAGTCGGCCAAGAATACCAACAAGTTGACGCCAAAGTGGGAAGGCCCTTATCGAGTAACACGAGTCACCAGTGCCCGCAGCTCTGGTTGAGACCGAAGATGCCATCCCAAAGGAGTAACTCTCGAACATTGAGCATCTTCGCAGTTTTACCCATAAGGCGCGGCTGTCGGCCTCCCGGCAAGCCACCCTTTTTGTACAAGCCTTGCCGGCAAGGCATGTAACCCTTTGTACAAAGCCAAAGCGCAGACCCTCGAGCATAAATAAACGGCTACCGGCGCCCTAAGTTATTGCATGCATGCTAGGTTGAGTCTCTTCCTTGGTTAGTGTTGATAGTGCTTAGCGGCGGCTAACCCCTAGCTTAGAGGTTGAGTGCGCATATCTCTGTTCTTCTCTGTCTCCTTTGGTTCACAGGGCACGTAAGTATTCTTGCGGAGCTGTTTTGGAAGGAAGGGAATAGACCGGCGCCCGGGCCCCGGCAAGCCAGAGTTGCCGGGGGCTGCAAGAACAAGGGTCCCTCCGCGGCAAGCCAAGATCACTGGGGGCTGCAGATCCAGATAAGTCCTTTATCCTCTATCATGCATTTCGTTATGAACTGGGATACATGAAACCCCATTCTATCTCTGAGCTACCATGCTCCCCCTTCTCGGCACCCGAGGATTATCCCCTGGGTCTGGATTTGGTCGTAGCCCCGGCAGCAAAGTAGAGGAACGGGAGACCTAATCCCACCTCATCCCTACCTCCGCCAAGAGCGTGAGAAAGGTTGAGCGAAGTGGGGAAACGGCAAGGCCTATTGCCGGGCGAGAGAACGTTTGTCTTAAAGATAACAGGGACTCACTCCTTGTCGTGGGTTCCTCCCGCGAACGAAAATCCCGGCAAACATCCCTTTTTCATAAAAAAACATCTCGTACATGTACAATTCATACGAAATGAAAACATGAGCAATGGGATTACAAGCTTTAAATTCTACTAAGGCCCATAGGCTTACAAACTAAAAAGAGATAAGGTGCCCGTAATCCCTTTCTTGTCCCTCTCCTCAGGAAATGGAACAAGAAAAGCAGGAGGGCAAAAGGCGCCTCGGCGAGCCACGGTGGCGAAGACACCAAGAGAACATCTTGGTGGCCGCCCAAGGGCTGGATGGTGATGGCGGCGCCGAGGCAGAGCTCAAGACAAGGCGGTAGGATGTCAAGATGCGATTTGAAGGCGCCGGTGCTCAGCAGATTCGACTTGACGGCCTTGCCGCCCGCCTCTTCCTCTTCGCAGCCTCCCAACGCCAGCCCCCAAGGAGACGACCCGAGAAGTTCAAGGAGCCGCAACACAGATGATGGGGTCACCGTGCCGCCCGGAGCGGGCGCCTCGACGCCTAGTCGGACCTGGCATCCTGCCGCCCGCTGGCCTCACCTTCACTGCCGTTGTCCTCCTCGTCACTCTCGCCGAGGAGGAATCTTCATCATCAAGAGCTCTCACGCAGCACCTCACGCGGGTCCCGGCGTGCAAGATTTTTTCGAGAGAAGGCCGCCTCCATTAGTTTGAAATGGAGAGCGAGCCCATCCGTCAAGCTGTGGAGGCGAAGCGAAGGTCTTCCACCTCGGTGAAGATACATGACGTGAGGGGCAGGGAACTCGACGTCGACCCATGTGCCGCTGTTCCCACAACCCTCATGTGTAGCCGCAGCTGCTATGTGGATCCAGCTCCATCTCACGCGCGAATGGGGTCGGGAGGCGAAGGCGACGGCGCGGTGGATGGCGCAGCCTGACGAAGAATTCGTAGGGGTTGTCCCCGGCGTGGCCCTCCATCGGAGGAGGGGCTGCTGGGGGAGGCGAGGCCAATCTGCCGCCCCGTCCTCCTCCCCCTCGAGCACCGCGACGGCCTCGACTCGCCTCTCCTCGGCCACGGCCACCACGAGTTTCTTGGGAGGAGCGAGGTGCTGTCTGGCCGAAACCCTCGCCGCCACCGATGAAGCATCGCCACGCCCCCTCGCCATGGCAGGAGAAGAGAGGAAGCAGGAATGGAGAGAGCCGGGTGGCGAAAGATTGAGGGGCACCGCTCCTCCCGCACCCCTCTTTATAAAGGGATGGGGGCAGGGCTCGGCCGCCCCTCTCGGCCAATCCGACTTCCTGAAGTGACAGCAAGCGGGGCCGTCGACCGCCCTCCCCGCTCCATTCAAGGCACATGGGAATCGACCCGCACGTGCGCGACTACCCACGTCCCATGCGCCTGTCACTGGCTCTGCGTTATGCATGCGGCGAACGTGGCGCAAGAGGCGGGCGCAGTGGGACACGTGGAACGAGGGTTCCCGAGCGAGGGCAGTAAATGGGAGGCGCCCCTGTGGTTTCAAAGAGACACGCAAGCCACCTCTTTACTGCCCACCACAAGGTGATGCCAGCATGCTTCCGTCATGTGCGCACGCGCGACCCCCACACCGCACATTCAACACGGGTCATGGGGAATCGCAGCGGACGGAACAGTGGCCACGGTAAAAATCCGCCCCAACTGCCCGCACACCATTCTGGGCTTGGCCCAACAACGTGTTGCGCTTATGTGTGGCCCAGGCCCGGGGGCTCCTGTCGGTGTACAAAAGTAGGGGCTTTGCTTTTGACCCCTTTACTTGTGCACGGGCAGTCAGAGCCTCCCGCCACGACCACGCATAGACATGGCAGGAAAGGGGAGTTGGAGAGGAGCCAAAACCATGAAGACAAAGGAAGCAGCGACAAGGACCAAGGCCACAAGGATCGGATGGGTGAAGCAAGTTCTCCCGGCAAGGACCCTTCCTAGAGCAGCCTCAGCCGCCCCGGCAAGACCCTTGCCGGGGCGGCCCTGTTGGGGAACGTAGTAATTTCGAAAATTTTCCTACGCACACGCAAGATCATGGTGATGGCATAGCAACGAGAGGGAAGAGTATTGTCCACGCACTCGTGAGACCGTAAGCGAAGCGTTATAACAACGCTGTTGATGTAGTCGCACGCCTTCACGATCCGACCGATCCAAGTACCGAACGCACGGCACCTCCGAAGTTCAGCACACGCTCAGCTCGATGACGATCCCCTGCTCCGATCCAAAGAAAGCGTGGGGATGAGTTCCGTAAGCACGACGGCGTGGTGACGATGATGATGCTCCATCGGCGCAGGGCTTCGCTTAAGCTCCGCGATGATATGACCGGGTGGAATATGGTGGAGGGGGCACCGCGACACGGCTAAGGAACGATCCGTAGATCAACTTGTGTGTCATGGGGTGCCCCCCTGCCCCAAGATATAAAGGAGGGAGGGGAGGTGCGGCCGCCCTCATAGGGTGCGCCGGAGGAGTCCTACTCCCACCGAGTAGGACTCCCCTCTTGCCTTGTTGGAGAAGGAAAGGGGAGGAAAGAGAAGGGGCGCCCCCCTCCTTGTCCTATTCGGACTAGGGGAGGGGCGCGCAGCCTGCCCCGGCCGCCCTCCTCTTCTCCCTTAAGGCCCACTAAGGCCCAACATCCCCGGAGGGTTCCGTAACCCCCTGTGTTTGAGAAAATCCAGATTTCACCGAACCATTCCGATATCCAAATATAGGCTTCCAATATATCAATCTTTATGTCTCGACCATTTCGAGACTACTCGTCATGTCCGTGATCACATCCGGACTCGAACAAACTTCGTACATCAAAACTTATAAACTCATAATAAACTCGTCATCGTAACGTTAAGCGTGCGGACCCTACGGGTTCGAGAACTATGTAGACATGACCTAGAACTATTCTCGGTCAATAACCAATAGCGGAACCTGGATGCCCATATTGGTTCCTACATATTCTACGAAGATCTTTATCGGTCAAACCGCACAACGACATACGTTGTTCCCTTTGTCATCGGTAGATGTTACTTGCCCGAGATTCGATCGCCGGTATCCAATACCTAGTTCAATCTCGCTACCGCAAGTCTCTTTACTCGTTCTGTAATACATCATCTCACAACTAACTTATTAGTTGCAATGCTTGCAAGGCTTATGTGATGTGTATTACTGAGAAGGCCTAGAGATACCTCTCCGACAATCGGAGTGACAAAACCTAATCTCAAATACGCCAACCCAACATGTACCTTTGGAGACACCTGTAGTACTCCTTTATAATCACCCGCTTACGCCAGGACGCTTTGGTAGCACCCAAAGTGTTCCTCCGTAAACGGAGTTGCATAATCTCATAGTTACAGGAACATGTATAGGTCATGAAGAAAGCAATAGCAATATACTAAACGATCAAGTGCTAGGCTAACGGAATGGGTCATGTCAATCACATCATTCTCCTAATGATGTGATCCCATTAATCAAATAACAACACATGTCTATGGTTAGGAAACATAACTATCTTTGATTAATGAGCTAGTCAAGTAGAGGCATACTAGTGACTATATGTTTGTCTATGTATTCACACATGTATTATGTTTCGGTTAATACAATTCTAGCATGAATAATAAACATTTATCATGATATGAGGAAATAAATAATAACTTTATTATTGCCTCTAGGGCATATTTCCTTCAGTCTCCCACTTGCACTAGAGTCAATAATCTAGTATTACACAAGAATGATTCTAACACCCATGGAGTCTTGGTGCTGATCATGTTTTGCTCGAGGAAGAGGCTTAGTCAACGGTCTCGCAATATTCAGATCCGTATGTATCTTGCAAATCTCTATGTCTCCCACTTGGACTTGGTCCCGAATGGAATTGAAGCGCTCTTGATATGCTTAGTCCTCTTGTGAAATCTGGATTCCTTTGCCAAGGCAATTGCACCAGTATTATCACGTAAGATCTTCATTGGTCCCGATGCACTAGGTATGACACCTAGATTGAAATGAACTCTTTCATCCAGACTCCTTCATTTGCTGCTTCCGGCAGCTATGTACTCCGCTTCACATGTAGATCCCGCCACGACGCTTTGTTTAGAACTGCACCAACCGACAGCTCCACCGCTTAATAAAAACACGATCCGGTTTTATGCATTTAGAATCGTCCGGATCAGTGTCAAAGCTTGCATCGACGTAACCATTTACGACTAGCTCTTTGTCACCTCCATATACGAGAAACATATCCTTAGTCCTTTTCAGGTATTTTAGGATGTTCTTGACCGCTGTCCAGTGATCCACTCCTGGATTACTTTGGTACCTTCCTGCCAAGCTTATTGCTAACCATACGTCAGGTCTGGTACACAGCATTGCATACATGATAGTGTTGGAAATATGCCCTAGAGGCAATAATAAAAGCATTATTATTATATTTCCTTGTTCATGATAATTGTCTTTTATTCATGCTATAACTGTATTATCCGGAAATCGTAATACACGTGTGAATACATAGACTACAATACGTCCCTAGTAAGCCTCTAGTTGACTAGCTCGTTGGTCAACAGATAGTCATGGTTTCGACTATGGACATCGGATGTCATTGATAACGGGATCACGCCATTAGGAGAATGACGTGATGGACAAGACCCAATCCTAAGCATAGCACAAAGATCGTAGTTCGCTTTTATTAGAGCTTTTCCAATGTCAAGTATCTCTTCCTTAGACCATGAGATCGTGCAATTCCGGATACCGTAGGAGTGCTTTGGTGTATCAAACGTCACAACGTAATCGGGTGACTATAAAGGTGCACTACAGGTATCTCCGAAAGTGACCATTGGGTTGACACGGATCGAGATGGATTTGTCACTCCGATTACGGAGAGGTATCACTAGGGCCCACTCGGTAATGCATCATCATAATGAGCTCAAAGTGATCAAGTGTCCGTCACGGATCATGCATTGCGATGAGTAAAGTGACTTGCCGGTAACGAGACTAAACGAGGTATTGGGATACCGACGATCGAGTCTCGGGCAAGTAACATACCGTCAAGACAAAGGGAATAGAATACGGGGTTGCTTGAACCCTTGACATCGTGGTTCATCCGATGACAACATCGAGGAGCATGTGGGAGCCAACATGGGTATCCAGATCCCGCTGTTGGTTATTGACTTGAGGTAGTCTCGGTCATGTCTGCATGTCTCCCGAACCCGTAGGGTCTACACACTTAAGGTTCGGTGACGCTAGGGTTAATAGGAAGACAAGTATGTGATTACCGAATGTTGTTCGGAGTCCCGGATGAGATCCCGGACGTCACGAGGAGTTCCGGAATGGTCCGGAGGTAAAGATTTATATATGGAAAGTGGTTAAACGGACTCGAAAAGTTTCGGGGTATACGGTAAAATACCGGGCCACGGGAGGGTTCCGGAGGTCCACCGGGGGGCCACCCCTCCGGGGGGCACATGGGCTAAGTGGGAGGGAGCCAGCCCCGGTGGGCTGGGCTCGCCTCCCACCTAGGCCCATGCGGCTAGGGTTTGGGAGGGAAACCCTAAAGGGGGCGCCCCCCTAGCTTGGGGGGCAAGCCACCCTCCCCTCCTCCCTTGGGCCGCCGCCCCCATCTAGGGTTTACCCTAGATGGCCGGCCCCCTGCCCTCTCCTCCTATAAATAGAGGGTGGGGGGAGGGCTGCCAACACAATTGAAGGCGCAGCCCTTCCCCTCCCCAACACCTCTCTTTCTCCACGCGAGCTTGGCGAAGCCCTGCCGGAGAACTGCTGTACCAACCGCACCACGCCGTCGTGCTGCCATTGAGTTGTCTTCTCAACCTCTCCTTCCTCCTTGCTGGATCAAGACGGAGGAGACGCCATCGTCCCGCACGTGTGTTGAACACGGAGGTGCTGTCCTTTCAGACTTTGGTCATCGGTGATCGGAATCACGCTGGGAACGCCTTCATCATCACCACTCCCTCGAACGCTTCCGTACTCGATCTACAAGTGGTATGTAGATGCAAACTCTCTCGTTACTCGTTGCTTAGTAGAACTCATAGATGGATCTTGGTGAAACCGTAGGAAAATTTTAATTTTCTGCAACGCTCCCCAACAGTGGCATCATGAGCTAGGTCTATCGTAGTTCTCTTTGCACGAGTAGAACACAATTTTGTTGTGGGCGTGGATCTTGTCAACTTACTTGCCGTTACTAGTTGTTTCTTGCTTCCGCGGTATTGTGGGATGAAGCGGCCCGGACCAACCTTACACGCATTTTACGTGAGACCGGTTCCACCGACTAACATGCACTAGTTGCATAAGGTGGCTGGCGGGTGTCTGCTCTCCTACTTTAGTGGGAGCGGATTCGATGAACAGGGTCCTTATGAAGGGTAAATAGAAGTTGACAAGATCACGCCAGGTTATTCGAGGTAAGAAAACGTTCTTGCTAGAACCCAATTGCAGCCACGTAAAAGATGCAACAACAATTAGAGGACGCCTAACTTGTTTTTGCAGCAATTGTCATGTGACGGATATGGCCAAGTTGTGATGAATGATGATATATTGTGATGTATGAGATCATGTTCTTGTAATAGGAATCACGACTTGCATGTCGATGAGTATGACAACCGCAGGAGCCATAGGAGTTGTCTTTATTTTGTATGACCTGCGTGTCATTGAAGAACGCCATGTAATTTACTTTACTTTATTGCTAAACGCGTTAGCCATAGAAGTAGAAGTAGTCGCTGGCGGACAACTTCATGGAGGCACGATGATGGAGATCATGATGATGGAGATCATGGTGTCATGCCGGTGACAGGATGATCATGGAGCCCCGAAGATGAAGATCAAGGAGCTATATGATATTGGCCATATCATGTCACTACTTTATAATTGCATGTGATGTTTATTATGTTTATACATCTTGTTTACTTAGAACGACGGTAGTAAATAAGATGATCCCTTAGAACAATTTCAAGAAGTGTTCTCCCTAATCGTGCACCGCTGCTACAGTTCGTCGCTTCTAAGCACCACGTGTTAATCGGGTGTGATGGATTCTTACGTTCACATACAACGGGTGTAAGCAAGATTTACACACGCAGAAACACTTAGGGTTAACTTGACGAGCCTAGCATGTGAAGACATGGCCTCGGAACACGGAGACCGAAAGGTCGAACACGAGTCGATGGAAGATACGATCAACATGAGAATGTTCACCGACGCAGACTAGTCCGTCTCACGTGTTGATCGGACACGGCCTAGTCGACTCGGATCGTGTAACACTTAGATGACTAGAGGGATGTCTAATCTAAGTGGGAGTTCATTAATAATTTGATTAGATGAACTTAATTATCATGAACTTAGTCTAAAACTTTTGAATTATATGTCTTGTAGATCAAATGGCCAACGCCATGTCAACTTGAACTTCAACGCTCCTAGAGAAAACCAAGCTGAAAGATGACGGCAGCAACTATACGGACTGGGTCCGAACCCGAGGATCATCCTCATAGCTGCCAGAAACAATACGTCCTAGAAGGACCGCTAGGTGACGCCTCCGTCCCTGAGAACCAAGACATTATGAATGCTTGGCAGTCTCATCTTGATGATTACTCCCTCGCTCAAGGCGGCATGCTTTACAGCTTAGAACCGGGCTCCAAAAGCGTTTTGAGCATCACGGAGCATATGAGATGTTCAAGAGCTGAAACTGGTTTTCAAGCTCACGCCGGGTCGAGAGATATGACATCTCCGACAAGTTCTATAGTTGTAAGATGGAGGAAAACAGTTACATCGGTGAGCACATTCTCAAGATGTCCAGGTGCACAACCGTATGACCCAGCTGAATATTAACCTCCCCGATGAGGCGGTCATTGACAGAATCCTCCATCGCTCCCACCAAGCTACAAGAGCTTTGTGATGAACTACAACATGCGGGGATGGTAAAGACCATTCTGAAGTGTTCTCTATGCTGAAGTCAGCCGAGGTTGAAATCAAGAAAGAACATCAAGTGTTGATGGTCAATAAGACCACTAAGTTCAAGAAGGGCAAGGGTAAGAAGAACTTCAAGAAGGACGGCAAGGAGATTGCCGCGCCCGCAAGCAAGTTGCCGGAAGAAGTCAAAGAATGGACCCAAGCCCGAGATCGAGTGCTTTTATTGCAAGGGAAGGGTCACCGAAGCGGAACTGCCCCAAGTACTTAGCGGATAAGAAGGCCGGCAACACCAAAGGTATATTTGATATACATGTAATTGATGTGTACCTTACCAAGAATCGTAGTAACTCCCGGGTATTTGATACCGTGCCGTTGCTCATATTTGTAACTCACAGCAGGAGCTGCGGAATAAGCGGAGATCGGCGAAGGACGAGGTGACGATCGCGTCGGGAATGGTTCCAGAGTCGATGTGATCGCCGTCGCACGCTACCTCTTCATTTACCCAATGGATTAGTTATGAACCTTAATAATTGTTATTTGGTGCCAAGTTTGAGCATGAATATTGTATCCGGATCTCGCTTAATGCGAGATGGCTACTCATTTAAATCCGAGAATAATGGTTGTTCTATTTATATGAGAGATATGTTTTATGGTCATGTTCCGATGGTCAATGGTTTATTCTTAATGAATCTCGGCGTAGTATTACACATGTTCATAGCGTGAATACCAAAAGATGTAAAGTTGATAACGATAGTCCCACATACTTGTGGCACTGCCGCCTTGGTCACATTGGTGTCAAGCGCATGAAGAAGCTCCATGCTGATGGACTTTTGGAGTCTCTTGATTATGAATCATTTGACACATGCGAACCATGCCTCATGGGCAAGATGACCAAGACTCCATTCTCTCGAACAATGGAGCGAGCAACCAACTTGTTGGAAATCATACATACCGATGTAAAAGCGGTCCAATGAGCGTTGAGGCTCATGGAGGATATCGTTATGTTCTCACTCTCACAGATGACTTGAGTAGATATGGGTATGTCTACTTGATGAAACACAAGTCCGAGACCTTTGAAAAGTTCAAGGAATTTCAGAATGAAGTAGAGAATCAACGTGACCGAAAGATAAAATTCTTACGATCGATCGTGGAGGAGAATATTTAAGTCACGAATTTGGTACACACTTAAGAAAATGTGGAATCGTTTCACAACTAACGCCGCCGGAACACCTCAACAGAACGGTGTGTCCGAACGTCATAATCGCACTCTATTGGATATGGTGCGGTCTATGATGTCTCTTACCGATTTACCGCTATCATTTTGGGGATACGCTCTAGAGACAGCTACATTCACTTTAAATAGGGCACCGCCTAAATCCGTTGAGACGACACCGTATGAATTATGGTTTGGGAAGAAACCTAAGCTGTCGTTTCTAAAAGTTTGGGGATGCGATGCTTATGTCAAGAAACTTCAACCTGAAAAGCTCGAACCCAAGTCGGAAAATGCGTCTTCATAGGATACCCTAAGGAAACCTTTGGGTATACCTTCTACCTTAGATCCGAAGGCAAGATCTTTGTTGCCGAACGGAATCTTTCTCGAAAAGAGTTTCTCTCGAAAGAAGTAAGTGGGAGGAAAGTAGAACTCGATGAAGTACTACCTCTTGAACAGGAAAGTAGTGCAGCTCAGAAAATGTTCTGTGATGCCTACACCAACCAAGAGGAAATTCATGATGATGATCAAGGTGCTTCGGATCAAGTTACTACTAAACTTCGTAGGTCCACTAGGACACGCTCCGCACCAGAGTGGTACGGAAACCCTGTCCTGGAAATCATGTTGTTAGACAACAATGAACCTTCGAACTATGAAGAAGCGATGGCGGGCCCAGATTCCAACAAATGGCTAGAAGCCATGAAATCCGAGATAGAATCCATGTATGAAAACAAAGTGTGGACTTTGACTGACTTACCCGATGATCGGCGAGCCATAGAAAACAAATGGATCTTTAAGAGGAAGACGGGCGCGGATGGTAATGTCACCATTTATAAAGCTCGACTTGTCGCTAAGGGTTATCGGCAAGTTCAAGGGATTGACTACGATGAGACTTTCTCTCCGTGGCGAAGCTTAAGTCCGTCCAATCATGTTAGCAATTGCCGCATACTATGATTATGAGATATGGCGATGGACGCCAAAACAGCGTTCCTTAACGGCTATCTTAAGGAAGAGCTGTATATGATACAGCCGGAAGGTTTTGTCGATCCTAAGAATGTCGACAAAGTATGCAAGCTCCAGCGATCCATTTATGGGCTGGTGCAAGCATCTCGGAGTTGGAACATTCGCTTTGATGAGATGATCAAAGCGTTTAGTTTATGCGACTTATGGAGAAGCCTGCGTTTACAAGAAAGTGAGTGGGAGCTCAGAGCATTTCTCATATTATATGTAGATGACATACTTTTGATGGGAAATGATATAGAATTCTTGGACAGCATTAAGGCCTACTTGAATAAGTGTTTTTCAATGAAGGACCTTGGAGAAGCTGCTTATATATTAGGCATCAAGATCTATAGAGATAGATCGAGACGCCTCATAGGTCTTTCACAAAGCACATACCTTGATAAGATTTTGAAGAAGTTCAAAATGGATCAGTCCAAGAAAGGGTTCTTGCCTCATTACAAGGTGTGAGATTGAGCTCAGCTCAATGCCCGACCACGGCAAAAGATAAAGAAGAGATGAGTGTCATCCCTATGCCTCAGCCATAGGATCTATTATGTATGCCATGCTGTGTACCGACCTGATGTAAACCTTGCCGTAAGTTTGGTAGGAAGGTACCAAAGTAATCCCGCAAGGAACACCGGACAGCGGTCAAGAATATCCTGAAGTACCGAAAAGGACAAAGGACATGTTTCTCGCTTATGGAGGTGATGAAGAGCTCGTCAGAAACAGGTTACGCCGACGCTAGCTTCGACACAGATCTGGATGACTCTAAGTCACAAACCGGATACGTGTATATGTTGAATGGTGGAGCAATGAAGCTGGTGCAGCTGCAAGCGAGCGTCGTGGCGGGATCTACATGTGAAGCGGAGTACATGGCAGCCTCGGAGGCAGCGCATGAAGCAATTTGGGTGAAGGAGTTCATCACCGACCTAGGAGTCATACCCAATGCGTCGGGGCCGATCAAACTCTTCAGTGACAACACCGAGCTATTGCACTTGCCAAGGAGCCCAGGTTTCACAAGAAGACCAGGCACATCAAGCGTCGCTCAACTCCATCCGTGAAAATGTTCAGATGGAGACATAGAAATTTGTAAAGTGCATACGGATCTGAATGTCGCAGATCCGTTGACTAAACCTCTTCCGCGGGCAAAACATGATCAACACCAGAACTCTATGGGTGTTCGATTCATCACAATGTAAACTAGATTATTGACTCTAGTGCAAGTGGGAGACTGTTGGAAATATGCCCTAGAGGCAATAATAAAAGCATTATTATTATATTTCCTTGTTCATGATAATTGTCTTTATTCATGCTATAACTGTATTATCCGGAAATCGTAATACACGTGTGAATACATAGACTACAATACGTCCCTAGTAAGCCTCTAGTTGACTAGCTCGTTGGTCAACAGATAGTCATGGTTTCCTGACTATGGACATCGGATGTCATTGATAACGGATCACGCCATTAGGAGAATGACGTGATGGACAAGACCCAATCCTAAGCATAGCACAAAGATCGTGTAGTTCGCTTTTGCTAGAGCTTTTCCAATGTCAAGTATCTCTTCCTTAGACCATGAGATCGTGCAATTCCGGATACCGTAGGAGTGCTTTGGTGTATCAAACGTCACAACGAATCGGGTGACTATAAAGGTGCACTACATGTATCTCCGAAAGTGACCATTGGGTTGACATGGATCGAGACTAGGATTTGTCACTCCGTATTACGGAGAGGTATCACTAGGGCCCACTCGGTAATGCATCATCATAATGAGCTCAAAGTGATCAAGTGTCCGTCACGGATCATGCATTGCGGTATCGAGTAAAGTGACTTGCGATAACGAGACTAAACGAGGTATTGGGATACCGACGATCGAGTCTCGGGCAAGTAACATACCGTCAAGACAAAGGGAATAGAATACGGGTTGCTTGAACCCTTGACATCGTGGTTCATCCGATGACAACATCGAGGAGCATGTGGGAGCCAACATGGGTATCCAGATCCCGCTGTTGGTTATTGACTTGAGGTAGTCTCGGTCATGTCGCAGATGTCTCCCAAACCCGTAGGGTCTACACACTTAAGGTTCGATGACGCTTAGGGTTAATAGGAAGACAAGTATGTGATTACGAATGTTGTTCGAGTCCGGATGAGATCCCTGACGTCACGAGGAGTTCCGGAATGGTCCGGAGGTAAAGATTTATATATGGAAAGTGGTTAAACGGACTCGGAAAGTTTGGGGTATACTGGGTAAAATGCCGGGGCCACCGGAGGGTTCCGGAGGTCCACCGGAGGGGCCACCCCCCGGGGGCCACATGGGCTAAGTGGGAGAGGGAGCCAGCCCTGGTGGGCTGGGCTGCGCCTCCCACCTAGGCCCATCGGCTAGGGTTTGGGAGGGTAAACCCTAAAGGGGCGCCCCAGCTTGGGGGCAAGCCACCTCCCTCCTCCCTTGGGCCGCCGCCCCATCTAGGGTTTACCCTAGATGGCCGGCCCCCCTTTGCCCTCTCCTCCTATAAATAGAGGGGTGGGGGGGAGGGCTGCCAATACAATTGAAGGCGCAGCCCCTCCCCTCCCCAACACCTCTCTTTCTCCACGCGAGCTTGGCGAAGCCCTGCCGGAGAACTGCTGTACCAACTGCACCACGCCGTCGTGCTGCCATTGGAGTTGTCTTCCTCAACCTCTCCTTCCTCCTTGCTGGATCAAGACGGAGGAGACGCCATCGTCCCGTACGTGTGTTGAACACGGAGGTGCTGTCCTTTCAAGATTTTGGTCATCGGTGATCGGAATCACGTTGGGAACGTCTTCATCATCACCACTCCCTCGAACGCCTCGCACTCGATCTACAAGTGGTATGTAGATGCAAACTCTCTCTCGTTACTCGTTGCTTAGTAGAACTCATAGATGGATCTTGGTGAAACCGTAGGAAAATTTTAATTTTCTGCAACGTTCCCCTACAGATAGAGCCTATGGCTGAAGCATAGGGAACATCTTTCATTTTCTCTCTATCTTCTGCTGTGGTCGGGCATTGAGTCTGACTCAATTTCACACCTTGTAATACAGGTAAAAATCCTTTCTTTGCCTGATCCATTTTGAACTTTTTCAAAACTTTATCAAGGTATGTGCTTTGTGAAAGTCCAATTAAGCGTCTTGATCTATCTCTATAGATCTTGATGCCCAATATGTAAGTAGCTTCACCGAGGTCTTTCATTGAAAAACTTTTATTCAAGTATCCTTTTATGCTATCCAGAAATTCTATATCATTTCCAATCAATAATATGTCGTCCACATATAATATCGTAAATGCTACTGAGCTCCCACTCACTTTCTTGTAAATACAGGCTTCTCCAAAAGTCTGTATAAAACCATATGCTTTGATCACACTATCAAAGCGTTTATTCCAACTCCGAGAGGCTTGCACCACCATAAATTGATCGCTTTGGAGCTTGCACACTTTGTTAGCACCTTTTGGGTCAACAAAACCTTCTGTTGCATCATATGCAACTCTTCTTCTAGAAATCCATTCAAGAATGCAGTTTTTACATCCATTTGCCAAATTTCGTAATCTTAAAATGCAGCAATTGCTAACATGATTCGGACAGTCTTAAGCATCGCTACGGGTGAGAAAGTCTCATCGTAGTCAACCCCTTGAACTTGTCGAAAACCTTTCGCAACAAGTCGAGCTTTATAGACGCTTACATTACCATCGGCGTCATCTTCTTCTTAAAGATCCATTTATTCTCAATGGCTTGTCGATCATCGGGCAAGTCAACCAAAGTCCATACTTTGTTCTCATACATGGATCCCATCTCAGATTTCATGGCTTCCAGCCATTTTGCGAATCTGGGCTCACCATCGCTTCTTCATAGTTTGTAGGTTCGCCATGGTCAAGTAACATGACTTCGAATAGGATTACCGTACCACTCTGTGCGGATCTTACTCTGGTTGACCTCTGATTCAAGAGAAACTTGATCTGAAGTTTCATGATCAATATCATTAGTTTCCTCACTAATTGGTGTAGTTGTCACAGAATCGTTTGTTGTGATGAACTACTTTCCAATAAGGAACAGATATCTGATTATCTCATCAAGTTCTACTTTCCTCCCACTCACTTCTTTCGAGAGAAACTCTTTTTCTAGAAAGGATCTGAATTTAGCAACGAAAATCTTGCCTTCAGATCTGTGATAGAAGGTGTACCCAACAGTCTCCTTTGGGTATCCTATGAAGACACATTTCTCCGATTTGGGTTCGAGCTTATCGGGTTGAAGTTTCTTCACATAAGCATCGCAGCCCCAAACTTTAAGAAACGACAACTTTGGTTTCTTGCCAAACCACAATTCATGAGGTGTCGTCTCAATGGATTTTGATGGTGCCCTATTTAACGTGAATGCGGCCGTCTCTAAGGCATAACCCCAAAACGATAGCGGTAAATCAGTAAGAGACATCATAGATCACACCATATCTAGTAAAGTACGATTACGATGTTCGGACACACCATTTCGTTGTGGTGTTCCGGGTGGCGTGAGTTGCGAAACTATTCCGCATTGTTTCAAATGTAAACCAAACTCGTAACTCAAATATTCTCCTCCACGATCAGATCGTAGAAATTTTATTTTCTTGTTACGATGATTTTCCACTTCACTCTGAAATTCTTTGAACTTTTCAAATGTTTCAGATTTGTGTTTCATTAAGTAGATATACCCATATCTGCTCAAATCATCTGTGAAGGTGAGAAAATAACGATACCGCCAAGTGCCTCAACATTCATTGGACCACAAACATCGGTATGTATGATTTCCAACAAATCAGTTGCTCGCTCCATAGTTCCGGAGAACGGCGTTTTAGTCATCTTGCCCATGAGGCACGGTTCATAAGTACCAAGTGATTCATAATCAAGTGATTCCAAAAGCCCATCAAGATGGAGTTTCTTCATGCGTTTACTCGATATGACCCAAACGGCAAGGCCATAAATAAGTTGCACTATCATTATCAACTCTGCATCTTTTGGTTTCAACACTATGAATATGTGTATTACTACTATCGAGATTCAATAAAATAGACCACTCTTCAAGGGTGCATGACCATAAAAGATATTATTCATATAAATAGAACAACCATTATTCTCGACTTAAATGAATAACCATCTCGCATCAAACAAGATCCAGATATAATGTTCATGCTTAACGCGGCACCAAATAACAATTATTTAGGTCTAAAACTAATCCCGATGGTAGATGTAGAGGTAGCGTGCCGACCGCGATCACATCGACTTTGGAACCATTTCCTCGCGCATCGTCACCTCGTCCTTAGCCAATCTTCGCAATCCGTAGTTCCTGCTTTGAGTTGCAAATGTTAGCAATGAACCAATATCAAATACCGGTACTATCTGCGAGAATTAGTAAGGTACACATCAATAACATGTATATCACATATACCTTTGTTTACTTTGCCATCCTTCTTATCCGCCAGATACTTGGGGCAGTTCCGCTTCCGGTGTCCATCTGCTTGCGATAGAAGCACTCGATCTCGAGCTTAGGTCCAGACTTGGGTTTCTTCTCTTGAGCAGCAACTTGTTTACTTGTTCTTCTTGAAGTTCCTTCTTCTTCCCTTTGCCCTTTTCTTGAAACTGGTGGTCTTGTTGACCATCAACACTTGATGCTCCTTTTTGATTTCTACCTCCATGCTTTTAGCATTGCGAAGAGCTCGGGAATAGACTTGTCCATCCCTTGCATATTATAGTTCATCACGAAGCTCTTGTAGCTTGGTGGCGATGATTGAAGAATTCTGTCAATGACACTATCATCGTGAAGATTAACTCCCAGTTGAATCAAGTGATTATTATACCCGACATTTTGAGTATGTGTTCACTGACAGAACTATTTTCCTCCATCTTGCAGCTATAGAACTTATTGGAGACTTCATATCTCTCAATCCGGCATTTGCTTGAAATATTAACTTCAACTCCTGGAACATCTCATATGCTCCATGACATTCAAAACGTCGTTGAAGGCCGGTTCTAAGCCGTAAAGCATGTCACACTGAACTATCGAGTAGTCATCAGCTTTGCTCGCCAGACGTTCTTAACGTCGCCGGTTGCATCAGCAGAGCAGCTTCGCACCCAACGGTGCTTCCAGGACGTAATTCTTCTGTGCAGCAATGAGGATAATCCTCGAGTTACGGACCCAATCCGTGTAATTGCTACCATCATCTTTCAACTTTGCTTTCTCAAGGAACGCATTAAAATTCAACGGAACAACAACACGAGCCATCTATCTACAGTAAACATAGACAAGCAAAATACTATCAGGTACTAAGTTCATGATAAATTTAAGTTCAATTAATCATATTACTTTAGTACTCCCACTTAGATAGACATCCCTCTAATCTTCTAAGTGATTACGTGATCCATATTAACTACACCATGTCCGATCGTCACGTGAGATGGAGTAGTTTCAACGGTGAACATCAATATGTTGATCATATCTACTATATGATTCACGCTCGACCTTTCGGTCTCCGTGTTCCGAGGCCATATCTGTTATATGCTAGGCTCGTCAAGTTTAACCTGAGCCTATCACACCCGATCATCACGTGGTGTCTCAGCACGAAGAACTTTCGCAACGGTGCATACTCAGGGAGAACACTTCTTGATAATTTTAGTGAGAGATCATCTTAAAATGCTAACGTCAATCAAAGCAAGATAAGATGCATAAAGGATAAACATCACATGCAATCAATATAAGTGATATGATATGGCCATCATCATCTTGTGCTTGTGATCTCCATCTCCGAAGCACCGTTGTGATCACCATCGTCACCGGCGCGACACCTTGATCTCCATCGTAGCATCGTTGTCGTCTCGCCAACTATTGCTTCTACGACTATCGCTACCGCTTAGTGATAAAGTAAAGCAATTACATGGCTTTTGCATTTCATACAATAAGCGACAACCATATGGCTCCTGCCGATTGCCGATAACTTCGTTACAAAACATGATCATCTCATACAATAAAATATAGCATCACGTCTTGACCATATCACATCACAACATGCCCTGCAAAAACAAGTTAGGCGTCCTCTACTTTGTTGTTGCAAGTTTTACGTGGCTGCTACGGGCTGAGCAAGAACCGTTCTTACCTATGCATCAAAACCACAGCGATAGTTTGTCAAGTTGGTGCTGTTTTAACCTTCGCAAGGACCGGGCGTAGCCACACTCAGTTCAACTAAAGTGAGAGAGACAGACACCCGCGGTCACCTTTAAGCAACGAGTGCTCGAAGCGGTGAAACCAGTCTCGCGTAAGCGTCTGGCGTAATGTCGGTCCGGGCGCTTCATCTCACAATACCGCTGAACCAAAGTATGACATGTTGGTAAGCAGTATGACTTATATCGCCCACAACTCACTTGTGTTCTACTCGTGCATATGACATCTACGCATAAAACCAGGCTCGGATGCCACTGTTGGGGAACGTAGTAATTTCGAAAATTTTCCTACGCACACGCAAGATCATGGTGATGGCATAGCAACGAGAGGGAAGAGTATTGTCCATGTACCCTCGTAGACCGTAAGCGGAAGCGTTATAACAACGCGGTTGATGTAGTCGTACGTCTTCACGATCCGACCGATCCAAGTACCGAACGTACGGCACCTCCGAGTTCAGCACACGTTCAACTCGATGACGATCCCCGGGCTCCGATCCAGCAAAGCGTTGGGGATGAGTTCCGTCAGCACGACGGCGTGGTGACGATGATGATGCTCCACCGGCGCAGGGCTTCGCCTAAGCTCCACGACGATATGACCGAAGTGGAATATGGTGGAGGGGGGCACCGCACACGGCTAAGGAACGATCCGTAGATCAACTTGTGTGTCATGGGGTGCCCCCCTTCCCCCGTATATAAAGGAGGGAGGGGGAGGTGCGGCCGGCCCTCATAGGGTGCGCCTGGAGGAGTCCTACTCCCACCGGGAGTAGGACTCCCCCCTCTTGCCTTGTTGGAGAAGGAAAGGGGGGAGGGGAAAGAGGAAGGGGGGCGCCGCCCCCCCCTTGTCCTATTCGGACTAGGGGGGGGCGCACGGCCTGCCCTGGCCGGCCCTCCTCTTCTCCCTTAAGGCCCACTAAGGCCCAACATCCCCGGGAGGGTTCCGGTAACCCCCCGGTGTTTCGGTAAAATCCAGATTTCACCTGGAACCATTCCGATATCCAAATATAGGCTTCCAATATATCAATCTTTATGTCTCGACCATTTCGAGACTCCTCGTCATGTCCGTGATCACATCCGGGACTCCGAACAAACTTCGGTACATCAAAACTTATAAACTCATAATAAACTGTCATCGTAACGTTAAGCGTGCGGACCCTACGGGTTCGAGAACTATGTAGACATGACCTAGAACTATTCTCGGTCAATAACCAATAGCGGAACCTGGATGCCCATATTGGTTCCTACATATTCTAGGAAGATCTTTATCGGTCAAACCGCATAACGACATCGTTGTTCCTTTGTCATCAGTATGTTACTTGCCCGAGATTCGATCGTCGGTATCCAATACCTAGTTCAATCTCGTTACTCGCAAGTCTCTTTACTCGTTCCGTAATACATCATCTCACAACTAACTTATTAGTTGCAATGCTTGCAAGGCTTATGTGATGTGTATTACCGAGAAGGCCTAGAGATACCTCTCCGACAATCGGAGTGACAAAACCTAATCTCAAATCGCCAACCCAACATGTACCTTTGGAGACACCTGTAGTACTCCTTTATAATCACCCGATTCGTTGTGACGTTTGGTAGCACCAAAGTGTTCCTCCGTAAACAGGAGTTGCATAATCTCATAGTTACAGGAACATGTATAGGTCATGAATAAAGCAATAGCAATATACTAAGCGATCAAGTGCTAGGCTAACGGAATGGGTCATGTCAATCACATCATTCTCCTAATGATGTGATCCCATTAATCAAATAACAACACATGTCTATGGTTAGGAAACATAACCATCTTTGATTAATGAGCTAGTCAAGTAGAGGCATACTAGTGACTATATGTTTGTCTATGTATTCACACATGTATTATGTTTCCGGTTAATACAATTCTAGCATGAATAATAAACATTTATCATGATATGAGGAAATAAATAATAACTTTATTATTGCCTCTAGGGCATATTTCCTTCAGGCCCGCCCGTGCCAGCCGAGCGAGCCACCCTTGAGCTCACCAATGCTCACACAAATGCATTGAGACAGGGCTCGGGAGGCACCTCCGTGGTGGCATGCAGATCTTTGTGAAGACATAGGATGCTCAAGATCAAATAAGGATAAGAAGTCAACCATCCTCACCGAAGAAACCCACAAGACCCCCGGCAAGACCCTTGCCGGGGAGGCCAGCGCGCCACGGCAAGACCCTTGCCGGGGAGGCCAGCGTGCCACCGCAAGACCCTTGACGGACCACCCGGCAAGACTCTTGCCGGGCCACCCGACAAGGCTCTCGCCAAAGCGCACCGGCTGGGCCACTACCAGGCCCGCACCAGATAAGTCTTCGACTCCGTTCGCATGCACCTGCCGACCCAACCAGCTGGGCAGGCACCTGCATGGCGGCATGCAATCCTTCATGGAGGCTCCACCACCACGCCACCTCAGCTGCCTGCCTGCCTACATGGCACCGCATGCATCGCTGGCCAGGGCGCGTGTCGAAGCAAGGAGGAGCGGCGACGGATGGGACTCGCCTCGCCCCCGTCCCCAATAAAGCGAAGGGACACCTAAGCCTTGCATTAAATGCATCTTGTCCTGTAATACGAGGGATAACCTCGCAGCACTGTACCCTTTCCACCTCCTGCTTGCCACTGTGGTGACCCCTTTCCCTATAAAAGGAGGCCCAAGGCGACCAGGAAAAGGATTCGGCTCTTTGGAACCTCGCAACACCTAGAGCTAGTTCGAGAGCTCAAGAACACTAAATACATCCACCAAAGCAGGACTAGGGTTTTACACATCCTCGCGGCCCGAACATGGGTAAAATCCCTTTGTGTTGTCTGCTAGTCCCGCTCTTCTCACGATCCCCGCGCCCCGCAGCCGTAGAAGGGATTCCAGTGATCCCATAGGTGTTGTTTCCCGCTGACACTTGGGTTGTGGGTTATCAAGATCAACTGCAGGTTCTATCTCACCATCATTGTTTGGTTCTTTATTATTTATTTGAGTATTTTCATGAACCTCATCATTATCTTTTTCATTATCAGAATGTGAGTGTTCACTACCAGATTGAGTTTCAGCATCAGAGATAGAAACTTCATTATCATTATCAGGAGGTTTTTCTACTTCAGGTTCACTAGAGGCATGCAAAGTCCTATCATTTTTCTTCTTCTTTTCATTTTTAGAAGGACTAAGTGTATCAGCGTTAACTCTTTGAGAGTCTTGTTCAATTCTTTTTGGGTGTCCTTCAGGATAAAGTGGTTCCTGAGTCATTCTACCTCCTCTAGTCATTACTCTATGATGGTAGCTGGAACTACGTCGGTATTTCCCCGGAGAGGGAGGGATGATGTAGCACAGCGATGGTAGAGTATTTCCCTCTGTTATGAAACCAAGGTATCGAACCAGTAGGAGAACCAAGCAACACAACGTAAACAACACCTGCACACAAATAACAACACCTCGCAACCCGACGTGTTAAAGGGGTTGTTAATCCCTTTCGGGTAACGGCGCCAGAAATTGGCAAGTGGACGTGAGGTAAATTGTAGTAGATTGAAATAATAGATCACAAATAAAATAAAATGCAGCAAGGTATGTTTGTATTTTTGGTTTAATAGATCTGAATAAAAATGCAAAGGAAAAGTAGATCGCAAGCAAATATATGAGAAAGAAGACCCGGGGGCCGTAGGTTTCACTAGTGGCTTCTCTCGAGAAAAATAGCAAACGGTGGGTAAACAAATTACTGTTGGGCAATTGATAGAACTTCAAATAATTATGACAATATCCAGGCAATGATCATTACATAAGCATCACGTCCAAGATTAGTAGACCGACTCCTGCCTGCATCTACTACTATTACTCCACACATCGACCGCTATCCAGCATGCATCTAGTGTATTAAGTTCATGGAAAAACGGAGTAATGCAATAAGAACGATGACATGATTTAGACAAGATCTGTTTATCTATATGGCGGTAGATATAGATCCCGTCTTTTTATACTTAGTAGCAACGATACATACATGTTGTTTCCCCTTCTGTCACTGGGATTGAGCACCGTAAGATCGAACCCACTACCGGGCACCTCTTCCCATTGCAAGATAAATAGATCAAGTTGGCCAAACAAAACCCAAATATCAGAGAAGAAATACGAGGCTATAAGAGATCATGCATATAAGAGATCAAAGAAACTCAAATAACTTTCATGGATATAAAAAGATATGACTGATCATAAACTCAAAGTTCATCATATCCCAACAAACACACCGCAAAAGAGTTACATCATATGGATCTACAAGAGACCATTGTATTGAGAATCCAGCAAGAGAGAGAGAGAGAGAGAGAGAGAGAGAGAGAGAGAGAGAGAGAGAAAGCTATCTAGCTACTAACTACGGACCCGAAGGTCTACAAGGAACTACTCACGCATCATCGGAGAGGCACCAATGGAAGAGGTGAACCCCTCCATGATGGTGTCTAGATGGGATCTGGTGGTTCTGGACTCTACGACGGCTAGATGAATATTTTGACGCCTCGTCTAGGGTTTCTGGAATATTGTGGTATTTATAGAGCAAAGAGGCGGTCCGGGGGGCACCCGAGGTGGGCACAACCCACCAGGGCGCGCCTGGGCCTCCTGGCGCGCCCTGGTTGGTTGTGCCCCCCTCGGGGCAGGTGCAACCAGGGCCCATTTCATTCCTTCTGGCCCATAAAAAATCATCGTGGAGTTTCATGGCATTTGGACTTCGTTTGATATTGATTTCCTGCGATGTAAAAAGATGGAAAAACAGCAACTGACACTTGGCACTATGTCAATAGGTTAGTACCAAAAAATGATATAAAATGACTATAAAATGATTATAAAACATCCAAGATTGATAATAAAACAGCATGGAACAATCAAAACTTATAGATACGTTGGAGGGGTATCACACTAACAACATGATCATTGATATTATTATTCATTTCATCTAGCAACTCTCTTTGAGATTTAGCAACTTGTTCTAACTGAGTTTGAACCATATAAGCATGCTTCCCTACACCTCTAACATCATTTGAGATTCTAAATAACAAGTCACTCAAGCGAGCAATCATATTAGAATTGTATTTCAATTGTTCCATAATATTTGCATTGAAGTGATCTTGCTTTCTAATGTAATTTTCAAACTCATAAAGCATTGGCTAGTGTGCATATTGTGAGGATTGTCATTATCATTGAATTTCATTAGCGAATTTACCTCTACCACCTTAGGTGGTGGTGTATCAAGCCCATGTATGTCTTCAATAGGAGGTAAATTTTTGACATCCTCAGCTTTAATGCATTTTTCCTTCATAGATTTCTTTGCCTCTTGCATATCTTCGGGACTGAGATATAAGATACCCCTATTCTTCGGAGTGGGTTTAGTGGTGGTTCAGGAAGAGGCCAATCATCATAACTTTTCAATATGTTATTCAATAATTCTTCAGCTTGCCCAATAGTTCGTTCCCTGAAAACACAACCAGCACAACTATCTAGGAAATCCCTAGAAGCATTGGTTAGTCCATTATAGAAGATATCAAGTATTTCATTTTTCTTAAGAGGATGATCAGGCAAAGCATTAAGCAATTGGATAAGCCTCCCCCAAGCTTGTTGGAGACTCTCTTCTTCAATTTGCGCAAAGTTAAATATTTCATGTAAGGCAGCTTGTTTCTTATGAGCAGGGAAATATTTTTTACAAAAGTAATAAATCATATCCTGGGGACTACGCACACAACCAGTAGCAAGAGTATTGTACCAAGCTTTAGAATCACCCTTTAACAAGAACGGAAATAATTTGAGAACATAATAATAGTGAGTTTTCTCATCATGAGCAAAAAGGGTGGCTATGTCATTCAACTTAGTAAGATGTGCCACAACAGTTTCAGTTTCATAACTTAGTAATTAACTTTGGGTCGACAGAGAATTCATAATCCTTATCGTCAACAAAGATGGGTGAAGTAGAAAACTGAGGATCACATTTTATTTTAGCATTCAAAGTCCTTTCTTTATACTTGCATAATAATTTTTCTAGATCATCTCTATCCTTACAAGCAAGAATATCTCTAGTTGTCTCCTCATTCATAACATACCCTTCTGGTACCTTCGGCAATTCATATCTAGGAGGGTTAGTTCTAATAGGTGTTTCAATATTTTCAGTTTCAAGCTCATCATCAGTTTCAACAATATCATGTCGTCTTACTCTAGCAATTTGTTATTCAAGAAATTCACCTAGTGGCACATCATCATCAAGCAAGGTACTAGCATCATCATAAGTATCATTCATAGCAGAAGTAGAATCACCAATAACTTGCGACATATCAGGATTAATAGCATGTGATGGTGTTGCAAGTTTACTTATAACAGAAGTTGAATCTAAAGCGGAGCTAGATGGCAGTTCCTTACCTCCCCTTGTCTTAGAGGGATAAACATTAGTCTTAGCATCCTTCAGGTTCTTCATAGTGATAAATTGATAATAATCCAAAGTGACTCAACAAATATAGCTATGCTCCCCGGCAACGGTGCCAGAAAAAGGTCTTGATAACCCACAAGTATATGGGATCGCAACAGATTTCGAGGGTAGAGTGTTCAACCCAAATTTATAGATTCGACACAAGGGGAGCCAAAGAATACTTGTAAGTATTAGCAGCTGAGTTGTCAATTCAACCACACCTGGAGATTAATTATCTGCAGCAAAGTGATCAGTAGCAAAGTAGTATGATAGTTTTGATAATACTAGCGACATCAATAGTAACGGTAACAATGATAGCAGTAGTTTTGTAGCAATTGCAACAGTAATAATAGCGGTAGTAACTTAGCAAGATCAATATGTAGGAAAATCTTAGGCATTGGATCGGTGACTTGTTGGATGATATTCATCATGTGAAAGTTATAACCTAGGGCGATACCGCACTAGCTCAAGTTCATAAATATAATGTAGGTTGTATTCCGTAAATAGTCATACGTGCTTATGGAAAGAAGTTGCATGACATATTTTGTCCTACCCTCCCATGGCAGTGGGGTCCTATTAGAAACTACGGGAGATTAAGGCCTCCTTTTAGTAGAGAACCGGAACAAAGCATTAACACAGGTGAATACATTAACTCCTCAAACTACGGTCATCACCGGGAGTGGTCCCAACTATTGTCACTCCGGGGTTGCCGGATCATAACACGTAGTAGGTGACTATAACTTGCAAGATTGGATCTAGAACATGGATATAATGGTGATAACATAAACGGTTCAGATATGAAATCATGGCACCCGGGCCCAAAGTGACAAGCATTAAGCATGGCAAAGTCATAGGAACATCAATCTCGGAACATAATGGATACTAGGGATCAGGCCCTAACAAAACTAACTCGATTATATGATGAATCTCATCCAACTCCTCACCGATCACCGAGCCTACGAAGGAATTACTCACTCCCGGTGGGGAGCATCATGTAATTGGCGATGGAGAAGGGTTGGTGATGACGAAGATCGAAGATCCCCCTCTCCGGAGCCCCAAATGGACTCCAGATCTAGCCTCCCGATGAAGAACAGGAGACGCGGCAGCTCCATCTCGTGGAACACGATAATTCTTTCTCCCTGATTTTTTTTCTGGAAAAATAGGATTTTAGGTTTCAGGGTCTGCGGGGCCACCAGGTGGGGACAACCCACCTGGGCACGCCTGGGGGGGCGCACCTGGTGGGTTTTGCCCACCCAGGTGCCCCCCTCTAGTGGTTCTTGGCTCCAGAAATTCTCTTTTATTATATAAAAAATCCTCACAAAGTTTCGTTCATTCCGAGAAATTTTATTTCTGCACAACACCATGGTAGTTCTGCTGAAAACAGCGTCAGTCTGGGTTAGTTTCATTCAAATCATGCAAATTAGGGTCCAAAACAAGAGGAAAAGCGTTAGGAAATGTATATACGATGGAGATGTATCAGGGCATTTGTCCCACTCTATGTTAGCACAAAATTAATATGGAGCCTGATGCTAAACCAGTTGTTGATCACCAACGACGGTTAAATCCTAAGATGAAAGAGGTGGTAAGAAATGAAATCCTAAAGATTCTGGAGGTAGGTATAATTTATCCTATTGGTGATAGTAGATGGATAAGTCCTGTTCATTGTGTCCCTAAGAAGGGAGGTATTACTGTTGTTCCTAATGATAAGAATGAATTGATCCCACAAAGAATTGTTACAGGTTATAGAATGGTTATCGATTTTAGAAAGTTGAATAAATCTACTAGGAAAGATCATTATCCACTACCTTTTGTTGATCAAATGCTAGAAATACTATCAAAACATACACACTTTTGCTTTCTAGATGGTTATTCTGGTTTTTCTCAAATACCTGTGCCAAATGAGGATCAAGAAAAAACTACTTTTACTTGCCCTTTCGGTACCTTTGCTTATAGACGTATGCCTTTTGGTTTATGCAATGCTCCTGCTAACTTTCAAAGATGTATGATTGCTATATTCTCTGACTTTTGTGAAAAGATTGTTGAGGTTTTCATGGATGATTTATCCATTTACGAAACATCTTTTGATGATTGCTTAAGCAACCTTGATCGATTTTTGTAGAGATGTGAAGAAACTAATCTTGTTTTGAATTGGGAGAAGTGCCACTTTATGGTTAATGAAGGTATTGTCTTGGGGCATAAAATTTCTGAAATAGGTATTGAAGTTGATAAAGCTAAAGTAGGTGCTATTGAAAATATGTCGTGTCCTAAAGATATCATGGGTATAAGAAGTTTCCTTGGTCATGCAGGTTTCATAGGAGGTTTACAAAAGACTTGTCTAAAATTTCTATGCCTCTCACTAATCTCTTGCAAAAAGATGTTCCATTTGTTTTTGATGATGATTGTGTAGAAGCATTTGAAATCCTTAAGAAAGCCTTGATTTCTGCACCTACTGTTCAACCGCCTGACTGGAACCCACCCTTTGAAATTATGTGTGATGCTAGTGATTATGCTGTTGGTGCTGTTCTAGGAGAAAGAGTTGATAAGAAATTAAATGTTATCCATTATGCTAGTAAAGCTCTAGACGGTGCTCAAAGAAATAATGCTACTACTGAAAAAGAATTTTTAGCAGTTGTCTTTGCTTGTGATAAGTTGAAATATTATATTGTTGATTCCAAAGTAAATGTTCACACTGATCATGCTACTATTAAATACCTTATGGAAAATAAATATGCTAAACCTAGACTTATTAGATGGGTTATCTTGCTGCAAGAATTTGATTTGCATATTATTGATAGAAAGGGAGCTGAGAACCCCGTAGCAGACAACTTGTGTAGGTTAGAAAATATTCTTGATGACCTACTACCTATTGATGATAGCTTTCCTGATGAACAATTAGTTGTCATAAATGCTTCTCATAATGCTCCATGGTATGCTGATTATGCTAATTACATTGTTGGTAAATTTATACCGCCTAGTTTCACATACCAGCAAAAGAAAAAAATTCTATGATTTAAGACATTACTTTTGGGATGACCCACACCTTTATAAAGAAGTAGTAGATGGCGTTATTAGACGTTGTGTACCTGAACAAGAACATGAATAAATCCTACGCAAGTGTCACTCCGAAGCTTATGGAGGACACCACACTGGAGACAAAACTGCACACAAGGTATTACAATCTGGTTTTTATTGGCCTACTCTCTTCAAAGATGCTTGTTATTGAACCATTTGATGTTTGGGGATTTGATTATATGGGTAGAATGTCTTCTCTTGTGATGAATGCCAGAGAATTGGTAATATTAGTAGATGTTAGGAAATGCCTATGAATTATTCACTTGTTATTGAACCATTTGATGTTTGGGGATTTGATTATATGGGACTTTTTCCTTCCTCCAATGGGTATACACTGTGGCACCCTGGCTTAGAGCGACCGGTTTGCCTTGCATTGCCAACCCAGAGATCAAGTCTTCTGGCAACACACAACAGATTGCTACAGAAATACAACCTCTTTATTTGTACTAGCGGAACATAGAGTTTGATATTACATCAAGCAGCGAAGCCAAGCGGCACACACAGTGCTGCTGAACATATGTACATTATTTAGTAGACATGAGCAGGGGCCTCGACATCATGATAAGACTACGCGGCAGCGGAAAACGACGTAGAAGGTCTCCATCTCACATGTACACTAATGTGGAGAAGATATAGACTGCGATGCGATATGCAGCTCCAACTCCGGTATGATTTCTCCTGAAACTGGCATGACACGCCAGGTCAGTACATTGAATGTACTTGCAAGCTCACACAAACAAAGCAACAATGGCAAACACCAACAATGATATTTAAGCAGGTTTAATGCAAGAATTAACATGCTACTCATGAAGTGATCATGCTCATAACAGGGCCTTTCCAACCCGCTTACCATCTCGGTTACCTCGTAACCACGAACCTCATCATATCAAGGTGATCACTTCCGGATCACAAACGAAACCATCTCGATGGTCTCAAAAACTTCACCAACATAACCAGTGCCACAAGTATTCACTTTGTGTGCAAGTTTAATATTTTTGTTGATCCATGGTGTGACCTACTACGAACTTGTGTCCATGTCCGAGGTCGCTGCTATCAATAGATTATACACACTCTGCAGAGGTTAGCACACTGTACCCACACCACGGAACCCATGGCCTCGGACTCCCATTCGGGTGGACCAACGGTGTTCCGACAGAACCAGTCTATTGCCATGACACTCTCTCGGCCACTCCGACCAACTCCCCTTTGGGCTAAGTCATGGGTGGCCTCGATGCCACTCCAGACATCCAACGACCACCATCATGGCAAAACAGTCGTCCCAAACGAGGACATGGTACCAAAATAACTACGGGCACACAAGGTTATACCTGCCTACCAGGCCAGGGTAGCGCCAACGCATAACCTTCCCTACTTGGAGGCACCGGTGAGGGGCATAGCAACAGAACGAGAAAGGGCCCCCCTCATAAAGGCAAATGTGCTCGCACTTGGGAAAGCTCGATTCGGTGGCACCATGACTCGATGAACAACATGTTCAAGTTGGTTTATTATCAGGTTTCAACTTGCAAATAATTTCACCCAGTCATAGTATGCCATGAAAATGCAATGAACCATATATGCAGCATTTTAACATAATACCGATATGAACTAGCTCAAGCATAACATCTCATTGCTCTACTACATAGACTTAGCTATTCAACTACAATGCTACTGATAACAGAACAATATAGCATGAACATGAAACTAGCATCAAATAACTTTATAAGAATTTTCCATATGCATTAAAAATAATCATATTCAAGTAAAAACCATAGTTATTGAAATGACATTCTTGCAAATATTTTTCATGGCTTGCCTTAGTGCAGAGGAGGGTCACACTCCCTCTGGTTATCTTCAAGGCAAGTTTCTTCCTCTGAAAATAATTAAAATAGCAAAAAGAAAGTGTCACATAACACTATTTAATTCACCAGAAAATAATCACAGCAAGCAAAAATCTCATCTTTTGCACGCTGATAGAAAATTAAAACACAAAACCAATGCAAAAAGAATCATGTCATTCAGACTTATAGAATAAAAGTTATAGTTGGTCAAAGTTTGGTCAATATTCTGAATTAAATTTGACTTTTAGAAAAATCAGAGAGGGGTGACGTCGAAGGCGTATTCTAGCGAATACTCCTCCACTCGTACCGCTTCAGGCGCGAGTGGAGATGCTGACAGTGGGCCCCGCCCGTCAGGTTATGAGAGAGAGAGAAATAGAGGAGGGGCGGCGCGTCATCGGTGTTTCTCTGGCGAGGAGAGCTTGGCTGCCGCCATGGAAGGGAGGGATGGACGCGCAAGGTTACGGCGCACCTGCACGTACCTGAAACGAGGCGAGAGGTGGTCGGACGAGGTCGGCGTGGTCATCTCCAGCGGCTGCAGCGGGCGGAGCTCGTCGGAGAGGAAGACACGCCGGTGTCGTGAGGTCATTCCAATGGCTCCAGAGGCACCATCTAGGACTAGTGGACCACCAGGAACACGCTTGAGCAGTCGGTGGAGCTCGAGAGGCAGTGGAGTGGGAGGGGCAGAGGAAGGGGATCGTCGACGAGCTCGGGAGGGGAACGGCGGCCAGAGGCCTCCCTGCCGGGCCGCGACTATCTAGGGGGGTTGTGAATGAAGAGGAGTGCGATGGTGAGGAGAAACGAGCCCAGGAGGGTCCTATATATACGCGGGGTTGAGGAGGGGATCGGGAGCTCACTAGAGGCTCTCGAAGTGGCGCACAACGATGAGAGGCGCTAGTGAGAGAGAGGGGGAAGCATCCATGACTCATGCGGCCACTGTGGGAGGACAGGGACGAGCACAGGGCGCGGGTGGAGACGAGCACACGGGCACGGGGGCACTGTGCACTTGGTCGCGTCGTGCTCGTGCTCGCTGCAGTGAACTCCGGCGTCGGCGAGCGACAGGGAGAGGTCAAGGGCGATGAGTCAAGGCAGCAGGGGCTTGGTGGCGAGGTGTTTTGGCCTCGGGCACACACACGAGCGAAACAGAGGCATTGGCGGCACCCAGAGCACGTCGAGTAGCTACCTGGCACCATGTCTCGCGTGGTCACCGCATGAACTCTGGCATCACGCGACTCCGAGCATTAAACTCATGTATGGGGTGTAGTTCATGCAAGGCTAGGTCGATCCAAGCATCTAAGTTAAGCACATGTCGACTGGGTGAGACTGTAGCCTCTTGGCAAGTTTCTGGACAGAAACTTTGGAGCTTAATAGAGAAGAACGTAGAGAGAGTCAAGAGCCGAGTTTTTGTGGTTAAGGGTTACTTAGGAGGCTAATGAAGCCCTAAAAATTTCAGCTCCATTGGATCAAGGAAAAATGCACTTCCTTCACAACATGCCTTTTCTGCACAGAATAGAAAAGATTTTTTATAGCAAAACTATTACAAATAACCATGAAATATTTTTGCACTGGGAGGTGTGCCATGGTCTAAAGAATATTCAGGAATTTTCTCAGATTTTTGTGGGCAAGAAAAATGAGGGTTGCTTTGGAGTAGAAGTGACTGAAGTGGTGTTTTTGAGAGAAAATGAATATTTTTCATTTAAGAAAAATATTCCCATGACCATATTTTGATGTATCAGAGATAAAGAGATGGGCTTGAGAGTGGGGTGTGTCACTTGGTTGAAAACCAAAGAAATGCCCACGTTATTAAGTCCAAATGAGTTGATTCAAAATTCAAATTCAATTCAAAAAGCAATAAATCTCAGAAAAAGAAAAAGGGCAAAAACCAGGGTGTCACAAATCTCCCCCCTTAGGATGAATCTCATCATCTCGTCCTCGAGACTCAGTTGCTCAGGAAACAATTCGGGATAAGCTGTCCTTAAAAAGTCCTCCCTTTCCCAGGTAGCTTCACTTTCAGTGTGGTGTTCCCACTGCACTTTGTAAAACTTAACCGACTTGCTGCGGGTGACTCTTTCCATCTCATCCAATATTCGGAAAGGTTTCTCTTCATATGTCAGATCCTTGGCAAGCTCTATTCCTGCCATATCAGTCTGTTTCTTAGGTGGTGAGATACACCTTCGCAACTGTGATACATGGAAGACATTATGTATCTGACAGTTCCGGGGGAAGTTCCACTTGATATGCCAAATTTCCAAACTTGGTCATAACTGGAAATGGACAAATATACCTTGGTGCAAGATTTCCCCGAGTCTGAAATCTCTTGACTCCTTTCATAGGTGTGACTCGGAGGTAGACATGCTCACCAGGTTCAAAACTGATCTGTCGGTGCATAGTAGCTCTTCTGTTGAGACTTGGCTAGTTGTAATCTGTCTCTAATTTCCCTGACTTGCTTCTCGGCTTCCATCATCAAGTCAATCCTGAAATACGACTGTCTCCAGTCTGGGACCAGTTTAAGGGGGTACAACACTTGTGGCCATACAAGGCTTCATACGGTGACATCTTGAGGCTGGCTTGATAGTTGTTGTTGTAGGAAAACTCAGCGTAGGGTAAGCTGTCTTCCCACTTGGGTCCTTGAGCAAGAGCACATGCCCTGAGCATGTCCTCGAGTATTTGATTTACTCGCTCCGTCTGGCCATCTGTCTGAGGATGATAAGTTGTGTTGTATTTCAATGATGTCCCCAAAGCTTGGTGAAGACGTGTCCAGGATGCCGAGGTAAAAAGGGATCCTCGATCTGAGGTGATAGTTCTAGGTACGCCATGCAAACTGATGATCTGGGTCACATAGAGTTGAGCCTGTTGATTTGCACGGTATGTGGTCCGGATAGGAATGAAATGGGCCACCTTGGTCAGCATGTCCATGTAGGGTCGAAAGTATGTCTAGAGGGGGGTGATTAGACTACTTGACCAAATAAAAATCTAGCCTTTTCCCAATTTTAAGTCTTGGCAGATTTTAGCAACTTAGCACAAGTCAAGCAATCCATGCAAGTCTAAGAGTATAGCAGCAGAATGTAAAATATTTGCATATGAAGGTAAAGGGAGGAGTTTGGAGGGAGCAAGCGCAATGTAGAGTTGGAGATTTTTGGCATGGTTCCGATAGGTGGTGCTATCGTACATCCACATTGATGGAGACTTCAACCCACGGAGGGTAACGGCTGCGCAAGTCCACGGAGGGCTCCACCCACGAAGGGTCCACAAAGAAGCAACCTTGTCTGTCCCATTAGGGCCATCGCCCACGAAGGGCTTGCCTCATTAGGGTAGATCTTCACGAAGTAGGCGATCTCCTTGCCATTACAAACTCCTTGGTTCAACTCCACAATCTTGTCGGAGGCTCCCAAGTGACACCTAATCAATCTAGGAGACACCACTCTTCAAAAGGTAATAGATGGTGTGTTGATGATGAACTCCTTGCTCTTGTGCTTCAAAAGATAGTCTCCCCAACACTCAACTCTCTCTCACAGATTTGGATTTGGTGTAAAGAAGATTTGAGTGGAAAGCAACTTGGGGAAGGCTAGAGATCAAGATTCTTGTGGTTGGAATGAAATATCTTGGTCTCAACACATGAGTAGATGGTTCTCTCTCAGAAAATGTATGCTGGAAGTGTAGGCACGTTCTGATGGCTCTCTCCACGAATGAAGAGTGGGTGGAGGGGTATTTATATCCTCCACACAAAACCTAACCATTACACACAATTCACCAAACTCGGTGGGACCGAATCATGAAACTCGGTTAGACCGATTTAGTTCAAAATGTGAACGTTAGGATATTCGGTGGGACCGACATGTCAACTCAGTGGGACCGATTTACATTAGGGTTAGGGCATAATGTAATCTCAGTGAGACCGATCACATAAACTCGGTAGGACCGATTTCTGTAATAGGCAAACAGAGAGTTGGTCAGGCAAACTCGGTGGGACCGATTCACTCATTTCGGTTGGACCGTAATGTTATGAAAGGGAAACAGAGAGTTTGCATTGCAAACTCGGTGGGATCGATCGCTCATCTCGGTTGGACCAAAATGTTACGAAGGGAAACAGAGAGTTTGCAATCCCATCTCGGTGAGACCGAGATCCCTATCGGTGAGATCGAAGTGACTAAGATTTCTGGCAGTGGCTATGTCAAATGAACTCGGTGGTGCCGGATAGATCAAATCGGTAGGGCCGAGTTTGACTTTTGGTTTGGGACATATGTGGATATGAGAAAGTGGTTGAGGGCTATTGGAGCATAACACTAAGCATTTTGAGCAAACAAGCCATTAAGCAACACCTCATCCCCTTTTAATAGTATTGGCTTTTCCTATGGACTCAATGTGATCTTGAATCACTAAAATGAAAAAGGTAGAGTCTTGAGCTTGAGCCAATGTGAATCCTTAGAATTTTTAGGGGTCCACATTCCTAATCCATGCCATGCCAATCATTGAACTTTCTGAAATGATCATCTTGAAATAGCATTAGTTCAATGAGCTATATGTTGTTAGTAATTACCAAAACAACCCAGGGATAGTTGCACTTTCAATCTCCCCCTTTTTGGTAATTGATGACAACATATAGATCAAAGCTTCGAAAAATGATAATAGGATCAAAAATACATCGTCGCTTTGAGAAGTATGTGATAAGCAAGATCTCCCCCGAAATTTGTGCATTATTTAAAATTTGCTTTTGAATGCAAATGCACAATCGATTAGGATCATGGGTTACTCTTCCATGTCACATACATCTTGGTGGAGCGCTCAAAATGATAGAAATTAAAAACATGCACTCATCACCAAGCAAAGTGAAAGACCATAAATGGGGTATAAAAGATAATATCATCCAAGCAAACATTAAAGTAGAATATGATCAAACACATGATCATACAAGTATCTCACACACAGACATAAAGAGTATTAAACGAGCACACACAAAGGTATCAAGCAAATAGCAAGAGAGACAAAGAAGCAAAACACTCTATGTCAAAGCCTATGATCTATACATTTCTCCCTCTTTGGCAAAATGTTACCAAAAAGTTTGAAAATGCATAGTGTTATGCGTCTCTCTTGGCTTGGTCTTCGGGAGGTGGTGTTGAGAGGACTCCAAGGACGAAAGCATCTGTAGATGTTGTTGGAGCTGGTGGAGTGGCAACTGGAGGTGGCACTAAAGCTTTAGCTGCTGGTGCTGAAGCGGTAGCTCTAGTATCAACCATGGGCACTGCAGCTGATCTCTGACCTCTAGGCATTCTCTGAAAGGCATCTGTGGTAGCCTTCCCTTTCTTCTCATCTGCTTCCTCCTGGAGCTGCTCAACAGATGTCTGCATCTCAGTCACTTTCAGATCAAGATCATAGAACTAGGTCTCAATGCTCTTCTCCAAGCTCTCCTGGTTCTGAGTCAGGGTGGCCAAGCCCTTCTCAATCCTCAAAGTTGCTTCAATCAGATAAGCAAACTTATCTTGTTTTGACTTCAGAAACACTTGAGATGCCTCCTCAACAATTGGCATCTTTGCAGCTTTCTCAGCCTTTGCCTTCTCTTTCTTTTCTTGTGCTTGCACAGATGTGGGATCATCCTCATTCATCACAACAGTGTTGTCCTCAAATTCTGGTCTCAAAGGTAAATGCTCCTTGTCCAACAAATATGTGCATGTGCCCATCTCGGAGTTGATGAGCACCTGAATATGTGGAGCATACCCACAAGATCTCTTCTGATCCGCAGCTGTCCTCTTGATTGTTTCAACAATCAGGCTCATGACCTTTAATTTCTGAGGCACATCAAATATTTGTAGCAAGTTGATTGAATGGCCTCTGATCATCTTGTGATCTCCAGATTTGTGCAACAATGTATGCCTCAATATAGTGTTGATTGTACCTAGACCAGACAGAAAATAATGTACATATCCAAATCTATGTGTGTCCAATGCTTTGTCTGGGATCTCTTTGTACATATTTGCCATAGAGTTGTGGTATTTCTTCTTCTTGGCATAGACATCCAAGTCATCTTCATGCTCTTCAGGGGCATTTATCAACTTGGCCCACTCATCAACAGTTGACTGGTACCTTGTACCCTCAGACATCCATACAATTCTACCATCTGGATAAAAATGAGCAGTGGAGTAGAATTGCATGATGAGTTCATCATTCCATTTTGTCAGCTTCTGTCCCACAATCTTGTCAACACCACATGCTCTGAAGCTCTCATGCACACCTGGAAAATGGTCTTCATTCTCATCAATATAATCCCAGTTAGCCCACTTCATGTCACAAACTATAGGCTTCTTGTCAAGCAGAATGGTTTCATATAAATCTTGTTGTTCTTTGGTGTGGAACCTGTAGTCCACTGCAGTCTTCCTCATCACAGCATGAGGATCACTTTGTCTCCAAAGTCTCAGACCTGCATCCTTCCCGATGCTCATATCCTCTGCCACTGGATGGCTGTCATCAGGATTTGGAATCTTTGGTTTAAGTTTCCTAAGCACTTGGGCTTCAGCATCTTCTTCTTCCATCGCAGGCACTAGGGCCTTGTTCTTCTCGGCAGCTGGAATGTTCCTAGTGCTCCTCTTGGGCTTTGAAGTCTTTTGAGCTTGAGCAGCAGCTTTGGGGGCAGTCTTGGGCTTTGAAGGATCAGCCCCAGACTTAATGGCATCCCCCATCAGCTTTTGGGACTTGGGTGCTGGTGCAGCATCCTCTTCCTCTTCTTCATCTTCATATGATGAATGCCGTTCGAATTCTGCCATGGGGTCCACCTTCTTGCACCATCTTCCTCTCCTTCTTTCCTTCTTATTCTTACCCTCACTAGCAGCCTCTCCTCCGGTTGATTTGGAAGGTTCCTAAGTGGAGGCTCTGGCTTTTGACATAGGAATCCTCTTGGTAGGTGCCTTCTTGTGAAAACCAGGCTTTGTTGCAGCAGTAGTACCATATTCTCTCTTCAGGACTTTATTCTTGGAGCTCACTTCCTCTTCAGTAGCCATATAGTCCTCATCCTCTGAGACTGAGGTTCTCTTCTTCCTAGTTCTAGTGGCTGCTTTGGGCAAATTACTTGGAGTGCTCCTGTTGCCTTCATCATAGCTGCTAGAGGGACTAGTGCCCCCACTCATGTGCACTTGCTCTTCTGATTTGTTCTGGCTATCACTGCGGTCGACATCTTGCAAAGCAAACCGACAATGAGACCACGTGAATAGATATAGATGAGATAGAGTGGATGAGCATCACAAAGTGCAGAGTTTTTGCAAAAAGATGAGTCAAAGACTTAGTTTTAGTGCTCCACAGAAAGCATTTCGGAGCTACCAATTTGTTAAACTCGGTGACATCGAAGCAACTTTTGGAGTCTAAACTAGTGAACTCAGTCAAACCGAGACATAGTTCGGTGACTCCAAGATTGCTAGGGTTTCACAGAGAGTTGAACTCGGTCGCACCGATTTGCAACTTTCGGTCAGACCGAAAAGTGCAAGTGCAATGGCCTAAGCCAAATCGGTGAGACCGATTTCTACAACACGGTCGGTCCGAGATGAGTTCGGCGGAAACCTAACCCTAAATTTTCGAAACAAACCTAATCTAAAGGATGTTTTCTTTGGATAGATTGATTTCATACGTGGTAAAGAACATGGCATTGCATTGTGCTAAGAATCGGAGTAAGGAATTAGCACAAAAGATCGAACTCATACCCTAGTTTGGCGGTGAATTCGCTACGGCGGCAACGGCGGGGTTGAATCACGTTGACGGTGATGGAGACCAGCGGCGGGAGGTCGCTGGCAATGAGAAGACGATCGGGAGACCCGAGACGACAGAGCAGGACACGCACGGGATGAAGGGTTTTGAAGAATTTCCAAAATCTCACCCGTCGGTATATATATCCTGACCGTGTCGGTGTGACCGAGTGGAACAACTCGGTGGCACCGAGATGCAGAATCGCAAGTGGTTACTGCAACTCAGTGTGACCGAAAAGTTCAAATCTATTGCACCGAGATTGAAAACCTAGGTCAACTCAATGAACTCAGTGTGACCGAAGTGGATGGATCGGTCGGACCGAAATGCACAGAGAGGTTTTGGAAGTTTTAAGTCTATGACGAATCGGGGACTCCGAGTGCTCCTCGCTCAGAGTGGTTCGAATCTGACTTGATCAAACTTTGTGACGTAGCATGAATAGAGTTTGAGACGAGAAAAGCATAGATAGCTAGAGGAGGTTCTTAGGCATTATTGTCCATCCACTTAGCAAAAGAGAAAAATCCAAACAATCAAAGCAACAAGTGGATGTCCTCGAATGAGTAAAATATGCAATCAACATGCTCACACAATAAAATGGCAAATGAAATATGTGGCAAAGCATGCACAAACACTCTAGCATCTATCAAGCAATTGACGATGACTAGGTCATCTATATATGAGTATATTGACTTAGGAGTCAAATGAGAACATTTGATCATAGGTCATACTCATCTTTAAGCACAAGTGGGGTTACCACTTTTACATAAAGCATTGTTGTGTTCACACCATTAGAGTTGCTTTAGCTCAGTTGATTAGAGTAAAGCTCCCCCTAGATGTGATATCCCCCCTAAGAGGGATGAACTAACCTTGGGTTTTGTCGATGATGACTTCATGTAGATGTTGAGGATGTGGATGCTCAATGTTGATGTAGATCATTTGTAGCAATCCATTGCAGTGAGTTGCACTTTCAATACGTACACGGGTTAGTCCCACAAGGAACAAACAAGGATATCCATAGACATAGAGTGATGTTTACACAAGATGATGTCCATGAAAGCATTATGTTACCTTGTCCCTTGTCTTACCAACAAGAGGGTTTGTGACTGCTTGAACTAGTGCAAGATGTAGAAGTTGTTTGCACTTGTCCTTGCCAAAATGATATGAGTGAAGTATGTTGGCGGAGTCACCCTCAAGAACTCTTTAGTTCTTCTTCTTCAGGATCCACATCATCTTGACGGGAATCCTTGGAGTTGTAGGCGTACTTGATGAAGTAGAACTTGATATAGTCTTGGGAACCCACTTGACCAAGGCCTTAGGAGCTTCTTCAAATGCATCAATCTCCTTTTGAAGCTTGTCCTTGCCTTTTTGCTTGTGGTTTGTGGTGGAAGATCATCTTGAGCTTGTGTCTCTTGGAAAGAAGTAGGATCATACTTCTCTTGTTGAGGAACAAACTTCGTCTTGGGGTATTGATCTTCTTCCCACTCAACTCCATTGGCATTAAACTTTCGTTCAAAACCAACACATTGATTCTTCCAGTGCCTTCCTTGCTTGCGTACAATTTCCTCAAATTGCTTACTCTCGGCAAGGCTTTTGTAAACACCTTTCTCTATAATTCCCTTCAATAAGCTATTTTCTTGCTCAAGTGTAACTTGCCTAAGAGAATCATTAGTGGAATCAAGAGAACTACTAGGGGCAACAACATTGGATTTAACATGATTGTTGTTACTACTAGAAGAAGAATATCTCTTACTCTTATTGCTAGTTTTAAGTTGTGGCATGTAAGTAGACAAGAGTAAACGCTTGGTAATGTAAGAATAACTTTTCTTGCGAAGATCATCATTGATTGCTTTTAAGAACCCATGCTCTTGCTCAAGGTTGAGCTTTTCAAAGCGTAACTTCTCATGTGTCTTTAAAAGTTCTTGATGATCTTCCAAGGTAGTTTCATGAGCTAACTTAAGAGTGTTTAGTTCTTTAGTTAGACGCTCAATCTCCTTCTTATCATCACCATTCGTTTTATCTTGATTAGCATGATTAATAGCAAGTTCATCATAGTTTTCATCACTAGAGTTGTCAACAAGTAAATCATCATCACCTAGCAAATCATCTTCATCACTATTGAAATCAACATACTCGGGGTGTGATGCCTTTGGGCCTTTAGCCATGAAGCATCTTCCAATTCCATCATTTGGTGAGTCAAATATGTCATAGGAGTTGGTTGGCACAAGTGCTAGACCGGCAACACCTTCGTCTTGAGTATATTCGGAGTCGGAGTGATAACTTCTTTCGGAGTGATGGTCGGAGTCGGAGTTGGGTACCCATTCACCAACATGATCTTGATGTCTTTGTTTTGTGTAGCTCCTTGATGATTTGTCCTTCCTTTCTGAATCCTTGCTTCTCCGAGAGGTTCTTCGTTCATAACAATCATCTCTACTCCTTCTCTCTCTTGGTGGTGATTCTTCTCTTCTACTTCTCCTTTTGGGTGAATCTTCTCTTCTTTTGGAGTAGTGTCATGGTCTTCCAATATTGTAGCAATTACGCTCACGGCTCGAAGATCTTTTGTCATTGTAGGACCTTGAATTGGAACTTCTTTCCTTGCTTCTACTCTTGTAGAACTTGTTGAAGTTCTTCACCATTAGGCTCAATTCCGCATTGAAGGTTTGTTTCTCACTTGATGATGTAGGAGCATCACATGAGGCTTTGTAAGCACCACTTGACTTGTTTTGAAGCTCCTCCTTATCCTTGAGTGACATCTCATGAGCAACAATTCTTCCAATGACTTCCGTTGGCTTGATATCTTTGTAATTGGGCATCATTTGGATCAATGTGCATACGGTATCATATTTTCCATCCAAGGCTCTTAGGATCTTCTTTATGATGAATCTATCGGTCATCTCTTCACTTCCTAAACCCACAATCTCATTTGAGATGAGAGCAAGCCTAGAGTACATTTCAGGGACATCTTCACCATCCTTCATTTTGAACTTGTCAAGTTGACTCTGAAGCACATCCAATTTGGACTCCTTGACGGGGTCGGTACCCTCGTGCATATCAATCAAAGTATCCCAAATTTCCTTTGCATTCTCAAGACAGCTGATTTTGTTGAATTCTTCGGGGCACAATCCATTGAAGAGGATATCGCAAGCTTGAGCATTGTATTGCAGCATCTTCAACTCTTCCGCGGTAGCTTCACGGTTTGGTTCTCTCCCATCAAAGAATTCGCCTTGCAAGACAATACACACAATAGCCCAAACGGCGAGGTTATGTCCAAGAATATGCATTTTCATCTTATGCTTCCAACTAGCAAAATTAGTACCATCAAAGTAAGGACCTCTACGGTGGTAATTTCCCTCGCTAGATGCCATACTCTCGTAGGTTGTGAAACCAAGGCTATGATCACCAAAAGCTATGGAAATCAAGGCAAATGGAGACCAAAGCTCTGATACCACTTGTAGGATCGAAAGTATGTCTAGAGGGGGGGTGATTAGACTACTTGACCAAATAAAAATCTAGCCTTTTCCCAATTTTAAGTCTTGGCAGATTTTAGCAACTTAGCACAAGTCAAGCAATCAACCTACACATGCAAGTCTAAGAGTATAGCAGCGGAATGTAAATGCATATGAAGGTAAAGGGATGAGTTTGGAGGGAGCAAACACAATGTAGAATAGAGATTTTTGTCGTGGTTCCGATAGGTGGTGCTATCGTACATCCACGTTGATGCAGACTTCAACCCACAAAGGGTAACGGCTGCCGAGTCCACGAAGGGTCCACGAAGAAGCAACCTTGTCTACCCCATCATGGCCATCGCCCACAAAGGACTTGCCTCACTAGGGTATATCTTCACGAAGTAGGCGATCTCCTTGCCCTTACAAACTCCTTGGTTTAACCCCACAATCTTGTCGGAGGCTCCCAAGTGACACCTAACCAATCTAGGAGACACCACTCTCCAAAAGGTAATAGATGGTGTATTGATGATGAACTCCTTGCTCTTGTGATTCAAATGATAGTCTCCCTAATACTCAACTCTCTCTCACACATTTGGATTTGGTGGAAAGAAGATTTGAGTGGAAAGCAACTTGGGGAAGGCTAGAGATCAAGATTCTTGTGGTTGGAATGGAATATCTTGGTCTCAACACATAAGTAGGTGGTTCTCTCTCAGAAAATGTATGTTGGAAGTCTAGGCACGTTCTAATGGCTCTCTCCACGAATGAAGAGTGGGTGGAGGGGTATTTATAGCCTCCACACAAGATCTAACCGTTACACAAAATTCACCAAACTCGGTGGGACCGAATCATGAAACTCGGTCAGACCGATTTAGTTCGAAATGTGAACGTTAGGATTTTCGGTGGGACCGACATGGCAACTCGGTGGGACCGATTTCATTAGGGTTAGGGCATAACGTAATCTCGGTGAGACCGATCACATAAACTCAGTAGGACCGATTTCTGTAATAGGCAAACAGAGAGTTGGTCAGGCAAACTCGGTGGGACCGATTCGCTTCGGTTGGATCGAAACGTCATGAAAGGGAAACAAAGAGTTTGGATTGCGAACTCGATGGGACCGATCGCTCATCCTGGTTGGACCGAAACATTACGAAGGGAAACAGAGAGTTTGCAATCCCACCTCAGTGAGACCGAGATCCCTATCGGTGAGACTGAAGTGACTGGGGTTTCTGGCAGTGGCTATGTCAAATGAACTCGGTGGCGCCGGATAGATCAAATCGGTAGGGCCGAGTTTGACTTTTGGTTTGGAACATATGTGGATATGAGAAAGTGGTTGAGGGCTTTTGGTGCATATCACTAAGCATTTTGAGCAAACAAGCCATTAAGCAACACCTCATCCCCTTTTAATAGTATTGGCTTTTCCTATGGACTCGATGTGATCTTGGATCACTAAAATGAAAAAGGTAGAGTCTTGAGCTTGAGACAATATGAATCCTTAGCATTTTCTGGGGTCCACATTCCTAATCCATGCCATGACAATCATTGAACTTTCTGAAATGATCATCTTGAAATAGCATTAGTTCAATGAGCTATATGTTGTTAGAAATTACCAAAACCACCCAGGCATAGTTGCACTTTCAGTCCACCATGAGGGGTGGTTGGAAGAACGGTGATAAAGTCCATGCAGACATCGTCCCATTTCCATTGTGGAACGGGCAAAGGTTGAAGTAGCCCGGCGGGTTTTTGATGTTCCGCCTTAACCCTATTGCATATATCACAGCAGGCGACGAAGTATGCAATATCCTTCTTCATTCCATCCCACCAAAATGTTTGCCTGAGGTCCTCGTACATTTTGGTACCTCCGGGATGGATTGAGTATGAGGATTCGTTGCTTCCTTTAATATTTTCTCCATCAGTCTTCTACTTTGGGTACACATATTCGTCCTCGAAATTGTAGGGTACCCTGCTCATCCATCAGGAAATCTTGAGTCTTGCCGTCTTTTATCCGGGTGACCTGGTGTTGCAAGAACGTATCTCCTGACTGAGCTTTGCGAATTTCTTCTTCTAGAGTGGGAGTCACTACCATCATATTGGTGAAGTCAGCCTCTACAATAGTCAAATTTAGTTGGGCCATTTCTTCTTGTAGCTCGGGAGGCAAAGGTGTCATTAATGCATTGACTGCGGCTGGCTTGCAGCTGAGAGCATCTGCAACCATGTTAGCTTTACCCGGATGATAGTTTATCCCGAGGTCATAATCCTTGACCAACTCAAGCCATCTTCTTTGCCGGAGATTTAAATCAGGTTGAGTAAATATGTACTTGAGACTTTTGTGGTCGGTGAATATTTGACATTGCTTGCCAATAAAATAATGCCTCCAAATTTTTAAGGCATGCAGAACGGCTGCTAGCTCCAAGTCATGAGTAGGATAATTTCCTTTGTGTGGTCATAGCTGTTTGGATGCATAAGCCACAACCTTGTCATCTTGCATGAGTACGCATCCTAGGCCCTTTCGAGATGCGTCGCAGTACACATCAAAGAGTCGATTGATGTCTGGGAGTGTCAACACGGGTGCTAAGGTCAAACGAGTGTTTAATTCATTAAAGCTCTTCTCACAATCTTCTGACCATATGATCTTTTGGTCTTTCTTGAGCAATTCTGTCATGGGCTTAGCAATCTTGGAGAAGCCTTCAATGAATCTATGGCAATAACCAGCAAGCCCTAGAAAACTTCTGATTTATGTCACTGACGTGGGTGCTGGCCATTTTAGCACATCCTTAATCTTGCTTGGATCCATAGCTATTCCTTCAGCAGAGAGTATGTGCCCCAAAAATCCAACTTGCTTAAGCCAGAATTCACACTTACTGAATTTTGCATATAACTGGTGGTCACGAAGCCTTTGCAATACTGCTCGGAGATGTTGTTTATGCTCTTCTTCTCCCTTGGATCATATGAGTATATCGTCAATGAAGACCACCACAAATTTTTCCAAGAAATCCATGAACACTTTCTTCATCATATGCATGAAGAATGCAGGAGCATTAGTCAGCCCGAATGACATAACTATGTATTCATATAGATCGTAACGACTGGTGAATACGGTCTTTGAAATATCTTCTTTCCTGATCTTGAGTTGATGATACCCGGTCCTTAAATCAATCTTGGAAAAGATTTGAGATCCATGCAGTTGATTGAATAAATCATCAATTCTAGGGAGTGGGTACTTGTTCTTAATAGTAACATCGTTGAGCTAACGGCAGTCTATACACATCCGAAGACTACCATCCTTCTTGTTCACGGATATGGCAGGTGACCCCTAGGGCGAAGAACTGGGACGGATGTATCCTTTCTTAAGCATCTCATCAAGTTGTTTCTTTAGCTCAACCAGTACAGATGAAGGCATCCGGTAATATTTCTCATATATGGATGCCGTTCCTGGCACGAGATCAATGGCAAACTCGAGTTCTTGGTCGGGTGGCATTCTTGGTAATTCTTTAGGGAATGCATGTGGAAGCTCACTGACCACTGGTATTGATTCCACATCTGAGGATATTGCTGCAAAAACCATTTTGTTCTTAGGCATGGTTCTCCGAGCCATAAACCTCGTTGTCTGTCCTACCGAATTTGTTAATGTAACTTCCCTTGTTGCACAATTTATGCAGACCTGATGCTTTGTCAGCCAATCCATTCCCAATATGACGTCCGGCCTTGCGGATTCAATGGCTACCAGTGTGGCAGGGAACATGACTCCAAGAATCGGTATTTCCAAGTCACGACAAATCAAATTTCTTTGAGCATGGATCCCGGGGATTGCACCATCATTCTTTCCTCAAGAATAGAGCAAGAAAACTTATTTTGGGCAACAAAACTCCACGAAATGAAGGAATGGGAAGCCCCCAAGTCAAATAAAATTGTTGCGGGTATGTTATTAATAGGAAACATACCGATGACCACTTCGGGGTTTTCTTGGGCTTCTTCGGTAGAGAGATGATGCACCTGGCCTTGGATCAGCTACTCCTTGGTGTAGGATTCCACGTGGTTGACTTGAGACTTGAGGGGTGCATTCGGCTTGTTGTTTTGGGGACACTGTTTTGCATAGTGTCTGGTCTGCCCACAAGAGAAACATGCGTTGATGCGCTGATAGTCTTCCCGGATAGGATTGGTCACAATGTTCTTGACTTGGTCGTTGGTCTTGTTGGTATTCTGCTGCCAGGTTGGTTTGAACTCAAACTGAGGTTGTTGCCAGGTACGAGCCTTCTGCACTGGTTGTCCATCCTTCTTAGGCTCAAACTTGCGTTGTTCATGGTCATTATAAGCGGGGTTATTGTCATGAACGAGCTTGTGCTCACTTTGTGCAATGAGGGCCTTGTTCACCAAAGTTTGAAAGTCAGGGAAGTCAGACATGCTAAGTGTGCATCGGAGGTGCTGGTTGAGTCCTCCAAGTAATCGATCGATCTTCCGTTCTTCAGTGGCCACATCATAGAGGGAATAACGAGCCGAGTGATTGAATTTATGCAGTTACTCATTTACTGACAAGTTTCCTTGAGTGAGAGCGAGGAACTCATGCTGCTTGACTTTCATGATACCGGCGGGAATGTGGTACATGCAGAAATTTTCCTTGAATTTATCCCAAGTGATCTCATCGTCCGCAAGCCACATAGTTTTAGCATTATCCCACCATATAGCGGCAGCTCCTTCAAGATAGTGTGTAGCAAATGGAACCTTGTCGGCTTCTTTGGTGCGGGCAATTTCAAGCTTCTTCTCAATAGTCCACAGCCAATCGTCGGCTTCCAAAGGATCGACAACTTGACTGAAACTGGGAGGCTTAGTCCTCGGGAAGTCTGATAGTTTGGAGTGATTTCCATACCGATTTTCATTCTGCCCAACCATAGCCTGCACACTTCTCAGTAATTCAAGTAAATCTTGGTTTCTTCTTTCTTCGAACATTCTCATAATCTGCTCTGTGGTAGGTGGTTGCGGTGGAGGAAGTGGTGGTGGCTGATATGGTTCAGGGGAATGCCCTGCTTGTCAGGCAGAGCGACGAACAGGAGTATCATCACCTGCCTGACTGCTGCTACCTCCTCTTGTCATCCTATGTTTGTTTCCCAATACGAGTCATCGAGATGAGCAAAATCCATAAATGGGTAAGAAAAGCAAGTGACAAAGCCCGAAAGAAAGCAACAAGAAACCAAGGCGAATAATAACGGAGAGAAGTTCCAACATAATTATACATAGACTCGTACATGAAAGGAAACATCATGACAGGTACGACTACACTGATACATGAAAGGAAACAGCATGACAAGTACGACTACACTCGTACATCAAAGCATCATGACAACCTCGGATACTCTGGTGATCTAGTGCTCTGCTGGTCCTGCTGGGTCCTCTCCTGACCCGGACTCGGATCCTGAACAGATGATGTTAATTGAAACCTCCGGGGTTAAATGTAACACGACGACACTGCCTCGAGGGCTCTCCCTCAGGGGCGGGTGCTGGATGAGGCTGGAGCATAGGGGCTGCGGGAGTAGCGAGAAGTGAAGCCCACTTGGCAAGGGCACTGTGGGGAGTCACGGTCGAGGTGCCCGAGTACTCGAAGGAGTAACTGGGGTAGCTGGCGAGCTAGAAGCTGGGGGAATAACGGGGATAAACCTTATGGAAGGTGGAACGAAACTGGACCTAGCAGCCACGAAAGCAGTATGAGCACGAGTCAGCTCTTGGGCAAGCTCGTAGATCAGAAGATAGCTAGCAGTGATATAGCGGGAAAGGTGGCTAGTGGGGCTATCGTTCGCCAGATCAATAATAGGAAAACCGACACGCCCATCATCGTGTAGGGATGGGTAGTAGTAGAAGCCTGTGTGAGTCTACATTTGGATCTCGTTATAGCGTAACTCAACGAGAATCTCAAATGCAGCAAACTGAACAGCCTGAGCGGATGTAGAAGCGAAACCACTCTGATACGTCTCTGTCGTATCTAAATTTTTTTATTGTTTCATGCCAATATTATACAACTTTCACATATTTTTGGCAACATTTTATATGATTTATTTGGACTAACCTATTGATCCAGTGCCCAGTGCCAGTTCCTATTTGTTGCATGTTTTTGTTTCACGGAAAATCCGTATCAAACGAAGTCCAAACGCGATAAAAATTTGCGGAGAATTATTTTGGAATATATATGTGATTTTTGGGAGGTGGAATCAATGCAAACGGGGCCCATAGCCCCCAAGATACTCTAGGGCACGCCAGAGGGTGCCAGGCAAGCCCAGGTGTCTTATGCCCTCCTCGTAAGGCAGCTGGGGCCCTTCTTCTGGCGCAAGAAAGATAATTTATGAAAAAAACGTGTAAATTTTTTAGCGCAATCGGAGTTACGGATCTCCGAGATTTTAAGAAACTATGAAGGGCCAGATCTGGCAAACGCGAAACAGAAGGGAACAGAGAGGGAGATCCAATCTAGGAGGGGCTCCAGTCCCTCTGCCGCCATGGAGGCCATGGACCAGAGGAGGGACTCTCCTCCCATCTAGGGGGGAGGCCAAGGAAGAAGAAGAAGGAGGGGGGCTCTACCCCCCTCTCTCCCGGTGGTGCCGGAGTGCCGCCGGGGCAAGGATCGTGACGGCGATCTACATCAACAATCTTGCTACCATCAACACCAACTCTCTCCCCCTCTATGCAGCGGTGTAACACCCCTTCTCCCCGATGTAGTCTCTACTTAAACATAGTGTTCAACTACACATATTATTTCCAAATATGATGTTTGAGTAGATCCATTTTGTCGTGTGGGTTAATCGTGATCTTGGTTGGTGTGATTGTATATTTTATTTATGGTGCTGTCCTACGGTGCCCTCTGTCTCATGCAAACGTGAGGGGTCCCCTGATGTCTACTACACAACCTTCTTCTTGTAGATGTTGTTGGGCCTCCGAGTGTAGAGGTTTGTTGGACAGTATCAAATTTCCCTCAAGTGGATGACCTAAGGTTTATCAATCCGTGGGGGGCGTAGGATGAAGATGGTCTCTCTCAAGCCACCCTGCAACCAAATAAAAAAGAAACTCTTGTGTCCCCAACACACCCAATACAATGGTAAATTGTATAGGTGCACTAGTTCGGCGAAGAGATGGTGATACAAGTGCAATATGGATGGTAGATATAGGTTTTTGTAATCCGAAAATATAAAAACAGCAAGGTAACTAATGATAAAAGTGAGCGTAAATGGTATTGCAATGCTGGGAAACAAGGCCTAGGGTTCATAATTTCACTAGTGCAAGTTCTCTCAACAATAATAGCATAATTGGATCATATAACTATCCCTCAACATGCAACAAAGAGTCACTCCAAAGTCACTAATAGCGGAGAACAAACGAAGAGATTATGGTAGGGTACGAAACCACCTCAAAGTTATTCTTTCTGATCGATCTATTCAAGAGTTCGTACTAGAATAACACCTTAATACACAAATCAACCAAAACCCTAATGTCACCTAGATACTCCAATGTCACCTCAAGTATCTATGGGTATGATTATATGATATGCATCACACAATCTCAGATTCATCTATTCAAACCAACACAAAGTACTTCAAAGAGTGCCCCAAAGTTTCTACCGGAGAGTCAAGACAAAAACGTGTGCCAACCCCTATGCATAAGTTCACGAGGTCACGGAACCCCAAGTTGATCACCAAAACATACATCAAGTAGATCACGTGATATCCCATTGTCACCACAGATAAGCACATGCAAGACATACATCAAGTGTTCTCAAATCCTTAAAGACTCAATCCGATAAGATAACTTCAAAGGGAAAAATCAATCCATTACAAGAGAGTAGAGGGGGAGAAACATCAAAAGATCCAACTATAATAGCAAAGCTCGCGATACATCAAGATCATACCACCTTAAGAACACGAGAGAGAGAGAGAGAGAGAGAGAGAGAGAGAGAGAGAGATCAAACACATAGCTACTGGTACATACCCTCAGCCCCAAGGGTGAACTACTCCCTCCTTGTCATGGAGAGTGCCGGATGATGAAGATGGCCACCGGACAGGGATTCCCCTCTTCGGCAGGGTGCCGGAACGGGTCTAGATTGGTTTTCGGTGGCTACAGAGGCTTGCGGCGGTGGAACTCCTGATCTAGGTTATGTTCTGGGGGTTTCTGTATATATATGAGGTTTTGGCGTCGGGAACAAGTCAGGGGGTCTCCGAGGCGGCCACGAGGTAGGGGGCGCGTCCAGGGGGTAGGGCGCGCCCCCCACCCTCGTGGTGGCCTTGGGACTCTTCTGGCCCATCTCCGGTACTCCGTGGGCTTCTTCTGGTCCAAAAACAATCTCCGTTGAATTTCAGGTCAATTGGACTCCGTTTGGTTTTCCTTTTATGCGATACTCAAAAACAAGGAAAAAACAGAAACTAGCACTGGGCTCTAGGTTAACCGGTTAGTCCCAAAAATCATATAATTATAGCATACTAGTTGACCCGTTGCGCCAAATGGCGCAGAGACCCGCTAAAGCCATGTTGTCGATGAGAATAGTTTCATTTTGCAAGGACCATGTGTTAAACCATGATATATTGAAATATGTTTATCACCTTGTGAAATCTGAGTTTGGAAAAAGGAAATACTTGTATAACATGTACTGCTAAGGAAGCATTGTTTTAGTTTGAAAGTATGGTCATCATGATGAGAAACCTAAGTTAAAAAAAATATTTGTATCAGATGTATAGACCAGTTGACCTGTTGCGCCTGTTGGGGAACGTAGTAATTTCAAAAAAATTCCTACGCACGCACAAGATCATGGTGATGCATAGCAACGAGAGGGGAGAGTGTGTCCACGTACCCTCGTAGACCGAAAGCGGAAGCGTTAGCACAACGCGGTTGATGTAGTCGTACGTCTTCATGGCCCGACCGATCAAGCACCGAAACTACGGCACCTCCGAGTTCTTGCACACGTTCAGCTCGATGACGTTCCCCGGACTCTGATCCAGCAGAGTGTCGGGGAAGAGTTATGTCAGCACAACAGCGTGGTGACGATCTTGATGTTCTACTGTCGCAGGGCTTCGCCTAAGCACCGCTACAATATTATCGAGGAGAAATATGGTGGAGGGGGGCACCGCACACGGCTAAGAGATCAAGAGATCAATTGTTGTGTCTATGGGGTGCCCCCCTCCTCCGTATATAAAGGAGTGGAGGAGGGGGAGGGCCGGCCCTCTCTATGGCGCGCCCTAGGGGAGTCCTACTCCCACCGGGAGTAGGATTCCCCCCTTTCCTAGTAGAACTAGGAGACCTTCCAAGTAATAGGAGTAGGAGAGAAGGAAAGAGAAGGGAGAAGGAGAAGGAAGGAAGGGGGCGCCCCCCCCCCTCCCTAGTCCAATTCGGACTAGTCCATGGGGAGTGGTGCGGCCACCCTTTGGGGCCTTTCTCTCCTTTCCCATATAGCCCATTAAGGCCCAATACGAATTCCCGTAACTCTCCGGTACTCCGAAAAATACCCGAATCACTCGGAACCTTTCCGATGTCCGAATATAGTCATCCAATATATCGATCTTTATGTCTCGACCATTTTGAGATTCCTCGTAATGTCCCCTATCTCATCCGGGACTCCGAACTCCTTCGGTACATCAAAACTCATAAACTCATAATAAAACTGTCATCGAAACCTTAAGCGTGCGGACCCTACGGTTTCGAGAACAATGTAGACATGACCGAGACACGTCTCTGGTCAATAACCAATAGCGGAACCTGGATGCTCATATTGGCTCCCACATATTCTACGAAGATCTTTATCGGTCAAACCGCATAACAACATACGTTGTTCCCTTTGTCATCGGTATGTTACTTGCCCGAGATTCGATCGTCGGTATCTCAATACCTAGTTCAATCTCGTTACCGGCAAGTCTCTTTACTCGTTACGTAATACATCATCCTGCAACTAACTCATTAGTTACAATGCTTGCAAGGCTTATAGTGATGTGCATTACCGAGTGGGCCCAGAGATACCGCTCCGACAATCGGAGTGACAAATCCTAATCTCGAAATACGCCAACCCAACAAGTACCTTCAGAGACACTTGTAGAGCACCTTTATAATCACCCAGTTACGTTGTGACGTTTGGTAGCACACAAAGTGTTCCTCCGGTAAACGGGAGTTGCATAATCTCATAGTTATAGGAACGTGTATAAGTCATGAAGAAAGCAATAGCAACATACTAAACGATCAAGTGCTAAGCTAACGGAATGGGTCATGTCAATCACATCATTCTCCTAATGATGTGATCCCGTTAATCAAATAACAACACATGTCTATGGCTAGGAAACATAACCATCTTTGATCAACGAGCTAGTCTAGTAGAGGCATACTAGTGACACTCTGTTTGTCTATATATTCACACATGTATTATCTTTCCGGTTAATACAATTCTAGCATGAATAATAAACATTTATCATGATATAAGGAAATAAATAATAACTTTATTATTGCCTCTAGTGCATATTTCCTTCAGCGCCACGCTAAACCCATGTGCGCGATGAAAAATATATCCATGAATACCCTTTAATAGGAAAGCTGATGGATTGTTGTCTATAATGAGATGCATATGCACATTTTAATTTGATAGCACAGAGTTCCATTTAAAACAAAATATATGTTATAGTTAGTTTAGTTGTAGGCAATTACGTATAATAAAAAATGACTCTTGTTGTGTCAATGAGATATATATACACATTTGTCATGTTGAGAATATGTGTATCCTTTTAGTACTGTTTTTGTCCGGGCAAATACGCAAGAAAAGAATTTACATGCTTATGTATAAAAGAAACACATATTTCTACATGTGTGAATTTTTTTGTTAAAGAAATACATATACCGGTGCTAAAATATATATATGTATATCTAATAGCATATTCTCCCTCCATTCCCAAATATAAGTCATTTTTAGAGATTCCAACAAGTGACTACATACGGAGCAAAATGAATGAATCTACATTCTCAAATATATCTACATGCATCTGTATGTTGTAGTTTATTTGAAATGTCTAAAAAGACTTATATTTAGAAACGGAGAGAGTAGGAACCATTTAAGGAGGCCTTTCTTTAAAGGAGTATTTCTATTAACCCATTTGAAACCATGTTTGCGTTGAAAATATTTGCATTGTTCAAATGCAAAGACCATGTCAAACCCGAAGTGTTTTGAAAATATTTGACTTAGTAGATGTAGGTTTTAGCAACTACTTCAGGTAATAATTCAAATCCTATAACATGTAAAATGAAGGGAACTTTGTTATCTTATTCAGGTAACATAGGGCCATGTTAGCTGTGACTTCTTCTCCACCACTGTGTCGTCTTCCTTGGTAGACATAGTTGTAAACTAAGGTGGTTGTGAAACAGAAGTTATTCTTAAAACAAAAGGTGGTGCTGCATGAAGAAAGTCAGCAAGAATGATGAACACACAGTACAAAGGGTTGCACCACTCCGAATCTATCTCAATCCATTACATTTCCCGAAGTCTGTAACCTAATCATCCTAACAACTTCATCGAGTTGAAACCAATCAAACATCCTAAAATCTTTTCAGCAAATCGAAAGACAAAAATGATAGTGAGACACATGGCCTGTATACACATGCTTTTCAAAAGAATTCTGGAACACCTCTTCTCACATGATTTCGCAATGGTAAAACCCAGAGTCTTCAAATTAAATTGTTGAGGACCAAACAATACAACCGCCCCGATGTCCGTGATATGTCAACACATGTATATAGTCGATAATGAAGAGGTTGGCAAATGATAGCTGAAAAGGAAAATGGCATAACCAAATGAATTAATTACTAACCGGACAAAACAAATAGTAGTCTCAGTAACACCATTACATAGAGTAATGGAAAATCAGTTTGGCGATGGTCGACAAAACAAATGGCCGTCTATAACACCAAAGACGTGAGCAACAGAACATCAATTTGTAGCAACGTTGGATGATGCATGAACAAGGAGAACATGGCAATACTACATGCCCGTGCATAGCCTAGGTAGATCGCCCAAACAAGGGGAGCATGAGAATAATACATAGGTACCTGAAGATATACTTGAAAACGAAGATCATTGGTCCTCTCCAGCAATGAAACTCACAACCAACTAAAATACCATTCCTTTGTACAGAGGAAATGTCTACATATACATCTCTGAAGGTTGTATGTAAGAGCACCATTCCCCGCATCTACTATATTGGAAGCAAAGTAAAGCTGTCTCACTCACAATAGGCATACCGGAGTTCATGCCTACACATTCTCTCTGTACATACTTTAATTTCATTTTCAGATGTTTGGGTTAAGGTCACTTTAAATCTATAACCAAAAACAATATGGGAAACAAAGTATGCCACTGATGATTTATTTCCTATAAGAAACGGAAAATAACAAGAATTCAAGACACATAATTATATCTGAACTTAACAATGAACCTACTCAATAGAAGTTTGTACTATTGATTGAACTTCAACTCTCCAGTGTACCTAAGGACAGGCTTATAAAAGAAGTGGATTTCACGATCTGATAGATAATCTGAGCACACTTTGAACTTAATAATGAACACTACCTGAGCACGAAGCAAAGAAAAAACAGATGGAAATCACTTTGCAAGTCCAGAGAGAGAAATAAAAGCATTAGGAACTGTAAAAAGAGGTCTAGCTGAAAGCTGCATACAGTTCAATGAATAGGAACTGTAAAAAAAAGCTAACTAATGCAAGATGTCCTTTGTCCTCTAGAAACAAAAATGGGGAAGGTTTTGAGATATATTTTGTAGCACGAAAAAAACAATATTTTCCATTATTATTTGAACATGCACATACCACTGCTCTAGTTTATTTTATTAAAACCAGAGCAATACAAGGTGCTATCTAAACTACCACAATCAATATCCATTGCATCGAAATTGGAAAGTAAAAAAGGATAAAACAAGAACAAAGTCATGAACAGAGCATTGAGGAATCAGTAGAACAATTTCATGCAAGAAGAAAGAACTCACCCACCTAGAGTTGCTTGCTATAATCCCTGCAAATCAGAAGAACACCAATGACATATGGAGATGCACAAATAGCGACATCAGGAGGAGATTATTGAGAGAGAGAGAGAGAGAGAGAGAGAGAGAGAGAGAGAGAGAGAGAGAGAGAGCGGTCAAGAGCGGAGGGGAAGCTCACCTTGGCATCAGCCATTGCTTGATGCTCGTGCCGCTCCTCAAAATCTACATGTGGTTACCTGTCCACGCCGCCACACACATGCTGCTATGCGGAGACACCTTGCGTCGGTGCAGATCCTGGACACCTCCTTGTGCCGCCGATGTGCTTGTTGCTTCCCTCTAGCGCGGACGTGATCCTCCCGTACGGCGCGCTGGCCACCATGGCCGAGCTCTCACGCTGCCGCCGTTCTTGGCTCCATCGGTGGCGGGGTTCCTCCTGTCTGGAGGGCTCTGATCGGCTGGGTTGCTTCGGGCCTCGCGGTGCATGTTGCCGCCGGCGTGCTCCGAGGCATACCTTCTGTGTGCCGGGCAGGCGCGTTCCAAGCCGTTGGACACGCCATCCTAAAACGCCTACGGGGAGGTCACGCCCATCTTACCGAACTTTGTGCACCGTGCATGTTGCCCTTGCCGCTCACGCCATCTGCTCATGGTCGCCTGTCCCCGCTTTCACACACATGCTGCTATGCGGAGCAAGGTGGATGCAGAGGTGGCAGTGTCCGGGAGTTCCATTTGTTATTTTATGAACAATTCATATATTTATGTCACCCCAATCTATGCTCCGGCCTCTTTTTATGTCATATAATCAATTTAAAGGACTAACAGACCTTGTGCCCGGGTGTGGGTGTGTGTGTCAAGTAATTGTAATCCTTCTCTTTTTAATGGAATAAACAAAAACTATGACGATCAAGAACAAGAAATTTCTACTACTTCAGTTACATACTCATATTTCAAGCTTTCAAAGTATATATATTTTTCAGGTCTGGACAGATTCAAGCAACCGAGAGTATATTACCCTTTTGGTTCAAATTAAATGGCCCAATCTTCCATCAGATTTACATGGGGCTTAGAGTTCAGAACAGGCTTACAGTTGGATAGTGATTCGTGAAGACAGAGCAACTGCAACAGGGTACATTTTCACATGATCAGGACATAAAGGTGTTCCACATTTGACAGTAGACAGGGGGGACTCCTACAAAGCAGCAACCAAGACACCTAGGTTCAATCTCTCTATCATAAATGAAAAGCATATAACTACTACATTCCTTATAAATTAAAGATGTTTAGAAAGTCAATATATTAGCCATCAAAATCAAGGTGCTGGAGGAAACAAGAGGCAAAGAGAGATGGCACCAAATTAGCTTTTTAGGCCACCCATGTCGCAGCTCCCCGCGATTAGCCTTCTTGCTAAGGCATCACTGAGTGGCGATGCCATCGCGGCAGAGCTCTTGGACAAGACAACCCTCGTTAGTTCTTACCATTCTTATTTAAAGAACCAAGTATATCATCATGATGGCCCGTGAACCCCTGTAAAACACAATGATAGCAGTTAATGGCATACATATATTTATAAGAAAACATATATATACTATGCATGCAGCAAACTTTGCTCATCTACGAAACAGAATATACTTCATCGTTTATATGGGTTAGCATATTATAGTACTGCACATGTAGCAAAAATACCAAGCAACCAAGAACCTCCTGGATCAACAACAGAAACAACCAAGATGCACTGACTTTTCAATACAAATGACTAAACATATATAACCGCAGATGCAAAAAAAACTTAACTCCCATGCATTGTAAAAGTGACCTCATTATGAATCTATTTTTAGATGAGTACCAAACAAATTTCAAGTGAAGTATCATCACAAAAATGGTAATGGTAAGTAGAAATGACAAAGACTACACAATTGTTATCTATGAAAAACTGGAGTAACTAAATTTCAAAGACCAATGGTGGTGCAAGTGGCATATTATGCCATTTTGAGCAAAAACCATGGAAGGTAAAATGCAGCACAAGAATGGAATTTATTCAATCACTCTGAGAAGACCTGGCTGGTAGTAATGAAAAGTGTGTATTGCCGGCCATAGACAATGAGATCATTCAGACCGCGAGCTTCCAGTCGACCACCATACAAACCAAACATAACAGCAAGCTTCCAGCCGGTGACCATATGAATCGAAGACCAGTGATCATCCAGCAGACGACCATATGAATTAAAGATATCAACTATATAAGCCGTACACTTTTCAGTAAAGCCTGAGATTGTTGTAGTAAAGGGTGTAGCTAGAATCTGGATCGTAGATTCATGTGTACCTGCGGAAAATAGGAAATGGGACATGAAATTATGCTGATAGAAATATAAATTCAATTGTGTGATTACTAATTCAAATTAGAAAGAAATTCATGAGGTGTCACTGGCAGCAGAACCTACACCTCACAAAGTAAAACCTGCCACCAGCGGCAAGGCAGCTAAGCAAAGTAATTCGGTAGTTCTGATGAAAATAAAGATCTTAAGCCTGGAGAGCCCTTCAAACTAAACCAAAACAACTTAATCATGGCTAACAAATTTTCCTTACATACATGCATACCTAACTAATGCACCTGTGCTAACAAAAGAACATAAGAAAATCGTTGCTTTATAATATAAAGTGGGGGAAACCCTTTTTCCTAAGAACATAAGAAAACATCAATGAACAATTATTCAGAAATCAACATGGCTGAGAACCCAAGGATCTAAATAAGACGTGTGCAGATCCCATTTTTATGCCTAGGTAGGCAATTATACCAAGAAACAAAATGAGATGGTATGGCTAAAAGCATAAGAGCATAGTGTAGATTCGTGTAACAAAATACGAATGCCTAGGTAAGAAATTGTACCAAAAACAACTGAAGAAAAATTAAGAAGCATAAACTATACACTTCATTTCTCTTGCAAATTAAGCCATTAAACTAATACTAAATAGACCTTGACCTCCATATTTTTTTTGGATCCAGCTATACAGGATTAAAATGTAGAGATGCTAAATGTTACAGGAAACTGAACCACTACCATCCGCGTGTGGCAGTAGGCAACAGAGATAGAGATGGATTGAGCGAAGCTTAGTTTTAAAATTTGATATCCATGTAACTAAATCTTGCCAATTTCTTAGTATGAATGAATGGTATTTTCCTTGAAAATTTACATTCTGATCACTATTTCAGAGGAAGCAAAACATCATATCAGAGATTCAGAGAGGCATCTCAATCAACTTCGACACTGCATTGAGAGTTGAGACAACATGAAAAGCTGCAAAAAAAGGGAACAACACTTCAACAAGAAACAAGTCATATTCAGCCTAACCGAAGGGGGATAACCATTGTGCAACAAAAAACTTGGCCTGTTCTAGGTATGCTCAGCTATGGAGGGTGCGACACTGCTCCCAGTGCTCACCTCGTGCTCGTCCTGCTGGGCAGAAGAGGCGGCATGTCCGACGAACCTCCCATTAAGCTGAGGAGGGAAGGGGTGATGAGGAGGGCAGGGAGGTGCGGGCTCGTTCACCAGATACGCCGCCGCCGCCCACACGCTGAGGCCGCCGTCCGTTCCACCACCGCATGAGCCGCCTATGGCGGGGCCATGGTGAGGAGGGATCCTCCTATGGGTGCCATGGTGAGGAGGGAGGGAGTGCGGCCGCGAGGAGGAGCAGGAAGGGAGTGGTAGCGAGGAGGAGGAGTGAGGGCATGGCGGCTCTGGATTGAGGCTAGGGCTACGGTTGTGCCCAATGGGCTCTCCCCGAGGAACAACCAATCGCACCCTTCAGCTTCGCACCCAGCCAACGCACAGTGGACCCATCGATGAACTGGCCCACTAGTCATACACATGTGAAAAACGAAACGAGGTAAAACATTCAGTCAATATCTAACGGCTCAGGGAAGAAGAGGTGGGAAATTCAGCATGATCGGACGGCCAGGAACAGCCCAATCGAGGGAGCTCTGTGGAGGCAAGTTGGCTAGCATCCTTATAGGTTTAAGTAAATGCATATAAAATATCCACGATGGATAATATAATAGCATGGAACAATAAAAAATTATAGATACGTTGGAGACGTATCAAGCATCCCCAAGCTTAATTCCTGCTCGTCCTCGAGTAGGTAAATGATAAAACGGAATTTTTGATGTGGAATGCTACCTAACATATTTATCAATGTAATCTTCTTTATTGTGGCAAGAATATTCAGATCCATAAGATTCAAGACAAAAGTTTAATATTGACATAAAAATAATAATACTTCAAGCATACTAACCAAGCAATTATGTCTTCTCAAAATAACATGGCCAAAGAAAGCTTATCCCTACAAAATCATATAGTTTGTCTATGCTTCATTTTCGTCACACAAAAATGCTCTCATCATGCACAACCCCGATGACAAGCCAAGCAATTGTTTCATACTTTAGTAATCTCAAACTTTTTTCAACTTTCACGCAACACATGAGCGTGATCCATGGACATAGCACTATGGGTGGAATAGAGTATAATGATGGGGGTTGTGTGGAGAAGACAGAGAAAGGAGAAAGTCTCACATTGACGCGGCTAATCAACGGGCTAGGGAGATGCCCATCAATTGATGTCAATGCGAGGAGTAGGGATTGCCATGCAACGGATGCACTGGAGCTATAAATGTATGAAAGCTCAACAAAAGAAACTAAGTGGGTGTGCATCCAACTTGCTTGCTCACGAAGACCTAGGGCATTTGAGGAAGCCCATCATTGGAATATACAATCCAAGTTCTATAATGAAAAATTCCCACTAGTATATGAAAGTGACAATATAAGAGACTCTCTATCATGAAGATCATGGTGCTACTTTGAAGCACAAGTGTGGAAAAAGGATAGTAGCATTGTCCCTTTTATTTCTCTTTTTTATTTGGCCCTTTTTTTGCCTTTCTCTCTTTTCTTTTCTTTTTTTTATTTGGCCCTTTTTTTGCCTTTCTCTTTTTTTCTTTTTTTCGGGACAATGATCTATTAATGATGATCATCACACTTCTATTTATTTACAACTCAAAGATTACAACTCGATACTAGAGCAAAGTATGACTCTATATGAATGCCTCCGGCGGTGTACCGGGATGGGCAATGAATCAAGAATGACATGTATGAAATTATGCATGGTGGCTTTGCCACAAATACGATGCCAACTACATTATCATGCAAGGCAATATGACAATGATGAAGTCTGTCATAATAAACGAAACGGTGGAAAGTTGCATGGCAATATATCTCGGAATGGCTATGGAAATGCCATAATAGGTAGGTATGGTGGCTGTTTTGAGGAAGATATAAGGAGGTTTATGTGTGATAGAGCGTATCATATCACGGGGGTTGGATGCACCGGTGAAGTTTGCACCAACTCTGAAGGTGAGAAAGGGCAATGCACGGTACCGAAGAGGCTAGCAATGATGGAAGGTGAGAGTGCGTATAATCCATGGACTCAACATTAGTCATAAGGAACTCATATACTTATTGCAAAAATCTACAAGTCATCAAAAACCAAGAACTACACGCATGCTCCTTGGGGGATAGATTGGTAGGAAAAGACCATCGCTCGTCCCCGACCGCCACTCATAAGGATGACAATCAAAGAACACCTCATGTTTCAAATTTGTCACACAACGGTTACCATACGTGCATCCTATGAGACTTGCAAACTTCAACACAAGTATTTCTCAAATTCACAATTACTCAACTAGTACAACTCTAATATCACCATCTTCATATCTCAAAATAATCGTCAACTATCAAACTTCTTATAGTATTCAATGCACTTTATATGAAAGTTTTTATTATACCCATTTGAATGCCTATCATATTAGGACTAATTTCATAAACGAAAGAAAATTACCATGCTGTTTAGGAATCTCAATATAATATAAGTGAAGAATGAGAGTTCATCTATTTCTACAAAATAAAACCACCGTCGTGCTCTAAAAGGATATAAGTGAAGCACTAGAGCAAACCTCAAACTACTCCGAAAGATATAAGTGAAGATCAATGAGTAGTCGAATAATTATGCAACTATGTGAAGACTCTCTAACATTTAAGAATTTTAGATCTTGGTATTTTATTCAAACAGAAAGCAAAACAAAAGAAAATAAAAGGACGCTCCAAGCAATACACATATCATGTGGTGAATAAAAATATAGCTCCAACTAAAGTTACTGATGAACGAAGATGAAAGAGGGAATGCCATCTAGGGCATCCCCAAGCTTAGGCTCTTGGTTATCCTTGAATATTACCTTGGGGTGCCTTGGGAATCCCCAAGCTTAGGCTCTTTCCCCTCCTTATTCCATAGTCCATCGAATCTTTACCCAAAAATTGAAAACTTCACAACACAAAACTCAACAGAAAACTCGTAAGCTCCATTAGTATAAGAAAATAAATCACCACTTTTGGTACTGTTGTGAACTCATTCTAAATTCATATTGGTGTAATATATACTGTATTCCAACTTCTCTATGGTTCATACCCTCTGATACTACTCATAGATTCATCAAAATAAGCAAACAACACATAGAAAACAGAATCTGTCAAAAACAGAACAGTCTGTAGTAATCTGTATCAAACATATACTTATGGAACTCCAAAAATTCTTAAATAAATTGGTGGACCTGAGGAACTTTTCTATTAATCATCTTCAAAAAGAATCAACCTAAAATCACTCTGTAGTAAAAAATGCCATCTCGTGAGCGCTAATGTTTATGTTTTTGACAGCATGATCATAAAGACTTCACCCAAGTCTTCCCAAAGGTTATACTTGGCACAAACACTAATTAAACATAAAACCACATATAACCAGAGGCTAGATAGATTATTTATTACTAAACAGGAACAAAAAGCAAAGAACAAAAATAAAATTGGGTTACCTCCCAACAAGCGCTAACGTTTAACGCCCCTAGCTAGGCATGATGATTTCAATGATGCTCACATAAAGGATAAGAATTGAAACATAAAGAGAGCATCATGAAGAATATGACTAGCACATTTAATTCTAACCCACTTCCTATGCATAGGGATTTTTGTGAGCAAACAACTTATGGGAACAATAATCAACTAGCATGGGAAGGCAAAACAAGCATAACTTCAAAACTTTAAGCACATAGAGAGGAAACTTGATATTATTGCAATTCCTACAAGCATATGTTCCTCCCTCATAATAATTTTCAGTAGCATCATGAATGAATTCAACCATATAACAAGCACATAAAGCATTCTTTTCATGATCTACTTGCATAGAAATTTTACTACTCTCCACATAAGCAAATTTATTCTCATCAATAGTAGTGGGAGCAAACTCAACAAAATAACTATCATGTGATTGAGAATTAAGATCAAGATGAAAAGTTTCATGGTTATCATTATTCTTTATAGCATACGTGTCATCACAATAATCATCATAGATAGGAGGCATGCTTTCATCATAGTAAATTTGCTCATCAAAGCTTGGGGGACGAAAAATATCATCTTCATCAAACATAGCTTCCCCAAGCTTGTGGCTTTGCATGTCATTAGCATCATGGGTATTCAAAGAATTCATACTAACAACATTGCAATCATGCTCATCATTCACATATTTTATGCCAATCATTCTATGTAATTCTTCTTCTAGTACTTGAGCACAATTTTCCTTCCCATCATTTTCACGAAAGACATTAAAAAGATGAAGCATATGAGGCAACCTTAATTCCATTTTTTTGTAGTTTTCTTTTATAAACTAAACTAGTGATAAAACAAGAAACTAAAAGATTCGATTGCAAGATCTAAAGATATACCTTCAAGCACTCACCTCCTCGGCAACGGCGCCAGAAACTGCTTGATGTCTACTACACAACCTTGTTCTTGTAGACGTTGTTGGGCCTCCAAGTGCACAGGTTTGTAGGACAGTAGCAAGTTTCCCTAAAGTGGATGACCTAAGGTTTATCAATTCGTGGGAAGCGTAGGATGAAGATGGTCTCTGTCGGTGTCAAAACCGGCGGATCTCGGGTAGGGGGTCCCGAACTGTGCGTTTAGGCGGATGGTAACAGGAGACAAGGGACACGATGTTTTTACCCAGGTTCGGGCCCTCTCGATGGAGGTAATACCCTACTCCTGCTTGATTAATATTGATGATATGGGTAGTACAAGAGTAGATATACCACGAGATCAAGGAGTCTAAACCCTAGAAGCTAGCCTATGGTATGATTGTTGTTCGTCCTATGGACTAAAACCCTCCGGTTTATATAGATACCGGATAGGTTAGGGTTACACAGAGTCGGTTACAATGGTAGGAGATCTACATATCCAGACGCCAAGCTTGCCTTCCACGCCAAGGAAAGTCCCATCCGGACACGGACGAAGTCTTCAATCTTGTATCTTCATAGTCTTGGAGTCCGCCGTGACGATAGTCCGCTATCCGGACACCCCTAGTCCGAACTCCTCAAGAGCCCCCTGAACCAGGCTTCAATGACGATGAGTCCGGCGCGTTGATTGTCTTCGGCATTGCGAGGAGGGTTCCTCCTCTGAATACTTCATAGAAGGTTTTGAACACAAGGATAGTGTCCGGCTCTGCAAAACAAGTTCCACATAACACCGTAGAGAGAATAATTTTTGCACAGATCTGCTGACGTATTCCGCGGCGTGACATCACACCACGGCCAAGCCTTTATATGAATCATTTTTTACTGTTCCACCTCAGCGTGTTTAGCGAAGCGGCTTCCTTGGCACGTCTTATCAAAGCATAGATCGTGCCCCCTTTGAAAGGACATGCGGTGCCCCCATGTGTGGTTTTGGTAATTGATGACATTCTCTATGGACTAATGGTTGCATTGATTTATATTTGAAGGATTTGTCCATAGGCTTTTCTTGGAGTCCATTGTTGGTTTCAAGGAGAGTTTGTGATGACCAAGTTGCTATTAAGGAATTATCCAGAGATTGGTCTTATGAGTGTTGAGCTTATTGCAAGCATGTCTTGAAGAAGAAGATTGTGTGATCACTCATGTTTACCTTCAAGACATCATCCAAATGAAGAGAGTTGGAAAGATTCAAGGTTGATCAAAACTAAGCCAAAGAATGAATCAAGTTGATCAACACACAAAGCATAGAAGATGTACCGAGAGGGATCAAGCGATCCCATGGTATGGTAAGCATGGTCAATTATGCTTTGTGTACTAACCCATGGTCTTCGTGAGAGTTCTTTGTGGGGTTAGGTTGCGGTGTGCAAGTTCAAGTGATGCATCACGAAGAGATTAAGTGCTTGAATCTTGCCGTCCATTTGGTGACAATGGACTTGTGAAGATGTGCGGAAGAGTGGCTCACCCATAGTGGAGTATGGGGGAGCAATCAACTAGTCTTCTTCGAGCCAACGCAATCAAGAAAGGTGGTCCAACTTGAGGGAGTCAATATCGTCATCATCTAGCTCAAGTGGACCATGTGCAAGGCAAAGGTTTGCCCTTGATAGGTTTTCTATTTTACCGGTCTCATGTGGAAGACCGGGTTATAGGATCGTTTGCCGTACTATCAAGGGGGGCTCTCGATGAGTTGCTTGATCGTATCGTTCGTAGAGAGCTCAAACCATTGCATCCTTGCATCATCTTTATTGGTTCTTGTTTGGTTCTTCTCCTTGTGAGATTTGGAGCTTATGGTCATTTTTATGACAAGCTCGAGTTCATCGAAAACGGAGTTCTCATGCTCTTCTATGATGTTTTCGATGTTGGAGGGTATGCCGGTTCTTCTCGGTTGGAGGTTTCACTCCTTTGTTTCGCTGTTTTGATGCTACTCGTTGTCTTGTTTCAAACAAGCTTGAGTTTGCTCAATTCGGAGCTCATAGAAGGTGTTGAGTTCTGGTTTTCCTTGGAGTATTCTTTGTTTTCGTGGTTGTGGCTTAAGGTTGGTGCCAGCGTAGTATCAGGACCTCAGATAGTACCGCTGAAGCTCCCAGCGGTAGTACCGCTCTCGAGCGGTAGTACCGCTCAAGCGGTAGTACCGCCTCCTAACGGTAGTACCGCTTGGGAGTTTCAGCCGTAGTACCGCAAGCGTCTGGCTACTCACCTCGATTCTCGAACGAAGTTTTTCGTGTCGGGTTTTGCGGCACTAGTAGTGGCAGAGAAGCGGTAGTACCGCTCTGAGCGGTAGTACCGCCTTCCCTAGCGGTAGTAGCGCCTGGGCCGTGGCCTTGACCTTCTCTTCAGTAGCGGTGGTACCGCTGGATAGGAGCGGTAGTACCGCCCTCGGTGGTAGTACCGCCCTTCCCTAGCGGTAGTACCGCTCTGTGGTGGGATTTTCAGTGGGGTAACGGTTGGATTTTCCCCCTCCTATAAAAGGGGGTCTTCTTCCCCATTGAACCTTATCCTTTGAGCTCGTGTTCTTCCCCATTGTTGACCTTCTCCGAGCTTGCTATCTCTCAATCCTCCATGGATTCTTGCTAGTTTTGGGGGAAAAGAGAGAGAGATCTAGATCCACATTTCCACCAATCACTTTCTCCTCTATGTGAGGGGAACCCTTGGATCTAGTTCTTGGAGTTCTTGGTGTTCTCCTTCTTGTTCTTCCTCTCATTTTCCTCCCTAGCATTAGTTGCTTTGGTGGGATTTGAGAGAGAAGGACTTGGGCACTCCGTGTGCCCTTGCCATTGCATTTGTGCATCGGTTTGAGTTCTCCACGGTGATACGTGGAAGTTACAAGTTGAGAAGCTTATTACTCTTGGGTGCTTGGTGCCCTTGAGCTTGTTCCTCTTGGGTGCTTGGGCTCCCTAGACGGTTGGTGGTGTTCGGAGCTCAATCATTGTGGTGTAAAGCTCCGGGCAAGCGTCGGGTCTCCAATTAGGTTGTGGAGATCGCCTGAGCAATTTGACGGCACTGCGACCGCCCCAAGGGTTGCCAAAGTGTACGGGTTCGCTTGACCGCCCCAAGGGTTGCCATTTGTACGGGTTCGGTGACCGCCTCAAGGGTCCCTTAGTGGAATCACGGCATCTTGCATTGTGAGAGAGTGTGAGGAGATTACGGTGGCCTAGTGGCTTCTTGGGAGCATTGTGCCTCCACACCGCTCCAAACGGAGATTAGCATCTGCAAGGGTGTGAACTTCGGGATACATCGCTGCCTCCGCGTCCTCGGTTATCTCTTACCCGAGCCCCTTTACTTATGCACTTTACTTTGTGATAGCCATATTGTTCTTTGTCATATATATTGCTATCACATAGTTGTTTATCTTGCTTAGCATAAGTTGTTGGTGCACATAGGTGAGCCTAGTTGTTTTAGGTTTTGTGCTTGACAAATTAACCGTTAGGTTTATTCCGCATTTGTTCAAGCCTAAACCGTAATTATTTTAAAGCGCCTATTCACCCCGCCCCCCTCTAGGCGACACCCTCGATCTTTCACCCTTATTCTGGGATTATCATCAATACGGACGTGGGTAACCCAACCGTGCCCGTTCGCCTGCCTCCTCTATCAAAGGCGAGTCCTAATCGACCACGGGGTGGGCTCTTGGTATTCAACCTCTTTATAATGAGACCAAGGCCCTCTTATTTTTACACCCTCCATCGAGTTCGCCTCACGCTTCGAGTTCGCCTCACGCTTCGAGTTCCAACACCCAAAGCTTCAGATTTGGGCGCTTCGGACTTTCGACGATGTCCGGATCCGACCAGCACGGCCGACGGATGTCTTCCTCCGTCACAGAAGAAGATGTGCTAAAGCCACGCGACGCCAGGTATCTAACCGGCAAGATCTCGCATAGGCTGCCTGCTCCAGGGCAGGTCATTCCCACTCCTGAGCCCGGTGAGAACGTGGTGTTCGTGGTCCCACTTCCTTCGGGTTTAGGCTTCCCGACGGATCCTTCGTGCGAGGGCTCATTTTTATTATGGGCTTGATTTCCATGACTTGAGTCCGAGTCCATCCTCCATATCTCGCCATTCATTGTCAGATGTGAGGCCTTCCTCCATATTACCCCACTTTGGATTGTGGCTCAAGACCTTCAAGGTGGAGCCAAAGATGATCGAGGGCAACAAGCAGAGTGCGGAGGGGCGGTCATAAGCAAATGTGCTGATGCTCCGTGGCCCGAGGGCTCTTTCCAAGAGGAGCTTGGTTTCTGCAACGGAGTGGTTTTATATCACCGCCCCCGGGGCACCAAATGGGCAGCGCCCCGCCTTCCGCCAGTCCACCACAGCGGCTGGCATCATGGGTCAACAAGGCTCGACTGGGGCCGCCCAAAGACGCTCCCTTGCTACAGGGCCGTGTTCGAGACCTCCAGAAAGAGGGCTCAATCTGGTCGCAGTGGGCGCAGGTTATGGTGATCCGCGCCTTCAGCCTCAAGAACGCCGCCTCCGCCTGTGGGAATTCAATCCGAGGGACCACGAGCTCTCCAAAATTTTATGGGAACGACGCCCGTGGAGATGTATAAATTGTTCTTCGGATCACAAGAGAAGTGTCCGGGCTTGACCGAGGACGCAGGACTAAGCTGCAATCGCCCAGATACTCAAGTAAGTAGTCTTGTAACCGGACAAGCTGTTCATTCATTTATTTTATATATATGCCCTTTAAAGGAGTCGTTTCTTGAACAGGAGTGGATAGCCAAGGCAAAGTTAATAAGGTGTCCGGCTCCCCTCCTAGAGACCACGCCGGATCCCATGCTGACCAAGATGTTGAAGGTCGCGCCTTTTGAAGAAGGCGAAGGGGGGAGCGGGGAAGCCACTGCCTCTATGAAGGAGGCTATCAAGGAAGGAGGGATTAAGAGTCCCACCTTCCGAGGAGAGAAGAGGACTGCTTCGGAAGATCCGGAGGTCAAGGCCTCAAAGAGGGGAAAGGAATCTTCGGCAGAGAGTCCGGCGCTGGGAAGTAACCCAGCCACATTATTTCCCTGAGGGGACCAGCCCTCCGGCGAGCCGTAAGTAAAAAGAAGGGGTCTTGTAAATAAGGAACATCCCTGTATTTATTCATGAAGATAACCGAAATTGTACCTTGTAGTTCGGACCTCAGCCCTTCTCAGCAGAGCTCGTCTTCGGGGGATCTTCTTCCGGAGATGATGGAGAGCGAAACGCCTCCACCAGTCGCACCCTCATGTCAAGCGGACGACCCGGAGGTGTCGTCACGGAGGGTTCCCCCAAGTCCGGCGGGGCCGGAAGGTCCAGCGCCAGGTGGTGTGCGGTCGGAGGAGTTGAAGGATCTGCTCGGGCGAGCGGCTATTTCAGAAGATCACCGTGCTCTAATGGGTACGGTGATTGAAAGAATTGCATCCGTGGAGAGCGGATTGCATGAAGTCGCCGAAGCTTATCGACGGGTTTGAGGTACGCAAAATGATGTACCTTCCGACGCTTATGCATATAAATGCGCCTGTATAGATAGTAGCCCTCGAGACTCGGTATGTTGTCAAAATTGACAACGTGCCGAGGATCAAATTCTCAGTTATAACATATCGCCGCTCCTAAACAGGTGGTGGGGCGTCCGGGGGCCAGCCGGACTGATGAATATGCCGAACTAAAGCGGCAACTTGACGAGGCGGATGCGGACATCGCGCTGGTCAATAAACGGTTTGACGAGTCACAAGGTATGCGACTTCTATGCGGACACCTGTGTTGGGTAACGTAGTAATTTCAAAATTTTCCTACGCACACACAGGACCATGGTGATGGCATAGCAACGAGAGGGAGAGGTCCGCCCACGCACTGTGAGACCGAAGCGAAGCGCTATATCAACGCTGTTGATGTAGTCGACGTCTTCACGATCCGACCGATCCAAGCACCGCATTCGCACCTCCGAGTTCTTAGCACACGCTCAGCTCGATGACGATCCCCGGCCCGATCCAGCAAAGCGCCGGGAGGAGTTCCACAAGACGACGGCGCAGTGACGATCTTGATGTTCTATCGTCGCAGGCTTCGCCTAAGCACCGCTACAATATGACCGAGGTGGAATATGGTGGAGGGGGCACCGCACACGGCTAAGGAACGATCACGAAGATCAACTTGTGTGTTCTAGGGTGCCCCCTGCCCCGTAGATATAAAGGAGCAAGGGGAGGGCGGCCAGCCCTTGGGGCGCACTAAGGGAGGAGTCCTCCTCCTAGTAGAGTAGGACTCCCTTTCCTAGTCCTACTAGGAAGAGGGAAGGGAAAGGAAAGAGAGGGAGAGGAGAGGGAAGGGGGCTGCGCCCCACCTCCTAGTCCACCGGACTCCCCATGGAGGGGGGCGTGCCACCTCCCCGGTGCAGCCCTCTCTCTCCCTCTTGGCCCAATAAGGCCCATAACTTCCCGGGGTTCCGTAACCCTCCGGCACTCCGGTTTTCTCCGAAACTTCCGAACCTTTCCGTGTCCGAATATAACCATCCAATATATCAATCTTTATGTCTCGACCATTTCGATACTCCTCGTCATGTCCGTGATCGCATCCGGACTCAACTCCTTCGTACATCAAAATACATAAACTCATAATATAACCGCCATGGAAACCTTAAGCGTGCGGACCCTACGGTTCGAGAACTATGTAGACGTGACCTAGAACCATTCTCGGTCAATAACCAATAGCGGAACCTGGATGCCCATATTGGTTCCTACATATTCTACTTAAGATCTTTATCGGTCAAACCGCATAACAACATACGTTGTTCCTTTGTCATCGGTATGTTACTTACCCGAGATTCGACCGTCGGTATCCAATACCTAGTTTAATCTCGCTATCGAAAGTGTCTTTACTCGCTCCGTAATACATCATCTCACAACTAACTCATTAGTTGCAATGCTTGCAAGGCTTATGTGATGTGTATTACCGAGAAGGCCAGAGATACCTCTCCGACAATCGGAGTGACAAATCTAATCTTGATTCATGCCAACTCAACATATACTTTCGGAGACACTTGTAGAGTACCTTTATAATCACCCGATTCGCCAGACGCTTGGTAGCACACAAAGTGTTCCTCCGTAAACGGAGTTGCATAATCTCATAGTTGCAGGAACTTTGTATAAGTCATGAAGATAGCATAAGCAACATACTAAACGATCAAGTGCTAAGCTAATGAAATGGGTCATGTCAATCACATCATTCTCCTAATGATGTGATCCCATTAATCAAATGACAACACATGTCTATGGTTAGGAAACATAACCATCTTCGATTAATGAGCTAGTCTAGTAGAGGCATACTAGTGACTATCTGCTTGTCTATGTATTCACACATGTATTATGTTTCCGGTTAATACAATTCTAGCATGAATAATAAACATTTATCATGATATAAGGAAATAAATAATAACTTTATTATTGCCTCTAGGCCATATTTCCTTCAGTCTCCCACTTGCACTAGAGTCAATAATCTAGATTACACAAGAATGATTCTAACACCCATGGAGTCTTGGTGCTGATCATGTTTTGCTCGTGGAAGAGGCTTAGTCAACGGGTCTGCAACATTCAGATCCGTATGTATTTTGCAAATCTCTATGTCTCCCACTTGGACTTGGTCCCAATGGAATTGAAGCGCCTTTTGATATGCTTGGTCCTCTTGTGAAATCTGGATTCCTTTGCCAAGGCAATTGCACCAAGATTGTCACGAAGATCTTCATTGGTCCCGATGCACTAGGTATGACACCTAGATCGAAATGAACTCTTTCATCCAGACTCTTCATTTGCTGCTTCCAAGCAGCTATGTACTCCGCTTCACATGTAGATCCCGCCACGACGCTTTGTTTAGAACTGCACCAACCGACAGCTCCACCGCTTAATAAAAATACGATCCGGTTTGCGATTTAGAATCGTCCGGATCAGTGTCAAAGCTTGCATCGACGTAACCATTTACGACTAGCTCTTTGTCACCTCCATATACGAGAAACATATCCTTAGTCCTTTTCGTATTTCAGATGTTCTTGACCGCTGTCCATGATCCACTCTGGATTACTTTGGTACCTTCATGCCAAGCTTACAGCTAAGCATACGTCGTGTCTGGTACACAGATTGCATACATGATAGAGCCTATGGCTGAAGCATAGGAACATTTTTCATTTTCTCTATCTTCTGCTGTGGTCGGGCATTGAGTCCGACTCAATCTTACACCTTGTACTACGTGTAAAAACCTTTCTTTGCTCGATCCATTTTGAATTTTTTCAAAACTTTATCAAGGTATGTGCTTTGTGAAAGTCCTATTAAGCGCCTTGATCTATCTCTATAGATCTTGATGCCCAATATGTAAGCAGCTTCACCGAGGTATTTCATTGAAAACTTTTATTCAAGTATCCTTTATGCTATCCAGAAATTCTATATCATTTCCAATCAGCAATATGTCGTCCACATATAATATCGTAAATGCTACAGAGCTCCCACTCACTTTCTTGTAAATACAGCTTCTCCAAAAGTCTCAGATAAAACCATATGCTTTGATCACACTATCAAAGCGCTTATTCCAACTCCGAGAGGCTTGCACCGCACCATAAATTGATCGTTGAGCTTGCACACTTTGTTAGCACCCTTTGGATCAACAAAACCTTCTGGTTGCATCATATACAACTCTTCTTCTAGAAATCCATTCAAGAATGCAGTTTTACATCCATTTGCCAAATTTCATAATCATAAAATGCGGCAATTGCTAACATGATTCGGACGGACTTAAGCATCGCTACGGGTGATAAAGTCTCATCGTAGTCAACCCCTTGAACTTGTCGAAAACCTTTTGCAACAAGTCGAGCTTTGTAGACGCTACATTACCATCAGCGTCGCCTTCTTCTTAAAGATCCATTTATTTTCAATAGCTTGCCGATCATCGGGCAAGTCTACCAAAGTCCATACTTTGTTCTCATACATGGATCCCATCTCAGATTTCATGGCTTCAAGCCATTTTATGAATCTGGGCTCACCATCGCTTCTTCATAGTTCGTAGGTTCACCATGATCTAGTAGCATGACTTCCACAATAGGATTACCGCACCACTCAGTGCGGATTTTATTCTGGTTGATCTACGAAGTTCAGTGACAACTTGATCTGAAGTTTCATGATCTTCATCATTATCTTCCTCACTAATCGGTGTAGGTGTTACGTAAACTGATTTCGTGACGAACTACTTTCCAATAAGGGAGCTGGTACTATTACCTCATCAAGTTCCACTTTCCTCCCACTCACTTCTTTCGAGAGAAACTCCTTCTCTAGAAAGGATCCATTTTAGCAACGAATGTCTTGCCTTCGGATCTGTGATAGAAGGTATACCCAATTGTCTCCTTTGGGTATCCTATGAAGACACATTTTTCCGATTTGGGTTCAAGCTTATCGTGTTGAAGTTTCTTCACATAAGCATCGCAACCCCAAACTTTCGAACGACAACTTTGGTTTCTTGCTAAACCATAGTTCATAAGGCGCCGCCTCAACGGATTTTGACGGTGTCCTATTTAACGTGAATGCGCCGCCTCAAGAGCATAACCCCAAAATGATAGCGGTAAATCTGTAAGAGACATCATAGATCGCACCATATCCAAAGAAAGTGCGACACGACGCTCGGACACACCATTGCGCTGTGGTGTTCGGGTGGCGGAGTTGCTAAACTATTCCGCATTGTTTCAAATGTAGACCAAACTCAGAACTCATATTTTCGCCTCCACGATCAGATCGTAGAAACTTTATTTTCTTATTACGATGATTTTCAACTTCACTCAAATTCTTTGAACTTTTCAAATGTTTCAGACTTATGTTTCATTAAGTAGATATACCCATATCTGCTTAAATCATCTGTGAAGGTGAGAAAATAACGATATCCGCCACGAGCTTCAACATTCATCGGACCACATACATCTGTATGTATGATTTCCAACAAATCTGTTGCTCTCCATAGTACCGAGAACGGGTTTTAGTCATCTTGCCCATGAGGCACGGTTCGCAAGTGCCAAGTGATTCATAATCAAGTGACTCCAAAAGTCCATCAGATGGAGTTTCTTCATGCGCTTTATACCGATATGACCTAAACGGCAAGTGCCACAAATAAGTTGCACTATCATTATCAACTCTGCATCTTTTGGTTTCAACATTATGAATATGTGTATCACTACTATCGAGATTCATTAAAATAGACCACTCTTCAAGGGTGCATGACCATAAAAGATATTATTCATATAAATAGAACAACCATTATTCTCTGATTTAAATGAATAACCGCCTCGCATCAAACAAGATCCAGATATAATGTTCATGCTCAACGCCGCACCAAATAACAATTATTCAGGTCTAAAACTAATCCCAAGGTAGATGTAGAGGTAGCGTGTCGATCGCGATCACATCGACTTTGGAACCATTTCCCACGCCGCATCGTCACCTCGCCCTTTGCCGTTGTTCGCTAATCCGTAGTCCCTGCTTCGAGTTGCAAATATTAGCAATGTAACCAGATCAAATACCTGTACTATCATGAGCTCTAGTAAGGTACACATCAATAACATGTATATCACATATACCTTTGTTCACCTTGCCATCCTTCTTATCCGCCAAATACTTGGGGCAGTTCCGCTCCAAAGGACCAGTCGCTTGCGGAGAAGCACTCGCCAGGTTTAGGTCCGACTTGGGTTTCTTCTCCGATCAGCAACTTGTTTGCTGTTCTTCTTGAAGTTCCCTTCTTCTTCCCTTTGCCTTTCTTCTTGAAACTAGTGGTCTTATTGACCATCAACACTTGATGCTCCTTCTGATTTCTACCTCCGCAGCCTTTAGCATTGCGAAGAGCTCTGCATAGTCTTTACTAACCCTTGCATATTATAGTTCATCACGAAGCCTTTGTAGCTTGGTGGCGTGATTGAAGAATTTCATCAATGACACAATCATCCGGAAGATTAACTCCCAGCTTGATTCAAGTGATTGTAATACCTGACATTTTGAGTATGTGCTCACCGATGTAACTATTCTCCTCCATCTTGCAGCTATAGAACTTATTGGAGACTTCATATCTCTCAATCCGGCATTCTGTTGAAATATCAACTTCAACTCCTGGAACATCTCATATGCTCCATGACGCTCAAAACGTCGTTGAAGACCCGGTTCTAAGCCGTAAAGCATGGCACATCGAACTATAGAGTAGTCATCAGCTTTGCTCGCCAGACGCTCTTAACGCCGCCATTGCATCAAGAAGAGGTTGGCACCTAGCGGTGCATCCAGACGAACTCTTCTCGTGCAGCAATGAGGATAATCCTCAGTTACGGACCCAGTCCGTAATTGCTACCATCATCTTTCAACTTTGCTTTCTCAAGGAACGCATTAAAATTTAACGGAACAACAAAGACGAGCCATCTATCTACAAGAAACATAGACAAGCAAAATACTATCAGTACTAAGTTCATGATAAATTTAAGTTCAATTAATCATATTACTTAAGAACTCCCACTTAGACAGACATCTCTAGTCATCTAAGTGATTACGTGATCTAAATCAACTAAACCATAACCGATCATCACGTGAGATGGAGTAGTTTTCAATGGTGAACATCTTATGTTGATCATATCTACTATATGATTCACGCCGACCTTTCGGTCTCCGTGTTCCGAGGCCATATCTGCATATGCTAGGCTCGCAAGTATAACCTGAGTATTCTGCGCAGCAAACTGGCTTACACCCGCTGTAGATGGACGAGAGCTTATCACACCCGATCATCACGTGGTGTCTCGCACGATTTAACTTTGGCAACGGTGCATACTCGTGGAGAACACTACTTGATAATTTTAGTGAGAGATCATCTTATAATGCTACCGCCAATCAAAGCAAGATAAGATGCATAAAGGATAAACATCACATGCAATCAATATAAGTGATATGATATGGCCATCATCATCTTGTGTTTGTGATTCCATCTCCGAGCACCGCCATGATCACCATCGCCACCGCGCGACACCTTGATCTCCATCGTAGCATCGTTGTCGCCTCGCCAACTATTGCTTCTACGACTATCGCTACCGCTTAGTGATAAAGTAAAGCAATTACATGGCGCTTGCATTTCATACAATAAAGCGACAACCATATGGCTCTCGCCAGCTTGCGATAACTCGTTACAAAACATGATCATCTCATACAATAAAATATAGCATCACGCCTTGACCATATCACATCACAACATGCCCTGCAAAAACAAGTTAGACGCCCTCTACTTTTTGTTGCAAGTTTTACGTGGCTGCTACGGGCTGAGCAAGAACCGTTTTACCTACGCATCAAAACCACAACGATAGTTTGTCAAGTTGGTGCTGTTTTAACCTTCGCAAGGACCGGGCGAGCCACACTCGGTTCAACTAAAGTGAGAGAGACAGACACCCGCCGTCACCTTTAAGCAACTAGTGCTCGCAGCGGTGAAACCAGTCTCGCGTAAGCGTCTGACGCTGTAATGTCGGTCCGGGCCGCTTCATCTCACAATACCGCCAACCAAAGTATGACATGCTGGTAAGCAGATGACTTATATCGCCCACAACTCACTTGTGTTCTACTCGCATATGACATCAACGCATAAAACCAGGCTCGATGCCACTTTGGGTAACGAGTAATTTCAAAATTTTCCTACGCACACACAGACCATGGTGATGGCATAGCAACGAGTGGGGAGAGTGTCCGCCCACGCACTCGTGAGACCGAAAGCGAAGCGCGATATTAACGCTGTTGATGTAGTCGACGCCTTCACGATCCGACCGATCCAAGCACCGCTATCTCGCACCTCCGAGTTCTTAGCACACGCTCAGCTCGATGACGATCCCCGGCCCGATCCAGCAAAGCGTCGGGAGGAGTTCCACAAGACGACGGCGCAGGACGATCTTGATGTTCTACTCGCCGCAGGCTTCGCCTAAGCACCGCTACAATATGACCGAGGTGGAATATGGTGGAGGGGGCACCGACACGGCTAAGGAACGATCACGAAGATCAACTTGTGTGTTCTAGGGTGCCCCCGCCTCGTATATAAAGGAGCAAGGGGAGGGCGGCCAGCCCTTGGGATGCACTAGGAGGGGGAGTCCTCCTCCTAGTAGGAGTAGGACTCCCTTTCCTAGTCCTACTACGAAGAGGGAAGGGAAAGGAAAGAGAGGAGAGGAGAGGGGGGGGCTGCCCCCCTAGTCCAATTCGACTCCCCATGGAGGGGGGCGCCACCTCCTGGTGCAGCCCTCTCTCCCTCTTGGCCCAATAAGGCCCATAACTTCCCGGGGTTCCGTAACCCCTCAGATTCGGTTTTCTCCGAAACTTCCGAACCTTTCCGTGTCCGAATATAACCATCCAATATATCAATCTTTATGTCTCGACCATTTCGAGACTCCTCGTCATGTCCGTGATCGCATCCGGGACTCAACTCCTTCGGTACATCAAAATACATAAACTCATAATATAACCGCTATGGAAACCTTAAGCGCATGGACCCTACGGTTCGAGAACTATGTAGACATGACCTAGAACCATTCTCGGTCAATAACCAATAGCGGAACCTGGATGCCCATATTGGTTCCTACATATTCTACGAAGATCTTTATCGGTCAAACCGCATAACAACATACGTTGTTCCCTTTGTCATCGGTATGTTACTTACCCGAGATTCGATCGCCGGTATCCAATACCTAGTTTAATCTCGCTATCGAAAGTCTCTTTACTCGCTCCGTAATACATCATCTCACAACTAACTCATTAGTTGCAATGCTTGCAAGGCTTATGTGATGTGTATTACCGAGAAGGCCCAGAGATACCTCTCCGACAATCGGAGTGACAAATCCTAATCTTGATTCATGCCAACTCAACATATACTTTCGGAGACACTTGTAGAGTACCTTTATAATCACCCAGCTTACGCCAGACGCTTTGGTAGCACACAAAGTGTTCCTCCGTAAACGGAGTTGCATAATCTCATAGTTGCAGGAACTTTGTATAAGTCATGAAGATAGCATAAGCAACATACTAAACGATCAAGTGCTAAGCTAATGAAATGGGTCATGTCAATCACATCATTCTCCTAATGATGTGATCCCATTAATCAAATGACAACACATGTCTATGGTTAGGAAACATAACCATCTTCGATTAATGAGCTAGTCTAGTAGAGGCATACTAGTGACTATTTGTTTGTCTATGTATTCACACATGTATTATGTTTCCGGTTAATACAATTCTAGCATGAATAATAAACATTTATCATGATATAAGGAAATAAATAATAACTTTATTATTGCCTCTAGGGCATATTTCCTTCAACCTGGTAGGGGGGCTTGACGCCCATGTCTTACTATTCGTATGCTTAATGCCGTGGAGGAGCTGCCGTGGAGGAGCTGCGGGCAGAACTCGCCCGAGCAAAAGAGCAAGCCAGGTCAAGAATGCGTCGCTTTAAAGGCGGCAAGAGCTAGAAGTTTAACGGGCTGCTCACCGCCAAGCAAAGAGGAAATGGCCGATATGGCAAAAAGTTAAGAATACTACCGATCGCTGCGAGGTTCTTGAAAAGAACGCAAGCGGAACAAGAGGGCCTAAAAAGGCCGCCGAATCCAAGAATGCCCAATCGGCTTTGAGAGCTGCCAAGGAGGAGCTGAGTCAGCCGGGCAATTGTGGCTGGAAAACCGTTTACCACGGAGGAAATATACAGATCCAAAGTATGCTCGGTTGGATAAGTTGTGGAGTTCGGAGGATGCTTATCTCGACTTGGCGGCGAAGCGCCATGGACGCGTTGAGCACTTCCGGGCCGAAGGGGCATGTATGGAAGAGCTATATTGGTCGCAATTCCATAGTCCGGAGTGTCCTCTGCTGCTGACCGATCGGTTGGCCGAATGGGCCGAGCTAAATCGGTTGTCCGGATTTGCCATGAAGCATGTCTTGACTCACTTGTAGCCAGGCGGACCCCAGCCGAAGAGCTATTTTGGTTTAGTGCAGCAGTTTCTTGGTGTGGTACCGCGTATCGACGCAATGAAGCGGTCGGCGTGTATTGAGGGAGCGCGGATGGCTCTTGCCCGTGTCAAGACATACTGGGCAGAGATGAAGGCCACCGACGTTGCATCCCAAGATTCGGACAGAAGTTTAATACCGCCGAGCACTACTTTGAAGAAGTCTCGCCGGCGCTGCTTAATAGAGACGCAGTGCTCAAGGATATTATGTTTAAATGACATGTATGATTTGTGAAAACAATGTTTGAATATAATATAAGAGCTTTTTATACTTGTGCGTTCAAGTAGCAAACTACTCCATGTGCGGCCGTTTATGTATATGTATATATAACCTGAAAGATGGCAGTCCTTGGCTTCAGCCCCCACGCACATAGTGCGGGGGTGTTTGCAAAGAAAGCGCTTTTTCACACTTAATCCAACGTCTTGGTCCTGTTAAGGAGGTGATAGTGTAGCAAACCAGGCAACCGGACTATAATGCTTTATCACTTTCACTTAGCCATTGAGTTCGAGGTGGGGCTACTATATAGCCCTCGGGGCACCGCACTCTCCGAATTCGGTGCGATGTGCCTGACCGAAAACCGTCCTTCGTTAATGCAGAGGAATCCTAAACATTCCTGTGAGTCATCGAGTGGTTGACCAGTCTCTCGCTATATCATGACAATCGGCCGCTTTCATCGAGGTGCTCGCCCGCCGAACCGGGCACAATCGCAGAGTTCTCCGGTGCCGCGTTAGCCGTGAAAACGGAACGTAAGGCAGCAAAACACAGGAGCCGGGCAACCCAACATTTGACCAAAGACATGATTCAGAGCTGATGCATATAAGGCCTAACTCGAGACGCCGAATACTCCCTAAGGTATTCGGTCTTTATGGAAGTGGGCAGAATAATGCCCTAAGCCCCGTGTTCGTGTATCGCAAAAAATTCTGGTGCGGTCAATGCCAAAGCACCAGCCTCCTCCTCGGTTATATTAAGGAACCGGGAATGTATATCAACAAGAGACAGTGAAAAAGGTTTACGAGGGTCTTAATCAAAAGAATCCTTGCAACGGGTCCCTACCGCACGCCCTGTGTCTCTGTTCTCAAGCAGCCGATCCTCGACGGGTGTAGCACGTTGTTCATCTGTAAAAGAGAGGAACTTAGTTTGAAAGGATCGTGCGAAAGATGTACTTTAATATGAAATAAACAGAGTACGGTTCGAAGAATTGAATAAAATTGAGATTTATTGTCTCTTGTTATATATGCATGCGGCCCCTCGTATGGGGGTATGCCGCTAGTAGGCGCCGGACTCGTCTAACCGTGTCCGGGGTTTGAATGACCAATTCAGGTTCTTTGCCTAGCAGAGCCGGATAGCTGTGGGGCTGTCAAGGAAGTCTCCCGTTCTTCCGTGCTCGAGTAACACTTAATACTTCCTTTTAATGAGATGATGTCGCGTGGACCGGGCATTTTAAGTGTTAGAGATGCATAATGTGGTATTGCGTTAAAGCGGGCGAAAGCTTCGCGTCCCAATAGTGCTTGATGGCTACTTTTAAACGGGGCGACATGGAAGAGTAACATTTCGCGACGGAAGTTGTCGGATGAACCAAACACAACTTCTAGCAGTATGGAGCCCGTGCAAAGGTATATGGGCTCGCATTACTCCTTTAAAGGAGGTGTTGCTACGGCGAATTTTGGTTGGTTTATCCCCATCCTCATGGATTGTGTCCTGATATATCAGGTTTAAGTCATCGCCGCCATCCATGAGGACATGTGTAAATTGAATCCGTCGATTATATGATCCAATATCAAGGCAGTCCATCCTGCGTCCGGATATTTTCGAATAGTCCCGATGGTCGAAGGTGATTGGTTTTGACAACCAGTGTGTGGCGCGCCTTTTAGTGGGCGCCGCCTGCTTTTTCCCTTTCATCACGGAAGTGAGTTTACTGTTTTGACCTCCTGTGGGAAAGTTTTTGTTTTCCGAGGCTCGCTTGTGGTGCTCGCCGTCATCTTCGCTTGGTGTGTCGAGCCCTTGTGTTCGGCGCGCTCACTGTCGGACTGTTTGAAGACCCAACAATTTCGTGGGTATGGTTAGCGTGCCTCCTGTGAGTATCGTGGATTTGACATATCTTGTCCAAGATTTTGTTGAAGTTGGATAGCTCATCGCTATTGTCCTTAAGGGGCAGTTTTTGTTGTTCGCCGTGAGCTTTTGAATCCGGCGTTGATCGTCGTGCTTTTTGAATGTTCTTTAATCCGCGCTAGTCCTTGTTGCGCCGTGGTTTCCCATTTCCATCCCTGATTTTGATAACTTGGGTCACTGGTGCTACATCTTGCTAGCCAGCTATCCTCTCCCGCACAAAAGCGAGTCATGAGGCTTGTTAATGCGGCCATTGTTCTTGGCTTTTCTTGGCCGAGGTGTCTCATGAGCCATTCGCCCTCGGACGCTGTGTTTGAAAGCTGCTAAGGCTTCAAGGTCCGGACAATGACTATTTGGTTCTTTTAGTAAAGAACCTGTTCCAATTTCGAGCTGACTCTCCGGCTGTTGAGTTATGTGACTTAGATCATCTCAGATCCGGAGGGCGGACATAGGTCCCCGAAAATTTGCCCAAATGCATCCTCGAGCTCTTCCCAGCTTCCAATGGTATTTTCGGGAGGCTCTTAAGCCAATGCCGAGCTGGCCCTTTGAGTTTAAGGGTAAGTATTTTATGGCGTGGAGATCATCTCCTCTAGCCATGTGTATGTGGAGGATGTAATCCTCAATCCGCACTCTGTGGTCTGTTGTTCCGTCAGATGCCTCTATGTTTACGGGTTTGAACTCACTGAAATTCATGACCCAACACCTCATCGGTGAAACATAGGGGTGCGGCGCCTCTATATTTGGGTGTGCCGTGATCTTCGAATTTTGGTGTGTTGCATTGCTTTGACGAGCATGCTTTCTTGGCCCATAGATGGACCTTCTTGGGCCATCCTTTGATGTGAATCCTTATGTGGATCGTGATATTGGCTTGTGTGCGCGCCATTCGCCGCTCTCTTTTGCCGTGGGGTCGCCCATCCGACCGGTGACCTTCTTACTTTTTAATTGTGGGGCTCTAAGGCCTCCTCGTCAATTCGGCAGTAGCTTTTTTTGGGTAGTTTTTGTTCGGCGATCGTCAGCCGCATTTGTTCATGGTGCTGAATACTTTGATCCATCTGATCCCGAGTGCATCTTCCGCTGTTTTGAGCTTCCGCTTCGCTTTTTCAGCTACGCGCAGCGGGCGACGAGCCTTTTCTCGGAGGTCATTTTGTTCCAATAGTTTGTCCGCATGAGATCGTCCGGACTGTTGTCTTCGCCGGGACAGATTGTTTATCCAAGTTGTCTTGTTCGGACGATTGCTCAATAGCTTGTTCGTTGTCCACCGTTCGCCTGCTCTATGGCTGGGTCTTTGTTGAGGCGGACTTTGTTCGCGCTTACGCTGCCGCTTTGACTGCCGAGGGATTTATCCTTCGTGGCGCCCCGTTGTTCCTCGCCTTCATTTCCTTTAGGTGTATCCACCATGTATACATCATGGATGAGGTTGTCCAGCATCCCATAGGTGCTGGTTCATTGTTGTCTCCTACATCGCCGCCCATACCGCCGATGTCTTCGAGTCGAAATCGAGCACGCCGTGTAAGCTTTCGGCAAGAGCTAAGTGGGTGGTGGGTGGGCGTTGAATTTCTTCATCGTCCGCATCCCAACCTTCCCGACCGTAGTCCGCCGGGGCTCTCCGGATGAAGAGAGAGACTTTAGTGAATTCAGGATGTCGCCAAAGGGCGAAAAGCCGAAAGATGTCCGCGTCCGTGAACTCCATGATCGGCGCCAATCGGATCCGATTGGCGGGGCGCGAGGGTTCGAGTCCGGAAAGGAGTCCGACACCGAGTCGAGGTCTTCGCAGCGACAAGGATGGAGTTCGCTCGATCACCAGAGATTGTAGCCCCGAGGCGGTGTCCAACCACTCGCCCTCGATCGGGGAATCCGCCCGGATTAAGGGTCGGAGCGACATCGGTGCGGCCTTCGTGGCACCGCTCGCCGCAGAGCTAGATCATGCCCATCGAGACAAGGCGGCACGCTTGGCTGCGGCTAGAATCCATCAAGATCAAGTCTCCGCGGATATCGGCCGATAGTTCAAACTTCCAAACCTGACTCGATGGCTGGGGGCGAGCTTTCGATCTGCTCCAGATGGCTGCTTAATTGGCCCGCAGGCAAAGCCGCCAATACGAAGATCTGTCGGGAGAAAAGTCTCACCCGGACCGCGCCATTGTTGATGATCGAAGGAGCCATCGGGCCTATCGGTGACGACACGAGGAACTCTCAATGAAAGCACCAATGTCGGTGTCAAACCGCGGATCTCGGTAGGGGGTCCTGAATTGTGCGCCTAGGCGGATGGTAACAGGAGACAAGGGACACGATGTTTTTACCCAGGTTCGAGCCCTCTCGATGGAGGTAATACACTACTCCTGCTTGATTAATATTGATGATATGGGTAGTACAAGAGTAGATCTACCACGAGATCAAGGAGGCTAAACCCTAGAAGCTAGCCTATGGTATGATTGTTGTTTGTCCTATGGACTAAAACCCTCCGGTTTATATAGACACCGGATAGGTTAGGGTTACACAGAGTCGGTTACAATGGTAGGAGATCTACATATCCGTATCCGCCAAGCTTGCCTTCCACGCCAAGGAAAGTCCCATCCGGATACGGGACGAAGTCTTCAATCTTGTATCGTCATAGTCTTGGAGTCCGACCGTGACGATAGTCCGGCTATCCGGACACCCCCTAGTCCGGGACTCCCTCAGTCTCTCTCAACCAACCCTGCAACCAAATAACAAAGAGTCTCTTGTGTCCCCAACACACCCAATACAATGGTAAATTGTATAGGTGCACTAGTTCGGCGAAGAGATGGTGATACAAGTGCAATATGAATGCTAGATATAGGTTTTTGTAATCTGAAAATATAAAAACAGCAAGGTAAATAATGATAAAAGTGAGCGTAAACAGTATTGCAATGCTAGGAAACAAGGCCTAGGGTTCATACTTTCACTAGTGCAAGTTCTCTCAACAATAATAACATAACTGGATCATATAACTATCCCTCAACATGCAACAAAGAGTCACTCCAAAGTCACTAATAGCGGAGAACAAACGAAGAGATTATGGTAGGGTACGAAACCACCTCAAAGTTATTCTTTCTGATCGATCTATTCATGAGTTCGTACTAGAATAACACCTTAAGACACAAATCAACCAAAACCCTAATGTCACCTAGATACTCCAATGTCACCTCAAGTATCTGTGGGTATGATTATACGATATGCATCACACAATCTCAGATTCATCTATTCAAACCAACACAAAGTACTTCAAAGAGTGCCCCAAAGTTTCTACCGGAGAGTCAATAGGAAAACGTGTGCCAACCCCTATGCATAAGTTCACGAGGTCACGGAACCCGCAAGTTGATCACCAAAACATACATCAAGTAGATCACGTGATACCCATTGTCACCACGGATAAGCACATGCAAGACATAAATCAAGTGTTCTCAAATCCTTAAAGACTCAATCCGATAAGATAACTTCAAAGGGAAAACTCAATCCATTACAAGAGAGTAGAGGGGGAGAAACATCATAAGATCCAACTATAATCGCAAAGCTCGCGATACATCAAGATCGTACCACCTCAAGAACACGAGAGAGAGAGATCAAACGCATAGCTACTGGTACATACCCTCAGCCCCAAGGGTGAACTACTCCCTCCTCGTCATGGAGAGCGCCGGGATGATGAAGATGGCCACCGAAGAGGGATTCCCCCCTCCGGCAAGGTGCCGGAACAGGTCTAGATTGGTTTTCGTGTGGCTACAGAGGCTTGCGCGGCGGTGGAACTCCCGATCTAGGTTATGTTCTGGGGGTTTCTGTATATATAAGAGGTTTTGGAATCGAGAACAAGTCAGGGGGGTCTCCGAGGCGGCCACGAGGTAGGGGGGCGCGCCCCCCACCCTCGTGGTGGCCTCGGGACTCTTCTGGCCCATCTCCGGTACTCCGTGGGCTTCTTCTGGTCCAAAAACAATCTCCGTTGAATTTCATGTCAATTGGACTCCGTTTGGTTTTCCTTTTCTGCGATACTAAAAAACAAGGAAAAACAGAAACTGGCACTGGGCTTTAGGTTAATAGGTTAGTCCCAAAAATCATATAAAATAGCATATAAATGCATATAAAACATCCACGATGGATAATATAATAGCATGGAACAATCAAAAATTATAGATACATTGGAGACGTATCATCCCCACTGTAGGGTGTTGCAATATGTTCATGATTCCCTTATGGTGGGTTGCGAGAGTGACAGAAGATTAAACCCGAGTAGGTGGGTTGTTGCGTATGGGATAAAGACGACTTGATACTTAATGCTACTAGTAAATGTGTACGTGCAATGCACGTTAATATTAGGCATTATATTTATTAAACGCGGATATTAGGTAGGATATTATTTACTTGTTAATTATATGATTAGCACTATATTTGGTATGGTATTAATTACACGCTAAACGTGTTGAGCTCTCGACATTGGAGCAGTTTAGGTCGTTGGATTGATTTGGATTGACGGTCAAGATTAGGTGGATCTGCCACTTTGGGTCTTTTTATATTGGTATAGATGGTTGGGTTTCATGACCTTAATGATCTTCAGTAGTTGTGGATGCTTGCTAGGGGTCCAATCATAAGTGCATATGATCCAAGTAGAGAAAGTATGTTAGCTCATGCTTCTCCCTCATATAGAATTGCAAGAATGATTACCGGTACTCGTTATCGATTGCTCAGGGACAAATGACTTTCTTGTTGACAAAAGCTATCCACTTTTATTACCTTGCATTTTATTCGTAGTTTTATTCTAGCAAAGTACTCATAGTTTTATTTTCGCAAAATAGTTTCATACTCGTCTTAGGTAAAGCAAACGTTAAGTGTGCGTAGAGTTGTATCGGTGGTCGATAGAACTTGAGGGAATATTTGTTCTGCCTTTAGCTCCTCATTGGGCTCGACACTCTTATTTATCGAAGAAGGCTACAAACGATCCCCTATACTTGTGGGTTATCAAGACCTTTTTCTGGTGCCATTGCCGGGGAGCAATAGTGTAGTATTCTCGTGTGTGCTTGTTTGCTTTATCACTAAGTTGTTTTTATTTTCTATTCTAAGTTGTTCTCTATCTTTACCTATGGATATGGACCACGAAACACAAAAAAATTGTTGTACTTGCTACTCATGGATATGGAGAACCTACCCTCGATGCTTGTTATGTGAAAGATATTATGCACTACTTTGATAATCCTGAGAAAAACCCATTCAACTATATAATGGGAACGTTTGATCAACGTGAATACTGTAGGCATTATCGCTTGACTCATATTGGGAAATTGTTATGGGATCAAATTCATATGTTGCATTGGTATGCTCAAGAGTTATGCTTGAGATATGATTATACTTGTTGCTCTAGGGTGAATGCTCCACATCTTCCCTTTTCTTGCAAATTTAATGATAATGAAACCTTGGCTTCTTATGCTAATGTTATATATAATTACTATGATGTGGAACGAATAGAAGAATTTGTTCCTTTTAAGCGTGCTTATGAAATTGAATCTTTGTTTGAAAAGTTTTAAGATTTTGATGATTCAGTTTATAGACCTGAATTTTTTTTCTATCCTTAAATATTGCTATGATAATTATAATGCAATTACGATATTGATGCGTTTTTTGAGAAAGTCTCCGTTGTCCAAGAAGAGACTAATATTTTGCAGGAGTCTATGGAAGAAGGAATTGATGAACTGTGAGCTCATTGGATGAAAAAGATGATGAAGAGAGCGAAGAACAAAAGGAGGAAGAGAGGATTAGCTACCCATGCCCACCTTCTAATGAGAGTAACTCTTCAACTCATACATTGTTTAATTTCCTTCATTCTTACTGAAGGATGAATGATATGATAATTGCTATGATCCTGTTGATTCTTTTGAAATATCCATTTTTGATGAAATTGATGCTTTGCTATGCTTGTGGCCAGGATGCCAATATGAATTATGCTTATGGATATGAACTTGCTATAGTTCCTTATGTTAAGAATGAAATTGTTGCTATTGCACCCACACATGATAGTCCTGTTATCTTTTTGAATTCTCCAAACTACACTATTTCGGAGAAGTTTGTTCTTATTAAGGATTACATTAATGGGTTACCTTTTACCCTTGTACATGATGATTTTGATGAATATAATATGCATGTGCTTGCTGCTCCTACTTGCAATTATTATGAGAGAGGAACTACATCTCCGCCTCTTTATGTTTTCGATACGATAAAATTGCAAGAAATTGCTTATGCTATGTATTGGCCTTTTACTTGATGTGCATGAATTATTCTTGTATAACATGCCGATGCATAGGAAGAGAGTTGGACTTTTTCATTGCATGATATATGTTGCTTTGTGCTCACTACTAAATGCCAAATCATTGTTAATTAAAATTGGCTTTGATATACCTTGGGATCCGGGTGGATCTGTTACTAGAGCACTTTATGCCTAGCTTAATGGCTTTAAAGAAAGCGCTGCCAGGGAGACAACCCAGAAGGTTTAGAGAGTCATTTATTTTTGTTGAGTGCTTTTACAAAGTTTTAAAAAATAGAGGGGAACCTAAAAACCTTTTTCTAAAAGAGAAGCGATTGAAAGGTGATGCATTGGAGAAGTTGGGGTCGACCTTGAACACTTGTGTTCATGCTCATGGAAACTATGTAGAATTTTTCATGAAAGTTCTCACAAAAATAATTATCCCCTTGTACAAATCCATTGTATTATAAAAATTATGTGCCAAGATTTGCCTTTGGGATGATTATATTGCTTGTCGGTATGTGCGGTGCAAAAACAGAAACTTTGGCTCTAGTGCACGATTTTACATTTTTTACTGGAATGTCAAAAGCTTCTGAAACTTTCTGCACAGTATTGCTATACAAATTTTTTATTTCTTCCTAATTTTTCAGAATTTTTGGGGTAACAAAAGTATGGCAGATATTGAGATTGCTACAAACTGTCCTGTTTAAGATAGATTCTGTTTTTGATGCATTGTTTTGCTTGTTTTTGATGAAACTATCAATTCTATCGGTGGTATAAGCCATGGAAAAGTTATATTACAGTAGATACAATGTAAAAACAATATATGAATTGGTTTGCAACAGTACTTAGAGTAGTGATTTGCTTTGTTATACTAACGTATCTTACCGAGCTTTCTGTTGAGTTTTGTGTGGATAAGTGATCAAAGATCGAGGAGGTCTCGATATGAGGAGAAGGAGGAGAGGCAAGAGCTCAAGATTGGGGATGCACAAGGCACCCCAAGTAAATATTCAAGGAGACTCAAGCGTCTAAGCTTGGGGATGCCCCGGAAGGCATCCCATCTTTCTTCAATAAGTATCGGTATGTTTTCGTCTTCGTTTCGTTCACGTGATATGTGTAAATCTTAGAGCGTCTTTTGTGTTTATTTTTTCCTTTTTCTTTTATGCACCATGCTGGTATGAGATATTCCATGGTTGAATTATAGAATGCTCATTGCGCTCACTTATATCTTTTGAGTATGGCTTTATAGAATGCTTCATGTGCTTCACTTATATCATTTGAAGTTTGGATTGCCTGTTTCTCTTCACATAGAAAACCGTTATTTCTAGAATGCTCTTTTGATTCACTTATACTTATTAGAGCATGGTATTTTGTAGAACGAATTAAATTATCATGCTTCACTTATATCTATTTAGAGAGTCAATAGGAATTGGTCAATTGCATGGTTAGTCATAAAATCCTACATAAAACTTGTGGATCACTGAATATGATATGTTTGATTCCTTGCAATAGTTTTGTGATATAGAAATGGAATATGTGTGAAGTACTAGTAAACAGTTGTGGTTAGTAAGAATATTGGTGTTAAGGTTTGTGATTCCCGAATCATGCACGTATAGTCTCTCGTTATTCTATGAAGCTGGAGCATGATTTATTAATGATTGTCTTCCTTATTAGTGGCGGTCGGGGACGGGCGATGGTCCTTTCCTACCAATCTATCCCCCTAGGGGCATGTGTAGTACTACTTTGCTTCGAGGGCAAATAAACTTTTGCAATAAGTATATGAGTTCTTTATGACTAATGTGATTCCATGGATTATACGCACTCTTAACTTTCCGTAATTTGCTAGCCTCTACGGTACTATGCATTGCCCTTTCTCACCTCGAGAGTCGGTGCAAACTTCGCAGGTGCATCCAAACCCTATGATATGATACGCTCTATCACACATAAGCCTTATTATATCTTCCTCAAAACAGCCACCATACCTACCTATTATGGCCTTTCCATAGACATTCCGAGATATATTGCCATGCAACTTCCACCGCTTCCATTTTGATGACTTGAGCATTCATAGTTGACATAGTGTTTATGGCTCAGCCACCATTCATCATTTTTCATACATGTTATGCTAGATCATTGCACATCCTGGTACACTGTCAGAGGCATTCATATAGAGTCATATTTTGTTATAGGTATCAATTTGTAATATTGAGTTGTAAGTAAACAGAAGTGTGATGATCATCAATTTTCATTATTAGAGCATTGCCCCAGTGAGGAAAGGATGATGGAGACTATGATTCCCCCACAAGTCAGGATGGGACTCCGGACAATGAGAGAGAAAAAAAGAACAGAAAGAAAAAAGGAAAAGAAAAAAAAGGAAAAGAAAAAAAAGAAAAAAAGAGAGAAGGGGCATGCTAGTTCCACACTTGTGCTTCAAAGTAGCACCATGTTTTTCATATGGAGAGTCTCCTATGTTGTCACTTTCATATACTAGTGGGAATTTTTCATTATAGGATTATATGCACACCCACTTAGTTTTCATATTGAGCTTTTATACACTTATAGCTCTTAGTGCATTCGTTGCATGGCAGTCCCTACTCCTCGCATTAATATCAATTGATGGGCATCTCCATAGCCCGTTGGTTAGCCGCGTCGATGTGATACTTCCTTACTTTTTTGTCTTCTCTATATTTATACCTATCATCATACTCTATTCCACCCATAGTGCTATATCCATGGCTTGCGCTCATGTATTGCGTGAGGGTTGAAAAAGCTGAAGCGCGTTAAAAAGTATGAACCAATTGCTCGGCTTGTCATCGGGGTTGTGCATGATAAATACTTTGTGTTAAGAAGACAAAGCATGACAAGACTATATGATTTTGTAGGGATAGCTTTCTTTAGCATTGGTATTTTGAAAGACACGATTGTTTGTTGGGATGCCTGAGTATTGATGTCTTTATGTCAAATTATAGACTATTGCTTTGAATCACTCGTGTCTTAATATTCATGCCATGATTAGATATATGATCAAGATTATGCTAGGTAGCATTCCACATGAAAAATTATCTTTTTTATCATTTACCTATTCGAGGATGAGCAGGAATTAAGCTTGGGGATGCTGATACGTCTCCGTCGTATCTATAATTTTTGATTGATTCATGCCAATATTATACAACTTTCACATATTTTTGGCAACATTTTATATGATTTATTTGAACTAACCTATTAATCTAGTGCCCACTGCTAGTTCCAATTTGTTGCATGTTTTTGTTTCACAGAAAATCCATATCAAACGAAGTCCAAACGCGATAAAAATTTATGGAGAATTATTTTGGAATATATGTGATTTTCGGGAGGTGGAATCAACGCAAACGGGGGCCCACAGCCCCCAAGATACACCAGGGCGCACCAGGAGGTGCCAGGCGCGCCCAGGTGTCTTATGCCCTCCTCGTAAGGAGGTTGGGGCCCTTCTTCTGGCGCAAGAAAGATAATTTATGAAAAAAATCGTGTAAAAAATTCAGCGCAATCGGAGTTACAGATCTCCGGGAATGTAAGAAATCGTGAAGGGCCAGATCTGGGAAATGCGAAACAGAAGGGAACTGAGAGGGAGATCCAATCTCGAAGGGGCTCCCACCCCTCCGCTGCCATGGAGGCCATGGACCAGAGGGGGAACTCTCCTCCCACCTAGGGGGGAGGCCAAGGAAGAAGAATAAGTAGGGGGCTCTCTCCCCCTCTCTCCTGGTGACGCCGGAGTGCCGCCGGGGCAAGGATCGTGATGGCGATCTACATCAACAATCTTGCTACCGTCAATACCAACTCACTCCCCCTCTATGCAGTGGTGTAACACCCCTTCTCCCCGCTGTAATCTCTACTTAAACATGGTGTTCAACTCCATATATTATTTCCCAATATGATGTTTGAGTAGACCCGTTTTGTCGTGTGGGTTAATCATGATCTTGGTTGGTATGATTTTATATTTTATTTATGGTGCTGTCCTACGGTGCCCTTCGTCTCGCGCAAACGTGAGGGGTCCCTGCTATAGGGTGTTGCAATACGTTCATGATTTGCTTATGGTGGGTTGCGAGAGTGACAGAAGCTTAAACCCGAGTAGGTGGGTTGTTGCGTATGGGATAAAGAGGACTTGATACTTAATGCTATGGTTGGGTTTCACAACCTTAATGATCTTTAGCAGTTGTGGATGCTTGTAGGGGTCCAATCATAAGTGCATATGATCCAAGTAGAGAAAGTATGTTAGCTCATGCCTCTCCCTCATATAGAATTGCAAGAATGATTACCTGTACTTGTTATCGATTGCCTAGGGACAAATGACTTTCTTGTTGACAAAAGCTATCCACTTCTATTACCTTGCATTTTATTCATAGTTTTATTCTAGCAAAGTACTTGTAGTTTTATAATTTCATACTTGTCTTAGGTAAAGCAAATGTCAAGTGTGCGTAGAGTTGTATCGGTGGTCGATAGAACTTTAGGGAATATTTGTTGTGCCTTTACATCCTCGTTGGGTTTGACACTCTTATTTATCGAAGAAGGCTACAAACGATCCACTATACTCGTGGGTTATCAAGACCTTTTTCTGGCGCCATTGCCGGGGAGAAATAGCGTGGGGTTATCACACTCCTAAAAGAATGGGTGTATGTGCCAGATGTCGAACTGCAACGTAAGGTAACCACCGCGTGATACTCGAATAGTGAGGCTGCCAGGCACTCCCGGTACACCCGATACACTGGGTCGTCACCATGAGGGTAGAGTCGACGCCATACGCTTCGAAGAAGGTGCGGCGAAGTGTACGGTGCCAGCTCCAACTGACACGCATACGGTACTGGAGCCATCTACACTCACAACCATTAGTCATTTGGTAATAAATAAACTATATGCATGCAATGCAGCAACCAAAAGCATGCAAGCACTACCGGCACTCAGAGTTACTATCTACCGTTTGAACTAACGTGTTAGCTGTCTAGCATGCCCTACAGTCAGCGCGACTCTGATGCCAATCGTTGTGGCACCCCGGCTCAGAGCGACCGGTTTGCCTTGCATTGCCAGCCCAGAGATCAAGTCCTGTGGCAACACACAACATATTCTTACAAAAATACAACCGCTTTATTGGCATTAGCAGAACATAGAGTTTGATATTACATCAAGTAGCGAGGCCAAGCAGCACACACGGTGCTACTGAACATATGTACATTATTTAGTAGACATGAGCAGGGGCGTCGACATCATGATAAGACTACGCGGCAGCGGAACAGCGACGTCGAAGGTCTCCATCACACAGGGACACTGATGTGGACACGATCTAGACTGCGATGCGATATGCAACTCCAACTCCGATATGATTTCGCCTGAAACTGGCATGACACGCCAGGTCAGTACATTGAATGTACTTGCAAGCTCACACAAACAAAGCAACAAAAAATGGCAAACAGCAACAATGATATTTAAGAAGGTTTAATGCAAGAATTAACATGCTACTCATGAAGTGATCTTGCTCATAACAGGGCCTTTCCGACCCGCTTACCATCTCGGTTACCTCGTAACCACGAACCTCATCATATCAAGGTGATCACTTCCGAACCACAAATGAAACCATCTTGATGGTCTCAAAAACTTCACCACATAACCAGTTCCACAAGTATTCACTTAGTGTGGAAGTTTAATATTTTTGTTGATCCATGGTGTGACCTACTACGAACTTGTCTCCATGACCGAGGTCACAGCTATCGATAGATTATACACACTCTGCGGAGGTTAGCACATTGTACCCACACCACGGAACCCATGGCCTCGGACTCCCATTCGGGGTGGACCAACAGCGTTCCGACAGAACCAGTCTATTGCCATGACACTCTCCCGGCCACTCCGACCAACTCCCCTTTGGGCTAAGTCATGGGTGGCCCCGATGCCACTCCGGACATCCAACGGCCACCGTCGTGGCAAAACAATCGTCCCAAACAGGGACATGGTACCAAAATAACTACATGCACACAAGGTTATACCTGCCTACCGGGCCAGGGTAGCGCTAGCGCATAACCTTCCCTAGTTGGAGGCATCGGCGAGAGGCATAGCAACAGACCAAAGGGCCCCCCTCATAAATGCAAATGTGGTTGCACTTTGGGAAGCTCGATTCGGTGGCACCATGAGTCGATCAACAACATGTTCAAGTTGGTTTATTATCAAGTTTCAACTTGCAAATAATTTCACCGAGTCATAGTATGCCATGAAAATGCAATGAACCATATATGCATCAATTTAACATAATACCGATATGAACTAGCTCAAGCATAACATCACATTGCTCTACTACATAGACTTAGTTATTCAACTACAATGCTACTGATAACAGAACAATATAGCATGAACATGAAACTAGCATCAAATAACTTTATAAGAATTTTCTATATGCATTTAAAATAATCATATTCAAGTAAAAAACCATAGTTATTGAAGTGGCATTCTTGCAAATATTTGTGATGGCTTGCCTTAGTGCAGAGGAGGGTCACACTCCCTCTGGTTATCTTCAAGGCAAGTTTCTTCCTCTGAAAATAATTAAAATAGCAAAAAGAAAATGTCACATAACACTGTTTAATTCACCAGAAAATAATCACAGCAAGCAAAAATCTCATCTTTTGCATGCTGATAGAATTTCAACACAAAACCAATGCAAAAAGAATCATGTCATTTAGACTTACAGAATAAAAGTTATAGCTGGTCAAAGTTTGGTCAATTTTCTGAATTAAATTTGATTTTTAGAAAAATCAGAGAGGGGTGACGTACAAGGAGAATTCTGGCGAATACGCCTCCACTCATACCTCTTCGGGCGCGAGTGGAAAGGCTGACAGTGGGCCCCGCCCATCAGTTTTTGAGAGAGAGAGATCGAAACAGAGGAGGGGTGGCGCGTCGCTGGCGTTTCTCCGGCGAGGAGAGCTTGGGTGCCGCTGTGGAAGGGAGGGATGGACGCGCAAGGTTACAGCGCACCTGCACGTACCCGAAACGAGGCAAGAGGTGGTCGGACGAGGTCGGCGTGGTCGTCTCCAGCAGCTGCAGCGGACAGAGCTCGTCGGAGAGGAAGATGCCAGTGTCGTGAGGTCGTTCCAGTGGCTCTAGAGGCACCAGCTAGGACTAGTGGACCACCAAGAACACGCTTGAGGAGTCGGTGGAGCTCGAGAGGCAGTGGAGTGGGAGGGGTAGAGGAAGGGGATCACGGCAAGCTCGGGAGGGGAACGGCGGCCAGAGGCCTGCCCTGCCGGGTCGCGGCTATCTAGGAGGGGTTGTGGATGCAGAGGAGTGCGATGATGAGGAGAAACGAGCTCGAGAGGGTCCTATATATAGGCGGGGTCGAGAGCTTGCCAGAGGCTCTGGAAGCGGCGCATGGCGACGAGAGGCGCCAGTGAGAGAGGGGGAAGCGTCCACGACTCACGCGACCACTGTGAGAGGACGGGGATGAGCACAGGGCGCGGGTGGAGACGAGCACAGGGGCACGGGCACACTGTGCACTTGGTTGTGTCGTGCCCATGCTCACTGCGGCGAACTCCGGCGTCGACAAGCGGTAGGGAGAGGTCAAGGACGATGAGTCGAGGCAGCAGGCACTTGGTGGCGAGGTGGTTTGGCCTGGGCGCGCGCACCAGCGAAATAGAGGAATTGGCGGCACCCAGAGCGCGTCGAGTCGCTGCCTGGCACCGTGTCCTCGCGTGATCACCGCGTGAACTCTAGCATCATGTGACGCCGAGCATTAAATTCATGTCTGGGGTGTAGTTCATGCAAGGCTAGGTCGATCCAAGCATATAAGTTAAGCACAGGTTGACTGGGTGGGACAGTAGCCTCTTGGCAAGTTTCTGGATAGAAACTTTGGAGCTTAATAGAGAAGAATCTAGAGAGAGTTAAGAGCTGAGTTTTGGTGGTTAAGGGTTAGTTAGGAGGGTAATGAAGCCCTAAAAATTTCAGCTCCATTGGATCAAGAAAAAATGCACTTCCTTCACAACATACCTTTTCTGCACAGAGCAGAAAAGATTTTCTGTAGCAAAAATATTCCAAATAACCATGAAATATTTTTGCATAGGGTGGTGTGCCAAGGTCTAAAAAATATTCAGGAATTTTCTCAGATTTTTATGGGCAAGAAAAATGAGGGTTGCTTTGAAGCAGAAGTGACTGAAGTGGTGTTTTTGAGAGAAAATGAATGTTTTTCATTTAAGAAAAATATTCCCATGGCCATATTTTGATATATCAGAGAGAAAGAGATGGGTTTGAGAGTGAGGTGAGTCACTTGGGTGAAAATCAAAGAAATTCCCAAGTGATTAAGTCCAAATGAGTTGATTCAAAATTCAAATTCAATTCAAAAAGCAATAAATCTCAGAAAAAGAAAAAGGGCAAAAACGAGGGTGTCACATACACAGATTTTGGTTGTTGTTTATTATGTTACTAAGTGGGTAGAAGCTATCCCAACTAGTAGTGATGATCATAACATGTAACGCCCCGGGTTCGTTGCGCCAGGTGTCTGCCAGTTATTCGCCGTCTTTGCCATGTCATGTGCTTGCGTGTTGCATTTTGCCATGTCATCATCTGCATTTCATATCATGTCGTCATGTGCATTTCATTTTGCATACGTGTTCGTCTCATGCATCCGAGCATTTTCCCGTTGTCCGCTTTTGCAATCCGCACTCCTATGTCTCCGGCGCCTTTTACCTCTTTTCATGTGCGGGTGTTAAACGGTCTCGGAATGGACCGAGGTTTGTCAAGCGGCCTTGGTATAGCACCGGTAGACCGCCTGTCAAATTTCGGATCATTTGGAGGTCGTTTGGTACTCCAACGGTTAACCGGGTAACCGCAAAATCCTCTTTTGTTTGCAGCCCAACACCCTTCCAAAGTGGCCCAAAACCCTCCAAACTCCCCTCCATGCTCTCGGTCGTTCGATCACGATCGCGTGGCCGAAAACCGCACCTCATTTGGACTCTCCTAGCTCCCTCTACCTATAAATACGTCTCCCCCTCTCCAAATTCCGGATCATTTTCGCCCGAACCCCAATTTCCCCCGCGCGCGGGACATGTCCGTCCGCCGGACGAACTCAAGGCCGCCGCCGCGCAGCCATCCAGGGCGCGCCACGTGTCGTCGCCGCCGCCCTCCGCCGCCGCCCATGGAGCCATCATCGAGCCCTCGCGGGTTCTCGCGCCGCCCGCCGCCGGCCGCTTCCGCCGCTCCGCCCCGCGGATTTCGCCCGTGCAGCGCCGCTCCCCGGCGCCGCCGCCCGCCGCCGCCTCCCGCCTCGGCGCCCGCCGCCCTCCTCCCGCCGCGCCAGCTTCGCCGCTGGCCGCCATCCCTCGTGGCGCTGCCCGCGCCTGCCGTCGCCTCCTTCGCCGCCGCCCGGTGGCCGCCGCCGCCGCCGCTGCCTCGCCTCGCCGGGGTTGTAGCGCCCACGGCGCTTCCCTCGTCCTCCGGCCGCCGCGCCGATCCGGTGAGATCCGGCCGGGAGAGCCTCGCCGCCTTCTTCCTCCCCGCGGCGGCGAACTCCGGCGAACTCCGCCGCCTCGGTTCCGTGCGGCCCGATCCAAATCTGAGGTTGACCCGAAATATCCCCAAGTCCCCGAATATGTGATATTTCGTGCCATTTTCATCGCATCGTATCTCTGTTATCGTTGCTCCGTTTTGCGCGTATAATATGTCAAAATGTTCGTCTCGAAGAGTAGATCATTTCATCTCATTGCGTCATTTTCATTTGCGCTCATCTTGATGCCCGAAATGCTGTTGGAAGAGTGCTATGTGATGTTAGTTTCTATTTCTTAACAGAACTTGCACTTTTGTCATTTTTGCCATGATTGATGTGTGCATCCTATGAACTTGAGCCCTACATGTGTTTTGTAATATGCCATGCCATCTTTCCAGGGGTGTATGCCATGTATTTTTGTGATATATGTGGTGACTAGCACAAGCATGCAAACTAGGTGTCTTGATGTTGCTGTTTCAGCCCTGTCTGCTGATATTTTGATGCCATGTTAACTTGATGCTACCAAGAGATCCATGCATATTTTGAGATACTTCAGTAAGGATGTTTTGTTAAACATGTCTTGCTCTATCCATCCATGCCCTTGTTTGCAATTATGGAGTAGTCTAGCTTGAGTCGATCGAGCTCTACTTTTGCTATCAAATGTTCCTGGCAGATTGTTTACAGGTTATTCAATTTCGCCAAGGTTGTTGTGATTCATTCTTGCATGCTATGATGTTGTTCTTGCCATGTATAGCTTCTATGCCATGTCTTCTTACTGTTGGTTGCCTTTCCATGCCATTTATTGCTCTGTGGTGAGTGATTCAAGCTCACCAACATGCCTACTTGTCGTTGTTCCTGCCATGTTTAAATCTGTAATATAACTTGCCATGTTTACATGGGTGCCATCATATTTTGTGATCCTTTTTGGCTTATGGTCAGTAAAGGACTTTTGTTCTATGCAATTAGTAGATTCATGCCATGCCTTTGTTTGCCATTATAAGTTCCTTTAACATGTTGTTTCATAGCTCTAAACATTGCAACCTGATGTTATTTCTGCCAATGTCTGAAACTGTTATTACTTGCAATCTTGCCATGTCATTTTGAGCATGTTCTAGTCATTTCTGGAGATAGCTCAGTGTTCATGTTTTGTAATGCTTTACCTGTAAATCATGCCCATGCCTTTTGTTTTCATATTGAGGTCCTGTAGCATGTTGTTTTGATGCTTGCAATATGCCTAGTTGTTGTTTTGGACAGATTGTGGTCATATCTTGTATTGGGTGTATGTGTTGAACCGTTGCTCCGTTTTGAGTGTGCTCTATATGAAACTTGCTTGATTTTGCATGTAGTTTCATATTATCATGTTGTATCATTGTTTTGAGGTGTTTGCTTGGTGTTTGTATGCATTTTGCATCAATGCCATGTTTAACTTGTTTTGCTCATATCTTCTAGGCCGTAGCTCCGAATCTAATGAACTTTATATGTAACTTGACTAGAATTTCGTGTAGATCATCGTGGTGCATATTAATTTGCTGTTTAACAACTTGAACATAAGGTTTTATCCAGATCTGGACCAATTTCGAAATTTGCATATGAGGACTTACCGGAATTGTTATATGTTGTTTCCGGCCTCATTTAAACTTGTCTTGATGTGTTGCTCTTGTTTGCATCATCTCTTGCCATGAGTAGCTTCATGTAGCCCTTGTCATGCATCATGCTTGTTTGTGCATCATGCCTTGTTCATGTGTGGTGTGTTTACCTATGTTGTGTGCTTCTTCTTGTTAGTTCCTGCTATGCTATGATCGTGAGGATTCGTTCGCTCACGCTTGGTTCGGCTTCATCCGTTCGTCTTCTTCATGGACTCGTTCTTCTTCCTTGCGGGATTTCAGGCAAGATGACCGCTACCCTGGATCTCACTACTATCATTGCTATGCTAGTTTGCTTCGTTCTTTCGCTACGCTGCGCTACCTATCACTTGCTGCTCAAGCCTACCTAATTGCCATGTCAGCCTCTAACCTTTGCGCCCTTCCTAGCAAACCGTTGTTTGGCTATGTTACCGCTTTGCTCAGCCCCTCTTATAGCGTTGTTAGTTGCAGGTGAAGATGAAGTTTGTTCCTTGTTGGAACATGGAGATGTTGTTCCTTGTTGGAACATGTTTACTTGTTGGGATATCACAATATTTCTTATCTAATTAATGCATCTATATACTTGGTAAAGGGTGGAAGGCTCGGCCTTATGCCTGGTGTTTTGTTCCACTCTTGCCGCCCTAGTTTCCGTCATATCGGTGTTATGTTCCCGGATTTTGCGTCCCTAACGCGGTCGGGTGATTTATGGGACCCCTTGACAGTTCGCTTTGAATAAGACTTTTCCAAAGAAGGCCCAACTTTGGTTTTACATTTGCCTCACCTAGCCTTTTTCCCTTGGGAGTCACGCATCCCGAGGGTCATCTTTATTTACCCCCGGCCGTGCTTGTCTAAGCGTTGGTCCAAACTAGAGCACCGTATGGGACCATCCCTTGGCAGCTTGGGTTACGCCGGTTCCTCGTGACGCTTAGCTTATCCGGTCGTGGCTCGAGACGAGATACGCTGCGGCTACTATCGTGGTGTCGGCACGCCGGAGGTCTTGCTGGACTTGTTTTATCGCTGTCGAAATGTCTTGTAGCCGGATTCGAGATGATCGGGCTTCCGGGAGAAGGTCTATTCTTCGTTGATCGCGAGAGCTTATCATGGGCTGTTGGGACACCCTGCAGGGTTTGAACTTTCGAAAGCCGTGCCTGCGTTATGTGGCAGATGGGAATTTGTTAATGTCCGGTTGTAGAAAACCCGGTTGATCTTAATTAAAATACACCAACCGTGTGTGTAACCGTGAGTGTCTCTTTTCGGGTTGATCGAGAGGGAACACGGTTTCGGGTTATGTGTGGCGAAGTAGGAGTTCAGGATCACTTCTTGATCATTACTAGTTGACGACCGTTCCTTTGTTCCTCTTCTCGCTCTCATTTGCGTATGTTAGCCACCATACATGCTTAGTCGCTGCTGCAACCTCACCACTTTACCCCTTCCTTTCCCATTAAGCTTTGCTAGTCTTGATACCCATGGTAATGGGATTGCTGAGTCCTCGTGGCTCACAGATTACTACACCACCATCGCAGTACAGGTTGCGATGATCATGACGCGAGAGCGATGTTTGCTTGTTCGAGTTCTTCTTCCGCTTCTTCTTCGATCACGGATAGGTTCCGGTCGGCAGCCCGGGCTAGCAGGGTGGATATTGTTTGAGCTTCGTTTATGTTTCATCCGTAGTCGGATGTTGATCTTGTATGTGATGTTGATGTATTCTTGTGGCATTTGTGCCTTATGTATGTATCCCCATCTATTATGTAATGTTGATGTAATGATATCCACCTTGCAAAAGCGTTTCCAATATGCGGGTCTATCCTTGGTGGGACCTTCGAGTTCCTTTTGGATAGGGTCGCATATTGGGCGTGACATAACACCTCCATTAAATTGCTTAAAGAAGTTATTTTCCCGAGGTTTGGAGTCCCTAGATATTTAATGACTGATGGTGGTTCACACTTTATTCATGGTGCTTTTTGTAAATTGCTTGCTAAGTATGATGTTAACCATAGAATTGCATATCCTTATCATCCTTAGTCTAGTGGTGAAGTAGAATTGAGCAATAGAGAAATTAAATTGATTATGCAAAAGACTGCTAATAGATCTAGAAAGAATTGGTCTAAGAAACTTGATGATGCATTATGGGCTTATAGAACTGCTTACAAAAATCTTATGAGTATGTCTCCGTATAAAATGGTTTATGGAAAAGCATGTCACTTACCTCTTGAACTAGAACATAAAGCTTATTGGGCAATTAAAGAGCTCAACTGTGATTTCAAACTTGCCGGTGAAAAGAGGTTATTTGACATTAGCTCACTTGATGAATGGAGAACCCAAGCCTATGAGAATGCCAAGTTGTTTAAAGAAAAGGTTAAAAGATGGCATGAAAAAAGAATACAAAATCGTGAATTTAATGTAGGCGACCTTGTCTTGTTATACAACTATAGTTTAAGATTTTTTGCAGGAAAACTTCTTTGTAAATGGGAAGGTCCTTACATTATCGAGGAGGTTTATCGTTCCGGTGCCATCGAAATCAACAACGCCGAAGGCAATGACCCGAAGGTGGTAAACGGGCAAAGAATCAAACATGATATCTCAGGTACTCCCATAAATGTTGAAACTAATATAATTAATACCATAACACCGGAGGAGTACATAAGGGAAACCTACCAGAACGTTCCAGACTCTGAAAAGGAATAGGTATGTGGTATGGTAAGTTAACTGACTCCAAAACTTTCCCAATGTCAATTTTACTCCGTTTTGGAATATTTAAAAAATTAGGAAAATAAAAAGTAGTCCGAAAAGTGCACAAGGAGGCGACATGCCGTGGGGGCGCGCCCTACGCCCCTGGGCGCGCCTCCCTGGCTTGTGGCCACCTCGTGTGTCCTCTGGACTCTGTTTTCTTGTGGAACACTTCTTTTGGTCGGTAAAAATTCATTATATAAGCTCCCAAAGGTTCTGACCATTGTACCATGGCAATCTCCCCTGTTCTTGTTCCTAGCTTTTTTTTTTTGACAGATCTAAAGGCAGGTCGTCCCAAGATTCAGAAGGAGAGAGTTATGTAGCTGACTACATTGCAGACTCAAAGGTCTATGGGTATGTGGAGCATTATTTTTGGACCTCATAGGAAGAAGAAGACTACGATCCGAAGGGAAAGGAAGAGACAAGTTCCGATGAAGAGGAAGTTCCACTACCCCTACCTGGGGACATGCACGTGGAGTTCAAAAGGTCAAGTCTCCCTAATAAGGCGAAGAAACCTAAGATCGAGTTTATCCCTTTTCATCTTTTGTAGGAGAATAAGCAAGAACTATGCAAAAAGATATTAGTACTAGAGGAGGAGATTGATGACCTGAAGGAGGAAAATTCCATCCTCAAGCGTAAGCTGAGGAGAAAGGACTAGCCTACAACATCAACAACTCCATCATCACCACCTTCGAAGAAAGAGACCTAAATACATGGGTATGGGCACTCCCCTTGGCAACTGCCAAGCTTGGGGGAGGTGCCCCGGTATCGTACCACCATCACATCTTTACCTTCATCATTTTTTATAGTTCGATCCTTTTGGTTATATCTTGGTTTAGTAGAACAAAGTTTTAGTATGATTTAGCTTTGAGTTTTGCTTTATGTTTCCTCTATGTAATCGAGTCTGTGAGTTATATAATAAAGATTAGTTTTGAGTTGAGGGCTTTGCTTTCTTGCTATGATCTTGAGAAAAAGAATAGGAAAAGAATGAAAGAAATAAAAGATTATATACTGATCTTATGGAGAGTGATGACTTCACATATAAGAAGTATGATGAATAAAATTTGTTGAGAGTTGACAAACATAGTATTGGTAATTGTTGCAATTAATAGGAAGTAATGAAGAAAGAGAGGTTTCACATATAAATATACTATCTTGGATATCTTTTGTGATTGTGAGCACTCATTAAAATATGACATGCTAAAAATTTGATGTTGGACAAGCAAGACAACATAATGGGTTATGTTTTCTTATACCCGAATAGAATTTATATTGTCATGGATCCTCCAACATGTTGAGCTTCCTTTCCCTCCTATGCTGGCCAAATCTTTTGAACCAAGTAGAGATACTACTTGTGCATCCAAACATCCCTTAAAACCAGTTTTGCCATGAGAGTCCACCATACCTACCTATGGATTGAGTAAGATCCTTCAAGTAAGTTGTCATCGGTGCAAGCAATAAAAATTGATCTCTAAATATGTATGATCTTTTAGTGTGAAGAAAATAAGCTTTATATGAACTTGTGATATGGAAGAAATAAAAGCACGGACTACATAATAAAGTTCTTTATCACAAGCGGCAATATAAAGTGGCGTTCTTTTGCATTAAGATTTTGTGCAACCAACCATAAAAGCGCATGACAACCTCTGCTTCCCTCTGCGAAGGGCCTATCTTTTACTTTTACCTTCTACCTTTATACAAGAGTCATGGTGATCTGCACCTTTCCTTTTTACACGTTTTCTCTTTTTGGCAAGAACTATATGTTGGGGAAAGATCCAGATATATATCTCCACTCGGATGTAGGTTATCATAAAGTATTATTGTTGACATTACCCTTGAGGTAAAAGGTTGGGAGGCAAAACTATAAGCCCCTATCTTTCTCTGTGTCCGACTGAGGCTTTGATCTCATAAGTATCGCGTGAGTGTTAGCAATTGTGAAAGATTAAAAGTTGTTTGAGTATGTGGACTTGCTATACAAAAGCTCTTACATTGACTCTTTCAAATATTATGATAAATTTCAATTACTTCAATAACTCGGATAACAGTTTGTTAGTTTTCGATAAAGTTTCTGATTCATACTTTACCTTGTGAATGAATTGTTACTTTAGCACAAGAAATTATATGACAATATATGTTGTTGTTCTAAAGATAATCATGATGCCCTCATGTGTGTATTTTATTTTATTGACACCTCTCTCTCTAAACATGTGGACATGATTATCGATTTCGGTTTTCGCTTGAGGACAAGCAAGGTCTAAGCTTGGGGGAGTTGATACGTCCATTTTGCGTCGTGCTTTTATATTGATATTTATTGCATTATGTGATGTTATTACACATTATGGTACAATACTTATGCCTTTTCTCTCTTATTTTCAAGGTTTACACAAAGAGGGAGAATTCCCGCAGCTGGAATTCTGGACGAGAAAAGGAGCAAATTTGAGAGACCTATTCTTCTCAACTCCTTGAAAATTTACGAAGAATTATTTTTGGAATATATAAAAAATATTGGGCGAAGAAAATACCATAGGGGACCCACCACGAGGCTAGAAGCCTGGGGGCGCGCCCTACCCCCCTGGGTGCGCCCCTGTGGCTTGTGAGCCCCCTGGCAGGCCGCCGGTGCCCATCTTATGCTATATGATGTCTTTTGACCTGGAAAAAATCAAAAGAGAGATTTCGGGATGAAGCGCCGCCGTCTTGAGGTGGAACTTGGGCAGAACCAATCTAGGGCTCCGGCGGAGCTGTTCTGCCGGGGATACTTCCCTCTGGGAGGGGGAAATCGAAGCCATCATCATCACCAACAATCCTCTCATCAAGAGAGGGGGTCAATGTCCACCAATATCTTCACCAACACCATCTCCTCTCAAACCCTAGTTCATCTCTTGTATCCGATCTCTGTCTCAAAACCTAAGATTGGTACCTGTGGGTTGCTGATACGTCCATTTTGCATCATGCTTTTATATTGACATTTATTGCATTATGGGCTGTTATTACAGGTTATGTCACAATATTTATGCCTATTCTCTCTTATTTTACAAGGTTTACATGAAGAGGGAGAATGCCGGCAGCTGGAATTCTGGGGTGGAAAAGGAGCAAATATTAGAGACCTATTCTGCACAGCTCCAATAGTCCTGAAACTTCATGGAAGTCATTTTTGGAATTAATAAAAAATACTGGACGAAGAAAATACTAGAGGGGGGCCACACCCTGGCCACGAGGGTGGGAGGCGCAACCTACCCACCTGGGCGTGCCCCCCTGCCTCGTGGGCCCCCTTGTGGCCCTCCGGTGCCCATCTTCTGCTATATGAAGTCTTTCGTCCGAGAAAAAATCATAAGCAAGCTTTCGGGAAGAAGCTCCGCCGCCACGAGGCGGAACCAATCTAGGGCTCCGGCAGAGCTGTTCGCTGGGAAACTTCCCGGAGGGGAAATCATCGCCATCGCCATCACCAATGCTCCTCTCATCGGGAGGGGCCAATCCCCATCAACATCTTCACCAGCACCATCTCCTCTCAAACCCTAGTTCATCTCTTGTATCCAATCTTTGTCCCAAAGCCTCAGATTGGTACCTGTGGGTTGCTAGTAGTGTTGATTACTCCTTGTAGTTGATGGTAGTTGGTTTATTTGGTGGAAGATCATATGCTCAGATCCTATATGCATATTAATACCCCTCTGATTATGAGCATGAATATGATTTGTGAGTAGTTACGTTTGTTCCTGAGGACATGGGAGAAGTCCTGCTATAAGTAGTCATGTGAATTTGGTATTCCTTCAATATGTTGTCTCTCCTCTAGTGGTATCATGTGAACGTGGACTACATGACACTTCACTATTGTTTGGGCCTAGAGGAAGGCATTGGGAAGTAATAAGTAGATGATGGGTTGCTAGAGTGACAGAAGCTTAAACCCTAGTTTATGCGTTGCTTCGTAAGGGGATGATTTGGATCCATATGTTTCATGCTATGGTTAGGTTTATCTTAATACTTATTTTGTAGTTGCGGATGCTTGCAATAGGAGTTAATCATAAGTGGGATGCTTGTCCAAGTAAGGACATCACTGTAACGCCCCCGATTCAATCGTACACTAATCATGCACGCAAACGTGTACGATCAAGATCAGGGACTCACGGGAAGATATCACAACACAACTCTAAAACATAAATAAGTCATACAAGCATCATAATACAAGCCAGGGGCCTCGAGGGCTCGAATACAAGTGCTCGATCATAGATGAGTCAGCGGAAGCAACAATATCTGAGTACAGACATAAGTTAAACAAGTTGCCATAAGATGGCTAGCACAAACTTGGATACAGATCGAAAGAGGCGCAGGCCTCCTGCCTGGGATCCTCCTAAACTACTCCTGGTCATCGTCAGCGGCCTGCACGTAGTAGTAGGCACCTCCAGTGTAGTAGGAGTCATCGTTAAAGGTGGCGTCTGGCTCCTGGGCTCCATCGTCTGGTCGCAGCAATCGGGTAAAGAAAGGGGGAAAAGGGGGAACAAGGCAACCGTGAGTACTCATCCAAAGTACTCGCAAGCAAGGAACTACACTACATATGCATGGGTATATGTGTAAAGGGCCATATCGGTGGACTGAACTGCAGAATGCCAGAATAAGAGGGGGATAGCTAATCCTGTCGAAGACTATGCTTCTGGCAGCCTCCGTCTTGCGGCATGTGGAAGAGAGTAGACTGAAGTCCTCCAAGTAGCATCGCATAGCATAATCATACCCGGCAATCCCCTCCTCGTCGCCCTGTTAGAGAGCGGTCACCGGGTTGTATCTGGCACTTGGAAGGGTGTGTTTTATTAAGTATACGGTTCTAGTTGTCATAAGGTCAAGGTACAACTCCAAGTCGTCCTGTTATCGAAGATCACGGCTATTCGAATAGATAAACTTCCCTGCAGGGGTGCACCACATAACCTAACATGCTTGATCCCATTAGGCCGGACACACTTTCCTTGGTCATGCCCGGCCTCGGAAGATCAACACGTCGCAGCCCCACCTAGGCCAACAGAGAGGTCAGCACGCCGGTCTAAACCTAAGCGCACAGGGGTCTGGGCCCATTGCCCTTAGCACACCTGCACGTTGCGAACGCGGCCGGAAGCAGATCTAGCCTAGCAGTGCTTCAGCCCAATCCGCGCGCCCCTCGATCCCCGACGTCCACGAAGGCTTCGGCTGATACCACGACGTCGAGTGCCCATAACTGTTCCCGCGTAGTTGGTTAGTGCGTATAGGCCAGTAGCCAGACTCAGATCAAATACCAAGAACTCGTTAAGCATGTTATTTTGAAATAATCGCGAACGCCGACCAGGTCGTGCCCACCTCTCACCTAGGTGGTCTCAACCTGCCTGTCAGCCCGCCACAAAGTAACGATCGGGGCCGCCGGGAACCCAGTGCCCACCTCTACCGGATGGAGCCACCGCCCTTCAGCCCCATCTCCGAACAAGATCATAAGTAATGTAACAAGATAAAGTATATAGAATATGCCCGTGATCACCTCCGAAGTGATCACGGCCAAAGAGTATAGCATGGCGACGGACAAGAGTGTAGGGCCACCGATGGAACACTAGCATCCTATACTAAGCAAGAGGATAGCGGTAAGGGTAACAACTGTAGCAACAATGACAGGCTATGCATCATAATAGGATTAACCGAAAGCATTAACAAGTTACACTACTCTAATGCAATCAGTATAGAGAAGAATAGGCGATATCTGGTGATCAAGGGGGGGGGGCTTGCCTGGTTGCTCGTCAACACCGTAGTCGTACTGGGTAGTAGCGGCGTCGGTCTCGGTGTCTAGCGAGAGAAGAGGGGGGAAGAAACAATGTATACAATGCAAACAGATGCATAACGATGCATGACAAAGCAAACAACGGTGTTAGGTGTGCCCTAACGCGGTAAGAGGTGATACCGGCGAAGGGGGGAAACATCCGGGAAAGTATCCCCAATGTTTCGCGTTTTTGGACAGGTGTACCGGAGGGGGAAAGTTGCATGTTCGATATGCTAGGGGTGTGTGGCGGACGAACGGGTTGCGTAACCAGATTCGTCTCGTCGTTCTGAGCAACTTTCATGTAGAAAGTATTCTCATTTGAGCTGCAGTTTATTTTATATTAATTTTACAAGATTTAAATCATTTTTAGGATCTATTTAATTATTTTAATTCAGCATTATCCAGAACAGTGCATGCTGACATCATCATGACGTCAGCATGACAACAGCAGTCAACAGAGGTGTTGACTGGTCAAACAGACGTGTGGGTCCCAGCTGTCATAGACTGTTTAATCTAATTACGGTTTAACTAATCTAATTACTGTTTAATTAATTAACACTAGTTAATTAGGTTAATTTAATATAATTTATTAAGTTAATTAAATTAATTAATTAATATATTATTTTTATTATTATATATTTTAATTCCTTTTTTTATTAAAACATTCTGGGCGTTGGGCCCATTTGTCATGGGTACACGGGACAGGGCCCAGTTGTCAAAGGCCCCTGTGGCCTTAGGCCTTAGCGGGCACGGGGCGCCGCGTGGCCCGAGCGGGCGATGGATGCGGGCGCGTGGGCGCTACAAGATTTCGCCAGTGCCAGCCATGGGCGGATCGCGCGAGGCGCGGCGGGCGCCGGCGACGCAGGAGGCATGGGCCATGCGCTCGGGCCGGGCAAGGACGGCGACGAGCAAAGGCGGTGGAGGCTGCGGGCGCGGGTGGCAGAGGAGCAGGAGCAAGCACCTTGAAGCGGGGCGGGGGCGAGCGGCGGTCCGGCGAGCTGCATCAGCGCCGGCGAGGTAGTGACAGGAACGTCGGTCGGTGGTGGGTGCGGCCAGCAACGGTAGAAGGAGGCCGAGCGGCCGGCAACGGCCACGCGCGCGCGTGTGCGAGGCCTGAGCATGGCGTGGGCACAACTCGCAGAGGCGCTGGCGGAGGCGCTGCCCAGCAGCAGCTGGCGTTCATGGGCGATGCTGGCGTGAGCGGGAGGGCGTCAGACGGGCGCCGAGCGGGTGACGTCTTGCTGCTGGACGGGCGCATGCGCTGGACGTGGCCGTGGCCGTGAGCGCGTGCACGAGGGAGACAGGAGGAGGAGAGCTCACGAGGCGTTCTTAGGGACGGGGCAGTGGGGCGCGGGGAGGAGGACGGGGACGACGCGTCGGAGGCGGGGAGGCAGTCCGGCGGGGAGGAGATGAGGAGGTCCGATGGGGAGGTCCGGCGACGGCGAGGCCTTCGGGCGGTGACGTCCAGCGGTCTCCTCCTCTCGATCCCGATCCAATCGGGGGAGAGGGGGGAGATATTTTGGGGGGGGGTGTGGGCTAGGTCACGTAGTGGGGGTGAGGGGGTATAGCCCAAGGGGTGGGCCGACCAGCTGGGTGCCCAGTTGGGCCAAACAGCCCAGGGGGAGGGAGTTTGCCTTTTGTTTTTATTTTTGTTTTTGTTTACAGTTTTGTCTTTTCCTTTTATTTAATTTTCTTTTCTATTTTTTTAAATTTTAGCTTTTATAGAATACAAAAGTTGTACCTAAAAGAGCATTAATAATTATGCCACTACCACAATTAGCTCCGCAACTAAAACAAAATAGTTTAATATTTTATCAATTTGAAAAGGGTAGTTAGTTAAATGTTTTGCTGCTGTTTTAATGTAGCGACCTGACCCAAAATCGGTCAAGTCTCTGTGTCTGTACCATCCCAAGATCATGCTGGTACTCACAGTACATCGATGAAATAATCAAAGTTCAATCACACCTGAATTTATTACACGATTCTCATATAGAGTCTTTATTACAAGAGAATAAATTCGCCAAGGCCAACTCATGAGAAATAAACTAGTAAAGCTGCGAAGCGTAGATTTAAATAGCGAGTCCATCCGACTCCATAGGGCAATCGCCAAGCGCGGAGCGTAGCCTCAATCATGATCGAATACTCCTCGCAACATAAGACGTTGCAGACGTGTAGGTCAGCATTTTGAATATGCCGCAAGTCATGAAGAGAATAACAATAAAATTACTATCACTATATGCAATTTGGCTGTGGGGCTCTAAGTTTCATCATTTTTATGAAAAGCCGCTTTTTCCTTACTACAATGGACTTGCTTGCAAATACTACAAAATTGTTGGTAGTTATTGAGATGGTTCCGCCAACCAATGTCTCATTCCCAAATTATTAAGTCATAACCCCTCAAATTAATTTATTAGTTTTAGTGTTGAGATTTCGAATACTTCCAAGTTCCAGAGGCTCAAATTGTCCGTGAATCGGGACACGGCTAATCGATTAGATCTTTAACTCTGCAGAGGTTTATGACTTTACCCGCAAGAATCATTCCTCCTTTTAAGTCTTCGCACTTCATGGTGTTTGAAGACGGATGAATGAAACAGGTCTTCCAAGAGTTCTTCCGCCACCGCCGGTACCCATCCAATCCTACCGCTCTTCTACATCTCGTAGTACCGTCCGCCAGCGTCACAACTAGGGTTGACCAAGCCAGAGCCCATAATGGCTTGCGGCTGCATGTAAGCTTCCGTCAATGGGGCATCCATCCGCCTCTTCGTGGCTGGGTGAAGCTTTCCGCAAGATGTCATGGCACTTCTCCATGCATCCCGCCAACCACCGGGTTCTCCAGGTGCCCACAACCGCCCTCCACCCAAAGTGAACTCAAGTCCATCTTGAGTTTGAAGTTCATGGGGTTTGTCATCATCTTGACTCTCACATCTTTCTTATGAATTCACTCAACCAATCCCGCCTCGGGCATAGCAAAATAAACTACTTCGTCCCGGTCATGGTAACAAGGGAATTGGTTCATCCTACCACATGATACTACTCAAGAACATAACTTCAAAATTTCACCTATCGCATGCATGGTGGGAGGTATAATTCTAATGCAACGAAAACATAGGTATTGTAAAGAAAACATGATCAATGACTTGCCTTGCCGACGATCTTCGTAAGCTAAGGACTCAGAGTAGCAAGCTTCAGACCGGAAATTCTACCGAGACAAACAATAATCACAATAAGCATATAGCATATGATCACTTAACACAATAGCATAGTAACATAACACACCAAAACAAATGAATCCAAAACCCAAAGGAAAACTCGAAGAAATCCAACTCAAAGTTTTCCTACTTCAAGCAACAACTAAAAATAGTTTTACATAACAAAAAATTTCTTAACATAACCTAAGCATGGGTTTATGTTAACTTAACAGAAAAGAATGCATTAAGCAACTAGGAGCAAAAAGAATCAATTTAAAATCTATTATGAAACTCCTATTAGGCCTAAAGCAAATTTTAGTAAGAAAAATAAAATAAAAGTTTTATTTATCATAAATAAAAGTTCATGCTCTAAAGTGACAGAAACTATCCTAGAATAATCAATCACATGTGAAAAATAAATTTATTTGCTAATTAAAATAATAGGAAAACAGTAGCTAGTTAATTAATTAAGAATAACATGATTCTGCTAGAAACTATTTTTTTATTAATCCTAAAATACCCAAATTAATTCCTACGGTTAGGTAATGTCAAAACAAAGTTACACAAAAGAATCATTAAAAATAAATTTCCTAACTCATTTTATAGCAGATTTACTATTCTGACTAAATCTAAAATAAAGCAATTTTAAATAATTTTAACTTAGCTAACTATATTTTCTACAGAAACTATAAGAATTTTGCAAACCAACAAAAAAAGAATCACTTAAAAATATTAAGTAGAATAAAAGATATGAATTTTTCAAATCTGAGACTATTCTGTTAAAACAGAAAAACGAAAATAAAGAAAAACGGGCTAACTGGGCCTAACTAACGCCCTGTGCGTAATATAACTAAACGGGCCTAGGGTTTAAACGAATCGGGCCGATCTAAATAAAAACACTAACTTAAAATTAAACCGGAACTAACCGGACCGAACCGGTTTTATTTAAAGAACATACTTCTTCGGGGTTCTAATCTACACCAGAGAAACGAGATCGACGGCGGGGTGAAGTCCGCGAGTTACCGGAGATCGACGGCGGCGGCGGCTCGGGCGGCGAAAAGGCCGGCGTCTCCGGTGGTCGGGGCGACAATGGGGAGCTCCGGGGGTGCGGCGCGACGAGGGGTGCGTCTCTGTGGAGTCCGCGAGATCGGGGTGGCTGGGTGAGTCGGGGTGAGGCAAATGGCGGCGGCGTGCTCAGAGCTCATGAAAGCGTCAAGGAGGAGAGAGGGGTCCGGTGAGGGGGCGAGGGGGAACGGGTGCGGAGAGGGGTATTTATAGGGCGGGCACGGCTTGGGCCAGGGGGTCGGCTCATCGGGCCGTCACGGCTTGGCGCTACTGGGCTGGCTCGATGGGCTGCCCAGTCTGGGCTGGGCAAATGGCTGGCCGGGCGCCTGGGTCCTTTTCCTTTTCTAATTTTTTTTATTTTTTTGAAAAACAAAAACAGAGATAATATATAAACTATAAATATTTTATATAGAACATATATATATCAAAATGATCAGGGGAATATTCCCTATCATTTGAACATTTTTCCAGGGGCAAAATCAAAAGTTTATAAAAATCATTTTTTTCAAAATTCAAATGAAACTCAAATTTGAATTCAAAACTTTTGGCATTGTTTTCCTCTGATATTTTTGGAGTGTCATGTTTACTCCTCTCATACTTTTTCTCAAGTATTTATCAGGCATAGTTTTTGAAATGATTTCCACTTGCCAAAATTTGAATTCAAATTCCAAAACTTCAAAACTTCAAATGCCACTCAAATTCAAACAACATGCATAGATGCTTAGCTATAATTGTAAAACATTCCAAATAAGAAATTTGGGATGTTACAAACCTACCCACCTTAAGATGAATCTCGCCCTCGAGATTCGGGTTGGCTAGCAAATAGGTGCGGATGGTCTCAAGGAGGTCTTCTTCGCCCCGTGTGGCTTCTTCCTGAGTGATGACTCCACAAAGACCTTGCAAAACTTGATGACCTTGTCTGCGGGTGACTCGCTCATGAGCCTCGAGAATTCGGACGGTTTCTCCTTATAAGTTAGATCACCGTCGAGCTGTATGGCCTCTAGGGGCACCGTGTCTCTCAACGGAATATCGCCATGTCGGCATGACACTTCTTCACCGAGAAACATGGAAAACATCATGAACTCCGGACAATCCTTCCGCAATTCCAACTTGTAAGCAACTTCTCCACGATGTTCGAGGATTTTGTAGGGCCAATGAATCGGGTGCTAAATTTCCTTTGACACCAAACCTCTTGATTCCACGGTGGGGACACACGAAGATATGCTCGGTCTCCCGCTTCGTAAGTTACTTCCTTGCGCTTCTCGTCGGCATAACTCTTCCGTCTTGACTGTGCTATCTTGAGTCTATCCCGAATCAGCTTGACTTTCTTCGAATCTCCGATAAGATCGGAACCAAAAGTGATCGATCTCCAACACCATCCCACAACAATGGTGTTCGCACCTCCTTCCGTATAGAGCTTCGAAAGGGGCCATCTTCAGACTGGATTGATAACTGTTGTTGTATGAGAACTCTGCGTACGGAAAATTATCATCCCAGCTAGACCCATAGTCTAGCACACAAGCTCTCAACATGTCCTCCAGAATCTGGTTGACTCTCTCGGTCCGTCCATCTGCTCATGGATGAAAAGCTGTATCAACTCCAGCCTCGCACTCCAAAGTTTCATGCAACTGATTCCAAAACTTTGAGGTAAACTGTGTTCCTCTATCCGACACGATACTCCTTGAACTCCATGCGCACATACGATCCTGGTCATGTATATCTTGGCCAACTTAGCACTGGTATAGGTAGTCTTCACGGAATGAAGTGAGCTACCTTGGTCAAACGATCAACCACTACCCGGATAGAATCATAACCTGAACGGGTTTTGGGTAATCCTGTGATAAAATCCATCCCAAGTTTTTCCCATTTCCAATCGGGAATCGCAAAGGTTGAAGTAACCTGCTGGCTTCGATGTTCTCGCCTTTACTGCTGACAAACATCGATATCGCTACGTACTCGGCAATATCCTTCTTCATACCGCCCACCGTAAACTTTCCTTCAAATCCGGTACATCTTGGTGTTACCGGGTGAATCGAGTACGGTGAATCATGAGCCTCTTGAAGAATTAGCTTCCTGAGTTCGGGATTATTGGGTACATAAATACGATCCTCGAACCATATAGCTCCGTGTTCATCCTTACGAAATCCTTTCGCTTTTCCTTCATTCGTCTTCTGCTTTATCTCATCAATTTCCTTGTCCGACTTCTGGGCTTCACGAATTCTTTCGGCCAAAGTGGACTGAACTTCCAGAGTTGCAACATATCCTCTCGAACTATCTCCGATCGGAGATCTCTCGAGGTCATCGACTAACTCCTGGGTAATCCTCCTGCTATAAGAGTGTTCACATAACTCTTACGGCTCAAAGCATCTGCTACAACATTAGCCTTACCAGGGTGGTAATGCAATCTCATGTCATAGTCCTTGATTAACTCTAGCCATCTCCTCTGCCTGAGGTTCAACTCTTTCTGCGTGAAAATATACTTCAAGCTCTTGTGATATGTGTAAACATCACAATGGTTTCCGATAAGGAAATGTCTCCAGGTCTTGAGTGCATGCACTACGGCTGCTAACTCCAAATCATGTGTGGCATAATTCATCTCGTGAGGTCGTAGCTGTCTAGAGGTATAAGCTACAACCTTTCCTTCCTGCATGAGTACTCCTCCATGTCCCTGACGAGAAGCGTCACAATATACCTGGTAATCCTTGTGTATGTTCGGCAAAATCAGTACTGGGGCTGTGACCAGACGTTTCTTCAACTCCTGAAAACTGGCTTCACAATCCTCGGTCCAAATGTACTTGGCTTCCTTCTTCAACAGCTCAGTCATGGGCTTGGCAATCTTCGAGAAGTTCTCAATAAACCTCCGATAATATCCTCGCGAGTCCGAGAAAACTGCGGATCTCCTTGATCGAGGTGGGTGACCGCCAATCGGTGATGATTCAACCTTGGCGGGTCAATGCTATTCCTTCTCCTGAAATAACATGTCCGAGGAATCCAACTTCCTTCAGCCAAAATTCACATTTGCTGAACTTGGCATACAACTGATGTTCTCAAGTTTCTCCGTAACTAGACGCAAATGTTCCTTATGCTCTTCCTCGCTCTTGGAGAAAATCAGATATCATCGATGAACACCATAACAAACTTGTCCAGATATTCCATAAATACCTTGTTCATCAAATTCATGAAGTATGCAGGAGCATTAGTCAATCCAAATGACATGACGGTATACTCATATAAACCATACCTAGTGGTGAATGCGGTTTTGGGTATATCCTTCTCACGGATCTTCAACTGATGATACCCTGATCGAAGATCGATCTTGGAGAATACCTTGGCTCCAACCAGCTGATCAAACAGATCATTGATCATCGGCAGAGGGTACTTGTTCTTGATGGTCACATCGTTTAGCGAACGATAATCCACAACCATCCTCAAGGTTCCATCCTTCTTCTCTACCAAAAGAACTGGGGCTCCCCATGGTGATGAGCTTGGCCGAATATATCCCTTCTCCAATAGCTCATTAATCTGGTTCTTGATCTCTTTCAAATCGTTCGGTGGCATCCGATAAGGTCTCTTGGATATTGGGGCTGTGCCGGCAATAACTCAATCAGAAATTCAATGTCCCCGTCCGTGGCATTCTGGTAATTCCTCCGAAACACATCGGAAAATCTTGCACCATCGGCACTTCCTCCCGAACAACTCCCGTGAGGGAATTCACCGATTCTTCATCCGCTACGCCTCGATACATACTTGATCCTCTTCGCTCCGGGGTGGTGAGCGAATAGACTTCTGGGCACAGCCTATGTTTCCTTCAAACTTCGTCAACCAATCCATGCCTAGGATTACATCCAAGGTCCGGGTTTCCAAAACTATGAGGTCTGGGAAATTTATGATTCCCGATGTTGAGGGTTGCATGACAGCCTAAACCTACCATCATTTCTCCTCCCGCGAATCGACGCCAAGGGGGTTTCTAAGGGTTTTAATGGGCAACCCGCATTTTTCCACAACTACCCTTGATATGAATGAATGCGCTGCACCGTAATCAAAGAGTACCAAAACTGAACGTGAATTCAATAAAACCTACCAACCACGATTATTCGGCTGATCATAGACGCCCTCCACGCCAATGTGGTTCACCCGAGCACGAGGGCAAGGGTTGGGCTTCTTCGCTGAGCTTCCATTGCCGCTTCCATTCCTCTGCTTGGCCTCCGGCAGTCGGTGGCATAGTGCCCTGTTTTCCGCACTTGAAACAGTGATGTGACTCAGATCCTTCGAGTCGGGCGAACGATGTTTGGTTCCCATTACCGCTTCCATTGCCATTGCCATTGCTCGACTGTTGTCCTGGTTGCGGTTGTTCCCATTGCCTCCATGGTTATGTCCTCCATGGTTGTGATGGGTATGCCCTCCCGAGTATGGGGCATAACGGGCTTCGCTGAGCTCCCCGAGTTGTGCTTCCCTGGCTGTACTTCCGCTATGCTATCAATCTGCTGCTGCTTGCCTTCAAGTATGATGGCCTTGTCTACCACCGGTAGTTGGTGAAAGTAGCCACCATAAGCTGCATTCCCAGCTCGCCATTGAGTCCTCGAGAAACTTCTCCTGCTTATGCATCTGTGGCCACATCATCCGGGGCATAGCGAGCTAACTTGCTGAACTCATCCACGCATCGGGCCACAAGACGGTTCCCTCGGCGTAAGTTGCGGAACTCACGCTTCGCACTCATGGCTCCAAATGAAACATGAGTGGTGCGGAAGGCCTCTTGGAACTGATCCCATGTGATGGTGGCGATGGGATAAGTGGCGGTGTAGTTCTCCCACCAAGAAGCTGCAGGTCCATCGTTGATGTGCGCAAAGCGCACCTTCTCGCATCGGTGCATCCAACAGTGATTAACTCTCTTCCGACCTTGCGGAGCCAATCATCGGCCACAATCGGCTCGGTCTGCTAGAGAACACCGGCGGATTCAGCCTTAGGAACCGAGTCAAGTTGTCAGCAGGGGGTGGTGGTGGCGGTGGATTGTTGTTGTTGTTGTTGTTCTGGTTCTGGATGAGCATCTGCATGATGGCATTCTGCTGCTGGAGCAACTGAGTGAGCTCCGGCGGAAAGTTGAGACCGGGGTCACGTCTCGGAGGCATCTGGTGTTTTTGGAGTGGATGAGAAAATTAGAATAGAACAATGGTCTAATGAGAAATAACACTACCCATATGAATGCACAATCATAATCACACCAATCATGTATTCAATCCACTCAAACAGGGTTCAATCTCGATTACAAAAAGCTCACGACTAATCGAAAATAACGATCTAACTGATCGACGAAAAGTAAAATAACATGGTGGTCGACTAAATGTCTTCATCAATAATCCTTGCGTCCTCTGGTGCGATGTCCTCCAGTGTGGCGTCCTCTGTTACGGCGCCTCCTCTTGCGGCTTTCTCCAGTGGAACTCCCTTCATAATCCTGATCATTGCTCACGAGGGGTCCGTCATCTCCACTCGGAAAAAGGTCCTCTCCCAAGTCCATCTTTTCCTCAATTGCGCAAGCTTCATCTTCAGGTCGCCGACTCTTCCATGAAGTCCGCGATTTCTTCCTCATGGCCAAGGAAGTCTGCGTGTGCCTTCTCCTCCGCCCAGCCACGGAACAACAGCCTCCTGTGTACCTTCGAAGTTACGGCGAGTCCGGATCTCCGCTTCTGAGGAGACACTCCAAGTCTTGGATATAAGAGAGAATGGAGTCGCCCTCTCACGGCACGGATGATATCTCCATTCCTTGCTCGCAAGAAACCATGGCGAGGTCTCGATGGATCGAGCTCGCCCTGTACTCTTCTCGGAGATGTCCAAGTGCACGATAGATCGGATGTCCTTCCGAGGATCCAGCTTGAAGTCGGTGAACTCAAAGTCAATAGGCTCAGATGCCCTCCGGTTCTCCCTGGATGTGCACTTCAATGTCAGAGCGGTATCCGCGGAAGTGCATTGGTAGGCTTCCGGTGATTGAGGGCGAGCAATCTTCAGCTTCTTCACCATCTGGACCAGCTTCTGCCAAGGGCATCGCCTCATCGGGCTGGCAAAACTCCGTAGCAAACTGGGGTGAACTCGACGGCCATCTAGAATGTTGAAAATCGGAGAGAAGTCGAAATGAACAGGGAGAATTACGGAATGATAAGGATGTAAAGTAAATAGTCTCTTCCTATGGCTTTCCGATCCTAGGAGTTACGCCCCACGGTCATTGCAGTGTGCTCGATACCATCTCTCAGAGCGACCGACCCAAAATCAGTCAAGTCTCTATGTCTGTATTCATCCCAAGATCATGCCGGTACTCACAAGACATCGATGAAATAATCAAAGTTCAATCACACCTGAATTTATTACACGATTCTCATATAGAGTCTTTATTACAAGAGAATAAATTCGCCAAGGCCAACTCATGAGAAATAAACTAGTAAAGCTGCGGAAGCGTGATTTAAATAGCGAGTCCATCCGACTCCATAGGGCAATCGCCAAGCGCGAGCGTAGCCTCAATCCTCGATCGAATACTCCTCTCGCAACATAAGACGTTGCAGCCGTGTAGGTCAGCATTTTGAATATGCTGGCAAGTCATGAAGAGAATAACAATAAAAATTACTATCACTATATGCAATTTGGCTGTGGGGCTCTAAGTTTCATCATTTTTGCGAAAAGCTAGTTTTTCCTTACTACAGTGGACTTGCTTGCAAATACTACAAAATTGTTGGTAGTTATTGAGATGGTTCCGCCAACCAATGTCTCATTCCCAAATTATTAAGTCATAACCCCCTCAAATTAATTTATTAGTTTTAGTGTTGAGATTTCAATACTTCCAAGTTCCAGAGGCTCAAATTGTCCGTGAATCGGGACATGGCTAATCGATTAGATCTTTAACTCTGCAGAGGTTTATGACTTTACCCGCAAGAATCATTCCTCCTTTTAAGTCTTCGCACTTCATGGTGTTTGAAGACGGATGAATGAAACAGGTCTTCCAAGAGTTCTTCCGCCACCGCCGGTACCCATCCAATCCTACCGCTTCTTCTACATCTCGTAGTACCGTCCGGCCAGCGTCACAACTAGGGTTGACCAAGCCAGAGCCCATAATGGCTTGCGGCTGCACAGGTAAGCTTCCGTTCAATGGGGCATCCATCCGTCTCTTCGTGGCTGGGTGATGAAGGAAATATGCCCTAGAGGCAATAATAAAGTTATTATTTATTTCCTTATATCATGATAAATGTGTATTATTCATGCTAGAATTGTATTAACCGGAAACATAATACATGTGTGAATACATAGACAAACAGAGTGTCACTAGTATGCCTCTACTTGACTAGCTCGTTAATCGAAGATGGTTATGTTTCCTAACCATAGACATGAGTTGTCATTTGATTAACGGGATCACATCATTAGAGAATGATCTGATTGACTTGACCCATTCCGTTAGCCTAACACTTGATCGCTTAGTATGTTGCTATTGCTTTCTTCATGACTTATACATGTTCCTGTAACTATGAGATTGTGCAACTCCTGCCATACGGAGGAACACTTTGGTGCTACCAAACGCCACAACGAATCGGGTGATTATAAAGGAGTACTACAGGTGTCTCCAAAGGTACATGTTGGGTTGGCGATTTCGAGATTAGGTTTTGTCACTCCGATTGTCGGAGAGGTATCTCTCGGCCCTCTCGGTAATGCACATCATTATAAGCCTTGCAAGCAATGTGACCAATGAGTTGGTTACGGATGATGCATTACGAACGAGTAAAGAGACTTGCCGGTGACGAGATTGAACTAGGTATTGGATACCGACGATCGAATCTCGGGCAAGTAACATACCGATGACAAAGGAACAACGATGTTGTTATGCGGTTTGACCGATAAAGATCTTCAGAGAATATGTAGGAGCCAATATGGGCATCCAGGTCCCGCTATTGGTTATTGACCAAGAATAGTTCTAGGTCATGTCTACATAGTTCTCGAACCCGTAGGGTCCGCACGCTTAAGGTTTCGGCGATGCTTATATTATGAGTTTATGAGTTTTGATGTACCAAGGAGTTCGAGTCCCGGATGAGATCGGGGACATGACGAGGAGTCTCGAAATGGTCGAGACGTAAAGATCGATATATTGGACGACTATATTCGAGTTCGGAAAGGTTCCGAGTGATTCGGTATTTTTCGAGTACCGTGGAGTTACGGGAATACGGGGAAGAGTATTGGGCCTTAATGGGCCTTAGTGGGAGGAGCCAGGAGGTGGCGCGCCCCTCCCAAGCCCATTCCGAATTGGACAAGGGGTTTGGGCGCAGCCCCTCTCCCTTCCTTCTCCACTTCCCCTTTCCCCTTCTCCTAGTTGGACTAGAAGAAGGAGTCCTACTCCCTGGGAGTAGGACTCCCTTGGCGCGCCCTCCTCCTAGGGCCGGCCTCCTCCTCCCTCCTCCTTTATATACGGGGCAGGGGGCACCCCATGACACACAAGTTGATCTACGGATCGCTCCTTAGCCGTGTGCGGTGCCCCTTCCACCATATTCCACTTCGGTCATATCGTCATGAGCTTAGGCGAAGCCCGCGCGGAGAAGTCATATCGTCATGAGCTTAGGCGAAGCCCCGCGTCGGTGGAGCATCATCATCGCCACCACGCCGTCGGTTGACGGAACTCATCCCCGACACTTTGCTGGATCGAGTCCGGGATCGCCATCGAGCTGAACGTGTGCGTAACTCGGAGGTGCCGTGACGCTCGGTGCTTGGATCGGTCGGATCGTGAAGACGTACGACTACATCAACCGCGTTGATTTAACGCTTCCACTTTCGGTCTACGAGGGTACGTGGACGGACACTCTCCCCTCTCGTTGCTATCCCATCACCATGGTCTTGCGTGATCGTAGGAAATTTTTGAAATTACTACGCTCCCCAACAAAGGGTATCGAGCCTGGTTTTATGCGTTGATGTCATATGCACGAGTAGAACACAAGTGAGTTGTGGGCGATATAAGTCATACTGCTTACCAAAGCATGTCATACTTTGGTTCGGCGGTATTGTGAGATGAAGCGGCCCGGACCGACATTACGCCAGACGCTTACGCGAGACTGGTTTCACCGCTGCGAGCACTAGTTGCTTAAAGGTGACCGGCGGTGTCTGCTCTCTCACTTTAGTTGAACTGAGTGTGGCTACGCCCGGTCCTTGCGAAGGTTAAAACAGCACTAACTTGACAAACTATCGCTGTGGTTTTGATGCGAGGTAAGAACGGTTCTTGCTCAGCCCGTAGCAGCCACGTAAAACTTGCAACAACAAAGTAGAGGACGCCTAACTTGTTTTTGCAGGCATGTTGTGATGTGATATGGTCAAGACGTGATGCTATATTTTATTGTATGAGATGATCATGTTTTGTAACCGAAGTTATCGGCAATCGGCAGGAGCCATATGGTTGTCGCTTATTGTATGAAATGCAACGCCATGTAATTGCTTTACTTTATCACTAAGCGGTAGCGATAGTCGTAGAAGCAATAGTTGGCGAGACGACAACGATGCTACGATGGAGATCAAGGTGTCGCGCCGGTGACGATGGTGATCACGACGGTGCTTCGGAGATGGAGATCACAAGCACAAGATGATGATGGCCATATCATATCACTTATATTGATTGCATGTGATGTTTATCCTTTATGCATCTTATCTTGCTTTGATTGACGGTAGCATTATAAGATGATCTCTCACTAAAATTATCAAGTAGTGTTCTCCCTGAGTATGCACCGTTGCCAAAGTTCGTCGTGCCGAGACACCACGTGATGATCGGGTGTGATAAGCTCTATGTCCATCTACAACGGGTGCAAGCCAGTTTTGCACGCGTAGAATACTCAGGTTATACTTGACGAGCCTAGCATATGCAGATATGGCCTCGGAACACGGAGACCGAAAGGTCGAGCGTGAATCATATAGTAGATATGATCAACATAAGATGTTCACCATTGAAAACTACTCCATCTCACGTGATGATCGGTTATGGTTTAGTTGATTTGGATCACGTGATCACTTAGATAACTAGAGAGATGTCTGTCTAAGTGGGAGTTCTTAAGTAATATGATTAATTGAACCTAAATTTATCATGAACTTAGTACCGATAGTATTTTGCAAATTATGTTGTAGATCAATAGCTCGCGTTGTTGCTTCCCTATGTTTTCATATGTGTTCCTAGAGAAAATTGTATTGAAAGATGTTAGTAGCAATGATGCGGATTGGATCCGTGATCCGAGGTTTATCCTCATTGCTGCGCAGAAGAATTATGTCCTTAATGCACCGCTAGGTGACAGACCTATTGCAGGAGCAGATGCGGGCGTTATGAACGCTTGGCTAGCTCAATATGATGACTACTTGATAGTTTAGTGCACCATGCTTAACGGCTTAGAATCGGGACTTCAAAGACGTTTTGAACGCATGGACCATATGAGATGTTCCAGAATTGAAGTTAATATTTCAAGCAAATACCGAGTTGAGAGATATGAAGTCTCCAACAAGTTCTATAGCTAAAAGATGGAGGAGAATCGCTCAACTAGTGAGCATGTGCTCAGATTGTCCGAGTACTTCAATCGCTTGAATCAAGTGGGAGTTAATCTTCCGATAAGATAGTGATTGATGAATTTTCTAGTCACCATCACTAAAGTTACTAGAACTTCGTGATGAACTATAATATGCAAGGGATGATGAAAACAATTCCCAAGCTCTTCGCGATGCTAAAATCGGCGAAGGTAGAAATCAAGAAAACATCAAGTGTTGATGGTTGACAAGACCACTAGTCTCAAGGAAAAGGGCAAAGGGAAGAAGGGAACTTCAAGAAGAACGGCAAGCAAGTTGTTGCTCGAGTGAAGAAGCCCAAGTCTGACCTAAGCCCGAGACTAAGTGCTTTTGCTGCAATGGAACTGGTCATCGAAGCGGAACTACCCCAAGTATTTGGCGGATAAGAAGGATGGCAAATTGAACAAGAGTATATTTGATATACAGGTTATTGATGTGTGCCTTACTAGTGTTTATAGTAGCCCCAGTATTTGATACTTGTTCGGTTGTTGAGATTAATAACTCAAACAGGAGTTACGAATAAACAGAGACTAGTTGAAGGGAAGTGACGATGAGTGTTGGAAGTAGTTCCAAGATTGATATGATCATCATCGCACACTCCCTATACTTTCGGGATTAGTGTTAAACCTAAATAAATGTTATTTGGTGTTTGCGCTGAGCATGAATATGATTTGATCATGTTTATTGCAAAACGGTTATTCATTTAAAGTCAAAGAATAATTGTTGTTCTGCTTAAATGAATAAAACCTTCATGGTCATACACCCAATGAAAATAGTTTTCAGAACGGTTATTCATTTAAAGTCAAAGAATAATTGTTGTTCTGCTTAAATGAATAAAACCTTCAATGGTCATACACCCAATAAAAATAGTTTGTTGGATCTCGATCGTAGTGATACACATATTCATAATATTGATGCCAAAAGATGCAAAGTTAATGATAGTGCAACTTATTTGTGGCAATCGCCGCTTAGGTCATATTGGTGTAAAGCGCATGAAGAAACTCCATGCTGATGGGATTTTGGAATCACTTGATTATGAATCACTTGATGCTTATGAACCATGCCTTATGGGCAAGATGACTAAAGACTCGCTTCTCCGGAACAATGGAGCGAGCAAATGACTTATTGGAAATAATACATACCGATGTATGCGGTCCGATGAGTGTTAAAGCTCACGGCAAGTATCGTTATTTTCGACCTTCACAGATGATTTGAGCAGATATGCGTATATCTTCTTGATGAAACATAAGTCTGAAATAGTTGAAAGGTTCAAAGAATTTCAGAGTGAAGTGGAAAATCATCGTAACAAGAAAATAGAAGTTTCGCGATCTGATCGCGAGACGAATAATTGAGTTACGAGTTTGGTCTTCAATTAAAATAATGTGGAATAGTTTCACAGCTCACGCCACCGAACACCACAATGTTATGGTGTATCCGAACGTCAGAATCAAGACTTTATTGGATATGGTGCGATCTATGATGTATCTTACCGATTTACCACTATCGCTTTGGGGTTATGCATTAGAGACAGCTGCATTCACGCTTAATAGGGCACCATCTAAATCCGCTGAGATGACACCGTATGAACTATGGTTTAGCAAAGAAACCTAAGCTGTCGTTTCTTAAAAGTTTGAGTTGTGATGCTTATGTGAAAAGTTTTCACCGATAAGCTCGAACCCAAATCGAGAAATGCGTCTTCATAGAATACCCAAAGGTAACTATTGGGTACACCTTCTATCACAGATCCGAAAGCAAGATATTTGTTGCTAAGATGGATCCTTTCTAGAGAAGAAGTTTCTCTCGAAAGAAGTGAGTGGGAGGAAAGTAGAACTTGATGAGGTAATTGTACCTTCTCCCTTATTGGAAAGTAGTTCATCACAGAATCAGTTCCAATGATTCCTACACCAATTAGTGAGGAAGTTAATGATGATGATCATGAAACTTCAGATCAAGTTGTTACCAAACCTCGTGAGGTCTTCCAGAGTAAGATCCGCACTGAGTGGTACGGTAATCCTATTCTAGAAGTCATGTTACTAGACCATGATGAACCTACGAACTATGAGGAAGCGATGATGAGCCCAGATTCCGCGAAATGGTTTGAGACCATGAAATCTGAGATGGGATCCATATATGAGAACAAAGTGTGGACTTTGATGGAGTTGCTCGATGATCGGCAAGCCATATTATATAAATGGATCTTCAAGAGGAAGACAGATGTTGATAGTAGTATTACTATCTACAAAGCTCGACTTGTCGCAGAAAGGTTTTCGACAAGTTCAAGGTGTTGACTACAATGAGATTTACTCAATCAGTAGCGATGCTTATGTCTGTCCGAATCATGTTAGCAATCGCCACATTTTATGAAATCGCAAATGGATGTCAAAATACATTCTTTAATGGATTTATTAAAGAAGAGTTGTATATGATGCAACCGAAGGTTTTGTCAATCCTAAAGGAGCTAACAAAATGTGCAAGCTCCAGCGATCCATCTATGGACTGGTGCAAGCAACTCGAGTTGGAATAAACGCTTTGATAGTGTGATCAAAGCATATAGTTTTATACAGACTTGCGGTGAAGCCTGTATTTACAAGAAAGTGAGTGGGAGCACTACAGCATTTCTGATAAGTATATGTGAATGACATATTGTAGATCGGAAATAATGTAGAATTATTCTGCAAAGCATAAAGGAGTTTTTCAAAGAAAGACCTCGGTGAAGCTGCTTACATATTGAGCATTAAGATCTATAGAGATAGATCAAGATGCTTGATAAGTTTTTTCAATGAATACATACCTTGACAAGATTTTGAAGTAGTTCAAAATGGAACAGTCAAAGAAAGAGTTCTTGCCTGTGTTACAAAGGTATGAAATTGAGTAAGACTCAAAACCCGACCACGGCAGAAGATAGAAAGAGAATGAAAGTCATTCCCTATGCCTTGGCCATAGGTTCTATAAAGTATGCCATGCTGTGTACCAGATCTATTGTATACCCTGCACTGAGTTTGGCAAGGGAGTACAATAGTGATCTAGGAGTAGATCACTGGACAGCGGTCAAAATTATCCTTAGTGGAATAAGGATATGTTTCTCGATTATGGAAGTGAAAAAAGGTTCGTCGTAAAGGGTTACGTCGATACAAGTTTTAACACTAATCTAGATGACTCTGAGTCTCAATCTGGATACATATTGAAAGTGGGAGCAATTAGCTAGAGTAGCTCCGTGCAGAGCATTGTAGACATAGAAATTTGCAAAATACTTACGGCTCAAATGTGATGTACTGCTGACTAAAATTATCTCACAAGCAAAACATGATCACACCTTAGTACTCTTTGGGTGTTAATCACATAGCGATGTGAACTAGATTACTGACTCTAGTAAACCCTTTGGGTGTTGGTCACATGTCGATGTGAACTATGGGTGTTAAACACATATAGTTGTGAACTATTAATGTTAAATCACATGGCGATGTGAACTAGATTATTGACTCTAGTGCAAGTGGGAGACTGAAGGAAATATGCCCTAGAGGCAATAATAAAGTTATTATTTATTTCCTTATATCATGATAAATGTTTATTATTCATGCTAGAATTGTATTAACCGGAAACATAATACATGTGTGAATATATAGACAAACAGTATGTCACTAGTATGCCTCTACTTGACTAGCTTGTTAATCAAAGATGGTTATGTTTCCTAACCATGAACAAGGAGTTGTTATTTGATTAACAAGGTCACATCATTAGTTGAATGATCTGATTGACATGACCCATTCCGTAGGGTCCGCACGCTTAAGGTTTCGATGACAGTTATATTATGAGTTTATGAGTTTTGATGTACCGAAGGAGTTCGGAGTCCCGGATGAGATCGGGGACATGACGAGGAGTCTCGAAATGGTCGAGACGTAAAGATCGATATATTGACGACTATATTCGAGTTCGGAAAGGTTCCGAGTGATTCGGTATTTTTCGAGTACCGGGAGTTACGGGAATACGGGAAGAGTATTGGGCCTTAATGGGCCTTAGTGGGAAGGAGCCGAGGTGGCACGCGCCTCCCAAGCCCAGTCCGAATTGGACAAGGGGTTTGGGCGCAGCCCCCTCCCTTCCTTCTCCACTTCCCCTTTCCCCTTCTCCTAGTTGGACTAGGAAGAAGGAGTCCTACTCCCGGTGGGAGTAGGACTCCCTTGGCGCCGCCTCCTCCTAGGGCCGGCCTCCTCCTCCCTCCCTCCTTTATATACGAGGGCAGGGGGCACCCCATGACACACAAGTTGATCTACGGATCGTTCCTTAGCCGTGTGCGGTGCCCCTTCCACCATATTCCACTTCGGTCATATCGTCATGAGCTTAGGCGAAGCCTCGCGCGGAGAAGTCATATCGTCATGAGCTTAGGCGAAGCCCTGCGTCGGTGGAGCATCATCATCGCCACCACGCCGTCGTCTTGTGGAACTCATCCCGACACTTTGTTGGATCGAGTCCGGGATCGCCATCGAGCTGAACGTGTGCGAACTCGGAGGTGCCGTGACGCTCGGTGCTTGGATCGGTCGGATCGTGAAGACGCATTTACTACATCAACCGCGTTGATTTAACGCTTCCGCTTTAGGTCTACGAGGGTACGTGGACGGACACTCTCCCCTCTCGTTGCTATGCCATCACCATGGTCTTGCGTGATCGTAGGAAATTTTTTGAAATTACTACGTTCCCCAACAGGTGAAGCTTTCCGCAAGATGTCATGGCACTTCTCCATGCATCCCGGCCAACCACTGGGTTCTCCAGGGTGCCCGTCAACCGTCCTCCACCCAGTAGTGAATTCCGAAGTCCATCTTGAGTTTGAAGTTCATGGGGTTTGTCATCATCTTGACTCTCACATCTTTCTTATGAATTCACTCAACCAATCCCGTCTACGGGCATAGCAAAATAAACTACTTCGTCCCGGGTCATGGTAACAAGGGGAATTGGTTCATCCTACCACATGATACTACTCAAGAACATAACTTCAAAATTTCACCTACTGCATGCATGGTGGGGAGGTATAATTCTAATGCAACGAAAACATAGGTATTGTAAAGAAAACATGATCAATGACTTGCCTTGCTGACGATCTTCGTAAGCTAAGGACTCGTAGTAGCAAGCTTCGCACTCCGGAAATTCTACCGAGACAAACAATAATCACAATAAGCATATAGCATATGATCACTTAACACAATAGCATAGTAACATAACACACCAAAACAAACGAATCCAAAACCCAAAGGAAAACTCGAAGAAATCCAACTCAAAGTTTTCCTACTTCAAGCAACAACTAAAAATAGTTTTACATAACAAAAATTTTCTTAACATAACCTAAGCATGGGTTTATGTTAACTTAACAGAAAAGAATGCATTAAGCAACTAGGAGCAAAAAGAATCAATTTAAAATCTATTATGAAACTCCTATTAGGCCTAAAGCAAATTTTAGTAAGAAAAATAAAATAAAAGTTTTATTTATCATAAATAAAAGTTCATGCTCTAAAGTGACAGAAACTATCCTAGAATAATCAATCACATGTGAAAATAAATTTATTTGCTAGTTAAAATAATAGGAAAACAGTAGCTAGTTAATTAATTAAGAATAACATGATTCTGCTAGAAACTATTTTTTTATTAATCCTAAAATACCCAAATTAATTCCTACGGTTAGGTAATGTCAAAACAAAGTTATACAAAAAGAATCATTAAAAATAAATTTCCTAACTCATTTTATAGCAGATTTACTATTCTGACTAAATCTAAAATAAAGCAATTTTAAATAATTTTAACTTAGCTAACTATATTTTCTACAGAAACTATAAGAATTTTGCAAACCAACAAAAAAGAATCACTTAAAATATTAAGTAGAATAAAAGATATGAATTTTTCAAATCTGAGACTATTCTGTTAAAACAGAAAACGAAAATAAAGAAAACGGGCTAATCGGGCTAACTAACGCCTACATGCGTAATATAACTAAACGGGCCTAGGGTTAAAACGAATCGGGCCGATCTAAATAAAACACTAACTTAAAATTAAACCGAACTAACCGGACCGAACCGTTTTATTTAAAGAACATACCCTTCTGGGGTTCTAATCTACACCGAGAAACGAGATCGGACGGCGGGGTGAAGTCCGCGAGTTACCGGAGATCGACGGCGGCGGCGTTTCGGGCGGCGAGTCGTCAGCGTCTCCGGTGGTCGAGGCGACGGCGGGAGCTCCGTGGTGCGGCGCGACGAGGGGTGCGTCTGGTGGAGTCCGGCGAGATCGGGTGGCTGGGTGAGTCGGGTGAGGCAAATGGCGGCGGGCGTGCTGCTCGAGCTCCGCGAAAGGCAGGGAGGGAGAGGGGTCCGTGAGGCGAGGGGGAACGGGTGCGAGGAGGGGGTATTTATAGGGCGGGCACGGCTTGGGCCAGGGTGCGGTCGGCTCATTGGGCCGTCATTTGTGCCTGGGCCTGGCTCGATGGGCTGCCCAGTCTGGGCTGGCCACTGGTTCTGGCTGGCGCTGGGTCCTTTCCTTTTCTAATTATTTTTTATTTTTTGAAAATACAGAGATAATATATAAACTATAAATATTTTATATAGAACATATATATATCAAAATGATCAGAGAATATTCCTATCATTTGAACATTTTCCCAGGCAAAATCCAAAGTTTATAAAATCATTTTTTCAAAATTCAAATGAAACTCAAATTTGAATTCAAAACTTTTGGCATTGTTTTCCTCGATATTTTTGGAGTGTCATGTTTACTCCTCTCATACTTTTCTCAAGTATTTATCAGCATAGTTTTTGAAATGATTTCCACTTGCCAAAATTTGAATTCAAATTCCAAAACTTCAAAACTTCAAATGCCACTCAAATTCAAACAACATGCATAGATGCTTAGCTATAGTTGTAAAACATTCCAAATAAGAAATTTGGGATGTTACATTTAAATATTTTAGTGCACTTAAACCTTTTATAAAATTGTGGTTTCTCCACAATAATTACCTATGCATTATTTGGCAACACCCCAACATTTTAGTTTTAATATTTGAAATTTTTTTATCGAGCTTGATATTGAATTTTAATTCGGACCGGTTTCGAACTAACGCGAGATTAGCAACAGTAATCGAGGTGACGTGGCATCATTAACATGGGATTACTGTAGCCTAATTTTCCGGGCGTCACAAGCACCCAAGCACCGGTCCACCCACATATCAAATTATCAAAGTACTGAACGCGAATCATATGAACGTGATAAAAACTAGCTTGATGATAATTCCCATGTGTCCTCGGCAACGCTTTTCTCTATATAAGAGTTTGTCCAGGCTTGTCCTTTGCTACAAAAAGGATTTGGCCATCTTGCTGCACTTTATTTACACTTGTTATTCGTTACCCGTTACAAATTACCTTATCACAAAACTATCTGTTACCGATATATTCAGTGCTTGCAGAGAATACCTTGCTGAAAACCGCTTATCATTTCCTTCTGCTCCTCGTTGGGTTCGATACTCTTACTTATCGAAAGGACTACGATAGATCCCCTATACTTGTGGGTCATCAGTTGCTAGTAGTGTTGATTACTCCTCGTAATTGATGCTAGTTGGTTTATTCGGTGGAAGATCATATGTTCAGATCCTTAATGATATTTATTACTCCTGTGATTATGAACATGAATATGCTTTGTGAGTAGTTATGTTTGTTCCTGAGGACATGAGAGAAGTCTTGTTATAAGTAATCATGGGAATTTGGCATTCATTCGATATTTTGATGAGACGTATGTTGTCTTTCCTCTAGTGGTGTTATGCGAACGTCGACTACATGACACTTCACCATGATTTTGGCCTAGGGGAAGTCATTGGGAAGTAATAAGTAGATGATGGGTTGCTAGAGTGACATAAGCTTAAACCCTAGTTTATGTGTTGCTTCGTAAGGGGCTGATTTGGATCCATATGTTTCATGCTATGGTTAGATTTATCTTAATTCTTCTTTCGTAATTGTGGATGCTTGCGAGAGTGGTTAATCATAAGTGGGAGGCTTGCCCAAGTAAGGACAACACCCAAGCACCGGTCCACCCACATATAGAATTATCAAAGTAACAAACGCGAATCATATGAGCATGATGAAAACTAACTTGACAATAATTCCCATGTGTCCTCAGGAGCGCTTTTCTTTATATAAGAGTTTGTCCAGGCTTGTCCTTTGCTATAAAAATGATTGGGCCACCTTGTTGCACCTTAGTTACACTTGTTACTTGTTACCCGTTACGAATTATCTTATCACAAAACTATCTGTTACTGATAATTTCAGTGCTTGCCAAGAATACCTTGCTGAAAACCGCTTGTCATTTCCTTCTGCTCCTCGTTGGGTTCGACACTCTTACTTATGAAAGGACTACGATAGATCCCCTATACTTGTGGGTCACCTACCGTAGTTGTGCTGCATCATCCCTTCCTCTACGGGGAAATACTGACGCGGATACGAGCCATCAAGAAAGGATTTCTGGCGCCGTTGCCGGGGAGACATCATCAACATATATCAGGTTCCTAATCACAAATCTCATCTCCTTGCAACTTACATTATTTGCCATTTGCCTCTCATTTTCATCTCCCCCACTTCACAAAAATATTTGCCTTTTTATTCGCCTTCTTTTCGTTTTCCTTTTTCTTGTTTGATCTTTTGTTTGCTTGTGTTGCCATGTGCCTTCTATATGCTTGCATATTCGCTTGCTAAAAATCTATTGATATCATCCACTTTCTAATCTTTTTAAAATATCCAATCATGATGAACCAATTGCTAGTGAGTTGAGTGCACTAGATTATCTGTATGAAGTTTTGCTTGAGATTTGTCAATCTGAAAATTGTGATGAAGAAATTTATTAAGTGATTAATGATTAATAATGAAAAGCATGATTGCAATGATTTTACTATAAATTCTATTAGTGTCAATTGTGCTAATAATATGCAAAACCCCAAGCTTGGGGATGCTAATTTTTGTGATGTCCACTAATTGCAATGATCATGATTGGGGTGATTCTTCTTATGATCTTGAAAATTTGTTTAAGCCTCATGATGAATATGATATTGATAATAATGTCTGCAATAATATTGAAAGTGGGTTCGGAAGAGCGTCAAATTTAGGTAAAAATAATCCCACGTATTTGGAGAGTGTTAATCTTATGAAATTTTTTATAAAAGTGGGTTCGGAGAGGTCATGACTTTATTTGATGATAATCCCACTATTTTTGAAGAGTGTCAACTTTGCATGCATGCGGATCATGAAGAGAATGTTTTATTTGATAGTTATATTGTTGAATTTGATTATGACCCTACATGTAATTATTTTGAGAGAGGGAAATATGGTTGTAGAAATTTTCATGTTACTAAATTACCTCTCGTTATTTTGAGATTGCTATTGTTTCTTTCTTCTTCCTTGCGTATGCTAGTTTTTGCTTGCCTTGATAATTTGTTTGCTTATAAGTTCCTATGCATCGGAAGTATGTTAGACTTAAATGAGTTTGTCACATGTTTCATGATGCTCTCTCTTTGTGTTTTAATTTTTATCTTTCATGTGAGCATTGTTGAATTTCAAGCATATCTTAATTGCTATAAAGAAGGAGCTTGTTGGGAGGCAACCCAATGAATAAAATTTATTTTTTCCTTTTCTTTCTGTTCTTGAGTGTTTGCACAATTATGATACTGTTATGATTGTGTTTCTCATGTTTTAATTAGTGTTTGTGCCAAGTAAAGCCTTTGGGATCATGTTGGGTGATAGTTGATTTGATCTTGTTGAAAGACAGAAACTTTGTGCGCCAGTGGCAGAATTGTTTAAAATTACAAAAGCATGATAGAATTCTGATTTTTTTACACAAGATTGATATAAAACTTTCCTACATTGTCCTAATGTTTCAGAATATTTGGAGTTACAGATGTATACAAAGCTTTTAGATTGCTACAGATTGTTCTGTTTTTTGACAGATTATGTTTTCTTTGCGTTGTGTGCTTATTTTGATGAATCTATGGACTTTATAGGGGGGTATAAGCCATAGAAAAGTTGGAATACGGTAGATATAATGCAAAAACAGAATATGAATGGGTATGGAACAATACTTAGAGTGGTGATTTGCTTTGTTATACTAACGAATCTCATGAATGTTTTTGCTGAGTTTTGTGTCATTGAAGTTTTCAAGTTTTGGGTAAGATCACGATGGATGAAGGAATAAGGAGTAAGAAGAGCCTAAGCTTGGGGATGCCCCATGGCACCTCAAGGAAATATTCAAGGATAAACAAGCAACTAAGCTTGGAGATGCCCCGAGTGGCATCTCCTCTTTCTTCTAACGACCATTTGTATTTTACTTGGAGCTATATTTTTATTCGTCACATATCATGAGTTTTGCTTGGAGTGTATTGTATTATATGAGTCTTTGCTTGTTTTGATTTTTAGTTTGTCACAAGTATCCTTGCTGGACACACCTATTTGAGAGAGCCAAAATTATACTTTGATTTGTTTAGAATTGCTCTATGTGCTTCACTTAAAAAAATTTGAGCTATGGAATTGCTCTAGTGCTTCACTTATATATTTTTGAGCACGGTGTGATTTAATGTTTTTGAAGAAATTCTCTCATGCTTCACATAGATTTATTTGAGAGTTAGTAATTTTGAAGAAATTCTCTCATGCTTCACTTATATTATTTTGTGAGATGAAATTTTTTATGCTCATGTTCTTCACTTAAATTTGTTTGAGCTTGCCAAAAGCGATTGCAATATATGAAATTAGTCCTAAAGTGATAGATATTCAAGAGGGATATAATAAAAACTTTCATGAAGATCATTGGAAAAAATAAACTTGATTCTTTGTAATAGTTTTGCGATATGATGATAGTGATATGTGAGTCATGTTGGTGAGTAATTATGCTTTAGTAAGAATATTGGTGTTAAGGTTTGTGATTCCCTATGCAAGCACGAAAGTCAATAGTTATGCAATGAAATTACATCCTACTTGTGGTGCATTATTCGGTGCTAGTTATGCTTAATGCTCGCTTATGTGATTTTTTGTTTCTTGGTTGGATGCTTCTCAATCTTTTTGCTAGCCTTCACTTGTATGAAGTAGGAATACTACTTGTGCATCAAAAATCCTTAAACCCAGTTTTGCCATATGAGTCCACCATACCTACCTATATGCGGTATTCCCGTGCCTTTCTAAGCAAATTTGTATGTGTCGTCTCTGATTTTCAAAATAACTTCTTTTTTGTGTGCTCGTACCGCTCATGAAATGGTAGGGGGTGACTGATATTTTTCCATGCTAGATGTGTTATTCTCAAGATGAGTGTTTATTCACTTGTCATTGCACGAGAGTACGACAAAGGTATTAGGATGCCCAGTCCCGAAAACAAAAATGAATTTCCTTTATGTTGTCAAATAATAAATTCCTTGGAAAGTGTTGGTATGGACTATACCCGTGGATACGGCTAGCCGTGGAATGTGAAAGTATGGTGAAAAAAGGAATAAACTTTATTTTTGTTTGGGAACCGCCTATGATATATCTAGAATGGAAAGTATTGGGAACTACTCGATCATTTTCGTTGACAGGAAAAGCATGCCACCCAAAATGTTTTATCTCTGTTTTTTCGCTTTGAGCTCTCGCACCTCTACAAATCCCTACTTCCCTCTGTGAAGGGCCTTTCTATTTACTTTATGCAATTTTAATATTTTTTTGAGTCTCCATCTTCTCTTACAAAGTACCAACTAAGGGGTACTATGATCGTACTTGAGCAATGGATGTAGCTAATATGCGTGTGTGTTTCAAGAATGGATCAATGATTGAGCATAACGGGCTAGGGATAACTTGCTTTAGTATAGATATTTTGAAATACATGGTTGCTTATTGATATGCTTGAGTATTGAAATATTCATGTCAAAACTAGAACCATATAAAAGTCCATATGTCCATGCTAGAAAAGAAAAGAATATGTGATGAACATGTTAGGCAGCATTCCACATCAAAAATTATGTTTTTATCATTTACCTACTCGAGGACGAGTAGGAATTAAGCTTGGGGATGTTGATACGTCTCCAACATATCTATAATTTTTGCTTGTTACATGTTGTTATATTATCATTCTTGGATATTTTACAATAATTTTATAGCAATTTTATATAATTTTATGGGACTAACCTATTGACATAGTGCCCAGTGCCAGTTGTTGTTTTCTGCTTGTTTTTTACTTCGCAGAATATCAGTACCAAATGGAGTCCAAACGCAGCGAAAATTTTTGGAGAATTTTTCTGGACCGGAAGGCACCTGTTGGGCCAAAGAAGTACCAGAGGGGAGCACAACCCACCTGGGTGCGCCTGGGGGGCCAGGCACGCCCTGGTGGGTTGTGCCCACCTCGGCCACCTCCCGCGCCGCCTCTTTGCTCTATAAATACCCCGAAAATCCAAAAAACCTAGGGGAGTCGATGAAACACAATTCCAGCCGCTGCAAGTTCTAGAACCACCAGATCCAATCTAGACACCATCACAGAGGGGTTCATCATCCTCATTGGTGCCTCTCCGATGATGCGTGAGTAGTTCATTGTAGACCTACGGGTCCGTAGTTAGTAGCTAGATGGCTTCCTCTCCCTCTTTTGATTCTCAATACAATGGTCTCTTGGAGATCTATTTGATGTAACTCTTTTTGCGGTGTGCTTGTTGGGATCCGATGAACTTTGAGTTTATGACCAGATCTATTTATCCATGAAAGTTATTTGATTTTCTTGATCTCTTATATGAATTATTATTTTTAGCCTCGTATTTCTTCTTCAAATCTTTGGCTTAGTTAGTCCAACTAGATCGATTTTTCTTTCCATGGGAAGAGGTGCTTTGTGATGGGTTCGATCGTGTGGTGTTCTTTCCCAGTGACAGAAGGGGCAGCAAGACACGTATTGATCGTTGCTATTAAGGATAACAAGATTGGGTCTATTCCTACATGAATAGATCTTGTCTACATCATGTCACCGTTCTTATTGCATCACTCCATTTTCCCATGAACTTAATACACTAGATGCTTGTTGGATAGCGGTCGATGTGTGGAGTAATAGTAGTAGATGCAGGCAGGAGTCGGTCTACTAATCTTGGACGTGATGCCTATATAATGATCATTGCTTGGATATTATCATAATTATTTGAAATTTTATCAATTTCCCAACAGTAATTTGTTTACCCGCCGTATGCTATTTTTCTCAAAAGAAACCACTAGTGAAATCTATGGCCCCCGGGTCTATTCTTTATCATATTTGCTTTAAGATCTAGTTTTATTTGCTTTTGTTTTCAGGTCTATTATTCTAAAAACCCAAAAATGCCTTGCTGCACTTTTTATTTATTTATTTTATTTCATTTTATCACGTGATCTATTTATGCAAAATCATACAAACCAATCTATCTTTTACCTGAGAGGGATTGACAACCCCTCTTATGCGTCGGGTTGCAAGTATTTGTTCTTTGTGTACAGGTACCGTTTACCTAGTGTTGCTTGGTTCTCCTACTGGTTCGATAACCTTGGTTTCATAACTGAGGGAAATACCTACCGTAGTTGTGCTGCATCATCCCTTCCTCTTCGGGGAAATACTTACGCGGACACGAGCCATCACCCTTCCGATGATGTGTCAGTAGTTTACCACAGACCTACGGGTCCATAGCTAGTAGGTAGATGGCTTTCTCTCTCTCTCTCTCTCTCTCTCTCTCTCTCTCTCTCTCTCTCTCTCTCTCTCTTTGATTTTCAATACAATGTTCTCCTCGATGTTCTTGGAGATCTATTTGATGTAATCTTCTTTTGCGGTGTGTTTGTTGGGATCCGATGAATTGTGGGTTTATGATCATATTATTCATGAATATTATTTGAGTCTTTTCTAAATTCTTTTATGCATGATTATTATAGCTTTGTATTTATCTCCGATCTAGCCATTTGGTTTGGCCAACTAGATTGATTTATTTTGCAACGGGAGAGGTGCTTTGTAATGGGTTCAGTCTTGCGGTGATCTATATCCGAGTGACAGAAGAGGACAAGACACATATTTGTATTGTTGTCATTAAGGGGAAAACGACGGGGTTTATTCATATTGGTTGGATTTACTTTGTCTACATCATGTCATCTTACTTAAGGCGTTACTCCGTTCTTTATGAACTTAATACTCTAGATGCACGTTGGATAGCAGTCGATGTGTGGAGTAATAGTAGTAGATGCAGGCAGGAGTCGGTCTACTTGTCTCGGATATGATGCCTATATACATGATCATTGCCTTTAATATCGTCATAACTATGCGCTTTTCTATCAATTGCCCAACAGTAGTTTGTTTACCCACTGTATGCTTTTTGTTCGAGAGAGAAGCCTCTAGTGAAAACTATGGCCCCCGGGTCTAACTTTATCATATATAAAATAAAATACCTTGCTGCAATTTATTTACCTATATTTTATTTTGTGTTTTTTTATCTATCTACCATTAGCAGACTTGATCCTTGCAATTAAACGTCGAGGGGATTGACAACCCCCTTGATCGTGTTGGGTGCAGGTATTTGTTCTTTTGTGTGGAGGTGATGTTCACGAGGTCTTGCGTGGTTCTCCTACTGGATTGATAACCTTGATTCTTAATTGAGGGAAATACTTATCTCTACTTTACTGCATCGTCCTCTCCTCTTCAAGTAAATCGCTACGCAGCTCACAAGTAGCATCCTACATGTGTTCATTGCTTTGGGTTGGAGTACAAAGTATGGACGATCTACCTTGAGATTGTTGTTCGTTCTATGAGCCCTACCCCTCGGCTTATATAGATACTGGGGGATGGGGAGTCTAGGTTTACAACATCCTAGTCGAGTACATATAAGAAAATAGTGTCTTCGATTAATCTGGCTTCTTGGAGTACGCGACAAGTCTAAGGGAGCCCTCCTTCGATACGTTATCGACCGTCCAGTGTGGCCCACTTCTGAACCACATGGGGGTCCTCGACCCAGCCCACAAGGCTGGAAGACGACGTGATGAGAGACCCCCTAGCCGGGACACAGTCAGCTGAGGCGGTCCTGAGGGACGATAAAGGAAAATTCATTATAGGAGGTTTTTGGATAATAGATTGGTGTGCGGACCGTTCTCATCATAGAAGCTTTGGCGCTTATATTTTGTCTATCCCTTGCGCATTGGGCGTGATGGAATTGACTTGTCATTAATTCTAATAATTTGGAGGTTATTGATATCATGAATAATGGAGGACGGTCGACAGGAGCGGCGACGACAATTTTTGAGGATTGCTATTTTATTGCTTGTGATTTTCCTATTTCTAGGTCCAAATATTGTAATAGCGAAGCAAATAAGGTTTTCTCATGAGCTTGCTAGGTTGGCTAGATTTTCTTGTACTATTGATTGGTTTGCAGAGCCTTTGAAAGAGATCGTAGCCTTCCTTGTAAATGATGTATCTGTTGTTTCGATTGAATAAAGCTTTCGCATGCTGTCAACTCAGACTTACTGCTTCGTCTCTCCTCCTAAGCGAACATGCAACTAGGATTCCTGCCTCCTGTCGGCGGCGCCGCTAATCTGCCTCGTCTTTTGTGGCCTTACGAACATGAAGGCATGGTGTCGGCGTACGACAATCTATGGGGCCAAGATAGACCCCTTTCCATTCGGTGAAGGGGAACACAACACACAAAGAGCGGCAAGAACCACGATCAACACACAGTGGATTTACCTAGGTTCGGGCTGCAAAGATGCGTAGCATGCTACTTATGATTTTGGTGGATTTACGTGTGTCTCAGTCCTATTATACAAGAGTGTAGCCCTTGCCAGCAAGGAGCTCGGGGGTGCTACTGGTTAAACATGGACCGAATCCATCTAAATGATGCCTCCTTTTATAGCTTTAGGGGTCACCAACAATGGCAGAAAGGTAACTACATGCCGACGATAGCCACAGTGCTATCATACCTAACCCTGACAGTGTAGGACAAATGCATTTAATGTGCTGCTAGGTGCCTTGCTCTGCTGAATGCCGGGAAGGGATCCTGCTCCACCTATACCGTCAGCCCAGCTACCTTTTATTTCCATGACACGCGTATGGACGGGTGTCAATAAAGGCAATATTGATGTGGTGATTAACCACGCGGCCCGACATCCTCTACCTAACCACCTGTGCGCCTGCCACCTGTTGGCAGATTTCCGTGAACTCGCCTCCTGTCAGCAAATTGCTGACGGATAGGTGTGGGTGTAGCAGCAGGGAGCTTGGGGCTTGTTGGCAACATGGAGAGTCCGTTCCCGGGAAGGCCTGCTTCCCGGAAATCCTGGTCTTGCTCAAGCCTTGAGCCTGGGATGATCTTTAGTACTTCTCGATGACCCGCCTGAAGGTCTTTTTCAAAGTATTTATTCACTGTGTTTTGAGTGTCTTAGGGTAGATCCATCTCGTGCCATATCCTTCTCGGCACAGAGGTTGCAACTTGTCGGTCCGTGGTCAAGGGTATGAAGACCCACTGTTCACTACACCGACACGTGGTGGATCTCGACCCTTGTCGGCGGGAGTGCTTTGATTTAGATGTCTTTTGAGTTTTGTTAAGATTTGTATCCCGCTGATGAATATGTGATTATGAAGGTTCCCTGAAGATGGAAAGGTTCTCCCTGCCTGGACACCATCCCGGTGGTGCGGCTAGCATCGTCAGAGGGCGCGTGGAAGGCATGTCTCTAGCGGATCTCGCAGGATTCGGTAGGTGGTTATCTTTGGTGGATCTGCTCGGATCCGGTCTTCGTTTGTCAACATTCGTCTGTCTTTAGGTTGGATCCTTCCGACGTACGTTTCTCTTCATCGGCGACATTTGTTGTTCAGGTGCGTTGGTTCTATGGGGCCTTACATGACGACTTCTTGACTTTCTACTACAACTCTTGCCAAGTTATGACAAGGGAGGGCGACTTGTCTTCGGCTCGCATAAATGCTTAGGGCATCCACGGTGTGGGTATTTGCCGCCTCTAAGGCTACCTCCAAGTCTCCAAATATTGCCTCTATACACTGCATCCTCTGCCTCTAACCAAAAAAAGCTTGGAGATGCCTCCAATCTAAGCGTCCGCCTCCAAGGCTTCTTGCTGAATAAAATAGTCCACTGTCCCCACTTGTCAGCCAGTTAATTGAAGGAGGGAGTGATGGGTTGGTTGACAAAAGTAACATATATTATTCATTGTTGGTCTAGCTTTTGGCACTAAAAATAGACGCTACACATTGTGCATTTTCAGCTAAGAATAGAGGCACGACCATGGGTCCGAGTTTAGAGGCAAGCTTGCCTCTAGACATTGTGGATGCTCTTATAGTCATTGCTATGTGGTATACAGATCTGGGTTTGTTGTACTGTTATACCGAAGATGAATAAAATAGGAATTTTTTCTGATTTTTTAATAAAGTTCATTTTTTTAAGAAAGACGCACTCCAGACTTTATCATCAATAAATTGACCATCTCCGACTCTATACATAAGAACAGCTTGAGGCAGCGAGAACTGACAAGAGAGCCGAAGCAATTGTCGCATTCCTCCTCTTGTTCCGTCCCCAGCAAAAACTCGTCCGATATGCCGGCGGCGACGGCGCTGATGGACGATGTGGTCGTGGAGATCCTGCTCCGCCTCCCGCCCGACGAGCCCGGGTGCCTCGTCCGCGCCTGCCTCGTCTCCAAGCCCTGGCGCCGCCTCCTCACGGGTAACGCCTTCCTCCGCAGCTACGGCAAGTTCCACGGGGCACCGCCCATGCTGGGATTCCTCCACCGCCTCTACGATGAGGATCCCTGCGTCGCCCGGTTCGTCCCCACCGCGAAGTCCTTCCGCCCGCCGCGCACCGACCGCCGCTGCTGGTACGCACTCGATGCCCGCCACGGCCGAGCCCTCTTCTACGATTCAGAATCAGAACAGAAGCCCGCTGAGTTCGTCGTCTGGGACCCCGTCACCGACGGGCACCGGAGGATTCCCCTTCCCGAGACCCCCAAGTCCTGGAACGCGGCGGTGCTCTGCGCCGTGGATGGCTGCGACCACCTCGACTGCCATGGCGACGACCCCTTCCTCGTGGCATTCGTGGGCACCGACAAGGAGGAGGGGATCTGGATCACGTCCGCGTGCTTCTACTCGTCGGAGGCGAGTTCATGGAGCGGCACGAGCTTTGTTGAGCATCCGGATGCTTCCATCGAGATGCAGCCAAGCGCCCTCTCGGGAAACGCAGTCTACTTCCTCTGCGATCCGAGCACGCGAATTCTGCAATGCGACTTTGCTGGCGAGAGGAAGTTATCGGTGATTGACCGGCCGGACGTGCATGAGAATAACATCGTCCTCATAACAGCGGAGGACGGCACATTGGGATTCGCAGGCGTGCAGGAATCCAGCATCCACCTCTGGTCCATGGAAGTCGATCCCGATGGAGCTGCAGCGTGGGTACAACATCGAGTCGTCGACCTCGGGAAGCTGCTCCCCTCTCGCGCCCTCATGACCACGCCCGATGTGAGTGGATTCGCCGAAGGCATCGGTGTCATTTTCGTGAGGACTATTGTTGGCCTGTTCACCATCGAGCTCAAGTCCGGCCGAGTAAGAAAGGTGTCCAGCAGGGGAAGCGTCTGCACTGCCATTCCCTACACTAGCTTCTACACTCCAGGTATTAGCATCGTGCTTGGGTATTGTCTTTAATTGGGAATTGGGAATTTTTGGTCAGAGTCTCAGAGACCATAGTACATAGTATGGAGTATGTTTGTTGGCAACATAAAAATATGGATGATGGTATCTGTGCTGGAACATGAACTAGTCCCGGGAACTTCAGTACATAGTCCCGGGAACTTCTATATGTTGTCTCCTTTGTACTCCCTCCGTTCCTAAATGTAAGTATTTGTAGAGATTCCACTAGAAATCACATACGGATGTATATAGATGCATTTTAAGTTTAGATTCATTCATTTTACTCCGTATAGTCCATCTAGTGGAATCTCTACAAAGACTTATATTTAGGAACGGAGGGAGTAGTTTGTACTCAAACTGAAGCACACCATCCAGACTCAATCATTTGTATGTCCCAATTTTCATTCTTTATAGGCGTGAAGTTTTAGCAATGGCATGCTTGTGCTTCATTTTTTTTCTTTACGAAATGCAGCAGCGCTGCCTCCATTCAATTACCTGGCATGCTTATTATTTTTGTGACTCGTATCTTTTCAGATCGTGCTATTCGTCAATTGCAACGGCCAGGGATGATGCATTGATACATCTGTCAACATGAACCTGCTGGTGCTGGCTTCTTGCATAGCTCGTGCTTAAATAAGTGGTTTATCTTCAGCTGTGTAGTTTAAATAAGAGAAGAGCAAGTCCGCTTGATCAATCTAGAAAAGTGGAAGTCGCTGTAATCAACCAACTAGATTTGTTTCTAGTTGGGAGGTTGAAGTAAGAAAAGAGAAACGCGTGGTCAATTAGTATGTCTTCTCATTCAGCTGTTTGTAATCGTGGGTGAGTTCAACATGTCAGGTTTAATATGCCTGCTCGAGTAAATGCCATTTCAACATGTCCTGTGCTGTAGAGGTACCGTTTTCTCTGAATATATTGATGTCAAAGTCATCAGAAAGCTGCATGTTACCTACTCGAGACCACTATGGGGAGAATTGCATTAAGATGAGGAAGGTACAGTCTGCAGTGTAAATGCGGTTTCAGAAGCCTGTATTATAAAATGTAATACATCTTACATTTGGTATGGCAACCTAAATTTCCAATTAAGTACCTATAGTATGTTGTGTATGCACAAATTCAATTGTCTGAGTGAAGGTCCCATTTGTTGTTTAACTGAATCATTTGTGCAATGCTGTGGGTGGACCGGTTCGTTGCAGAGTAGCTCTGCCCGGTTCGTTGCAGAGTAGCTCTGCCCGGTTCGTTGCAGAGTAGCTCTGCTCTAGCAGTAGAAATGGAACTGCTGCTCCAGATCAAGGATTATAAATGAAGCGACTTGTTAAATCAACAGAGACTAGCTTAGTAACATTGCCTTGTTCCAATCTTGAAGATTATGACAGATTTCCAGTCTTGATTATGGCGACAGATTTAGCGGAGCAGGTGTCAGGCTCAACGGTGATCTTAAAACAGGGTTTATTGACTCTTCAGTAGAGGAAATGGATGCAAACTGCAGGAAGGATTGCAAGGGGAGTAAAATAAAATGAAGACAGTTTATGATTGTCATGCCGCCCCTCTCTGGGTTGGGTTTTACTAACATAACACAACCCAGAGCCATGACAAATTACTACACTACTAAAAGCGCATCTAACAAGCGCTGAAATTGGGCTACAAAGCAAGATTACACGACGACGACGACGACTGTAGTAAGGGACCAATTCCATGTGTTGTTGCTACTTGCTAGTCCACTAGCGGTCCTTCTTCATGAAGTAGCAAGGGATCGGGAGCTCGCTGGGATCCGGGGGCACGACGCTCATGAACGTCGGACCAGCGAACAGTTGCTCTGCCTCCGGAGCGGCTTCCTTGTCGACCGGAGCCTTGGGCTTCTTGTCACACCGATCAGTGGAAGGGGCGCGGCTCGCTGGCCTCTTGACAGCGCTCCAGCTTATTCGGGACTCCTCGCGACCGGCGCGGTCACCGCCGCCCATGCCCAATGCCACGCGTCCGGCGCGATCACCACCGCCCGTGTCTGATGGCCCGCGTCCGGCAAGGTCGCCGCCGCCCATGTCTGATGCCACGCGTTTGACTCGCTCGCCTCCGCTCATCTCCGACAGCACGCGTCCGTCGCGCTCACCGCCGGTCATGTCCGACGCGGCGGCCAGAATCATAAATCTGTTATCTATCCATCTCCGGCTCGCCGACGCACGGCCAGGCTTCTCGTCCGTCCGCGATGTCTTGAGCAACGTAGAGATTGGGGCCGACGGTGGGGTTGGCAGCAGCGCAGGAAGAACCGCGGCCATCTTGATCTTGCCCTGTCAAGAACAGAGACCAAAGACCAAGGAAGCAGAAAAGGAGACCAAAAGCACGAACCCTAATTCGATCGGATCGACGGAGGAAGAAGAAGGCGACTTACTCGATTTGATCTTCGTGTTCCGCCGAGCCCAACGGAGCGGAACGCGAGAGCTTCGAAACGAGAGGGAAAGCCGGGGTACGTATGTGGCACCCGTATCTACGTATTTCTAGATCCGGATCTAGGTATTTGTAATTGCCTAGGTCGGTCGTATCTGTACGTCGTATTTCTAGATCGGACCTGCGTACATATCCTAGTACAATGATAGGTAGCCGGCTCGGACCGGGACTCCTATTTCCCAACCCGTGCGGTGGAAAGCGAGGCCGCGCCCCTCGCGCGAACTTGGGCCGGCCCAGGTACGGGGCGCGCCTTCCCTAAACTTTTTTCGTTTCTTTTTGTTTGTTATTTTTCTTTTCTGTTTTTTTAGATTCCTTAAAAATACTCGATATTTCAAATAAATTATGTATTTGAAAAATATTCGCGAATTTTAAAAAAAATCGAAATTTTAAAAAGGTTCGCGAATTCAGAAAATGTTGGTGACTTCAAAATATTGTTCTCGAATTGAAAAGAAATTTGAATTTGAAAATTTTCACGAAATTTAAAAATCTCCATGCATTCAAGATTTTTTTGAAAATTTAAAAAAAATTATGAATTTAAAAATATTCGTGATGTTTGAAAAATCTCCATGAATTATAAAAGACTTTTACAAATTTTAAAAATGTTCACGAATTTTGAAATCGTTCACATATTTGGAAAATATGTCCGTGAATTCAACAATTGTTCATGAATTGGAAATTTTGTTGCCGAATACAAAAAATGTTCCATGGGTTTGAAAACTTTTCATCAATTTCAAAAAAATGTGCACGCTTAAGAAGAAGAAGAAGAAGGAAAAATAAAAAAGGAAAGAAGAAGAAGGTAAAAATACGAAAAAAAATATAACAGAGAAAAAACCATGCGAAGAAAATCAAAAGGAAAAGAAAAACCGGCTCAGGGAAGCTTCCCAAAAGAGGTGGGGAAAAGCCCTATTGTGGGCCGCCCATACAGAGGATGCGGCACATAGGAGGGTATGCGGTAGGTCGCTATCCAGCGACCTACGCGCGTAAAAGAAACTGGTAGTCGGACATGTTCTTTTATTTTTGAGAGAAGATATGTCGTGTGGGACGTTTCGTGGGCCGCAAGCCCATCAAACTTTTATTCCATTCGTTTTGTCTTTCTACACGATCCCGCTCTCCCTCTCTCCCTCTCTCTCTGTGTGTTTTGTGTTTCTTTTTGTGAAAAAATATTTTTTATCACTCTAGCTTTTGCCTATTTTTCTTATGCCACTCTAAAATTTGACATTTCACTTTTGCCATTCTTAGCTTTTGATAATGTATCACAATTGCCATTCCGTGGCAAAAGGAAAATAATTTTATTTAATTTTTGCCACTTGTAGCTTTTGACTATGTATCACACTTTCGACTATGAACATTTTGCTTTTCCCACGAAACGACAATTGCGATGATTGTCAAAAGATAAGAGTTGTAAAAGTGAAATGTCAAAAGCTAGAGTGGCATAACAAAAATTGGCAAAAGCAAAAATGTTTGTTTCTTTTTCTCCTGTCTCCTAAGAAAAATAGTAGCAACCATCTAAAGAACAGTGGCGCCATGCCGCCGACGGACTTCTTCTCGGTTGCCAATGCCAGAGACCTCCCTTTTTGCGCCCTCCCATGACATGGCCTCGACCCCTTGGGTGGTGACCTTCCCCGCACCGTGACCCATATGCTCACCTAGCATCGACACCAACATACGACACATCTTCCTTGTCTACGGCCTCGCTCGTCACCTTCGCCCAAACTACAGGAGGAATTATGATGGGGGGCACTTGTCAGCATAATAAAAACAAGGGTACCCCGAGTCCACTGACAAATGGGGCAACCCAAAAGGAAGGACAAATCGATGAAAGACCTAAAAGCCATTTTACCATAATACTAGGAGGGGGGAAACCATGTAGTGTAGTGCTGATCTTTGTGAAAACTTACCGTCTGGTAAATCCTCACTTAATCCAGGCGAGGGCTCCAAAATTGTCAGCCATGATGTCACAAGGGCGGTGCTCGGAGCCTCGAGCACCGAGGACTAGTGCCCTGCAAGACACGCAAGGTATTGTAGCAACTTCGTGTAAGTATCCCAATAGTAATCGTCCCAACGAAAAGTGAAGGAGATTATTTATGAATGGCATTTCGGTCGCACAATAGTTGTCACGGGTCTCGCGTAAAGTAACTGTTTGAAAATCTCCAGAAGCTATTAGTGTTCTTTGGAGCAAATAAACCAAAGTTATAACAGGATTGATTGTAGCAAAGAGCATAATAACAACTTGAAAGTAAAGAACATAAATTAAAAGAATGTAAATAAAGTTGGCTTGATCGGAACGAAGGATGAACACGAAAACTTCAAAGTGAAAGCCAAACCCGAGGTATGTATCTTGTGCCCGTATGTATGTATTTATACGTGTCCAGGTAGGACGAATGTTCTTCTTTTAGCAGTAGGTTAGACGTATGTGTATGTATTTGTGTAGATCAAATCTGTGTATGTACGACGACAGGAAACTGGGTCGGGCATGTTCTTTTCGTTGAGATTTAATTAGCACATATAATTAAGGAAATCCACACTTGTAACCGATGTGTTCTTCCCGCACACGTCCCATCCCATTCTACAGGCAACCGACACTCTTATTCGATGCGTCTCTCCGAAACGTCACTTCTGTGAGGCGTGTCTCTTCAAGGGATATATATACATGTAATCGATCAATAAAGCAATCAGCAATAGTGGGGGCGGATAGAAATGACTGCTTCAAACATTTTATTGAAAGAATTAAAGAAAGACTGAAAGGATGGATGGAGAAGGTATTATCTATTGGTGGCAAAGAGATTTTCATAAAAGCGGTAGCGCAGGCTATCCCGGTCTTTGCCATGTCTGTTTTCAATATACCCAAAGGTGTTTGTAAGGATATCACGGACTTAATTTCCCAGTATTGGTGGGGTGATGATGAGGAACATAAGAAAATGCATTGGTTTTTGTGGTGGAAACTATGCTACCCCAAGAGTGAAGGGGGCATGGGATTTAGAGATTTATACTCCTTCAACTTGGCAATGCTATCAAAACAATGCTGGAGGTTGATCACATGTCCTGAATCTTTGTGTGCTAGAGTGCTCAAAGCAAAATATTTCTCAAATGGGAGTCTACTCCGAGCTAGCTTAAAAAATGGAGCATCGTTTACTTGGCAAAGTATCATAAAAGGATTAGAGACCTTGAAGCTGGGATACATATGAAGAATTGGGACAGGAGAGCATGTGAACATTTGAAGGGACCCGTGGATCCCAGCTAGCCCGGACAGGAAGATGATATCATTGAGAGGCCATTCTATTCTTTCCACTGTTTAAGAGCTCATCGACCCCAACACTGGATCATGGGATGAAGACTTGCTTCGGTCGATCCTAAATTTGGTAGATGTTAACAGGATCTTATAAATCTCGTTAAACTACAATTCTTTTGATGACTTTATAGCATGGCACCCTGATCGGAAAGGGAATTTTTCTGTTCGTACAGCGTACCGTATTCAGTGGATTCAAACTTTTGGGGCTCATGCAACTGCACCGACACATCCTAACAGATCGAATACACGGGCAGTGTGGAGTGTACTCTGGAAGCTTTGCATCTCACGTAAAATCCAAAAAATTTGCTGGAGAGCGCTGCACGGGATATTGCCGCTTAAATCCATCCTTACTAACAGACATGTAGGTACAAATGGTGCATGTCCAATCTGTCATCAAGGTGCGGAGGATATTAAGCATTTGCTATTTGATTGTATTCATGCAAGGGAACTCTGGAGCAGATTAGGCATCTCGGAAACAATTGCCGAAGCCCGGTCGGTGAATCTTTCGGGTTCTATCATACTGGAACATTAACTCCTCGGTGGACCTAGCCCGGCTCCTTTGAAACCTAATTTGGATGTCAAGCAAGTCATTATGGTGGGAAGCTGGTATCTATGGTGGATCCGTCGGCAATTCACTCACGAGGATCGCCTCCTACTACTTTTAAATGGCCGATGTCCGTGTTGGCGATAGCAAATAATTACCATCAGGCTAATGAGAAGATGATGAATACTACCGTAGAAAAATGGAGGATACCAGAATCCAGGTTTGTCAAACTAAATGTTGATGCCGCCTTTTTTGTTAATGAAGGTTTGGGTGCTACAGCAGCTTTTATTAGGGATGAGAAGGGAACATTCCTAACGGCGTAGTGTAAATTTATATCCCATGCAGCTAATGTAGTTACCACCGAGGCCCTTGCGATGAGAGATGGATTGGCTTTTGCAAATTCACTTGGTTTCCCTCGGATTGAAGCAGAATCGGACTCCACAACGGTGATAGAATCATGTGATGGCCAAGCTAGATGGTGGGATGAAGCAGCAGCTATTTTTGCCGAGTGTGTGGATCTCTCTTCGTTGATCGGGAAGGTCAAATTTCAGTGATGCCCACGTTCTTGTAACCAAGCAGCGCATGTGCTAGCTAACTACAGTTATTGTAATAAGATTTCTTTTAGTTGGACGGATGAGCCTCCGGGCTTTCTCGTTTCGAACCTTGTGGACGATGTAATGCCTATTTTCAATCAATATAGCTAGTCATGATGGCCTTCACTAAAAAAATAAAGCAATCAGTTTACTATTCATTACATTGATTCATCACACGTTATCAGCACCTCATCTCTACTAAGAGCGACTTCACGACTCTTTGCAGAGAGCGAACAGGCCAGGAAAAACAAGAAAAGAAGAACAACACTGTCCCCGGCAATGATCGAGGCGGAACTCTGGCAATCTCAACTCTACCAGGAGCTTGATGTTGTTTGCGTCCTCCCAAGTTGCTTCTTCAGGAGACATGTTTAGTCACTGAATGAGCCATTGGGTAACCAGTCGATTTTGTCTGGGAACAGCTCGAGTATCCAGTACGATAATAGGGGCTTCTTTGATTTTTTCCATAAGTATCAACTAGTGGAAGGCCTGGAGCTGGGACATCATTTGGACTGATATGTCTTTTCAGCTGGCTGATGTGAAAGTCATTGTGTACCTGTACATCTGATGACATATTTTGTAAGATGAATTACTAATTTTCGGTAATCTCTACTCCTAACGAAGCAGTTGGTGTTCTTCGTTCTGGGTTTTTTTCGTCCCATCTTCCACCTTCGCTGGTTTTTCTTCGTAGGTTTTTTTCCGTCCCCTCCCCCACTTCGCCGGTTTATTTTCAAGTCACCCTCACACAACGAAAAAAATCCGAATGGATCAGAACTTTCCATGCCGGCGCAAGTTATTTAATAATGTATAATCAATCACGATCAATCTCTAAAGATCAAATCTAAATTAATTAATCTTACCTTAAATAGCTCAATCACATTAATTAGAAAACAAACAATTGATTTTAAGAAAAATCGCTTAATCACATGAATTAGAAAATAAATAACCGATTTTACGAAAGTCTCTACTCCTAACGGAGGAGTTGATAGTCTTCGTTCCATAGTCTTTTTTATCAAGCTTTTTTTCTGTCTTACCTCCCACTACCACCACCACCCCTCCACACCTCCCCACCACGTCCCCACACACATAACACATAAAACCGGTGGAGAGAAAGCCAAACAAACCAACGCTGAAACCTAAGCACGGCTTCCCCCTCCGCACCTCTATCCTCACTTCTTTCCTTCCCTGCCTGCTGCCCTCCCTACGGCAGCTCCTCTGCTTCGGCCCGACCCTCCATGTGCCGCCGGGCCCCCACCAAGGCCGTCGATGAGGGTGGCCAAGGTGGGCGACCGCACAGGGCCCCCGCAAAAAATGGGCCCCCCAAAATCATTAATCTTCCGCTAATTACATTGCATGTCATGCACGATCTCTCATCGGCGAACAATTTCTTTCTTTCTCTACACACCCCTATATGCACGGGATTTCTTACCTTGATTATCTCACATACATGCGCGTGATTCCTTTCCATCTCATGCGACACAACTCCTTGCATACACCATTTAGTTCCGGATATTTTGGCACGATAATTGCATGCATGAGGATTAGGGATGAAAGAAAATCAGCATGGAGATCGCTCCATTTATGGGCCATTTTTTACCGTAGACTTTTATTTAATGGAAACAACGTATCGAACGTAACCAAAGATGCTGGAAATAAAAAAATGATTGAAATTTCAGAATTCCGTAAAATTTAATACACAACAATAATATATGAAACAAAGGTTAATGGTAGTATGATTTTTTAAAATATGAATACCTATTTTATATTTGATAATCATATAACGTAAATGTCTAACCTGGAGTACTCCACACCACGTGGTTCACGCCATGCCATCGGTTGCTCAGCAGAGTAATAAAATATTGGATGATACATGTGACGACAAGCGCATGTTACATGAATTGATAGCTGAACCATAGTATAGTTTATTTTCCGCACCGGGGTCCAAATTTCTGGAGACGGCCCTGGCCCCACTCACCCCCATCGCATCGGCCACAAGACCTCGCCTCGCCCCGCCCCGCCCAATGTCGACGCTGATTCCGGCACCACGCCACGCCTCGCTCGCCTTCATCGAGGTCGTCCGATGTAGCCCAAGCACAGTGTGCCTCGGCCTTGCACTGGTGCGCGTCGGTCCTAAACAAACGGTTTTTTACCCCTTTCCACGACGCTATTTGGAACCGTCGCCAAGTGAGTGTGTGTGATAGGGTGTCCTTCCCACACGACCAAGAAATCGTCGGGGATATGCCCTCCTGGGACCCAGGCTGGGTCCGTGTGCGATCGGACGAGGTATCGAAACCCAATCATTTTTGTAGGTATGTACATCCCACACGGTAATCCGAGAAAATCATTTCCGTAGGTATGTACATCCCACACGGTAATCCGAGAAAACCATTTCCATAGGTATGTACATCCCACACGGTGAATCCTAGAAAAACATTTTCGTTCGTATGTATATCACACACAGTGAATTCAAGAAATACGTTTATGTTCTTATGTACATCCCACACAGTCAATCCAGGGAAAACATTTTCGTTCGGATGTACATCCCACACGGTTTTATGTATACGCTCGTGTGTGAAAGGTGTAACTATCACACACGCTCTGTCTTGGTTAACTGTTTGCTTTCATTAACTACATCACACACGATTTGATGTAGAAAACTGTGTGGCATTGGGCTATCCATTGCAAGCGCTTTTACTGCTAGAACCGTTTGCAAAGGTCCATGACCGTCTGTTCTATTTTTATTTTTGCCTGTAATTTATTATTCTAATTGGAAATTTTAAAATACGAAATGTGCAATTCAAATTCTCAGCACAATGATTCAATAACGAATCCATAAATAAAATTGCCAGTACAATATGTTTAGTAATTACAGGATTAGGCAGCAATTAACTATGATGAACCGCAGTATTTAAAGGCGGTAAAGGTGAAGAGACAAGTGTAAATCATTTTGACTGCCGACGGTGTTGAAGAAGCGGAATGCCCATAATGTGTCTTCTTACATGCCATAGGCACGAACCACTTTTGTCCAACCCCTTGTGACGATCGCCCGCCCATCCTTCACCGCCTTCAGAAAGACTTCTCGAGCATTATCATGGTAGCATGAATTATATACTTTAACCTTAGTTGCCTCCACTCTGGTCATGTAGTTTGCAAGGTAATCATCAGTAAATAGCTTCGGAAACCACTAAAAAGAGAAAAATATCAGATACTGAGGTCTAATAGAGTAACTTGTTGTGGGCAGGGGAAAAGGCAACACATTACTTACCATCCTAAAGTTCACTGTTGTCTTCGACAAAGTGTAAATAAAGAGCTTAATTCCAATCACCCGTTTCTTTCGCCTAACAATCTTTCTTAGTTTCCTCACTTGTCGCTTGTTCATGAATATCTCATTGCCCCATACGCAAAAGGGATCGAAGTGTGGATCAGTACCCCTCATATATGTACCTACAAGCAACCAGTAAATGTTAGAAGCTAAACTGAGATTGCATAAATGATGTAAAATACAACTACCTATGTTCCTAAGTACAAGTTTTTTTTTAGATTTCAATATGAACTACATACGAATGTATATAGAATTATAGATATAGTTTAGATTAGAATCTAGATTCACTCATTTTGCTCCTTATGTAGTCTATATTGAAATCTCTAAAAATCCTTATATTTAAGAATAGATGGTGTATAAGACATGGGATGCAGCTAACCTTGACGGCAAACAACGGCGTCGCCCATTGTAGCCCTGTGTAAGTACATGAAAAGCCAATGTTAACTACAACAGGGTTAACATCCACCAAAAATAGCAAATAATAATAAAACGGCAGCATCTGTAGTGATATCTTCATTTCAAAAGAGTAGCACGGTAGCAAAGGGACTGATTAAAAAATGGATACAACTATTAATTGCAACAGGCTTAACAACATCCTAATTCATGTTTTGTAAGTTTGTAGCCATTGAAATACAACTTTTTTAAAATGGATACAACTGTTAATTACAACAGGTTTAATGGCCATTAAAACCGGTATTGATAAAAATGCAATTGGCAGAGTTAAACATCACAGACCAGGTGCTGCCAAAGCAGATAATGGCCCAGTTGTCTATAAAAAGGTAGGAAAAATAGCTCAAACATGTTAGGCATGTTTACTAAAACATGCTTGATACATCGACAGAACAAAACATAGCCATTAATTGCAACTGGTATTGGTAACACTAAACGGGTGGGTACATACTTGATAAGTCCTGAGAGGTAGTTCCTGGGGCACTTCATCTTGGCCAGAGCCCGCCCAAAGTCAGCGGCGGCGGAGGCGAGCTGTTCCTCCTGGTCGAAGCGTGGATCCGTGCCACTGACATGTGTACCTACAGGCAACCAGTAAATGGTAGAAATTAAACTACAATTGCATAAATGATGTGAAATACTGTAAGACATGGGATGCAGCTAATCCAGACGGCAAACAACAGCATCGTCCGTTATGACCCTGCATAAGTACATGGACAAGCATGTTAAGTAAAACATGATTAGCATCCACCAAAAAAGCAAATGGAGCAGCATCTTTAGTATATCTTCATTGTGGAGAGTAGCATGATAGCAAATGGACAGATTAAAAAATGGATACAACTGTTAATTGTAACAGGCTTAACAACATCCTAAGTCATGTTTTATAAGTTTGTAGCCATTGAAATGCAACTGTTTAAAAAACGGATTCAACTGTTAATCGCAACAGGCTTAATAGACATTGAAACCGGTACTGATAAAAATGCAATTGGCATAGTTAAACATCACAAGGCAGGTGCTGCCAGAGCAGAGAATGGCCCAGATGTCTATAAAAAGGTAGGGAAAGTAGCAAAAACGTGTTAGGCATGTTTACTAGAACATGCTTAATACATCGACCGTACAGAACATAGCCATTAATTGCAACTGGTATTGGTAAGATTGAACTGGTGAGTACATACTTGGTAAGTCCTGAGAGGTAGTTGTTGGGGCACTTCATCTTGGCCAGAGCTCGCCCAAAGTCAGCGACGGCGGAGGCGAGCTGTTCCTCCGGTTGAAGCGTGGATCAGTGCCACTGACATGTGTACCTACAGGCAACCAGTAAATGGGTAGAAGTTAAACTGCAATTGCACAAATTATGTGAAATACTGTAAGACATGGGATGCAGCTCACCTCGACGGCAAACAAAAGCATCGGCTGTTATGACCCTACATAAGTACATGGACAAGCATGTTAAGTTCAACAGGGTTAGCATCCACTAAAAATAGCAAATGGGCAGCATCTCTAGTGATATCCTGAGTCATATATTGTAAGTTTGTTGCTGGTATTAGTGAAATTGAGCTGGACACGATAATATTTGAACATCACACAGTGTGTAGTACTAAAATAAACAAGGCACGAACATGCTTAATACATCAACCGTACAAATCATAGCCGTTGCAAGTGGTATTGGTAAGATTTACCTAGTCAGATCTTACCTATTAAGTCCTGGGGGGTAGTCGTTGGGGGACTTCATCTGGGTCAAAGCCTGCACCATGTTGCCGGCGGCGGCGGAGGCGAGGTGTTCCTCCGGGTCAACACACACAGCGACCATCACGCCATGGACCGCCATCAGCTCCTGGCGGGGGGATTTGGAGGCATGAGGATGTTTCTAAGGCGCCATTTAAGCAATCAGGCCGGGGACATGATAGAGATCGGTGGGTTACCTGACTGGATCCGAGCAGAACGTAGATGTGGTCGAAGCTGTGGTTGCGGCGGCGGCGGTTTGAGATGCCGGTAGGGGGAGGCGCGAGGGAGGGGGATACTGAGGGGAAGGGGATGTGGTTGGAGGAATAAATTATGAAATCGCGCGCCTAATGAAAATTTCGGTGCGAAATTTGAAACTTGGGCGGGGGAAACACAAAATACACACGAAGCGCGTAAAATACTCATATGCGAGAAAAAAGTAAGTTGGCAGATTCCGTCTCCCAAAAAATGTACACGTGTACTTGATTTTTTTTGGTCAATGGTACGCCTGGTTTATTAGGAAATATCGCATAGGTAACTGACTTATGGGTCATTAACGCAAAAAACGCAGATGGATATGGCATAGAAACCGCATGTTTTGTGATCTTCTAATGATTAACGCAAAAAACGCACATGGGCGCACATGCTAATCAACGCTCAAAGCCCTTAAAGGATGCTCTTACCGACATTGTACGTTAATACTACAAACTTAAAGTACTACCGGTAATTTTCTCTAATACTACAAACTTAAACTACTTCTCGCATGCTGCCATCAGGGCATGCTGGCCAGACGTCGGCGTTCTCCTTCCCGGCCTTGTAGGCGGCAGCCCACCGTGCTTCGATCTCCGCCAAGCTCTTCTCACCATGGCGTGCGGCCTCTTTTTCTTGCGGCGGCGGGACTCTCTTTTCTTGACTGCTTTCTGCCTTTTCCGCTCCTTCTGTGCGGCTTTGGGCGCCTCTATATCCACCACCCATTCGGCCATGTCAGCCTCAAAGTCCACCCATGTAACTGTTTGGCCGCCAGCGGCGATGAACTCGGCACGGCGAGATGCCATCGCTTCCTTACCATGTGTGCGGTCGCGACCGGCGAGGAACGCGGCGCGGCGGGATGCCATCGCTTCCTTACCAGTTACTGTACACCGCGGTGCCATGGACGACGCCTGCAGAGAGCTATGGGACGGAGGGGTCGGGCAGCCGTACAGTGCGGTGGTATTCAAGAGCTCAACCACAAACGACAACAGAAATTTGGCTTCCCTTACAATTTTGCTCGTTCATTATCGCACACGGTTCATCTCCATCGCTTTCGGAAATAGTGTGCGCTGAGCCTATTGTGTGTTGCGTTATGATTGGCCGGAACCCCAGCCACGCGGATCGCGCGTGTGCACCGTTGGATGCGCCGCGATCGAACGACAATCCACGTCCCTCACATCACACCCGTGCACCTATAGCTAGATTGGATTTACATGCGCTAAATGCCTAGAAAATGCACATAATCCCCTAAATATGGTAAATGAGCCCGGAAAAATGCCAAATTTGAACACGGTGATTTGCAGGGTGTATGTTCGTCGTAGAAAAAAACTCCAGGGCAAAGAATGAGGAAAAATTGGATTCCCCTTCAATCTGAGGATTTTCCTTTTGAAAACATGGAACTTCCTCGGTGATGGTTCGATTATGAAGGGCGTGCATGACCACATAAGCCAAACCTTCTCAAATTTTTACCAATGCATGGTGGGGTCATACCATGGCACCATGCCAGGCATCATGTTTTTAAGCATTTATTTCATTTTTTCTATAGTTGAAAACCCAACAAATAGACATGTGTGGTTGACTATTGCCACACATTTCATCGAAAAAATCTGTCCATTCCTTGTAAAAGGCATGAGAATTTACTAAATGGCACGAGCATGGTTTTATAGGCCGTTCTTGTGGACCCTTTCATGCATCGATTGTTTGAACTTGAATTATGCGCATTAATGCCTAGGAAATGCACATAATCCCCTAAATATGGCAAATGAACCCGGAAAAGTGCCAAATTTGAACACGGTGATTTGCAGGTTGTATGCTCATCATAGGAAAAAAACTCGTGGACAAAGGACAAAGGAAATTTGGACCCCCTTCAATTTTGGTGATTTCCCCCTCGAAACCATGAAACTTCCTTGGTGATGGTTCGATTTATGAAAGGCGCGCATCACGACAATGGAAAACATTCTCCAATTTTTACCAGGGCATGGTAAGGCCATACCATGGCACAACGCCAGGCGTCATGTTTTCCAACCACATGTTTCATTTTTTGTATAGTTGTTAACCGAGTAAACGACACATTTATGGTTGACTATTGCCACACATTTCCTTGGAATATCTGCCCATTCCTTGTAAAAGGGATGAGAATGTGCTAAATAACACGAGCATGGTTTTCCAGACCGTTCTTGTGCACCTTTTCATGCACCGACAGTTCGAATTGAATTATGTCCATTAATGCCTAGAAAATGCACATAATCCCCTAAATATGGTAAATGAGCCCGGGAAAATGTCAAATTTGAACATGTTGCATTTGAGGCGGTATGTTGATCGTTGGAAAAAACTGAATGACAAACTAGGACGGAAATTAGGATTCCCCTTCAATCTTGGGGATTTTTCCTCTCGAAAGCATGGAACTTCCTCGGTGATGGTTCAATTTATGAAGGGCGTGCACGACGACATAAGCCAAACCTTCTCAAATTTTTACTAGTGCATGGTAAGATCATACCATGGTGATAACCCACAAGTATAGGGGATCAATTGTAGCCTCTTTCGATAAGTAAGAGTGTCGAACCCAACGAGGAGCTAAAGGTAGAACAAATATTCCCTCAAGTTCTATCGACCACCGATACAACTCTACGCACGCTTGACATTCGCTTTACCTAGAACAAGTATGAGACTTGAAGTACTTTGTAGGTGTTTTTGGATAGGTTTGCAAGATAATAAAGAGCGCGTAAGTAAAAAGTAGGGGTTGTTTAGATAAAGACACAATAAAGTAAATATAGCGAGTGTGGAAAAGTGGTGGTAGGAGTTGCGAAATTGTCCCTAACCAATTGACTACTTTACTAGACCGATAGCAAGTTTTATGTGGGAGAGGCCACTGCTAGCATGTCATCCCTGACTTGGAATTCTATGCACTTATGATTGGAACTATTAGCAAGTATCTGCAACTACTAACGTTCATTAAGGTAAAACCCAACCATAGCATTAAGATATATTGGTCCCCCTTCAATCCCGTATGCATCAATTTCTATGCTAGGTAGAAGCTTCTGTCACCTTTGCCCTCCAATACATTGTCCTATCAACATACAACTAACCCTATGGTGTAATCCATGCGCGCGCTCATATGATGGGCACCAAAGGACAGCAACATAACCATAAGCAAATTAAATCAATCATAGCAATTCATCAACCACCGATAGGACAACCAAAATCTACTCAGACATCATAGGATAGCAACATATCATTGGATAATAATATGAAGCATAAAGCACCATGTTCAAGTAGAGGGTACAGCGGGTTGCGGGAGAGTGGACCGCTATAGATAGAGGGGGGAAGGTGATGGAGATGTTAGTGAAGATGACAGAGGTGTTGGTGAAGATCGCGGTGATGATGATGGTGGCCACGGCAGCGTTCCGGCGCCACCGGAAGAGAGGGGGAGAGGGGGGCCCTTCTTCTTCTTCTTCTTCTTCTTCTTCTTCTTCTTCTTCTTATTCCTTGACCTCCTCCCTAGATGGGAGAAGGGTTTCCCCTCTGGTCCTTGCCCTCCATGGCATGGGAGGGGGGAGAGCCCCTCCGAGATTGGATCTGTCTCTGTGTCTCTCTCTGTTTCTGCGCTCTAGTATTCTGCCCTTTCGCCGTTTCTTATATATCCGGAGATCCGTAACTCCGATTGGATTGAAACCTTCGCCAAGATTTTTTTTCCAAAAATTAGCTTTCTTGCGGCCAAAGAAGAGCAGCAACCGCCTTACCAGTGGCCCACGAGGGTCAGGGGCGCACCCCCTGCCTCGTGGCCACCTCGGACACCGTCTCGCGTTGATTCTTCTTCCCATATTCTCCAAACATTCCAAAAATATTCTCCGGCCGTTTTTATTCCGTTTGATATGGGGTTCTACGAAACATAAAACATGCAACAAACAGGAACTGGCACTGGATCAATAAGTTAGTCCTAAAAATAGTACAAAACGTTGTCAAAAAGTATATGAAAGTTGTATAATATTGGCATGGAAGAATAAAAAATTATAGATATGACGGAGACGTATCAGCATCCCCAAGCTTAATTCCTGCTCATCCTCGAGTAGGTAAATGATAAAAAGATAAATTTTTATGTGGAATGCTACCTAGCATAATCTTTATCATGTAATCTAATCATGGCATGAATATTAAGACACGAGTGATTCAAAGCAATAGTCTATCATTTGACATTAAGACAATAATACTTCAAGCATACTAATAAAGCAATCATGTATTTTCAAAATAACATGGCCAAAGAAAGTTATCCCTACAAAATCATATAGTCTGGCTATGCTCCATGTTCACCACACAAAATATTCACATCATGCACATCCCCGATGACAAGCCGAGCAATTGGTTCATACTTTTTAACGCGCTTCAGCTTTTTCAACCCTCACGCAATACATGAGCGCAAGCCATGGACATAGCACTATAGGTGGAATAAAATATGATGATGGGGGTTATGTGGAGAAGACAAAAAAGGAGAAAGTCTCACATCGACGCGGCTAATCAACAGGCTATAGAGATGCCCATCAATTGATGTCAATGTGAGGAGTATGGATTGCCATGCAACGGATGCACTAGAGCTATAAGCGTATGAAAGCTCAAACTGGAAACTAAGTGGGTGTGCATCCAACTTGCTTGCTCATGAAGACCTCGGGCATTTGAGGAAGCCCATCATCGGAATATACAAGCCAAGTTCTATAATGAAAATTCCCACTAGTATATGAAAGTGATAAAATAAGAGACTCTCTATCATGAAGAACATGGTGCTACTTTGAAGCACAAGTGTGGTAAAAGGATAGTAACATTGCCCCTTATTCTTTTTTTTCTTTTTTTGCGGGCTTCTTTGGCCCCCCTTTTTTTTATTTAGGCTTCTTTGGCCTCTCTTTTTTTGGATGGGGCAATGCTCTAATAATGATGATCATCACACTTTTATTTACTTACAACTCAATGTTACAACTCGATACTAGAACAAAGATATGACTCTATATGAATGCCTCCGGCGATGTACCGGGATGTGCAATGATCTAGCGTAGCAATGACATCAAAAAACGGACAAGCCATGAAAACATCATGCTAGCTATCTTAAGATCATGCAAAGCAATATGACAATAAATTCTCAAGTCATGTATATGATGATGATGGAAGTTGCATGGCAATATATCTCGGAATGGCTATAGAAATGCCATGATAGGTAGGTATGGTGGCTGTTTTGAGGAAGATATAAGGAGGTTTATGTGTGACAGAGCGTATCATGTCACGGGGTTTGGATGCATCGGCGAAGTTTCACCAACTCTCGAGGTGAGAAATGGCAATGCACGGTACCAAAGAGGCTAGCAATGATGGAAGGGTGAGAGTGTGTATAATCCATGGACTCACATTAGTCATAAAGAATTCATATACTTATTGCAAAAGTTTATTAGCCCTCGAAGCAAAGTACTACTACGCATGCCCCTAGCGGGATAGATTGGTAGGAAAATACCATCGCTCGTCCCCGACCGCCACTCATAAGGAAGACAATCAATAAATAAATCATGCTCCGACTTCGTTACATAACGGTTCACCATACGTGCATGCTATGGGAATCACAAACCTCAATACAAGTATTTCTACTAATCCACAACTACCCACTAGCATGACTCTAATATCACCATCTTTATATCGCAAAACTATTGCAAGGAATCAAACATATCATATCCAGTGATCTACAAGGTTTATGTAGGATTTTATGACTAACCATGTGAATGACCAGTTCCTGTCATCTCTCTAAATAGATATAAGTGAAGCAAGAGAGTTTAATTCTTTCTACAAAAGATATGCCCACGCTCTAACAAATATAAGTGAAGCAAAAGAGCATTCTACAAATGGCGGTTTTCTATGTGAAGAGAAAAAGGCAATCCAAACTTCAAATGATATAAGTGAAGCACATGAAGCATTCTATAAAGTTATACTCAAAGAATATAAGTGAAGTGCAATGAGCATTCTATAAATCAACACAGGACTAGCTCATACCAGCATGGTGCATAAAATAAAAATGAAAAATAAATGCAAAAGACGCTCCAAGATTTGCACATATCGCATGAACGAAACGAATCCGAAAACATACTGATACTTGTTGAAGAAAGAGGGGATGCCTTCCGGGGCATCCCCAAGCTTAGACGCTTGAGTCTCCTTGAATATTTACTTGGGGTGCCTTGGGCATCCCCAAGCTTGAGCTCTTGCCTCTCCTCCTTTTCCACATATCGAGACCTTCTCGATCATCGAACACTTCATCCATACAAAACTTCAACAGAAAACTCGGTAAGATCCGTTAGTATAATAAAGCAAATCACTACTCTAAGTACTGTTGCAAACCAATTCATATTTTGTTTTTGCATTGTGTCTACTGTAATATAGCTTTTCCATGGCTTAATCCTTTTCCATGGCTTAATCCACTGATAGAAATTGATAGTTTTATCAAAACAAGCAAACTATGCATCAAAAACAGAATCTGTCTAAAACAGAATAGTCTGTAATAATCTGAACATTCACCATACTTATGATACTTTAAAAATGCTGCCAAAATTAGGAAACATAAAAAATTTGTAAATCAAGACAGTGCAAAAAGAATCAGAATTGTTCGACGTTCCAGTAAAAAACTAAAAATCACGCACTACAGCCAAAGTTTCTGTCCTGCACCGTACAAACCAACAAGCATTGTAAACATCCTAAAGGCAAACCTTGGCACATTATTTTTATAATACAATGGAATTGTACAAGGGGATAATTATTTTTGTTGAAAAATTTATGTAATCAAGATTCACAAAGTTTCCATGAGCATGAACAAATTTGAAGGAGCTCTCCCACTTCAACAATGCTTATCTTTCTCACTTTCACTTTTCTTTTTGAAAAGTGTTGGGTTCCCCTCTTTATTTTTTTGTTTTGTTTTTAAACTTTATAAAAGCACTCAACAGAGATAAATGACTCTCTAAAACATCCGGGTTGTCTCCCTGGCAGCCTTTCTTTAAAGCCATTAAGCTAGGCATATAGTGCTCAAGTAGTGAATCCACCCGGATCCCAAGGTATATCAAACCCAACTTTAATTAACAATGATTTAGAATTTAATAGTGAGCACAAAGCAACATATATCAAGCAATGATGAATTCTAACTCTTTTCCTATGCATCGGCATGTCATAAAAGAACAATTCATGCACACATAGTAAAGGCCAATGCATAGTATAAGCAGTTTCTTGCGATTTTATCATATTGGAAACATAGAGAGGTGGAGATATAGTTTCTCTCTCATAATAATTGCAAGTTTGAGCAGCAAGCACATGCATATTATATCTATCAAAATCATCATGTGTAGTAGTAAAACGCAACCCATCAATATAATCCTTAATAGCACAAACTTCTCCGATATAGTGTAGTTTGGAGAATTCAAAAAGATAATAGGACTATCATGCGTGGGTGCAATAGCAACAATTTCATGTTTAACATAAGGAACTATAGCAAGTTCATCTCCATAAGCATAATTCATATTGGCATCTTGGCCACAAGCATAGCAAGCATCATCAAAAAGGGATATTTCAAAAGATCAACTGGATCATAACAGTCATCATAGCAATCGTCCTTCAGTAAGCACGAAGGGAAATTAAACAATGTATGAGTTGAAGAGTTACTCTCATTAGAAGGTGGGCACGGGTAGCTAATCCGCTCTTCCTCCTTTTGTTCTTCGCTATCCTCCTCATCTTTTTCATCCAATGAGCTCACAGTTTCATCAATTTCTTCTTCCATAGACTCCTGCAAAATATTAGTCTCTTCTTGGACAGCGGAGACTTTCTCAATAAATGCATCAATATCGGCATTGTATTCATAATTCTCATAGCAATATTTAAGGATAGCTAAATTTTCAAGTGTATAAACTGAATCATCAAAATCTTCAAGTTCTTTAAACAAAGATTCAATTTCACATGCATCCTTAAAAGCAACAAATTCTTCTATTTGTTCCACATCATAGTAATCATATATACCTCTAGCATAAGAAGCCAAGGTTTCATTATCATTAAATTTTCATGAAAAGGGAAGGTGTAGAGCCTTCATCCTAGAGCAACAAGTATAATCATATCTCAAGCATAGTTGCCTAGCATACCACTTCAACATATAGATTTGATCCCATAATAGTTCCCCTTTTTGAGTCAAGCGATAATCCCTAAAGTATTCACGTTGATCCAACGTGTCTCCCATTACAAAGTTGAACGGGGCTTTCTCAGGATTATCAAAGTAGTACATAGTATTTGTCACATGTTGAGCATTGAGGGTTTTAGGAGGTTCCCCATCTCCATGAGCAGCAAGTACACCTAATTTTTTTTGTATTTCGTGTTTAATATCCATAACTAAAGATAGAGAACAACTAAGAACAGCAAATAAAAACTACTTAGTGATAAAGCAAACAAGCACACGCGAGAATATTCACCCCACGCTATGACTCCCCGGCAACGGCGCCAGAAAAAGGTCTTGATAACCCACAAGTATAGGGGACCAATTGTAGCCTCTTTCGATAAGTAAGAGTGTCGAACCCAACGAGGAGCTAAAGGTAGAACAAATATTCCCTCAAGTTCTATCGACCACCGATACAACTCTACGCACGTTTGACGTTCGCTTTACCTAGAACAAGTATGAAACTAGAAGTACTTTGTAGGTGTTTTTGGATAGGTTTGCAAGATAATAAAGAGCGCGTAAGTAAAAAGTAGGGGCTGTTTAGATAAAAGACATAATAAAGTAAATATAGCGAGTCTGGAAAAGCGGTGGTAGGAGTTGCGAAATTGTCCTTAAGAAATTGACTACTTTACTAGACCGATAGCAAGTTTTATGTGGGAGAGGCCACTGCTAGCATGTCATCCCTGACTTGGAATTGTATGCACTTATGATTGGAACTATTAGCAAGCATCCTCAACTACTAACGTCCATTAAGGTAAAACCCAATAATAGCATTAAGATATATTGATCCCCCTTCAATCCCGTATGCATAAATTTCTATGCTAGGTAGAAGCTTCAGTCACTCTTGCCCTCCAATACATAGTCCTATCAACATACAACTAACCCTATGGTGTGATCCACGCGCGCGCTCATATGATGGGCATCAAAGGGCAGCAACATAACCACAAGCAAATTAAATCAATCATAGCAATTCATCAACCACCAATAGGACAACGAAAATCTACTCAAACATCATAGGATGGCAAAACATCATTGGATAATAATATGAAGCATAAAGCACCATGTTCAAGTAGAGGGTACAGCGGTCCAAAGAAGAGCAGCAACCGCCTTACGGGTGGCCCACGAGGGTCAGGGGCTCGCCCCCTGCCTCGTGGCCACCTCGGGCACCATCTCGCGTTGATTCTTCTTCCCATATTCTTCAAATATTCCAAAAATATTCTCCGTCCGTTTTTATTCGTTTGGATTCCGTTTGATATGGGGTTTCTGCGAAACATAAAACATGCAACAAACAGGAACTGGCACTGGGCACTGGATCAATATGTTAGTCCCAAAAATAGTATAAAAAGTTGCCAAAAGTATATGAAAGTTGTATAATATTGGCATGGAACAATAAAAAATTATAGATACGACGGAGAAGTATCACTTGGCACCATGCCTGGTGTCATGGCTTTTAAGCATTTATTTCATTTTTTCTATAGTTGAAAACCCAACAAACAGACATTTGTGGTTGACTATTGCCACACATTTCATCGAAATATCTGTCCATTCCTTGTAAAAGGCATGAGAATTTACTAAATGGGACGAGCATGGTTTTCTAGGCCGTTCTTCTAGACCCTTTCATTCATCGATTGTTTGAACCTGAATTATGCGCATTAATGTCTACGAAATGCACATAATCCCTTAAATATGGCAAATGAACCCGGAAAAGTGCCAAATTTGAACACGGTGATTTGCAGGTCGTATGCTCATCATAGAAAAAAACTCATGGACAAAGGACAAAGGAAATTTGGATCCCCTTTCAATCTTGGTGATTTCCTCTCGAAACAATGAAACTTCCTCGGATGATGGTTCGTTCTATGAAAGGCGCGCATCACGACATAAGGAAAACATTCTCCAATTTTTACCAAGGCATGGTGAGGCCATACCATGGCACCACACCAGGCATCATGTTTTCCAACCATGTGTTTCATTTTTTGTATAGCACGAGCATGGTTTTCCAGACCGTTCTTGTACACCTTTTCATGCACCGATTGTTCGAATTTAATTATGTGCATAATTAATGCCTAGAAAATGCACACAATCCCCTAAATATGGTAAATGAGTTTGGAAAAATGTCAAATTTGAACACGTTTCATTTGAGGAGGTATGTTGATTGTTGGAAAAAAAACTAAATGACAAACTAGGACGGAAATTTGGATTCCCCTTCAATCTTGGTGATTTCCCTTTCGAAAGCATTGAACTTCCTCGGTGATGGTTCGATTTATGAAGGGCGTGCATGACGACATAAATCAAACATTCTCAGCTTTTAACCAGGGCACAGTGAGGCCATACCATGGCACCATGCCAGCCTTCATGTTTTTCAAGCACATATTTCATCGTTCTATAGTTGATAACCCAGTAAATGACGCGTTTGTGGTTGACTATTGCCACGCATTCCATTGAAATCTCTGCCCATTCCTTGTAGGCTTGAGTGGACCACTGTAGATAGAGGGGGGAAGGTGATGGAGATGTTGGTGAAGATGGCGGAGGTGTTGGTGAAGATCGCGGTGATGATGATGGTGGCCACGCAGCGCTCCGCGCCCACCGGAAGAGAGGGAGAGGGCCCTTCTTCTTCTTCTTCCTTGACCTCCTCCCTAGATGGGAGAAGGGTTTCCCCTCTGGTCCTTGGCCTCCATGGCATGGAAGGGGCGAGAGCCCCTCCGAGATTGGATCTGTCTCTCTGTCTCTCTCTGTTTCTGCGCTGTCGTATTCTGCCCTTTCGCCGTTTCTTATATATCCGGAGATCCGTAACTCCGATTGGATTGAAATCTTCGCCAAGATTTTTTTCTGAAAATTAGCTTTCCTCCATGCCGACGCATTTCAGGCCCAACGGACGAAACTGGTCGCCTGGTTGGAGTTGCTCTAGCCACATTTTGGTTTACTTTTCGGTTTGTCCTTGGGTGGCCCAAAGGTACATTCATTGTCATGCACATGTATCTACAGACTAGAAACTGCAGTTACATATACAATTCTTCCCTGTAGTAGTTACTTGCTACTACCTCTGTTTCTGACCCTTGGAAGTTTGGAACTACCTTTCAACTCATTCTACCCATGTACGCACGTGTCCTGTTCTGTAGAGGTACTATTTTCTCTTCAAGGGTCGAAGCCGATCAAAGAATTGAAAGGCAGGTACTGTTTTCTCTGAATATATTGATTTGAAAATAATCGAAAAGCTGCATGTGAGTTCCAGGATGGCGGAAAATTGAATCAAGATGAGGAGGTACAACCTGCAGTGCAAATGCGGTTTCAGGCAAGATGAATCATAGCCTTAATATGCATGCATTCATCGGAGTATTTATCTCTACCTATATATTTTTTTTACTAATAAACCAAGTATTGCTTCTGGTCGTCCGTCTAAAACATTACCCTCGAAGTTGCTACATATTACCCGCTATGCCATCCATAAGTGAAGAAAACGATTCGTTTTTTTGTTAATACACCGTCGCTACAAGTGTTTTATACGTAGGATACCCAGCATTTATCACATATGAGCCTGTGGCATAGTGGCAACAGCATGTCTCTCCCACTCACTAGACCAGGGTTCGAACCCTGCTACCACTGGTTTTTCCAACTCTTTTTTCTCACCCACCTCATCCTCCCTGAATGTCTTCATGGGCCGGCCCGCGGGGCGCGGCATCTCTATTTTTCTTCATTTCGTTTTTTTGTCTTTTCTTTTCTTATTTCTGTTTTTTACTCTTCTTTTGAATTAATTTGAGATTGACAAATTTTAAAAAGTTGCGGCTTTTGAAAAAAAATGGTCGAGAAATCATAAAATGTCTACAAATCTTAAAAATGTTCGAAAAATCATAAAATTTTCGTGGTTTCAAAAAATGTTGGTAATTTTACAAAGATTTTGGAAAATTATAAAAAAAATCAATTTAGAAAACAATTGTCGGGAAATAAAACCATGTTCTTGATTTTGAAAAAATGATCATGTATACAAAACATATTCGTGAATCTAAAAAAATATCCATGAAATTTAGAAAATTCTCAAAAAAATCAAGTTTTCTGCGAATTTCAATTTTTCACTAATTTAAAAAACCCATCGATTCAAAAAATGTTCAGGAATTTAAAAAATATTCATGTGTTCAATAAATGTTCGTCTAAACCAAACAAATGTTTATGAATTTTAAAAATGCCCAATTATTTAGAAAAAATGTTTGTCAATTCCAAAAACTTTTTGCCGTTTCAAAAGTATTTTATGTCTAGGTTTTGATCAGTTTTTGGAAAGTCTTTATATGTCTAGGCGTCGGGAGTAGTTCGTGGTAGATGAGATTTATTTTAAATGTTTTAAGTATTTTCTTGCGCTACACAATGACAAGTGTGCCATGCGGTGGCAAGCTCATTGTCTTGGGATTTACCATGTCGAATGCATTGTGATCATGTGGACATCACGTCCATCATCAGCGAGAGTCGGAAGAAAGGTAAGTGATAAAATGATGAGCCATCGTGTTAAAATAAAGGATGCTGATTGAGTCATACTTATTTGACCAGAGTATAATTATTGTATCTACCGTTGCAACGCACGGACATGTTTGATAGTAAACTGTAATAGTACATCTTACATTCCGTATGCCAACCTAAATTTCCAATTGAGTACCTATAGTATGTTGTGTATGCACAAATTCAAGTGATTGTTTGAAGGTCCCTTAAAGCAAGTACAATAGAGCTGAGTCAGCTGGCTATAAGAAATAAACTAATATATTTTTGTTTAGTTGGAGGAAAGAAAAGAGAAAAAAGAAGGTAGGGCTCATTCGGTTTGGAGGAAATCAAAACGTAGGAATTAATAGTAGTATAGGAATTTGATAGGATGGCACTTGTCATCCTAAGGAATTGACTTACCTCCTTCCTACGCGCAAAATGAGCTTTCAATGGATGTGTAGTTACCTCCAAAAACACGGAAAATGAGTAGTATTCTTACCAAATTCCTGTACGCATTTCCTACAAACCGAATACATATATAAGAAATTTTCCTCCAGAATTCTTGTTCCTATGTTTTTCCTACGAAAACCCTCCAAACCGAATGAGGCCTAAGCAGGCTCTTGGTGAAGAGACGGCTCTAGCACGTGCTCCTAGCGGAAAATTCCAACGAAGGCCGAGCTCCAGTGAGCTCGTTTTCAAATTTTATTATATTGGAGCCCGAAAAATTCCAAATTTATTTTTTGAACACACATGCACATGTATACTAGGTATATGCATATTTTCAGTATTATACGTTTACATGTGGCGTACAGAAAAAAGACAAATACACATTTTTTAATGGGCCTTTTATTTTTGTTATTGGGCCAGAAATTTTTTATTTTTGTACAGCCTACAAATCACAACATTTTTCAACGAAATTTAACACATTCTTGCAGAATACATATATGTTTTCATGGATTTTTTTTCAGATTTTTTTGGAACTTCTAAATACGCTTTTTAATTTGTTTCAGAATACCGAGCTCACTCGAGCTCAGCCTCCAAAAATCCGCACCCGTGCTTCTAGGCACTTTATGAGAGTGAAAGATGAGCCATATAATAATAAAAAGTAGTACTCTCTTCTAATCAGCTATTGTACATATTGGCTATAAGATGGACTTTGGATGACATGGCAATGATTTATAGCTAACAGTTGGCTATACTATTAACCGCTCTTAGTTGCTGACTAAATCATTTGTGCTATGTTGTGGGTGGAGCATACCTTTCTTCCTGTTCTGATTCTGATGGCCCGTGCCATGCCCAATGGAAGCTCTTAATTTACGGATTTTCTAATTCTCATATATAGCAAAAGCAATGTATGAAGATAAAGCGAAAGAATGCCAATTGCCACTAAACCAGTACCACTTAAGGTAGGTGAAGAAGGTACCTACAAAATATCAACAACACTTCACTTTTGGTGCAGCGCAGGATCTACAATGTCATGATTGTCTGCAGCCTGACACCACGAACTTCCTTATCTGTAAGATTCAGCCAATTCAGACGGTACACCAGATCATAAACTTTTTCGCGAATACGCTTTGGAGCATATCTTTGCATTGATAGAGGGGAGAAAGTACAGAAAACCGACCTAGCCACGTACACAAGCTGGCGTGGCCGGGACGCTAGGTGAGCAGAGGGCAGAGGGGATGCTCAGCCCCAAAAACATCAGTTCAAGTTACAGTGATTAATGCATTAACTCCTTTGGCTCCGGCAGCTGCCCAGGAGCGAGCTTCCTCCATGATCGCGCGAACAAGATCCGAGGTAGAGGGCATGATCTTGTCGAAGACTGCAGCGTTGTGGTGTTGCCAGTGTGACCAGGCAATGAGGGTGGCAATGGAGGCCAGGCCGCGCCGCAGAGAGGGTGGAGAAGCGTCCAAGACGTGGACAACCAATCGAAGAAACCAGATCATAAACTGAAGTACTAATTAAAAGTTGTAGTTACCAAATGAATTGTGCGAGCCAATATATACACATGTAACCAGCAAAGGAAAAATTCCCGCAAAAAAAAAAAAAAAACCAGCAAAGGAAATTACAGTATCTGATTACCAAATATTCAACCACAGAAATGGTAGCGTGTCACCGGGTGCAACTTAATTGTTTCAGTACTGCGCACAGAGCTCCTCAAATCTGGACAAGCTGCAAAAAACATTATCTATATGCTCATTTTGAGTAAAAGGTAGTTGAATAAAAAAAGGCGAAAGTAGAAGCGGAACAATATGAACTAAGCGGAAATAAGATCATCATGGTCACGGACCTTTTAAGCAGAGGCTTTGGATTGTAAGGGAATAAATCTTTCTTATGAAGATCTTCCAAAGTTCGCTTTAACGAAAGGAGACATACTTTAGCACTCAGGAAAAGCTGTTTTTTGCTCTTATTTTCCTTGTCATGAGAGGAACCTAACTTAGTGCCTTCCATTGAACTGCCAGTGAAACTATTTATATTTTTCAAGGTTCTTTGCCTTTTACAGTTGAATTTTTGTATTTGTGCCTCGTAAACTGAATCATCAACAAAAGCATCCCAACACCCGGATACCAGTCGTAAGCACCTGAGAACAGAGACATAGACATCACATTGGGGAGCCTACACGTTGTCTGTCATTTGACAGTATCAGAAAAAATATGGAAGCTACTAACTGACCGTAATAGATACTGGGCACAATGCACACCTACATCTTTAGATATGAGATAATCAACAAGTACCAAGTGATCATAGTGCAACTGCAAAATAAATACAATAAACAATTAACAACTCAAAATGTATATTATACAGTCAAACAGGAGAATGAATTTGGATGATCTATAGAAAAGAAATGACTCATGGGTCAGCAAACGCAGGAGTCCTAAATAACATATTTGGTAAGTGTCGTTACAAATTGCCGAACACTCATATGCTTGGAAGGTCTAATAAAAATATATTTATTTATACTTATGTGCACTGCAACGCATTCCTACAATCTGAAGTTATAGACCATCTGAAATTTACCGATGCCTACAGTCTCACACTCACTTAGAAAACCAGTATGATTAAGTTGAGTACGAGATAGTAATAAGAGATGATTTACCTCTAGCTCACTCTGTGCGTTCGGTTTATTCGGTTTACATGGTTTGGTTTATACGGTTTTTCAGTTTGTACGGTATTAATACTTCGGTAAATACGGTATGAAATTAAAATACGGTTCGGTTTCGGTATATACCAAATTATTTCGGTATATATCATAATAAACCAAAGTTGACGTGAATTTGAAAATGACGTAATAATAATTTGCAAAATTATGACTCAAAACACATACTATTTTACACAAATAGTATATAACTATATATGTAAGTACATATGCATGCATTGATTCATCTATTGATGGTTATGGACGTGCTTACCATTTTTAAAAGAGAAAAATGACTATGTTACAAGAAAACTTTATGTGCTTAGTAGGGAATTTGACTCATGTACAAGAAAAATGACAACTTGTATGGTTCTTTATCTCAAGAAATATAAATTTATTTTTACTTTGGTTTATTCGGTTAACCATTCGGTTTTTCGGTATATACCATAAAAACCAAAGTTCAAATCGGTATGAAAAGTTGATACCATACCGAAACCAGAAACCATAAAAACCGTAAAATCGGTTCGGTTCGGTTTATTTTCGGTATGGTTTTTCGGTTTGGTTTTCATATGCACAGAGTGACCTCTAGCTATGGTAGCTGATGTACACTTATCCGGACCTATTATCTTGATCGCTATTAGAGCCCTAACGAATTAACTGCCTACTTATGGAGTGCAGTAACCAGAATTCCTCAGCTAAAAAATCATTATAGGATGGCATCTCCTATCCTGTACTGCATAAACTACTGGAAACTTGTTGCTACATCTTTAATAACACGTCGCCAAGAAACCATGACAGCATGAAGCTATTTGCACAATCAAATGAACAAGAACTGAATGTCATAATACTGCTTTGCAGAGATAAATGAGCATCTAGCACATCTAGCAGAATAAGATGTATAACATGTTGACTGACTCACCAATGAAAGCCATTGATGAAAAATATGAACTGGGTCAAAAACTATGGAGAACAGTTTGGCACCAATCAGTTCAGACGTCCATTTAGTTTCCATCTTATCTCTGCAAATTTGGACAGAAGGTGGTAACTATATAAACATACCTACAGTCTGGATAACTTTCCATTATGAAATATTATACGGTATATCTTCTGCTTACATTGCCAACGAAATAAGTGGAGCATCCAAAAGCTGCAAGAGAATGATGAATAACATATCGTCCTGCAACATGAAGGAGCATATGCCCAATACTGTAACATTTACTCAAACACGAGGAATACATGTTAACACTAATAAAACAAAGCATTAAGAAGATAAAGGCTTCAGCATTTAGCCTGAAGTACAATTTACATTGGACGAACGGGGACAGGAGAGGAGAGGAACTGTATGTGCAAAGAAAAACATTAGCAAATTTGAGGTATAATGAGCATGATATCTCACTGATGCTCAAGATGTACTCAACATAGAAAGCAACTCCCTAGCAATGTGCACTAATATAGATCCAAATACTCTACTGTAAAGAAACAAACTACCCGCAAAAGGTGATAACGATCACTTATGAAGACAAACAGAAGCAGAAATGCATGAGTTGAACATGAAACCCAACTTATCTAGTACCTACAAGACATAACGAAAATCAACCAACTCACACAGAAGCTCGTTGTTAGGAGCTAGGGTTTTGCCCTGCCTGGGGCGTAGGCTATACGGGAAGGAGGGAGGTGGGCGAGGGCTGGAGCGCGGCGGCCGGCGGCGAGGCGCCGTCCTTGCGGTTGGGGCGGCGGCGCAAGGAGGAGGAGGCGGCTAGGGTTTAGGGTTCCGGCTCCTCTGGGAGCCGGGCAATAGAATAGTCTTATTGCTTGATTCTCAAAATAGTCTTACAACCTGTATATATAACCATAATCTGAAAATAAACCTAAGATAACTTGGGCCTAAGCCTGCCCAGTGGGCCTACGGCGGCCATAGACCTGGCCGGTCATAACATCTCTCCCCGCCTGCGCAAACAGCTCGTCCTCGAGCTGAAAGTCGGGGTAGTGCTGGTGGAACTCCTCGCGCTGCTCCCAAGTATCGTCCTCCTCTGGTAGTCCCGCCCACCGAATCAGCACATACCAGGAGCCACGGCGTAGCTGGGCCTTGAGTGCCTTCTCCGGTGCAGGAAGGAGACGTCCGTCCGAGGCCGGCGGAAGGGCAGGCGGTGCCGCGGGTGGATCACCGCGGAATGGCTTGAGCAGCCCGACATGGAAGACATCATGAATGCGCGCGCCGGCCGGAAGCTGAAGACGGTACGCCACCTTCCCAATGCGTTCCAGGATAGCAAAGGGTCCGGCATAACGAGGACCGAGCTTCTTCCGCGCGCGTGGGTCCAACGACTGCGTAGAGCGGTGAAGTAGACGCAGCCAGACCCAATCACCCACCGCGAACTCCACCTCGCGATGGTGGCCATCATAGTATCGTTTGGCCAACTGCTGGGCCTGGAGAAGTCGTTGCTGGACTTCCGCGAGCATCTCATCACGGCTCCTCAGAAGAGCTCCGGCCGCCTCGGTCCGTGCCGAGGCCGCATCCACCGGCAAGATCGGCGGGGGCGGCCGACCATACACCACCTCAAAGGGCGTGTAATGGAAGGCGGAGTGAAAAGAGGTGTTGTAGCAATACTCCGCCCATGAGAGCCAGTCCACCCATGCGCGAGGGCGATCACCGTAACACAACGCAAATACATGGCAATCACCTTGTTAACGATCTCGGTCGCCGTCCGTCCGAGGGTGGAAGGCGATCTTGGCGGAGCTTCACGCCCGCCGGTCCGGAAAAGGTCGCGCCATACATGGCCCGTGAACACGTGGTCCCGATCATCGACGATCGAAGAAGGAAACCCGTGGAGACGGACAATGCCATCGAAGAAGGCCCGGCGGCGATGCCGCTGAATATGGATGGCCAAGAGCGATGAAATGAGCATACTTGGAGAAGCGGTCGACCATCGTGAGAATGACGGATTTGCCGCCCACCTTGGGGAGGCCTCGATAAAATCCATGGAGATGTCGGCCCAAACCTGAGATGGAACCTCAAGGGCTGAAGCATGCCGGGTCGCAGCGTCTCCGTTTTATTGCGCCGGCACGTCACACAAGACCGTACCAGATCCACGGACCAGGCACGATCGCTGGAATGTAGAAGTCGGCGCGAGACGGTGGAGCGTCTTCAGACTCCCTCATGGCCCGCCCGTGGGCGAGACGCAGCACCTGGCCGACGAAGATCGTCGTCGCGTCGGGACGAAGATGCGGCGCCCATGGAGAAGCGAGCCGTCGGCTAGTCGCCACGGCTCCTCCACCGCCGCCGCCACCGCCGCAAGAGGAGGGCGTCGGCATGCGTCGCGGTCGCGGGCGGATGTCGTTGTAGAGGCGAAAAGAAGGCCCGGTGATGATGCGAAGGCCGTCCCATCGCCGCTCCGTCGTCCACATCGGCGCCACGCCGACGAAGCGTCGGCGGCGGTGTTAAGGCGACCCGGCGGTACTCGACGGTGAAATCAAAGCCAAAGAGTTTATCGATCCATCGCGCCGAGGGACCGTCGAGAGCCTCGATCCAAAGATGAACTTGAGGTTGTAGTGGTCCGTGCGGATCCGGAAGGAACGACCCAAAGATAGGGCCGCCAGGTGGCGTCGCTCAGACCAACCCAATGAGCTCACGCTCATATGCCGCCAACTTAAGATGGCGTGCAGCAAATGGACGGTGAAGAAGGCGAGGGTCCATCGCCTCGATGCAGACCGCACCAAACCCTTGCACCGGGGCGTCGCAATGACGGTGAAGGGAGGTCGAAATCCGCATCCGTAGGGCGGGTCCGTCGTAAGGGCCCCTTGAGGGCCTCAAATGCGGACGTGGCCTCCTCATCCCAAGAGAAGGCGTCGCGACGGAGTAGGCGCGTGAGCGGGGCGCGAAAATTCCGGATGAACTTCCGTAGTACCACAAGGCCAAGAAACCAGCGCAAAGCCCGCGGAGATCGCGGAATCGGCCAGCGGCGACGGCCGCCACCTTGTCGGCGTCCATGGCCACACCTCGGCCGAGATGACGTGGCGAGGTAAGCGAATCAAGGTGTCCCGAACGAGCACTTCGAGCGCTTAAGATGAAGATGATGCGCCCAAGCTCGTTGAAGACGATGGCCACATCTTGAGGTGCTCCGCCCAAGAGGCGCCAGAGATAAGAATGTCATCAAAGAAAACGAGCACAAACCGGCGTAAGTAGGGCCGGAGGACATCATTCATCAAGGCTCGGAATGTCGCCGGGCGTTGGAGAGGCCAAAGGGCATCACCAAGAACTCGGCGGCCGTGATGAGTCCGAACGCCGTCTTGGCGATGTCGTCGGGATGCATGCGCACCTGATGATACCCCGACCGGAGGTCCAGCTTGGTGAAGAAGCGCGCCCCATGGAGCTCATCCAGGAGCTCATCGACCACCGGAATAGGAAACTTATCCTTCAGGGTGAGAGCATTAAGGGCACGGTAGTCGATGCAGAAGCGCCAAGTGCCGTCCGACTTGCGAACGAGAAGAACCGGTGCCGTAAAGGGTGATGTCGATATCCGGATAATGCCGGCGGCAAGCATGAGTGCGCACTGCCGCTCCAACTCGTCCTTCTGCAACTGAGGGTACCGATAGGGCCGTCTCGCCACCGGAGCCGAGCCCGCAGAGATGAATGCGGTGGTCGAGACCCGGCCGGCGGAAGGCCACGGGTTCTCAAAAGATCACCGTCTTTGCTGCAGGAGGTGATCCAACAGCGGATGCTCGGCCTCCGTGGTCGCCGCGGCTAGCCGGAGTGGAGGGGGCGGGGTGCCTCAACGCCCCACCGGATCGGCGCCCATGCGCCGAAGGTCATCGTCGAGGCGTCAAGTCCCACGGATGGGACCGAGAGTCCGCAAAAGTCGACACCGAGGATGAAGTCGAAACAGCCCAAATCGATGCCGCACAAGTGATGGTGAAGTGCTCGTCACCGATAGTAATGGGAACGCCCCGAGCGAGCCCATGGCAGCGAGGCGGTCACCATTAGCGACGGTGACACGCAGCTACCTCGCCATGCGGGCTGTAGGGCAAGTCGCCGCATAGTAGACTCGGGAGGAAGTTATGTGTCGAACCCGTGTCCAAAAGAGCCACCAGAGTCTCGCCGTGGATCGTGACCGAATAAGCATAGTCCGCTCATTGCGGATGCCGCCAGCCGCGTGAAGCGAGACGACAAGGGCCGAGCCGGCGCGGGCGCTGGGCGCGCGGCGCGACTCGGCGGCGGCCGGGTCGCCGAAGTCCTCCTCGGTGACAACGTCCTCCGCCTCGTCGGCGGTCTCTGGTAGAAGAGGCGCGGCGGACATGGCCCGAGGCATAGGGCGATCACGCTTAAAGCACAGCCAGCGGCGGCGCTCGAGCTGCTCCGCGAAGGCGCCGGAAGGGCGCGTTGCGGCCGCGGGGTCGTCGGTGAGCCGGTGAAGAAGCGCCACGGCTAGCGAAGGTCGTGGAGGCACGCTGCTCCCCGCGCGCTGCTGGCCGTGTCAAGGCTCGGGCGCGCTGCTCGAACGCCCGAAGCGTAGTACATGGCCGTCTCGAGGTCCCGGGGCCCTTCATCTCGACGCCCACGCGGATGTGGTCGGAAGGCCACCGACGAAGAGCTCGCCGCAGAGAGCCGCACCCCGGAGCGTGACATGCCAGAGCTCGAAGCGGTCGGCGAAATCTGGACCGTGGAGGTGAAGGGAGGCGGCCCACTTCGACAAACGGCCGCCGCGCCGTGGAGGTCCGGCGGCGAGACATACCGCGAAAACGATCCCGGGGCATGCCGCCTCATCCCGCCGAGAGCGTAGTACCATGTCTGGCGGCACCCGAAGGTGGTAGGACGCGAGCCAAGTCCGCCGGACGCCGGTGTCTGCCGCCCCGGAAGAATCGATCACACCGGTTTAACCAGCTAAGAGGGTCCTCCGAGCCGCCATAGGTGGCGGTCGATCCGGCGAAGCGCGGTGGTGTCGGGTCGACGCGCCAGCGGCCACCGGTTCGTCGATCGCGGAGAGCCGAGGCGGCGCACTATGCCGCAAAGATGGGTACCGACGGTTCTCCGGCCTCCGTGTAGACCGCGCGCAGGACGTGCCGCGAGCCAAGCAGAATCGGAGAAGGCGACGAGGGAACCGCACGTCTTTGAATCGGAAGTCCCGGTAGGGACTCGACTCGGGCGGTGTTAGCGGCGGTGGCGCTGGAGCCGCGCGCGGCGCGCGGAGGGGACCGGCGGGCGGCAGCCGCCACGGTGCCGGGCGGCTGCCGATGCCGCGTCAAGGGCGGGCCGGGGCCAGCCGGCGCTGGCGCGCCGATGCCGCGGTTGTCGGGCCCGCCCATCGCGCCACGCCGGGCGGGCGGCGGATCATGGGGCAGCGGTAGCCGCCGGCGAGGGCGGCGGCACCGAGTACCATGGAAGCGCCGCGAGGGCGCGAGGTCAGGCGGCGCGGCGGCGGCCGACGGCCGGGCGAGAAGAGCCGGATACCACGGACCGCGAGCACCGATAGTTGAGGACCATCGCCATGGCCTCCGGCGTGTAGTTGGCCGGCAGCGTGGATGTAGACGGCGGCGGCGCGGTGGTGGTGCCCGGCGGCGAGCGGTGGATGCGCCGGGAGGAGATCCAGCGTCCCGTGGCGAGATGATGATGACGCGGCGGCGGTGGTGGTCAGCGGCAATGACGGCGATGGTGGTGGTGAGACATAGTCGAACTGAGCTTGATGATACCAAGGTGTTAGGAGCTAGGGTTTTGCCGCCGGGCGAGGCTATACGGGAAGGAGGGAGGTGGGCGAGGGCTGGAGCGCGGCGGCCGGCGGCGAGGCGCGTCCTTGCGGTTGGGGCGGCGGCGCAAGGAGGAGGAGGCGGCTAGGGTTTAGGGTTCCGGCTCCTCTGGGAGCCGGGCAATAGAATAGTCTTATTGCTTGATTCTCAAAATAGTCTTACAACCTGTATATATAACCATAATCTGAAAATAAACCTAAGATAACTTGGGCCTAAGCCTGCCCAGTGGGCCTACGGCGGCCATAGACCTGGCCGGTCATAACACTCGTTTTGCCATTGAACAATGAACAAAGTTAATGAGATTTCTGGCATTTAGAGCAGAAGCATACCTCCTCCATATATAACTGCAGAAAGCATAAAACAATGTCTGTTGATAATTTTGAGTCCAAAATCTTGTCTAAGCAACATCTCTGAAACCAAACTGAGATTTCTGATAAGCCAAAATAGTTGCAATTATCAGTGCAGCCTTGCCCCTTGTGACAACATTGATCTCTCTTACATGAACATTTCAGTCTACTATCATCTCCACTGCAAGCCAAGACTATCGAACAACTAAGAAACAAATACATAGCCTGCCTTTGTAAGTGCCGAGTAGATTTATCCTGAAGCTCGCCCAAACCTACACCACTTAACAAAAATGGGGATCCTTCTAAACAGTTCTCCAGTTTAGTGCTATGTTGGAACATAGGTTCATGGAGTGGACTCTGAAAGTGGCCTCGAAGTAATTTCAGCAAACAAACAATATGTGAGCAGTTCTGCTGTATGTGAGGCTTAAGCCTTATCATTAACATCTGCATCGAGAAAGCAATGATTGATGAGTACTTGGTTACAGATTGCTTCAACTTCGTAAGAAAAGATTGCTGAATGTATGAAAACTACCAATATTTTGTGCTTTGAATACTGAGAGAGACTTTTTGGGATATCCTGTTGCTCTTGTAAGAAAGTTGCTAATCTAGGAATGGCATCTGCAAGTTTCAAAAATATATCTCGTCGGTCTGTGTCTTCTGTGTCACTTTGCTCAAATAAAGAGCACAAGAGCTGGAGGAGACTCCCTGACACAATTCCAAACTGTGCAGAATCTGTACTCAAACTATGTCGGTCATCCGTGACAATGCTTACAACTTTCCCGGCATTGAGTTGGTAACCAGGATCCCAATGTAACTTCTGAATATGATGAATGGACAGGCAAATGAAGTCATCTTTCATTTCAGAGTCATTGAGTTTCAGAAGCTTCAGAATAATGTGTAGTACTCGAAAGAGGCAAGTCATTATCTGCCTACTGGTATTGACACATCGTAGTTTGAGTACTGCTATAAAGCTTGTAATACTGGTGCTTTTAGTCGTAGTGTCGTGACTTATGCTTTCCGCAGCAGATGAACAACCAACAGAATCTTTGGTGGCATTAATTGTAGAATGGTTATGAGCGCATGTTGATACCGTGTGTATAGCTGCCCAGACCAGCTCAACAAACTGAATCCAAACGGCTTCCTATGAACACAGCACCAGATACAATAATAAATAAATAATTCTATAGAGAAACTTATGCACCATTAAAACAAGGAGAAGAGCATGAGCAGCATACAAACTTCATTAGGGAATTAGAGATGGCCATCAAGATATTCCCAGCTGAGTGCTTAATATAATCACTACATAGATGAAGTAAGCCAACCTGAAAAGGATGGGGTAACATAGAAGTTCAGTAGCTTATGAGACATGATACACCGGGCTGCAATAATACACAAAGAAAGATAAATAACACACTAGCCAATATTCATAATATGAATTTAAGTGGATGGTGTATAAGAACGATGAAAATCACCAAAGCAAAAGGTTATGCCAAGCGGAGCATATTGACAACAGCACACACAGTTCTGCACATGCTAGATGTTATGGGGCGGCAAATTGGCATGAATAGGATGCACACCCAAAACATTATGCCAAATTGCCACTTCAATAATAAATAATATCTTCATTATAAACCTGAAAGCGGCGAGTCCAATAAATAGCCTGATGTGATGCCACCACAAATTATCAATCTGATACTGAAATAATAAAGGACTCAAAGTTCCACAAGTTCCTCAGGTTAATTATTGGTGCAATGTTGATGTTATCCATTGTCATGTAGGTAAGTTTAGTTTGGACACGTCAACACTACTTACGGACCAAATGATAAGATAGGATACATATTCCGAAACTGTGAGCTTCACCCTTGCTCTTCTCCTCATGTCAAAAGTAATTACTAAAAAATGTCAAAGCAGGAGGTTGCAAAATAAAATGTAGGCAAGTTCTATTATTAGAAAAGAAAACACAACATGAGTGTTATTAGTTTCTGATGCCTGATAGAAAAATAACTTTCAAAAAGGTACTACTGCCAAAAAATCTTGATGGATAAAGTATGATGCTTCTGCATGAGGGCAGGTTGGTCCAGGTATGCAACAGCTTGGCAGGGGAGGGGGGGGACATGAAACATGGAGGACATCACATGAGAAGTTCTTACCACTATGGAGATAATATTGGCCAGGCAGCTAAACCCATCATCAAAATGATGGTCAGGTGGCAAACAGCAACTGTGAGCTTCTTCCGAACACAAAACAATCTCCAAAAAGGCAAGGGGATGAAACAGGTAAATATGTAATATATCTTAATAGATAGCAAATGTGCATGAGTTTGAATTCAACAAAATATAAGAATAAGATACAAGACAAAAATTAAGTATGGTACAGAATATCTCAATAAAAATGCACAACAACTGTAGGTTTCAAGGAAATCATGTGTAGCTCAGTTTTCTATTCTAATTAGTGACTGAAACTCACTCTGTCGGTTGCATGATTAGCACACTCGAGCTGCTCCACGAGACATCTTACAATACGGACTACATTTATGTGCTACTGGTTACTTGCAAGTTTGGTACGTTAATTCTAATAATCCAGTAAACCCTAAAACCAAACATCAGAGCGACCGATGAATGGCTCAGGGAAATCCAACTAAGAATTACTGTAGTAGAGAGATAAACAGTCAAAAGGGGCCAAGAACTAAGCAACTGAAGTCTGAAGCAATACCTGATCCGATGCGCACCCTTGCTCCCCATCATCCACCTCGTCGTCGTCCCATCCTCGAATTGCCTTGTTTACCTAATAACAACCAAAAATCACCCAAAACAATCATGGGAAGAACGGGAGCAGAAAACGTAAAGCAGCAGTAAATCAAATCATCGAACCAAAGCTAGAGGATTACCCGGGAGAGCGCGACGAGTATGCGCCGCTCTTCCTCCTGAGTGAGCTGCGGCCGCCGCGTCGCCAGCGGTTCGGGTTCCTGCAGAGGAGGGAGGACGGCGCAAGCGGCGTGAGAGGCTAGCTGAGAGGCCGCGGTTACCAGATACGAGCGCCCGGCGTTGCTTACGAGGTGGGGGAGGAGGGAGTCGGCGACGAGGTCGCAGAGGCGCGCGAGCTGCTGCCTCTCCTGCCATCGCGGCCGCTCTGCCATTTCCTCGCCGTGGGTGGCAAGATTTCGTGTTTTGACCTTTTGGCGTAGTTTAACAGGATCTGTCCCATATGATTTTTTTTCGAGATTTGACCATTTTGGCTACCGTTAGAGGCCCTGGCGATAGAGATCTACATGCTACTGCCAACGGTAGTAGTTGAGTTGGTTAGATGGACAGTGGTATCCCCAACCCATCAGAGTTCAAATCCTGGTGCTCGCATTATTTCTGGATTTATTTCAAGATTTCCGGCGATGCGCTTTCAGTGGGACGAGACGTTCCCGTCGACGACGAGGCGCCTACGGTGACTTCGTAAATCTCAAGATGATATGTCGGCTCAGTCTTTCAGAGGTACTCATAGGGGTAGGGTGTGCGTGTGTGCGTTCATAGGGGTGAGTGTATGCGCGTGTATATGAGCGCTTGTGTCTGTACTGATGCTAAAAAAAAAAGGTTCCGTTGACGGCCGTCTGCCGTCAACGAGCACTGACGTGGCAAAGGGACCTACCGCCGTCTACCCTGGCGGTAGGATCCAACACCCTACCGCCAAGGTCTCTGGTGGTAGGGTCCTGGAGGATAAGGTTTGTGGGACCCACTCCACTCATCTTCTTTCCCGAGCTCTCACTCTCTCCCCCCTCTTCTCCCCCACCCAAGCACCCACTAGATCCCCTTCATTGCTTGAGATTTATCCGATGGATCGTGGGCATTTGCATCACCGAAGGTACCTCTCCCATCCCCCCTTCATTTGGTTGGTTCAAATCATCTACTTTTGTTGGAATCAACTAGTTTTGCAAGGCCTAGTTCTTCATTTGTTTGGTTGTTTGCAACAATTCAAGATATGGTTGAGTGACTACTCCATTCGGAACCATAGGCCGTACATTGTTGGTCATTCCAACCAAAAAGTGTGCTATACCATCAAATGTGACAAAGAAGGTTGCCCATGGAAGGTCTGTGGAACAAAGATTAAGGAAACCGGGCAATGGGAGTTGAAGAGCTGTGTGGCCACCAACGAGTGCATACCGCCGGAGAAAGCAGACCGAAGCAAGGGACACCGCCAACTCACGTCCGAGTATCTAGGATACAAATTGTTGAATGAGATATCCCATGATCCAACCGTGAAGGTGAAGTTCCTCATGAGTTCAGTGTTCGAACGATTCGGGTACCCGGTCAAGTATGGAAAGGTGTGGATGGCCAAGGCAAACGCTATAAGGGTGTTGCATGGTGATTATGTCACCGCGTACAATATTCTTCCGAGAATGTTGGGAGCCATTGCTCATCCGAACCCGGGCATGCGCCATAGGGTCGAGTCAATCGAGGGAGTGTTTCATCGAGCTTTTTTGAGCTTTGGGTAATGCATCGATGCATTTAGGCATTGCCGCCCCGTCTTGTCAATTGATGGCACGTTCTTGACCAGAAAGTACAAGGGCACGTTGACGGAAGCAATGGCCCACTCGTCCAATGACAATGTGTTGCCGGTGGCATTTGCATTGGTGCCTTCCGAGCACGATGATAATTAGGAGTAGTTTATGGATCATGTGAGGACGAAGGTGATTAGTCCCAAAAGAGAGGTGTGCATCATATCGGATCACCATCATGGGATTCTCAAAGCAATAGAAGTTGACATTCCAGGCTATCCAAAACTCCAACAGCGTTGGTGCATGAGGCATTTCGTGGCAAACTTTTACCATGCATGCAAGATTAAGGAGTTTTGCAAAGATCTTACCATGTTTGTGTGGCATTCAACACAGACACATTCCAAAGACGCTATGATAAACTATTCAAGGTGTTGGAGAAGAACAAAGGAGGGAGAGAATTCTTGACAAGGCATCTTCCGGAGAAGCATAAGTGGTCTCGTGCTTATGACGAAGGAGGTTTCCGATACGGAGACATGAAAAGTAACATGGTGGAATGCTTCAACAATGTGCTCAAGGGTGTCCGTTCCTTGTCGGTCACTGCAATAGTGAAATATACCTTCTTCAAGCTCAACGAGTATTTTCTGAGGCATTCCGAAGTGACGGCCAAATGGATAGGTGAGAAAATGGAATTTCCCTTCAAAGTTAAGGATTGGTTGAAGCATCAAGCACGCAAGTCTTGGCGTCAACAAATCATTAGTTTCAATGAAAAAGAACAAATCTACCAAGTCGATGAGCCGGGTGGCACACCAAGGGACGGCATGACGTACGGTGGAGTAGCGTATGAGGTGCACCTCAAGACCCGGTGGTGTCAGTGTGAGAGACCTCACAAGTATCATTGGCCTTGCTCGTATGTGATGAACGCCGCAAGGTTCAGAAACTTGAACGTATCAGATGGTACCACCGTGCGGTTGCATGAGTTCTGATGACCCACAAGTGTAGGGGATCTATTGTAGTCCTTTCGATAAGTAAGAGTGTCGAACCCAACGAGGAGCAGAAGGAAATGACAAGCGGTTTTCAGTAAGGTATTCTCTGCAAGATAGTTTTGTGATAAGGTAATTCGTAACGGGTAACAAGTAACAAAAGTAAACAAGGTGCATCAAGGTGGCCCGATCCTTTTTGTAGCAAAGGACAAGCCTGGCCAAACTCTTATCTAAAGGAAAACGCTTCTGAGGACACATGGGAATTATCGTCAAGCTAGTTTTCATCACGCTCATATGATTCGCGATCGTTACTTTGATAATTTGATATGTGGGTGGACCAGTGCTTGGGTACTGCCCTTCCTTGGACAAGCATCCCACTTATGATTAACCCCTCTTGCAAGCATACGCAACTACAAAAAGAAGTATTAAGGTAAATCTAACCATAGAATGAAACATATGGATCCAAATCAGCCCCTTACGAAGCAACGCATAAACTAGGGTTTAAGCTTATGTCACTCTAGCAACCTATCATCTACTTATTACTTCCCAATGCCTTCCCCTAGGCCCAAATAATGGTGAAGTGTCATGTAGTCGACGTTCACATAACACCACTAGAGGAAAGACAACATACATCTCATCAAAATATCGAACGAATACCAAATTCACATGACTACTTATAGCAAGACTTCTCCCATGTCCTCGGGAAAAAACGTAACTACTCACAAATCATATTCATGTTCATATCAGAGGGGTATTAATATGCATAAAGGATTTGAACATATGATCTTACACCAAATAAACCAACTAGCATCAACTACAAGGAGTAATCGACACTACTAGCAACCCACAGGTACCAATCTGAGGTTTTGAGACAAAGATCGGATACAAGAGATGAACTAGGGTTTGAGAGGAGATGGTGCTGGTGAAGATGTTAATGGAGATTGACCCCCTCCCCATGAGAGGATTGATGGTGATGATTTCCCCCTCCCGGAGGGATATTTCCCTGGCAGAACAGCTCCGCCGGAGCCCTAGATTGGTTTCGTCAGGTTCCGCCTCGAGACGGCGGCGCTTCATCCTGAAAGCTTCTTTCTGATTTTTTCAGGGCGAAAGACTTCATATAGCAAAAGATGGGCACCGGAGGCCTGCCAGGGGGCCCACGAGGCAGGGGGCGCACCCAGGGGGTAGGGCGCGCGCCCCACCCTTGTGGACAGGGTGTGGCTCCCCTCTGGTGCTTTCTTCGCCCAATATTTTTAATATATTTCAAAACTGACTTTCGTGGAGTTTCAGGACTTTTGGAGTTGTGCAGAATAGATCTATAATATTTGCTCCTTTTCCAGCCCAGGATTCCAGCCGCCGTCATTGTCCCTCTTCGTGTAAACCTTGTAAAATAAGAGAGAATAGGCATAAGTATTGTGACATAATGTGTAATAACAACCCATAATGCAATAAATATCGATATAAAAGCGTGATGCAAAATGGACGTATCAAGTTCACATTGGAACGAACAAGGTTCACATGGGCTCCTAGGTTTCATCCCTTCCTCGATCAATCACAGTGGCCTGAGTATGAAGGGCCACACATCGTCCCCGACCCCGAACTCATGGTGCCTACAAAGGGAAGAAGAAAGAAGAGGTTTTGGGGTGACATGGATGAACTAGCTGGATACACCGGAATGAAACAATTTGGTAGCAGCCATTTCATGGAGGCACCGGACATCAATAGTTGTGGTCAATGTGACGAGCCGGGACACAATGTTAGGAAATGCACCAAAAAGCCACAGATCGATGCCAACACTCCGGATCCCACTATTAAAACTGGTGCCCGAAGAGGAGGTACCGGTGGCACACGAGGAGGTATGAGTGGTAGTGGGCGAGGAGGTAGGAGTGGTGCGCGCGGAGGACGGACGAATCTTGGCGTCAGTGGACGAGGAGACACTATTAGAGGGGGTGGGGGACGGTCGACTCTTAGAGGAGCCGGTGGTCGTGGTCATAGGACAAGAGGGGTTGATAGAGGAAGGCCTATTGACATCTTGCTTAACCCGGATGGTTGAAATAATGTGAATGGTACTTAAATTTATTGGCTTAATTCGGGCTTGTTATTTGTTTTTCTTGCATATATACATGTTATTTTACTTTACTAAAAACCTATTTTTTCTTTATAGGCATGGCTTCTTCCGGTTCCATGACGAGGCCCCCATGTGCTAACCGCGAGGACATGTCAGACAAGTGGACAGATACTAGCTCTTGAGCACTGCGTTGGTTTTCCCTTGAAGAGGAAAGGGTGATGCAGCAAAGTAGCATAAGTATTTCCCTTAGTTTTTGAGAACCAAGGTATCAATCCAGTAGGAGACTGAAAGGATCGATATGGTTGACTAAGGGGGGGGGGTGAATAGGCAACTAACAATTTTTAAGCTTTTCTTTACCAATTTAAACTTTGCAATAATAAAGGTTGTCTAGATGTGCAACTAGGTGAACAACCTATATGATGCAATCAACACAAGCACATGAGCAAGCAAAGATAGAAACACAAATAAGCTTGCACAAGTAAAGGGATAGGATAACCAAGAGAGGAGCCGGTGGAGAAGAGGATGTGTTACCGAAGTTCCTTCCTTTTGAGGGGAAGTACGTCTCCGTTAGAGCGGTGTGGAGGCACAATGCTCCCCAAGAAGCCACTAGGGCCATCGTAATCTCCTCACGCCCTCGCACAATGCAAGATGCCGTGATTCCACTACTGGTGCCCTTGAAGGCGGCAACCGAACCTTTACAAACAAGGTTGGGGCAATCTCCACAACTTAATTGGAGGCTCCCAACGACACCACGAAGCTTCACCACAATGGAATATGGCTCCGCGGTGACCTCAACCGTCTAGGGTGCTCAAACACCCAAGAGTAACAAGATCCGCAAGGGATAAGTGGGGGGAATCAAATGTCTCTTGGTGGAAGTGTAGATCGGGCCCTTGTCACCCAATCCCGAGCAAATCAACAAGTTTGATTGGCTAGGGAGAGAGATCGGGCCAAAATGGAGCTTTGGAGCAACAATGGAGCTTAGGGATGGAAGAGGTGGTCAACTAGATGTAGGAGACACACCTTTTATAGTCGTGGAAAAGATCCAACCGTTATCCTCAAGTTCAGCCCGCGACACGCGGTACTACCGCTCCGGAAGCGCGGTACTACCGCGCGGCCACGCGGTACTACCGTGGAGGACCACGGTACTACCGCAGCAGCAACAGAGGCCGGGACTAGCTTTGATCGAAGCGCAGATTACCGCCGCTGCGGTATTATCGCTCCCCTTGCGGTACTACCGCAAGGCGTAAGCCACAACCTCGAAGAGCGCGGATGAAATAAACTACATCCGTGCCTACTCGCTGAAAAAGAAACAAAGGTAAAAACCCGACGCTGAACTACACAAGACGAGGTGCGGTATTATCAGAGAGGCGCGGATGTAAAAATTACATCCGCTCCTACTACATGGCGCAACGGTATCGGGCATGAGGGCCACGGCATCTGCGGCTCCAGGAGAGCGGTACTACAGGCCTCTCCAGCGTACTACCACAGATGACGAGCGGTACTACCGTGTGGCGCGGATGTAAAATTGCATCCGCTCCTACTACCGCATCGAGCAGCACTAGGCCCGGAGTTGCGGTACTAAGGCTCCAGGGAGCGGTACTACTGTGACCCCAGCGGTATTATCAAGAGGTGCTTGCGGTACTACCGCTCCCTAGAGCAAGACTACCGCAAGTACAATGCAAGAGCCGTCGGATTGTGCACAACTATGATAACGGAAAGACGCTCCAAAGTGCAAGGAAAGGTAGGACAAGTGTACGTGTTGATTCCACCCAAACCTTTCCGACGCGGACCCCCTCTTAATAGTACGGCTCTCCTACGACTCAAATCCACCAAAGAGAAACGTAGAACAACGCCGTCTTCAATAGTCTCCGAGGGGCACCGAATCGTCTCGTGCCTAGTGATGAAGCATCTGAGAAACTCAAGGCACACGATTAGTCCGCAAAAGCATCGTCATCAATCACCAAAACACCTAAGGGATAAATATGCCCTTACAATCTCCCCCTTTTTGGTGGATTGATGACAATACGGGATTTGCACATAGATAAGATAATATTGAGCAAGGGCAAACCCCTCCTCTCCAAAATATAGACGGGCTCCCCCTAGATGTGTGCACCCTGGATGAATGCTTTGGACTGCATAGCACACATACTAGGATCACCACTCCCCCTATATTTTAGAGACAAAGGCACGATAATTAACATCTAAGCAAAACATAGCACAATATAACACAAGCTCGCTAAGATAGATAGAGTGCATATGTCTTACACCATATGAAGGAAAAGCAACTAAAACGAGGTTCAAACGAAGTTCAACCGAGAAAGCAATAAACACACCAAACACAAACACGACACACGACTCGCAAATCCCTACACTCTCTCCCCCTTTGGCATCGAGACGCCAAAAAGGCAGAGAGGACACCTACACACAAGTGGTGGCTCAAGCAGCAGGGAACTCATCCAAACCCTCTCCGTCGGACTCCTCGGCAGCAGGAATGGACTCCTCGACGTCCTCCTCAGAATCAGTCCACCTGTAGCCTTGCTTCTCCATCCACTCGGCCTCTGGAGTGATGCGCTCCTCAGACCCGCCAGACACATCCTCACCATAGAGCTGCAAGATCTTCCTGTCCCGGCGACGACTCTCCTTGGACGCCACGTGAGTCTTGTACTGCCCCTTGGCTTGCATGCAGAAAAGAGTCTTCATCTTGTCCTTCAGCTTCTTGGCCCATGAAGGCATAGAGGAGCTCTGGGAAGGCCTAGCAGCATGGCCCTCAAAGAACATTCTCGGCCCAAAGATCCTCCTCATCAACAGCAGCCCTAGCAGCAGACGCCTCGGCACGAGTAGTAGTGTTGGCCCAGTTGGGTTTGACACGCAGATGAGATGGGATCATGGCGAATCCAACAGGGGTAAGGAACTCCTCACCAGGAACATCTTCTCCCAAGTCTTGAGATCGCAGAAAATGATAGGGCCCATAGATAGGCACTTTATGTTGAACACCGCAAACCGAAGCTCACACCACATGATGTGAGAGACATCAAGTGGCTGAGTCTGAGACAAACGAGCCTCCTCGCAGATGAGCATCATATCCACCATATAGGCATGAACCTTGCCCTTGTCACCAATGCGAGGGAACAAGGAGTTGCGGAAGATGCGATACATGATATCCAGAAAAGAGTTGAGCACCAACCCTATCTTGCCACTTGGGAGCGTCTTCTCAACATAGTATGGTGCAAGCTTGTCCTTGTTGGCAGAATCAGAGTTGGCATGGGGGCGAACACCCACGGAGTGTCGAGCCCGCCATCGTGCACCGGAGCAAATCCATGAACTCCTTCCGGTAGCGGTCGACTTACGGCCATTGGACATCCAGTCATCCTCCTCTCCTCATCGAGTGAAAGTATCTTGAGGCAAAGAACCGATGATAAGCTCGGGGTCTTAGTCAAGGTGAAAAGATATCACATGCTCAATACCAAACTGCTCCACCAAGTCCAGAGCCTCTCCAAAGTAGGCACGGAACTTGTCCTTCCTCAAGTGATGCATGTCAATCCATTTCACATCCACGTAGGTATTCTGCTTGTTCTTGATGACATCCAGATAGATGTTGGTTTGTTGCTTGTTCCAAAACAGCTCACAACCTCTGACAGAGGAACGAGTGGTCATGTACGGGTGAAGCTGCCTGAGACGGACGTACTCAGATTGTGGCATCTCATTCATGCCCTTGGCGGGCTCCTTGTACTTGCTAGTTGATGTCTTGACATTGCGCTTGGGGGCAGAGGAGCCCTCTGGTGCGTCACCTAGGTTGCGCAGACGCTTGGAGCAAGTGTCACGACTGGGATTGGAACGACGAGAGCCACCACCTGAGACACACACGCAAAACACCAACGAACGCGAAGAGGATCAATGCAAAGACCACAGCAAAGCACAAGAAACACATAGGAAATATACGTGAAGGTTGGCAAGCGATAGATGTGAGCCACGGTAGTACTGCCAGTGCCTGCGGTACTAAAATATTAGTACTGCTCCAAGTCGCGGTAGTACCGTGCGAGGTCACGGTAGTACCGTGGTTGGAGCGGTAGTAAAATTTTAGTGCCGCATTGTGCGCGGTAGTACCACGCCAGAGGGGCGGTAGTACCGTGCAAGCGTAGTACCGCGCCCGACGGGCGGTAGTACCGCATCGCGTCAGATCCAAACGTCAGTTCAAATCTGAAAAGAACCGCGAAACAACGGCAGTGCTACGGTGATCAAATCTATCGCAAGACAACAATACAAGTATAATCCATACGTAAAGCTACTCTCCTTCATCCTATTCTTGCAAAGAGAAAGCCTACGAATCTCTAGAACACACAAGTCTCCCCCAACAACCTAGAGGCAAAGAACTCAATAAAACGAGGAAAGATTGGGGAAAAACCTGGGTCCATAGCAAGAGCACGTGGTGGGAAGGATCCCACCGACGGAATCACGGAGGGCAGCGGAGGAGGAGATCCGCGACGAACGCCGGCTCGATCTTGAGCGTGGGAGAGAGAGAGAGACGACGTGGGGCGGAACTGCGAATGGGTATGGGGGAGTTAGAACTCCCCCTGCCCGTCCTTATCCCCACGCGCCCAAGTCGGAGCGGTAGTACCGCTCGGGCGGAAGTACCGCACCGAAGCGGTAGTACCGCTCACCCAGGCGGCAGTAAAAAATTACTGCCGCGTGGGGGCAGTAGTACCGTGCTCCCACACGCGGTAGTACCGTGGTTGGCCGCGGTAGTACCGTAGCCGGCGGCGGTAGTACCGTGAGCTCAAGACACCACCGGTTTCAACACAAGAGGAAGTCTTTGCACGAAAAATTTTCACACAAAAGAAACCACAAGCACACGCACAAACCAGAAGCAGAAAGACAACAAGAGAACACCAAGCGACACAACCTCTCAAAAGTAGAGGGCGGTGGCCGAAGCCACCTATGTTTGAGTTAGATGGTATGGCACCGTGAAGAATTGTCCTTGGGCCCATGACCAAAACTCGTCTTTGAAGCACAAGTACCATCAAAAATGGCTAATGTGAAAGAGTTGATCTATTTATGCATGATGGGGGGAGGGAGAGTTCATTGAGAGAACAACACTCCCCCTATGTCCATGCCTACACCTAAACTAGACAACAAGTTGAGTGTGGTGGGGGGGTGCACGGGTTCAAGTCACATTGCTCAAATCAATGATATTTAGCTCATGTCTTAACTCGCGAAATCTTGCTTCATCCATGGGCTTCGTGAAAATATCTGCAAGGTTATCATGAGTGCTGACATACTTGAGCTCGATCTCCCCTCGCCTAATGTGATCCCGGATGAAGTGATACCGAATCTCAATGTGCTTCGTCTTGAAGTGTTGCACCGGGTTGAGAGAAATCTTGATGGCACTTTCATTATCACACCAAAGAGGCACTTTGTCACAAATGACACCGTACTCCTTTAAAGTTTGCCTCATCCATAGGAGTTGAGCACAACAACTACCGGCTGCCACATATTCCGCTTTGGTGGACGAGAGAGACACACACTTTGCTTCTTGGAAGACCAACTTACCAAAGAGCAACCAAGAAATTGGCACCCTCAGGTGGACTTCCTATCCACTTTGTCTCCGCCCAATCGAATCCGTAAATCCTTCAAGCTTGAAGTTTGCCCTCTTGGGTACCATAAGCCAAAGTTTGGGGTATGAGCCAAATATCGAAGATTAAACTGACCGCCACATAGTGGCTTTCCTTGATCTTGACTTGAAACCGTGCACACATTCCCACACTCAACATGATATCCGGTCTAGATGCACAAAGGTAAAGCAAGGAGCCAATCATGGAGCGATATACCTTTTGATCCACCGCTTTACCATTGGGATCAATGTCAAGTTGGCACTTGGTAGGCATTGGTGTAGTAGCCGGCTTGACATCACTTAGCTTGAATCTTTTGAGCATGTCTTGAGTGTATTTGGCTTGGTTGATGAAGGTTCCTTCTCTTCTTTGTTTGATATCAAAACCAATGAAGAACTTCAACTCTCCCATAGAAGACATCTTGAACTTGGAGGTTATGAGAGCGGCGAATTCCTCATTGAAAGCTTTGTTAGGGGAACCAAAGATAATATCATCAACATATAGTTGGCATACAAACAACTCCCCATTGACCTTCTTAGTAAAAAGAGTGGGATCGATTTGCCCCACTTCAAATCCACGATCTTGTAACAACTCGGTAAGGTGGTCATACCACGCACGTGGGGCTTGTTTAAGGCCATAGAGTGCCTTATCGAGTTGGTACACATGATCCCGGAAGTAGGGGTCCTCGAACCCGGGGGGTTGCTTGACATAGACCAACTCATTAATAGGACCATTAAGAAAAGCACTTTTCACATCCATTTGTTGCAACTTAAAGTTGTGATGGGCAGCATAAGCAATCAACAAACGAATGGATTCAAGGCAAGCAACGGGAGCAAAGGTTTCACCGTAGTCGATACCCTCGACTTGGGAGTAGCCTTGTGCTACCAATCTTGCCTTGTTGCGAATGATGTTCCCATGAGCATCTTGCTTGTTCTTGAAGATCCACTTGGTTCCAATGATGTTGTGGTTCCCCGATGGCCTTGGCACCAATCTCCACACCTTGTTGTACTCGAAATTGTTGAGTTCTTCATGCATGGCATTGAGCCAATCCGAGTCTTCGAGCGCCTCATAGACCTTTTGGGGTTCAACACAAGAGACAAACGCGTGATGTTCACAATAGTTTGCCAATTGTCTACGAGTGCTTACCCCTTTTATTAGGCTTCCAACCACACTCTCCATGAGATGGCCTTTGGTGGTAAGTTTGGATGCAATCTTGGCGGCACGACGCTCTAATTCTTCCTCGGAGGTGAGATGAGGAGGGGTCACTTGATCATCTTGAGCGCCGTCTTGAACATGTTCTTGATCTTGAGCATGCTCGGGGAAGATAACTTGACCTTGGGCATCATTTGGTGTGTCACCATCGTCTTGAGCATGATCTTGCCCTTGGTCTTGTTCATGAGGTTGGGGGCCTTCACTTTGTTCTTCGGAAGCGTGTGGGCCTTGAGTTGGTGATGGCTCCACTTGAGTGGAGCATTGTCCTTCTCCTTCGGCCACAAGGGGTTCCTCAACGGGTAGGATAAAACCAACACCCATTCTTCTTATGGCTTGAGGAGGAATTTCATCACCTACATCACAAGTGCCACTTTGCTCCACTTGGGAGCCGTTATTCTCATCAAACTCCATGTTACACGTCTCCTCAATAAGTCTCGTGGATTTATTGAGGACACGGTAAGCATGAGAGTTTGTAGCATAACCAACAAATATGCCCTCATGAGCTCTAGCTTCAAATTTAGACAAACGAACACCTTTCTTGAGAATGAAACACTTACACCCGAACACCCGGAAGTACTTGAGATTGGGCTTGTTGCCGGTGAGTACCTCATAAGGAGTCTTGTTCAAGCCTTTGCGGAGATAGAGCCGATTGGATGCATGACATGCGGTGTTGATGGCTTCGGCCCAAAAGTTGTATGGAGACTTGAAATCCGCCATCATGGTTCTTGCCGCATCCATCAACGTCCGGTTCTTCCTCTCCACAACACCATTTTGTTGAGGGGTATATGGTGCAAAATATTGATGCTTGATCCCCTCGTCACTAAGAAACTCATCCAAGGTGTAGTTCTTGAACTCGATGCCGTTGTCACTTTTTATTGTCAAGATTTTTGCATTATGTTGACGTTGAGCTTCATTTGCAAAGTCGATGACAGTTTGTTGAGTCTCACTCTTCCTCTTGAAGAAGTATACCCAAGTGTATCTTGAATAATCATCCACAATCACCAAGCAATACTTTCTACCCCCAAGACTATCAAAGGATGGAGGTCCAAAGAGGTCCATGTGCAGGAGCTCCAAGGGTCTCTTCGAGTAGATGGTAGTCGTGGGAGGGTGAGCCGTTTCATGAAGCTTTCCTTCGATACAAGCACTGCAAGCACGATCTTTGGCAAAACTAACATTTGTTAGTCCACGGACATGGTCCCCCTTGAGAAGACTTTGCAAAGATCTCATATTGACGTGGGCTAAACGGCGATGCCAAAGCCATCCCACGTCAACTTTAGCCATTAGGCATGTCGCGGTCTTAGTGGGTCACTCCGAAAAGTTTATCACATAAAGACCGTTCTCGACATGCCCAACAAAGGCCACTTTAAGAGTATTGCTCCACAAGAGGGCCACGGTATCAATGTCAAAGAAGGTGGCAAAGCCCATGAGTGCAAGTTGACGAACGGAAAGCAAACTGTATGCAAGGGACTCAACAAGCATGACTTTCTCGATCGTTAGATCATGAGAAACGACAACCTTGCCAAGACCCAATACCTTAGAATGTGAGGCATCACCCCACTCGACATTGGTGGGCATAGATGGGATCCTTTGCACGTCCACCACCAAGTCCTTGCTCCCGGTCATATGATTTGTTGCTCCACTATCGAGCAACCATGATCCCCCACCGGAAGCAAACACCTACAAGAGATCAATGCTTGGTTTTAGGTACCCATTTAGTAATGGGTCCTTTGATGTTAGTAACGAGGGTCTTAGGAACCCAAATAGGCCATTCAATGTACTCATAAGAAGAACCAACAAATTTAGCATAGACATGCCCATCACTAGCACGGCACAACACATAAGAGGGGTTAAAGTCGCCGGCTGTGTTCGGAGGGGTGGCGTTGGACTTCTTGGCATTGCCACCCTTTGCATGGTTCTTCTTCTTCTTAGAAGCACCCTCTCCCTCCCTCACAAAAGTTTGCTTGAGAGGAGGAGGTTGCTTGGTCTTGTCATTCTTCTTCTTGCTCTTGGGCTTGGGCGCGAACCCAATCCCCTCCTTGGCCACAACTTCCTTTTGATTACTTAAAAGGTTGTTAAGGTTCTTCTCACCTTGTATGCATGTGACAAGGCCTTTTTCAAGTTTCTCCTTCAACTTAGCATTCTCCTCAACAAGATGCACATGCTCACAACAAGGGTTAGTAGCATTTGCATTATCAATCAAAACCATATGAGGAAAGGTGGCTTTCTCCTTGGTTAGCTTCACTTGGAGTTGATCATGAGACTCTTTGAGACTAGCATGAGCACCCTTCAAGACTTTGTGAGCCTTGTCGAGAATGTCAAACTCCTCGTTGAGTCTAGCAAGATCAACTCCAAGCTTTGCCTTCTCGGAGCTAAGCACACGAGACACAACAAGAGCATGATCAAGATCTTTCTTTAATTTAGCATGATCATCGTTGTATGACTCCTCAAGAGCCAAACGAAGACCACGCTCTTCCTCAAGAGCATTGGAAAGATCCGAAATCTCATCGGCATAGTCACGACTATGCCCTTCCATCTTAGAGATGGTTTCTTCATGAGCCTCAATCATGTCATTGGCTTCACCAAGTTGTTCCAAGAGAGCAACGAAGTGCTTCTTGGATTTTCCCTTGAGTTTACCCATAAAGGTCTCAAACTCATTCTCCTCCACATTAGTCCCCTCATGTTCATCAATGCAATCCGTCAAAGAAGAATGATTGATGATGGTAGTTTTGATGTTGGGGGTTACCTTGTTGGTGGCTTTAGCCATGAGGCACTTGGCGGTGATGCTTTCATTGGGTGAATCGAAGAGAGACACCCGAGGAGTCGTTGCAATGGCAACGGAGGCCATGGCAACCGACTCACCATCTTCATCATCATCATCATCATCCTCATTGTACTCTTCTTGAACCACCAAAGCTTTGTGAGGAGCCTTCTTGGTGAAGTTGCTCTTGTTGGGGAAGTACTTGGCCTTGTCCTTACGGATGAGCTTGCCACCATCGTCTTCCCTCTTCTCATATGGGCACTCCGCAACAAAGTGACTTACATTGCCACAATTGAAGCAAGTCCTCACTCGTTGCTTGCCCTTTGCGCCACTTGAGTTGCTCTTGTTGAAGTTGGGCCTTGAGTTCTTCTTGCTCCAAAATTTCCTTGAAGCAAGGGCCATGTGTTCATGATAGTCATACTTCATATCTTCGAGGTTGCTCTCTTCTTCTTCCTCCTCTCCATCTTCTTCGACACAAATCTTGGCCTTCAAAGCGAGGTTGGGCTTCTTTGCTCTTTGGGAGCGAAGCACCGCATTGTAGGCGGTCTTGTCCAATATGCTCATAGCCACAAACTCATCCAACACATCACTTGAGGACAGGGTGTGGAAGTCCGGCCGTTGACGGATGACGGAGGACATGGCTTTGTGGTAGGGCATCATTGCCTTGAGGAATTTGCGCTTGATCCAGTTGTCATCCGTGTCTTTACTTCCATGATCCCGGAGGGAGACTGCGAGCTTGGTAACTCTCCAATGGAGCTCACGAGGTTCTTCATCTTCTTTCATTGCAAACTCATCGGCTTCATCTTGCACCACTTCATAGTTGGAACGTTGAATGCTTGCGCTTCCTCGATAAAGGGAAACCACCTTGAGCCAAGCATCTTTGGCAAGGGAGTAGGGCCGGAGATGAGGGAGGTCTTCGGGAAGGATTGCTTCTTGGATGATGAAGAGAGCATTCTCATTGAATTGATGGTCCACGACTTCTCTAGGAGAGAAGCTGCTCGGATCATGCGGATAGAAACCTTCTTCAATGATTCTCCAAAGGTTAGTGTTCACATGATTTAAATGACGCTTAAAACGATAAACCCAAGAATCAAAATCCTCCATTTTATCAATCTTAGGAGGTGGACCGGCATGATTCAAATGAGTGGAAGGAATCGGTTCACCATAAACGGGAGGAGGTTGCACATGGGCGAAGATGCCGGTGCCATTCTTACCACTAGACGATGGGGCTTTCTCACTAGTAGCTTCCCCCTTATCGGAGTTAGCATCCGCTCCCGTGTTGGCGGGATCACCCACTTTCACGGGTGCGGTGGAAAGTTTAAGCCCTTCTAGGAATTCCTTAAACATGTCCTTGACCTCGGTCGTCATGGAGGTTTTCAATGTGTCCAACGCCACATTTAATTCCTCACGAGAGATCGAGGTACCCCCATCTCCTGTAGATGATATCGGATTCACACCGGAGTGCTCCCCCACATCATCTACGACGTCAACCATACTCTTCGGACGGTAAAGTCCTTAAAAAGAGACGAGGCTCTGATACCAATTGAAAGGATCGATATGGTTGACTAGAGGGGGGGGGTGAATAGGCAACTAACAATTTTTAAGCTTTTCTTTACCAATTTAAACTTTGCAATAATAAAGTTGTCTAGATGTGCAACTAGGTGAACAACCTATATGATGCAATCAACACAAGCACATGAGCAGGCAAAGATAGAAACACAAATAAGCTTGCACAAGTAAAGGGATAGGATAACCAAGAGAGGAGCCGGTGGAGAAGAGGATGTGTTACCGAAGTTCCTTCCTTTTGAGGGGAAGTATGTCTCCGTTAGAGCGGTGTGGAGGCACAATGCTCCCCAAGAAGCCACTAGGGCCACCGTAATCTCCTCACGCCCTCGCACAATGCAAGATGTCGTGATTCCACTATTGGTGCCCTTGAAGGCGGCAACCGAACCTTTACAAACAAGGTTGGGGCAATCTCCACAACTTAATTGGAGGCTCTCAACGACACCACGAAGCTTCACCACAATGGAATATGGCTCCGCGGTGACCTCAACCGTCTAGGGTGCTCAAACACCCAAGAGTAACAAGATCCGCAAGGGATAAGTGGGGGGAATCAAATGTCTCTTGGTGGAAGTGTAGATCGGGCCCTTGTCACCCAATCCCGAGCAAATCAACAAGTTTGATTGGCTAGGGAGAGAGATCGGGCCAAAATGGAGCTTTTGAGCAACAATGGAGCTTAGGGATGGAAGAGGTGGTCAACTAGAGGTAGGAGACACACCTTTTATAGTCGTGGAAAAGATCCAACCGTTATCCTCAAGTTCAGCCCGCGACACGCGGTACTACCGCTCCGGAAGCGCGGTACTACCGCGCGGCCACGCGGTACTACCGTGGAGGACCACGGTACTACCGCAGCAGCAGCAGAGGCTGGGACTAGCCTGACTGAGCGCGGTACTATCGCTCCCCCTTGCGGTACTACCGCAAGGCTGGTAAGCCACAACCTACGAAGAGCGCGGATGAAATAAACTACATCCGTGCCTACTTCCGCTGAAAAAGAAACAGTGCAAAAACCCGACGCTGAACTACCGCGCACGAGGTGCGGTACTACCGTAGAGGCGCGGATGTAAAAAATTACATCCGCTCCTACTACCGCGGCGCAACGGTACTGGGCATGAGGGCCACGGTACTGCGGCTCCAGGAGAGCGGTACTACCGTGGCCTCCCGCGGTACTACCGCGCATGACGAGCGGTACTATCGTGTGGGCGCGGATGTAAAAAATTACATCCGCTCCTACTACCGTACCGGAGCAGCACTAGGCACAGGAGTTGCGGTACTAAGGCTCGGGGAGCGGTACTACCGTGACCCCAGCGGTACTACCATCAGCAGTGCTTGCGGTACTACCGCTCCCTAGAGCAAGATACTCGCAAGTACAGCAGTAGCCGTCGGATTGTGCACAACTATGATAACGGAAAGACGCTCCAAAGTGCAAGGAAAGGTAGGACAATTGTACGTGTTGATTCCACCCAAACCTTTCCGACGCGGACCCCCTCTTAATAGTACGGCTCTCCTACGACTCAAATCCACCAAAGAGAAACGTAGAACAACGCCGTCTTCAGTAGTCTCCGAGGGGCACCGAATCGTCTCGTGCCTAGTGATGAAGCATCTGAGAAACTCAAGGCACACGATTAGTCCGCAAAATCATCGTCATCAATCACCAAAACACCTAAGGGATAAATATGCCCTTACAGAGACCACACTCAAGTCCCGCGCACCTACACAAACAAATAAGAACCTCGCAACCAACACAATAAAGGGGTCCCTTCACGGTCACTTACGAGAGTGAGATCTAATAGATATGATAAGGTAATATTTTTGGTATTTTTATGATAAAGATGCAAAGTAAAATAAACGGCAATAAAAATAACTAAGTGTAGGAAGATTAATATGATGAAGAATAGACCCCGGGGCCATAGGTTTCACTAGTGGATTCTCTCAAAGCATAAGTATTACGGTGGGTGAACAAATTACTGTCAAGCAATTGATAGAATTGAGCATAGTTATGAGAATATCTAGGTATGATCATGTATATAGGCATCACGTCCGTGACAAGTAGACCGACTTCTGACTGCATCATCTACTATTACTCCACACATCGACCGCTATCCAGCATGCATCTAGAGTATTAAGTTCATAAGGACAGAGTAACGCTTTAAGTAAGATGACATGATGTAGAGGGATAAACTCATGCAATATGATATAAACCCCATCTTGTTATCCTCGATGGCAACAATACAATACGTGCCTTGCTGCCCTTGCTGTCACTGGGAAAGGACACCACAAGATTGAACCCAAAGCTAAGCACTTCTCCCATTGCAAGAAAGATCAATCTAGTAGGCCAAACCAAACTGATAATTCGAAGAGACTTGCAAAGATAACCAATCATACATAAAAGAATTCAGAGGAGATTCAAATATTGTTCATAGATAAACTTGATCATAAACCTACAATTCATCGGTCTCGACAAACACACCACAAAAGAAGATTACATCAAATATATCTTCAAGAGAATCAAGGAGAACTTTGTATTGAGATCCAAAGAGATAAGAAGCCATCTAGCTATAACTATGGACCAGAAGGTCTGAGGTAAACTACTCACACATCATTGGAGAGGCTATGGTGTTGATGTAGAAGCCCTCCGTGATCAATGCCCCCTCCGGCGGAGCGCGAGAAAAGGCCCCAAGATGGGATCTCACGGGTACAGAAGGTTGCGGTGGTGGAATTAGGTTTTCGTGGATGCCTCTGATGGTTTGGGGGTACGTGGGTATATATAGGAGGAAGAAGTACGTCGGTGGAGCAACGTGCGCCCCACGAGGGTGGAGGGCGGGCCTGGGGGGGTAGGCGCGCCCCCCTGCCTCATGCTCTCCTTGTTGATTGCTTTACGTAGACTCCAAGTCCTCTGGATCATGTTTGTTTCGAAAATCACGTTCCCGAAGGTTTCATTCCGTTTGGACTCCGTTTGATATTCTTTTTCTGCGAAACAGTGAAATAGGCAAAAAACAGCAATTTGGGCTGGGCCTCCGGTTAATAGGTTAGTCCCAAAAATAATATAAAAGTGTATAATAAAGTCCATTAAACATCCAAAACAGAATATAATATAGCATGGAACAATAAAAAATTATAGATACGTTGGAGACGTATCAAGCATCCCCAAGCTTAATTCCTGCTCGTCCTCGAGCAGGTAAATGATAAAAACAAATTTTTTTATGTGGAATGCTACTTGGCATAATTTTCGATGTAATTCTCTTAATTGTGGTATAAATGTTTAGATCTGAAAGATTCAAGACAAAGTTTAATATTGACATAAAAATAATAATACTTCAAGCATACTAACTAAGCAATTATGTCTTATCAAAATAACATGGCCAAAGAAAGTTATCCCTACAAAATCATATAGTCTGGCTATGCACTATCTTCATCAAAAAGGTATTTAATCCCGAAGACCTAGGGCATTTGAGGAAGCCCATCGTTGGAATATACAAGCCAAGTTCTATAATGAAAATTTCCCACTAGTATATGAAAGTGATATCATAGGAGACTCTCTATCATGAAGATCATGGTGCTACTTTGAAGCACAATGTGGTAAAAGGATAGTAGCATTGTCCCTTCTCTCTTTTTCTCTCATGTTTTTTCTTTGGCCTCTTCTCTTCTTTTTTTATGGCCTTTTTTTTATTTAGTCCGGAGTCTCATCCCGACTTATGGGGGAATCATAGTCTCCATCATCCTTTCCTCACTTGGGACAATGCTCTAATAATGATGATCATCACACTTTTATTTTCTTTACTACTCAAGAATTACAACTCAAAACTTAGAACAAAATATGACTCTATGTGGATGCCTCTGGCGGTGTACCGGGATATGCAATGAATGAAGAGTGACATGTATGAAAGAATTATGAATGGTGGCTTTGCCACAAATACGATGTCAACTACATGATCATGCAAAGCAATATGACAATGATGAAGCGTGTCATAGTAGACGGAACGGTGGTAAGTTGCATGGCAATATATCTCAGAATGGCTATGGAAATGCCATGACAGGTAGGTATGGTGGCTGTTTTGAGGAAGGTATATGGTGGGTGTATGATACCGGCGAAAAGTGCGCGATATTAGAGAGGCTAGCAATTGTGGAAGGATGAGAGTGCGTATAATCCATGGACTCAACATTAGTCATAAAGAACTCATATACTTGTTGCAAAAATCTACAAGTTATCAAAGCAAAGTATTACGCGCATGCTCCTAGGGGATAGATTGGTAGGAAAAGACCATCGCTCCTCCCCGACCGCCACTCATAAGGAAGACAATCAATAAATAAATCATGCTCCGACTTCATCACATAACTGTTCACCATACGTGCATGCTACGGGAATCACAAACTTTAACACAAGTATTTCTCAAATTCACAACTACTCAACTAGCATGACTCTAATATCACCATCTTCATATCTCAAAACAATTATCAAGCATCAAACTTCTCATAGTATTCAACACACTCATAAGAAATTTTTTTACTAATCTTGGATGCCTATCATAATTAAAGCAAATTACCATGCTGTTTTGTAGGACTCTCAAAATAATATAAGTGAAGCGTGAGAGAGCAATAGTTTCTATAAAATAAATACACCACAGTGCTCTAAAAGATATAAGTGAAGCACTAGAGCAAAAACTATATAGCTCAAAAGATATAAGTGAAGCACATAGAGTATTCTAATAAATTCCGAATCAAGTGTGTCTCTCTCAAAAGGTGTGTACAGCAAGGATGATTGTGGCAAACTAAAAAGCAAAGACTCAAATCATACAAGACGCTCCAAACAAAACACATATCATGTGGTGAATAAAAATATAGCTCTAAGTAAAGTTACCGATGAACGAAGACGAAAGAGGGGATGCCTTCTGGGGCATCCCCAAGCTTTGGCTTTTAGGTGTCCTTAGATTATCCTGGGGTGCCATGGGCATCCCCAAGCTTAGGCTCTTGCCACTCCTTGTTCCATAATCCATCAAATCTTTTACCCAAAACTTGCAAACTTCACAACAAAAAACTTAACAGAAAATCTCGTGAGCTCTGTTAGCAAAAGAAAAGAAAACACCATGATACGTCCATTTTGCATCATGTTTTATATCTATATTTATTGCATTATGGGTTGTTATTACACATTATGTCACAATACTTATGCCTATTCTCTCTTATTTTACAAGGTTTACATAAGGAGGGAGAATGCCGCAAATTTGGAATTCGGGTGGAAAAGGAGCAAATATTAGAGACCTATTCTACACAACTCCAAAAGTCCTGAAACTCCACGAAAGTTATTTTTGGAAATAATAAAAAATATTGAGCGGAAGAAATACGTCAGGGGGGCCTCCACCTATCCACGAGGGTGGGGGCGCGCCCCCTGCCTCGTGGGCCCCCTGTTGGCCCTTCGGTGCCCATCTTCTGCTATATGAAGTCTTTCGTCCGAAGAAAAATCATAAGCAAGCTTTCGGGATGAGACTCCGCCGCCACGAGGCGGAACCTTGGCGGAACCAATCTAGGGCTCCGCAGAGCTGTTCTGCCGGGGACACTTCTCTCGGGAGGGGAAATCATCGCCATCGTCATCACCAACGCCCTCTCATCGGGAGAGGGCAATCTCCATCAACATCTTCACCAGCACCATCTCCTCTCAAACCCTAGTTCATCTCTTGTATCCAATTCTTGTCTCTAAGTCCGGATTGGTACACGTGAGGTTGCTAGTAGTGTTGATTACTCCTTGTAGTTGATGCTAGTCGGTTTATTTATTGGAAGATCATATGTTCAGATCCTATATGCATATTAATACCCCTCTGATTATGAACATGAATATGCTTTGTGAGTAGTTACGTTTGTTCCTGAGGACATGGGAGAAGTCTTGCTATTAGTAGTCATGTGAATTTGGTATTCGTTCGATATTTTGATGAGATGTATGTTGTCTATCCTCTAGTGGTGTTATGTGAACGTCGACTACATAACACTTCACCATTATTTGGGCCTAGTGGAAGGCATTGGGAAGTAATAAGTAGATGATGGGTTGCTAGAGTGACAGAAACTTAAACCCTAGTTTATGCGTTGCTTCGTAAGGGGCTGATTTGGATCCATATGTTTCATGCTATGGCTAGGTTTACCTTAATACTTTTGTTGTAGTTGCGGATGCTTGCAATAGAGGTTAATCATAAGTGGGATGCTTGTCCAAGTAAGGGCAGCACCCAAGCACCGGTCCACCCACATATCAAATTATCAAAGTACTGAACGCGAATCATATGAACGTGATGAAAACTAGCTTGACGATAATTCCCATGTGTCCTCGGGAGCGCTTTTCTCTATATAAGAGTTTGTCCAGGCTTGTCCTTTGCTACAAAAAGGATTGGGCCACCTTGCTTCACTTTGTTTACTTTTGTTACTTGTTGCTCGTTACAAATTATCCTATCACAAAACTATTTGTTACCTATAATTTCAGTGCTTGCAGAGAATACCTTGCTGAAAACCGCTTATCATTTCCTTCTGCTCCTCGTTGGGTTCGACACTCTTACTTATCAAAAGGACTACGATAGATCCCCTATACTTGTGGGTCATCAAGACTCTTTTCTGGCGCCGTTGCCGGGGAGTGAAGCACCTTTGGTAGGTGGAATTTGGTAAGGAAAAATTTATATAGTGTGCTGAAATTTACTATCACTTGTTACTATGGAAAGTAATCCTCTGAGGGGCTTGTTCGGGGTATCTTCACCCTGACCAGTAGAGAAAAGAGTTGCTCCTCAACCTACTGAACCTACTGAAGATGAAAATGTCTACTTTGAAATTCCTTCGGGTATGTCAGAAAAACTGCTAGCTAATCCTTTTGCAGGAGATAAAACAATGCATCCTGATGAGCACCTAATATATGTGGATGAAGTTTGTGGATTATTTAAGCTTGCAGGTATACCCGATGATGTTATTAAAAAGAAGGTCTTCCCTTTATCTTTGAAGGGAGATTCATTGACATGGTATAGGCTATGTGATGATACGGGATCATGGAACTACAAACGATTGAAATTGGAATTTCATCAGAAAAATTATCCTATGCATCTTGTTCATCGTGATCGCAATTATATATATAATTTTTGTCCTCGCGAAGGAGAAAGCATCGCTCAAGCTTGGGGGAGGCTTAAATCAATGTTATATTCATGCCCCAATCATGAGCTCTCAAGAGAAATGATTATTCAAAAAATTTATGCTCGGCTTTCTGATAACAATCGCACCATGCTCGATACTTCTTGTGCTGGCTCTTTTACTATGAAGACTATTGAATTCAAGTGGGATTTATTGGAAAGAATTAAACGCAACTCCGAAGATTGAGATCTCGACGAAGGTAAGGAGTCAGGTATGACACCTAAGTTTGATTGTGTTAAATCTTTATGGATACCGATGTTTTTCGTAAATTTAGCACTAAATATGGACTTGACTCTGAGATAGTAGCTTCCTTTTGTGAATCTTTTGCTGCTCATATTGATCTCCCTAAGGAGAAGTGGTTGAAATATCATCCTCCTGTAGAATTAAAAGTAGCCGCACCTATTAAAGTTGAAGAAAAGACTATCACTTATAATGATCCTATTGTTCCTACTTCTTATGTTCAAAAACCACCTTTCCCTGTTAGGATAAAGGATCATGCTAAAGCTTCAATTGTGGTCCGTAAAAGCAATATTAGAACTTATACACCTCCTGAGCAAATTAAAGTTGAACCTAGTATTGCTATTGTTAAAGATCTCTTGTCTGATAATATTGATGGGCATGTTATTCATTTCCGTGATGAAACTGCTAGAATTGCCAAACCTTGTGCTAAAGATAAACATAGACCCGTGGTAGGCATGCCTGTTATTTTGGTTAAAATAGGAGATCATTGTCATCATGGCTTATGTGATATGGGTGCTAGTGCTAGTGCAATACCTTTTGACTTATACAAAGAAATTATGCATGATATTGCACCTGCTGAGATAGAAGATATTGATGTCACAATTAAATTTGCCAATAGAGATACTATTTCACCAATGGGAATTGTTAGAGATGTTGAAGTCTTGTGTGGGAAAACTAAATATCCTGCTGATTTTCTTGTTCTTGGTTCCCCACAAGATAGCTTTTGTCCCATTATATTTGGTAGACCCTTCTTGAACACTGTTAATGCTAGGATAAACTGCGAAAAGGATATTGTTACTATTGGTTTGGGTGATATGTCTCATGAGTTTAATTTCTCTAAATTTCGTAGACAACACCGTGAAGAGGAATTGCCTAGCAAGGATGAAATAATTGGTCTTGCTTCTATTGCCGTACCTCCTAGTGATCCTTTAGAACAATATTTGCTAGACCATGAAAATGATATGTTTATGAATGAAAGAAGGAAATAGATGAAGTATTCTTTAAACAGAACCTATCACTCAAACACAATTTGCTGTTGAAATCTTAGGGGATCCTCCTCCACCCAAGGGTGATCCGTGTTTGAGCTTAAACCGTTACGATACTCTTAAATATGCTCATCTTGATGAGAAGAAGATATATCCTGTTATTATTAGTGCTAACCTTTCGAGCATGAAGAAGAGATTATTGAAAACTCAAGAAGCACCGTGTCTGCTATTGGATATACCCTTGATGATCTTAAGGGCATTAGTCCCACTCTATGCCAACACAAAATAAATTTGGAGAAAGATGCCAAACCAGTTCGTGATCATCAACAACGGCTGTATCCTAAGATGAAAGAAGTGGTAAGAAAGGAAATACTAAAGCTCCTTGAGGCAGGTATAATTTATCCCGTTGCTGATAGTCAGTGGGTAAGTCCTGTCCATTGTGTCTCTAAGAAGGGAGGTATTACCATCATTCCTAATGATAAAGATGAATTGATTCCGCAAAGAATTATTACAGGTTATAGGATGGTAATTGATTTCCGAAAATTAAATAAGACTACTAAAAAAGATCATTACCCCTTACCTTTTATTGATCAACTTCTAGAAAGATTATCCAAACATACACATTTTTGCTTTCTAGATGGTTATTCTGGTTTCTCTCAAATACCCGTGTCAGCCGATGATCAATCAAAGACCACTTTTACTTGCCCTTTCGGTACTTTTGCTTATAGACGTATGCCTTTGTTGGGGAACGTTGCAGAAAATAAAAAAAATTCTACGGTTTCACCAAGATCAAACTATGAGTTCATCTAGCAACGAGAGAGAGGAGTGCATCTACATACCCTTGTAGATCGAGCGGAAGCGTTCAAGAGAACGGGGTTGAGGGAGTCATACTCGTCGTGATCCAAATCACCGATGATCCTAGTGCTGAACGGACAGCGCCTCCACGTTCAACACACGAACGATTGGGGAAGACGTCTCCTCCTTCTTGATACAGCAAGGGGGAAGGAGAGGTTGATGAAGATCTAGCAGCATGACGGCGTGGTGGTGGATGCAATAGCGATCTCGGCAGGGCTTCGCCAAGCGTCTGCGAGAGGGAGAGGTGTAGCAAGGGAGAGGAGGCGCCAAGAGCATGGGTGCGGCTGCCTCCTCCCCCTCTTTATATAGGCCTCCTAGGGGGGGGCGGCCCTAGGAGATGCAATCTCATAGGGGGGGCGGCGGCCAGGGGGTGGCTTGCCCCCCAAGCCAGGTGGAGGCGCCCCCACCCCTAGGGTTTCCCAACCCTAGGCGCAGGGGGGCAGGGCGCACCAGCCCACCAGGCTGGTTCCTCCCACTTCAGCCCATGGGGCCCTCCGGATAGGTGGACCCACCGGTGGACCCAGGACCCTTCCGTGGTCCCAGACAATACCGTGACCCCAAAACTTTCCCGATGGCCGAAACCTGACTTCCTATATATAATTCTTTACCTCCGGACCATTCCGGAACTCCTCGTGACGTCCGGATCTCATCCGGGACTCCGAACAACTTTCGGGTTACTGCATACTCATATCTCTACAACCCTAGCGTCACCGAACCTTAAGTGTGTAGACCCTACGGGTTCGGAGACATCTGCGACATGACCGAGACGCCTCTCCGGTCAATATCCAACAGCGGGATCTGGATACCCATGTTGGCTCCCACATGCTCCTCGATGATCTCATCGGATGAACCACGATGTCGAGGATTCAAGTAACCCGTATACAATTCCCTTTGTCAATCGGTGCGTTACTTGCACGAGATTCAATCGTCGGTATCCCAATACCTCGTTTAATCTCGTTACATCGGCAAGTCACTTTACTGCATCCGTAATGCATGATCCCGTGACCGACACTTGGTCACATTGAGCTCATTATGATGATGCATTACCGAGTGGGCCCAGAGATACCTCTCCGTCATACGGAGTGACAAATCCCAGTCTCGATTCGTGCCAACCCAACAGACACTTTTGGAGATACCCGTAGTGCACCTTTATAGTCACCCAGTTACATTGTGACGTTTGGCACACCCAAAGCATTCCTACGGTATCCGGGAGTTGCAAAATCTCATGGTCTAAGGAAATGATACTTGACATTTGGAAAAGCTCTAGCTAAACGAACTACACGATCTTTGAGCTATGCTTAGGATTGGGTCTTGTCCATCACATCATTCTCCTAATGATGTGATCTCGTTATCAATGACATACAATGCCCATAGTCGGGAAACCATGACTATCTGTTGATCAACGAGCTAGTCAACTAGAGGCTCACTAGGGACATGTTGTGGTCTATGTATTCACACGTGTATTACGATTTCCGGATAACACAATTATAGCATGAATAACAGACAATTATCATGAACAAAGAAATATAATAATAACCATTTTATTATTGCCTCTAGGGCATATTTCCAACAGTCTCCCACTTGCACTAGAGTTCAATAATCTAGTTACATTGTGATGAATCGAACACCCATGGAATTCTGGTGTTGATCATGTTTTGCTCTAGGGAGAGGTTTAGTCAACGGATCTGCTACATTCAGGTCCGTATGTACTTTACAAATATCTATGTCTCCATCTTGAACATTTTCACGAATGGAGTTGAAGCGACGCTTGATGTGCCTGGTCTTCTTGTGAAACCTGGGCTCCTTGGCAAGTGCAATAGCTCCAGTGTTGTCACAGAAGAGTTTGATCGGCCCCGGCGCATTGGGTATGACTCCTAGGTCGGTGATGAACTCCTTCACCCAGATTGCTTCATGCACTACCTCCGAGGCTGCCATGTACTTTGCTTCACATGTAGATCCCGCCACGACGCTTTGCTTGCAATCGCACCAGCCATCGCCCCACCATTCAAAATATACACGTATCCGGTTTGTGACTTAGAGTCATCCAGATCTGTGTCGAAGCTAGCGTCGGCGTAACCCTTCTGACGAGCTCTTCATCACCTCCATAGACGAAAACATGTCCTTTGTCATTTTCAGGTACTTCAGGATATTCTTGACCGCTGTCCGGTGTTCCTTGCGGGATTACTTTGGTACCTTCCTACCAAACTTACGGCAAGGTTTACATCAGTCTGGTACACAACATGACATACATAATAGATCCTATGGCTGAGGCATAGGGATGACACTCATCTCTTCTTTATCTTCTGCCGTGGTCGGGCATTGAGCCGAGCTCAATCTCACACCTTGCAATATAGGCAAGAACCCTTTCTTGGACTGATCCATATTGAACTTCTTCAATATCTTATCAAGGTATGTGCTTTGTGAAAGACCTATGAGGCGTCTTGATCTATCCCTATAGATCTTGATGCCTAGTATGTAAGCAGCTTCTCCAAGGTCCTTCATTGAAAAATACTTATTCAAGTAGGCCTTAATGTTGTCCAAAAGTTCTATATCATTTCCCATCAAAAGTATGTCATCTACATATAATATGAGAAATTCTACAGAGCTCCCACTCACTTTCTTGTAAACGCAGGCTTCTCCATAAGTCTGCATAAACCCAAACGCTTTGATCATCTCATCAAAGCGAATGTTCCAACTCCGAGATGCTTGCACCAGCCCATAAATGGATCGCTGGAGCTTGCATACCTTGTTAGCATTCTCAGGGTCGACAAAACCTTCCGGCTGCATCATATACAGTTCTTCCTTAAGATGACCGTTAAGGAATGCCGTTTTGACGTCCATTTGCCATATCTCATAATCATAGTATGCGGCAATTGCTAACATGATTCAGACGGACTTTAGCTTCGCTACGGGAGAGAATGTCTCATCGTAGTCAATCCCTTGAACTTGTCGATAACCCTTAGCGACAAGTCGAGCTTTATAGATGGTAACATTACCATCCGCGTCCATCTTCTTCTTAAAGATCCATTTGTTTTCTATCGCTCGCTGATCATCGGGCAAGTCTGTCAAAGTCAATACTTCATTTTCATACATGGATCCTATCTCGGATTGCATGGCTTCAAGCCATTTGTTGGAATATGGGCCCGCCATTGCTTCTTCATAGTTCGAAGGTTCACCGTTGTCTAACAACATGATTTCCAGGACAGGGTTGCCATACCACTCTGGTGTGGACCGTGTCCTCATGGACCTACGAAGTTCAGTAGTAACTTGATCCGAAGTACCTTGATCATCATCATTAACTTCCTCTTCAGCTGGTGCTGGCACCACAAGAACATCTTCCTGAGCTGCGCTACTAGCCGGTTCAAGAGGTAGTACTTCATCAAGTTCCACTTTCCTCCCACTTACTTCTCTCGAGAGAAACTCTTTCTCCAGAAAGGACCCGTTCTTGGCAACGAAGATCTTGCCTTCGGATCTGAGGTAGAAGGTATACCCAATGGTTTCCTTAGGGTATCCTATGAAGATGCATTTTTCCGACTTGGGTTCGAGCTTTTCAGGTTGAAGTTTCTTGACATAAGCATCGCATCCCCAAACTTTTAGAAACGACAGCTTAGGTTTCTTCCCAAACCATAATTCATACGGTGTCGTCTCAACAGATTTCGACGGTGCCCTATTTAAAGTGAATGTAGTTGTCTATAGAGCGTATCCCCAAAATGATAGCGGTAAATCGGTAAGAGACATCATAGACCGCACCATATGCAATAAAGTGCGATTACGACGTTCGGACACACCGTTCTGTTGAGGTGTTCCAGGTAGCGTGAGTTGTGAAACGATTCCACATTTCCTTAAGTGCGTACCAAATTCGTGACTTAAATATTCTCCTCCACGATCGATCGTAGAAACTTTATCTTTCATCCGTTGATTCTCTACCTCATTCTGAAATTCCTTGAACTTTTGAAGGTCTCGGACTTGTGTTTCATCAAGTAGACATACCCATATCTACTCAAGTCGCCGGTGAGAGTGAGAACATAACGATATCCTCCATGAGCCTCAACACTCATTGGACCGCACACATCAGTATGTATGATTTCCAATAAGTTGGTTGCTCGCTCCATTGTTCCGGAGAACGGAGTCTTGGTCATTTTGCCCATGAGGCATGGTTCGCATGTGTCAAGTGATTCATAATCGAGAGACTCTAAAAGTCCGTTAGCATGGAGCTTCTTCATGCGCTTGACACTAATGTGACCAAGGCGGCAGTGCCACAAGTATGTGGGACTATCGTTATCAACTTTACATCTTTTGGTATTCACACTATGAATATGTGTAACATCACGTTCGAGATTCATTAAGAATAAACCATTGACCATCGGGGCATGACCATAAAACATATCTCCCATATAAATAGAACAACCATTATTCTCGGATTTAAATGAGTAGCCATCTCGTATTAAACAAGATCCAGATACAATGTTCATGCTCAAAGCTGGCACTAAATAACAATTATTAAGGTTTAAAACTAATCCCGTAGGTAAATGTAGAGGTAGCGTGCCGACGGTGATCACATCGACCTTGGAACCATTCCCGACGTGCATCGTCACCTCGTCCTTCGCCAGTCTCCGCTTATTCCGCAGCTCCTGCTTTGAGTTTCAAATATGAGCAACGGCACCGGTATCAAATACCCAGGAGCTACTACGAGTACTGGTAAGGTACACATCAATTACATGTATATCACATACCTTTAGTGTTGCCGTCCTTCTTGTCTGCTAAGTATTTGGGGCAGTTCCGCTTCCAGTGTCCGCTTCCCTTGCAATAAAAGCACTCAGTTTCAGGCTTGGGTCCATTCTTTGACTTCTTCCCGGCAACTAGCTTACTGGCGCGGCAACTCCCTTGCCGTCCTTCTTGAAGTTCTTCTTACCCTTGCCTTTCTTGAACTTAGTGGTTTTATTCACCATCAACACTTGATGTTCCTTCTTGATCTCTACCTCCGCTGATTTCAGCATTGAATATACCTCAGGAATGGTCTTTTCCATCCCCTGCATATTGAAGTTCATCACAAAGCTCTTGTAGCTCGGTGGAAGTGATGAAGGATTCATCAATAATCTGCGTCATCCGGAGATTAACTCCCACTGAGTCAGCGGTTGTGCAACCCAGACATTTTGAGTATGTGCTCACCGATGAACTATTTTCCTCCATCTTACAATCAAGAACTTGTCGGAGACTTCATATCTCTCGACCGGGCATGAGCTTGGAAAACCATTTTCAGCTCTTCAAACATCTCATATGCTCCGTGTTGCTCAAAACGCTTTCGGAGCCCCGGTTCTAAGCTGTAAAGCATGCCACACTGAACGAGGGAGTAATCATCAGCACGAGACTGCCAAGCGTTCATAACGTCTTGGTTCTCTGGGATGGGAGCTTCACCTAGCGGTGCTTCTAAGACATAATCTTTCTTTGCAGCTATGAGGATGATCCTCAGGTTCCAGACCCAGCCCGTATAGTTGCTGCCATCATCTTTCAGCTTGGTTTTCTCTAGGAACGCGTTGAAGTTGAGGGTAACATGGGCCATTTGATCTACAAGACATATTGTAAAGATTTTAGACTAAGTTCATGATAATTAAGTTCATCTAATCAAATTATTTAATGCACTCCCACTCAGATTAGACATCCCTCTAGTCATCTAAGTGATACATGATCCGAGTCGACTAGGCCGTGTCCGATCATCACGTGAGACGGACTAGTCATCATCGGTGAACATCTCCATGTTGATCGTATCTTCCATACGACTCATGTTCGACCTTTCGGTCTCTTGTGTTCCGAGGCCATGTCTGTACATGCTAGGCTCGTCAAGTTAACCTAAGTGTTTATGCATGTGTAAATCTGTCTTACACCCGTTGTATGTGAACATTAGAATCTATCACACCCGATCATCATGTGGTGCATCGAAACAATGAACTTTCGCAACGGCACACAGTTAGGGGGAACACTTTCTTGAAATTATTATGAGGGATCATCTTATTTACTACCGTCGTTCTAAGTAAACAAGATGCAAAAACATGATAAACATCACATGCAATCAAATAGTGGTGACATGATATGGCCAATATCATATAGCTCCTTTGATCTCCATCTTTGGGGCTCCATGATCATCTTCGTCACCGGCATGACACCATGATCTCCATCATCGTGTCTCCATGAAGTTGCTCGCCAACTATTACTTCTACTACTATGGCTAACGGTTTAGCAATAAAGTAAAGTAATTATATGGCGTTAAATCATTGATACGCAGGTCATACAATAATTAAGACAACTCCTATGGCTCCTGCCGGTTGTCATACTCATCGACATGCAAGTCGTGATTCCTATTACAAGAACATGATCTCATACATCACATATATGTCATTCATCACAACTTTTGGCCATATCACATCACAAAGCAATTGCTGCAAAAACAAGTTGGACGTCCTCTAATTGTTGTTGCATCTTTTATGTGGCTGCAATAGGGTTCTAGCAAGAACGTTTTCTTACCTACGTAAAAGCCAAAACGTGATTTGTCAACTTCTATTTACCCTTCATAAGGACCCTTTTCATCGAACCCGCTCCAACTAAAGTGGGAGAGACAGACACCCGCTAGCCACCTTATGCAACTAGTGCATGTCAGTCGGTGGAACCTATCTCACATAAGCGTACGTGTAAGGTCGGTCCGGGCCGCTTCATCCCACAATACCGCTGAAGCAAAATAAGACTAGTAGTGGCAAGAAAGTTGACAACATCTACGCCCACAACAAATTTGTGTTCTACTCGTGTAAAGAGAACTACGCATAGACCTGGCTCATGATACCACTGTTGGGGAACGTTGCAGAAAATAAAAAAAATTCTACGGTTTCACCAAGATCAATCTATGAGTTCATCTAGCAACAAGAGAGAGGAGTGCATCTACATACCCTTGTAGATCGAGCGGAAGCGTTCAAGAGAATGGGGTTGAGGGAGTCGTACTCGTCGTGATCCAAATCACCGATGATCCTAGTGCTGAACGGACAGCGCCTCCGCGTTCAACACACGTACGGTTGGGGAAGACGTCTCCTCCTTCTTGATCTAGCAAGGGGGAAGGAGAGGTTGATGAAGATCCAGCAGCACGACGGCGTGGTGGTGGATGCAGTAGCGATCTCGGCAGGGCTTCGCCAAGCGTGCCCGAGAGGGAGAGGTGTAGCAAGGGAGAGGGAGGCGCCAAGAGCATGGGTGCGGCTGCCCTCCTCCCCCTCTTTATATAGGCCTCCTAGGGGGGCAGCCAGGGGGTGGCTTGCCCCCCAAGCCAGGTGGAGGCGCCCCCACCCCTAGGGTTTCCCAACCCTAGGCGCAGGGGGGCGCACAAGCCCACCAGGGGCTGGTTTCCCTCCCACTTCAGCCCATGGGGCCCTCTGGGATAGGTGGCCCCACCCGGTGGACCCCCGGGATCCTTCCCGTGGTCCCGGTACAATACCGATGACCCCCGAAACTTTCCCGATGGCCGAAACCTGACTTCCTATATATAATTATTTACCTACGGACCATTCCGGAACTCCTCGTGACGTCCGGGATCTCATCCGGGACTCCGAACAACTTTCGGGTTACTGCATACTCATATCTCTACAACCCTAGCTTCACCGAACCTTAAGTGTGTAGACCCTACGGGTTCGGGAGACATCCAGACATGACCGAGACGCCTCTCCGGTCAATATCCAACAGCGGGATCTAGATACCCATGTTGGCTCCCACATGCTCCTCGATGATCTCATCGGGTGAACCACGATGTCGAGGATTCAAGTAACCCCATATACAATTCCCTTTGTCAATCGGTACGTTACTTGCACGAGATTCAATCGTCGGTATCCCAATACCTCGTTTAATCTCGTTACGCAAGTCACTTTACTCGTCATCAGTAATGCATGATCCGTGACCGACACTTGATCACATTGAGCTCATTATGATGATGCATTACCGAGTGGGCCCAGAGATACCTCTCGTCATGCGGAGTGACAAATCCAGTCTCGATTCGTACCAACCCAATGACACTTTCGGAGATACCCGTAGTGCACCTTTATAGTCACCCGATTACGTTGTGACGTTTGGCACACCCAAAGCATTCCTACGGTATCCGGGAGTTGCACAATCTCATGGTCTAAGGAAATGATACTTGACATTTGGAAAAGCTCTAGCTAAACGAACTACACGATCTTTGAGCTATGCTTAGGATTGGGTCTTGTCCATCACATCATTCTCCTAATGATGTGATCTTGTTATCAATGACATCCAATGCCCATAGTCAGGAAACCATGACTATCTGTTGATCAACGAGCTAGTCAACTAGAGTCTCACTAGGGACACGTTGTGGTCTATGTATTCACACGTGTATTACGATTTCCGGATAACACAATTATAGCATGAATAACAGACAATTATCATGAACAAAGAAATATAATAATAACCATTTTATTATTGCCTATAGGGCATATTTCCAACAGCCTTTTGGTTTATGTAATGCACCTGCTACCTTTTAAAGATGCATGATGGCTATTTTCTCTGACTTCTGTGAAAAGATCTGTGAGGTTTTCATGGATGATTTCTCTGTTTATGGATCCTCTTTTGATGATTGCTTGAGCAACCTTGATCGAGTTTTGCAGAGATGTGAAGACAATAACCTTGTCTTGAACTGGGAAAAGTGCCACTTTATGGTTAATGAAGGTATTGTCTTGTGGCATAAAGTTTCTGAAAGAGGTATTAAAGTTGATAAAGCCAAGGTTGATGCTATTGAAAAGATGCCATGTCCCAAGGACATCAAAGGTATAAGAAGTTTCCTTGGTCATGCCAGTTTTTATAGGAGGTTCATTAAGGACTTCTCAAAAATTTCTCGGCCTCTGACTAATTTATTACAAAAATATATACCATTTGTCTTTGATGATGATTGTGTAGAAGCATTTGAAATACTTAAGAAAGCACTGATCTCTGCACCTATTGTTCAGCCACCTGATTGGAATTTACCCTTTGAAATTATGTGTGATGCTAGTGATTATGTTGTAGGTGTTGTCCTAGGGCAAAGAGTTGATAAGAAATTAAATGTTATTCAATATGCCAGTAAAACTCTAGACAATGCGCAGAGAAATTGTGCTACTACTAAAAAAAATTCTTAGCAATTGTATTTGCTTGTGATAAGTTCAGACCTTATATTGTTGATTCTAAAGTAACTATTCACACTGATCATGCTGCTATTAAATATCTTACGAAAAAGAAAGATGCTAAACCCAGACTTACTAGATGGGTTCTCTTGCTACAAGAATTTGATTTGCATATTATTGATAGAAAGGGAGCTGAGAACCCCGTTGCAGACAACTTGTCTAGGTTAGAAAATGTTCTTGATGACCCACTACCTCACTACCTATTGATGATAGCTTTCCTGATGAACAATTAAATGTCATAAATGCCTCTCGTACTACTCCATGGTATGCTGATTATGCTAATTACATCATTGCTAAATTCATACCACCTAGTTTCACATACCAACAAAAGAAAAAGTTTTTTTACGATTTAAGACATTACTTTTGGGATGACCCACATCTTTATAAAGAAGGAGTAGATGGTGTTATTAGACGTTGTGTACCTGAGCATGAACAGGAACAGATCCTACGCAAGTGTCACTCCGAGGCTTATGGAGGACACCACGCTGGAGATAGAACTGCACATAAGGTATTGCAATCCGGTTTTTATTGTCCTACTCTCTTCAAGGATGCCCGCAAGTTTGTCTTATCTTGTGATGAATGTCAAAGAATTGGTAATATTAGTAGACGTCAAGAAATGCCTATGGATTATTCACTTGTTATTGAACCATTTGATGTTTGGGGCTTTGATTATATGGGACCTTTTCCTGCCTCTAATGGATACACACATATTTTAGTTGCTGTTGATTACGTTACTAAGTGGGTAGAAGCTATTCCAACTAGTAGGGCTGATCATAACACCTCTATTAAAATGCTTAAAGAAGTTATTTTATCCGAGGTTTGGAGTCCCTAGATATCTAATGACTGATGGTGGTTCACATTTTATTCATGGTGCTTTTCGTAAAATGCTTGCTAAGTATGATGTTAATCATAGAATTGCATCTCCTTATCACCCAAAGTCTAGTGGTCAAGTAGAATTGAGCAATAGAGAGCTCAAATTAATTTTGCAAAAGATTGTTAATAGATCTAAAAAGAATTGGTCCAAGAAACTTGATGATGCATTATGGGCCTACAGAACTGCATATAAAAATCCTATGGGTATGTCTCCGTATAAAATGGTTTATGGAAAAGCATGTCACTTACCTCTCGAACTAGAACATAAGGCATATTGGGCTATTAAAGAGCTTAATTATGATTTCAAACTTGCCGGTGAGAAGAGGTTATTCGACATTAGCTCACTTGATGAATGGAGAACCCAAGCCTATGAGAATGCCAAGTTGTTTAAAGAAAAAGTTAAAAGATGGCATGACAAAAGGATACAAAAGCATGAGTTTAATGTAGGTGATTATGTATTGCTATACAACTCTAGTTTAAGATTTTTTGCAGGTAAACTTCTCTCTAAATGGGAAGGCCCTTACGTTATCGAGGAGGTCTATCGTTCCGGTGCCATAAAAATCAATAACTTCGAAGGCACAAATCCGAAGGTGGTGAACGGTCAAAGAATTAAACATTATATCTCAGGTAATCCTATAAATGTGGAAACCAATGTTATTGAAACCATAACCCCGGAGGAATACATAAGGGACACTTTCCGGAACGTTTCAGACTCCGAAAAGGAATAGGTATGTGGTACGGTAAGCAAACCGGCTCCAAAACAGTTCTAATGGCAAATTTTCTCCGTTTTGGAATATTTAGAAAAATAGAAAAATAAGAAGCAGTCGGGAAGGACACGAGGCCTCCACGAGGGTGGAGGGCGCGCCCTACCCTACTGGGCGTGCCCCTGCCTCGTGGGCACCTCGTGCGCTCTCCGGACTCCGTTTTCTTGCACGTTACGTATTTTGGTCGGTAAAAATTCGTTATATAATCTCCCGAAGGTTTTGACCTCCGTATCATGCAAATATCTCTTGTCTTTGTTTCGAGCTGTCCTGCTGCAGATTAGAGCAACATGTCGTCCCAGGATTCGGAAGGAGAAAGCTATGTGGCTGATTACCTTGCAGATCCTAAGGTCTATGGGGATGTGGAGAATTGTGGTAGGACTACGGAAGAAGAAGAGGACTATGAGCCCAAGAGAAAGGAGGTGACGAGCTCATATGAAGATGAAGTCCCATTACCTCAACCTGGGGACATGCATGTGGAGTTCAAAAAGTCAAGCCTCCCTGATAGAGCAAAGAAATTTAAGATCGAGTTTATCCCTTTTCGTCTCTTGCAGGAAAACAAGCAGGAATTATGCAAAAAGATATTAAGCCTGGAGCAGGAGATTGATGACTTGAGGGATCAAAATTCTGTCCTCGAGCGCAAATTAAGGAAGAAGCCTACTTCATCAACAACCCCATCACCACCACTTCTGAGGAAGGAGACATAACCACATGGGTATGGGCACTCCCCTTGTCAACCGCCAAGCTTGGGGAGATGCCCCTGTATCGTATCACAATCACATCTCCTATATTTACCGTTTTTCTTAGTTCGATCCTTTTAGTAGTATCTTGATCTAGTAGAATAAAGTTTTGGTATGATCTAGTTTTGAGTTTTGCCTTATGACCCCTCTATGTAATCAAGTTCATGAGCTATATTTAATAAAGATTAGTGTTGAGTCAAGGGCTTGATTATCTTTCTATGATCTTGAGTGAATAAAAGAAAAGAGAAAAGAATAAAAAGAAATAATAAAAGAGATCATATTGATCTTATTGAGAGTAATGACTTCACATAGTAAGAGTATGACGATTAAAAATTGTTGAGAGTTGACAAACATAGCTTTGGTCATCGTTGCAATTAATAGGAAGTAATAAAGAAAGAGAGGTTTCACATATAAATATACTATCTTGGACATCTTTTATGATTGGGAGCACTCATTAAAATATGACATGCTAAAGAGTTGATGTTGGACAAGGAAGACAACGTAATGGGTTATGTTTTCTTATATCTGAGATAAAGTATATTGTCATGGATCATCCAACATGTTGAGCTTGCCTTTCCCCCTCATGCTAGCAAAATTCTTTGCACCAAGTAGAGATACTACTTGTGCTTCCAAAAACCCTTAAACCAGTTTTGCCATGAGAGTCCACCATACCTACCTATGGGTTGAGTAAGATCCTTCAAGTAAGTTGTCATTGGTGCAAGCAATAAAAGTTGCTCACTAAATATATATGATTGATTGGTGTGGAGGAAATAAGCTTTATACGATCTTGTGATGTGGAAGAAATAAAAGCGACAGACTGCATAATAAAGGTTCATATCACAAGTGGCAATATAAAGTGACGTTCTTTCGCATTAAGATTTTGTGCATCCAACCTTGAAAGCGCATGGCAACCTCTACTTCCCTCCGCGAAGGGCCTATCTTTTATTATTATCTTTTATCTTATGCAAGAGTCATGGTGATCTTCACCTTTCCTTTTTACATTTTATCCTTTGGCAAGCACAGGATGTTGGAAAGATCCTGATATATATCTCTACTCCTAATGTCTCAGTCTGTACGTCGTTCGTTCGTTCGTACCCTCCCACCCCCATCGATAGCCTCCCTCCCACCCCATCGATCCCCCGCCGATTTTTCTATCACGGCACGGGTCCAACACAGCAGAAAAACCGGCTAAAAAACAAAAAATCACGCATTAAAACAACCCTATGCATCTATCCCCATGTCCCCGTACTCACCAGGTCTCCCCCTCGATTCAGACGAAGCCCGCCGCCGCCGCCGCCAGTGAAGAGCACAGCCCACCGCCGCCGTCCGGTACCGTGACCCCTCCCCATCCCTTCTTCTAAAGTCCCTCCCTGCATCTCCTAATCAGGCGCCATCACTGCATCTCCTAATACTCCAATGGTAGTTAGGGTTTAGGGTTCAGTTGTGGAGCGGGTTGGATAGTCCCGCCATGGAACTTTCGTTAGCGCTCGCAAACTGTCCACGACACCCGGTCCCTCCACGTCCGCTGCCTTCCTACACCTCCGTTGTACGTCACTGCGTCTCCATCCACCGCGACTAGATCCCAAAGACGTGGCCACTAGCTGGATCTTCCCTTGGACGCAGCCCCCACTATCCCAACGATGGCGTCACACCTCCCTCGGCCGCCGTCGTTCGACATCCCAAAGGCATCGTCGCGCCATTGCCGCCCTCAGTTGACACTCAGCAGTCAAGGCACTTGGGTGCAATAATTATTACACTAATTACATGATTATTCATTCTTCTCTGTAGTTGTGATTTATGAGTTATCTACTCAACAGTCAAGATACTTTGGGAGCTATAAACTTTACATATTGTAGCGACCCGACCTCAGACGGTCAAGCCTTCGTATTCTTGTGCCATCCACGGATCAAGATCTTTGGCACACACAAGACATCAATGTATATATCAAAGTGCAATCACATGTATAAATAACGTAAAATGATATATACCTCATAATAATCAGCGGAAACAATCAAGCGGGTGTGGAGTCCCATCAACGCCATCGGCAGGTTGAGTGTAGACCGTAACCTCAGATCGTAACTCTTACTGTCGAGGAAATATCTCGCAACATGATACGTTGCAGCCGTGTAGGTCAAGACATTGAATGTACCGCAAGATCACAATAAGAGAAAACAGATGATAAACTATACTATATGCAATATGGCTTTATGGCTCAGATCTGAGTTTTGTTTGCATAAAAGCTGATTTTATTTTCCCTACATCAAAGGAATAAATGAAGTCTGTACTATGGAGTTTTCTATCATGACATGGTTCCGCCAACCGATGTCTCATAGCCCAAACTTCATCATATGTTGCCCACAATTAAGTTATCAATCCGGTGTTGAGAGTTCCGAGATAGATCCAAGTCCGAGGCTCAAATTGTCCGTAATCGGGACACGGCTAATCGATTAGGTTTAAACCCTCTGCAGAGGTTTGTACACTTTACCCGCAAGATTCGATCCCTCTCTTTACGTTCTCGCACTTCAGGGTGTTTGAGAACAAGATGACCGAAACATGGTCTTCCAAAGAGTTCCTCTAACCACTGTCCGGTACCCATCCAATCCTACCGTAGTTCTACATCTGCTAGCACCGTCCCCAGCCAGAGTCACAACTAAGGTCAACCAAGCGAGCCCATAATGACTTGCGGTTGCAGGTAAGCTTCCGGGCATGAAGTATTCTTCCGTCTCTTTGAGTCTGGGTGAAGCTTTCCGCAAGATGTCATGGCGCTTCTCCATGCATCCCGCCAACCACTGGGTTCTCCAGGTGCCCGCAACCGCCCTTCACCCAATGAGTGTGTATTGAATTCTTGTCTCGAGTCTTGAAGTCTTGAGGTCTTGAAGATGCAGTCCTTGCAGATTCCATCATGGATTTGTCGTCATTGACGTAGAGTCCTCCTTCTTCACACCACTCGAACACTCATACCAAACCCGTCTACTACAGCGTAGCATTAGAATAAAATAACGTCCGGGCTTGGTAACAGGGTGATGGGTTCCTACCTCATGCATACTACTCAACTACAAGAATTTCAATAACACTCTTGAGGGGTGGTTGCAAAGGTGCCACTAAATGCAATAAAACATAGGTAAGAAAGCATGGTCAAAGTGAACTTGCCTGGTTGACGATCTTCGAAAAACTAGGGTTTCGTGGTAGCAATCTTCGCACTCCGGAAATTCTACCGAGGTAAACAATAACTATAATAAGCACATAGCAATAGGATCACATAACACAACATAACAAAAGTAACATAACACAACAAATCAACCAAAATCAAAATCCAAAGGAAAACTCAAAGAAAAACCAACTCAAAGTTTTTCCTACTTCAAATAATAACTAAAAGTAGTTCTATATAATAAAAATTTCTTAATATAACTTAATCATGGTTTTAAGTTAACTTAACAGAATAGGATTCACTAAGCAACTAGGAGCAAAAAGAATTAATTAAAAGCTATTATAAAACTCATTTTAGGCCTAATCCAATTTCTATTAAGAAAATAAATTAAAACTTTTATTAATTATAAATAAAAGTTCATCTACTAGAATGACAGAAACTAACCTAGAATGACCAATCACAAGTTAAAAATAAATTCATTTACTAATTAAAATATTAGGAAAAACAGAAATTAGTTAATTAATTAGCATTAATAGGATTCTGCTTAAAACTAATTATTTATTAATCCTAAAATACCCAAGTTAATTTCTAGGGTTTGGCAATGTCAAAATAGAGTTGTGACAAAAGAATCATCTAAAATAATTTTTCTAACTCAAGTTATAGCAGATTTACTATTCTGGCTAAAACTAAAATAAAGCAATTTTAATTATTTTTAACATAGCTAAATATATATTCTACAGAAACTACATAAAATTTGCAATCCAACAAAAAAGAATCACTCAAAAATATTAAACAGAATAAAAGATATGAATTTTGAAAATGTAAACTATTCTGCTAAAACAGAAAATCAAAATAAAAGAAAAAGGCCTAATGGGCCTATACTGTGCCCTGCGCGTAACTTAGTCTAAACGGGCCCTAGGGTTAACTAAAACGAAACGGGCCTAAAAGAAATAACCTAACCTAAAAATAAACCGATTGGACCGGGCGGTTTTCTAAATAAAACCTACCCCTTCGGGGCCTTCTAATCGAGGCCGTCGATTTGAGATCGGACGGGGGCGTTGCGGTGGCTTACCGGACTCGCGACGGCAATGCGGGCGGCGGCGAGTCGTCGGGGCTTCAGGCGTCAGTGAGCTCCGGCGAGTCGTCGGGAGATCTTGAGGAGCACGAGGGGTTCGGTGGGGTCGGGGTTGGTTGGGGGACTAGGGCGTCGGCACGGGCGACAATGGCGGCGGGGAAGCTCGGGTCTCCCAGCGACGTCGAGCGGGAGGGAGAGGAGGTCCGCGAGGGGCGAGGGGGAACGGGTGCGGGAGGGGTTTATAGGGCGGGGCCTCGTCGGGAAGGAAGGGATCGGGAGGGAATCGGCATCCGGATCCTTCGGATCCGCGATCCATGCGGCGACAGCGTGGCGTGGGCGGGAGGAAGAAGGGGGTCAGGGGCAGTGAGAGAGAGAGAGAGGGAGCGGGCGCGGCACTGCCAGAGCGGTTCGGGCGAGGGAGCGAGTCGAGCTGGCTGGCTGGCCCGTTGGCAGTGGGCTGGCTGGGCCGGGCCAGTGGAGGGTGCTTGTGGGCTGGGCCTGGGTGGCTCGTGGTGCCCCGGGGGTTTCTAATTTTTTTAATTTTTTTTTTGAATAAAACAAAAACAGGGATATCTTTTAAAATATAAATATTTTATATAGGACATATATATACCAAAATGATCGAAAAAGATTTTCTACAACATGAACTATTTTTCAAGTTCAAATAAAATACACAAAAATTCAAATAAAATAAAGAGTGTTTCTGCCCTAATAAAATCCAATAAAATCATTTTAAAAATACCAAAATGACTTCAAATTTATTTTCTCCTAATTTTTCATTGAAGGGAATCATTTTACCCCTATTTCCATTTATTTGTTTTTAGGAGGAAAATAATTTGAATAAAGCCCAAATAATACCAAATTTGAAAGGGGGTTTCAAAATACCTTCCAATGACTTTCAATTTGGTTCTTTTAACTTCCAACTCATATTTCATATAATTGAAGAAGTCATTTTATCTTCCCTCATGAAAATCATTGAGTTGCATAAAGTTTTGAATTTGAAATATCCCCAAATGAAATTCAAATCTTTTTCCAAAACCCTATTCATTTAAAAATGGAAGAAGTCATGTCATCCTCACTCTAGGCTTTGGTGTTGGAATGAATTTGAATTCATTGGGATCCAAAAGGCAAAGGGGGAAGTTTTGGGAAAGTCATTTCATTCCCTCTCATTCAACTTTCAAAAGTTTCAAATTTCACTCAGTTTCACTCAATCCATCAAACCAACAATCAGACAATCAAGCATAGTTATTTATTTAATATAACATTCCAAAATTTAGAATTTTGGGATGTTACAAACCTACACACTTAAAATGAATCTCGTCCTCGAGATTCAAGAGGCTAGCAAGAAAGGGTTAGGGTTGGGGTCTCCTAGCAAATGTTTTGGTCGAAAGGTCGGGGTGCTACCACACTTAAAAACAAGGTCATGGTTCCAATAAACTCAGATATTTCCTCCGGAGGGCTGACAATGTATGTCTCTTCACATATCTTACAATAGCTCCTTCATTAAAGCTCTTCTGTCAGAAGCATAGAGTTTTCCTCAAAAGCTTGGGTCGGTTCGTCAAAGTTGAAGTTCGTCCGAGACTGGACCTTCTTAGCTGATGGGTCTGTGTCCATTCTAAACAACTATCGAAACACTCATGGTGGTCTACAATTTATGGTTTTCTCCTGCAGAAAACGGGTCCGGGTTGAACTTCACCGTATATCCTACGATTGGCAACGGTTGCCTGTAAAGGGTTCCATCGTACTACCATTCTATGGTTTTATGGATTATCGTGTCGACACTCTTCTAAGGTTTTCGAGGCTCTCTGATTTTCCATCTACATATGATAGTTCATGATAGAAGTCTCCGGTATGGGGGGCCAATCCATCCCGTACTTGAACCATTACCACATACGTAAATATCGAATCACGTATTCTAACACTTGGGCATTCTCACCAGCATTACAGAAATATCTCTTGTTCCCGAACTGGTTTCGAGTAAATCCATGGTTTCTGCAAGCCAAACAAAACATCTATCGTTACTTCACCACTCTTAGGTTTTTGCGTAACCTCCTACGAAACGTATGCTGATTGGATCACTGATTCTTCCAAATTTATTCCTTCATCAAGGGTACATCTGTTCCTTTTCAAAATCCTGGGCCTGTGGGTTATGGCCCACTTCAATACTAGTGCAGCTTTAACTCATCCTTGGAGTAACTCTCTTGTTACACCTCCTTAAATCCAGTAGTACTCTGTTTCTTCATACCATCATATCAAAACAAAACTCCAACTTATTTTGTTCAGCTTCCTTCTATGGACCGTCATGAATAACACATTTCTTTCTTCATTGATCTTGTGGCTTTACAGAGTACTATGACCAAAAGAACGCACAAGTTTATCCATAAAATCTCATTATTTTCATATCAATCTTTCATTACATCCTTAACCATTTTCGTAAATTCAAATTCCAAAAAGTACTTTGTTACAAATGCTGCCACCCACATGGTTTGGTATGGTCAGGCATTACTTCCAACTTTATTCATTTATCCTCCTCGAGGATTCTTCAGTCCCACTGGAAGGGTGCGACATGAGCCTTGAAATCTTCAATCTTCTTTTTCATCATGGTGGTCTTGAGCTTCTCCTTCATCATCTCTGCATGCACTTCGCTTAGGTATTCCTGTGTATAACGGAGTCTTGCTTCAAGTATTTCTCCGATCTGACGTATGGCTTCCATGGCTGCTTCACGAACAGCATCGAAGAAAGTTGCTTGTGGCACACGTGAAATGAAAAGTAATGCCCCATCCTCTTTGGGCAAAATCCTTTCAAACGGTGGAGGTGTACCTCCACATACCAAAGTTCCACTCCCTTTTGCATGAAGGGGTAGCCTTTGTAGACCGTGCATCTCCTTCAAGGTGAATATGCTTCATCATGTCCTTCAGATCTTTGGGTAATCATGATCACTTGTCGGGGTCATGATGGTTTCGGACCTTTAAGGAAAGACTCGTAAAGGTTCGTCATCTGCGGCTTGTGAAATGTAAATGATGCTCGAATAAGGTACTTATCTCCAGGCACACATTCATATCATCCAAACAGAACTTCAAACTCAATTTCCAATTTCCTGTTTATGCATCACAACTCACCTTCTTCCATGTTCATCAAGAATATTAATTTCCAAGATAAAATATGACAACTCCTTAAAGCTTTTCAGATGTGACATTACAACTTTATTGAGTCATGAACTATTACAATCTCGGGGTAATCTATTACATAACTCAACTCATTGAGCTCATGAAAATGAAATTGCTTTCTACTACTCTTGTTTCCAATATCAAAATTCCAACTACTCAACTCCAGCTTTCATCTTGTTGGGACATTTAGTAGCATAATGTCCTGCTTCCTTGCAGCGAAAACAATTGACTTTCGATAAGTCTTTGGGCTTCTTGGAGATGGTGCCTGCTCCTTGAGTTCCTTGCTTCCTTTCGAGACAATGATTGGCATAATGCCTGACGTCCTTGCATTCAAAACAGGTAATATGACTCTTGTCCCTATTTGCGAAATTGGGTTGTTACGAGGGTGTCTTTGTTTTCTCTTCCAGGTTTCTTCGTTCGATCAAACCTTCTATTCCCAGTGGATCAAACTCTATTGCTTCCGTCGAGAAGTATCCCAGATACTCTTTTCTTTCCTTGGTGCAATACTGCGAAAAATGTCCTTCTTCTCCACATGTATAGCAGGCATTGGAGTAAAATCTGTTGAGGCCTTCTCCATCGTGGTCTTCAACACATTCCTTCATCACAGGTTCTTTCATAACTTCTGAGGGCTTCTTTCATTCCTTCTTCCTGCTCTGAATAGTTTGTTGCACCATGGGGTAAATGTGACACTGAGTCGGGTAGTGGGTGGTTCCTTCACACAAGAAACAAGTCACCTGACTAGTTGGGCATTCCTCAACTGGGTGTTTCTCCTCACAATGAGGGCATCCATCCTTGTGTTCCTCCTGGGTGTGTCCTATTTCTCCGCAAATCTTGCAGGCACAAGGTTTACTTCTTGGTGCATCATTGTGTTTCCGGATAAGACGTGATTTCAACAGGGTCTTCTTGAATTCCTCCCAAGTTCTTGCTCCATTAAATCCCTGTATGGCTTGATGCATGTTCCACCAGGTTGCGGCACTTTCTGTAAAGTATTGAAGAGCATATTGAACCTCATACTTCCTTGAAACCAAATTGCTCCCAAAGTGATTTTCCATGTTCGCATCCATAGCTCGCCTCGGGATGAGTCTTGATCCAGAAATATCAGTCCAACTTCATTCATCATCTATGGGGTTCAAGGGTTTTAGGGTGAGATGAGAGAGAGGTGGGGAGGGATATACACACAATACAAACAGTTTTTTGAAGAAACAAGTTTTATTTTGGGGCTGTCGGAAAACATCAAACAAATGACAGCTCACAAATCATCGCATTACCTCATAATAATCAGCGGAAACAATCAAACGGGTGTGGAGTCCCATCAACGCCATCGGAAGGTTGAGTGTAGACCGTAACCCTGTATCGTAACTCTTACTCGTCGAGGAAATATCTGCAACATGATACGTTGCAGCCGTGTAGGTCAGTACATTGAATGTACCGGCAAGATCACAATAAGAGAAAACAGATGATAAACTATACTATATGCAATATGGCTTTATGGCTCTGTATCTGAGTTTTGTTTGCATAAAAGCTGATTTTATTTTCCCTACATCAAAGGAATAAATGAAGTCTGTACTATGGAGTTTTCTATCATGACATGGTTCCGCCAACCGATGTCTCATAGCCCAAACTTCATCATATGTTGCCCACAATTAAGTTATCAATCCGGTGTTGAGAGTTCCGAGATAGATCCAAGTCCAGAGGCTCAAATTGTCCGTAACCGGGGACACGGCTAATCGATTAGGTTTAAACCCTCTGCAGAGGTTTGTACACTTTACCCGCAAGATTCGATCCCTCTCTTTACGTTCTCGCACTTCAGGGTGTTTGAGAACAAGATGACCGAAACATGGTCTTCCAAAGAGTTCCTCGACCACCGTCCGGTACCCATCCAATCCTCTGTAGTTCTACATCTGCTAGCATCGTCCCCAGCCAGAGTCACAACTAAGGTCAACCAAGCGAGCCCATAATGACTTGCGGTTGCAGGTAAGCTTCCGGGCATGAAGTATTCTTCCGTCTCTTTGAGTCTGGGTGAAGCTTTCCGCAAGATGTCATGGCGCTTCTCCATGCATCCCGCCAACCACTGGGTTCTCCAGGTGCCCGTCAACCGCCCTTCACCCAGTGAGTGTATTGAATTCTTGTCTCGAGTCTTGAAGTCTTGAGGTCTTGAAGATGCAGTCCTTGCAGATTCCATCATGGATTTGTCGTCATTGACGTAGAGTCCTCCTTCTTCACACCACTCGAACACTCATACCAAACCCGTCTACTACAGTAGCATTAGAATAAAATAACGTCCGGGCTTGGTAACAGGGTGATGGGTTCCTACCTCATGCATACTACTCAACTACAAGAATTTCAATAACACTCTTGAGGGGTGGTTGCAAAGGTGCCACTAAATGCAATAAAACATAGGTAAGAAAGCATGGTCAAAGTGAACTTGCACGGTTGACGATCTTGAAAAACTAGGGTTTCGTGGTAGCAATCTTCGCACTCCGGAAATTCTACCGAGGTAAACAATAACTATAATAAGCACATAGCAATAGGATCACATAACACAACATAACAAAAGTAACATAACACAACAAATCAACCAAAATCAAAAATCCAAAGGAAAACTCAAAGAAAAACCAACTCAAAGTTTTCCTACTTCAAATAATAACTAAAAGTAGTTCTATATAATAAAAATTTCTTAATATAACTTAATCATGGTTTTAAGTTAACTTAACAGAATAGGATTCACTAAGCAACTAGGAGCAAAAAGAATTAATTAAAAAGCTATTATAAAACTCATTTTAGGCCTAATCCAATTTCTATTAAGAAAATAAATTAAAACTTTTATTAATTATAAATAAAAGTTCATCTACTAGAATGACAGAAACTAACCTAGAATGACCAATCACAAGTTAAAAATAAATTCATTTACTAATTAAAATATTAGGAAAACAGAAATTAGTTAATTAATTAGCATTAATAGGATTCTGCTTAAAACTAATTATTTATTAATCCTAAAATACCCAAGTTAATTTCTAGGGTTTGGCAATGTCAAAATAGAGTTGTGACAAAAGAATCATCTAAAATAATTTTTCTAACTCAAGTTATAGCAGATTTACTATTCTGGCTAAAACTAAAATAAAGCAATTTTAATTATTTTTAACATAGCTAAATATATATTCTACAGAAACTACATAAAATTTTCAATCCAACAAAAAAAGAATCACTCAAAAATATTAAACAGAATAAAAGATATGAATTTTTGAAAACAGAAACTATTCTGCTAAAACAGAAAATCGAAATAAAAGAAAAAGGCCTAATGGGCCTATACTGTGCCCTGCGCGTAACTTAGTCTAAACGGGCCCTAGGGTTAACTAAAACGAACCGGGCCTAAAAGAAATAACCTAACCTAAAAATAAACCGATTCGACCGGGCGGTTTTCTAAATAAAACCTACCCCTTCGGGCTTCTAATCGAGGCCGTCGATTTGAGATCGGACGGGGCGTTGCAGTGGCTTACGGACTCAAGCGGCGGCAGCGGCGGCGAGAGTCGTCAGGGCTTCAGGCGTCAGTGAGCTCCGCGAGTCGTCGGGAGATCTTGAGGAGCACGGGAGGGGTTCGGTGGGGTCGGGGTTGGTTGGGGGACTAGGCGTCGGACGGCGGCGACAATGGCGGCGGGGGAAGCTCGGGTCTCCGGCGACGTCGAGCGGGAGGAGAGGAGGTCCGCGAGGGGGGAGGGGGAACGGGGGGAGGGGTTTTATAGGGCGGCGGCCTCGTCGGGGAAGGAAGGGATCGGGGAGGAATCGGCATCCGGATCCTTCGGATCCGGCGATCCATGGCAAGCGACGGCGTGGCGTGGGGCGGGGAGGAAGAAGGGGTGGGTCAGCAGGCGGTGAGAGAGAGAGAGGCGAGGGAGCGGGTGACCGGCGCGTAGCGGTTCGGGCGAGGGGGCGAGGGGAGTCGGTCGGTGGGCTGGCCCGTTGGCAGTGGGCAGTGGCCGGGCCAGTGGAGGGTGCGGTTGTTGGCTGGGCTGGGTGGCTTTGGCTGGTGCCCCGGGGGTTTCTAATTTTTAAAATTTTATTTTGAATAAAACAAAAACAGGATATCTTTTAAAATATAAATATTTTATATAGGACATATATATACCAAAATGACCAGAAAAGATTTTCTACAACATGAACTATTTTTCAAGTTCAAATAAAATACACAAAATTCAAATAAAATAAAAAGTGTTTCTGCCTAATAAAATCCAATAAAATCATTTTTAAAAATACCAAAATGACTTCAAATTTATTTTCTCCTAATTTTTCATTGAAGGAATCATTTTACCCTATTTCCATTTATTTGTTTTTAGGAGGAAAATAATTTGAATAAAGCCCAAATAATACCAAATTTGAAAGGGGGTTTCAAAATACCTTCCAATGACTTTCAATTTGGTTCTTTTTAACTTCCAACTCATATTTCATATAATTGAAGAAGTCATTTTATCTTCCCTCATGAAAATCATTGAGTTGCATAAAGTTTTGAATTTGAAATATCCCCAAATGAAATTCAAATCTTTTTCCAAAACCCTATTCATTTAAAAATGGAAGAAGTCATGTCATCCTCACTCTAGGCTTTGGTGTTGGAATGAATTTGAATTCATTGGGATCCAAAAGGCAAAGGGGGAAGTTTTGGGAAAGTCATTTCATTCCCTCTCATTCAACTTTCAAAAGTTTCAAATTTCACTCAGTTTCACTCAATCCATCAAACCAACAATCAGACAATCAAGCATAGTTATTTATTTAATATAACATTCCAAAATTTAGAATTTTGGGATGTTACACATATGGAAGTTAATATTCTTTTTAGAAACTTGAATTGTGGGGTAGGTGAAAATGCTTCGTAATTGAGATAGGGGCTATCAGTCATGCACCTTTTCTTCTTTTGTATTTGGGAGTATTTTGTATATTTAGTGCAATATGATTCGTGAAATATTTTTGGCCAAACATGTTTTTCGCCATCTTCGGATGATTTTGGAAAACATAGTTTGACACTGATATCAATCTATCTAAAGAAAATGAAATTGATTCTTCCTCCTACCCTATTATTAGTGATCCTGTAATAGCTTTCTTATCCATTCATGCAAGTCTAAGATGCGCACATTGTTGCTTCCTTGTGCTTTGTTAATATTGTTTTTCTAATGGATTTTTATAGATAAATTTATGTGCATGGCACAGATTAACAGTTTGGCCAGGCTAAATTTGTACTGAGTGATGTCATTTTGAAAAACAAAACTGAATAAACTACAACCCATCAGACGGGAAAACGCTGATTCTGCCAAAGTTCGATGTCTGGCTAGGTGTCTTGTGCGGACTTGACGTAGGCTATGTTGGACAGTAGTAAGTGTTCCCAATCACATCTTAAAGAAATTCAAGTTTGATGCAGGAAAGGTTTGCTCTTTCAAAATCAATGCATTTGTGAGTACAAGCTGAATAAGGTTTATTATGCATGCTGAATAAGGTACTGAAATGATTGAACTTCAAACTCTATTTTCTTTCCTTGCTTGGTAGCACAGTCTGAAGTACATAACACATCTTCTCATTTCTTCTGTTATAGTTACATTTTTCAGGAACTTGTAAGAGGAAGAGACGATGGGCTTTAGAGAATTTGACTCCCAGTATAGTGATAAATAGAGGGATAATTAACCTTGAGGTCCTAAGGGCTGCTTTATAAAAGCTTTGTACCAAATTTACTGAATTAGAAATAACAGTTGATAGAGCTGGTATGTTAATCTCATAGCCCTGACGTTGAACATTTTCTTATTTTGTCCTGTATATGCACACTTACCTTCCTGCAATCAGATATACTTCCTCAGAAGGAATATAAGAGCATTTAGAATACTAAAGTAGTGATCTAAATGCTCTTATATTTCTTTACGGAGGGAGTATTAACTAGCCAATTGCTTTCATTTAATTATCATTATTCTGGAACATGTTGCTCACTTGATATTAAACGTTTTAATTAGAATAAGCTATCCAAGGAGGTTTTATTAGGAAAATTTAGTTTATGTGACTTTTTTTTATTTGAACAAGCATACGCGTCTCCATTTTTTCATTTTTAGTTGTTTATTTGTATAGTTGGAACATTAGTTTGATATGAGTTTCAGCTACCTGCTTGTTATTGAAACTGCAAGAACTCACTAGCTTTTCTCAAAAGAAATGGAATGTGATGGAAGTAAAAGAAGATAAGGTGTTTTTGTTGATCCTTGTGTCTGATTTTAGGGGGGTGTTTGTGCCTAATCACTGTAAATAGTAAATACTCTACATTTATGACAACGAAATCCTTGTGAATATGGACAGATGGAGGTGTATGAGCAGGCAGTTCTTGCGATTACTTATTCAGTGGATATATGGCAGAATTATTGTCGGTTTGCGATTTCAACATACAATGACTCGAGATGTCATCGAAGGTAGCAATTGAATCTGAGACTATTCCGATGAATTTTTAATATATTTTATAGTGTCTTGACTTTTGTTAATCTGCCGCATTTTAGGTCAGTATGTGCATAGGAATACATACATGGCAAGAAGGGATTTTACAATACCTAGGACCTGAACAGGAATGCTTGATGAAATGTTTTATAATATTTTAGCACTGTTTTTCGGCAGTCCTTGTGGTACGAAAGTGGTCCATTCTTCGAAAACTCATCTACTACTACTCACCTTGTAGAAATTTTTATTCTGCTGCATATTTGGTTTTATCATAAAATGAATGGATTATTCGAAGCAGTGTAACCCCCCTCCCTCTCAACGATTATTATTTGAGCATTTATACTATTATTCTTTTGCCTCTTGCTATTGCTTGCTAAAGGCACATGCATACACAAATCTTTCCTCGCGTCGTTTCTCCAAGCACCTAGCAGTGTAATTTCATGAATCAAGTAAGATTCTGCTATTTTGGCCCAAAGAATTATCTGATGATAACTTTTCCCCTTTCCTTGCTATAGCTACTGGATGTTTATTCTTTTTGAGACAAGAACACTTACTTTTGACCTACTTATACTATCGTGTCGATTCCTAATTTAGGAGTGAATATGGGTTGTGGACTGCTTTTCTTGCGTTTGCGGTGCGTTTGTTCTTACCCTTTCCAGGTAGAGTAACATGAAAGATCCATATGTCCTGCTTAAAATCAAGTATGCATGATATTTGATAAGACATGGAGTAGATATATTTTACTTATGCCGGTCGTCATCTATTGCAATGTGAGCTAGCGCTTCCATTGTCAACAATGTTGGTGTCGGTGTTGCTCCTTACCGGTGGTGGACTCTGGTTGATAAGACATTAGTTGTACCACTAGCCCTGCTGCATATGTTAGGTTATTAGCTTTTTCAGTTTATATGTCCTGGACTCCTGGTTGTTACCTTTTCCTCATTCTCATGTAATTATTCTCGTGATAGTCTGCTCTCTTCTTCTCTGAGGATTGGTGTGTCTAAGGATTGAACATGTGAATTGATCTGGCATCAAGTTAAAGTTTGTTGATACTCTGATCTCTTCTCTTGCTTTGCATAATTATTCTTGTGATATCGGGTAATCCTCTATCTTTGATATTTCCTTCTTCTGATTTCATCTAAGTGGTAGAATTTTGTGCTCCCATTTACAGTTTAGATTCATGTTATGATCTGAAATCATTGGCTTCTAGATCAGTGGTGTGTCCGTGGTGGCTAGGCTCTAAATTTAAATGGATGTGAGACCTATAGTCCAACTCAAGATAGAGAATAACTGTGTTGGTGTGACCACAAGTTCTACCTTGGTAAGGGGACATGGATTGATTTATCCATAGTCCCGCCTCTCTACTTACCCTACTTTTCTTCACAATTGAAACGACTGAATGCGACCGTGAATCATGTTGTTGATTCGGTAGGATAATATTATGAAAATCATTGGTGAAGGCCTTCTCGCACCTATTGGAGCTAGAAGAACAACATGTTATTCTGATTACATGCAACTTTTATTATTCACAAATTATCATTACAGATTTAATATCGTTATTTTCAGGAGAAAAAATATATTTTGATTTCTTTGTTTTCTGGTAGGAGTATATTTTGTCCCAATTTTGTTCATCAGAGATAAAAGTGATAGATTTGGATGATGTTTTATAAATATCAACTTACATACATACCGACGTTACGATTACGGACCGGATTGAAACAACACGAGAGGAGGTGTAAGACCAATCGCATAAACATTGTAGTTAATAATATAAACTCGTGCATAATTTCTGATAGCAAAATAGTTAATAATTCAAAAGACCGCACAAGCATTCTACTCGATTCAACACGAGATCAAAGATTCACGTGAAGGAAACTATTCCAATGTTGGCAACATTTTACAGCTGGCTGGGATAGACAACATCTCATCGTGCAATGTGGCAAGTAAAGGTTTTTTGTCCATTGTCGTCATGGTTTATTGTTGTTTCTAATAGCTACCACTTGTAGATTTATCTTTCCTATGCATTCTTCGACCGATACATTTTGTATGTCATCGACAAAGAGGCACTCATGTATATATTCTGGACCCTATTCATACATCACAGTCGTCAGAGGTTAAAAGTCTGAGTCTTTTACTGAAAATTAATTTTTTTTGCGGGGAAATTAAAAGAAGCACTAAAAAAAGCAACCCGGCTGGAATTCCGATATATCTAGATGGCAATGTTTATTTCCATCTGGTATTAAAACGAGCATAGATGTGTAATAGATTCAAAGTACAAACTTTTATTTTTGTTATCACTATATTTAATATAATATTAATTAGGAAATTACAGGGATGTGTTTGGCAATTTTGTTTTTTCATTTTATGCTCTATGGAACGATAAAAAACTGGTGAAGCCGGTTTGCATGTTGAGTATTGTCCGTTACACATTTTAAGACCTTCAACGAGAAGTATTCGTGCTAACTACAAATATTGCTTGTGCAGGATGGATATGAGTTGAGGAAGCAGTTTTTATTATACTTGCTCAATCATCGTGGGAATGAAGCTAAAGACAACTTTCCTGATATTGTGCGAGAATTACTTAAATGCATCAAGTAGATCTTAATAATTTGTAATAGATTTTTAGTTGGATCGGCACTCTATATTTGTTATCAATTTACATTGCAAGTGAGGTGGACTTCAACTATTATGCAATTTTGTCTGTGTTATATTGTCTCTATATATGTAAAATATAACATGCATTATCTTTATATAATTCTAGAAAATCTTTCAAAAGCCCGTGGCAACGCACGGGCATTCTACTAGTATCTAATTGGATATGGGTTAGCATTAATTATTATTGTTGACATTACCCTTGGGAGGCGAAACTATAAGCCCCTATCTTTCTCTGTGTCCGACTACTCCGTAACCACAAGTATTGCATGAGTGTTAGCAATTAGGAAAGATTAAATGATAGTTGAGTATGTGGACTTGCTAGAAATCTCTGACATAGACTCTTTCTGATGTTATGATAAATTGCAATTGCTTCAATGACTGAGATTATAGTTTGTTGGTTCCCAATAAAGTTTCTTATTCATTGTTTGCATTGTGAATAGATTATTACTTGAGCATAAGAACTCATATGACATTATCCATATATGTTGCTGTTATGAGAATAATCATGATGCCCTCATGTCCGTATTTTATTTTATCGACACCTCTACCGCTAAACATGTGGACATATTTATCGTTATCGGCTTTCGCTTGAGGAAAAGCGAGGTCTAAGCTTGGGGGAGTTGATACGTCCATTTTGCATCATGCTTTTATATCGATATTTATTGCATTATGGGCTGCTATTACACATTATGTCACAATACTTATGCCTATTCTCTCTTATTTTACAAGGTTTACATAAGGAGGGAGAATGCCGACAGCTGGAATTCTGGGCTGGAAAAGGAGCAAATATTAGAGACCTATTCTGCACAACTCCAAAAGTCCTGAAACTCCACGAAAGTTATTTTTTGAAATAATAAAAAATATTGAGCGGCAGAAATACGTCAGGGGGCCTCCACCTATCCACGAGGGTGGGGGCGCGCCCTAAACCCCTGGGCGCGCCCCCTGCCTTGTGGGCCCCCTGTTGGCCCTTCGGTGCCCATCTTCTGCTATATGAAGTCTTTCGTCCGAAGAAAAATCATAAGAAAGCTTTCGGGACGAGACTCCGCCGCCACGAGGCAGAACCTTGGCGGAACCAATCTAGGGCTCCGGCAGAGCTGTTCTGCCGGGGACACTTCTCTCCAGGAGGGGGAAATCATCGCCATCATCATCACCAACGCTCCTCTCATCGGGAGAGGGCAATCTCCATCAACATCTTCACCAACACCATCTCCTCTCAAACCCTAGCTCATCTCTTGTATCCAATTCTTGTCTCTAAGTCCGGGATTGGTACCTGTAGGTTGCTAGTAGTGTTGATTACTCCTTGTAGTTGATGCTAGTCGGTTTATTTGGTGGAAGATCATATGTTCATATCCTATATGAATATTAATACCCCTCTGATTATGAACATGAATATGCTTTGTGAGTAGTTACGTTCTTTCCTAAGGACATGGGAGAAGTCTTGCTATTAGTAGTCATGTGAATTTGGTATTCGTTCGATATTTTGATGAGATGTATGTTGTCTATCCTCTAGTGGTGTTATGTGAACGTCGACTACATAACACTTCACCATTATTTGGGCCTAGTGGAAGACACTGGGAAGTAATAAGTAGATGATGGGTTGCTAGAGTGACAGAAGCTTAAACCCTAGTTTATGCGTTGCTTCGTAAGGGGCTGATTTGGATCCATATGTTTCATGTTATGGTTAGGTTTACCTTAATACTTTTGTTGTAGTTGCGGATGCTTGCAATAGAGGTTAATCATAAGTGGGATGCTTGTCAAAGTAAGGGCAGCACCCAAGCACCGGTCCACCCACATATCAAATTATCAAAGTACCGAACGCGAATCATATGAACGTGATGAAAACTAGCTTGACGATAATTCCCATGTGTCCTCGGGAGCGCTTTTCTCTATATAAGGTTTGTCCAGGCTTGTCCTTTGCTACAAAAAGGATTGAGCCACCTTGCTGCACTTTATTTACTTTTGTTACTTGTTGCTCGTTACAAATTATCCTATCACAAAACTATTTGTTACCTATAATTTCAGTTCTTGCAGAGAATACCTTGCTGAAAACCGCTTATCATTTCCTTCTGCTCCTCGTTGGGTTCGACACTCTTACTTATCGAAAGGACTACGATAGATCCCCTATACTTGTGGGTCATCACACCACTTCAAGGTACTGTAATGAACTCATTCTTTATTTATATTGGTGTTAAACCTACTGTATTACAACTTCTCTATGGTTTATAAACTCTTTTACTAGCCATAGATTCATCAAAATAAGCAAACAACACACGAAAAACAGAATATGTCAAAAACAGAACAGTCTGTAGTAATCTGTAATTAACGCAAACTTCTGGAGCTCAAAAACTTCTACCAAAATAGGACGACCTAGACAATTTGTTTATTGATCTACTGCAATTGGAACCAGTATTTTATCATGTTCTGGTGATTTTTAACAATTGTTTTCGTGAACAGGAAGTTTCTGGAATTTTCAGCAAGATCAAATAACTATCATCCAAGAAGATCCTATAGGTTTAACTTGGCACAAACACTAATATAAATATAAAAACAAATATAACCAGAGCCTAGATCAAATATTTATTCCTAAACAGAAGCAAAAAAGCAAAAAAAGCTAAAATAAAATTGGGTTGCCTCCCAACAAGCGCTATCGTTTAACGCCCCTAGCTAGGCATAAAAGCGAAGATAGATCTAGGTATTGCTATATTTTGTAGGTAATTCTTGAATAAGACACCTATAACCCCTAGGGGTTTCTTTCTTTTTATTAATTATCAAACTCCTAGGCACAAGATCAAGAAAATCGTTCGTAGCAAACGGTTCCTTAATGATAGCAAAAAGATTGGGATGAACACTTATTGATTTTAACACCCTGTTTGGTTCGGCTGTGGATTTCTAAAAGCAGCTGTGAAAAATCTGTTGTCAAAAAATAGTTGTGGAAAATCTGATGTGAAAAAGATGTAGGTCATTTGGCAAACCAGCTGATACAACTTTTTCAGATTTTGGCCCGCAGCGGAATCAGATTTTGGAAAGCACGTCCTGGGCTGCTTCCGCTTTTGGTTCAGATTTTGGCAGCGGATTTCTGGAATCGGATTCTGCTGGGTTTGTCCTTTGGTTCAGATTCTGCTGCGCGGCAGCGGAATCCGTCGATAAAAGTTGAACCAAACAGGGCCTAAATCCACAGTTTCCTTACTAGAGGATTCACCCTTATTTTTAGGAACATAAACAAGCTTGGCAATTTTAGTAGGAGGATTTGGAGTATTTTTAACGAAAGAAAAAGCGGACCCCAAGTTGGTGATAATTCCCTAGAGTTTATCGATTCTAGTAGAATCTTGATCTCTTTCATTAACTATGGGTTATTTTTCCTTAAAACTTTTCAGAGTAACTCCCACCTTATATCCATATTGGGTAATTCGTTGTGGATCTTTTATCCAAATTCTCAATCAACTCTCTGATAGCAACTTTATTTTCAATAATTTCAAGCCTTTGCATCACATGTTCCAAAGTTAACATAGTTCCATTAACCAAAAGAGGTGGTGAGCCAAACAAATCTATCATAGCATTATAAGAATCAAAAGTATGGCTACCCAAGAAATTCCCTCCGGTAATGGTGTCAAGAATATATCTGTACCAAGGAGTAACGCCTACATAAAAATTGCGGAGAAGAACGGAAGTAGATTGCTTCCTGGTAGATCTATTTTGAGCATTGCAAATTCTATACCAAGCGTCTTTTAGATTTTCTCCCTCCCTTTGCTTAAAATTAAGAACTTCATTCTCGGGAGACAATAGAGAAGATAAGGGACTAGCCATAACGACGAAGCAAGCAAAAAAGAGGCGAACGGAAAGGAGAGGGTGAATAAAACGGCAAGGGTGAAGTGGGGGAGAGGAAAACGAGAGGCAAATGGCAAATAATGTAATGCGAGGGATAAGAGCTTGTGATGGGTACTTGGTATGTCTTGACTTGTATTGACTTGGCACGAATCTCCCCCGCAACGGCGCCAGAAATCCTTCTTGCTACCTATTGAGCACTGCGTTGGTTTTCCCTTGAAGAGGAAAGGGTGATGCAGCAAAGTAGCGTAAGTATTTCCCTCAGTTTTTGAGAACCAAGGTATCAATCCAGTAGGAGACCGCGCTCAACCGCGCACCTACACAAACAAATAAGAACCTCGCAACCAACACAATAAAGGGGTTGTCAATCCCTTCACGGTCACTTATGAGAGTGAGATCTGATAAATATGATAAGATAATATTTTTGGTATTTTTATGATAAAGATGCAAAGTAAAATAAACGGCAATAAAAATAACTAAGTGTAGGAAGATTAATATGATGAAGAATAGACCCGGGGGCCATAGGTTTCACTAGTGGCTTCTCTCAAGAGCATAAGTATTACGGTGGGTGAACAAATTACTGTCGAGCAATTGATAGAATTGAGCATAGTTATGAGAATATCTAGGTATGATCATGTATATAGGCATCACGTCCGTGACAAGTAGACCGAATCCTGCCTGCATCTACTACTATTACTCCACACATCGACCGCTATCCAGCATGCATCTAGAGTATTTAGTTCATAAGGACAAAGTAACGCTTTAAGTAAGATGACATGATGTAGAGGGATAAACTCATGCAATATGATATAAACCCCATCTTGCTATCCTCGATGGCAACAATACAATACGTGCCTTGCTGCCCTGCATCACTTTGGGAAAGGACACCGCAAGATTGAACCCAAAGCTAAGCACTTCTCCCATTGCAAGAAAGATCAATCTAGTAGGCCAAATCAAACTGATAATTTGAAGAGACTTGCAAAGATAACCAATCATACATAAAAGAATTCAGAGGAGATTCAAATATTGTTCATAGATAAACTTGATCATAAACCCACAATTCATCGGTCTCGACAAACACACCACAAAAGAAGATTACATTGAATAGATCTCCAAGAGAATCGAGGAGAACTTTGTATTGAGATCCAAAGAGAGAGAAGAAGCCATCTAGCTAATAACTATGGACCCGAAGGTCTGAGGTAAACTACTCACACATCATCGGAGAGGCTATGGTGTTGATGTAGAAGCCCTCTGTGATCAATGCCCCCTCCGGCGGAGCGCCGGAATAGGCCCCAAGATGGGATCTCACAGGTACAGAAGGTTGCGGCGGTGGAATTAGGTTTTCATGGATGCCTCCGATGGTTTGGGGGTACATAGGTATATATATATATATATATATAGGAGGAAGAAGTACGTCGGTGGAGCAACATGGGCCCCATGAGGGTGGAGGGCGCGCCTGGGGCGGTAGGCGCGCCCCCCTGCCTCGTGCTCTCCTCGTTGATTGCTTTACGTAGACTCCAAGCCCTCTGAATCACGTTTATTCCGAAAATCACGTTCCCGAAGGTTTCATTCCGTTCGGACTCCGTTTGATATTCTTTTTCTGCGAAACACTGAAATAGGCAAAAACAACAATTTGGGCTGGGCCTCCGGTTAATAGGTTAGTCCCAAAAATAATATAAAAGTGTATAATAAAGCCCATTAAACATCCAAAACAGAATATAATATAGCATGGAACAATAAAAAATTATAGATACATTGGAGACGTATCAACAGACGCCAAGTTGGATAAGGTGAAGGACAAAGATATGAGAACTCCATCATGTTGGTGTGGAGATGTTTGCAAAGTTAAGGTATCCACAGACCGCAAGAAATCATGCACGGAAGGAAGAAGATATTTTGTTTGTCCCAACTATGCCTATGATCGTCCTCGTCCAGCTCACGCCTATGATGTACCGCCGGTAAGTTGGTGAAGTTCAACGAGTATTCAACTGTTGCTACAACTTGAACCTATCTTACTAATGACCACATTTGTCCTTTATTCGTACGTAGTCGCCGCCTCCACTTTGTAAGTACTTCACCTGGATAGATCAAGATGTGCCAGAAGATGTTAAGAAAGATCAACATCGAGATTGTCTAAGGAGGCAGCGGTTGTTTGAAGAAGCATTTCAGAGAGGCTTGGATGAAGATCATCGTGAAAAGGAGAGGATGGAGCGAAATAAGCGTGAGGAGAAGAGGGCATGCAAGGAGAAGATTGCTCGTCAAGAGGAGAGAGCAAGAAAGCTTGCAAGGGCTCGTGAAGTCCAAGAGGAGGATGAGGCACGCGACAAGAAAGGAAAATGGCCTCGTGTGACCCAATAAGGCCTTTGTTTTGAAAAACTAGTCATGAACTATGCCTTCGATTCGAGAAACATGTGATGAACTATGTCTTTGATTTGTGAAACCTATCATGAACTATGTACTTTATTTGTGAAACCTGACATGAACTATGTCTTCCATTTGTGAAACTTGTGATGAGACTATGTCATGAACTATATTTGTTATGTTGCTGTTGTTGTCACTTGAAATGATGAACACGAGGAAAAACAGAGCAAACTCTGCTTTGCTTTGCACCCTACCGCCATAGGGCGCGACGGTAGGTGGCCAAACTGTCCTGTCACGAAAACGCTCCCCTGTTATGCGGTAGGGTTGGCCATCCTACCGCCAAGGGGGACAGTGGTAGGGTGGCCACCCTACGGCCTGCTCTGCTGCCTGTCCTGTGATCAAATCGGCCACTTTTTCTGCGATAGGTTGGCCAGCCTACCGCCAAAGCCCATGGCGATAGGGTTGGCCACCCTACCGCTAGGGTTCATGGCGGTAGGGTTGACCGCCTGCTCTACTACCTGTCCTGTGACCAAATCGGCCACTTTTTCTGCGGTAGGATTGGCCAGCCTACCGTCAGGGTTCATGGCGGTAGGGTTCTGATCCCTGTCCCTTTCCCTTTCTTTTTTAGCCCTTTGTGTTTCCATTTCTAAGAAAGTTCTATGAATTAAGCATCCACAAATGACATACAGAAATGATCGAGTAGCAAAGACATACATAACTGAGCATAGTTCATTACATCCACAAAAGACACTTGTTCAAATGACTTAAGTATCCTCTTTTTTCTTTCACAAGCCTCTGGAAAAAAAATTCTCCTTAAGATCAGAATGTTCCTCCATAAAAGGATACTTGCTGAAATCCATCATGGCAGCATTTACCTCATCATTGCTCTTGAACCATGCTTCAAGCTCCCTCTTGATACCAAGTTGTCGCTCCGCTACAATCTTCTCAGACGCTACCGCCAGACTAATAGATGCAATGTCACAAGACTTCTCATATGATATCTTCATCTCCGGGGTCCTGTTTTCCATGCTACATGAAATGGAACAAACCAAAACTCAAATAAAATGATACAATACAAACACAAAGCATAACTTACTTATAATGACCTAGGTTACATAATGTTCTCACTGGTTCAAATGACATAGGTTGCATAAATGATAAGGGTACATGCCATTAAAGTCCAAATAACACTACAACATCATGTGTTTCAACCCCCTCTATTAGTCCATCAACAACACATCTTTGTTGTACGGCCCCGGGTTGCAACAAATGACATCATTTCTTTCCCAAAAAGATGCCCGACTAGGTATCGCCGATGATGGTTGCCTAACTAGCCAGTCAATGATCTGGCCAGGGTTGTTAAAGTCCATCTCATTCACTTCATCCCTTGTTCCACACAATGCAATTTGCCTCTTGCAAAAGTGCGTCTATGAATTTTCTCTTCCTTCTTGAGATTGCTTATGTTTTTCTCTTTAGCTAGGTATAACTCAACTTTTTCATCTACGCACTTCGACACATAATACTTTGAAAAATCTCTCCTCCATGACTGCACGTTCACGCTTCACCGCCGCCTCCGCAGAAGTCTCAACAAAGATGATCGATTCCATCCTACAAGTCGAGGGATTACTATAACTGTCATCCAAGGCAAAAATCCTAACCGTCTCTTGCTGAAAGTGCGTTATATCGACTAGAGGGGGGCGAATAGGAGATTTTTATGAATTCTGCAATGAGGAATTTGCCGGTGAGGAAATTCCTAAGTGAAGAACTACTTGCAGCGGAATAAGTACTCAGAAGTAAGCATAAGATAATGCGGACATGGTCATCATGATGAAATGAAGACAATCAAAGAGTACATGAAAGCGTAAACACGAGGATAGCACAAGATGAAGACAAACAGTGAAGAAATTGAACGAGGAAATTGAGAAAGTCTTGATCAAAGTCTTCAAACACAGATATGAATGAACACTCAACACGATAATGAGGAAATGAAAGGGTTGAGGAAATAGAACCGATTAGGTTGGTGAAGACAATGATTTGGTAGACCAGTTCCAACTGTTGTCTCGGTTATACGTCTGGCTGGAGCGGTGAGTATTTAAACTCGAGGACACACAGTCCGGACACCCGATCGCCGAAAGCACGCAGCTCAGACACCAAGTCCTCACCGTATTCTCCTTGAACTAAGGTCACATAGACCTCGTCCAATCACTCGTGGTAAGTCTTGAGCGACTTCCAAACCTTCACAGACTTGGTCACTCGGCGATCCATAATTCCTCTTGGATGCTCTAGACCATGACGCCTAACCGTCTGGAAGAAGCACAGTCTTCAAAGGTAACAAGCGTCGGATCCACGCAGGATCAATCTCTTGATGATGCTCAATCACTTTGGGTTTGTAGGGGTTTGGTTTTGGGTTTTCCTCACTCGATGATTTTCGCTCAAAGTCCTCGGAGGATGGGTTGCTCTCAAATGACAAGTGTCAAGTTCTCTCGGAGCAGCCAACCAGCTAGTGGTTGTAGGGGCGGCTATTTATAGCCTAGGAGCAGCCGACATGATAAGACATAAATGCCCTTCAATGATATGACCGTTAGGTGGATAAGATATTTTGGGAGAATCGGCGCAAGAAGACAAAGACAGCGGTCGGAAATTTGACTCTCAAATTCCTCGGGGCTATCATGTTCCTCATCGTGTAGGCAATCCGCCTGGCGAATTCCTAACTCCTCGGTCGAATAAATTCCTCGTGACCGGAAGAACTTCGTCTCATCCTTGAAGAAATTGATGAACTGTATGATATTTCAAAGGCTTCACTCGAAGGATTGGTAGGTGTAGGATTTTGAGTTGAGCATCACATGGAAATTTTTCCTTAGTATTTCCTCGACCCCCTTTAACGATGCGGTGTTTCCTATGACTCAAGAAAGAGAAAAACGAAACTACGAAAATAAAAGTCTTCACGCTTCATGTTCCTCAAATGAATACCAAGTCTTCAAGGTCACACCAATTTCTTCACTTTCAAAGTCTTTAGAATATCAAAGTCTTCAGTCGAAGAACTTCATTTTTAGGGGTCGACTTTCTCTGTAAATATCAAACTCCTCATAGACTTATAAACCTGTGTACACTCATAAACACATTAGTCCCTTAACCTATAAGTCTTCAATACACCAAAATCACTAAGGGGCACTAGATGCACTTACACTTGCCAAAAACTATAACCCTAGGACTAGATCAAGCTACAATCCGAGACGTAAGTACTATAACGTTCGTGATATAGGCATTTACTTAAGCATAACCTTAACCCTAACCACATCATTAAACCTAACCCTAACAAAACCCTAAATGATATTTCTTACTACCCAAACAATGCTAGTGACTCAATACATTGTCAAAGCATGAACATTACTCTAAATGCATCATATACATTGATTTCACCACAACAAACCCATGAACTAGGGTTTCCAACAAAATGAACAAAATGCATGATTTGAACCAACCAAATGAAGGGGGGATGGGAGAGGTACCTTGGGTGATGCAAATGCCCACGATCCACCAGACAAATCTCAAGCAATGGAGGGGGATCTAGTGGGTGCTTGGGTGGGGCAGAAGAGGGGGAGATATGTTGTAGGGTGGAAACCTAGATGGAGATCTTTCACAAATTGGAGGGGAAATACCCAAGAACAAGAAGAACACAAAGGGGGGAAAACAAGAGGAACACTCAAATTGACTTGATCCAATCACACATGTGCTAGATCCAATCACACGAAGAGAGATACAAAGGTCCAAATCCAACACAAGAAGATACAAGAGGTAACTAGTTCATTCCAATCCTATGAGGAAAGAGGTCTTAATGATCCTATGATGGGGATCCTTCTCCAAGAGGAGGCCTTGATATCCACAAGAGGATCTTCTCCCAGAGGAGGCCTTGATCTCCAAGAGGAGGAAGATGAGCAAAGCTCTCTCTTTGTCTATCCAATACTTTGTTATCCTCCAAATGAGCTAGGTGGGAGGTACTTATAGTCTAGGGACGGACTAGGAGGGGGAGAGGGATTACATGGGCAAAAGCCCAAAGAGGCACGCATGCCCTCTGAGGGTTCCAGGCACCCGGGGTCGATGCAGGTGGCTGGGCGGTCGAGGCCGGGCACCCGGGTGATGCTGGAGGCTGGGGCGGGAGGGACCAGGCACCCGGGGTGCAGCCCAGGTAGCGGCTGGGCCAAGAGCCGGGCACCCGGGGCCTCAAGGCCAGGCACCCGGGGTGGGCTGGGGCACGGCCCAGGTGGTGGCCGGGCACCCAGGGTGTCCAGGGGAGATGGCCCTCCCCGCGGCTGCTTGCCCGGGCACCCGGGGTCCTCACGTCCGGGCACCCGGGGTGTCCAGGGGATCTCCGATCCTTCACGTTCTTCTCCCTCTCCTCCTCCTTGGGTCTCCGGATGGACTTGGTGATTCCTCCATGCTTCCTCACGATGATCCCCGAAGTACCTGAGAATGCATAACGTGTATCTTTGAGGTAGAACCCCATTCTCATGTGAATCCAAACGAGATTCAAATAGGAAAGAAGTGACCTCGTTCTCGATGGCGCGTGCGCGAGCTCTCGTCGTAGGTCCTCTCTGTGCTTGTGGTGGCGGTGTGACATCCATGGGGATGGTCGAGGGATGCTCCGCATCATCTCCCCCCCCCCCTTGGGAGAGATCTGTCCACGGATCGTGATCTTCATCGCCATGGGAAAGAGTGGGCGTCGCCCTGTAGAAGTGGACAACCACCAAGCACTTATCAAGTTGAAGCTCGAAATGGGCACTCTCCAATGTCGCACTGTCTCATGATTCCTTCAAAAGGAGCAAGTACAACAAACACTTGGAAAAACAAATGTGGTTACCGTTAGTGCATAACCAAGCATTCAAGAGGTTATTCACCAAACAAGTGTCGTCATCAAGCATAATATATGGTGTGACAAGGGATTGTGACATGTCATGTAAGCGCATAAATGGAGCAAAATCAAGGACATCATGGAAACAAACATGTAAATGCAAGGTGGAGATGCAAATATGTGTGACAATAGAATAAGCATCTACCTCAATGTCATAGCAAGCATGCATAAGACTCTCAATGAACGGTCTATGGTAAGCATAAGAGTCATTCACAACACCAAATGAAATGGAATGTCTAAACACATGGGGCAAGTGCAAGACAATCCGAGCATTATGTGCATAGGGTGTAGTGAAAATCGAGTGGCACTCGACACAATAGAAAGAGCAATTGTTCATCATGTGTGAGGCAAACAAATCAATCATGTGATAAGCAATGGGACATGGCATTTGTGAAGTAATGATATTGTCGCAACCAAACATATGATAGGAGCAAGTAATCCAAGAATTGGATTTGACAAGTGAAAGTGCTAGTTATCGACTAGAGGGGTTATAAGAACATGAATATGGGGACACAAATTGAGAATGCGATTTTCATTCATGGAAAGTCTTCAAAACACGGATGTTTATGAACAACATCCGACAAACAATAGAAATGACCTAATTGATATGCAGCGGAAGATAAACTACAACAAGCAAACCATAGTCTAGTATGCAATAAACTACAACAAGCATAGTCTAGAAAGTACAAGACTAATAGCAGCTTAGTAGTAGGATCAAGATGGAAGATAGTGAGAAGCCAATCAACAAAAGTAGTCAAGCAATGAAGTCAAACAGGTATGACAAATAGGCAATGACTTCACGAAGACAAACTCTAAGTAAGATGAGGAGAAGATAGAACCGATCACTTGTTGAAGACACAGGATTTGTTGGACCAGTTCGATTCTTTGTGACAAGCTGTACATCTGGTTAGGGAGGCTGAGATTCAACTCGAGAAGACCGCGTCTTCACCTTATTCCCCTTGAGCTAAGGACACACAGTCCTCGCCCAATCACTCTGGTAAGTCTTCAAGGTAGACTTCGAACCTTCACAGACTGCGTTCACGGCAATCCACAATGACTCTTGGATGCTCGAGCGCGACGCCTAACCGGTTTGGAGGATTCACAGTCCTCAAGTGTAATAAGTCTTGAGTCACCTGAGACAGAAAGACTTGATGATGCCTAACACTCTTTGGCTCTGGGTGTTTGGGCTTTGTCCTCAAAGTTTCTCTCTCTCAAAGGCTTGAGGTGGGTTGCTCTCAAGCGACAAAAGCCGTGCACTAACTCTGAGCAGCCACCAATTTATGGTGTAGGGGTGGGCTATTTATAGCCACTAGGCAACCCGACCTGATATGTCGAAATGACCACAGGTCACTAAGGAACCGACACGTGTTCCAACGGTCGATTTCAAACACACACGGCAACTTTACTTGGGCTACAAGCAAAGCTGACTCATCCACTCTGGATAAGTTTTGCTCTCATTGTCTTTGCTCGAAGACATAGGATTTGGGTTGAGCATCACTTGATCATTACGACTATGATCACTTGGACCCCACTTAACGATGCGGTGGTTCCTATGACTCAACAAAGAAGAAAAGGAAACAACAAAACGACCACGATCTTGGCGCTCCATAGTCTTCACTCAATGTCTTCTCATGTCATAGTCTTCAATGTGAATATCTTCACATACCACCATTGTCGTCAATGTCTTCATACATTTTAGGGGTCATCTCCGGTAGGTAAACCGAATCAATGAGGGACACTACTGCGTTATCCTGCAATTCTCACAAGCGCATTAGTCCCTCAACCACATTTGTCGTCAATACTCCAAAACCAACTAGGGGTGGCACTAGATGCACTTACAATCTCCCCTTTTGGTGATTGATGACAAACTGGTTGAAGTTTTCAACGGGATAAAATATGTGAAATTGTAAAGGATAGGAATTGTCTTCATAAGTGGCAAAGGCTCCCCACGAAGATGTGCATATAAGTAGTTTGCTTTTGGAATGCAAATGCACATGGCAGGTTGTACTTGTGGAGATCCTCTTCAACTTATGAAGATAATTCATCATGCATGAAATGATATAGCTAAGAGAATGACATGCATAATGAAAAATGGACGTCTGCAGAATGATCTAAGTCGGAAGTTATCATCGCACATGCGGAATTTATCATCGCACGAGTAAAGCAAATAAGTAGCGAGCGACCATCGAGTTTAAGTGTTACAACTCAAAGAACCAAATGTATCAAAAGCGAGAGTTGTAAACACTAGGCAAAATATTATGCAACCGCCCTTATGAACCGGCTTGAAGACTATCAAACTCATATGCTTCTCCCCTTTTGTCGATAAGGACCAAAAGGTTTGAAGACATAGAGCATCTACTCGTCCTCTTGAAGTAGATGATGCAGCAGGGTTGTCGTTGTTGGTTGGCGGTGCGAGCGAGCTTAGTGCGGTGTCGATTAAATGCGCGAAGTAGGGGCGGTGAAGTAGCATCGGCTTCATCATCGATCACTCTGGCATTGTGAGTTGCAGCGGAGGAAGAATAGTCGAGTCTTCAAGTGATGGAGTTAAATCGTGGGACTGCATTCCGTGGAGGAGTGGAGTCAAACTTGAAGCGTTCGGTGAAGCCATCGTCTTGAAGATCTGCTTGACCTTGGCGGTCAAACTCTTCCATGATCGCCGACAGGTCTCGTGAGTGACAAAAGCATTCTTGGTGGCAAGGTTTGAATCGATTGGCGTCCACCAAGAGGCTTTGCATTTGTCGCTTGAGGCGGGAGTGATGCTTATCTTGTTTACGATGCGGTGCGACAAGAAGTTCTCGATCATTGAGGACTCGAGGCGCTTAGAGGCCTTTGGCCAATTGTGCTCTCGGTGGCTTCGATCCGCGCGCGATGAGGCATCGTGTGTTCCCAGCCGGAGGATAGACACGAGATACTGCTTGGGCGCCTTCCATGGGTTGAGAGAAGCTATGGTGATCAATTACGAAGACAAAGTGGCGTTTTGGCGGGCTCGGGGTATATGGCTTCAATCGACATATCAACCTCTGGTAGAAAGATCGGATGATTGCGGCGGAGGGCTGATAGTTGATAGCGAGTGCATCTTGATGAGGCGCATGACCCATGGAGCATAAAATTTCAGACCAAACAGATCAGATCGAGGCGCAGCCAATTGTCGGATGAAGAATTCTTGCGTGTTGAAGCTGATGCCATTGAGGATGTAAAGACCAATGTCTTCATTGCTCCTTCAAGTTTTGCAGATGATGAATGCCCTTTGATAGGCCATAGAGTTAGCTTTGATGATGTGATATATTATGCGAGGCGGATACTCAAGGTCATCAACAAAGAAGTCTGAGGGTATTCAGCGTCATGTGGCGATGGCTTCATCATGCTCAACATCGACTCATGTCGGGTTACGGCTTATGAAATATGCTCTCGATGCATCGCGGTGGAGTTGACAACCAGTTCAAACAGCTCTCCGGGAGTGGGTAGGCTGTGAGCTCAATGATGTCAAGAGCTTTGGCTTCATGATGAACATTTCTGTCATCCACTCGAGAACCCATGTCTTCGTATCTCTGTTGTAGCAGCGGATGTGGAGGTAGCATAGAATTGAAGCACAAGTTCTTCATTCCGGTGTTCTTTATGCATGTGAAGCCGAGCGGACACTGCATCACGAAAGCAATCAAGTGCTTCTTCTAAGCACGGCAGTCCGACAATGGCCCGATGTCGGGCATATGAGGAAAATCGCCCTTGATCATCTGAGCACATGAGTAATAGCTTCGTTGTTGATAGCTCGAAGCGGTCGGATGATATCCTTGGCCTTGTGTAGGGGTTCTTTGCTCTGTCAAAGAAAGTGTTGTGGGCTTTGAAGCCATTTGCATTGAAAGAACCTATAGAGGTGGCGGTGCACGGAAACCTTGGCGTCTTGGCCCGGCTTGGACACGAGGCCTATCGCAATATGATATTCAAGCCGAGGACCCGAGGCATGAGGCGGAGGGACGAACATGCCATCTTCTTGTGATTAGCTCGACCATAGTTGTATGCTTGCTCAATTGTGTAGGGCCTTGGTGGCGGAGCTGGGCGATGGCAACAAGCGAGGCTTGAGCTGCTCGGCGAGATGCTTGAGGCAGTTGCCTCATTGGCCGAGCACATTTCCTTCATTGGCCGGGGCTGTTGGTGCAGGCTCCACATTTGCTTCAGCCATGACCACGTCATTGGCTTCATTGGTGTTGGAGGTGGCAGCCTCAATGTTTTCAACCTCCACTTGAGGAGCTGGAGGGTCGAACCTTGCACGTTGATATCGGGAATAACTTCTTCAATTCTGGGGGTGTAGGGACACGTTCTTCTTCTTCTTGGGTGTCTTGGTGATGCAGCGGATTGTCTTCAGCAGCTTTGGCTTGGACTCGGAGACATTCACAGTTGGAGTGGCTTCTGAAAACACTTGGCGTGCAACAGGTTGGTGGTGCACTTCTCCTTCTAGAACGCTCGAGAGAGGTACTTGAGGCCTTTGACCTTTGCGAAGCCTGCGAAATGCTGACGACGCCTTTGGAGATGGGGTTGCATGGGCCTCAAAGTCTTCCTCTTCTTCTTGCTGTTGTTGTTGGGGAGTGACTTGTTGTTGGAGAGTACTAGGGGAGTCTTCTTGTTGCGGGCGATCAGCCCATGAAGCATCCTGAGCAATTGGCGTCAGTGGACGACCAATGCTGATGAGTTCGCTGTTCGTACGAACAGGCGATGATACCACATTGTATTCAATTTGAGGAAGAACTTCATCATCTTCAACATTGTCATGGTGACCAATGTCTTGGCGATGATGGGATCAACTGCTGGAATCTCTTGACTTGAGGAGCCTCTGTGGAAGCGGGCTCATGAACAGTCATCTGAAGTTCTTGGGTTGCGAGGCGGGGCGAACCAGAAATGGGTTCAACAACCAAGGGCTCTGTGGGAGCAGCCCGATTCTTCTTGGTCTTGAGCTTCTTCTTGGAGGAGCAGCATCGGAGGCTTCAGGATTTTCCTTTTTACGGCTTCAGCCTCGGCAGCCCTCGTCTTCTTACATTGAAAGCGGTTGACCGGACCTTTGGCTTGAGCAGTCATGCTGCTTGGGAAGACTATGTGGGGTTCTTCCTGCCTTGAAGGTGCAGCTTGGTCAGTTGAAGACTTCTTCCTCTTTGCAGCCATTATGGGGTCAATGCCAGGACGGCCAAGAGCCTTGCGCTTCTCAGCCTCATTGTAGGCAAGCACACACTTGTCAGCCAGACTCTTCATGCGCTCACGAGAGCCTCTAGCTTCTTCTCGCTTCTTGAGAAAGGCTTCTTTGAGCTCGTGCAGCATGACCTTGAAGTTTTTGACATCTTGCACGCTGAGTGCAGCCATATGCTTCTTGAACTGAGCCTTCTCATAGTCAATCTTGTTCTTGAGTTCAACAATCCGCTGAGCAAGAGCTAGCTCGAAGCAATGGCGCCATTGAAGGAGACGCCGAGGCCAATAGGAAGTTGCAGATCTTCAAAGCTGATGTTTGGGGTGTCAAACCACTCATCAATGAAGTGATGGATGATTGCCACATCAAAGAGGCAAATTGTTGAAGATTTCTGCTTCTTCTTTGCTCTTGATAAGTTGCTCAAGAGCATCATCTGCAAGATCTTCATCCTTTGGACAGATCAATGTGCTCTTCACGCAGAATGGCAGCGGAGTCGATGTCGATTCGATATTCTTGACAATTTTCTTTCTCTTCTCCGTCTTCTTGGAATCTGGGATTGATCTTGAGGCTGCTGCTGCTTGGGAGGTGCGATGGCGATGGCTTCACGTGAAGCTTTTGGAGGAGCGGTGACTTTGAAGCCTTGACTTTCTTTTGCCTGCGGCTTTGGAGCGGGAGCGGGAGCTGGGCTGGGGCTTCATCGGACTCAACATCGTCATCGAGTGATCCACTTTGGCACCTTGGACCAAGATGTAAGTGATGAGGCCATCAAGGTTTGAAAAGGACCGATGACATTGGGTTCGACATCCGTGAGCCGTCGGCCGCGGGAAGCGAGAGGACCAGGGTTGAAGTCTAATCCCAATGACTTCTTGTTTTCCTTGGCGAAGCCTTTGCGTCTTTGGAAGTTGCGCTTGAAGAGATTATCGTCCGACGACACGAGCAATGGCGTTGGGTCGGCATTTTCGGTGAGGTCCACGGACCATACAAGGATAGAAACCTTGTGCAATAGCTTCACCATGTTCTTGGGTGGAAGGCCTCGAAGAGAATATCACCCCAAGGGCTTCGATAGCATTCTTCTCGGCATATTCTGGGTCACGAAATTGTACTTGAACCATTGTTCAGCCCAATATCGTCGAATCCATTGGATTCGCGTCTTGCGCTGATTGTAATTCTCTTCGGGATCTGTCTTGTAAAGCTCTGCGAGGTCATCAGGTAGATCTTTTGAGGTTCCCTCACGACGCTGTCTGCCGCCCTTCCTGACTGATTTATCTGCAGCCATGAACTTCAAACTGAATGGCTTCACGTTCAAAGGCTTCAAAGGCTTGCGTTTGCTGGACAAACGAGGCGGCTTGGGAGAGTTAGTTTGATCTTGTAAGAATTCTGCAAGCGAATGCAGACTATGAGAACCAAGGGATTCTCCACGGACATGTACTGTGACAGCATTAGAGATCACGAGGAAGGGAAGAGGTCATATGCATTCTCGGAAGATTTTGAAGATAAATCAGTTTGAAGACATTGACCTCATGATGCGAAGACATTCACTTATCTGTTGAGAGTTGGTTCGATTTATGCGAATCCGTGAATAAGTACAAGTGAGGAATCTAACTAGTTGTGAAGCTTAAGTGAATATACTAGGCGATATGAGATCTGACAGAATAGATCTAACATAGTATGGGCAGAAACCAATTTTGGTAAGTAGGATGAATCTTGAAGATCAAAAAGATGGTAAAAATAGAGTTATATTTACCACTCGAAGAACTGCTAGACGGGAAGAAAAGGAGGCCGAGCAGTTCAATCCACCGTGCCCTAACTTGGCGACGGAGGACACCTCTGGCGGCGGAGATGAAGATGTTCGCGGCGGCGTGAGGGCGGCGTCGGAGAAATCGCGGCAGCTAAGCGCTTCGTCGCCGCGTCGTCGAGAGCTAAGCGGTGGCGCTAGGGTTTTGACGAGGTGGAGAGGTGGAAGAAGATTTTCTTTACCGCAGGGACATGTATTTATAAGGAGGTGTGCGGCACAGCGCAATTCTGTGAGTGCCTGGCGGTTCACATCTGAGGGCGCGTGGCAAGCATGCAACATACTCGAGTTGTCCCATGTTCCCGCCCGCCGGGTTTGTCGGATGGTCGTTCCGGCTTCTCCGGATTTCAACGATGAGATGAATCATTTAAAACAGACTTAAAGTTTGTCTCTGTGTCTTCTGGCGACAAGGGCCTTGAGAGAAGACATTCGACAGTTTCAATAGAATGCATATGATTTGGACAGATAGAGTTTGAGATAGAAAGCATAGAGATTGGGGTCGATCACATTCACTTAGTTCAAAAGATTCAACTTGGAAGACATAGCTATAAGTGAATCTTGTAGAGGACAGAATATATATATATATATATATATATATATATATATATATATATATATATATATATATATATATATATATATATATATATATAGACAACATAATCAACATAGTGAAGAAAATCATGAAGATAGGTTGAAGTTGAAGACAAATCAAATGCGAAGATATTGCGAAATAACGCCATGGTGAAACACTTCAAACAAAGAAATTTGGTGGTGGCGTTACCCACCGTATAGGAAGTATTAGACCCGGACACGGCGCACAATTATCGTGGCGCTCGAAGTCAAATTCCACGTTAATGTATTCACACTCGAATGTAAGTCTTCATTGATTGAAGATATCGTTACTTCGTGTGTTGCACATCTAAGTCATCAACATGCATAAGTGTTAGGATGTGTGCTTGATCACAGGACATTTGAGGATTCCAAGATATTTAGCTCACACGTAACTTGCAAAACCTTTTCTCATCCAAGGGCTTTGTGAAGATATCGCGATTGCTCTTGGTGTTGGCGTGAATGATGTCAATATCTTTCTTCATGACATGATCCACGAGAAAATGATGGCCAATTTCAATGTGCTTTGTCTTGAGTCTGGACTGGATTGTTGGCAATCTTGATGGCGCTTTCGTTGTCATGAAGAGAGTACTTGTGTCAGATTGATGCCATAGTCCTTGAGAGTTTGCTTCATCCATAGAAGCTGAGCACAGCAAGATCCAGGCAGCAATGTATTCAGATTCAGCGGTTGAGAGTGATACAGTTACGCTTCTTTGAAGACCAACGGACAAGTGATCGTCCCAAAAGTGACATGTGCTGATGTAGACTTGCGATCCACCTTGTCACCAGCATAATCAGCATCCGAAAATCAACCAAATCAAATTTTGAGCCCTTTGGATACCATAATCCGAGTGTTGGGGTGTGAGCCAAATATCGAAGAATTAAACTTCACGGCTAAGTGATGCGATTCCTTTAGTGCCGCTTGGAATCGAGCACACATGCAAACACTAAGCATAATATCTGGCCTAGATGCACATAGGTAAAGTAAGGAACCAATCATGGGCGGTATACCTTTTGATCGAACTCTTTACCATTGTCGTCGGGACCCGGATGGTGTTTGGCTGGCATTGGCGTCGTGTATCCTTTGCACTCTTGCATTCCAAACTTCTTGAGACAATCTTGGAGGTATTTTTCTTGAGATATAAAGATGCCATTCCTTTCTTGTGAATTTGAAGACCAAGGAAGAACTTGAGCTCTCCCATCATGGACATCGATATTGTTCTTGCATCATGTATCCAAATTCATCACTATACTTCGGTTGGTGCAGCCGAAGATAATGTCATCCACATATATTTGGCATACAAACAGTTCACCATCATATGTCTTCGTGAAGAGTGTGGGATCAAGGGATCCAGGTTTGAAGCCTTTGCTCTTGAAGTCTTTGATCGTATCATACCGGTAGCGAGGAGCTTGTTTGAGGCCATCTGATGCTTTATTTAGCTTGTACACCATATCGGGATGTTTTGGATCTTCAAAGCCGGTGGTTGAGCGACATATACTTCTTCTTCAATCTTGCCGTTGAAATGCACTCTTCACATCCATTTGATAGAGCAAGATGTTGTGGTGGTTAGCATAGGCTAGTAGTATGCGAATAGCTTCAAGCCTAGCTACGAGGAGCAAATGTTTCATCGAAGTCAATTCCTTCAACTTGAGTATATCCTTGAGCCACAAGCCGTGCTTTGTTTACGACGACTTGACCATGCTCATCTTGCTTGTTTCGATATATCCATTTGGTGCCAATAATGTTATGCTTGCGAGGTCGGGCGCTTGACAAGTTCCCAAACATTGTTTAGCTTGAACTGTTGAAGTTCTTCTTGCATAGCTTGTATCCATTCTGGTTCCATAAAGGCTTGACAACTTTCTTGGGTTACGATATTGACACAAAAGAAAAGTGCCCACAAAATTTGCTAGCTGTGTTGCTCTTGGCGAGTAAGCGGACCAGTGCATTGATGCTATCGATTATCTTCTCAATCTGTACTTCATTTGCAACTCGAGGATGAACTGGGCGAAGACTTTGCTCTTGCTGATCATTGTCATCATTGGGAGGATTGTCTTGGTGAGCATTGTCTTGAGTTTGGTTAGGTGCGAGAAATGATAAGTTCCTCTTGAGGCTGTGCTTGAAGGCATGATTTCACGGTTCCCATCAGCTTGATAGATTATTTGGGTGGAGCTTCGTCTAGTGTACTTGGCAGGAACTCTCTTTGTGAACCATTGGTTTCATCAAATCGCACGTCTCTGATTTGACGATTTTGTAGAGATAAAGGTTGAAGACTACTGTAGGAGTGCGAGTCCTTTCCGTAACCGAGCATGAAGCCTTCGTGAGCTTTGGGTTCAAATTTTGACTTGTGATGGGGATCCTTGATCCAGCACTTAGCCCCAAATACTCTGAAGTAGCTGACATTTGGCTTCTTGCCATAAGGAGCTCATAGGATGTTTTGTTGAAAGCTTATGGATATAAACACGGTTGATGGCGTGACAAGCTGTATCAATAGCTTGGGCGAACTTTCTTGGTGTCTTGTACTCGTCGAGCATTGTTGAGCCATCTCAATGAGGTTACATTCTTGCGCTCCACGATGCCATTTCTTTGAGGTGTGTATGGGCGAGAGAACTCATGAGTGATTCCATGGTATCGAGATAAAGATCAAGTCCGGTGTTCTTGAATTGATTGCGTTATCACTTGATATGCTTGATCTTGGCGCCATAATTGTTCATTGCTCGATTGGCGAAGCGTCTGAAGACATCTTGCACTTGATCTTGTAGAAATTATGTGCACCCATGTGTATCTTGAGTAGTCATCAACAATGGCGAAGCCATAGAGACAAGCGGTTGTTGTGAGGTAGAGTAATGAGTAGGGCCAAACAAATCCATGTGTAACAGCTCGAAGGGTTGAGATGTCGTCATGATTGTCTTGAGGGTGCTTTGCCTAGTCATCTTTCCGACTTCGAGCACCACACAAATGATCCTTCTTGAACTTGACACCTTGATGCCTATGACATGCTTCTTCTTGGCGAGTGTGTGTAAGTTCCTCATGCCGACATGCCCCACCTCCGATGCGAGCCGACGTTACGAAGCTTTTGCAAGAAGACATCTGACAAGCTGTGGACCTCTTGAGAAATCTACCATGTATAGATCATCTTTCCTATACCCTTCAAAGACTAGAGACTTGTCGATTCCATTAGTACAAGGCAGCGATATTTTCGAATATCACAATCATGTTCAAGTCACAAAGCATTGAGGCAGGACATCAAGTTGAAACCAAGGGATTCAACAAGCATCACTTTATCCATGTGTTGATCCTTTGAGATTGCAACTCTACCTAGACCCAATACCTTGCTTTTACCGGTGTCGACAAATGTGATGTGACTCTTGTCGATGGGCGTAAGTTGAGTCCATGAGAAGACTTGATCACCGATCATATGATTAGTGCATCCACTTGTCCATAATCCATTACGAAGCATGAGGTGTCATACCCTCTGATGCAGTTAGGGGATAGGCTTCACCAAGAGCATTGTGAAGCATAAACATTTGACGAGCAAGTGGATTATTGAAGCTTAAATCAAGATTAGGACTGATAGGATGAATGGCAAGCGATTCAGGAACAAAATACATAGTGAGACCATTTGGGCATTTGATCTTGTGCCCTACAAGATGTTTTAGGTCCCCACAATAGCATCGAGGCGCCTTTGATTTTGGTGGAGACCCTTTCTGCAAAAGAGAGTTAATTCTTCTTAACCACCCACATCTTGAGGGTGGCTTAGAAGCAATGAGTCTAAGTGCAGCATCTGAGAATTTGACTTTGGAGCCCTAGCAAATAGCCTTGCGGGAGATGAATGATACTCATATGAATAAGCGAGAAAAGTTCTTAGTTCTATGAACATAGCGGTTTGAAGACACGCGCTCATATTCATAAATTTGAGTACGGTTTCCTGCAAAACATTGGCGTTAGGGTGACTCGGTGAGTCCTCTGTGCATATGAAGCCTTTGGACCATATGGCGCCTTAGGTGCAGGGTTTGTCTTCTTCCCGGTGGTGTCATGATGACATTCACTGGAAGATTCTCAAGACAGCTTTTGGGAACCAGATCTTCTTCATAGGTGGTCCATTCCTGCGATTAGTACCAATATACAGCAAACACTTCACCATTCGATTCTTGAACAGCTTATAGTTTGCATCAAAGTTCATCAATGATAATAGGGTTAGCACAGGTAAAGCGGATAAGGTGGATGGATCCTTGAAGGTCCCTTTGCAGACAACCCATGTGGTTTTGGGATCTTGCTCGGGCTTCGATAGGAACCATCAACATTCATTTTCCTCTCAGACCCAACACCCTCTTTCCTAGGGTTTGGTTCGAGAATCTGCTTTTGAGGACATCATAAAGTGTCGATGCCCTTTCGGACTTTTATACATCCTGTTTCAAGCAATGTCTTCAACCTAGCATTTTCATCGGCAATAGCGGTGGTATCCTCCATGAGAGGGTTAGTTACCACATTAGTAGTTGAAGACAATGCAACGATAGCAGCAGTTGAACATTCAACAGCAGAGGTAGCGATATCACGCTCAAGACATTTTAGACATGGTGGTTCAAATCCATCTGGCGGAACTGATCATTGGCCTTGAAGTGACTCATTCTCTTTTGAAGATCTTCATGAGCCGCTCTCAATTTCTCAAGCTCTTGCTTCCTTTGAAGATAATCATAGGAGAGCTTTTCATGAGTAGTTGAGGCGTTTCATGGCGACTTTCAAGTTCTTGGTACTTAGCATGAAGATTTTAATGTCTTCAACTAAGGATGTGAGCGTGTCATTTCGCGTCCAACAGGTCATCGCTTTTGTCTAACAGTTTTGAGTATGTTCCATAGCTCTTTGTTGTTCGGTTGCAATTTTAGCAAGTGTTTTGTAGCTGGGTTTGGATTCACAATCGAGTCATCTTCACTTGATGTTTGAAAGTAAGCATCACGTGATTTTACCTTGGCACCGCGTGCCATGAAGCGATAGGTGGGGCAGGGTCGTCCTTGTCATCGACTTGACGTTGGTGTAGAAGTCATTGTCTTGATGTTGAAGATGGACTTGGCAACATAGGCTGTGGCTAAAGCCGGACTTACAGCGCCGGGTCGGACTCCTCTTGGACTCCACCTCCACCTCCTCGAAGCAGACTCCTCCTCTGAATCCATTTCCTTGCCAACAAAAGCACGAGCCTTGCGGATGAGCTCTTCTTATGAGATGAAGACTTTGATGAGGACTTGGAAGAAGACTTTGAAGATTTCTTCTTCTTCTTGTCATCGAATCATATTCCTTGCTCTTCTTCTTCTTCTTCTCATTGTCCCACTTGTGGACACTCGGAGATATAGTGTCCAGTTTTCTTGCACTTGTGACAGGTTCTCTTCTTGTAGTCATGAGTGGAAGCTTCATCATTTCTTGAGCTGGATCGTGAAGACTTTACGAAGCCTTTCTTCCTAGTGAACTTGGAACTTCTTCACAAGCATAGCAAGTTCCTTTCCAATGTCTTGGGATCATCGGAACCGCGATCAGATTCTTCTTGGATGAGGAAACAACTTTTGCCTTCAAAGCGCGAGTTCGGCCATAGTTGGGACCATAGATATCTCTTTTCTCGAGAAAATTTGGAACTCATGTGTGTTGAGCCTCTCAAGTATATCAGACGGATCGAGTGTCTTGAAGTCGGGGCGTTCTTGTATCATGAGGGCAAGGGTGTCAAAAGAGCTGTCAAGTGATCTCGGTAGTGTCTTGGCGATTTCATGCTTGGTGATCTCGGTGGCGCCGAGAGCATGAAGCTCATTTGTGATGTCGGTGAGGCGATCAAGCGTGAGCTGGACATTTTCATTGTCGTTTCTCTTGAAGCGGTTGAAGAGGTTGCGAAGAACACGATCCTTTGATCTCTCGGGTTGAGGCGCCTTCGTTGACCTTGGATAGCCAGTCCAGACTAACCGGCGTTTCGAGCACTCACACGGCCATCTTGTCCTTTGGTCGGATGACCACGAGATGATGTTCTTTGCGGTAGAGTCGAGTTGAATGAACTTCTTGACATCGGCGGGGTGACACCTTCACCAGTTTGGGAGCGCCGTTCTTGACGACATACCGAGTCGACATCAATGGCTTCAAGATGCATCGCATCTTATTCTTCGATGAGGGATAGTCGGTTCCATCGAACACGGGGCAAGCAGCGGAGACTTTGATTATCCTGCGATCGACATAGCTAAAACTCCGGTGGTTAAACGAATCACACGAGAACAAGGGAGTACCTTGCTCGATACCAATTGAAAGTGCTAGTTATCGACTAGAGGGGGTGAATAGGCGATTTTAGGAAAGTCTTCAAAACACGGATGTTTGAAGACAAACAATAGAAATGACCTAATTGATATGCAGCGGAAGATAAACTACAACAAGCAAACCATAGTCTAGTATGCAATAGCATGAAAGTACAAGACTAATAGCAGCTTGGTAGTAGGATCAAGATGGAAGATAGTGAGAAGCCAATCAACAAAAGTAGTCAAGCAATGAAGTCAAACAGGTATGACAAATAGGCAATGACTTCACGAAGACAAACTCTAAGTAAGGTGAGGAGAAGATAGAACCGGTCACTTGTTGAAGACACATGATTTGTTGGACCAGTTCGATTCTTTGTGACAAGCTGTACATCTGGTTAGGGAGGCTGAGATTCAACTCGAGAAGACCGCGTCTTCACCTTATTCCCCTTGAGCTAAGGACACAGTCCTCGCCCAATCACTCTGGTAAGTCTTCAAGGTAGACTTCCGAACCTTCACAGACTGCGTTCACGGCAATCCACAATGACTCTTGGATGCTCGAGCGCGACGCCTAACCGGTGGAGGATTCACAGTCCTCAAGTGTAATAAGTCTTGAGTCACACAGACGGAAAGACTTGATGATGCCTAACACTCTTTGGCTCTGGGTGTTTGGGCTTTGTCCTGCAAGTTTCTCTCTCTCAAAGGCTTGAGGTGGGTTGCTCTCAAGCGACAAAAGCCGTGCACTAACTCTGAGCAGCCACCAATTTATGGTGTAGGGGTGGGCTATTTATAGCCACTAGGCAACCCGACCTGATATGTCGAAATGACCACAGGTCACTAAGGAACCGACACGTGTTCCAACGGTCAGATTTCAAACACACACGACAACTTTACTTGGGCTACAAGCAAAGCTGACTCATCCACTCTGGATAAGTTTTGCTCTCATTGTCTTCGCTCGAAGACATAGGATTTAGGTTGAGCATCACTTGATCATTACGACTATGATCACTTGGACCCCACTTAACGATGCGGTGGTTCCTATGACTCAACAAAGAAGAAAAGGAAACAACGAAGCGACCACGATCTTCACGCTCCATAGTCTTCACTCAATGTCTTCTCATGTCATAGTCTTCAATGTGAATATCTTCACATACCACCATTGTCGTCAATGTCTTCATACATTTTAGGGGTCATCTCCGGTAGGTAAACCAAATCAATGAGGGACACTACCTGCGTTATCCTGCAATTCTCACAAGCGCATTAGTCCCTCAACCACATTTGTCGTCAATACTCCAAAACCAACTAGGGGTGGCACTAGATGCACTTACAGTAACTTAACAAAAAATTGCCCATATAATAGACCGGCTTGAAGACTAACTCAAATTTCTCCCCTTTGTCATTGAATGACCAAAAGGATCGAACACGATGACTCGCATACGAAGAATCTCAAGTTGATGAAGGGCGCCCGGCGTTGTCGGGGTCATTGTCATAGTAGGGCCTGCCGCGATGTCGTCCAAGTCTTCATTTCCATCGGTGTCTCGCGATGAAGAATAGGAGCTAGCCACCAAGGAAGGAACTTTGACCTTCTTGTATTTCTTGGTGGAGGTGCAGACCAGTCAAAGTCTTCCACGAGACCCATTGTCTTGATTCTTCCGCTTTGTAGACATTAGAAAGAACAGCCAGTGCGGTTGAAGGTTTCATGGAGGTAGTAGTGGTTTTCTTCCTTTGCATTATGTGTAGAGGTCATGTTGTGAAGAATTGAACCAAGCGGCGCTTGACCCATTTATGATTGCGATCAACCTTGATGAAGGCGAGGAGTAACTCACGATCGGTCTCACCACAGGTCTTTGTGGCTTGAGGACTTTGCTTGGCTAAGGTATTTCTGGCGAGTCATGTGTGGCGAGTCATCATTGGTGGAGTAGGATGCGACTTTGCTGGCCCGACCATCCAATGGGCGAGTGCCTTCATCGATCCAGCGATAGCCTTGCCCTTGTCATCACCGAGGTAAATGTCCGTTTGAGGACTTCAATCGAGGCAAGTAGCTGCGGTGGTTGAGTATCGACCTTGTAATTGAGTGAAGACCTTGTCTGATGAATCTCATGATCCAAGCTGCATAAGGCTTCACTCAAATGGTGACATAGCAATGTTAGCGAGTCCTCATGAAGAAATCATGGAAGTTGGCGGGAGCCATGAATGATATTGAAAAGCATATTCTTCATGATGCCAGCGACTTCTTCATCATTTGAGTCGTGGCCTTTGATAGGACTCATTGTCTTCGTCGAATCCGATAGACGGTCAAGAGGCACATACAATAGTTCCTTGATGAGGAATTTGGTTCTTGGGGCCTGCCCCGGCTTCAAAGGCTTCATCAGCACTTGCATATAGTGATTTGAAAGCTTCAGGTTCGTTGTAGATACAACGAGCACCATCAAGTGGAGGACTGAGTGGTAGGGCACGAAGCAATTCAGTTGTTGGTGCCTTGTAGTGAGTGTTTTCGGACATCCAGTCTAACACCCATGAGTTCACATCTTCACGTCTCCGGTGATGTGCAGCGTCGCATAGAATTGAAGAATGAGTTCTTCATTCCAATCCACAGATGTCGGTCAGAAATTGAAGTCTGCATCGTGAAGAACACCGAGGACTGGCTCGAAGCTGGCGGAGATTCCATGTCCACATGAGGAATATGTGCATGATCGAAGACTTTGTCTTTGTTGAACAACACCGAGGAATAGAAATTGGCTTGGTGGCGGTCGAAGCGCCTCTTCCTTATCGGCGAATCATATGGATTATGTCAGTGAAGAATCGTGCTCGCCGAAGAAATCTTCAGCCTTGAACTTTTGCTTTGTTGAGAAGGATTCTTTGGCTTTGGCGATGGAGTGTCGATGAGTTGCATCACTACCTCTGGAATCGCAATCTCAGGTTCTTGGTGAGAATTTCTGGTTTCTCTACATGTGCGGGCGAGGATCAGCGGCAGCAGGTTCATCGATGCTAGTGGCTGGAATTTCTTCATGTCTGATGAAGTGGGATGAGTTTCTTGAGCCCATTTGAACTGTTGGAGCGGGGGTGAGGAATCGGTTGAATTGGGGTGAAGGGTGGAGAATTTGGATGCTGACTTTCCCAAAAGTCATCGTTCATCACTGGCGTTGTGCTTCCAATGTCCACATCTTCTTCAATTTCCTCAACACCGGCCTCTTCAGCTATGAACTGAGGCATATCGAGAAATGATTGGGGTTGAAGGATAGCTTCCACTTCAATTTCTTCATCAATCTGCTCGTGAAGCGGCAGAATGAACTTCTTCATCAGATCCGCTTGGGATCTCATAATCTTCACCAAAAGGAACAAGGTCCTTTGATGGCACAGAGGAAATTGGAACAACATCAATTGGATTTTCAAATGAGCTGGTCATTGTCTTCATCTTCTTCGGGGCTGAAGAATTTGAAGCAGCAGATGCTTTCCTTTTCTTCACTGCAGCTTGTTCTGCAGCCTTGGTCTTCTTCACATCAGATGCATATGGAAGGATTGTAGTTGGTGTAGGCGCAGGAGGAGCTGAGGAATCTGGTTGAATTTCCTAAAGCATGGCGATGCGATTGCCTGACTTCTTCGGTTTCTTGGCGCACCACTAGTGGGTGCCACAGCAATTTCTTCGGTGGTGGAATGGAGTCATCAGCCCACGGAACTAGCATTGTCTTGACCTTTGAACTTCATCGGCGGTGTTGGCATGTTCTTGATCGGCTGGTGAGGCTCCGACTGAGGAATTTCTTGTTGCGTTGGGGCTGCAACATTGGTGAACTTCTTCGTCAGGTTGATGAATCTGACTTTGGCTCCTTGCAATCAGCATAATAGGAGTCAAATTTGTCGCTGAGGGCTTTGATGTCAGCCTGCATCTTGATAAGTTCTTCAGTTGTCATCTTGACAACGTTTTTCTTCAGCAGTTTCTCCTTTCTGTACTACGATTTCTTGATCTCTCTGGCCATATCAAATTTCTCCTCTTGGATGAAATGAGTCAGCATGTGACTTTGGCCAGGTGTCAACTTGAAGTAAGGCATAGGAGTGTTTGGGTCCTTGTGCGGAGATCAATATAGTCTAGGATCGCTCTTGGATCCAACAAAGGCAACGCAGTGTGCCTTTGGCTCTATGGCCCTTTCTTGGCGGTCTCGATGATTTCCATAAGTTCATCATCATCGACCTCATCATCTTCGGTGGCTCTTGGAGCGCGACTGTTTCTTCTTGGGACTTGGCGAGGACCTCGTCCATTTGTGGCCTTAGTCTTCAGCAGAGTCGGGCGGATGAAGAATTTGGTGCAGGTGAGGAACTTCTTTGAAACACGGAGGCAATGGAGATGCTGCAGTCCTTTGTACGTGGCGGATGCACAGTCTTGAGGACTTTGTCGGAACTCTTGAGGATTTTGTAGGAGCTGCTTGAGGACTTGGGAGGAGCGGGGAGCAGCATGTGGAATTTTCCGTGAGGGCACAAGCGAGGAACTTGGCCGTGAGGGCCTTGTTGGTGAAGCACTTGGCTTGTGTGCGGGCTTTTTGCCATAGATTTTCTTGGCTTGACGGAGGCCTCGGTGGCGGCAGCAACAGAGTCCTCATTAAATTTCCTCCTTTGCCTCGTTGGCTTGTCTTGCCAATTTGGCTTGGCACTTGGCCCATTCTTGGGAAAGTCCTCACCACGCTTGATCTTTGGTGGGGTCGACTTCTTGACTAGGTGCCAATGGAGCTCTTGGGCATGGAGGATTGAGAGTGAATTTCTTCATGTACTTTGGAGTAACATATCTGTACTCCCTCCATTCCCTTGCCCATCTCCGTTCAATCCTTTGAATGTGCACCTTGCGCTGATTTTTGTTCTCTTTGCCGAACTCGGCTTCATCAGGTGTGCAATAATCAGCATATATTTCCTCATGAATTTCAAGCAGATCATGACCTCGGGCCTCTTTCCTCCTTTCGTGGCTTCTTTCCATCGCCATATTCTTGGTGAGGAATTTGAACAATCAAATTCTCTGAAGAAGTATGCAACTTTTCTTCGAGGAAGCTGCAAATGAGTTAAGTTGATGAGAACCTAGTGATTCAGCGGCGGACATGAGTACCGTGAGCAGTATAGTTGCGAGGAATTTGGAGAGGTCATATGCGTTCTCGGAAGGTTTTCAAAAGAACTAGTTTGAGGAATTTGACGGATGAGCCTTGAAGAATTTCACTAGCGATCTTTGTCTTAGGTTCGAGTTGTATAGATCGAGGATCCACACAATTGAGGAATCTTGAAGAAAATCATTGCTTAGAAAGCGAATCAAAGCATATTTTGTTTGAGGTGTTCATATGTGTGAAGATTTGAAGAATAAACACCTTTGAAGATTTTCGAGAAGGTTTGAGAATCAAAGCGAGTAATAAAAGTAACTTTTAATTACCCGAAGTGAAGAACACGACGAGCGAGAAGAACGGATGGGAAGTTAAATCGGGTTAGATCTTCCACGCCCTAACTTGGTGAGGAAGACAACTACGGCGGCGGGGAGTGAAGATTTCATGATCGGCGCGATACGTCGGCTGACGAGGTTGAAGCGATGAAGCTCTTCCTCACCGCGACGATGGAGTAGCGGCGCTAGGGTTTGAAGCTCGGCGAGAGAGGCGGTCGGCGGAGTAAAGGAAGTGAGGAAGGGAGAGGGGTATATATAGCCACGATGAAAAACTGTTAGCCGAAGATTTGGGACGAACGTGCCCCTGACCCTTCTCATTCACTTGACATGTGTCACCCACGTACTGAGAAGTGGAGATTATGTAAGATCATGGGTGAATAGATAAATCTATCGTGGGATGCGGAACGGTTTGAGTGGCAAAAACGAAAGTTTGGATAAGATCAGTTTTAAAGTTCCGTTCGCAATTTCTTCAGCTGACAAGGACACAGTGAATATTTTGAACAAGTTTCAAATAGAACGCACATGAAGAATTTGTGAATAGCTTGGGTTGAGTATAGCATAGAGGGGAAGGGTCCGATCACATTCACTTAGCGAAAAAGCGACTTGAAGAAATAGCCATAAGTGAATCTTGTAGAGGACATAAACCCATATATATGTATAGCCAATGAAGAAAAGCAGCGGAAATAGTGAAGATTTTGCAAAGTTGAAGAATTTGAAAAAGCTGAAGAATTTCAAAAACTAAGGAAAAAACTCAAATTGAAGATTTTCAACTTTGGTGGTGGCGTGACCCACCGTATAAGAATGATGATTTCAGACACCGTGTACAATTGTCGTAGGGTTCTGAGAATCAAATTCTTCATTAATTTCTTCACACTTAGAGTGTTATTCTTCATTGATTGAAGAAAAACGTTTCTTCATGTGTTGCACATCTAAGTCATCAATTTTGCATATGTGTCAGGATGTGTGTCCTTTTCAAAGAACATTCGAAGATTCTAAGATATTTAGCTCACACCGCAACTTGCTAAATCTCTTCTCATCCAAGGGCTTTGTGAAGATATCGGCTAGCTGTTCTTGATCTTCACATGCTCGATGGAGATGTAAGCCCTTCAACACATGATCACGAAGAAAATGATGGCGAATTTGAATGTGCTTTGTCTTTGAGTCTTTGGACTGGTTTGTGAGCAATCTTGATGGCACTCTCATTGTCACGATGAGAGGTACATTCTTCACGTTGATGTCGTAGTCCTTGAGAGTTTGCTTCATCCACAACAATTGAGCACAACAAGAGCCAGCAGCAATGTATTCAGCTTCCACGATGAAGCGGTGATCGCGATTCTGTTTCTTCGAGGACCAACGGACCAAAGATCGTCAGAAATGACAAGTACCAGATGTTGACTTGCGGTCCACGATCACCAGCATAGTCGAGTCGAATATCAATGAGATCAAAAGTAGAGCCCTTGGGGTACCATAATCCTAGTGTTGGTGTGTGAGCTAGATATCGAAGAATATGCTTCACGGCCTTATGGTGTGATTCCTTGGTGTAGCTTGAAATCAGGCACACATGCAAACACTAAGCATTATATCTGGCCTAGATGCACATAAGTACAATAAAGAACCAATCATGGGCGGTATACCTTGTGATCGAAGTCAATACCATTTTCATCGATTGCATAGATGGCCATTTGTGGGCATAGGAATTTTAGCGCCTTTGCAATCTTGCATGCGAATTTCTTGAGGACATCTTTGAGGTATTTCTCTGAGATATGAATATGCCATTGTGTTGTTGACGAATTTGAAGACCTAAGAAGAATTTCAACTCTCCCATCATAGACATTTGATATTCTTCACTCATCATATAGGCAAATTCATCACTATAACGTTGGTCGAGACAGCCAAAGATAATATCATCAACATATATTTGGCACACAAACAGTTCACCATCATATGATTTAGTAAAGAGAGTAGGGTCGAGTGAACGGGTGTGAAGCCATTCTTCACAAAGAATTCCTTCAATGTATCATACCACGCCTGTAGAACCTGTTTGAGACCATAGAGGGCCTTGTTGAGTCTGAAGACTTTGTTGGGATTCTTTGGATCTTCAAAACACAGGGGTTGAGCAACATATACTTCTTCCTCAAGCTTACCATTGAGGAATGCACTTTTCACATCCATTTGATATAAAGTGATATTATGATGGTTAGCATAAGCAAGTAATATCTGAATAGCCTCAAGTCTAGCAACAGTGCAAAAGTTTCATCGAAATCAATTCCTTCAACCTATGTGTAGCCTTGAGCTACAAGTCGTGCCTTATTCCTCACCACAAGGCCATTTTCATCTTGCTTGTTGCGGTAGATCCACTTTGTGCCAATGATATTATGCTTGCGAGGATCTGGACATTTGACCAGTTCCTAGACATTGTTGAGCTCGAGCGATGTAATTCTTCTTGCATGGCTGAATCCACTCGGGCTCGAAATCTTCATCTACCTTAGTGGGCTCTGTGATAGAGACAAAAGCATAGTGCCCACAAAAGTTAGATAAATGTGAAGCTTTTGGCGTGTGAGAGGACTGGCGCTTCAATGTCATCGATGATCTTGTCAACTTGCACTTCTTTTGCAATGCGAGGATGAGCTGGTTGTCGTTGAGGAATTTTATCGACATTTTCTTGACACCATTTTCTTGACATTATCTTGGTGCATCATTTCGGCGTTCTTCACGTCTGGAATGAATTCTTGACAGATTCTTGATGGGAATGACATCCTCGGTTGCCTTGAACTTGATAGATTCCTCGGGAGCTGGTTCATCTAACACGGAAGGTAGGTGCTCTCTTTGTGAGCCATTAGTTTCATCGAACCGCACATCTACATATCAACAATCTTGTGAAGAAGCGATGTTGAAGACTACTGTAGGTGTGCGAGTCCTTCCGTAACCAAGCATAAAACCTTCATGTGCTTTGGTGCAAATTTAGAATTGTGATGAGGATCCCTAATCCAGCATTTAGCACGAAGACTTTGAAATAACTCACATTGGGTTTCTTGTCGTTGAGGAGTTCATAGGCAGTCTTCTTGAAGAATTTGTGAAGATATACTCTGTTGATGATGTGGCACGTGGTATCAATTGCATCAATCCAAAAACGACTAGGCGTTTTGTATTCGTAAAGTTGCCGTGTGTGTTTGAAATCTGACCGTTGGAACACGTGTCAGTTCCTTAGTGACCCAGGGTCATTTCGGACATATCAGGTCGGGTTGCCTAGTGGCTATAAATAGCCCACCCCCTACACCATAAATTGGTGGCTGCTCAAAGTTAGTGCACGGCTTTTGTCGTTTGAGAGCAACCCACCTCGAAGCCTTTGAGAGAGAGAAATCCTTGCGAGGACAAAGCCTAAACACCCGAGCCAAAGAGTGTTAGGCATCACTGAAGTCTTTACATGCATGTGACACGAAGACTTATTACACTTGAGGACTGTGAATCCTCCGGCCGGTTAGGCGTCGCGTTCGAGCATCCAAGAGTCATTGTGGATTGCGGTGAGCGCGATCTGTGAAGGTTGGAAGTCTACCTTGAAGACTTACGAGTGATTAGGCGAGGACTGTGTGTCCTTAGCTCAAGGGAATAAGGTGAAGACGCGGTCTTGAGTTGAATCACAGCCTCCCTAACCGGATGTCACAGTTGTCACAAACAAGCTGGGCTGGTCCAACAAATCATGTGTCTTCAACAAGTGGTGGTTCTATCTTCTCCCTCACCTTACTTAGAGTTTGTCTTCGTGAAGTCATTGCCTATTTGTCATACCTGTTTGACTTCATTGCTTGACTACTTTTGTTGATTGGCTTCTCACTATCTTCCATCTTGATCCTACTACCAAGCTGCTATTTAGTCTTGTACTTTCACGTTATTGCATACTAGACTATGGTTTGCTTGTTGTAGTTTATCTTCATTGCATATCAATTAGGTCATTTCTATTGTTTGTCTTTGAAACATCCATGTTTTGAAGACTTTCCTAAAATCGCCTATTCACCCCCTCTAGTCGATAACTAGCACTTTCAATTGGTATCGAGCAAGGTACTCCTTGTTACGTGTGATTGATTTAACCACGGAGTTTTAGCTATATCGATTGCGGGGATAATCAAAGTCTCCGCTGCTTGCCCGTGTTCGATGGGCCGACTATCCCTCTTTGGAAGAATAAGATGCGCATGCATCTTGAAGCCGATGATGTCGACCTACGGTATGTCGTCAAGAACGGCGTTCCCAAAAGCTGGTGAAGGTGTCACCACTGCTGATGTCAAGAAGTTCATCCAACTGGACTCTACTGCAAAGAACATCATCTGTGGTCATCTGACCAAAGGACAGTATGGCCGTGTGAGTGCTCTAGAAACGTCGAAGCTAGTCTGGGACTGGCTTTCCAAGGTCAACGAAGGCGTCTCAACCCAGAGAGATCAAAGGATCAGTGTTCTTCGCAACCTCTTCAACTGCCTCAAGAGAAACGACAATGAAAATGTCCAGCTCACGTTTGATCGCCTCACTGACATCACAAATGAGCTTCATGCTCTCGGCGCCACTAAGATCACCAAGCATGAAATCGTCAAGACACTACTGAGATCACTTGACAGCTCTTTTGACACCCTTGCCCTCATGATACAAGAACGTCCTGACTTCAAGACACTCGATCCGTCTGATATACTTGAGAGGCTCAACACACATGAGTTCGACTTTACGAGAAAAGAGATATCTATGGTCCCAACTATGGCCGAACTCACGCTTTGAAGGCAAAAGTTGTTTCTTCATCTAAAGAAGAATCTGACTGCGGTTCTGATGATCCTGAAGACATTGGAAAGGACTTGCTATGCTTGTGAAGAAGTTCCAGAAGTTCACTAGGAAGAAAGGCTTCAGAAAGTCTTCACGATCCAGCTCAAGAAATGATGAAGCTTCCACTCATGACTACAAGAAGAGAACACATCACAAGTGCAAGAAAAGCTGGACACTATATCTACGAGTGTCCACGATGGGACAATGAGAAGAAGAAGAAGAAGAGCAAGGAATATGAATCTGATGACAAGAAGAAGAAGAAATCTTCAAAGTCTTCTTCCAAGTCCTCATCAAAGTCTTCATCTCATAAGAAGAGCTCATCTGGCAAGGCTCGTGCTTTTGTTGGCAAGGAAATGGATTCGGAGGAGGATGCATACGAGGAGGTGGAGGTGGAGTCGAAGAGGAGTCCGACCACAGCGTTGCAAGTCTGGATTTAGCCACGACCTATGTTGCCAAGTCCATCTTCAACAGAAGACAATGACTTCTACACCAACGTGAAGGCGATGACAAGGACGACCTGCTCCCACCCTCTTGCTTCATGGCACAGCGGTGCCAAGGTAAAATCACGTGATGCTTACTTTCAAACATCAAGTGAGGATGACTCGATTGTGAATCAAACCCAGCTACAAAACACTTGCTAAAATTGCAACCGAACAACAAAGAGCTATGGAACATACTCAAAACTGTTAGACAAAAGCGATGACTGTTGGGCCGGAAATGACACATTCACATTCCTTAGTTGAAGACATTAAAAATCTTCATGCTAAGTACCAAGAACTTGAAAGTCGTCATGAAGCGCTCTCAACTTCTCATGAAAAGCTCTCCTATGATTATCTTCAAAGGAAGCAAGAGCTTGAGAAATTGAGAGCAGCTCATGAAGATCTTCAAAAGAGAATGAGTCACTTCAGCTCAACAGATCAGTTCCGCTCAGGATGGATTTGAACCACCATGTCTAAAATGTCTTGGCGTGATATCGCTACCTCTGTTGCTTGAATGTTCAACTGCTGCTCTTCGTTGCTTTGTCTTCAACTACTAATGTGGTAACTAACCCCTCTGCGGAGGATACCACTTTGCTATTCTTGATGAAAATGCTAGGTTGAAGACATTGCTTGAAATAGGGATGTATAAAAATGCGAAAGGGCATCGGACACTGCGATGTCCTCAAAAGTGATCTTGAACGAAACCCTAGGAAAGAGGGTGTTGGGTTCGAGAGGAAAATGAATGTTGATGGTTCCTCTTTGGAAGCTTTGGCGGTATCCCAAAACCACATGGGTTCTTTGCAAAGGGACCTTCATGGATCCATCCACCTTATCTGGCTTTTCTGTGCTAACTCTATTATCATTGATGAATCCTTTGATGCAAACTATAAGCTGTTCAAGAATCGAATGGTGAAGTGTTTGCGGATATATTGGTACTAAGCTGCGAGGAATGGACCGCCTATGAAGAAGATCTGGATTCCCAAAAGCTGTCTTGAGAATCTTCCGTGAATGTCATCATGACACCACACAGGAAGAAGACAAACCCAGACCTAAGGCGTCATATGGTCCAAAGGCTTCATACAGACGGAGGACTCACAGAGTCACCCTAACGCCAATGTTTTGCGGAAACCGTACTCAAATTTATGAATATGGCGTGTGTCTTCAAACCGCTATGTTCATAGAACTAAGAACTTTTACGCTTATTCATATGAGTATCATTCATCTCCTGCAAGGCTATTTGCTAGGGCACCAAAGCGAAATTCTCGAGATCTGCACTTAGACTCATTGCTTCTAAGCCACCCCGAAGATGTGGGTGGTTAAGAAGAATTAACTCTCTTTTGCAGAAAGGGTCTCGGCCGAAAATCAAAGGCGTCGATGCTATAGTGGGGACCTAAAATATCTTGTAGGGCACAAGATCAAATGCCCAAATGGTCTCACTATGTATTTTGTTCCTGAATCGTTTGCCATTCATCCTATCAGTCCTAATCTTGATACTGAACCGAAACCCTAGGAAAGATGGTGTTGGGTTCGAGAGGAAAATGAATGTTGATGGTTCCTCTTTGGAAGCTTTGAAGCGGTATCCCAAAACCACATGGGTTCTTTGCAAAGGGACCTTCGATGGATCCATCCACCTTATCTGCTTTACCATTCATCCTATCAGGTCCTAATCTTGATTTAAGCTTCAATAATCCACTTGCCCGTCAAATGTTTATGCTTCACAATGCTCTTGGTGAAGCCTATCCCCTAAGCATCTTGTGGGGTATGACACCTCATGCTTGAGAATGGATTATGGACGGTGGATGCACTAATCATATGGTGGTGATCGAAGTCTTCTCATGGACTCAACCTTCGTCCATCGGACAAGAGTCACATCACATTTCTTGACACTAGTAAAAGCAAGGTATTGGGTCTAGGTAGAGTTGCAATCTCAAAGGATCAACACATGGATAAAGTGATGCTTGTTGAATCCTTGGTTTCAACTTGATGTACATCTCAATGCTTTGTGACTTGAACATGATTGTGATATTGGAAAATATCATTGCCTTGTACTAATGGAATCTAACAAGTCTCTAGTCTTTGAAGGGTATAGGAAAGATGATCTATACATGGTAGATTTCTCGGCAGGTCCACGACTTGCCGTATGTCTTCTTGCAAAAGCTTGAATCTTGGCTCTGGCATCGGAGGTGGGGCATCTTGGCATGAGGAACTTACACACACTCGCCAAGAAGAAGCATGTCATAGGCATCGAAGGTGTCAAGTTCAAGAAGGATCATTTGTGTGGTGCTGCGAAATTTGGAAAGATGACTAGGGCAAAGCACCCTCGAAGACAATCATGACGACATCTCAACCCTTGAGCTGTTACACATGGATTTGTTTGGCCCTACTCATTACTCTACCCTCACAACAACTGCTTGTCTCTATGGCCGTCATTGTTGATGACTACTCAAGATACACATGGGTGCACATAATTCTCTACAAGGCTGAAGTGCAAGATGTCTTGGGCAACCGCCAATTGAGCAATGAACAATTATGGCATCAAGATCAAGCATATCGAAGTGATAACGACCTTGAATTCAAGAACACGGACTTGATCTTTATATGGATACCATGGGAATCACTCATGAGTTCTCTGCTCCATACACACCTCGGCAAAATGGCATCATGGGCGCAAGAAGCAGAACCCTCATTGAGATGGCTCGAACAATGCTCGGCAGTACAAGACACCAAGAAAGTTACGGCACGAAGCAATTGATACTGACTTGTCACGTCATCAACCGTGTTTATATCCATAAGCTTACGAACAAAACATCCTATGAGCTCCTTCTTGGCAAGAAGCCAAATGTCGGCTACTTGAGTATTTGGGGCTAAGTCTTTGAATCAAGGATCCCCATCACAAGTCAAAATTTGAACCTAAAGCTCACGAAGGCTTCATGCTCGATTCTGGAAAGGACTCGCACTCCTCTGAGTCTTCAACCTTTATCTCTACAAAATCGTCGAAATCTGTAGGCGTGCGATTTGATGAAACCAATGGTTCACAAAGAGAGTTCCTGCCAAGTACACTAGGCGAAGCTCCGCCCGGCGAATCTATCAAGCTAATGGGAACTGGTGAAATCATGCCTTCAAGCACAGCTGAAGAGGAACTTATCATTTCGCACCTAACCAAGCGAAGACAATGCTCGACTGAAGACAATCCTCCCAATGATGACAATGATCGGCAAGAGCAAAGTCTTCGTCCGATTCATCCTCGAGTTGCAAATGAAGTACATATTGAGAAGATAATCGATAGCATCAATGCACTGGTCCGCTTACTCGCTCAAAAGCAACACAACTAGCAAATTTACGTGGGCACTTTTCTTTTGTGTCAATATCGAAACCCAAGAAAGTTCTTTGAAGCCTTTATGGAACGAGAATGGATACAAGCTATGCAAGAAGAACTTCAACAGTTCAAGCTAAACAATGTTTGGGAACTTGTCAAGCGTACGACCCTCATAAGCATAACATTATTGGCACCAAATGGATATATCGAAACAAGCAAGATGAGCATGGTCAAGTAAATGAGAAACAAAGCACGGCTTGTGGCTCAAGGATATACTCAAGTTGAAGGAATTGACTTGATGAAACATTTGCTCCTGTAGCTAGGCTTGAAGCTATTAGCATACTACTAGCCTATGCTAACCACCACAACATCTTGCTCTATCAAATGGATGTGAAGATTGCATTTCTCAGCGGCAAGATTGAAGAAGAAGTATATGTCGCTCAACCCCGGCTTTGAAGATCCAAAACATCGATATGGTGTACAAGCTAAATAAAAGCACATATGGCCTCAAACAAGCTCCTCGCGCTTTGGTATGATCGATCAAAGACTTCACGAAGAGCAAAGGCTTCAAACACTGGATCCCTTGATCCCACACTCTTCACGAAGACATATGATGGTGAACTGTTTGTATGCCAAATATATGTGGATGACATTATCTTGGCTGCACCAACCGAAGTATAGTGATGAATTTGGATACATGATGCAAGAACAATATCGATGTCCATGATGGGAGAGCTCAAGTTCTTCCTTGGTCTTCAAATTAAATCGACAAAGGAATGGCATCTTTATATCTCAAGAAAAATACCTCCAAGATTATGCGAAGAAGTTTGGAATGCAAAAGTGCAAAGGATACCACGATGCCAATGCCGACCAAACACCATCAGGGTCCCGCGACAATGGTAAAGAGTTCGATCAAAAGGTATACCGCTCCATGATTGGTTCCTTACTTTACCTATGTGCATCTAGGCGGATATTATGCTTAGTGTTTGCATGTGTGCTCGATTCAAAGCGGCACCAAAGGAATCGCATCACTTAGGCGTGAAGCGAATTCTTGATATTTGGCTCACACCCCAACACTCGGATTATGGTATCCAAAGGGCTCAAAATTTGATTTGGTTGGATTTTCGGATGCTGATTATCTTTGGTGAGCACATGTCACTTTACGGGGCGATCACTTGTCATTGGTCTTCAAAGAAGCGAGCGTGTATCACTCTCAAGCTGCTGAATCTGAATACATTCTTCTTTGGATCTTGCCGTGCTTAGCTTCTATGGATGAAGCAAACTCTCAAGGACTATGGCATCAATCGACACAAGTACCTCTCTTATGCGACAACGAAAGCGCCATCAAGATTGCCAACAATCCAGTCCAGCACTTTCGAAGACAAAGCACATTGAAATTCGTCATCATTTTCTCGGGGATCATGTCATGAAGAAAGATATTGACATCATTCCGTCAACCTTTGAAGAGCAATTGGCGAGATATCTTCACAAAGCCCTTGGATGAGAAAAGGTTTTGCAAGTTATGGTGTGAGCTAAATATCTTGGAATCCTCAAATGTCACGTGATCAAGCACACATCCTAACACTTATGCATGTTGATGACTTAGATGTGCAACACACAGTAAAGTATATCTTCAATCAATGAAGACTTACATTACGAGTGTGAATACATTAACGTGGAATTTGACTTGGGCGCCACGATAATTGTCTTGCCGTGTGCAGGTCTAATACTTCCTATCTGGTGGAGTAGCATACCACCAAATTTCTTTGTTTGAAGTGTTTCACTCATGGCGTTATTTACGCAATATCTTAGCATTTGATTTGTCTTCAACTTCAACCTATCTTCATGATTTTCTTCACTATGTTGATTTGGTTGCTTTCTATATATATATATATATATATATATATATATATATATATATATATATATATATATATATATATATATATTATTCATCCTCTCTGACATTCACTTATAGCTATGTCTTCCAAGTTGAATCTTTTGAACTAAGTGAATGTGATGGGACCCCAATCTCTCTATGCTTTCTATCTCAAACTCTATCTGTCCAAATCATATGCATTCTATTGAAGCGTCGAATGTCTTCTCTGCGTCCTTGTCGTGAAGACACGAGAGACAAACTTTAAATCTGTTTTAAATGATTCATCCTTCTTGTTGAAATCCGGAGAAGCGGAGCGACCATCAAACAAACTGGCGGGCGTGAAGCGATGGGACAACTCGAGTATGTTGCATGCTTGCCACGTGCCCCTCGAGATGTGAACCGCCCGAGGCACTGCGTAATGCTTGTGTCGCACACCTCCTTATAAATACATGTCCCTGCGGTAAAGAAAATCTTCTTCCACCTCTCCACCTCGTCAAAACCCTAGCACCACCGCTAGCTCTCGGCGCCCGGCGATGAGCGCTTAGCTGCGCGACTTCTCCGCCGCGTCCTCACGCCCGACGCGAACATCATCATCTCCGCCGCCGCCGTGGGTGTCCTCCGTCGCCAAGTTAGGGCACGGTGGATTGAACTGCTTTCGGCCTCCTTTTCTTCCGTCTAGCAGTTCTTGAGTGGTAAATATAACTCTATTTTACCATCTTTTGATCTTCAAGATTCATCCTACTTACCAAAATTGGTTTACTGCCCATACTATGTTAGATCTATTACATGCGCATCTCATCTTGCCTAGTATATTCACTTAAGCTTCACAACTAGTTAGATTCCTCACTTGTACTTATTCACGGATTCGTACAAATCTGGAACCAACTCTCGCGTATAAGTGAATGTCTTAGCATCATGAGGTCAATGTCTTCAAACTGATTTATCTTCAAAATCTTACGAGAATGCATATGACCTCTTCCCTTCCCTCGCATCTCTAATCTTGTCACAAGTACATGTCCGTGGGAGAATCCCTTGGTCCTCATAGTGCGCATTCGTTTGCGAGAATTCTTACGACATCAAACTAACTCTCTGAAGCCGGTTCTGTTTGTCCGATAAGCAAGCCTTTGAAGCCTTTGAGCGTGTTGAAGCCATTCAGTTTGAAGTTCATGGCTGCGAGATAAATCGATCGGGAAGGGCGGCGGACAGCGTCGTGGGGAACCTCAAAAGATCACTGATGACCTCGCGAGCTTTACAAGGCAGATCGAAGAAATTACAATCAGCGCAAGACACGAATCCAATGGATTAAATCGATATTAGGCTGAACAATGGATTCAAGTACAAGTTCGTGACCCGGAATGCGAGAAGAATGCTATCGAAGCCCTTGGGGTGATATTCTCTTCGAGGCCTTCCACCCAAGAACATGGCGGAAGCTATTGCACAAGGTTTCTATCCTTGTATGGTCCGTGGACCTCGGCTGAAAATGCCGACCGCGTCATTGCTCACGGTGTCGTGGCGATAATCTCTTCAAGCGCAACTTCCGGCATGCAAAAGCTTGACCAAGGAAAACAAGAAGTCATTGGGATTAGACTTCAACCCTGGTCCTTCTGCTCCCCGTGCTGACGACTCACGTGATGCTGAACCCAATGTCATCGGTCCCTTTTCAAACCTTGATGACCTCATCACTTACATCTTGGTCCAAGGTGCCAAAGTGGATCACTCGATGGCGATCTTGAGTCGATGAAGCCCGGCTCCAGCTCCTGCTCCTGCTCCAAAGCCGCGAAGCTAAAGAAAGTCAAGGCTTCAAAGTCATTGCTCCTCCAAAAGCTTCATGTGTGAAGCCAGCAGCTCTTGCACCTCCACGAAGCTAGTGTGCGGTCGAAGATCAATCCGTATCTCCAAGAAGGCGGAGAAGAAAAGAAAATTGTCAAGAATCTTGAGCCGACATGACTCCTGCTGCCATTCTGCGTGAAGAGCACATTGATCTGTCGGTGATGAAGATCTTGCAGATGATGCTCTTGAGCAACTTATCAAGAGCAAAGAAGAAGCGAAATCTTCAACAATTTGCCTCTCTTTGATGTGGCAATCATCCATCACTTCATTGATGAGTGGTTTGACACCCCGAACATCAGCTTTGAAGATCGCAACTTCCTATTGGCCTCGGCGTCTCCTTCAATGGCGCCATTGCTTACGAGCTAGCTCTTGCTCGGCGCATTGTTGAACTAAAGAACAAAATCGACTATGAAAATCTCAGTTCAAGAAGCATATGGCTGCACTCGATTGTGCAAGATGTCAAAAACTTCAAGGTCATCTTGCACGAGCTCAAAGAAGCCTTTCTCAAGAAGCGAGAAGAAGCTAGAGGCTCGTGGCGCATGAAGAGTCTGGCGACAAGTGTGTGCTTGCCTACAATGAAATTTGAGAAGCGCAAGGCTCTTGGCTGTCTGGCATTGACCCAGAATGGCTGCAAAGAGGAAGAAGTCTTCAAGCTGACCAAGCTGCACCTTCAAGGCGGGAAGAACCCGCATAGTCTTCCCAAGCAGCATGGTAGCTCGAAGCCAAAGGTCAGGTCAACAGCTTACGAGCGAGAAGAAGGCGAGGGTTGCGAGGCTGAAGCGAGAAAAAGAAAACCTCCTGAAGCCTCGATGCTGCTCCTCCAAGAAGAAGCTCAATACCAAGAAGAATCGGGCTGCTCCACAGATCCCTTGGTTGTTGAACCCATTTCGATGGTTAGTCCAGCGTCGCAACCCAAGAACTTAGCATGATGTTCATGAGTGCCTTCCACAGAGGCTCACGAAGTGAAGAGATTCGATGAGTTGATCCCATCACTGCTGAAGACATTGGTCACCATGACAATGTTGAAGATGATGAAGTTCTTCCTCAAATTGAATACAATGTGGTATCATCGCTTTGTTAAATGCGAACAGCGAACTCATCGACATTAGTTAGTCCTCGGCGCCAATTGCTCGAGGATGCTTCATGGGCTGATCGCCCGCAACAAGAAGACTCCCTAGTACTCCCCAACAACAAGTCACTCCCCAACAACAACAGCAAGAAGAAGAGGAAGACTTTGAGGCCAGACAACCCCATCTCCAAAGGCGTCGCTTGACATTTGCGAGCCGCCAAAGGTCAAAGGCCTCAAGTACCTCTCTCGGCGTTCGAAGGAGAAGTGCACCACCAACTGTTGCCGTCAAGTGTTTTCGAAGCCACTCCAAGCTGTGAATGTCTCGAGTGCGAAGCCAAAGATCTTTGAAGACAATCCGGTGCATCGGCCGAAGACACCCATGAAGAAGAAGAGCGTGTCCCTACACCCCACAGTAAATGAAGAAGTTATTCACGATATCAGCGTGCGATTGCCCGACCCTCCGGCTCCTCAAGTGGAGGTTGCAAACATGAGGCTGCCACCTCCAACACCAATGAAGCCAATGGCGTGGTCATGGCTGAAGCAAATGTGAACTGCACCAACACTCTGAAGCCAATGAAGGAAATGTGCGAGAAGCCAATGAGGCAAGCTGCTCCCGAAGCATCTGGCGAGCAGCACTGAAGCCTTAGTTGTTTCCCTTTGCTCGATTCCGCCACCAAGGCCCTACACAATTGAGCAAGCATACAACTATGGTCATTAATCACGATAAGATGGCACATTACGGTCCCCCGCCTCATGCCTCTGGTCCTCGGTTTGAATATCATATTGCGCATAGGCCTCGGGTCCGAAGCGAAGCCAAGGCGCCAAGGTTTCCGAGCCTTGCCACCTCTGAGTTCTTTCAATACAAATGGCTTCAAAGCCCACAACACTTTCTTTGTGAGCAAAGAACCCCTACATAAGGCCAAGGATATCATCGACCGTTTACGGAGCTATCAAAAGCGAAGCTATTACTCATCGTTCTATATGATCAAGGCGCATTTTCCCTCATATCGCCTCGACCTTTGAAGCCATTGCGGACTGCCGTGCTTAGAAGAAGCACTTGATTGCTTTCGTGATGCAGTCTGCTTTCGGCCGTTCTGAGACAAAGAACACTTTGGAATGAAGAACTTGTGCTTCAATTCTATGCTACCCTCCACATCATGGCTACTACTGAGAATCACGAAGACATGGGTTCTCGAGTGGATGACGAAATGTTCATCATGAAGCCAAAGCTCTTGGCGTCATTGAGCTCACAGGCCTACCCACTCCCGGAGAGCTGTTTGAACACTGGTTGTCAACTCCACATGATGCCTTTGGAGAGCATATTTCATAAGCGAGAACCCAACATGAGTCGGATGTTGAGCATGATGAAGCCACTTCCACATGGCTGAATACCCTCGGGACTTCTTTGTTGATGACCTTGAGTATCGCCTCGTACAATATATCACATCATCGGCCCGAACTCTATGGCCTATCAAAGGGCATTCATCATCTGCAAAACTTGAAGGAGCAATGAAGACATTGGTCTTTACATCCTCAATGGCATCGACTTCAATCATAAGAATTCTTCATCCGACAATTGGCTGCGTCGGATCGATCTGTTTGATGCGAAATTTTATGCTCCATGGGTCATCGCCTCATCAAGATGCACTCTGCTATCAACTATCAGCCCTCTGCTCGCAATCATCTGATCTTTCTACTAGAGGTTGATATGTCAGTTGAAGCCATATACCTTGAGGCTGCCAAAACGCCACTTTGTCTTAAGAATGCCGATCACCATAGCTTCTCTCAACCCATGGAAGGCGTCCAAGCGGTATCTCGTGTCTATCCTCTGGCTGGGAACACACGTATGCCTCACCGTGCGCGGACTGAAGCCACTGAGAGCACAATTGGCCAAAGGCCTCGGAAGCGCTCTCGAGTCCTCAATGATCGAGAACTTCTTGTCGCCTTGCATCGAAGCAAGATAAGCATCACTCTGGCTCAGCGACAAATGCAAAGCCTCTTGGTGGGCGTCAATCGCATTGAACCTTGCCACCAAGAATGCTTTTGTCACTCCACGAGACACATCGGCGATCATGGAAGAGTTTGACCCTACTCGATCTTTGAAGCGAGATCTTCAAGGCGATGGCTTCCTGAGCGCTTCAAGTTTGACTCCACTCCTCCACGGAATGCAGTCCTCGATGAACTCCATCACTTGAAGACTCGACTATTCTTCCTCTGCGGAAGCTGTCAATGCGAGTGATCGATGATGAAGCCGATGCTACTTCACGCCCCCTACCTCTGCGCCTCGACCTTGCACCAAGCTCATACGCACGCCAACCAACAACGACAACCTGCTGCATCATCTACTTACGAAGAGGGCAGTAGATGCTCTATGTCTTCAAACATTTTGGTCCTTCTTGACAAAGGGGAGAAGCATATGAGTTTGATAGTCTTTAAGCGGGTTCATAAGGCGGTTGCATAATATTTTCCTAAGTGTTTACAACTCTCGCTTTTGATACATTTGGTTCTTTGAGTTGTAACACTTAAACTCGATGGTAAATCGCTACTTATTTGCTTTACTGCAGTGCGATGATAAATTCCGCATGTGCGATGATAACTTCACACTTAGATCATTCATGAGCGTCCATTTTCATTATGCATGTCATTCTCTTAGCTATATCATTTCATGCATGATGAATTATCTTCATAAGTTGAAGAGGATCTCCACAAGTACAACCTGCCATGTGCATTTGCATTCCAAAAGCAAACTACTTATATGCACATCTTGAGAGAGCCTTTGCCACTTATGAAGACAATTCCTATCCTTTACAATTTCACATATTTTATCCCGTTGAAAACTTCAACCAGTTTGTCATCAATCACCAAAGGGGAGATTGTAAGTGCATCTAGTGCCACCCTAGTTGGTTTTGGAGTATTGACGACAAATGTGGTTGAGGACTAATCGTTTGTGAGAATTGCGGGATACTTGGTAGTGTCCCTCATTGATTCGGTTTACCTACGGAGATGACCCTAAAATGTATGAAGACATTGGCGACAATGGTGGTATGTGAAGATATTCACATTGAAGACTATGACATGAGAAGACATTGAGTGAAGACTATGGGCCTTGAAGACTATGTTGTTTCGTTGTTTCCTTTTCTTCTTTGTTGAGTCATAGGAACCACCGTCTTTGTTAAGTGGGGTCCAAGTGATCATAGTCGAGAATGGTGAGTGATGCTCAACCCAAATCCTATGTCTTGACGAAGACAATGAGAGCAAAACTTATCCAGTGGATGAGTCGACTTTGCTTGTAGCCCAAGTAAAGTTGCCGTGTGTGTTTGAAATCGACCGTTGGAACACGTGTCGGTTCCTTAGTGACCAGGGTCATTTGGACATATGGTCGGGTTGCCTAGTGGCTATAAATAGCCCACCCCTACACCATAAATTGGTGGCTGCTTTCGAGAGTTAGTGCGGCTTTTGTCGTTTGAGAGCAACCCACCTCGAAGCCTTTGAGAGAGAAATCCTTGCGAGACAAAGCCCAAACACCCGAGCCAAAGAGTGTTAGGCATCATTGAAGTCTTTACATGCATGTGACACGAAGACTTATTACACTTGAGGCTGTGAATCCTCCGGCCGGTTAGGCGTCGCGTTCTGAGCATCCAAGAGTCATTGTGGATTGCGGTGAGCGCGATCTGTGAAGGTTGAAAGTCTACCTTGAAGACTTACGAGTGATTGGGCGAGGGCTGTGTCCTTAGCTCAAGGGAATAAGGTGAAGCGGTCTTGAGTTGAATCTCAGCCTCCCTAACCCGGATGTCACAGTTGTCACGACAAGCTGGGCCCAGTCCAACAAATCTGTGTCTTCAACAAGTGGTAGGTTCTATCTTCTCCCTCACCTTACTTAGAGTTTGTCTTCGTGAAGTCATTGCCTATTTGTCATACCTGTTTGACTTCATTGCTTGACTACTTTTGTTGATTGGCTTCTCACTATCTTCCATCTTGATCCTACTACCAAGCTGCTCTTAGTCTTGTACTTTCACGTTATTGCATACTAGACTATGGTTTGCTTGTTGTAGTTTATCTTCATTGCATATCAATTAGGTCATTTCTATTGTTTGTCTTGAAACATCCGTGTTTTGAAGACTTTCCTAAATCGCTTATTCACCCCCCTCTAGTCGATAACTAGCACTTTCACAAGGGCATTTGGTATTGTGTGTACCACGACCTCCACACCCACAACATCAACGAATGTCAAGAGCTCCAGGCCGTGCGAGAAGGGAGAATCGGTCGGCCCCGACCGCGCAGCGAGGCTCTGACGAGGAGGAGGAAAAGCAGCAGGGGGCCTTGGGAAGACCGTGGCCCGCGCCAAGGGTGGCGTGACCGACCTCGCGAGGATCGTGGCGAGATCGACCTCGCGAGGAGGCTGGAGGATCAACCTCGCGAGATCGCCCTTGAGAAACACAGGCCTCCCTCCTCTGCAGCTGCAGCCAAGGAGAAATGAGGACCATCATCGGGGCCGAGGGGCTGGGGGCTTCCGGGAGCCGCCGCGATCGCTTGCATCTGGGCGGAGCTCAAGCCCGACCTCTCAACGCATCTTCAAGCAGTTCACCCATGAAGTGAATGCAGTCCTCCCCAAACTTCGAAGCCACGCGCCCTCTCGGTGGTCGGCGTGCGCCATCACGTTCAGCTCGGCGAGATCGGCTCAAGTCTTGCGGCCACGGTAGGAGTCCTCCCGATGCTTTGTTCCCGATCATCGACAGCGTGCAAGTCACGAGAACCCTCGCCGATGGCGGGCGGGGCTCAATGTCTTGCCCGTAGAGACATCAACAATCTCAAGTGCCTTACAATCGACTTGACCGACCAAGCCTTTCTCGGGAGTCACCGATGGCTCCACGATTCGATTAGGCAGGTCGCCTCCCCATCACCTTGAGTAGCGACAACTACCGCACGAGCTCGCCGACCGATGTCGCCCACATTCGCACGCCGCCTGGCGCCATCCTCGGGTACCCAGCTCGGCCAAGTTCATGGCGTGACTCATCACGGCTGGCGTCCTCAAGATGCCGAGGCGGCGGAGTCATCACGGTGCCTTGTGAAGAAAGAATCTGATGTGCTCCTGGGCGAGCTTTTCAAGCAGCGTCGCTTGAAGACCGGATCGCGGGGCGGGAGGCTCCCAGGCTGCTCCCAAGAAGAAGAAGACATCGCCGAGGCCCGACCCCTCGGGAGCAGGCCCCTCGGTCGCGCTTTGTTAGAGGCACCTCATACATCGCATAGGAAAGGCGGCGCGGCGCCCTCCTCAAGCAAGGCTCGGGGCTCTCTCTGTAGGGTCACCGACCTTGCTAAGGTCATGAGGGCGCTTGGGCACCACTTGGGCGTGTTTGAGCACGTTTCCCTCGGGAAGGAGGCGAGGCAGGGCGGCCAAACCCTCGGGGAGTTAAATCGGCCAGATCATTCGGGGCTGTAGGAGTCAAGAGTCATGAGTGGCGGCCGCGCTCACCCCGTAACTCCCCACCCAGGCGAGGATGGTGGGCTGCAGCGTCTGCATCGACATACTAGGGCTCAGCAAGAGCCGCCTCTCGGCGCGCCTCTGGCCCTCCGCAGCGTGAGGCGCTGCGAGTCCACCCACAGCTACATTCGCATGCCCTACAGGCGTGCGAGGCAACGGCCCGCCAGCGCCCGGCCTCATGGGAACATCACAGGGCTCAAGAGGCGAGGCGTTCATAGCAGGTTCTATTATTGCTAGCTCAATGATGCCGTCGAGCTGGTGAAGGCTTGCGAGGCCTGCCAATCCCATGCCAAGTAGATCCATCGGTAGTGAAGTGCGCAAACTATACCCCTCTCGTGGCCATTCGCGATGCAGGGGCTGGATATCTGAGCCCGTTTCCTCGGGCGCCGAGAACTATCGCTACCTCTCGTCACCGTGGACAAGTTCACCAAATGGGCTGAGGTGGAAGTTGTCCGCACCATCCTGCGAGTTCTGCGGTCAAGTTCATCAAGGGCATCGTGAGCGGTTGAGTGCGAACGCATCATCACCGACAACGGTTTGCAGTTCACGATAACCTCTTCAAAACATATTGTGCTAACCTTGGGGCCTTGAGATATACTACGCCTCGATAGCGCACCAGCGAGCAATGGTCGGTGGCGGGCCAATCACGAGAGGTCTGAGGGCCTCAAAACTAGGACATTCAAGAAGAAGGTGGAGGCTGCGGTAGAGGCTGATGCGATGAGCTTCGGTCCGTATTGTGGTCCATCCGCATGACCGCGACCAAGCCATTGGCGAGACCCGTTCTTCTGGTCTATGGGCTGACGGTCCTCCCTCACGAGGTCGGGCGTCGTTCACTTGCAGGTCTGGCGTTGACGGCGCGACGGGGCGCCATCTTGAGGATGGACCTCGTCTTTGGGGAGAACATCGTCGGGAAGCAGCGCTTCTGACAGCAAGATACCAACAAGCTGCTGGCGTACCACTACCGCAACATCCGCCCGGGACTCTCGGTAGGGGACCTCGTGCTCGGCGGGTTCTCTCGGGGAAGGGCTCGTAAGCTATCTCCCATGTGGGAGGGCCCGTTCAAGGTTGTTCATGTTTCGGGCCCGGCTCGCGTGCTTGGAGACTCGGGAGGGTGCCCGTCGAGCGCGTGGAACATCTAGCACCTCCGGAGGTTTACCCTTAAAAGGCCGGTGCACATGAAGAAGGCAAATGCACGTGAAGCGCTGCATTTTGGAAAAAGGCACGGTGCACGTGAAGAAAGCGAATGCACGTGAAGCGCTGCGTTTTGGAAAAGGCCCGATGCACATGAAGAAGGCGAATGCACGTGAAGCGCTGCGTTTTGGAAAAAGGCGGGTGCTGTGAAGAAGCGAATGCTGTGAAGCGCCGCGTTTTGGAAAAAGGCCGAGCACGTGAAGAGGGCCAATGCACGTGAAGCTTATCTATCTATGAAAGGCGGTGCACAGTGAAGAAAAGCGCTGTGAAGTTTATTTTTACGAGAAGGCCGGGCACATGAAGAAGGCCGATGTCGTGAAGCTTCGCCGCCCATGACACTCTCACGTAATAATGAGTTGGGGCTGTACACGCCCGGTCTCGAGGCGCTGGCCTCGGGCCACAGGGCTCCCTCCCGCCAGTGGCAACATTTAGCTCATTATTGGTGAGAAGATGTCGAAGACTAGATTAGGTGCTTGGGACGGCTTTTCTCATTGCTTTCTGCGGTTGGCTTGTTCATTCCCATTTGAAGTTTTATTGAAGTTGTTGCCGTCTTTGGCTTGTGACTCTCTGCCTTTTTGCTCTCACCTCGATTTCTCTCGCGCAAGTCTCTTAAAGGAGCAGCCTTGAGCACCCTCAGATGTTTTACGCCCTTTTAGTTTGAAGGCTTCCCTACCGGGTCCACTCTGAGGAGCACCCCTCGGTCCGTGCCCCACAGGCACCACATTTCTGAACAGGGACTGGGTGGTCGCCTCCACAGTGGCAGGGAGCTACCTCTCGGACTAACCTTTGCAGGACATGAGGCGTTCGGCGAGGCCTCGGCCTCGGGAAGCAAAAACCCGACAGCCCCGAGCTAAGTAATTTCTCTGGCGCGGGCATGTGGCACAAAAGCATAATACGAAATAAGCGGAAACAATCGATAATTAAGCAATAGTCCAAGCACGCCCAGCCTCCACCTCTTGTCTCCTTGCGAGGAAGGAAAAAAGAACAAAGCAGTATGACTTGCAGACACCAACTTCATGGCGAGGCTCGGACTGCCTCCGGAGCTCAGGCGGACTCCCTCTCGCGCTTCACCAAGGCGCGATGGCGGGCAGACCCGCTACCTCCCTCCAGGCGGGCGGGGCGGTGTGGGGGCTGGTCGCGGCCACCGCTGGAGGCAGCCGGGAAGAAGAGACACCAAAGCTCGGCAGACCCGGCGCCGCCCGATCACGCCTGCGCTGCTATCTTCATAAATCACGGGGCTAGGCTCCGGCCGCGGTCGTCGTCCTCGGGGCAGCACCCAGCGGTGACCATCTTCCCGAACACCCTCACGTAGAGGTGGCATCGCCGTCGAACTTGAAGTGCAGGGGTGCACGCGGCTCGAGACCAGCAGCGAGCAAACATTGCCGGCCAGCGGTGGAACCACACTCCCAGTGCGGAGACCTCGGTGAAGCCAGGAGGCCGGCTGCGACAACCGTCCGCTTTGGAGCGAGGCCGCCGGGGCTCCGGCCGGAAGTTCACCTAAGAAAAAGCGGGAAGCCGGGCCGGGTCTTGGTCGGCTCCACCGACCACCACGACAAACTCGGCAGCACCTCCGCCGAGTGGGCGTGGCCTAGGGGGTCGTGCGGCCATGGCGCGCCCGCATCAGCGGCTGGCCTTCGTCGCGCGAGAGATCGCCTCCATGGCGCGGGGCAGCCTCTGGGAGCCACGAGGTGCTGCGGGGCGGCCTCAACAGCGCTTGGCGGGGAGAGTCGAGGCTCTACAGGCGGGCCTTTCCTTTCTCAGCGGCGAGAACCTCTTGGTGAGCCATGGAGAAGAAGGAGAAGCAAGAAGAGATGGTGGAAGGGCCGCGCGTCGTTCCGTACTTATAGTCGGGGAAGGACAACCGCCCGGCCTCCACGATCGCGGTAATCATGACCCCTTTGCATGCGAGGGACTTGTCAATTCGATGCGATTCTTAGAAGCGTTGTGGGGAAGCGAGGCGCCGTCCAATCAACCGCCACCTGGCGCCCAAAACCCTTGTTGTTAGAACTGCGGCGCTCGCCTGCCCCTTCCGCTTCTCTGCTCAGCCAAGTCGAGCGCGCCTTGGGCCGGGGAGCTCTGTCGGCGTTAAGGAGCAGGGTACCAGACTTGCACTGCGGCGTGGCTCAAGGGTGGCCAGCAGGACCCATCTTCATCGGCACAAGCTCAAGACCCTCGCGAGGCCAAGCCTCATGAGGCGGACAGGAAGCTTCCTCGGGCACCGCCTCGTCGGGCTGGCTCGCGAGGCGGAGAGATCAAGCGGGGTACCTCACGAGGTGCCCATGGCATAAGCCATAGCGACCAAAGGCGCCCGGTGGCGCCAACCCGTCTGATGTCCTCATTTCCTCTTTGGTGCAAAGGGGCAAGCCTTGACGAGGCATCAAGCAAAGGCACCGTTTGATTAACAAGACCAAGACAAATCATAGCGGCAGGAAGGAGTCATCGTGGAGCCCAAGCCAGGCGTCACCACGAGCCTTTGACGAGGCGGACCAACTTTAGTCGGGATAAGTGTACTAGATGTTCCCCTTCAAAATGGCCAATTGTTGGCGCCCTTCCCGCTCAATATTTGGGAAGAGGCCGGGGCCTCTGCCTATAAATGGGACTAGCCACCCGAGCTAGGGGATGCAGGATCTTAGAAGAGCATCTTGAATCTAGAGAGAGAGAGAGAGGGGGGTGAACTCCCCTAGCAGTTCATCGCTTGGCCAGAACAGAGACCCTCATGAGGCTGTTCTTCCTTGTATTATTCCTCATCAGCCCTGAGGCAATCCACCACACCACACCTTTGGGTAGGGTGTTACACCACAATGGTGGCCCGAACTAGTATAAACCTTGTGCCTCTTTTGTTGTTCTTTTGGTAGTTTAGATCCTAGCGAGGCGACGAGGTGCAGGTAGGTAGGGGGCGAGATCTCCGTGTGCACCCCAGAGTTTGAACCTAGAGGGTCTGCCGGAACCCGAAATCCGACAGTGGTGGTGGCTCTCCTCACATGAGAATAGTGGCAACTCATCATATATGGGGCTAGTGGTGAAGTCACTCTCACTCTCAATATGGTGGCACAAGTCACTCAAGTCATCATATGTCGCCGTGGTGAAGGAAAATCCATCCTCAACCATCTCATAAATAAATGCGCCGTGGATGAAGGTCGAAGATGGCACATCATCTCTCTCCTCCATGACCGAAGGGAAAATCCCATGCTCGATCATCTAAATCCTTTGCATGCGCCGTGGATGAAGGCTGATGTAGGCGTACTTTTCGGAGGTAGGCGAAGATGCCGTACGTTCAAAGGCGAAGATGCCTTGATAACACTTGGCGAAGATGCCGAAGTGGTGGTAGTAGTCGTAGCTCTGTCTTATTGGTGCTCGTCTCGCGGTATTCTCTTGTGCTCATGAAGGTTTTCTTAGCGGTGCGCGTGGTACTTGCATCTTGTGGCGCTCGAAGACTTGCGACTTGGCGTCTCCGCCTGAAGATGACGAAGAGGAAGAAGACTTGTAGTTGGCCCATGTGTCGGATGTCATCTAATTGTGCATCCAACTTGGTGTCTATGCAGTCTCTTGTGCGTGCTTCGCTTTGGTGAATGTCGACGGTGAGTCGCTCAATGCCTCGCATTGCTTGTTGTAGTTCGAAGATGCGCGTTTTGATGATGTAGTTGTTCGCGCCGTCATTGTCGTGGAAGACCAGAGATGGAATGCCTTGCCTATCCATCACAAGACTCGAGCAAATGTAAGTGGAAGAAAGGAAAGAACTAGACTAAATGTACCTTTCCAATGTTGAAGATGGATCAATGATCACTCAATAATGTATCAAGAAAATAGCACAATTAGTACCGGATCTTGTCAATTCTCACACCTACACAAGTAAGGCTTATGGTGGAGCTCGGTGAGGATAGTGGCACAAAATTTGATGAAAAATGTTAGGAAGAGTCAATAATATTGGAAAAGATTCACAAATTCGCAAGTGAACAAGTAGACCAATAGCAATGGGTGGCTACGAAAACACACACGGATAGATAAATGGGGTTCGTGCAACCAAGGAATGAGCACAAAATATGGAACCCACGGAAGCGCTTCGTGTTGCACAACTCAAGAGGCGCTAGCATGATTGCTCAATAGGCGGATCGACACTTGTGCACAACCTATAAGATGCAAAATGTATGAGCTTTCTATCCCAAGTATGCTATGTGTATGATGTTCGGTGTTCTTCTCAAGATGATCCAAGATAATCGGATATGACAATCTTATGCAATGTGGTATGATGCTATGGCTATTGCTTACAAGCTCTTTGCTCTCTTTTTCTTTTGCTTAAAAGCTTATTCTTTTTTGATATTGCCACTATCTGAAATGCACAAACCAAGATAGCAATTTTGTATATCGGGAACAATCTTGTGACACAAGAGATGATATGATACCAAGATGATACCAATATGATATGGTATGTATGCAATGGAAGATACGGATCACTAATGTGCACAAGTAACATTGCCGACAATACTCAATGGCTAGTCTCGATATGCAAGTGGCATAAAATGGGCTAAGGGTTAACAATGTAATGGCAAGAATGTACAATGTTGGGATACCATGATGCCAAGATAATATAGAGGTTACCGTTCTTGCTTACGGTTAGGGTGTCAAAATGGTGAAGTGGTCGATGTTGAGTCCTTATCGAAGGTGGCGGCGGTGTTGTCGATGTCGAACCGTTCCTAGTTAGCGAAACATCCTAGGAAGCGGAAAAACCGCAAACTCAAAATCTCAAGGAAAATGTCAAATGGTGCAATGCGAGTAGCCGAAACACCTTAGGAGACTCAAGTCACCCCTCAAGTAACCACAAATGCTATATGGAACTAAATGGGTTAGGTTGCGGAAAGCTATGGTGGTTTTGCGGATGATATGGTGGATGGCCTAGGCAAAGATGCCAAAATGTCAAAAAATTTATGGAGTCAAATGGTGTTGAAACCTGTCTAGATGGATGGGGGATGTCAATAGCTACTCAACGAGCTAAAGAACGTCAAAATCGGACTCCGGGAGCAAAAGTTATGGCCGAAACGGTTTTTGTTGGTGGGCTGAAACTGGGGCGTCTTGGGTGCCCGGTGGTCGAGTGCGGGCACCGGGATGGTCAGGGCAAACAGCCCAGGTGCGGGTGCTCGGGGTTCAGTCTGCGGGCACCGGGTGGTTAGTGGGGTTCTTGTGAGGGTGTCCAGCTGCCGAGGTTTGAGTCCGGGTGCGGGGTCCGATTTGGGCGGAAGTTAGTGGGAAAATAGAAGAAATTGGTGGATTTTGTGGAGGAAAAGGTGGAGATGGATGGGAGGAAGGCTAGATCCACTTGAAAACAAGCAAATCCATGAATCAAATCAACGAAACCTCATCAAACCAACACACACAAAAATTGGGGCTATTTTTGGTGGGGAATTTTCGAAATTGGGAAGAACACAACAAAATTAGGCTAGAGAACAAGAAGGGGCTCCAATTTAGTGAGAAACCATGGCTCATGATACCAATATGTTGTAGGGTGGAACCCTAGATGGAATATTTCATGAATTGGAGGAAATCCCCAAGAACAAGAAGAACACAAAGGGAAAACAAGAGGAACACTCAAATTGACTTGATCCAATCACACAAAGAGATACAAAGGTCCAAATCCAACACAAGAAGATACAAGAGGTAACTAGTTCATCCCAATCCTATGAGGAAAGAGGTCTTGATGATCCTATGATGGGGATTCTTTTCCAAGAGGCCTTGATATCCACAGAGGATCTTCTCCCGGAGGAGGCCTTGATCTCAGAGGAGCCTCTCCAAGAGGAGGTCTAGATCTCAAGAGGAGGAAGATGAGCAAAGCTCTCTCTTTGTCTATCAATACTTTGCTATCCTCCAAATGAGCTAGGTGGGAGGTACTTATAGTCTAGGGACGGACTAGGAGGGAGAGGATTACATAGTCACAAAGCCCAAAGAGGCCTTGAGGCCCTCGGAGGGTCCGGGCACCACTGGGGTACTAGGCACAGGCACCGGGGTCGATCACGGTGGCTAGGTGGTCGAGGCCGGGCACCCGGGGTCGATGCAGGTGGCTAGGTGGTCGAGGCCGGGCACCGGGGTCAAAGCCAGGCACCGGGTGTGGAGGAGGCTATCTTGGGAGGGTCGGGCACCAGCAGTCTGCCAGTGGTGGGCCAAGGCAGGGCACCCGGGGTGGGCTGGGGCACGACCCAGGTGGTGGCTGGGCACCCGGGGCCGAGGAGGCCGGGCACCCGGGGTGTCCAGGGGAGATGGCCCTCCTTGCGGCTGCTTGCCCGGGCACCCGGGGTCCTCACGTCCGGGCACCTGGGGTGTCCAGGGGATCTCCGGTCCTTCACCTTCTTCTCCCTCTCCTTCTCCTTGGGTCTCCAGATGGACTTGTTGATTCCTCCATGCTTCCTCACAATGATCCCCGAAGTACCTGAGAATGCATAACGTGTATCTTTGGGGTAGAACCCCATTCTCATGTGAATCCAAAAGAGACTCGAATAGGAAAGAAGTGACCCGTTCTCGATGGCGCGTGCGCAAGCTCTTGTCGTATGTCCTCTCCGTGCTTGCGGTGGCGGTGTGACGTCCATGGGGATGGTCGAGGGATGCTCCGCATCAAGAGAGCTTGAGCTCGAAAGAGGAATGGGGTGAATGAGTGGGTGGGGGCAGCACGGCCCCACCCTCACAACCTTATCCGAGGACCCTACCGCTAGACATCCGGTGGTAGGTTGCAATAACCTACCGCCCGAAGTCGTGATGGTAGGTCCCTTCGCCACGTGTCTATGGCCGTTAACCGGCAGACGGCGTTAGGGAACCTACCGCCAGGAGGGGTGGTGGTAGCCTGTAGATCGCTACCGCCGGGACCTCTGGCGGTAGCAAAAGGTCAAATCTCGAAATTTTTCGGTGAGGTCAAATCCGATTTTATACATGAAAAGGGTGAAAACACGAAATTTTGCCGCCGAGGGCTGATTGAATCGATGGCCCGATAGTGGGATACCGTCTCCTTGATTGAAATCATAGGTCAGTTCTTTTGGATACAACAATGTAATAGGATGTTTTTTTTGCGAGCAAATGTAATAGGATAATTGAACCCGTAGGCGCAAAAAAGGCCACTATCTAGAAAAAATGACAGATCACAACTACAACTATATCATTACCATATCCACTCTTCATTTATTCCTAATTTGCAAACTGGTTGAAATGGATACACTACATTTTTCTAATTATTGTGCACTTTTTTTACTAATATCATTTTTTTTGCTAATATTATGCCATGAGAACATGGTCTACAAATTCTCTTCTTAATGGAGTAGAGGATTCCTACTTCTAGTATTCTGATGAGAACATCTACTAATAAGTCATTTGAATTGTTAATTTTATTATTCTAGAGTTTTTTCTAATAAGTTATATGAAATCTTGCTAAGTGCGCTCTTCATCTCTACTCACTCCATATACAACGTAAACAACAACACTGGATTTACATATTAATGAAACTAGTTGGTGCCCATGCGTTGTCGTAGGTGGTTCATTAGTAACAAAGAAAAATGCAAAGAAAAAAATCTGATCAATTTACAATAAAATGTAAGCTTGAAACGTGTTGATGTAAAAGTCCATGTTTAATAGAAAAATAAAAGTATTTTGGATTCGAAATGCCACGTCTGTAAAATTGTGAAGCATGCCCTATAAAGATGTGCTCCAATGCAAAGGAAGATGGGATGTGACTTGTGAGCCATTACAAGTGTGTTTCATAAGACATCAATTTAGATAACAAATTGAAGTTAATAGTTTTTTGTGAATAGTCAATAGAGATTTTTCCCTTTTACATAACCATAAAAAGGAGTGCACGTACACAGAAAAACTATCACACATATCATCCTAGAGTTTATATTTGTTGGTTCAAAAGTGTAAATCATCTCTCATTGTAAACACAATCTCATACCTAAACAAAACACTAGTGCGGCAGTGCCCTATAATGCGGACCTCTTTTGTTTTATTCAAGGGTGTTTAAGCTTCCACATTCACGACAATATTGAGTAAGCAAAAACCATATTCAGTTAACATATGGGTAGGTTACCTACCAAATCTTGTCGGATGCTTGTACAACAAATCCAGCTAAAGGTGTGAAGCACTAAATCCTTGCCATGCCATGACTTATCTGAAACTTTGAATAATAACACATCCTAAGAAAACAATATACCTTTTTAGGCTAAAGAAACAACATACTGAAACATAAGAAATGAGGAGCTTTATTCCTGTAGATTCATATTAAACATGATCTTGTTGTCGGAAGAAGGTATCTCACATATTAGAAATCCCAAATTCTATGAAAAAACCCAATGTAACTCAAGAACTGGGTGGTTTGAGGCTGACATCAATATGCGAACTTTAGTGACGTTTACACTATGATGGGATGAAGTAAATGGGCGACTTCAAGCATAACAAGGGAAGTAAAGGCAAGCGTAAATGCTTAGTTGCTTTATCAATTTCTTTCACCAAAACTTAATTTACTTCTTGTGCATTTGTGCTAGAGGGACCGAGTTAGGTGTGAAGCAACGAAAGGTTGCGTGTGTGACATTGGTAGATGGTTTGTTTTGGGTTGTGGATGGGATGGAGCAATTCATGGGCCATGTGTGTTATTTAATCCATGCGAATATGAAGTGGAGAGATTAACAAGCAGTGCTTCATATCGCCTTCAGCAAGCGCTAAGGGAGTGTTTCTCGCGTTTATGTTGGCATACCTCCGACGCCAGCGAGCACTCGCCTACATGGGCCTCACCCAACCAGTAATAAGTGAGCGCCCACCCCCAGCAAATGAACAAGCACACTTTTTCTCATTTGTTCACAGCCGTTTTTATTGCAGTAATATTTCATTATAATTTGATTTTTTAATAAAATTCAGGAAAATGTATTTAAACCTACCACCCCTTTTCATTGCCCCCTCCCAATAGCGTTAATGCGGCGTTTGTACACGTCCTAAATAAACCCACCATATCTTCCTTTGCGAGGGAAAAAATTCTTCAAAATTCTCTTTTTTTTGAAAAACATATGGACTTTATTCAACCGAAATAACAAATACACCATTTGTGAGGAATGATACAATCTCAATCATAGGTTTCTCAAACCAATCAACAGTAAAAGAAAATCTAGCCAACCTAGCAAGCTCGTGCGCAACCTTATTGGCTTTCCTATTACAATGTTCAAACCTAGAGGTAGGAAAATCACACGCTAAAAAATAGCAATCATCAAAAATTGCCACCGCCGCTCCTGCTGACTGTTCACCATTATTCATCGTTTCAATAACCTCCAAATTATCAGAATTAATAACAAGGCGATTGCAACCCGCATGTTGCGCTAGTGAAAGACCGATTCTGAGAGCCCAAGCTTCCGCTGTTAGAGCATCGACGCAATGATCAATTTTCCAAGTACCCCCTGCAATAAAATTCCCTTTGTTGTTCCTCGAGACAGCCCCAACCGTACTTTTAAGAAGATCATGATCAAAAGAAGCATCAACATTAAGTTTCACAAAACCCACCAGGGGACGAATCCAACCCCCTCTTTTCATAAAGCCCTTGGACTGGAAGCAACAACATAATTAGCCGTAAGAGCTTGTATCCCCATTGAAATCTGTTTTGCATCTTGAATTCTCTCCTTGTGCACTAATTTACGTCTTTCCCACCACAAATACCAAGACGTAATGGCAATCATCTCCCGAATATTCTGGGGCCCCATAATAGATAAATCTTGGTCAGACATGTGCAACAAAAAACCGAGGACTGCCTCTCCAGCATGATCAACTTCACAAGCTTGAGCAATGATGTCGTCTCCTTCTCCAGACCTCTTTTGTCTTCTGGCACTGAAACAACAGATGCTTTGTATCTTCTAAACCATAAGCACAAAAAGGGCATAAAGGTGAAACTTCCATGTGTCTATTAGCAAGCGTAACACGACATGGAAGAGTACCATCTGGCCTTCGCCAAATAAAAAAAATTCACCTTCGCTGGATAAGATAACTTCCAAATCTTACACCAAATTGGATTAAAGTTTGTTCGACCCATTCCATTAGTACGACGGAGTTTCCTTCCATGTTGATAATTCCACTCAACAAAATATGCAGATCAAACAGAAAAAAATCCACTCTTAGTATGACTCCAGGCAACAAAATCGACATATCAAAGCTGAGGCAAAGGGATAGCAAGGACCGCTGAGAATCAACATGCCACAAGGTCATCTAATGAGATCTTCATCCCACATTAGAAGAGGTGATGAAATCCGACACTTTTGATAACAAATGTTGCCCCTTTGGAGTGATGACTTTTCTGTTAACACAGTTAGGGATCCAAGCATCTTTCCAAATGTCAATTTTCTGACCATTTTCAAGTCGCCAAATATAACTATGTTTTAAGGTATTAACCCCTGCCATAATACTTTGCCATGTGAAGGATGATCCCTTTTTTAACTTTGCGTTCAATAAATCTCCATCAGATAAATACTTAGCTCGCAAAATGGTGGCACACAAGGAATCTGGGTTCTCAAGGAGACGCCAAGCTTGTTTAGCCAACATTGCCAAATTAAAACAATGAATGTCACGAAAGCCCATTCCGTCTTGGCTTTTCGGGACACACATTTTTCATCACGCCATCCAATGCATCCTTCTCTGGTAGTTGTCATCACCCCACCAAAAATGCGACATCTCGTAACGACAGGAGGAGGGTTCTCTAATTATGAAAATAAGCGCACATGCGATGTGTCACTTATAACGATAGGAGGAGGGAAAATTAGCTTTGCATTTTTTAGCCCTTACGGTTACCTCTGGGCCCTAAAAGCCCAGTTTTGCAAGACCAAATGAGCCCAAACTCCAAAAGCTGACCCCCTGGCGGATCCCTCACGTCACCCAGAATTGGCGCTGCGCCTCCCAGAAACATTCCCCATTTCATTGCCTTCTCCGCTCCTCCTCCTCCCCACCACCCGCAGCTTCCGGCGCCGACAGGAACGATACCCCGCCCCCGCCCGCCCCCCCCCCCCCCCGCCGCTGCCCATGGACTCCTCCTCCGATAACTTCGTGGCGCCGGTAGACGAGCGCCAGGACCCACCGCTCCCGAACCCTAGCGAGGAGGAAGCGGGCGGCGAGGAGAAAGAGGGGGGAGAGGAGAAAACCCTAGAGCGGGCGGAGGAGCTGTTTGACAAGGGGTCCAAGGCCATCGAGGAGGGGGACTTCGTCGTCGCCGTCGACTGCCTCAGCCGCGCCCTCGAGATCAGGTTAGGGTTCCTCCCACCCACCGATCCGACTCCTAACCCGGCGGAAATTCCCCTATGGATGTATCATGTGCTTAATGTCCATTTAGTTCATTGCTCTTCTGGGCTAGTTACTTCGGCGGTAGGTCTGTCGAGCTTTTGGTTTATGTAGTTTGGTGGGTGGGTTTACCAGGGTTTTAAGAGATTCTACAGGAAGGTGATCACCAGTTGTGGTATTTACGTTTATGTGTTCAGCGGGGAGCGCAATGCGATGTGAGAGATGATTATTCGGTTCAATGAGCCTACTCTTATTTGGCAGCAGTTATATGGATTTCCCCATTTTGTTGTGATGTGCTATGTGTGAGTTGCGATGGGGACATCTTCGGGAATAGGTATTATATCCATAAGAATGTCTATATGGTTCTCTAGCACTGGCTAGTGCTTCTGACCGGCACTATTAGTCATTGTAAACAAGCAACATTGCACATAGTTAGCACCTCATGAGAACATTCACCTACTGGAAACTGATTAGATGCGTTCTGTAGATTCAGCTTGTACTTGCAGTGTTTTATATGTGGTTTGTCCTGTTGGTTGTTTTGCTTTTGCCTGAGGCCCCTTGACTGTGAGGTTATGTTGGCAATTGGTGCTTGATGTGTGTACTAGGATGAGCATTGAATCTAAGTGTAATTACTTGAGGCATAGGTGCTATCTTATTTGAGAAATGTGTACATGCCTCTTCAGTACCGGTTAGTTACGAATATTTACTGTTATATAATTTATTCATCCTACTTCAGAATTGTACTTCATAGGCTGTGCAAGCGCCAATCAGTAGTGAACTTTTTATAAAAGACAGTCAACAGGGAGCATAATTAGCACTTTGTATCATCAAAATGGTTGATAGTACCATTGTGGTGGTTAGCTCTGGTTGGTCTATTTCATCTCATTACGTTACCTTTCATGTTCTTATGCTGTACCCTTGATATCTTTACAATGATACACTGAAAAAATATCTGGCTTTGTTGTCTTGTCACCAGGGTTGAGCGTTATGGAGAACTTGCTTCAGAGTGTGCTAGCACGTATTATAAATATGGATGTGCCTTGCTATACAAATCACAGGAGGAGACCGATCCTCTGGGTAATGTTCCAAAGAGTGCACCAGATGAAGAACCAGCGAAGAGCACAATGAATAAAGATAGTGGAAACTCAAAGGCATCCAGTAGCAACGTCAAAGATGACGATCCATCTTCAGACAAAGGTGGTCTTGAAGGTGTGTTTCCTTTGCCCAAGTAGATTCAGATGCAGTTATACACCAGAGGACGGACATTAATCTGGACATATTATTATATTAGTAACATTATGTTCATTATGATTTAAGACTTCTTTATATTCCTCTCGTTGTGCCAACTGGAGACTATCCACAATTAGATGTTAATCAGTAATGAGCTCATGTGCTGCAAAATGCTGGGTCTTATTTGGAGGTATGTAGTGTTCATAGTTATCTCTTGAGTTCTCAACTTCTCATCCACTTCATCGAAGTGATTTTGTTAATTGATTAAACGTCTAAAACAAGTTTATGCTGTAGATAGCAGATGATTTCAGAGGTAGTAAAAATATATGCTTTGATTGCTCATTCAAAAGCTTGTTATGGATCAACAATATGTTGTGTGGCTGTCTGCCTGTCTTCTCCTTTTGTCAGATATTTTCCTTCCAGCTTTAAATATTTATATCTGCCATTGTTGTTCATACACATGGATGATGAATGTGTTGCAGTTAGCCGTCTAAAATAGTGCACTTTGCATGGCCTTGGTTTTATGCTTTGTAAACCGCCTTTGGCCCTTCCTCCTTAGTCCTTACTCTCTTTGGGTTCTATATTTGAAGTGGGTTGACCTCCGTGCTTATCTCATGGTTCTTGCAAGTTCCCTACTTCTGCAGTTGTGTGTTATGTAAGTTTTGCAAAATGTGAATAATCGCTGTCTCACATTTCCATGAGAATTTCTAGTTATATTTGCTCATGACTATATATATTGATAAAAAATGATCATTATGCTGATTAATTCTATGTATGAATTTATATCATTGCTTTAGCTATATTGCTGCTTGCTCTTCTTCCTACCGTGGTAAATACTGACATAGTCATTAATTAGGTCAAAACTCAAATGAGAAAGATCAGGAGGATGTAGATGGTGAGAGTGACAAGGATGGCGATGAGATGGGGGGAGAAGAAGATGATTCTGATTTGGATCTAGCCTGGAAAATGTTAGATATTGCAAGGGCAATAGTGGAGAAGAACCCAGACAACACTTTGGAGAAAGTGAAAATCTTTTCTGCTCTAGCTGAAGTCTCCATGGAAAGAGGTAATTTCTGTTATCTTGGTTATTCCTGCAATAAACTAGTGTGTGGTCTTGATACTCATGGCGCTACATTTGTTTGCAGAGGACATAGACAACTCACTTGGTGACTACTTCAAAGCTTTGGCCATCTTGGAGCATTTGGTTGAGCCTGACCATCGTCGAATTGTTGAACTGTATCCTCCTTGTGGTAATAGTAATGTCATTGTCTGCCATGTAGTGGTATGATGCAGCGGCATACTTGGTTTAACTGGTGCGTATTTTATTAGCTGAAGATTTATGTGGCTGAAGTTATCCTTATTATTTTCTTGTCCATGGATGATGTGGGTAATTCTACTGATTTGAATGTCTCATGGGTACCTTTTAAACTACGTAAATGCACATGCAAGTCTAATGTGGCTATTAACTGTGACCAGAGGAAAATGTCAGTTATAGAATACTGTTATCTTGCAGACTATTGTTCTTTCTTTGCTAATTTCCTTAATCAGTGCTGACACTTCCGCATTTGTTTGGTCTATGAGTTGGCATCTAAGATTTCAGATGCGATCCCATATTGTGCAAAGGCTGTTTCATTGTGCAAGTCACGTTTAGAGAGCCTGAAAAAAGCGAAGGAAACCTTGTTGGCTGATAAAGGTGACAGTGCATCTACTGCTGATGGAGACTCAAAGAAATTGTCTATTGAAGATGAGCTGGAGGTTGTTACTGGTATATTGCCTGACCTTGAGAAGAAGGTAATTAAACTGGATTCCTTCATCTTATCAACTTTATTTTAAATCTTCAGCCTATTGATGTATGAGTGAAAATGTTTATGTTTGTCATAATGAGCAATGAGATATCTGAACTGTTTTGGTTCAGCTTGAAGACCTGGAGCAAGCAATGGCAACCCCAAGCTCTGAAATAGAGGAGATTATGAAAAGCATTGCGGCAAAGGCAGGGTTTATGCAGAAGGCTGGCAATGCCGTGGCACCAAGAGCTGCATCTTTGACTTCTTCACAAATGGGTGGAGTAAACAATGGCTTTGACTCCCCAACTATGTCTACAGCAGCAACATCCGGAAGCACTGGAAGTACCGTTACTGACCTCGGTGTTGTTGGCAGAGGCATCAAGCGAGCTAATATCAAGCCTATTTCTGCTGAACCTTGTTCGAAGAGACTGGCAGCAGATGATTCACCGTCTGTGAAATGCGACAGCAGCAACAACTCAGATGTTCTCACCACGGCGCAAGATGGCGAGGGTTCCGTATCAAAGTAGAGTTCATTTTCGTTCGCCCTACATCGTGTTAGTAACTTGCTGGAATCTGTGAGCTGCATACTTGGCCCTGTTTAGCTTAATGCAAACTTAGAGTCGTTAAAATGTTTGTGAATTGTGGGAACCATCTTCTCTTAAGTTGTACTAGTAACTTGAACTGGTGATAAGTTTATCAAGCGTGACAGTTGTTTGGTGTCTGATGCGTGTAAGGTGATTTGTGATTTTCCAAATGCATGTTTCTACTTGTGTGATCTTGCTTTTTTAGTGGTTGCTCTGTGTCATAATCTCTTGTGCCGCAGCTGAGCAAGGCTATCTTGGCACGTTTCACTGGTTTTTTGATCTATGTTGTGTACTGAATAACTTTACACTTCGCATGCTTTGCTGCGGATGTTGAGCGGTATAGCGATATGCATTGCAAGCCGGCCAGGCTGAGCTGCCATCGCCACACTGATGCACAGCAGCTACTGCATGTCTCGTCTTGGCATGGTTAGACAGAGCTAACCAAAGAAAAGTGAAAACAAGATACCATCGTTCTAGAAAAAATGAGTTCACATTTCCTTGGGAGACATCTACGGAGGAATCTTTTTTTTGGGTGTGCATCGACACACGGAGAATCTTACAGTTTAGTACTCTATTTTCGTGTTTCCTTGTATATTCTCCGCGCATGTATACATATAGGATCTTGGCCTGGAAAGTATATTTGCTAGTGGCATCTTTTTTATATAGTAAAGAGGTTTTCCTCCGATTTCCATTTTTTTCAAAAAACTTCCAATCTATTCATCTTCAATCATGGCGATCAACGAATACGAAATAAAAATTACATCAGATTCATAGACCACCTAGCGGCGACTCTGAGCAAGCACGGCGAGCGGTAGCGCGCCGTCATCGCCCCCTCCATCGTGGGCGGGCACAACTTGTTGTAGTAGGCGGTCGGGAAGTCGTCGTCTAAGGCCCATAGGACCGGCACCACGAAACATCAACCGCCGTAGATGAAAAATAACGTGGATCGGAAGGATCCAAACCGAAGACACCGACGTGAGCGAACAACGACGAGATCCGAGCAAATCCACCAAAGATAGATCTGCGGAGACACACCTCCACGCCCACCAACAATGTTAGGCGCATCGCGGAGCAGAAGGCTGGCGGGGAGACCTTTATTCCATCTCAGGGGCCATGCCGTCTCGCGCCTTCGCGAGTAGGACACAAACCCTAACAAATTGAAAAAAAACTAAAAGCGGAGCCCTCCACGGCCCTGCCAGATCATCCGCGCCTTCATGGCCCTAGGGCCACCGGAGCGAGGCGGACCTGCGCGGTGCGGCGAAGCGCGAACTCTAACTTTCTTTCTTGGAGCAGTCGCGTTTTCACACGTTTGTAAGGCCCCTCCTATTTCCATTAGAAATCAAGCACAGGTTCAAGCAACCCCCGATCATGGTTGAGCGATTTGCTAGTGGCATCAAGCAACCCGTTTGGCTGAGCTGGCGGGGCGAGAGTCTGCTCGTTTTCCTGGTGCCCGCACCACGGACGGTAGCGTAGCGTGTCTGAAGCGGACTCGTAGTCCGGATCAATCATCATATATACGTACTGGGCACCCCGATCATGGTTGCAACCAGAAGAAGATCTGGCATCTCAATGACGCCGGTGCCAAGAAATCCGTTCTCGTCGGGCCTCCGACACGGCGACGCCGATGCCGCGCAAGCGCAATCAAAGCCAATCATCACCCCGACGACGGATCCTGAACGCATCGACAAATCGCTCTTGCCGCTAAAGAAGGGGCGACGAGCGACAGTAGCGACCGCGAGGATTCTTCTTTCCTAGTCCACTTCCACCCAGAAGAGACGGGTAGATGCCGGGAGCGAGGGCACCAGCACCGCCCGCGTGATTCCACTTCAGAGCCACCTGGACCTACCATACCAGACGGTAACACAAGTAGGCACCAGCGCGTCCAGTCCCATCGCGACCACGTCCCAACACCAGAAACTCACGAGCGGCGGCGACGAACAACTCTTACACGTGTCACGGCCAAGGCGACCGGCGGCGTGCGACGGCGCGTACGTGACCATGGAGGAAGACGAGACGGCACCAGCCAAGAAGAAGAAGAAGAAGAAGACGACGAATAGGAACAGGGATCGAAAGAAGAAGTCGCTGCCGGCGCGGGTCGCTGCCCCGCCGCCGCTGCGCGTCTGCACAGGGCTGAAGCAGCACCTCGAGACGCTCGGCGCCACGGCCCCGCAGTTCGTCTGCGTCAAGACCCTACAGAAGAGCGACGTGGACCTCAACCAGAACCGCCTCCTCTTCTCGTGCAAGCGCGCCTCCATCCAGCGCCACCCCATCACCGGCCTCCTCTCCCACAAGGAGACCTACCTTGTCCATGAGTGGAAGGACGGCCTGCGCGTCACCGCCTTCGACGACCACGGCAACGAGTTCGGCTTCAAGCTCAGGTACCTCCGCTCCAACGGCGCCTACCGCTTCATCGGCGACTGGGGCGACTTCGTGACGGAGCACGGGATGCAGATCCATGTTGACGTCGAGCTGTGGGCGTTCCGGTCGCCGAGCTTGCCCGTGCAGCCCAAGTTGCCCGACCAAGACAAGCAGCGGAGACTCGACGGACTCCAGGGTCACCCTGACGGCGCCCTCGGCCTTCTCCTTCTCTTCCAAGTACAGCACCGCGACGCAAGGACGTCCAACACGCCGAGGAAGAAAAGGCGTGCGCCGGCACCGCGGCCGGTCCATGTCCATGAGACCAAGAGGAAGGCATCGGCGCGACAAGACAACCTCGCGGATGCGCATGTGAGTCAGAATATCACGTTGGAAGACATGGTTACGGCGGTTGGGAAGGAGATGGCGGATGCCTTGATGGGGCTCTTGATGCTCCGCTCCATTTGCCTCCGTTCCAAAACAGATCCTCACTTGTTAGGACAAGATTTTGACCCTAAGTTTACTCTATCTCCTAGCTAAATGACCGTACCTTGCTACAGATTATGAGTTAAAAGAAAAATACTTATACTACTCACTTCATTCCATAATATAAGAGCTTGAAAAACGTTTTTATATTATGGGACTGAAGAAGTATTATATAAGTATCATATATATGTGGTGGAATGAGTCAAACTTTTCTTATGTTAAATTAACAACAATTCAGGACTAGTTTTTGGAGGCATATTTTTATAAAAGAAACTCTAAGGCTCTAAGCACCACGGGTCACTCCGTGACTCAAACCCGAGTGAGCTAGATAGCCATGTGCTATCTAACCAATAGGATGACATCATGTTCTCTACTGACGATCTAGTGTTGATCCAACTCTTGTCAGATTCACTGTACAAGGCGCTACAATAAAATGATTGCCCGGGCCAACTTAAAACATCAACAACATCCGAGCTCATATACGTCCGTGGACAGCGACAGACACATCATCATTTCTCCTTCTCCACAACCACACTCCCCATATTCAAATATCCGTATCAATGCAAATCCTTGCATGCCCATCATATAGTGTAAATGCACCATGAATTAAACGATACAAAATACATGACAATTTATTACATGACAAAATAAAATTCAGCAATTCATACATAGATAGATGATACACAAATGAACAAAGACGTCAATTGTTGCGATTATTGATGATCTTCTCCATGCGGAAAAGCCACGTCTTGACTTCATCGCTCAAGAGGTTTATGTCCTGCAGCATTATCCTCGACTCCTCCGTCTCTCTCGCAAGTCTCAACTTCTCTCTCTCTCAAGATCAAATTCCTTGCATTATCGCCGCTTCTCTTGCCTCTCCAATTCTATTTTTTATTCTCCAAGTGCAACCTCTCCTGGTCGAACTCCATTTTCTCCTTTTGCACATCTATGAACATCTTGGACCTTTCCTCCTCCTTCATCTTCTTGGCAAAAAAATGTTGGTCCATGTGGCAGACATTTTGCTTACCGCGCCATCACGGGCGATCCTCTCCTTATCTCACTTGTTTCCCATCACATACCGGTTTCTTTTTGGCACGGGTGCTTGTATGTTTGCCCCACCATTTTCTTCTTCTTCCTCCTCCAGTCCAATTGATTGAGCATAGCTAGACCCATAGGTTTTCTTCGTCTTCTTCGTGACACTTTTAATCTCCTCGAGGACAGTTTGCCACTTAGGTTTCCCATTCAATTTCATCCAACAATGTGACATTGCGAATGGCTTCTTCTCGTCTTGATGGTACAAAGCCGCCACCTAAGTTGCATGGGTTTGAACTCTAATGTCGCTTTGGTTCCGGTCAACAACTTGTATGATAAAACCAACAAATTTGCTCACATTCTCTTGGATGAGGGACCATCTATGTTGGTGAGAGCACGGGCCACGATTGGTATTGATTGGGTGTGGTTTCACATAGTGTTTTTACTCATGATAAATTTTATGATTTTTCTCAATATTTCTCGCCTTTTTGCTTAGTTCACGTATTGGATCCACACTAGTGTTCAACCAACTATCACACAACAAAATGTGGCGTCCTCGATTCAATAAATACGGTAATCAAACGCGCAAATGTATACGATCAAGATCAAGGACTCACGGGAAGATATCACAACACAACTCTAGACACAAAAAAATACAAGCTTTATGTTACAAGCCATGGGCCTCGAGGGCTCGAATACATAAGCTCGAATACACAAGAGTCAGTGAAGCAACAATATCTGAAATCTGAGATGTCGGTGTCAAAACAGCGGATCTTGGGTAGGGGTCCCGAGCTGTGCGTCTAGGCGGATGGTAACGGGAGACAAGGGACACGATGTTTTACCCAGGTTGGGCCCTCTCGATGGAGGTAAAACCCTACTCTGCTTGATTAATATTGATGATATGGGTAGTACAAGAGTAGATCTACCACGAGATCGGAGAGGCTAAACCCTAGAAGCTAGCCTATGGTATGATTGTTGTTAGTCCTCGGACTAAAACCCTCCGGTTTATATAGACACGGAGAGGGCTAAGGTTACCGAGTCGGTTACAATGGGAGGAGATCTACATATCCGTATCGTAAAGCTTGCCTTCCACGCCAAGAAAGTCCCATCCGGACACGGGCGAAGTCTTCAATCTTGTATCTTCATAGTCCGAGTCCGGCCGAAGGTTATAGTCCGGCTATCCGGACACCCCTAATCGAGGACTCCTCGGTAGCCCACAACCGGGCTTCAATGACGATGAGTCCGTAGCGTGGGTGTCTTGGCATTGCAAGGCGGGTTCCTCCTCCGAATACTTCATAGAAGATTTTGAACACAAGGATAGTGTCGGCTTTGCAAAATAAGTTCCACATACCACCGTAGAGAATAATATTTACACAAATCCAATCTGTGGCGTATTCCATGACATGACATCACCTACAGCCAAGCCTTTATTGAATTATTTTCTTGTCCCACCTTAGCGCGCTTAGCGGGCGGTTTCCTTAGCGCGTCTTGTCGAAGTAGAGATCGTGTCCCTTATTCAGGATTCTCATCAATACGGGTGTGGGTAACCCAATCGTGCCCGTTGGTATGTCTCCTCTATCGAAGGCGAGTCCCAAACGGTCACGGGGAGGGCTCTTGGTATTCAACCTCTTTATAAAGAGACCAAGGCTCGACTCCTTTTGAGGGAGTCCCGGACTAGGGGGTGTCCGGATAGCCGGACTATCGTCACGGCGGACTCCAAGACTATGAAGATACAAGATTGAAGACTTCGTCCCGTGTCGGATGGGACTTTCCTTGGCGTGGAAGGCAAGCTTGGCGATCTGGATATGTAGATCTCCTACCATTGTAACCGACTACTGTGTAACCCTAACCTATCCGGTGTCTATATAAACCGGAGGGTTTTAGTCCGTGGGGCGAACAACAATCATACCATAGGCTAGCTTCTAGGGTTTAGCCTCCTTGATCTCGTGGTAGATCTACTCTTGTACTACCCATATCATCAATATTAATCAAGCGGGAGTAGGGTATTACCTCCATCGAGAGGCCCGAACCTGGTAAAACATCATGTCCCTTGTCTCTGTTACCATCCGCCTAGACACACGATTCGGGACCCCCTACCGAGATCCGCGGTTTGACACCGACATTGGTGCTTTCGTTGAGAGTTCCTGCAATATGCGTCACCGATAGGCCCGATGGCTCCTTGATCATCAACAACAGCGCGGTCCGGGTGAGACTTTTCTCCCGGACAGATCTTCGTATTCGGCGGCTTTGCTGCTGCGGGCAATTAAGCAGCCATCTGGAGCAGATCAGCTTCGCCCCCAGCCACCGTCAGATTTGGAAGTTTGAACTATCGGCCGATATCGCGGAGACTTGATCTTGACGGTTCGAGCCGCAATAACAGCGCCGCCTTGTCTCGATGGGCATGATCTGGCTCTGCGGCCGAGCGATTGCCACGGAGGCGCACCGACATCCGCTCCGACCCTTAATTCGGGCGGATTCCCCGATCGAGGGCGAGTGGTTGGACACCGCCTCGGGGCTACAATCTCTCTGGCGATTGGCGAACTCCATCCTGTCGCTGCGAAGACCTCGACTCTAGGGCGTCGGACTCCTCTCGGACTCCGAACCCTCCGCGCCCTTGCCAATCGAATCCGATTGGGCGCCCATTATGGAGTTCACGGCGCGGACATCTTCGGCCTTTCGCCCTTTGGCGACATTCGGAATCGCTAAAGTCTCTCTCTTTATCAGGAGAGCCTGGCGGACTGCGGATATGAAGGTTGGGATACTGACGGCGAAATTCAGCGCCCACCACCACCCACTTTGTAGCCACTTCGATGATTTAACAGACATGCTCGACCGACTCCGAAGGCGTCGGCGGTATGGGCGGCGGCGGAGGCGACCAAGACCAGCGCCTACGAGGGCCTTTGAAGGCCACCTCATCATCGACATATACATGGTGGACATCCCAAAAGATGGGAGCGGCGATGGAACAACGGAGGATGACCCCTCAAGAAAGCAGATGAAGCGCCGGCGTCGGCGGCGCGCTCTAAATCCGCCACAATAAAAACCGTGATTGCGGCACGGGAGATAATAACACCGGACGATGCGAAGAGAACCCCTCCGGCGGGACTCGGTGCGGGAGGAGGAGAAGCAAGTCCGCCTGACGGTCGCGGTAGAAAAAGAAGAGGTCGAGGGCGATAATTATCGCCTCCCTCCGAAGATGAGGCAAGCACTGGGCGACGGCAATTTGTCGTGCTGGCGATCCGCCAAACAGGGCGTTTCAAGCGCGGGCTTATAGCCACGGCAAGCAGCCTCAAGAAAAAGCGACAGCGACTTAGAGTGACCGGGATCGCTAGGCGAGGATGGACCGAAGTCCTTGCGGCGGAGAGTATGAACTCGAGCGCCCTCTAAAAGCTACCCCAAGCGCGGGCCATTGCCTCGATTAGAGGAGGAAGCACCCAAGTCACCAGCGCCGCGACATGGCGGACCGGCCACCCGTTGTTGGGGAGCGTAGTAATTTCAAAAATTTCCTCACGAACCGCCAAGACCATGGTGATGGCATAGCGAGAGGGAGAGTGTCGTCCACGTACCCTCGTGAACCCGGCGCGGGCGTTATAACAGCGGTTGATGTAGTCGTGCGTCTTCACGATCCGACCGATCCAAGCACCGAGCGTCGGCACCTCCGAGTTACGCACCGTTCACTCGATGGCGATCCCGGACTCGATCCGGCAAAGTGTCGGGGATGAGTTCCGTCGACCTGACGGCGTGGTGGCGATGTTGATGCTCCACCGGCGCGGGGCTTCGCCTAAGCTCATGACGATATGACTTCTCCGGCGCGGGGCTTTGCCTAAGCTCTCTGACGATATGACGAAGTGGAATATGGTGGAAGGGGCACCGCACACGGCTAAGGCGATCCGTAGATCAACTTGTGTGTTCTAGGGTGCCCCCTGCCCCGTATATAAAGGCCAAGGGGAGGGGCTGGCGGCCATGAGGCGGCGCGAGTCCTACTCCCTCGGGGTAGGATTCCCCTCAATCCTAGTTGGATTAGGATTCCCGGAGGAAGAGAGAGAGGGCGGCCCACCTTTCCTAGTCCTAATAGGACTAGGGGAAGGGCGCGACCACCTAGGGCTGGCCCTTTCTCCTTTCCACCAAGGCCCACTATGGCCCATGTAGTTCCGGGGGTTCGGTAACCTCCGGTACTCCGATAAATTCGATTTCACTCGGAACACTTCCGATGTCAAATGTAGGCTTCAATATATCAATCTTTATGTCTCGACCATTTGAGACTCCTCGTCATGTCTGTGATCACATCCGGGACTCGAACAACCTTGATGCATCAATACCTATAAACTCATAATGAGCATCGCCGAAGCGTTAAGCGTGCGGACCCTACGGGTTCGAGAACTATGTAGACATGACCTAGAACTATTCTCGGTCAATAACCAATAGCGGAACCTGGATGCCCATATTGGTTCCTACATATTCTCTGAAGATCTTTATCGGTCAAACCGCATAACGACATCGTTGTTCCCTTTGTCATCGGTATGTTACTTACCGAGATTCGATCGTCGGTATTCAATACCTAGTTCAATCTAGATTACGGTAAATCTCTTTACTCGTTTAATACATCATCTCACAACTAACTCATTAGTTGTAATGCTTGCAAGGCTTAAGTGATGTGTATCACCGAGAAGGCCTAGAGATACCTCTCCAGAGCAATCGGAGTGACAAAACCTAATCTCGAAATCGCCAACCCAACAAGTACCTTTGGAGACACTGTAGTACTCCTTTATAATCACCCAGATTACATTGTGACGTTTGGTAGTACCCAAAGTGTTCCTCCGTGGCAGGGTTGCATACTCTCATAGTTACGAGGAACATGTATGGGTCATGAAGAAAGCATTAACAACATACTAAGCGATCAAGTGTTAAGCTAACGGAATGGGTCATGTCAATCACATCATTCTCCTAATGATGTGATCCCATTAATCAAATGACAACACATGTCTATGGTTAGGAAACATAACCATCTTGATTAATGAGCTAGTCTTGTAGAGGCATACTAGTGACTATCTGTTTGTCTATGTATTCACACATGTATTATGTTTCCGGTTAATACAATTCTAGCATGAATAATAAACATTTATCATGGTATAAGGAAATAAATAATAACTTTATTATTGCCTCTAGGGCATATTTCCTTGATCTCCCACTTGCACTAGAGTCAATAATCTAGATTACATAGTAATGATTCTAACACCCATGGAGTCTTGGTGCTGATCATGTTTTGCTCGTGGAAGAGGCTTAGTCAGCAGTGCGCAACATTCAGATCCGTATGTATTTTGCAAATCTCTATGTCTCCCACTTGGACTTGGTCCCGAATGGAATTGAGCGTCTCTTGATATGCTTGGTCCTCTTGTGAAATCTGGATTCCTTTGCCAAGGCAATTGCACGTATTATCACGGAAGAGCTTCATCGGTCCCGATGCACTAGGTATGACACCTAGATCGGAAATGAACTCTTTCATCGAGACTCCTTCATTTCTTTTTACGAAGCAGCTATGTACTCCGCTTCACATGTAGATCCCGCCACGGCGCTTTGTTTAGAACTGCACCAATGGCGGCTCCACCGTTTAATAAAAACACGTATCCGGTTTGCGATTTAGAATCGTCCGGATCGGTGTCAAAACTTACATCGGCGTAACCATTTCGACTAGCTCTTTGTCACCTCCATATCGAGAAACATATCCTTAGTCCTTTTCGGTATTTCGGGATGTTCTTGACCGCTGTCGATGATCCACTCTTGGATTACTTTGGTACCTTCTGCCAAGCTTACAGCTAAGCATCGTCGGTCAGGTACACAGCATTGCATACATGATAGAGCCTATGGCTGAAGCATAGGGAACATCTTTCATTTTCTCTCTATCTTCTGCTTGTGGTCGGGCATTGAGTCGACTCAATCTCACACCTTATGTCTGGTAAAAACCTTTCTTTGCTGATCCATTTTGAACTTTTCAAAACTTTATCAAGGTATGTGCTTTGTGAAAGTCAATTAAGCGTCTTGATCTATCTCTATAGATCTTGATGCCCAATATATAGCAACTTCACGAGGTCTTTCATTGAAAAACTTTTATTCAAGTATCCTTTTATGCTATCCGAAATTCTATATCATTTCCAATCAATAATATATCGTCCACATATAATATTAGAAATGCTCTGAGCTCCTCACTTTCTTGTAAATCTGAGGCTTCTCCAAAAGTGCATATAAACCCATATCTTTGATCACACTATCAAGCGTTTATTCTAACTCGAGAGGCTTGCACGGACCATAAATTGATCATTGGAGCTTGCACACTTTGTTAGTACCCTTTGGATCGACAAAACCTTCGGTTGCATCATATACAACTCTTCTTCTAGAAATCCATTCAAGAATGCAGTTTTACATCCATTTGCCAAATTTCATAATCATAAAATCGGCAATTGCTAACATGATTCAGACAGACTTAAGCATTGCTACTGGTGAGAAAGTCTCATCGTAGTCAACCCTTGAACTTGTCGAAAACCTTTACGCAACAAGTCGAGCTTTGTAAACAGTTATATTACCATCGGCGTCAGTCTTTTTCTTAAAGATCCATTTATTTTCAATGGCTTGCCGATCATCGAACAAGTCAACCAAAGTCCATACTTTGTTCTCATACATGGATCCCATCTCAGATTTCATGGCTTCCGACCATTTTGCGAATCTGGGCTCACCATCGCTTCTTCATAGTTTGTAGGTTCGCCATGGTCAAGTAACATGACTTCGAAATAAGATTACCGTACCACTCAGTGCGTATTTTACTCTGGTTGACCTCGAGATTCAGTAGTAACTTGATCTGAAGCTTCATGATCATCATCATTAGTTTCCTCACTAATTGGTGTAGTTGTCACGGGAACCATTTCTTGTGATGAACTACTTTCAATAAGGGAGCGGATCTGATTATCTCATCAAGTTCTACTTTCCTTCCACTCACTTCTTTCGAGAGAAACTCCTTCTCTAGAAAGGATCCGAATTAACAGCGAAAATCTTGCCTTGGATCTGTGATAGAAGGTGTACCCAACATCTCCTTTGGGTATCCTATGAAGACACATTTTTCCTATTTGGGTTCGAGCTTATCTGGTTGAAGTTTCTTTACATAAGCATCATGCCCCAAACTTTAAGAAAGCGACAACTTTGGTTTCTTGCCAAACCACAGTTCATAAGGCGTCATCTCAGCGGTTTTGGCGGTGTCCTATTTAGCGTGAATCGGCCGTCTCTAAAGCATAACCCCA